>PCDK01000011.1:0-1200000 GCA_002778075.1 Grosmannia penicillata
AACCTAACCTAACCTAACCTAACCTAACCTAACCTAACCCTAACCTAACCTAACCTAACCTAACCTAACCTAACCTAACCTAACCTAACCTAACCTAACCTAACCTAACCTAACCTAACCTAACCTAAACCTAACCTAACCTAACCTAAACCTAACCTAACCTAACCTAACCTAACCTAACCTAACCTAAACCTAACCTAACCTAACCTAACCTAACCTAACCCTAACCTAACCTAACCCTAACCTAACCTAACCTAACCCTAACCTAACCTAACCTAACCTAACCTAACCTAACCTAACCTAAACCCTAACCTAACCTAACCTAACCTAACCTAACCTAACCCCTAACCTAACCTAACCTAACCTAACCTAACCTAACCTAACCTACCTAACCTAACCTAACCTAACCTAACCTAACCCTAACCTAACCTAACCTAACCTAACCTAACCTAACCTAACCTAACCTAACCTAACCTAACCTAACCTAACCTAACCTAACCTAACCTAACCTAACCTAACCTAACCTAACCCTAACCTAACCTAACCTAACCTAACCTAACCTAAACCTAACCTAACCTAACCTAACCTAACCTAACCTAACCTAACTAACCTAACCTAACCTAACCTAACCTAACCTAACCTAACCTAACCCTAACCTAACCTAACCTAACCTAACCTAACCTAACCTAACCTAACCTAACCTAACCTACTAACCTAACCTAACCTAACCTAACCTAACCTAACCTAACCTAACCTAACCCTAACCTAACCTAACCTAACCTAACCTAACCTAACCTAACCTAACCTAACCTAACCTAACCTAACCTAACCTAACCTAACCTAAACCTAACCTAACCTAACCTAACCTAACCTAACCTAACCTAACCTAACCTAACCTAACCTAACCTAACCTAACCTAACCTAACCTAACCTAACCTAACCTAACCTAACCTAACCTAACCTAACCTAACCTAACCTAACCTAACCTAACCTAACCTAACCTAACCTAACCTAACCTAACCTAACCTAACTTGCCTAACCTAACTCGCTTAACCTGCCTAACCTAACCTGCCTAACCTAACTTGCCTAACCTAACTTGCCTAACCTAACTCGCTTAACCTGCCTAACCTAACCTGCCTAACCTAACTTGCCTAACCTAACTTGCCTAACCTAACTCGCTTAACCTGCCTAACCTAACTTGCCTAACCTAACTCGCTTAACCTACTTACCTTACCTTACTCGCTTAACCTGCCTAACCTAACTTGCCTAACCTAACTCGCTTAACCTGCCTAACCTAACCTGCCTAACCTAACTTGCCTAACCTAACTTGCCTAACCTAACTCGCTTAACCTGCCTAACCTAACTTGCCTAACCTAACTCGCTTAACCTACTTACCTTACCTTACTCGCTTAACCTGCCTAACCTACTTATTTTACTTTACTTCCTTTACTTTACTTAATTTTATATAATTTACTTAACCTTCTTTATCCTTCATACAATATACTGAACCTTTTAACCCTTATATTTACTTTATATACTTTTAAACGCTTAATCGTTACCTAGCCTTCCTTATTTATTTACCTTATATACTTATACCATGAATAACTACCTTAGCTTACTGTATGTGAGACTTCTACCAGAGGAAGAAGTCCCACCTGGAAGAACGAAACTGGTTAAACTAAGCTGACGGAAAAAGGAACCATCAACGCCAAGTTTTACAACCACCATCCCCCATACTTATACCCCTTCTTTCCTCGCCGCTATCAACCTCCCTTTCTTCCCACGCCGCTATCGCCGTCCCTTTCCTCCGTTGCCCGTCACCAGTCGTGCGCTGCCAAACTGCTTGCTGCCCAGCTGGCCTGACCGTTGCCATCGTGTGCTGCCAAAGTCCATTTCGAATGCATTTCGAATCGTCTAGCCTGCGTGCGTAACGGGTGCCGTCCGAATACTGCCTGACTACGCCAGGGACATGCTGAGCCCAGAGCCGAGGCCTATACCGGGCCATGGCCCGTCACAGCTATAGCCCTAGTTACCAGTAAGTCGACACCCCCCGCTCTTAAAACTATTCCCATCTAATACGACCATTAAGATACGACGCCTTTAGACTTACCTAATGCCACGCAATAAAGGAACCCCGAAGCCCCATTAGACGTTACTTGTATACGTATAGTACTAAGCGAGATAATACACTAACGTACTTAGACGAATAGACGCCGGCATACCTTGCCTAAATATATCATGAATTTGTTTTTTATCTTATAAACTACTTAATGAAACCCATATTTATTACTCTGAACCTTACCTATAGTACTTTACTATATATATATACTATTCTTATACGTACCATTTATTTCTTCTTAAACCCGCGGCTCTGAAAAATTAAAGAATAAACTAGTAGTCTTATGAATTAAAAAAACAACCCTATTCAACATTCAACTTAGTTATTTGTAATGAACACACTATTTCCTTAGTAATAAACCGTGGTGTGCCAAGGGGTTTATGTAAGTAGGAAAGTCAAGGCCAATGATGTGCAATAGTGAACGACGATCTTCTTCTGTTGTCTTCTTGTCTAGAGTTCTTCAGAGTGTGTCACGGGCCCGCGGCCTGGCCTGCTGGCCGCCAGCAAGCATTCTGCCGTTGTACACCGCCTAGCCCCTGAATCCTGTATTTAGTCTGATCTCTGCCTGCATCCTGTATTGTAGCTCCTTGAGCTACGTCCTTGTCTTCAGCCTGCCCCCTACCTGCACCCTCCGCGAGACTAGCCATCGAGAAGTTATTACTGCTGCCCTGCTCGTCCTCACCTACCTGACCCCCTGCCCGCCCACCGTGACAGAGTGTCACTAGGCTGCGAGGCCTATTCAAGTGAGAGTAGATACTCAAGTGAATACTTAGATTGATTGCTGAAGAGCTGTAGTAAGGAAAGTTATCTAGGTGGTAGGGATCGTAGTCTTATATACTAGGGTTCCTTCCTTCATTTCTTCCTGGCTTGTCTGGCTCGTCTGGCTCGCACGTCGAGCCTATCGAGCCGGCTCGCCTGGCTCGTCTGTCGAGCTTGTCGAGCCTTATCCTTATCGTCACGTGAACATTGGGTGCCACTGTTCCCGTGCCTTCTGCCATAGGGGACCACCTGGTCTCCTTTTTGGGTTACTATGTGATGTGCTTATCACATTATTCTAACCGACGCCTACCTTTTAAAACAATCAAAAAAACTCTTGCCCTTGCATTTCATTTTACTACTTCGTGCTTGCTGCTTTCTTCCGCACACCCAGGCTCTTCCTAGTCCGCTTGCTTGGTCTTGTTGATAGCGCTTCTTGCGCTGCCTGCTCTGGGTCAAGAGTCTCCTCCGTATTATCCACTGCCCCTAAGGCCGTCCCGTCTTCCTGTCCAGCCTGCCCCGCCGCTGCGTTAACCTCCATCTCATTCTCTTGCGCCTCCTCGGCCGCTGCGTTTAGCTCCATCTGTTCCTTCTGCGCCTCCGCCTGCTTTGCGCCCTGCCTGCCTATCTCTAGGCTGCTTTCTCTTTCCTCCTCTGCCTGCGCGCTTGCTTCCCCCCCTTGGCCGCGCACCCGCTGGCCTGGCTGCGAAATGCTAGCTGTCGGTCCTCGTTGTTTTTGCCGCGCCGCATGAACTTTGCCTGCCGGTTGGACTGCTACTCTGCAAACGCCCCCGCCGCTTTCGCTTGTTTGTTGCTGATCGTGCCGGCGTTGTACTTCCTGCCGTGCCCCTGTGGTTCCTTGTCCTTGCCTGCACTGGTGTCTCTGCCTGCTCCTCGCCTACCTCGTTCTTGTCCGCCCCTGCTTTGGCCTTTGCTTTTTTCTTCTGCCGCTTGGCCGCCTCCTCGATCTCCAGACTATCCATCGCTGCGTTCAACAAATCCGCCGTCGTATCTACCTCCTCTGCTTGTAGTGCTTTCCAGACAGTCGGGAGTTTGTCCATGTGCTGGTGCAGCCGCTTGCATAGCGCCGCCGCCGTCTCGGACTCTTCTACCACAGTCTCTGCAACCTTAGACAAGAAGTTGCCAAACTTTGCTGTCGCCTCACTCTCAAGCCCAGTAATGTCCTCGGTTTTCAACAGTACCCATGCGTATCGATTGAACCGTTGGCCCCAGTACGCCTTCATAAAAAGTTTTGTGTGGTTTTTCTCGTCGTTTCGATACCTCCTATCGTGACGCCAAAAGGAAAATCGACAGTGGTGCAGTTGGCCGTCCTGCCATCTTCCGCTCACAGACCTGCGACAAACTTGACCCATCTGGATTTTTTGTCGACTATGCCGAGTTTTCGGGTGGTATATTCGTTGATTGTAACACGATTCATCATGACTAATACTTGAGCAGCCATGGATTCCCGACTCCGTGCCATTTCTTCTCGTTATCCACCCATCCGGTTCGTAAAGGCCGGGGAGTCAGTCGGAGACAATAGAATGAAGCAAGGACGTCGGAAGCAGACGAAGAATCCGGGCAGCAGGACCAGTTCGGGGATGCCACAGTTGAGCGTTACCGGGTACTAGGATCAAGACTGGAGTATCTGCGACAAGGACTGTGGCTGGTGCGGTCATTGCATTTATAACATCGTCAATTTTTAATCTGTGAAATACAGTTTAAAGTCTGCTTCAATATAACTTCGCTGTTTGTACTCCGTCTGCAAAAACCTCAAGTGCCACGCCATTGTTCTGTTATTATCTTTTGGTAGAAATGTATTTGGCCGACTAAACTTACTTCAAAAAATATAGGTCAGTATTATTCAAGTTAGCTTTACCTAGCTAACGGAAGCTATGTATCAATTAGGAGAGCTTTCTGTTATGTTTATGAGCTCCTTGCATACGTTAGGTATAATCTTAGTATAACTATAGCTTAACCTAATCTTATAGATACGTACGTAGTAGGGAAGCGTTCAATGTAGGTAGTAGCTTTATTGGTATGTTATTTGTATGTTATTTGGTGTTGTATTTGTGTTTTCATTGTAGTTATGATGGCTATTCAGGTTCATTAGATTCCTATTGTAAAGTTAGTTACGTAAATAGTCTGGTGGTGGGTTATGCAAGACCCCCGTACAAGGCGAGCATAAGGGAGCATCCGTGGGGACGGTCCTTATCTGTTGCTACCTTGACCGAAGAGTTCATCGTCACATTACCACGTATGGCCTGATTGTTCCTGGCCTACCCCCGTACGTTTTACGAAGTATTTAATAGACAACCTGGGAACATTGTGGCCCGTTTTCCGGCACAAGAATTATCTTCTTTCCAAACCGCCGCACCAACTGTCATGGCTGTACCTACGACTTCCTCGCCCCCTCTGGCTGCAGGCAGCCCCCCGACCCAAAGCGCTCCTACCCGGACGGTGCCTGCCGCTTTCCAGGATGCCACGGACATCATCGAGGCTGTTGACTACCAGCCTGAGGTATGCCACTGCGTCTAATCTCGCCGTCCTCCAATTTTGGTCCCTTGTTCTGGTGGCCAGTCTATTAATATGTCGCTTGTGTACGGAGTAGGAAAGCGATAGCGACGATGACTCCGCCGTAGAAAATGGGGATTCGACATTCACGACATCGATCTCAAGCTCTATTTTGAAGTATCGCACGGTTAACGGTCGGACATACCACAGCGACTCTATAGGAGACAACTACTGGTACTCTTTAGTTTTCCGCCTTTCCCCATCCTATATGTATATACGCTAACGCACCCAAGGGGCTCAAATGACGCGGCCCAGAACAACCTCCTTGACATCGGGTGCGACTGATACCCAGCCTCTTCCCCCTTCGGAGCCAGTGTTAACAGATAGCAACATATAGGCACCACGTGTATACTCTGCTACTAGATGGCGATCTGTATCGGTCACCGCTTAAAACCCCGATTGAAGTAGGACCTAGCCCTTTTTCTTCGCGAGGGATGGATGATCTGACTCTTCATTTCTTCGTAGAGATGTCTTGACCTTGGTACTGGCACGGGAGCGTGGGCTATGTATGTCGCCTTCTCTATTCGCCCGCTTCCGTTGTATCACGATCAGTACTCATCTTTCTTTCAGAGACTTTGCCGATGCGCATCCCGAAACTGAGATAATCGGTACCGACATCTCGCCTATCCAGCCTACATGGGTGCCCCCCAACGTGAAATTGTATATCTTCTCTTGTATCTACAAAGCCAGGTGCGACAAAGAGCTAATGACTGGTGTTCCCTAGCATGATCGACGATTTCAACAAGCCATGGCTATTTCCAGAAAACCACTTTGACTTCATCCATATTCGGTGGGTGCTTGGCACCGTGTACGACTGGACGTCACTGTTCAAGCAGGCCTACCATGCCTTGAAGCCGGGTGGTTGGCTTGAGTCATTGGACATTGACGGATGCTTCGACTGCGACGACGGCACTATTACCGAGACCTCGGCCACCGCCGAGTGGAAGCGTATTGTCACTGAAGGTTCCAAAAATTTGGGCCTTAAGGCGTCGGCTTTCACGGTTACTGACGACTTGACGCGGCCGGCTATAGATGCCGCTGGATTTACCAACGTTTCCGAAAAGGCATTCAAAGTATGTCTTCTCTTCTTCTCCTTTCTCCTTTAATACTTTCGTGCCTAGTCTTCCTAACGTGTTAGGTTCCCTTCTCAGAATGGCCCAAAGACCCTAAACTAAAGGAACTTGGGCTGTACGCTCGCGCCATGCTCGAAAGTGACACCGAGGGTATGATCGGCCGAATGGCTAACTCAATCGGCTATACGCCAGAGCAGACGGTTGTCTACAGCAGCCTATTACGGAAGGAAATGCGCAGCCTGAACATGCATGCCTACTTCCGTGCAAAACTAGTCTACGGCCAGAAGCCAGAGGTATAGGGGTAAGGAGTTTGTGTCTCCTAGGAAAGTGAATGGCTCAAAATATACGGAATACTCTTAGTGTTGGTAATTCAACATACCACCTGAGCCCACTGTTGTACGGTAGACTAGCCAATAGAAGGCAGCCCTGTTAGGGTTGCCTCGGGACCGCTCGGGAGTGTACTATGTCTTTGCACATCGGGCGCCACGATAGTTAGACGAATGATTCAACTCATACACCATCTATCAATCTGTATTCTGCCTCTTACGAGAGGAGGACTTATAGGATCCGCGTGCTAAGCCAAAGCTACTACTACAGGTCCGATACGTCGCGCGATCCTTGCATCGTAGTGCACAATGTTTAGCTACGGTGCGAGCTGCTACGGGAAGTGGCACGTGCAAACACCGATGGCGCGTCCGTCAATGTTGCCCCAGGCACGCCGCTAGTCCGTCGTACATACTAGCACGGTCCGACGCCCGCTGTATGTGTATCTTCCGTTCGCCAGGGAAGGCTGCCGGACAGAGGCAATAGGCCTAGTACAAGATGTGTTCGAAGTATGGATGAATTGGATGAATCGAATGATGGGAGAGTCTCACTATCTATCTAGAGGGCCTCCGGGAGAGGCATATATCAAGAGATCTGTGGTGGGAGATGGGTCGTTGTATTCGGAGGGAGAGAAGAAGACTATCTGAGCGCTAAGAGGGCATGTCCTGCGTGTGGTGCCACGCGTGTGCGAGGGTCCGTGCGAGCAGCACGTAACTAGCGTGTAAGGTAATTGAAACAGACAATGAAGTATTCCCATACGCATAGTCAAAATCTACTCGTGCCTGCCTGCCCGCCCGTCTGCGTATTTACTTGCTTAACCGTCTGTGTGTTCATCTGCCTGCGCATTCATCCAACAGGCAATAAAAAATACGTACTATCTTTTTATTTTTATCGGTGGCGATTAGCGGCTTTGCTGTATTATGTATTATGTTTAACGTTTCAGAGCCCCGGATCCAAGAAACAAGAAGTGGGCGCTGTGGCTTCCGCTCCACACGTGCCCGTAGCCTGCCGTATCCACAGGTGTTGCCTGTGTACGGGATCCAGGGCAATCCGTGTCTGTACTTGGGGGACAAGTACGACGCGGACTATACGTGATATCACAGAGGCAATAGGCCTAAGTAAGATGAGCTTAGAAGTACTTGATGGATTGATTGAGGAAGAGGTTCAAGCCGTCTTCCTTACGATGTGTCTACGTGGCTATAGATTGTGATGTCGTACCCGTTGTGGGTCACGTGCTCACGTGCAGTCGTGCCTCAGGTCTCCAAACCCACAGCGCGCGGCAGAAGTACGGAGTAAACTAGTTCGGACACGTGACCGCGAAAAACCAGGCAGCATTAACGGAGGATGTGCAACGTAATATTTTGTAGCACTCATCATTACTCTTGATTTGGGTCTCAAAGTGTGCAAAGTAATGAAGACGTGAGTTCTGGTTAAATATTACCAGAACCTACATCTTCGTTACTTTGCACACTTTGTCAGCCGTAACAAGGACCTATCAAGGGTACCCCTACCCAAGCTAAGCTACTGCAACCCTAGGCGGCCGTTTGTGGATCGTGCTAACGCTGTGGAAACAGCCCTACGAAACGATGGCAACTCGTGCGGAGAGGAAGGAGGGGAGCGATGAGACTGGCGAGACAGCCGTTGGAAATGCGACGGATGAGATGCTCAACAGCGTCGCTATGTCCAAGATTTCTCTTCTCCCGCCGCTGCAGCCTCCGAGTGAGGAGGAATCGAATTGCTTCCACCGCGGACTACCGTCTTGTCCGCGGTTGGTGGGCCGCCTCCGCCGGCGTTGAGATCAGGGACGATTGGCAAACTGAGCATGACCGCTGGCGCCTGGCTCCAGTTCGCATTCCCTAGTTTCGAACGACAGAAAAGGCACGGAGTCATTGGCGACCATGTCATCCGTCGCTGCTGAGCCAGCGTCCAACCAGATATAATGACAGCCCTTGACCATCTCCCGTGGACGTCTGTAGATGTCCTTCGCTTTGGGAGCACCACGCTCACCGTGCCAGAGCGGCCAGTGGTTGTCTGGATCGGCCTGGAACACGGCGACATGACCTGGGGTGAGGTGGCGCTGGTGCTGCGTGCTTGTCGCCAGATCCTACATGCGGCGCAGCTGACCGACGTCGACTCCCAGATGCGCGTGTCCAAGGGCATGTGGCAAGTTGGTCCGCCGCTGCTCCGTCCCACTACGGGAACCCGCTTTTCCGACTTGCAACTAGCCGCACAACACTTCACGACTGCTCTAGGCCAGCCGTTTTTTCCCTTTTCCATTCCCCACTAGCAGGGGACACTGGGCGTATATCTCGGTGCGCGGCCGACGAGAAGGACAATGACGCGCCTTTTTACGCACTTACCTGCCACCACGTGACGTTTCCGGAAAGTCACTACCCAGGCAACCTTGATTCCGCCAGGACGAGGACAAGAGCAACCCGCCGCTTAGAATGGGGATCCCAGGACACTCTGACACAGATTGTGCGCTTGCCGACCTATTAAGGTCAGGGAGCACTGCCGCAACATTTGTGAATGTAGCGATGGCGTCGATGCCGAAGAGGAAAAAGTGAATCGCGACCGACTCAGTTGGGTAAGCAAACTCTACGATGCCATCGAGGCATTTGAGCCTACCGAGGCCCGCCAGGTTGGCACTATTGTTTTGTCACCGCCCATCGGCGAGGGACAGCATGGATCTACAAGCTGGTCGCGGGATTGATGTCTGGTGGAGCTTGACGGCAACAAGTTCCTCGACGGGAAATCTCCTATCAACTACGTTGGCCTCCGGTTATCTATCCCCGCCGGGCCGCAACTGAGCCGTTAAGGGATATTCATTATGCCTATAAATAGGAGTCACCTCTGCCTTACCCATGGGTCAGAGGGGACTCAAGACTTAGTCTATGTTTTGATATACACAGCTGCCTTCCTGCTTCTGCTACAATCATCAGACATCTGTCTCCCCTGTGATATACCTTATACTAGTCATATTTGGTTCCGATATCTGGCTGGTATTCTGCCTAATCTATTCTTACCTTTACGTGGTGGCAAGGTCTGCCATACAATGGATAATTGAACTCTTCCTAAAGCCTTCTAGCGCGAGACCACCTAAACAATGCAAGTCTTGGGTCCGTTTTTGGTAAAGTAAAAGTTTAATTAAAATCATTAGAGTAGAATAATATACAAATGATAAAGCTAAGGCTCACCATTAGCTACATTCCGAGACACTGTTACGGGATAAACGGTAATCCCTCCTCCATGAAGTAATTGACAGAAGAGCACGTGACTTGGTGAAGCCTGGGACATGAGCGGCGGACTTGATAAAGGAGACGACCATGAGAGTCGAGCCAGAGGCATGTGACAAGGACGTGTCTCCGAGGGATCTCGGAGACATATCGCTTGCAGCCCTCTCCTTCAGTATCGCCACTCAACAGTAGTCCCGACCCCTCAGCCAAGTCGCCCCTTAGCCAAGTCCAGACCAGTCGGTCTCCCTTCATCTTTGGGATACTCTGGCATGCCCACTTCTGTCTTCATCTTGTTTTGTATGATGAGTGATCTGCATATATATATGAGTCGCCCTCGTCCCACCTGGAGGTCGAGGGAGACTCAAGACTTAGTCTATGTTCTGATATACACTACCTTCCTCCTTCACCACATTACTTCGTCTCTGACACTCTCGTGATACCTTGCCGATACGTCTTTGATCTTTATCTGTCAAAATCCACCTAGTCTGCCTCGCCCCTAACAATCACTGGCTGTACCACGCTATCGTTTGCCAGCTGGCATATCCTGTAGATGCTTGGGTACAACTCCCGCGCCGCTTGTAATAACACTGGCAGCCGCCGTACATATCCTGCTTGCTCTGTCCGTACTCCAGAAGCAAGTCGGATCGCTGTCTTCTCCAAGTTGCCCTCAAAAAAGATTAAAGCGCCCTGCCCAAAGCATTCCACCACGTCTGCTATTGGCCGCCACGCCTGGAGCGAGTTGGACAGTGTCTTGTTGTTTTCTAGGCCGAGCTCCCTAACCTAACCCTAACCCTAACCTAACCTAACCTAACCTAACCTAACATCCGTTTCACCGTAAAACGGCTGTGAATGATGGCCAGGTGACTGTCCTATAATTTACAATAGTATAGTTAAAGATATGTATATTATGTACGTCCGTAGAACTAGTCTAGGGCTAGTAACCTCTCTTTAATAAGAGGACCCCTTACTAATTAAAGGTCCTATCGCTAGCCACCTTTCCTAATCTGGGTCCAACGTCGGCTGCACCCCCTGGCGTAGTACATGATTATTGGCCTCTCTGCGACAATATAGCATTAGCCAGCCAAACCTGGGCCCTTAGCCCTTTACAGCACAACAGTATAGGACATGGCTAGGTTAAATAACATAGCCCATAGCAACAATTTATAAGATTTAAATACAGTTACTGTCGGTACCCTCGGAAGGGTATCGCGCGATGTATCTATTCACAAGCTTGTGGTAGTAAACTGGTGAAGCCCCGTTGACCCTGTACGTCCTCCTATTCCTTGAATGGGGGGGTACAGTTTGGTCTTGGTGGTGGCATTCAGTCTGTCTAGCTATCGTGGCGCCCGATGCGGGATGTGAGAGTTCTACCAGAGGAAGAAGTCACAGCTGGAAGAACGAAACTGGTTGAAAACTAAGCTGAAGGAAAAAGGAAGGATCAAGGCTAAGTTTTACAAGCAGCATCCCCCATAGTTATACCCCTTCTTTCCTCGCGGCTATCAAGGTCCCTTTCTTCCCACGCGGCTATCGCGGTCCCTTTCCTCCGTTGCCGGTCACCAGTCGTGCTCTGGCAAAGTGGTTGCTGCCCAGCTGGCCTGATGGTTGGGATCGTGTGCTGGCAAAGTGGATTTCGAATGGATTTCGAATCGTCTAGCCTGCGTGGGTAACGGGTGCGGTCGGAATAGTGGCTGACTAAGGCAGGGAGATGCTGAGGGCAGAGCCGAGGCTTATACCGGGCCATGGCCCGTCACAATAGCCTCCTCTTCCTTCCACGGAGGTGGCGTAGGGAGACTATTTTCAAAGCTTTCGCAGGCAGCCGTATCCCGTAGGTCTGTCAGAGGTTCCCAGGTTGGGCTAGGATATCCTACCCATTTAACCAATACCTGGTAGCCGCGGCCGTGCTTTCGGAACCGAAGGATAGATTCAACTAGGTATTCGCCGGCCTGGTGGTCGGGATCGGCTGCGGCTGGGAGGATGGGAGGCGGGGTGAAATCCGGTGTAGTCTGGGACGGAAATGGGTCTTCAGGGGCGCGGCGGAGTAAGTCGACGTGAAAGACAGGGTGAATGCCGGGGGGCGTATTAAGCTTAACCGCGTGTGAACCGACTAAGCTAATAACCTTAAAAGGTAAATTAACCCAGTCAAGCTTTTTAGAGGGGCGGGCCGTCCGCACGTTCCGTAGGCGTAGAAAGACCTTATCCCCAATCTGGAAAGATTCAGCAGCTTGCCTAGACTTGTTGGCGTGACGCTCCTGGGCTTCCTGGGCGTCAGCCATGGCTGCTTGTGCAAAGTCAGAAAGGTCTTTCCATTTAGTAAGCCAAAGACGCCCCCTTTCTGCAGGGGACAGGGTAGGTCCTTTTTCAAGATTAGAGGGCAGGGACAAGACCGGGAAGTGGTAGCCGTGGGTTATGAAGAAGGGGGACAGGCCCGTAGACGAAGAGGTACGAGAATTTAGTGCTAACATAGCGCCAGGAAGGAGAGAGGCCCAGTCATCTTGAAAAAATGAGGTGTATATGCGAAGGAACACCTCGACTTCTTGGTTGGCCCGTTCTGTAGCACCGTCGGTCTGGGGGTGAAATGCGGTCGAGAGTCTGCGTACGATACCTAATTTCTTGCAAATCTCCCCCCAGAACATGCCGACGAACTGAGGGCCCCGGTCTGAGACGATAGAGTTTGGGAGGCCGTGGTAAGCGAAGACGTTTTTAGCCAAAGCTTCGGCCACGTCAGAGGCTTTTATCTTTCCCATTGGGACCAAGACCACAGATTTTGATAGCCGGTCAGTGACCACAAGCAGGTTTTCACATGGCGTGCCTTGGTGCGGGGATGAAGGAGGGAGTTCCACAATGAAATCGATAGACAGTTCAGCCCAAGGTCGGTCCGGAACCGGAAGAGGTTTTAAGAGGCCCCTTTTTACCTCTCTCCATACCTTTGCTTTGCCACAAATATCACAATTCCTTACTAGCCGACGTACATCGGCCGAAAGGCCTGGCCAAGTATACTCCCTAGAGACTAGGTCTCTGGTTCCTTCTCTACCTGGGTGGCCGGAGAGGAGAGAGTTATGGATCTTTTGGATTAATGTCGTACGAAGAGGTTCGAAGTGCGGGATCCAAATCCTCTCCCTCCAGCAAAGGCGGTTCCCCGAGTCTATAGAGCACTCAGAAATCGTGACTGGTAAGCCAAAGGATTTAGGGAATTGCCGGGCGCCTTCTCGAACGGCCTCCCGTAGCTTAAAGTAGCGGGGGTTAGCTGCTAGCCCTTGGTGCCAAAGAGCAGTCAAGGATTCGTCGTCGAATGGGGATTTGGGGGCTAGTGTCTGGGCCAGTCTAGCCTCTAGTTCTGTTAATCTTTCGTCCGGAGTGCCCTCATCGCCGTGGGAAATAAAGCCGATCTTAACTCGAAGGGACCCATCGATCTGGGGTGCCAAAAGCGTACGATCCCTTCCCGATATCCTTTCGTCCTCTGCCCCAACAGGAAGGTCTTGCTCCCTTCGTGACAACGCGTCGGAGACCACTTGCAAGTTTCCTGGGCGGTGCACAATAGAGAAGTCAAAGTCTGAAAGTTCATATGCCCAACGGGCTTGCCTCTCGGCCAGATGTTGCTTAGACTTGAAATAGCCAAGGTTTCGGTGGTCAGAGTGGACTTCGAACGGTCTTCCAACTAGCTCTGGCCGCCACTCCTTTAGGCAGCTTACTACAGCTAACATCTCCTTATCGTGGATAGGATAGTTAGCTTCAGTAGGCGTAAGCTTCCGGGAGTAATAGCCAACAGGGTGCCACAAAGCGTCTAGGGGGTTTAGTTGCGAAAGAACCCCCCCTAACACATAACCAGAAGCATCCGCTTCAACTTTCGTTTTTCGGTCAGGGTGCCAGGCAGCAAGCAGAGGTGCAGAAATCAAGGCTTCCTTTAAAGCGTCGAAGGAAGTTTGACATTCAGGGGCCCAAACGAAAGGACGATCCTTCTTAGTGAGAGAAGTCAGCGCAGCAGCTAGTCCAGAGAAATTCTTTACGAAGACGCGGTAGTAGTTCGAAAAGCCTAAGAAGCTGCGTACGCCTTTTACACTGCGAGGCTCCTTCCAACCTTGAATCGTAGAGATCTTTTCTGGATCTACCTTTAAGCCCTCTCCAGGGACTATAAGGTAACCAAGGAACCGGGTCTCTTTTACCTCGAAACGGGACTTTGACCAGTCTAACTGGAGCCCTGCTTCCGAAAGCTTGGTAACAGTGCTGAGGACCTTCGTTCGATGATCCTCCTGGGAGCCGTTTGAATAAATAACCACATCGTCAATGTATGCGGCTACCCATCGTCCTAAGGATTCACGGAGAACATGGTTGATGTACCGTTGGAAGCTAGCAGGGGCTCCTTGTAAGCCAAAAGGAGTAACAAGCCATTCAAAGGAGCCAAGCCTTGTTCGGAACGCAGTCTTCCACTCGTCGCCGGGCTTAACCCGGAGTCTGTGAAAGGCAGAGATAACATCCAGCTTTGAGATCCAGCGGCAAGAAGCTATTTCCCGGAGGGTTTCAGCTATTAACGGTAAAGGATATGCGTCCTTAATTGTTATAGCATTTAACCCACGGAAATCCACACAAAAACGGAGCCCGCCACCAGGCTTTTTGACGAAAAGGACAGGGGCGGCGGCGGACGAAGACGAAGGGCGGATAAAACCTTGAGCTTCTAGCTCAGCAAGGGTCTTCCGAAGCACTAGGAGTTCTTCCCGAGACATAGAGTAAAGGGGCCGGGCTGGGACGACGGCGCCGTCCTGAAGTCTGATTTCATGGTCGTGGCCAGGGCGATTCGGGGGAAGCTTCTTGGCCTTTTCTCGGTCAAAGGCGGCCAGTGCTGGTATTAGCCAGTCTGGGGCTTCAGAAGCAGGGTTAGGGTAAACCTTTTCTCGAAGTGCAGCTTGTACGTCGTCTAGGGTGACGGCGTATAGTTTCAGAGTCTTGGTGCCAAGGTGCCTTATCGTCTGTTTAGTCGAGATAGCAGTGGCTAGAGGCAGCGTGCCTTTCAAAGTTACTCGAAAGGGCTTTCGAAGAGTGATCTGATCCAGTGCAGGGCGGAGGGAGGCGTCGTGCTTTACTAGCCAGCCATTGCCAAGGATCACGGGGTCCAACTGTCCAGGGATAACATAAGCCGTAGTTTTTCGTTCAAATCCCCCCACGTCAAGCAGAAAGGTAGCAACCTTATTGACGATAGGTGGGTTCTTCAAAAAGGCTACTTGTTCAAGTGGCCTAGGGGAGATCAAGAAGGTAGGCAGGTTCAAACGGTTCACTAGTTGCTCAGAGACGGTAGCATAGCAGAGACAGCCAGAGTCGATAAATGGGCGTACATTCGTTTCTTCCAAGAAGGCGTCTATATACATTCCACGATCCGATTCTGGTTCCTTTACAGACTTCGTCCCTAGAGGCTCCTGGGCGAGACTTGGCTCAGGAGCACCTAGTTTTCCGACTCAGACTCTGCTTCAGACGTTTCAGGGGTCTTAAGCAGTACGGGCAAGTCGAAGGCAGGTTTCTTCGTCGTAGTTTGCGTTACTGCTTTCTTGGCCCTAGTAGGCCGAACATAGGGGGGGGCAGAGTTTAGTTCAGGACAGTTAAACTTTAAGTGCCCAGACTTGCCGCAGTAGTAGCATAGCCCTTTTGCCCGCCGGACGTCTCTTTCTCTGTCAGTCAAACGACCAGCAGCGGTACGCACGGGGGGGTCTAGGTTCATGGCTTCCGGGTATACCGGAAAAGGCTTAGTCTTCTCCGGCCTAGGCCAGTCCGTGTATTTTAGCGAGTCCAAACGAGAGCTGACCGTAAAAAGCTGATGCACGAAACCTTGGTAATCGTCTGGGATTTGTGCCGTAACCATGGTTCGACGAAGGTCGTAGGACAAGGAGTTGTTTAGATAGCTTTTCTTAACTTGTTCTGGAGCCGAGGCTAAACCAGCCTCAGCAAGGAGGCGTTCAAAACGGGGCAAGAATAAGGCGAAGGTTTCATTAGGTCTCTGCTTCAACGTCTGGAGCTGGTCAAGGGAACGAGCAGCCATGTTTGGATCAACGAAGATCGAATCCATATAGGTCAAGAAATGATTCGCATTACGGTTTGCGTCAGATACCGCTTCCACAAACGGGGCCATTAATAACGCAGCTTTTGGGTCGAGTCGGGAGAGCAGGTAAGAGAACTGAGCGTCCGGTGACCCAATGGCTAGTCCGTCTGTCCTGATCTTGCTTCTAGCTCCTAGGGACCACGCACGATAGTCCTTTCGGTCACCCGAAAAGCAAAGGATGTCCGGGAGGACCTTTTTCGGGTGCGTGGTCACGGGAGCTGGTTCCGTCGTAGCAGCCGTAGTTTCGACAGCGGGGGCAGGAGCGGGGGCGGGGGCAGGTGCAGGTATTTCTAAGGCCTCGATGCGAGTGATAATGTGGCGCAGCGTAGCTTCTAAATCGAAGTTCTGCGCCGGCGGAGGAGGCAGGGGTTGATCAGGGTCCATGGTGCTTTAAAGAGCACAGAGTTCGGTTCAAGAGATTGCTTTCAAAAAAGCACAAGGTTTAGGTCGAGAGATTGCTTCGGAAAGCGCAAAGTTCGGTTCAAAAAATTGCTTAAAAAAGCACAAAGTTCGGGTCAAGAGATGGCTTCGAAAAGCACAAAGTTCGGTCCAGAGGATTGCTTAAAAAAGCACAAAGTTCGGTCCAAGATATTGCTTAAAAAAGCACAAAGTTCGGGTCAAGAGGTTGCTTAAGAAAGCACAAGGTTCGGGTCAAGAGATTGCTTCGAAAAGCACAAAGTTCGGTCCAGAGGATTGCTTAAAAAAGCACCAAGTTCGGGTCAAGAGATAGAATGAGCTTAGTTTTATGTGAGAGTTCTACCAGAGGAAGAAGTCACAGCTGGAAGAACGAAACTGGTTGAAAACTAAGCTGAGGGAAAAAGGAAGGATCAAGGCTAAGTTTTACAAGCAGCATCCCCCATAGTTATACCCCTTCTTTCCTCGCGCCTATCAAGGTCCCTTTCTTCCCACGCGGCTATCGCGGTCCCTTTCCTCCGTTGCCGGTCACCAGTCGTGCGCTGGCAAAGTGGTTGCTGCCCAGCTGGCCTGACGGTTGGGATCGTGTGCTGGCAAAGTGGATTTCGAATGCATTTCGAATGGTCTAGCCTGCGTGGGTAACGGGTGCAGTCGGAATAGTGGCTGACTAAGGCAGGGAGATGCTGAGGGCAGAGCCGAGGCTTATACCGGGCCATGGCCCGTCACAACTGAAGCTAACTATCCTATCCACGATAAGGAGATGTTAGCTGTAGTAAGCTGCCTAAAGGAGTGGCGGCCAGAGCTAGTTGGAAGACCGTTCGAAGTCCACTCTGACCACCGAAACCTTGGCTATTTCAAGTCTAAGCAACATCTGGCCGAGAGGCAAGCCCGTTGGGCATATGAACTTTCAGACTTTGACTTCTCTATTGTGCACCGCCCAGGAAACTTGCAAGTGGTCTCCGACGCGTTGTCACGAAGGGAGCAAGACCTTCCTGTTGGGGCAGAGGACGAAAGGATATCGGGAAGGGATCGTACGCTTTTGGCACCCCAGATCGATGGGTCCCTTCGAGTTAAGATCGGCTTTATTTCCCACGGCGATGAGGGCACTCCGGACGAAAGATTAACAGAACTAGAGGCTAGACTGGCCCAGACACTAGCCCCCAAATCCCCCTTCGACGACGAATCCTTGACTGCTCTTTGGCACCAAGGGCTAGCAGCTAACCCCCGCTACTTTAAGCTACGAGAGGCCGTTCGAGAAGGCGCCCGGCAATTCCCTAAATCCTTTGGCTTACCAGTCACGATTTCTGAGTGCTCTATAGACTCGGGGAACCGCCTTTGCTGGAGGGAGAGGATTTGGATCCCGCACTTCGAACCTCTTCGTACGACATTAATCCAAAAGATCCATAACTCTCTCCTCTCCGGCCACCCAGGTAGAGAAGGAACCAGAGACCTAGTCTCTAGGGAGTATACTTGGCCAGGCCTTTCGGCCGATGTACGTCGGCTAGTAAGGAATTGTGATATTTGTGGCAAAGCAAAGGTATGGAGAGAGGTAAAAAAGGGCCTCTTAAAACCTCTTCCGGTTCCGGACCGACCTTGGGCTGAACTGTCTATCGATTTCATTGTGGAACTCCCTCCTTCATCCCCGCACCAAGGCACGCCATGTGAAAACCTGCTTGTGGTCACTGACCGGCTATCAAAATCTGTGGTCTTGGTCCCAATGGGAAAGATAAAAGCCTCTGACGTGGCCGAAGCTTTGGCTAAAAACGTCTTCGCTTACCACGGCCTCCCAAACTCTATCGTCTCAGACCGGGGCCCTCAGTTCGTCGGCATGTTCTGGGGGGAGATTTGCAAGAAATTAGGTATCGTACGCAGACTCTCGACCGCATTTCACCCCCAGACCGACGGTGCTACAGAACGGGCCAACCAAGAAGTCGAGGTGTTCCTTCGCATATACACCTCATTTTTTCAAGATGACTGGGCCTCTCTCCTTCCTGGCGCTATGTTAGCACTAAATTCTCGTACCTCTTCGTCTACGGGCCTGTCCCCCTTCTTCATAACCCACGGCTACCACTTCCCGGTCTTGTCCCTGCCCTCTAATCTTGAAAAAGGATCTACCCTGTCCCCTGCAGAAAGGGGGCGTCTTTGGCTTACTAAATGGAAAGACCTTTCTGACTTTGCACAAGCAGCCATGGCTGACGCCCAGGAAGCCCAGGAGCGTCACGCCAACAAGTCTAGGCAAGCTGCTGAATCTTTCCAGATTGGGGATAAGGTCTTTCTACGCCTACGGAACGTGCGGACGGCCCGCCCCTCTAAAAAGCTTGACTGGGTTAATTTACCTTTTAAGGTTATTAGCTTAGTCGGTTCACACGCGGTTAAGCTTAATACGCCCCCCGGCATTCACCCTGTCTTTCACGTCGACTTACTCCGCCGCGCCCCTGAAGACCCATTTCCGTCCCAGACTACACCGGATTTCACCCCGCCTCCCATCCTCCCAGCCGCAGCCGATCCCAACCACCAGGCCGGCGAATACCTAGTTGAATCTATCCTTCGGTTCCGAAAGCACGGCCGCGGCTACCAGGTATTGGTTAAATGGGTAGGATATCCTAGCCCAACCTGGGAACCTCTGACAGACCTACGGGATACGGCTGCCTGCGAAAGCTTTGAAAATAGTCTCCCTACGCCACCTCCGTGGAAGGAAGAGGAGGCTATTGTGACGGGCCATGGCCCGGTATAAGCCTCGGCTCTGCCCTCAGCATCTCCCTGCCTTAGTCAGCCACTATTCCGACCGCACCCGTTACCCACGCAGGCTAGACCATTCGAAATCCACTTTGCCAGCACACGATCCCAACCGTCAGGCCAGCTGGGCAGCAACCACTTTGCCAGCGCACGACTGGTGACCGGCAACGGAGGAAAGGGACCGCGATAGCCGCGTGGGAAGAAAGGGACCTTGATAGCCGCGAGGAAAGAAGGGGTATAACTATGGGGGATGCTGCTTGTAAAACTTAGCCTTGATCCTTCCTTTTTCCCTCAGCTTAGTTTTCAACCAGTTTCGTTCTTCCAGCTGCGACTTCTTCCTCTGGTAGAACTCTCACACGTGGCTAGCCACCCTCTCCCTTTGTTACGCCTCCTGCCTCTCTATTTCTGGCTACCCTCCTCTGTCTGGCCATGGCTGGCCGCCCTCTCCCTCTGTCTAACTCCCCAAGGGGAGCCAGATGCAGACGTAAGGTTAATGCGCCGCTGACTCCCTAAGGGGAACCATATGTATGTGCTAAGTCGGTGCCTCTCTGACTCCCCTAGGGGAGCCACATATAGACGTAAGGTTAATACGTCACTAACTCCCTAAAGGGAGCCATATACGTTAAGTCAGTGCCTCTTTAACTCCTTAAGAGGAGCTAGATATATGCGCCAAGTTAATACCTTCTTAAATCTTCTCATCACGTGACTAATTTCTTTTTAAAAATTTAAGACTAAAAATTTACAAATCTTTGAAGCTATTATGTAGCTTCAAACATTTATTAGTTTAAGGTTAATGCGTCGCTAACTCCCCGAGGGGAGCCAGATGCAGACGTAAGGTTAATGCGTCGCTGACTCCCCGAGGGGAGCCGTATGCATGCACTAAGTCGGTGCCTCTCTAACTCCCCGAGGGGAGCCAGATGCAGACATAAGGTTAATACGTCGCTGACTCCCCGAGGGGAGTCAGCGTAACACTAACCTTTCGAAGTACCCACTATAAAATATTTTCAGCCAATAAGGTGTCCGTCCCAGCGTGAATCCGTTTCGCCGTGAAAACTCCATAAAAAAATATTTTTGACCAATTAAAAGCCACGCTAGCATCCGTTTCACCGTGAAACGGCTGTGAATGATGGCCAGGAACTTGCCAAACTCTGCTGTTGCCTTGTTCTCGAACGCAGTGATATCCTCGGTCTTCATAAGCACCCACGCATACCGGTTCAACGGCTGGCCCCACTACGCCTTCATCACTTCGTACGCCACCAGACTGGCGACATGCCCCAACACGTCCGCCGGCAATGTGATCTCCGTCAGCAACTGCTTCGCCCATTTCTGGCAGAGCCGCTCTTCCTGCAGGCACATGAACCATGCGTCCACTTCGAGGATCGTCCACTGCACCCTGCTGTGCTGCCCAAGTCGCACGATCCGGCCCACCGCTTGGTGAAGCGCGTTGTAGGACCACGTAAACTGTGCAATGATACCGGTGCTGCACTGCTTGTGCAGCTTGATCCTGAACCTCGACAACGCCAGCGAGGTCACAAACGCGTCCACCCGCGACTGCAGGTCGTTGAAGCGCCGCACTGCGGCCGCCCGCTCCGACGGCTTGTGCACCGCCCGGATCGACTCGACCGCCAGGCCGAGCTCGGTCAGCGTCTGCGTCACCATTTCCTGCGCCCAGATTTGCTCCACCATCACAATGAAGAGCTTGCCTTCTGCCTTGTACTGCCACGCAAGGCTGACTAGCATGGACAGCACCGGCGACATCCGGACCATGTAAAGAACCGCCTCCGCCCTTCTAGACGGAGCCAGTACAAACGTATCCGGCTTCGTCCGCTGCCATAGCCACTCGATCCCCTTGTCCTGTGAGACGTCCCGTATACTCGTTGCGTCGTCTGTCCCAAGCAGTGTTTGCCGGTGCTTGCGCGTGCCTTGTAGTAGGATTGCACAGTTGGCGTCAAAAGACACAACGCTTGCCGTCCGGTAGTTTGCCCCAACTTGTGCTTGATCCTGGGACTTCTTTACCTTGCGCGGCCTTCCCTTCAGCTTCACCACAACTTCGCCGCTCTTATCGAGCTCATCCACGTCGCTGATGCTGCTGTCCATGTACTCTTCCTCCGCCTCGCTAGCCTCGTCCTCCTCGGACTCGTACGTGCCGTCCGCCGCGTCGCCCGCGTCTGCATCGCTATCTGACCCGCTGCCTGCGTCTGTGTCAGAATCTGGACCCGCCTGCGGCGTAGCCGCTGGTGGCGTGAGCGGCTCTGCCGTTGGCGCCTTGGGCGTGTGCCATCCGGTCGTGCCTGGCTCTGGCGTAGGCGTCCATCTCCTAGGCGTGGCTACAGGCGAGGCTACAGGCGTGGCTGCAGCTGTGGCTGCAGCTGTGGCTATGGCGTCGCGTAGCTTGGCTTGGATATTAGCCTTGGCTGCGCGCCTTAACTGCGTTGCCTACTGCGCTGTACAGCGGTGCTCCGTGACGCAGGATGAGTGTGTCCACGTGGTAGGAAGGAATGTCTGCGCCAGGATATGTCGTCCTGCCCGTTGGGAGCTTCAAGGGCGTCCACATGCTCCGCCGTACCTGCATCATCGATAGCGCTTGCTTCGGCGGTCCGTTCAGGAACGCCCGCGACCAGCTGTGCTCCGTGCCCACCAACGTCAGCAGGTTCTCGTTCGTGATCCACCACCCCTCCTGCCGGCTGTTCCATGCCTCCTGCACCTGATGTAAGCCCTTGTGCCGCTCCATTCGTTCCTTGCTGAAGAGCAGGCCAAAGTCGGGCAGCTCCGTCGCCGGGTCAAAGTCAGGATCAAGCAGGGCCTCTGCGGCCACCAGCGTTGGCACGTTGAAGTGGTAGCCTGCGCACTCGGTTGCAATCTCAAAGATGCCTTGGAAGTCCTTGATCTGGTTGAGAAAGGGCGTAGCTGACACGAACAAAATCCGGCTTGCCTTTGTCTTTTTTGCCATGATCCCGTAGGTTGTCTGCGGCCGGCGTACTGCTTGTGCTTCTTCTAGGACAAGGTACTCGAACTTCGAGCTTTGGAGCGGCTCCCGCGCCAAGTCAGCCACCGTGTACTCGACGCTGCCGCCACCTCGCTGTCTGCCCAAGTTCTCGTCATCGTCGCTATCATCGCCCGCTAGCCCGTCCTTGTCCTCATCGTCGTCCTCCGTGCTATTGGCCACCTGCTTTTCCCTTTGTTTGTTAGCCATAGGGGAAAGACACGTAAACTCCTGAAACTCCTGAAACTTACCTTGCTGCGCTTTGTAATGAAATTGAGTTGCCGCTTGGTCATTGTTGTATAGGACGAAATTATAATAATTCGCCCGGTCTTCACACAACATGGCCGGTTAGCAACACCAGATTGTCAACACGTTAGCAACCGGCCGCAAAGCTGCACAGTACCCAGGGTGCGAAACAAAACACAAAAAACACAAAAAAACACCGGGGTCTTAGGTATGCGCAGCTGCTACCAAAAAAACAACACGGCCGGCTGACAACACTAAATTGTCCACACGTTAGCTCACGTGCTATGCACATGCAGCCTACCGCCTCCCACCATCCTTCTGGCCCATGGGCTGGGACGGCCTCTCGTCTGCGTCTGGTGTGCATCCACGTCCTCCTGTCTTCATCGTTCTGGCCCATGGGCTGGGACGGTAGCCAGCGTGCTCCACACACACTATTTTAAAGGCCAATTATAATGGTTATAGGTGTCAAGACACCCACAGGACAAAAACTCTCAGCCAGTAGATGTATCCCACTATGCGCGCTAAGTCTGCAATGCTCCACATATACCTTTTTGATAGCCAATCATAATACTTAGCGCTAGCGTAACGTTTGAAGGCTCCACGGACAGAAACTGGTACATCTGGGATGTATTTCTTTTTTCCTATCCCAACCCCAAACCGCGGATTTGAGAAAAAGTTAGCACTTAATGAAGCCACCCGGTTTTTCACTAATAAAATAAAAAGTGAGGGGTTATTTTATAGACGAGTAAAAGTCGTTTAGTTGGAAACCCCACCCGCTTACTCTGTCTTTCCCTTAACATCCCCGCAGCAAGCACTACGCAACAAAGGAAAGCAAGACTTGCAATTGTATCTTGACGTCCGATTATCTTTTCTTAAAATCTTTTTTAAAAATCTTTTTTAAAAGAAAAAAATCGTCAACATTGACCGCTACCATGCGCTTCTTGCAGTACGACCACAAGGCCGAGGACAAGGCTAAAGCTAACGTGGTCTTAACAAAGGACCTGGCCCGCCCTAACGACCATAAGTATGCCATTCTATCACACACGTGGGGTTCAGACGAAGAAGAAGTCACGTATGCCGACATATGCCATGGTACAGGAAAGGCCAAGAAAGGATTTGAGAAGATTCGATTTTGTATGGACCGTGCGAAACAAGATAAACTCGACTACAGCTGGGTCGATTCTTGCTGCATCAACAAGGCGGACTTTACCGAACTCAGCGAAGCGATCAACTCCATGTTCAAATGGTACCGAACCGCCGAACGGTGCTACGTATACCTAGCAGACGTCTCGGACTCGGACGACGAGGCCAAGTTCCAGGCCAGCCGATGGTTCACTCGAGGTTGGACACTCCAAGAGCTTCTTGCGCCTCAAAACGTGCAGTTTTTTAGCAAAGAAGGCACCATTATAGGCGACAAGCAAAGCCTACAACGTCAAGTTTCCGCAGTCACGACTATTCCACTTACGGCGCTGAGTGGAAGCGACTTGTCTCAATTCAGCATAGAAGAGCGCTTTCGATGGGTAACCAACCGGCAGACCAAGAAAGAGGAGGATATTGTATATTCCCTTTTAGGAATCTTCAATGTCTCCATGGGGCTCCGATACGGCGAAGGACGGGAGGCGGCCAAGCAGCGACTTGACAAGCGGATCGAAAGTTCAAGCATGTCTCAAACCGCGGCGTATCAACAATGCTTAGCCGACCTACGACAGAGAGACCCCAGCTACGACAAAATAAAGATACAAGACATAAAAGGCGGTCTTTTAAAAGACTGCTATCGCTGGGTCCTTGGCAATCCCGTGTTCCAGCAGTGGCAAGGCGACCCAGAGAGCCGACTGCTTTGGATTCGAGGCGACCCCGGCAAGGGGAAAACGATGCTTTTGTGCGGTCTTATTGATGAACTAGAGAACAACTTACGCTACACAAGCCCCGTCCATGGTCTTGCATATTTTTTCTGTCAGGCTACAGAGGCTCTGCTTAGCAACGCTACTGCTGTGCTACGTGGACTTATTTATATGCTTCTAAAGCAGCATCCTAGGCTTTTATCTTACGTTCGAAAGGAGTACGACCATGCAAAAGAAAACTTGTTTACGGACTCACAAGCCTGGGAAGCCTTATCTGAGATTCTTACGGCTATGTTAATGGACGAGACCTTGGATGGTGTGATTCTTTTTGTGGATGCTCTCGATGAATGCACAACGGACCGGGAAAAGCTGCTCAACTTCATCAAGAAGCCTTCCTGTGTAAAGTGGATCGTCACAAGTCGCAACTTGCTGGATATTGAAGAAGAATTAGGCGATGCCGAGCAGCAGGCTCAACTACAGTTGGAGCTAAACAAGGATTCTATCACAAATGCGGTCACACACTTTATTAGCTATAAGGTGAACCAGCTGGCACAGAAAAAAAAGTACGACGATAATACTAGAGAAGCTGTGCAACAGCACTTAAACGATAACGCTGACGGCACCTTTCTCTGGGTGGCCTTGGTCTGTCAAGAGCTCGCCGACAATACGGTTCGAAAGCGGCACACGCTTGCCAGGTTGAAATCTTTCCCGCCAGGACTGGATCGTCTTTACGAGCGGATGCTGAAACAAATCTACACTAATGATGACGATACGGACCTTTGTAAGGAGATCCTAGCTCTTGCGTCGGTTGTATATCGCCCTACCACTTTGCAGCAGTTACGAGTCCTCTCTATGTCGCTTGAGAGCTATGACGATGACGACTTAAAAGACATTATCAAGTCCTGCGGCTCTTTCCTAACTCTTCGAGAAGATGTCATCTACTTTGTGCATCAATCAGCCAAAGACTTCCTGCTTCAGAAGGCATACAACGAAGTCTTGCCTTCAGGCATCGCGCACCAGCACCAGGCCGTTTTCTTACAGTCACTACAGGCTCTGTCAAACGGGCTACGACGCAACATGTGGGACCTAAAGGATCCAGGATGTCTTATCGATCAGGCCTCGCCGCCTAATCCTGACCCATTGTCTGCAATCGGATATTCATGCGTCTTCTGGGTTGATCACCTCTGTGCCTCTATGACGACGACAGAGCAGGAGGAACTACAAGATTACAGTACGGTCATTACCTTCCTCAAGGGGAAGTTCCTCTACTGGCTCGAGGCGCTTAGTCTCCTTAAAAGCATGCCGGAAGGGGTACTCGCAGTAAAAAGGCTAGACCGCCTAGTAAGTATTAGCTCCCTTAGTACTAGCAACTAAAAACTAACTATTAAAGATACATAAAGGACAAGCACCAACAGACCTTGTCCGCGACGCACTCCGGTTTATTCTATACAACAAGCATGCTATCGAAAGTGCTCCAATTCAGGCGTACGCGTCAGCGCTCGTGTTTAGTCCAGTCCGTAGCAAGGTGCGACAGCTATTCGAGGCAAAAGAGTCTTTGCGGATTAAAGCAGTGCCACCGTTAGAAACGGATTGGAGTGCATGCCTCCAGACGCTTGAGGGCCACAGAAGTTCGGTCACGTCAGTTGTGTTTTCGCCCGACGGCACACAACTGGCCTCAGGTTCAGACGACAACACTGTCAAGATCTGGGACACGGCCTCGGGGCACTGCAGGCAGACGCTTGAGGGCCACAGCCATTCGGTCACGTCAGTTGTGTTTTCGCCCGACGGCACACAACTGGCCTCAGGTTCACGCGACAACACTGTCAAGATCTGGGACACGGCCTCGGGGCACTGCAGGCAGACGCTTGAGGGCCACAGCAGTTCGGTCAGTTCAGTTGTGTTTTCGCCCGACGGCACACAACTGGCCTCAGGTTCAGGCGATAGGACTGTCAAGATCTGGGACACGGCCTCGGGGCACTGCAGGCAGACGCTTGAGGGCCACAGCGGTTGGGTCAGTTCAGTTGTGTTTTCGCCCGACGGCACACAACTGGCCTCAGGTTCAGGCGATAGGACTGTCAAGATCTGGGACACGGCCTCGGGGCACTGCAGGCAGACGCTTGAGGGCCACAGCGGTTCGGTTAATTCAGTTGTGTTTTCGCCCGACGGCACACAACTGGCCTCAGGTTCACACGACAACACTGTCAAGATCTGGGACACGGCCTCGGGGCACTGCAGGCAGACGCTTGAGGGCCACAGCAGTTCGGTCTGGTCAGTTGTGTTTTCGCCCGACGGCACACAACTGGCCTCAGGTTCAAGCGATAGGACTGTCAAGATCTGGGACACGGCCTCGGGGCACTGCAGGCAGACGCTTGAGGGCCACAGCGGTTGGGTCTGGTCAGTTGTGTTTTCGCCCGACGGCACACAACTGGCCTCAGGTTCATATGACAATACTGTCAAGATCTGGGACACGGCCTCGGGGCACTGCAGGCAGACGCTTGAGGGCCACAGCGGTTCGGTTAATTCAGTTGTGTTGTCGCCCGACGGCACACAACTGGCCTCAGGTTCACACGACAACACTGTCAAGATCTGGGACACGGCCTCGGGGCACTGCAGGCAGACGCTTGAGGGCCACAGCGGTTCGGTCTGGTCAGTTGTGTTTTCGCCCGGCACACAACTGGCCTGTCAGACCGTATACGGACTAAGTATAGACAGATCATGGATTACTAAAAACGGTCACAGAATTCTTTGGTTGCCTATAGAATACCGATCTACAAATGCTTTTGCTGTGTTTGGTCAAAGTGTCGCTATTGGTTGTACTACAGGAAAGGTTTTTATTCTTAAGTTTTTATAACTAAGTAACAGTAACTGAAACTAACTAGTTGTAAGAAGAATATATTGTATACATGCTGTGTAAGTGTTTGTTCTTAGTCTTAATCGGAAGCGTTATCTTGGTCCTCGATCCTTAATCCCTAATACCTTGATGATCTTACTACTGCTTTGATTTTTTTAAGAAGGCATGTCTAAAAGTGTTTAATTAAAAAGAACAGTAACAATCTTACTATATATATTTTTTTTCTTCTCTCTTTGCCCTTCTACGGGTCGTAGGGGAGCCCATAAATTTATATGTTTTTACCGCTTGAAAAGAGTTTTCTAGAATGATCTGGAATGTGTTGTAACATGCCGCGCCGATGAGTCACTACGATGTGGCAAGCTACTAGCTACTATTCTAACGGGTTTCTTAAAGTCCCGTGGACATCCTGATTTTTAGTAATTATTAAGAGAATTGCTAATGAGACCATAATTTCTTGCTATCGGAACCATGAACAGGCGATAAGGCCAGAGGTACAACGGGTGGGTCACATCGATTCACCGCCTTCTAGTCCACAAAATAATTTCATTCAGCCAATCAAAATTAAGCTAGTCTCTCTCGCCAATTGATGCGCTGCTTTCGAGGCCGAAGACCGTAACCCCCCCCTGAGCGTCACCATCCCTATCTTCCCTAGCCCCCTCCTCCTCTCTTCCTTCAGTATTCATAGACATTGCCAAATTGGGCAGCCCCTCGTCGCTAAGGTCTACCATATGCACCGCATCCTCCTCCTCCTCCTCCTCCTCTTCCTCTAGTATAATGTCATCGAGAGCGGCTGCACGTTTCCGTGTCGGTGGCTGAGAATCAGCTTCGTCCATCGCCGTCAGGCTAGGGCCATACTCGAAGGCCGATAATTGGCGCCGAATTGACGCAGGAGGCGGGCGACTGTGATGGGAGGGGCCTGGCTGCGTTGGCCTGCGCTGCGACGAGGGAAAAAACAGAGAATTCGTTGCGTCCAAATGGCCCTTCGTTGCGCGGTCGGCCTCGCGTTTTTGTTACCACATTTGGCTCTTGAATTCGAAGAAGAGGATTACTTTCAGACTAGATCACTGTTAGTAAAAAATAAGAAACTTTTATAGTTAGTAACGTACCAAATCAGATTCTAACCACTAGTACGAATCGATCTCGCTCTTCATAATTGCCCTCCCTTCGTCTAAATGCTTCAATATCGTGTGGGAGCAGGGGATACCTTGTTGTTGCTCGAAGGTACCTAGGCAAGGGCGTGTAGGAGGTGCAAAAGGGGCTCTAGACCGGGTAGCAATTAGACCAAGAGCAAGTCGATGCTGCTTGACTAAATGATCAAGACACTTTGACGATACTTGGTAATGTAAGCGTCCAAGCCATGCAAACCCGATGTAGTCACGGCGGCGCTTTTCCTTTTGAATAGCCACCTCCTCGTTAATCATGCGCTCCTTATCACGAAGAAGCTCTGTAATAACGTCAAAAACCAGCTTTGCGTCCCCAGTACCATAAACTAAACACTGCTTCAATTGCCGATGCGCAGACTCCGTTGGGGATGTGGTACGCTGACCGAAGTTTCGGCGTCTGTTTGTAAAGCAGGTTGCCCATTCATAACGATGTGGCCAATACTCATTGCGCAAGTAAGTGATGATCTTTTCTTGGTCTTGAAAGTCATTACGTAGGCGGTCCCATGCCTCTTGAAACATCGTCTCTGTTGGTGCATAAATGACAAACTTCCAGATGTCAAACAAGCCCTGCCGCGTATGCGGGATAATATCTGGCAGCGAAAGAGGGAGTGCGTGGTGATTGCGATAGAAGTTATTCAGATTAGCCACAGCAGCGTCCTCCTCTTCCTCCTCTTCCTCGTCTTCGTCTTCGCCAGCACCATTAGCTGGCTTCTTCCATTTTCGCTTAATATTCAAGACGATGTTGCCATTAACGTGAAAGACGCAGAGCTGTTGCGGTACTGTTGGCATATACGTCCTAAGCGCTGACTTTAAGGCAGTCTCAAAGTCGGTTATTAGCACGGTCGGAGGCTGAATTTCATGCTGTTGTCTAGCCATCTCAACACAGCTAATAAGCCAGTCGTAGCCTTCAATCCGCTCATTGTTAATGAACGCAAAGAAAAGAGGTATCGTATGCCCAGTATTTGATAGGCAGGTGCCCTGGAAGAGTGGCATCTTGTACTTGTTAGTCTGGTATGTACAATCCATAGAAATGATGGCTGGGTTCTGCTTCCACGACTGAATTTGCCAAGGGACAGAGAAAAACAAGCCACCAACTGGCCCATCAGCGCTGTTGTTAAGATATCTAACGCGGTGAAAAACGTCGTCATCTTCAAGCTTTTTGATGACGTACTGGATAGGCGAGTAGCCATCCAAAGCATCACTTCGAAGCTTTTGGCGATAGTTGTATATATCCTTGTCAATAAAAACGGCGTCAGGGAACTCGCTGCGCAAAGTTTTTGCGATCGACTTAGGCATGACTCTGTTGCGTGTCATGCTAGCAATAAGCTCCTTCATCTCGTCTGTAAGCTCACGAAGGACTGGCATTGCAACTGCATTTTGGAACGCTTCATGGCTGTTATGGGCAGCGTCTATAGCTATATTGATGCCCCAAAGTCGGTTGTTTTTGCGAAGAGATGTTATAGACGCTTTCCATTTGCAACCAGCCCGAATAGTACTGCTATGCCGACTTTGCTGATGCGACTGATTAAGCTCTCGTTTTAAGCAGCCAATGATAACATGAGTAGGCTTGCCATCGATGAGGTTTGACGACCGCCGTTTGCTAACAGCAAAGCCAGACGCCTTAGCCCATTCGGTAAGGTCATGGTAAAGCTCTTCGAAAGTGGCATATAACGGCCCTGCAACTAAGCGATGATCGTCGGGCGGTCGGGCGGGCACGGCAGCAGCGATGATATCATCCATTTCGAAGCGACTCTGTCTGTAAAAAGCAGCAGTATTAGCATGCAACATGTAACGGGCCAAGGGCCCGAGTGTGGCTGAGGCTGGCGCCACAGCCATAGTCAGCAGAAAGGAGTCTAAATGTTTGAGGACCAGTGGGTCTGACTCGAGGCAGGGACGCCAGACTCGAAGACACGCGGGTCTGAAAACATTTCGCATCGACGCACTGCGATGGGGAGACAGCTCGATCTAAACCCACCCTGGGACTAACGATAGGGGAAGACCGATAGACCCTCACCCGCACCCGCACATTACCGGAGGAGATAAGGACTGGCGGGGCAAGACGTTCGGACGTGAGGCTATTTAGACTGACGAAGGCAGGCATACTCTGCCTTCGCCTTGTATCGATTTCTTCTCTATTCATAGTCTGTCTTCGGTACAGAGTAGTCAATAGGACCTAACTCCATCGGACTTCCACGTGATCCCACCCGTGGCAGCCCGCTACACAACATCTAACAAAAGTACGGTATAATACGTACTGAATGAGGCCGCGTTTTTGACGCAAAGAAGACTAATTAATGAAGCGACTATGAATTATCGTGGCAAAAATTACTGTAGTGGCGGTAGCGCAGAGGCAGAATTATAAGACTAGCTACATATAGTATAGCGTGCATTACCAGCCAATCAAATCGCATATGGCTAGTCCACCCGTTGTACCTCTGGCCTTATCGCCTGTTCATGGTCCCGATAGCAAGAAATTATGGTCTCATTAGCAATTCTCTTATTTATAGTCTGTTCTTAGTACAAAGTAGTTAATAAGACCTGTCTTTATTGGTGCTTGCACGTACTTCGTCCCGTAGTAGCCCGCTACACTAAGCGTAGCTAAAAGTTGCCAACGGGCACTTCTACGAATCCGGCACCCTTCACCCAAAGGAACGCCACCAGTTGGTAGTACAACGGACTGTCGCTAAGACGCAAATATGTCCGTCCACTGCGTCCCGCAATGCTAAAAACGTCTCCCCAGTAGCCTCGGCAGCCCCGATGTCGCTCCGTCGCAGCGGCATGTCCGTCTGCCGCGCCACCGCCGCGCTAGCTACGCAGAAGACGTTCTCGAGCCGTAGTTGGCTCCAGCGCAACGTGCAGTCGTATGTCTGGCGTACAAAGAAGTTTGCCGCCATCTGCGGGCCGCCGAGCCACTCGACCGTGTGCATAGCGCGGACGGCACGCTCGTTGACCTGGCCGCGAAGTGTGTCGCTTTCACAGGTGCATCCGTGTCCGAGGAACAGTTCGTTCGCCCACGGGTAGTCCATTGCTGGGAACGCCGTGTCTGCCGGCCGCGACGCTCTGGCAACGTCTCATCATGCTCTCGCCACCAGTCCGCGGCAACGTCTCTTTATCCTCCCGCCGCCAGTCCGCCGCTTTGCCAACACAACGTTGCCTGGCCGCACATGCCGTACATGCCGGCCTCCGCCCAGCCGCCCCATGCACCGCTGCTTGGCCGGCGGCGCAAAGCCGGCATTGTGCCAGTCGTCCACGACGAGTCTACCGCGTCCTTGTCTGTGCCGTAGTTGCTAACGGGCGCTTTTGTAAGCGCAATACCCTTTGCCTGCTTATGGCTTGCCGTTAGAAAACAGCACGTTGTATACAAGGCGTCATTGTATATAACGTGCTATTCTTCAACGGCAAGCTATAGGCGCCTGTTCTGATAAAGAATGTTAAGGATGTCTCCGGGTCAGCGTTTATAGCCCACAGAACGATCTACCCAAGGAAAATGACTACTGCGTAGTAGTCAGCACAAAGCAGTGTAATGTGCAATGAAAACCAGTACAGGTTTCCACGACTTTGACTAAGTACTAGTCTTTGTGTAATTTATGTATATTTACCTTACAAAGCAAGCTAACTATGCTAAAGAAGTGCTCTAATATATAGTTCTACAGAAGGACTTCTTTAGCAAAGTTAGCTTGCTTTGTAAGGTAATCTTAAAGTTATCGAGGTTGATATGACCCAGCGCTACTTGTCCACCGTACGATCTTGTCCGTTATGTCTTTGTCTGCGCTGTAGCTGTCGATTTAAGAGGGTGCAGAGCTTAGGTGTATTTAGACAAGCGTTGAATTATAACAGCGATCTGTAGAAACTGAAGTACTTTATACGCAGGTAGTTGGCTTTTTATACAAAAGCATTTGTCTTTGACTGTACATACAAAGTTTCTACCATGGCGCCCCCTTCCCCGCATAGCCTCGAGATGCTCCGGGTTGACTGCGAGCTTCTCGTAGGACTTGGACTGCAAGACGTAGACCTTCCGAGCATCGAACACGTTCTTGATGCTGTTATACCACTGAGAGTAAACAAGGCCGTTGCGGCGGTCAGGCCCATTAGGCGCAGGCGTGACTGTCATGTTGGTAGCCTCTCCTGTCAAAGCCCAAGGACACACAGTAACTACCGGCTTATACCGGTCGCCACGTGTCCTAGTAGTTAGCAAGGACAGAATCCCTTTGTCTAGCTGCCGCTCATCCAGATCCTGCGCCGTAGGTCTTGCCTCGCCTAAAGACAGAGAGACGGCGTCGTTGTTTTCTTCGTCGGCATTGTCCTTAGAGTCGCTAGCAGCATTATCCTTAAAGTCGCTATCAGCATCGCTTCTATTGTCGCCAACAGCATCATCGTTATTAGCCCTAGTGCAAACATCTTATTAGTAACGTAGACAGATGATGTAATGCATAAGTATAAAGTACATACATAACAACAGAAGCCTTAGAATCTAAGTTATTAGACACAACATTATCGCCGTCATCACCAGCATCAGCCCTAATAAAAGACTTTGTTAGTAATAAAGCAATAAAAAAAAAGCACTTACGCAAAGCCACGCAACAACACCCGAGAACGCTCCGTGTCCTCACGGTCAGAATCAAAGTCAAAGTCACTAAAGACAGTACGCCTCAAACGACCTCTAGGCTGGACTGTGTGGCGATTGATCGAGACATTTCGTTGACTAAGAGAATATCTTTCCTTGTCGTCGGTGTCTTCGTCCAGGGCACGGCTTTGGCGGGCTGTAGGTAGGCGCGCCTGTACAGCAGAGTTGATCCACGCCCGGCGCCGATCACAAACTTTTCCAAGACAACAGTCTCTCCAGAGAAACGTTCTTGCTGACGAACCCTTCTTAGGGACATACTGCTTGCCAATGTCAACGTACACTTTGTCCAAGTTAAGGTGCTGCTTATTAGCAGATGCCAGCCGAAAGTTTGCGTATGCGAGGCACGCGGGCATCCACAGGCCGACCGGCGGCGCAGCACCACATGGGAGGCCCGGTGGGCCCAAGTAGGTGCCGGACACCCCTCTCCACGGCGCGCTGCTGGGTAGGCGGCCGCTGCCTCCATGTCAGTGACGGCCTTCCGCGCAGCCAGCTCTAGCGTGCGAAGCGGGTATGCAAACCTGCAGTCAGCTGCGCCAGCTGGCAGGTGAAGCATTTGCGCGGCATCGCTGCGCGGCATCGCTACGCCGATTGGCGGCAGTGTACAGACTGCGCATTCTCCTGCGATCACAGGAGCCATGATGCCGCGAATAGTATGTCCACAGCCGCTATACTGCCAAGGTGCACGACACGCTGGGCAGCATGCGCGTGCTGCGCTACACAGCGTGTAGGTGCACTTGTTGCACAACATGTGTGCACAAGGAAAAACAACCGCCGGGCGGAAACCGACGCTTGTAGGACTATCGCCCGGGCCGCCAGTCAGACGACCCTCCCACGCCGTGGGTAGTCCACGGCATGTAATGCCTGCAATCGAAAGACTTTTATAACAGACCAAGCATGCAGCCTTTGGGCGAGGACTATCGGTATAACGACGCGTGCAAAGTTCCGCCTAGGAAAGCTCTGCCTCAGCGTCGCTACCGACAGTGCTCACCGATAGGGCATAAGGTGGTGGCATTTTCAAAGCACGGTCCTTAATCACGATTAGACGATAAGAACTCTTAAAATAAAGAATCAAGCGTACTTACAAATTTGACAGTGGCTTCTTGAGTATGAGGTCAGAACGGATTGTAGGGAGGGATCCGTTTAGAAAAAAAAATAGAAGTCTAAGTTGTGAAAAGGAGGGAGGTGTCGGTTGTTAAATAGTTATAGGACCTCATAGATATTCACTTCATTACGACGTAAGGCCTACTAGTTATATTCACTTCATCATCAGATCTATCTTAGTAGATATTCACTTCATTGCGACGTAAGGCTTACTAGTTATATTTACTTTATTATCAGATTCGTCTTAGATTTTCTTTATGTGTACTATTTACTTTATCATTAGATCTGTCTTGGATTTCTTTATGCGTACCTTTCAGTAGAGTAGTGACTCGGTGCTAGTGAGCTTTGCCCCCTACGCACCTGTCTTGTGTATGCCTTTCATGCCCAGAAGCGCGTGCGCATGTGCGCAACGTCCTCACGTGCCTTCTCCACCTACGCCTTCTCTTATAGTACGAGGGGAGGTGACATCTGATCGTCTATATAAGACAGCTTCCCTTCTTTTACTAGTAGACTTAAACAGACAAGCAAGCAGCATACCAATACATTACTTTTCTACGCTTGCATTCGATCGTATCTCTCGTATTTTACAGTGTCTCCGCGCTTCGAACGGTACTGCGCCCGTTCGAAGCGTGGCCTTCGATCGTGCCTCATCTACTCGACTTTTGGTGACATATGATCGGTGGCCACCTTCGTGACGCCCGCTCTTTGTGTTTTGTTTCTTTTCCTCTTTCTTTCCTTCTGTTCTTTCCTTCTGTTTGGCAGTCCAGGGACATAGTCTCCTGCCCTGCGTCACTCCCTATCGCAGTGCGTCGATGCGAAATGTTTTCAGACCCGCGTGTCTTCGAGTCTGGCGTCCCTGCCTCGAGTCAGACCCGCTGGTCCTCAAACATTTAGACTCCTTTCTGCTGACTATGGCTGTGGCGCCAGCCTCAGCCACACTCGGGCCCTTGGCCCGTTACACTAAGAGTATATTTCCATTCACTTCTCTAATAGACACGTACTTCTCGCCCCTATATCTCTGGCTTCTGGCCGTACACTAGTTTTGCAGGGAAGTAGGCATGTACGTTTAGGCTGCGCATTTCCTTCCGCACCAAGCTACAGTAGACAATCGTTTCCTCCCGTGTGTAGCCGGCGGCGTCAGCCAATCGGCCGATCATACCCTCAGTGTCACTATCTACCATGGCGCGGTGGTATAGTCCGATTTCCTTAAGTTTAGGGTCTTTAGGCCATTCTGAGTAAGGACCCTAATATGTTAGAAAGGCTAGATATAAAAAGATAAAAGGAGGAAGTAAAAGAAGTAAAAAAGGCATACCTTGAAAAACTTTTCATAAATGTTTGTAAATCCAGCGGCATATATAGCCGGCCGCATCAAGTCGTCAGAAGCCGTAAAAAACCGCGCCTTAAGGCCCATCTTTTTACCACCTTCAGAGACAATATGCTTCCATTTGGCGGTGGCCGTGGTCTCGGTCATAGTGCCGTCATCGCTGTAGTAGCATCCATCCGTGTCAAATGCCTGAAGCCAACCGCCCGGCTTCAAGGCACGGTATGCCTGCTTGAACAGTGACGTCCAGTTGTGCACCGTACCAGGCACCCACCTGATATGGATAAAGTCGAAGTGATTTTCTGGAAATAGCCATGGGTTGTTGAAGTCGTCGATCATGCTAAGTAAAACTAATCGTTAGCTTTTTATACTTAGCTTTTAAAGGTATACGAGCGAAGACATATATACAATTTCAAGTTAGGAGGCACCCAGGTCGGCTGAATAGGCGAAATGTCAGTACCGATTACCTCGGTTTCGGGATGCGCATCAGCAAAGTCTCTAGATTAAAGATAAGTATTAATATAAAATTAACGGAAGTAGGCGTATATGGGAACACAACATACATAGCCCAGCATCCCGTGCCAGTTCCAAGGTCAAGGCATCTCTATGGAGAAAGAAAGAGTCAGATCATTATTTCCTTATAAAATGTAAAGGTAAAGTCCCACTTCAATTGGAGTTTTTAGCGGTGCCAAGTACAAATCACCGTCTAGTAGCAGAGTAAACAGGTGGTGCCTAGAAGTTGCTATCTGTTAATTTTAGCTCTAAAGGGGAAAGGGGACTAGGCACCGGTCGCACCCAATGTCAAGGAGGTTGTTCTGGGCCTCGTCATTAGAGCCCCTACTACGTTAGCGTATATAAGGGATATGTTGTAGGGGAAGGCGGAAAACTAAAAAGAGTACCAGTAGTTGTCTCCTATAGAGTCGCTGTGATATGTCCGACCGTTTACCGTGCGATACTTCACGATAGAGGATGAGATCGATGCCGTGAATGTCGAATCCCTATTTTCTACGGCGGAGTCGTCATCGTCATCGTCTTCCTACTCCGTACACAAGCAACATATTATTAGCCTAGCTACCAGAACAAGGAAACAAAAGAGGAGGGCAGGGAGTTCAGACGTAAAGGCATACCTCAGGTTGGAAGTCAATAGCCTCGATGATTTCCGTAGCATCCTGGACAGTGACAGGCGAAGTCTGTGTAGGTGCGCTTTGGGTTGGGGGACTTTCTGCAGCCAGAGGTGGCGAAGAAGTCGTAGGCTCAGCCATGATAGTTAGTACGGTGATTTGCAAAGAAGATAGATTAGTAGTTCTTTTGCCGGAAAGCTGACCATAATGTACCCAAGGTGTCTATTAAATACTTCGTGGGGTAAGCCGGGAACAATCAGGCCATAACGATGACTTCTTAGATCAGGGTAGCATTAGATAAGGATCGTGTCCGCGCGTCTCTGCGTTATTACTACCTCCTGCCTAAAACACGCCTACGAGTATTTCAGAAGCCGGCACCGGATATATATTATATTCTAAGCACAATGCAAGGTTTTCACCTAAAAGTTAGATCCAAGCTTGCTAGCCACGATGTTTTATGCTACATCATTTCAAAGAGATAGAGTTATACGCCGTAGATTATGTGACTAGGAAAGGGGCGGGAGTATACGTACAAGCTTGCCAGTCCTGGCAAATAATGTCTAGTTAAGCGGAAGAGGGGTAATACAGTTGTTCTCAATACGACCCTCCCCACGGATGCTCCCTAGTTAGTATAACCTAACCTAACCTATGCCTTGTCCTTTCTTATCACTCTAGGAAGTATCAAAGATATTGGGGTTACACTCAGTTATTCGGGCCCCCGATCACCACCAGCTCTACCTTCGTCTTATCCTCTCGGTCTTCTATTCCTCCAGGGTAAGGTGACCTCCTCCAATTAGGCTCGCCTAATAAGACTCATAGACAGTAAAATTAAGTGATTTTTTCCGCCAATCACAATTGTGGCAGATCGTTTTTCCAATAAGACATGGCCACACATGTAGCCAATCGGTTTTACTCCAACTCTGACGGGCTGCCCCAGGTGATGCCCAGCGTTGCGCCTCCTTTGCCGACAATTATACGCTCGTCGCCGTCAGCGTTGATTGTAGGGCCAGGCGGATTACGGACCTCAGAGGGGAATGATGCCAGCGATGGCCAGCAAACCGTCCATGGGCATTTCAAACTTGGGTCGGCCCTTTGGGCGGAGAAAACGGCTCAGTTGTGGCCCGCCAGGGATAGATGCCCGGAGGTCAACTTGATTGATCGGGGGGTCCCCGTCGGGAAACCTGTTGCGATCCAGTTCCACCATACACCAATCCCGCGTCCAGCTAAGAAGGCCTTGCTGTCCCCGACCGATGGGCGGTGACATAATAATAATGCTACCTTGGCGGGCCTTGGCTGGCTTAAATGACTTGATGGTATCATAAAGTGTGCCAACCTAGCTGAGCCGGTCACGATTCCCTTTGGCCTTTATAGCCCATCGCAACATTCGCAAATTTTGCAGCAGTGCTCCTTGACCTTAAGTAGGTCAGCAAGTGCGCATTCTGTGTTAGCCTGTTCTGGGATCTTTATTCTAAGCGGCGGGTTGTTCTTGTCCTTGTCCTAGTAGGAGTAATGAAGGTTTTCCGGATAGTGACTCTCTGGAAAAGCCACGTGGTGATAGGTAAATGCGTATAAAGGCGTGTCCTTGTCCTTCCTGTCGGCCTACGCACCGAAATATGCGCCTAGTGTCCCTTGCGAGTTGGCATTGGAAAAGGAAAAAAACGGCTGGCCTATACTAGGTGTAAAGTGCTGTGCCGTCCAACAGCGACTGATGACATGGTCGCCAATCACTCCCAGTGCCTTTTCTGTCATGCGAAACCAGGGAATGCGAACTGGAGCCAGGCGCCAGCGGTCATGCTCAGTTTGCCAATCGTCCCAGATCTCAACACCGGCGGAGGCGCGGCCCACCAACCGCGAACACGACGGCCCGGAACAGAAGCTCTCGCTGAATGTTAAGGGAGCGGCTGTTCCGGGCTACGTCTTGTAATCTGTGCTACGCAGAAATTTATATAGCAGCCAAGCTCCTAGGAGAAACCACCTTAGCACTGTGTACCCGCGTTCCGTGCCTGCCTGGTCAAAGTAAAATACATACGGAATGTAATAGACTAAGATCGTTGTGCTTCGATCAGTAGGCTGCTGCGTACTGCGCTTATAGAACCGATTAGTTACGCGTTGTAACTTATTGCTCAAGTGGTATTTCATTATCGATATTTTGCATAATCTGAAAACCTCATGTCTATCTCTCGTCTTTATTAACCCTTCAGACACTATATCATTCTCGGAAGCCGTTTGTGCCTTGATATACCATTCATTTTAAGGCTTCACGGTGGCCTCTATAATTCGTTCGCCGTCCTCATTGAAGTATATCTTTTTGCCGGTGCGAAGGCTCTCTTGTAGAGCTAATCCAACAAGCAAGGCATTGTAAGCCCCCTTAAGCTTACTTTTTAACGGCTTGTCGTCTAGGCAGTGTTCCGTAAATTCGTTAGCCTCAGTTATAAAGGCATCCTTAAAACGACCGTAGTAATCCTAAGGAATTTCCCTTCGGATACCATTATGTTCCTATAGCTCAACAAGATTGCCGATAGGGTTCTGGTTAACACTTATTTTGCCTTCTGTTCCGATAATCTCCGTCATATCATGCTGTCCTGTAGCCATCATACGGCTGCTGTAAAAGTATGCGATTTTTCCTTCCCAGAACTCAACAATGCCCACAGCATTGTCCACGTCACCGTGCTTAGCTAGCTCGGGCTGTACTTCATTCACTCCCACGGCCGAAATGCTTTTCACCACCGAGTCCTCGCCAAAGAACCATAGAGCTAAGTTAATATCGTGAATGTTACAATCAACGAATATACCACCCGAAAACTCAGCATAGTCGACAAAAAATCCTGATGGGTCAAGTTTGTCGCAGGTCTGCGAGCGGAAGATAGCAGGACGGCCAACTGCACCGTCGTCGACTTTCCTTTTAGCGTCACGGTAGGAGCTATCGAAGCGACGAGAAAAGCCACAAAGAACCTTTTGCTTCGGATATCTTTTGGCAGTTTCAACAACTCCTCGCGCCTGAAAGAAACATCAGTAATTTACTTTGCGAATAATTAGGATTGTTGGTAATTCGACATCGCCGTCTGACCCACATTTTCTGTATGACTAGCCAATAGGGAGTAAGCCCCGTAGGGGCTTACTTCAGACCGCACCAAGACGCACCCATGCGGCTATATGTATCCCGCATCGGGCGCCTGATAGCTAGACAGACTTAATGCCACCACCAAGACCAAACTGTACCCCCCCATTCAAGGAATAGGAGGACGTACAGGGTCAACGGGGCTTCACCAGTTTACTACCACAAGCTTGTGAGTAGATACATCGCGCGATACCCTTCCGAGGGTACCGACAATACAACTATTTTCGAAACCGGTGTCCTCTTTCACTATCTTTTGTTGTCAAATCCTGGACTGATTGATACTTTTGTCTACTTGGCAGTACTTGAGAGAGCCAATATTGGCTTACAATGTACTAAGTCAAGCTAGCATAGCGCCGCGCCAACTAGTACCCCGCATGGTCATCAAGTGTCCAGAAGTAGTGGAAGGTACCTGTCAAAAATCCTGGTGCTTACATAACGGAATGCAGGGTCCGCACAGTGCTGCGGGGGAAGACTACATTGAGATGTAGAGCGCGTCGCAATCGTGCAGTTCACGTGGCCAATCAACATCAACCAAACAAAAAGGTGGGATACTTGCACGCAACGGCTTTACAACCGGCGGATAGAATATTACTGGTTACAAGGAGATTAGTGATGATTTCAATCATAAAGACCAAGCTACGATCATTGATCTAATAGCTATTCTTATGCTACTGTATCGATTGAGCCCGCCATTGCTTCAAGGTTGCCAACGAAGTGAGTGTGTATGGATGCTGGGGCCCAATAACCCGCTCTCGAGCTTCGACACAGCCTTCCATCAACTCCTTAGCATCTATATCTCGGCCTTGACTCTTCCAGGTAAAAGCCAGGTTGGCCATGCTGGTCAGTGTGTCGGGATGATCCACCCCAAGCTTCGTCTTGCGAGTCTCCATCACCTGCACAAACAGCTTCTCGGCATCCTCCCACCGGCCCTGGTTCCTGTATGTCGACGCCAGGTTGGCCATGCTGGTCAGTGTGTCGGGATGATCCACCCCAAGCTTCGTCTTGCGAGTCTCCATCACCTGCACAAACAGCTTCTCGGCATCCTCCCACCGGCCCCGGTTCCAATATGTCGACGCCAGGTTGGCCATGCTGGTCAGTGTGTCGGGATGATCCACCCCAAGCTTCGTCTTGCGAGTCTCCATCACCTGCACCTCCAGCTTCTCGGCATCCTCCCTCCGGCCCTGGTTCCTGTATGTCGACGGCAGGTTGGCCATGCTGGTCAGTGTGTCGGGATGATCCACCCCAAGCTTCGTCTTGCGAGTCTCCATCACCTGCACCTCCAGCTTCTCGGCATCCTCCCTCCGGCCCTGGTTCCTGTATGTCGACGGCAGGTTGGCCATGCTGGTCAGTGTGTCGGGATGATCCACCCCAAGCTTCGTCTTGCGAGTCTCCATCACCGGCACAAACAGCTTCTCGGCTTCTGTCCACTGTCCCTCGTCCAGAAGCACCATTGCGAATAACGATATACTCCACAAAGTTGCCAGATCATCTTTCCCTAGCAGCCTTTCGCGGGATCTTCTTGCCTTGCCAGCCATTTTCTCTGCCACGCCATATCGGCCTTGTAACCATGCATACCAGGCTCCGTTGTATAAGAGAGTCGCCCAGGTCCCTTGAATCTCCTCTCTTGTCGGCTTATATTCAATCGCTGTCTCGACGTGCGAAAACAGCTTTCGGCATATTTCCCAGTTTTTGTAGGTTCCTGTAGGGAATGACACTCCTAGTCTTGACAGATACTGCTCCTTGAACTCCTCGTGAAAACCCTTTGCTTTTAGCCACTTTCTCGTTGATAATTGCACAAGCCCGTGCATCTCAAAGTCAGTTCCACTGTTATTTATTGCAATGAGACAGAAATCTTTCAATATTCTTATATCTTCTTCGAAGTCGCTCGTCACGTCTCCATCACTATCATCAGAGTCTGAGTCCATCCCTCTATCCAAGTTAGTTGCCGGCTCCGTAGGTTTCAGGAGTGATTCGGGGATGCCCTGACGATTGAAAAAACTCATAAGAGACAGGAGTTCTGCGGCAGATCGTTGTTTGGAATGGATGTACTCAAAGGAGATTTGCCAAGTTGTAAGGACCGCATTTGACGCGCTTCCATCTCGCCGGAGATCCCCTCCATCGTGTCCTAGCAGCTTGGTTCTCTTGCGGTCATTTTCTTGGAAGTCGGCCAAGTATCTATCGACCGAGCTCCGTGGCCCCCTCGCCTGTATATATCCCGCCGCTTGACTTATAGCCAAGGGCACATATTCTAGAGCTCGTACCAGACCCGTGGCAGGACCCAAATCCGTGAGCGGTCCGATTTTCTTCTGCAGGAGAAGTAAAGCCTCGGCTTCGGCCATCATTGCAACCTCGATAACGCTGTTGTTCCCAGTCAGCCTACGCGCCAAGTCTCTGTTGCGGGTTGTGATGAGAATGGATCCATTCCGACTTTGCGGCAGAAATGACGCCAGAGGCTTGCCGTCTGCGCTGGCTGTTGCCCCGTAAAAAACGTCGGCATCATCAGCACTGTCGAGAACCATGATCCATCTGCCGTTTCGTTGCAGGGATAGCCAGCTATATATGAGCTGGGGGATATCCGCCTTAGGCTCCTTCCGCTCTGGCAACTTGATAGCATCCGCAATCATTCGGAAACCTTCTATGACACGCGCTCGTGTGCCGGCATGAACCCAGAACACCCATATTCCAGCGGCTTTTTCGTCAATCCGGTGGGCGAACTCGATAGCCAGCTGAGACTTTCCTATGCCGCCCAGGCCGACAAGGGCTACACGCCCAGCAGGTTCGGAGCATCGTTTGTCGATCTGGTCGAGAATGTCACCGCGGTTCACAAAATCGGGGTCGCGGCGGAAGGGAATGGTGGCACACGGCAAGGGCGGCGTTTCGGGTTCTAAAGAAGTCAGCACGGAGCTTGGCTAGATTGGTGTTATCCTTACAGTACCTGGTGGAAGGTGGATCTCATTATTAATCATCCCGTGGTTGATCCCCACCTGGGAGCCCCAGTTCTGGTCTCCAAAAGTAATATCGCGTTGTGCCATTTCACGAGCGAGACTGGTTGCTTTCAAAAAGCAGCATTGACATCAAGATGAGTTGCTCATTCTCCAGAGATCAGGCTCTACGCAGTGGCGTCCTGATTTGTCCAATGACTGTCTAGCGAACGCACGTGATTCAGGCTCAGCTTCAGCTGTCGCCTTGAGGCACTTTGGTTTGTAGAAATAATATGTTGTGGGCCAGGTCATGTGACCTAGCCCAGCCCTTGTTATAGTTTGTGCGCGCAGAGTCTGCATCTCGCCACACTTAGAGAAGATACACATACTTTTCTCTTCGTCTGGCTTCGTGACTGTCTGCACCCTGGCGGTCGACATCTTATGCATTAGCTCGCCTGCTCAGCTTCCTCTCTAATACATCACACTTTCTCCCATCGTTGCCTTATTTCTCTTGCCCTAGGCCATCTGATCCCCACGACCCCATCACAACCCCCCCCCCGTCCCCCCCGCATCTATCACGTCTTTTGCATCATTCGATTTGATAAGCCGACGATGGACGTAAAACAGAAGGAGGATAGCCCGTCCATAGAAGTTTCTGCAAAGCGCAGAGAAAGGGGAAGTGATGAGACCAACTCGTCGTGCAAGACCACCATAAGCACAACCTCAACAACGTTGACCTTGCCGTCGCTAGGCGAAGGCATTACGCTGCCCCATCTCCAGCCGCCATCAAGCGACGAAGCTAGGGCATACTACCGCGGTTTGCCGTCCATGCCGCGCCTTGTTGGCCGGACATCAATGGGCATCGTGTCCTTTCCGCCACCTCTACCAATGCCAATACCAAATCACTATACGTCCCCGACCAAGTCGCTGGCCCCCGTTGGACGTCACCTAATTCTCGAATGCTGGGAGAACAATGTTCGTGCGAAGGTCTTGCATGCCCTAAGTAGCCTTGATTGGACAACTGTCGATGTCGTTCGCATCGGCTATGACAACATCCCGGTTCTCGAGCGCCCTGTTGTCGTGTGGGTGGGTGTTACCAGCATGGCACATCCATGGAACCCAAACGTCTGTGAAGCTCTAAGAGAATGCCGGAAAATCTTAGACCAGGCAGGACTGCTCGATGTAGAGTGCGAGATAAGAGTGTCTGAGTTCTGCCATCTTGCAGGACCACGTCTCCAGCTACTAGACAAGCCTTATGAGACAAGTCTATAATTGGTCTCCACGAATGTTGGGACATCGATGTGCCCGGCGCAGGTGGAAAGCCACGTGGGATCCCTCTGTATCTACATCTCACCCGCCCGTGGCCACGATAACACTAGCCCGCTTTGGGCATTAACATGTCGGCATGTTGCCCTGCCAAAGGAGATATATCCTATGAACAAGGCCTACAAGCGGTCGCACTTAAGCCAGCCTGCGATCAAGATAAACTCGCCACCACTGACGGACTTGCAAATTGAATGCAATGTCATCGAGTCTCGCATCAATATTCGCAGGGCCCAGCTCGATGAACAGCCGGAAAGTGACCATCTTCGGAATAAAATTTCTCATGAAGAGGATCTCCGGCGCAAGTTGAAGGCCTTTGAGCCTACCGCGTCACGCCTGGCAGGCTCTGTCTTTGCCGCGCCGATAATCGAACAAGCAAAATACTGGGGCGAGGGCAAAAAGGGCCCCTATCTTTGGTCACGTGACTGGTGTTTAGTTGAACTGGACCGCTAAAGATTTCCTAACAATGCCAAAGACCTAACCAACCGGGTCTTCTTGATGTCTGAAGACGGCAGTGATGGTGATCTTAACCGGCGGCTAAATACCAACAACAGTAACCGGATCAAGTTCAAGTTTCCGGCAAATGGCTACATGCGGCTGTCTGGCGTTATTCCCATGGCAGAGATCAGAAACTCTGAATCTCTTAGTGACGAGGGGCAGGAGTGTTTTATTGTCGGCAAGCGAGGACACGCCACAAATGTAACTTGGGGATGTCCATCAGGTATAATGTCTACGCAGAGAACGGTCCTTAATGGAGAGCCAGCCTTTGAAACCCACGAATGGGCGGTTATAGGCTCGCTTGGAAGTAAGACTAAAGCATTCTCAAGATGCGGTGACTCTGGAGCGCTTGTCTTTGGCATTGATGGCAGGCTCGGCGGAATCTTGACTAGAGGAATGAAATTCGGAGTCGAATCGGACATTACATACGTTATGCCAATGGAGGTGGTGCTTGCTGACATTGAACAAGTCCTTGGATTAAAAGTTAAGGTCCTGTAAGTAAGGATAATTGTTGCTTACTAGACACGAGCAAGGCTTGCTTGCGTTGCCGTAGAAAATAAGGGGCTTGTTTACCTATTAATTCATTACCTAACTTAGTTGGTCTGTTTATATTTAACCTCTTGTCTGCCGGCCAGACTGCCTGCTGATTCATCTGTATACGTATTTATCTGCCTGCATATATGCCATTTTAAAGGCGCGCCACACCGTAAGAAGCGTCACGCAGTAGTAAAATAGGTAAGATTAGATCGGACGCAAGCAAAAGAGTATATTAGAGGAATTAAGGACGTGGTCTTTTTGTCTAGTCTAGGAGGACCTAAACCGAAGATGATCGGACGTTACCTCCCCTTATACTGTAAGAAGAGGCGCGTGAGCACACGTGCTTTTGTAGTATAAAAGGCATACAATAAAACAGGTGTGCAGAAGGCGAAGCCTTTTGGTGTGAGGAATATGTGATTGGTTTACCTCTAGTACTGTCTGCGGCACTGTATTTAGACACCTGGCTGGCCATGGCACCTATAAGAGGACGGTAATGGCACCTTTGTGTATTTTAGTTATCTACCCAAAACCTACTCTTCTTATTTATCTTTTGAGATCACTTGTTGCCTCTCGCCGTTGAGTCCCCATACTACCACAGTACTCCGTACGCATGCTCGATCGACACCAGCCTTCTTCTTATTTGGCGCCAAGTCAATATGTTTAGTATCGAAATCTTAAATTTTTTCCAGTACGTCATGTTATATACATATCGTTTATTGCTGGCTAGATTAGTTTGCAGGCAGACAGGAAGACAGGTAAGCAGGTAAGTTAGTTTGATTTTGCTGATGAATTTGATGAATTTGCTAACGAAACAGGACATGTAGGTCAGCTACAGACAGTCCGTCAGACGGACTTTTAGATGATGTATTACATGGTCAGTCACGTAAAGCATTTCAGTGGTATCGGTGGTAGACAATGTAAGACGCCCCGTACACCCAGACAGATCCCCGTACACGTAGCCGTCCTAATTGGACAGTATTCACACAACCAAGCAACCGTACACCTAGCTAACCCACCTAGCCGCTCCCACAGCTACCCCTTAGTAAGGGCCCTTACTAAGGGGACTACTTGTACGTGCGTTGTACGACTGCACGGAAGAGGCGTCAAGCGGTGCGGAGTACGACGTATCAACTAGAGTGCAGTGCATGTCTCTGCTTGTTGGCAGCGCTAGCCTTCTGTTGACCGCTGGCGATCCATCTAAGACGACAATCGGATGAAACGGTCAATGAATTGCTATTGCTATTAGTGAGACGACAAGAGTTGGTATAAGTTGTTGCGGAAAAGATATTCGTAGAAGCAACGAAACAAATGATGCTTAATTCTCATTTTGTCAAAACTGCGCCACATAACTGATCTGTTTCGTACATCATCTGCGTCTTACTAATGTGCCGCATCACATTGCAGATTACTTTCTCTCAGTACCAGTACTCCGTACTATTGCCTCCACCAAAGCGGAACAAGAGGGGTGGATAGCCTTGGGGCAATAAAGAGGATATAAATACTTTGTACTCCGTACGCGTGTTAAGACACCCCACCAACTTTCGGTCAAGGAAGCGAGAGGCTAGCATCCTTGTAGAATGATTCGATAACAAAAAAGGTATCGTACGCAACTCGAAGTAAAAGCACGACGTCACGCCGCGTCGACAGCAAGCACACGACAGCGGCGCCACTTTCTGCGCCTTTCCGCGGTCGGCCGAGACAGCGCCGATAGTACGAAGTAGTTTGCGTCCTCGCTGCGATTATTTTCTTGTACATGTAAACGGTGAACACCGATAAAATAGTACGAGTAATACAGTATAGGACGGCTTTGTCATCATACGGTCACATGATGCCCACGTAAGACGTGCATCCACGGCCAGACCGCACAAACACTCCGCAAGGTGCTGACCTTTTCTACTCCGACTTGGAACAATGACAAGGATGTTCTCCAGCCAGGTGTGACGGGGCTGGCGGGGGGCGGCCAGGATGTTTCTAGAGCATTTATGGCGCATCCGTATCTCGGCGGTCCGGCGCTCGGCGGTCCGGCGCTCGGCGGTTCCGGACTCGGAACTTCCGAATCTGCACGAATGACGAATTCGACTCGGATACGAAACGTGCCTCCGAATTCAAGGAATGGTTTGTTTCTAGCCTCTTCGCCATCCCTTCCCAGGGCAAACTCTGCCGACAACCTACCGACAGGCGGCGCGGCCGAACTCTGCTTCGTCCGCCGTTGCTGGCCACAGGAGCGGCGTCATTTCGTTCTCAAGGCCGCCTCCGGTCCGTCCGCGTACGTACATAATACTTTCTGCTTGCAATGCTTAGATTACACGGCGAATCTCTCGCCAAGTCTCGTCGGCATTCTTCTCGACCTCCACCTGATACGTCGTACGTCGCGCGTCGCACGACGTATTACTGTACACTCATCGCGGCTCTGCGGCTGTCTGGACGAGTACGAGGACGACGTAGGCACGTGTTGGCGCCCTGCATCGTGTACGCACTGCCAATTGCAGCGAGTTGCGTACGAAGTGCTCCGTATGGAGTACAGAATAGAACAACGAAGTAATGCCGTTTCTCTTGCAGGGGTCCCAGAACGGATGCAACCATGTCGAACTGCCGGCAGGTATCCACCATGGCAAAACAGAGTCGATGGTTTTAGTACTTGTACGAAGTACTTTTTACGAGTACTTGCGAGGACGAGCCTGCTTACTCGGTACTGGCTTCTGCAGCGATGCGGCAACGAGGGCGGCAACTGTTGGCCATCTGTACTCGTACTCGTACGCCCGCTCGCGCTCTCGCGCTACCGCCGGCGCCGAGGGTCCGAGCTTGAAAAATACGCCGCGGGTGGATCCTTGCGGGCCGCTGATCGCGTCGCGCCTTGGCAAGATCGAGCTTCTGTCACGCTATGGGTGTGGGAGAGAGACAAGAGAAGATGGTCTCTTGGTGATGACTATGGTCTGTCTGTATGAAGGAGGATGAAGTCTGTGCCTGCACAGAAATCTCTGCGCAGCCCAGAAATAGGACAAGGGCTAGGTCACCTGACCTAGCCCGCAACAGCTTCGGAAAGCCGGCTTGGGCGTGGCACGCAATCACGCATTCGCGCATTCACACATTCGCAGCATCACAGAGTACCTCGTATCTGTAGAGCACAACTGTCACACATTACTCGTACGCGTTCTCTTGATGTGCAGCCACTGTGTAAGCACCTGCAGAAACTCCAGAAGGCTCCAGAAGCTCCAAAACTCTCCAAACCGTCATCTCGCGCGCCGAAAATCGCGCGAGAACAACCTGCCGGCCGCTACGAGTAATACGAGTACACCGGACGGCAAGACGCAAGCTGGATACGACGCACTTCGTCGACGACGAGTGGGCGAAACCGGAGCCACCGCTGTGTCAGCGCCTCGTTAGCGCAGGACGACGTCGTATCGACGACGTATTCTTACTGCGTAGAAGCCGTCGATAGCAGAAGAGCAGAAGGCAGAAGACGGTCCATGCACGGACGAACCACTGACTACAAGGCTTCACCGTCAGATACGTCGTATTACGGATACTTCGCTCTCTGCGGAGTTTCTCGCGCATATCGCGGTGTCGTCGTTGCAGTGGGCCGAGACTGCCTGGCTGCCGGCAGACTGTTTATCTCGAAAGTCGATCTGTGTCCTGGCCTCCGTGACATCCACGCCACAAGCCTATCAACGACGGAACACAACTTTAAGGAGCCTCGCAACATGTGCCTTGAGGCCGCAAGGTACGAGATAATACTCAGACGAGGGTCGGATATCTGTGTTGGCCTCTCTCTCCCCCCCCCCGGCCCACGTCTCCACAACTCGGACGTTCCGGCAGTTCGCCAGGGGTGCGCGGCGAGACGCCCCTACGAAACTCTGTAGCGCAGGGGCGACTAAGCGGAGAATCGGCGGTAGAATAGAAGAAGCATGGCGCAATGGCCTAGCCAGGAGGTGGCTTGGCCGTGCCGTCGATGGCTTGCAGACGTAGTGGCGTCCGGCAGCCGGTAGCGCGAGAGATCTGCATTAGATGTCTTACGTCGTACTAGCTCACTGGTGGCTTACACCTAACCTTGCCGTTTCCCACCGCCGTACGAGTACGAGTATGTACGTGCTCCGTATCTCTGCACCCCATATCGCATGTCGCGCTCGCTCGCTCGGTACGGAGTACGGAGACACGTCGTCCTTCGTGCTTGTTCAGACAGCGAGTGCATGGAAACGTGGAAACAGTAATGGACACTTGCCAGTTGCAAAGGCTCGCCTCGCGCGATTTCCACAACCTTAACTCCATCTCCGCGGATGGGAATGCTTCCGCTAATGCCACCGTGCCCGGTGTTCCTCCGGCCCTTGGACCCTCCATTCGATTCTGGATGCCGGTCCGTGTCCTGTGTCCTGTGTCCTGTTCTCCCAGTCGCCACACCCTCCGCCAACTCTCCCAGAGCTTCTATCCCGCTTTTCGCCAGGCAGGCACCAACATATAAGACCGTCTCTCTCTCCTCCCAGTTCCCGTCGCTCTCTTCTCTTCAAGCTGGCATCTTTCCCTCTTCGTCTTCGTCTTAGTTTTAGGCTCCGTCTTCATCTTATATCATCCTTCGTCTCGAGCAAGACTACGTCGTCTTAAGCGTGCCAGAAAAAAAAAGCTCTCACCACAACCCACACGCCTGCTTCCTTTCATCATGGGCTCCGTCGAGTCTCCCGTTCCCTCCCCGGAATTTGGCCGCCGCCTGCTTGTAAATGTTCTCGACGACCATGCCCGGTACACGCCTGACAAGGTCATTGCCATCTATGCACGCTCTGGGTCGAAAGACCTCGGCGCCGCCAATGTCTGGCGCCAAGTCACATTCTACGACTATGCCCGGGCTGTCGACCGCCTCGCACATCTGCTCATCTCCTCGTGGCCGGCGGGCGCCGTCGAGGCTGCGCGCCAGTCGCCCGTCATGGAGGGCCTGTACGGCCCGACTGTCGCTTATATCGGCCCCACAGACCTGCGGTACAACTTGTTGTTTTTCGCCGCCCAAAAAGCAGGCGGCCAGGCTCTCTTCGTTTCGCCGCGCAACACGGACGAGGGCCAGATCAATCTTCTCAAGACGACTGGCGGCGTTAGCGTCTGGGCTCCGGCATCGCACAAGGAAATGGTAGACTCGTGGGTGGCGGCGTCCGGCGTCGACTTCCACTTCATGCCATCGCTCGAAGACTTGTTGTCGAACTCATATGCCGGCGACTCGTCGCCCGTGCCCTTCAACCGCACCTATGACGACGCCGCCACCGACGCCGCCCTCCTCCTCCACACGAGCGGCACCACGGGTCTGCCCAAGGCCATCGCTGTCCGCAACGGCATGTGCGCCATGCTCGACAAGGCCCAGGACCCCAAGGAGCTCGAGCGCAACCCGAACAATGTCTGGGTCGCCTGGAAAAAAGAGGTCACGAACGTCCTCAACACCATGCCGCTCTTCCACATGGCCGGCACCTTAACTTCCGTCTTCATGCCCGTGTTCTTCGAGATTGCTGTTGTCTTGCCGCCCGCCGATCGTCCAATTAACACCGACTTGGTTGAGGAGGCCCTCATTACGTCCCCGGCTAACGGCGTCATGATGGCCCCCTTCATTGCCGAGGAGTTGTCGAAGACGGCTCCTGGCCAGGCCGCCCTCTACAAGATGAACTGCATCATGATTGGTGGCGGCGCCCTGTCCAAGGCAGCTGGCGACAGTATCATCCAACATGGCGTCAAACTGTGCAACATTATCGGAAGCACAGAGTAAGTTGCTGCCCCCGAGCGGAGCTGTATATCCAAGCTGACTGACCTCTCAGGGCCTTTCCGTACCCTCTCGAGTTCCAATACGACCAGAAGAACTGGGACTACTTCGTCTTCCGTGACGGCATCACCGGCTGCGACTGGCGCCCGGTATCTGGCGCCGTCGACAACCTGTTCGAGCTCGTTTTTGTCCGCACCCAGCCCAAGGCAAAGACGCCCGACTTTGACATCGTCTTCTGGACGTTCCCTCACCTCACCGAGTGGTCGACGCGTGATATCTTCCAGCGCCATCCCGACCACCCCAACTACTACCGCTACTACAGCCGCATCGACAACATCATTGTCTTCTCCAACGGCGAGAAGCTCAACCCCGAGGACATTGAGCTCACCGTCTCCCGTCACCCCTTGGTGCGCGGCGCCCTCGTCGTCGGCACCAATCGTTTTCAGGCAGCACTGCTGATCGAGCCGCAAGACGGTGTTGACCGCGAGGGCCTCCTCGACACCCTCTGGCCCACCATCGAGGCCGCCAACGCCGCCACCGTCGCCCACGGCCGCGTTGCCCGGCCGTATGTCTTCTTCACCGAACCGGGCAAGCCTCTGCCGCGTGCCGGCAAGGGTACAGTGCAGCGCAAAGCAGCCCTGCAGCTGTATGCGGCCGAGATTGATGCCCTGTATGCTAAGCTTTCCGATGAGGACTCGGAGCCTTCGGCTCCGGGTGATGAAGTCGTGCTCGATACCTCCGGTCCAGATGCGCTGGCCAAGTCCATTCGGGATCTGTTTGTCACCAAGCTCGGTGTGCCGCCCCGCCTCCGCGTCGACACCAACTTCTTCTCCGGCGCAGGCGTCGATTCCCTCCAGGTCATGAACGCCGTGCGGCTGCTGCGCAAGGGACTGCGTGCCAGCCAGAGCACTGACGCTCCGGACGAAGACAGCGCTCTCGGTGCCGATCTTTCCTCGCGCATCATCTATGCCTACCCGACGCCAGCGCAGCTGGCGGCTCACATCCTCGGCACCGCCGGCGGCGCTGATACCAACCCAGAGGCTGAAGAGCTGCTGCACATGCAGACCCTGATTGACCGGTACTCGGAAGACCTCCCGGCCGCTGTCGAGAAGACCGATAGCAGGCCGTCTGCACGCACCACAGGCCAAACCATTGTCGTCACCGGCACCACCGGCTCTCTTGGTGCCTACATGTTGGACGTTCTCTTGCACGAGAGCCCCGGCGTGGCGAAGGTGGTGGCCCTCAACCGCGATGCCGATGGCGGACGCCAGCGCCAGCCCCGTATCTCGCACGGAAAGGGCCTGCGCCTGGATGAGGCCGAGCTGAACGACCCCAGCCGTATCCAATTCCTGCACGCCGACCTCTCGAAGCCGCGTCTTGGCCTGTCCGACGTGGACTACGACGCCCTGTTGGCGGACGCCGACCGCATCATCCACAACGCGTGGCCTGTCGACTTCAACTTTAACGTCGCCTCGTTTGAGCCTAGCATCGCCGGCGTTCGCCACCTGGCCGACTTTGCTGCTGCCGCCGCCCGTCGCGTCGTGTATCTCTTCATCTCCAGCATCGGCACTGTCGAGAACTTTACCCAGGGCGTGCCTGTGCCAGAGGCGCCTCTCACCGACTTCAAGTTTGCTAACATGGGCTACGGCCGGTCCAAGCTCGTCAGCAACATTTTGCTCGACAAGGTGTCGGTCGCCCTCCACATTCCCATTGTTCAGGTGCGTCTGGGACAGGTTGGCGGGCCGCGCCACGCACCGACAACTGGCGCGGACGGCGCCGCCTGGAACCGCCAGGAGCTGGTGCCCAGTGTAATTGCCAGCTCCGTGCATCTCGGCGCACTTCCCAGCTCTCTGGGATCCATGTCCGTGGTCGACTGGGTGCCGTCCGAGGATGCTGCCCATGTGGTCCTCGAGTTTGCCGGCGCCATCGGTGACAATTCAGAGGACATCAACGGCGACAACTACTACACCATTGTCAACCCGTCTGCCCGACCGTTTTCTGAGCTGGTACCGGCACTTCGTGCCTTTTACGGCGACCGTATCCGCGAGACCGTGCCCTTCACCGAGTGGGTGAAGCGACTCGAAGCCAGCGGTGGCGATGATGTGGCCGCCAACCCGGCATACAAGCTCCTGGACCGCCTTCGCGACATGGTCAAGGCAGAGGCCGCCGGTATCAAGCAGACAACTTTCACGCTGACGAAATCGATGGAACGCAGCCCAACTCTGAGGACCCTGGGACCCGTGACGGGAGAACTGGTCACGGCGTGGTGCCGGCAGTGGGCTTTCTAAGCTGTGCCCAGTCGTGGCATGTTTTCTCATTCGGATTTATACAGGAATCTTCGTGTGCTTCGTGCTCGGTCTTTGGGATAAGTCTTAGAAAAATGTTGTATCCGACTATAGTCTATGTTAATGTTAACCACGACTGAAAGCGTGTAGCGAAAGAAAAATATGTCGTGTCTTACTACTTAGTTAAATGAACTTTTATAAAACTTCCTAAGACGTCAAAACATGTGATTATGCCTCACCAAGCTATCCTGTCTCTTGTATTGTAAATGTTACCAGCCTACTACTATGCGTGTATTTTGCCGCCTGCTCAAGGTCACCGTTACCATAAGGCAAAGTTTATATTTTGCTATCGGGGGCACAATAAGTCTCTCAATAAGGGCTAGTACACTAGATTTTAGCTAGTACAAGATATTCACGAGCTTGTCCCTGGCCTTGACCTTGAGCTCGTCCTCGGCACGGGTGCGACCGGTATTCTGTCAATCATCCAGATATAGTATCTGTCTAATGTTACGCATACATACATAAATACGCTGACGCAAATATTTCTGACCTGCGCTGCCATGGCAGCAGTCTTGATCATTGGCTTGGCGTTCACGAAATGGAACAGAAATAAGGGGTAAAGGTTTATGACAGCCGCATAAATGGTATTAGAACTTCTGAAACTTTTGTTTTGAATGCCTCTCTTTGAATATCCAGCTCCAGGGTATGATTGTTTTAGGCCAGTGTTCTTCACTCTCCCCCTATTCTTAAAGGCGGGCGCCTTATGTAAAATTACAGGCAGTTGGTACTTTAGCTTTCTGATGTATCTCTATTATTTCGAACGGTTGAATGCCATTTGAAATGATGTATTTCAGACTTGTATTATATTGAATAGCTATGAAAATAAAACAGTGGATAGGTAATACGAAGAAGTGATCTTTTCATCCGCCTCTTTTTGCTATGGCTTTTTTTTTGTTTCTTCAGCGTTCGTAAGTCATTTGCGATTTCATGTTCGTAAGGTGCTTATCATAAATGATAGCGAATAGTAAAAAAATTATATTAGCCTGGGCCATACTGACGTCTTGGTCGTGAGTGTTTTCTCGATTGGGGTGTGATTTGGGGGGTGACTTTGGTTTTGGTGTGGTATCGATGGTGATTATGCTGGGCGTCCTGATGCGAAACTCCTCTTAGCCTCCATGTAGCCTCACCAGGCAGTGCTGTTCTGCGTCCGACTAGCCGCATCCAGTGTCACATTTGCGCTGAGAACGGTCAAGTTCTGGCCTAGAACGCTGGCGCCGGTTGTGACGCCAGTAAGCAAGGCTGCCTGCACGCTGACATCCTCAAGAACGGTGTCGGTGATGGTGACGTTCTGCAGAGCAGCGTCGCGGACAGTGGCGCTAACGACTCGGCCGCCAGTGAGGCGGACGCCCTGCAGCAGCGAGCCGGCGCGGACATCGGCATCGACAAGGACGCTGTCGCGGACTACGGCGGCGATGAGGGTAGCGCGAACGAGGAGGCAGTCAGAGACGGTAGTCGATGCGACAGTATCTCCGATGATGACGCAAGCCGTGGTGGCGACGCAGGTGGTGGAGGGCACCGGGGCCGTGGTGGAGGTCCAGGCAGTGGCCGGGATGGTAGTGGGGGTGGCAATGGGGGTGGTAACGGTGGTAGTAGCCACGGAAGATGTGGAGAGAGTCAACGTGGTGACCCAAGTAGATAAACCCGAGGTCAGAGTCTCTGTGGTACAGGGGGCAGTGGTGGTGGTTGCCAAGGTGATAGTGGTGAGCCATGTTGAGCCGCTCGACGTCACGGTCGAAGTAGTGCAAGGGGCGGTGGTGGTCGTGGCCAGAGTGATAGTGGTGAGCCACGTTGAGCCGCTCGATGTCACGGTCGAAGTAGTGCAAGGGGCGGTGGTCTCGCTCGTGGCGGTGGTAGTGACGGTGATAGCAGGCCAGGTGGCCAACGAGGTGGTGTTGGTGTAGCGCGGCGTGGTAACGGGCACTGACGAAGTAGCATTACTCCACGGCACCGTGGAGAGGGTCACAGACGTCGGCAGCGTCGTGGGCCAGGTGGTGGGCGCAGTGGAGAGCATAATCGTCGTGGAAGGGATAGCCGCGGACGTCGACGGCAGCGGCGTCACGGTGACGGACGGCGGCACGGACGTCGAGTTGCTGTACGTGCTGCTTGGAGGCACCGCGGTCGACGTGGAAACCCAGATCGACGCGGGGGTAGTCTTGGTGCATTTTTGGCAGGGCACGGTGCTGGTGGTGGTCCAGGTGGCCGTGTATGTTTGGCCGTTGGACGTGAAGGTGGACGTAGTGATCGAGCAGCTGACCGTGGTCTCGGCCGTCTGTGTTTCAGTGACGGTGGTGTTGATGCCGGGCGTGAAGGACGCTTCTGCAGAGGAGGAGGCTGGCGCGCTGGACGGTGCTGTTGTCCAGGCGGAAGAGGGGCCGGTGCCGAGGGCCGGATTTGAGCTGACAGTCGAGGTGGTGGCTTCGCTCGAAGCGCTGGCTGGCACAGATGGCGGGCTGACGATGCTGCTGGAGGTGGTCTCGATCCTCGAGGCTGTCTCTGTGGACGACCACTCGGCAGCAATGCTGGTGGTGTTGTGGTGCACCTTCCAGCGGGGGTAGACACGGTTCGGGGCTACCGGGCTGGCCACAACAGAGCGCACGGCAACTGAGCCGAGGGCAAGGAAAGAAGTCCAGTGCATTTTGGGAGCTGGAAAGCACGCGATTGAACGAGCGACAATGGCACGGAGAGGGTTCGGTGGACGCGAGAGAGAAAATCAAAGAATGATGAGACAAAGCGAGTGCAGGCAGAAATACCCAAGCTGAAGAGTTGCGGGGGATGTGGCTCGGAAAAGTTGTGCGTGAAGCGATGGAAGCCAGACAAGAATTGAAGCAGAAGCAGTGTCGCTTCTTATACTCGTAAAGAATTTCATATTGAGCAATACGAGCTGTCCACGACAAACACAGACGCCGTTCCCCGGCCGGTCACCTTTTCCCGCTGCTCCATAATCACTGAATGGCGGGTGCGCCAGGAACGAGAAGGACGAGAAGGGACGAGAGGGTAGGCACATACGAGAAGCCATCGTCCACAAGCGATCTTGTCCTGCGGGTTGCAGCGTGGGCAGACAGCTGGCCCCGAGCCTAGACCTTGTCTCCGACTTTTCAGATGGCTGGATTGCTATATTCGGAAGGTACTACTGCCAGTCTCCAGCCACTGGCTTCTGCACCTGCAGACGACACTACTCGTACTTCAACACGAGACGCAGCCACGCAGCGTGACCGGGCTGACCGCATCAGCGCAATACGACGCGGCTCCATGCGATACGAGCTATCGCTGCTAGGCTGCGTGATGCTAGCGCAAAAAATGACGAGCCTTGTAGCTAGAACGCAGGAGAACTACTTTGGACACGCGAGGACGGCAAAGTACAGAGCAGCATCGTCAGAAGCAGACGATCACGAAAGACGTTGTGCAGTCGTCATCCAGCAAATCATAGCCTGCCCGGCAAGCTGAGCGGGGCGGCTCGTATCGGCAAGGGTTGGGCCGTGCAGTTTTTAGCGCGCTAGCGCACAACTTTACTGTCGTCCGACCGCTCCGGGTGACTGGTCCGCTCTTCTGTACTGGCATGGCCGTTACCCGTCGCACTGCCCACTGCCCAGAGGCCTTGTGGTCTGCCGTTCTGACCTTACTTGTACGAGTATCTTACTACCATAAGTGCTGCCGACCTGTCCGCCTGGCTGCACGGACTTGCGCCAAAGCCATACTATTTGGCGCTGAGCTGACATTCTATTAAAATCACATAATACTGCATGGTAAAGTATAAATACTTATAGCGTATGAATACTTCGTACATTGGTGCATAGCTTACTTTCTGTCCACTGGCTGATGCATGCCCAAGCAAATTTGCCGAGCCGCTAGGCGGCGAGAGCGGCGAGAGCGGCGAGAGCGGCCGATGCCAAACGCGAACGCGCGCAAAAAGCCAATACGAGGCGTCCAAGCCTGCAGAGACAGCAACATGGCATCCAGAAATCCGCATCCAGCAACCTGCATCTCGTATTTTCTGCCTCGTATAAGAGCGTCCGCATTAGCGTCTGCGTCGCTGTGCTTTTTGCATCAAACTCACGCTGCAGACTCTGCTCACACTCCGCGGCCAATGGCGTGCACGCCAGCCCAGCATATGGAGAGTACGAGTAGACATGAGTCGTATTGCTGTGGGCCCAATTGTTGCCGTGTATTGCGTGAATCTTCTCTTGCGCCTGTCGTACATCGTGATCGACTTAATCCGTTTAGCGCCGTTTCTACAGCCCCGCCCAATTAAGCTTCTTCACCTAAAATAACAACATCCAGCCCCCTTGCTTGCTACGAAGAACGACGTACGTGCGTCAGTCGATCAACAATCATCTCGTCCTCGTATTGCCAGCCTCCCGCACGGACTCGCTTTCTTCTTGCCGACGTCAGCACGCCGTTCTTGCGTTACCTCGGCCGTGCCCACCTTTGTATCCACATCGGTTTTCTGTCGTGCTATTTTTGTTATTCGTTGTGTCTATTACTCCGTATTACGTCGTCGGTAGTTGTTCCTCTTGATAGGGCTTGTCCTGCCCGAACTCCCAATGAGCTACGTGGGGTCGTCTGACTCCGCCGTCTGTCTCGAAAAGCCACCTTTTCGTGATCATGCATCCTTAGCGTCGACCGCCTCCGTCACTCAGCTTTGTCTTAGAAAGTATGCCTTCTTGCATGTATCTTACACGAAATCCTAGTCCTACACAAAACGCCGTCCACCATCGGATCCGCGGCCCGCCATAAGACACCAAGCTTCGTATGCAATTAGAACGCCCAAACAGACACAAGGCCGACAAATAACTTACATAAAAGACGCCCGATGCTGCACTATTTCCATAGGCATCCAAGCGCTAGTCAGATCCTGATCGGCCGTCCGTACGCCGGGAAAGCGGAATTTGTATACTGGGTTCCGCAGAGCTCAGACTGCCCGCTTCTTTGCTGTCTTATATGCGTTGTTTTTATTGTATTTCGTATGCGTCGAGCTCTGTACCCCCCAACTGCCCCTTCGGCTCACCGCTTGCGTGTATCCTTGCCCTTTTTCTTCTTGCCGCGCTTCTTGTCCTTGGGCAGATCCAGCACCGTGCCGCGCAGCTGCTCTGCCATCCAGCCAAGCATAAAATCGTCAATCGTGCGGATCGCCGTGCCCAGCGCATTGACCTCGACCACCGGCTCAGAAGCACCAACCAAATCAGTGAACTGGCCGAGTCCCGATGGCCCCAGCGGCGTACCACCCCGTAGCCCGGCGCCCGCTTCGTCCCTGGGCGTGCCTTGCCGCACGCTCGACAACCCCGACACGCCCGACACGGACCCGGCTCCTGCCGGTTGCTTCTCCGAAAAGTCGGCGTCATCCTGCTGGATCTCCTTCTCCGCCAGCCGGGCCGCGGCCACATCCTCCGTGTCTTCCACCTGCTCGAGCACCCGGCCGGCCGTGCGTTGGTCTGCCGACTCCACGCCGCCGAGAACCCGGTCCATCGCCGCGTTCGCCGCCGCCTTGCCTGCCCCAACATCCTCATCCTCGTCGGGGTTGTTGCTGGCCGACGACACCACGTTGTTGTCGCGCGTCGGGCCCATCCTGCGAAGGTAGTCCGTCGTGAACTCGCCCTCCTGGATTACCACGTCGTCGAGCATCTGCTTCTGCGACGCCTTGCGTAAAATGTTCGCCTCAATCGTGTGCTCGCTGACAAGCCGGTAGATGTGCACGTCGCGCGTCTGTCCGATGCGATGACACCGGTCCTGGCACTGCTTGTCCATCGCTGGATTCCAGTCCTGGTCGTAAAAGATGACCGTGTCTGCGCCCGTCAAGTTGATACCGAGGCCACCCGACCGTGTGGACAGGATGAAGCACAGGATCCGGTTATCGTGGTTGAACCGGTCCGTCAAGATCTGCCGCTGCTCAATTTTCGTCGCGCCGTCCAGACGCAAGTATTTGTGTCCGTGGATATTAAGAAATTGCTCCAGCACGTCGAGCACCTTGGTCATCTGCGTAAATATGAGCGCCCGGTGTCCGCCGGCCTGCAGCTTCCGCAGCAGCCGGTCGAGTGCCTGCAGCTTGCCGCAGTCGTACTGCAGCAGCCGCTTGTCAGGGAACTGGATCGTAAGGCGCATGCGTGCCTCGTGCCACGGGTCTTTGGGCGCCTGCCGTTCCATATAGGGCAGTGTCTTGACCGGGGCCGATAGTCGCAGGTCCAGATCAGTGAACGCGGCAGCGCCGCGGTGCCCGAGCACAACCTCGTTCATGTCCCGCGTGACAACCGCCGGCGTCACACAGGCAAACTTGGTAATGGTCATCTCCATGCCGTCGGAACGCCGATCAAGCGGCTGCACTAGGTTGTGCAGCAGGTGCGAATCGTTCTCAAACCAGTCCATTATCCTGGCCGGCACGCGCGGCTTGGGCTTGAACGGCCGCCGATCCACCTGCAGCGTCAAAAAGTTCACGAGGCCCCTTCCATAAATCGGGCGCTGCTGGCGACGAAGCGCATTTACGTAAGAACAATGCTGCAACTCCTCGAACCGCTTCCACCGCACTGCGTTCTCGAGATAGCCCAGGTTGGACTGCACCGTGCTCGCGTCGAGATCCGAATAAGGGTGAAGCAATCGGCTGCGCTGCGCCTCTTTAAGATCAGACAGTACGCGATTGGTCGCCAGCTGGCTAACACGTAGTGATGTCGCCGCGGATTGGTCTTCGTATGCTGTCGGCGTGAGGTTGAGGAATTGGAGGCTCACCGTGCTGCGCATGTCAAAGTCGAGCAGGTGCCGCCGCACCACAGCTTCTGTCTGCGTAGAATACACGACAGGAACGGACTTGGTCATGCGGAACGATGTCATGATGGGCCGGTCCACGAAGAGGTCAGGGTGATTGCACACCTTGCGCAGCTGCATCAGGCAGTTGATAATAGACAGGTAGTTCCCCCCCGACAGCGTCTCGCGCGTGTCGCTGCGCGCCAGGAACCCGTCGTAGAGCTCGCGCTGGCGCTTGGAGAGCCGGCACAGCTCGACGTGCTCGTACTTTGCCGGCATCTGCTTTTCGACGTCCGCCTTGAGCCGGCGCAGCAGATACGGCCGCAGCACCTTGTGCAGCTTGCAGATGATGGCGCGGGCCTCGTCGTCCATCTGCTCACGGCCGCTCTCCAGAATCTGCGACTCGGGCTTGTGAAACCAGTCGTGGAACTCGTGCAGGTCGGCGAAGCCACCCTCGCCGTTTTCGGGCGGCATGAGGAAGAAAAGTAGCGACCACAGCTCCGTGAGGTTGTTCTGCAGCGGCGTTCCCGTCAGTAGCAGGCGCGCACGCGTGTTAAAGCCCAGCAGGGACTGCCATCGCTGTGACTTGAAGTTCTTGATGTTGTGCGCCTCGTCCAGAATCATGTAGTGCCATTTCCGGCGCTTGAAGACCTGCTGGTCCTGGACGACGATCTGGTACGAGGTGATGCACACGTTCCAGTAGTCGTCATTGGTCCAACCTTGGCGCTTGCGTTTGCGCTCGTCCTGCGAGCCGTAGTATGTGAGGATCTTGAAGGCCGGGCACCACTTCTTGAACTCCATCTCCCAGTTGAGAATCACGCTGGTGGGCACGATGACCAGATGTGGGCCCCACACTTCGTGGCGGCACGCTAGGTGGGCCAGCAGCGCAATTGTTTGAATGGTCTTGCCGAGTCCCATTTCGTCGGCGAGGATGCCGTTTGTGTGGTTCGCATAGAGGCCGGCCAACCAGTCGAGGCCAAAGTGCTGGTACTCGCGCAGCGTGCCGCGCAGCAGAAAGGGAATCTCGGTCTTGGGCGCAGATGTGGCATATGTTAGCGTCGGAGTCGTTGTGGGCGACACCGAACGGCTGACAGTCGTTTCTTTAGGCGCTTCCAGCAGGTCCGCGGACAAGGGCGTGTCGACTTCTGACAGTTTCGTGTCGGACGTGCGCGGCGACTGGCTGCGACCCGGGCTGACGGCAGTAGTCACGGCATCGGTCTCCGGGCTGGTAGCTCCCTTGTCTGTTGTCTGAGCAGTCACCTCGACGTCTGCAACGTCGGCAATGTCTGTAACGTCTGGAATATAAAGAACATCTGGAACGGCAGGGTCGCTGGCTTCGGCGGGAAGCTCAATCATGGAAACCTCGTCGGCATCATCAGAGGGCAGCTCCATGAACGGTCGTGCACGCTCTGCGCGCTCTTCTCCCGCGGAAGGGATAGCCATTTGCAGCAGACTCGTGTTCTGAGCAGCTTCTTCGGCCAGCGAATAGTCGGCATCGGCCATCTCGACGTCTACGTTGACCAGGGCGTTTGGCTTGGGCACCTCTGCAACGGTAGGAACAGCGACGTCCGTCTTGAACTTCTGGAGCTCGCTCTTTCCAAACAACATGCCAAGCAGGCCGTCCGCTTGGCCGTCTTCTTCGTCGGAAGTTTCATCGTCGCCATTTGACCCATCGACAGGGCTGTCGGCATCGTCATCGTCATCGGCTCTGGAGTCGCTGTCCATCTCAGATGAGCCGAGGTCATCATCCATATCAACGGACTCGTCTGAAGTGTCGTCGGTATTTTCGTCGACATGTGCACCGGCACCGTCAAAGGATTCCTGGGCATGATTGGCAGGATCGACAGAGTCAAGGCTAGGTAGGTTGGAGTATTTCGCTCGCAGTTGTTCTTGCGTAAGGCCTTCGTCGGCATTGTCATCAGCATTGGCCTTCTCATTCTCTCCCTTCTCGTCGTCGTCGGAAGAGGACATGTTGCTTTCGTCTCCGTTATCACTGCCATCCAATGCCGAGACATTCAAATCCGAGTTCGAGTCCAGATCGACATCGTCTTCGTCTTCGTCCTCGTCTTCATCCTCGCCGTCTAGGTCGGCTTCCACGTCCTCGTCAGAGAGTGCTTCTGAGTCCTGCTGTGCCTGGCGTGCTTGTAGCTTCAGCTCAGAAAGAGCCACAGCTTCTTGCAATGCTACCTTGACGCGCCTCTGTTCCTCCGCCTCCCACTCTTCCAGCCGCTTCCGGTTGACTTCCGCCCTGACGTTCTCCCACGTGCCAAGCAGCGCCCGCATGACGAGGCGGTAACGACCAATCCACACAGCCCGTGCCTCAGATTCGAGCTGCTCTGCCGACTTGGGCTGTCGCCGTATCCACTCATCACGGCACGCCTCTGCTAGCTTTTTCGCTGCGGCGCGGTGGCGAGCCTGCTCTTGACCCATAAGCCGGCGGAAGTTAGCCATGGCTTTGACGAGATGGTCGACGTGTGCCCATTGCCGCGGCGGCTCTTCCATCGCCTCGGGCTCAAAGGCGCTGCACCGGGGAGCTGTGAGAATGCCGCCCGGCTGGGTCTCCTGTTCGATGCGGGCAAGGATGGCCGCCTCACTAGCGGCCATTTCCTCGGTCATCCGCGGCCCGTCCTCCGCGGTGAGCAAGCCGCCGTCTTCGACGGGAATGTCCGCAGCCGTCTCAAAATACTCGCGTAATGTGGGGGCCAGCTTGGGCCGAACCTTGGCCTGGTCGGGATGCACCATCGGAATGGTGAGGGTTCGCGTTCGTAACCGTATGCGCGGAGTTGTTCTTGTCGGCAACTCTCCGCGGCGAGCAGAGCTGCCCTGCACAGAGTCGCGCTGGGGACGCAGGTTGCGGCTAGAGCGGGAGGGTTGAGCGCGCGTAGCGGTGGCGCGATTTGCGCCAGTTGCGCGAGTCGAGGAAGCGGAGGACGGAGAGGTTGATCGGTGGCGAGATCGGATGGACGTCGTGGAACGGGGTTCGGCGGCGGCAGCCTTCCGCCGCGGCGTAGGTTTCTGGCCCGGGGGAAGAGGCTTGGCCGCGGGTGTCCGCACCGAGATGGACTGACGGCGCGTGGAAGAGGTCGGGGAGGTGGCAGTTGTAGAAGCTGTGGCATCTGTGGCAGCTGCGACAGCTGGCGGCTGGGCAGTGGTCTGGCGGGTCGCGTGCTTCGAAGGCGGGCTGGGCTGGACGGCGCGGCGGGTGATACGCTTGTCGGCGGGCTGCAGCTCCAGCGGCACGGCATTGATGCGGCCCGACTTGCGTCGGCCAGCCTCGCTGAAGCTGGACGGGCCATCGGCGCCGATCTTCTTCCACGGCGGCGAGATAGGCTTGGATCGTCGCGGGGCGCTGGGCGTGCCGGAGGGTGACTGCGGCGTCACGTCGCGTGTACGGCGGCGCTTGGCCGGCCGCTCGTCGGTGTCGGCGTGGCCGTTGGTCGTCTGGCCATCGCCCAGCGCGGCGGCAGGCTCGTGCTTGATGCCGTTTGTCGCGGCAGAGCTTGCATCGCCGTACTTGTTGGCCAAAAAGTCAGGAATGTCAGACTTCGTAGTGGAGCTCAGGTCGGACGGCTGTGGAGGCTCCGGGGCTGTATCGGGCGCGCCGGCAGCCGTGGCAGTCACGGCCGCAGCCCCATGGTCGCAGTCGGCGCTGGGCAGCGCGGCGTTGGCCGGGTGCTGGTCGGGAAACGTTGTCGTCGGGCCCGGTGACGCGGTCTCCGTCATCGTTTTGATGGATGGAGAGCTGGACGAGGTACCGCGATCTCGTCAATATGGGCATCGGACGCGGCAAAAATAGGGTCTGTGGAAAGCCAGGATTGCAGAGATGCTCCGGTAGGAGTCTGGACTACCGCACAGCGCTGTGCGGCGAGCTGCGCTTGTTTTTCGATGGAAAGTGGCCTTTGTCCGCAAAATGTTCAAAAACGCCAAAATGCACGGAACGTGGATTTTTACCACTATTGTTATTTCTCTTTTTTTTATCTTTTAATTTTTTATTTCTGACTGCTACGAGCTCGACCCCTACCGCTCGGGCCAGGGATGCTTTTCGCGCCTCTTGCCTGGGGGCGACTTTCGCGTCCCCTCAATTCTTACGTAAGAATCTGTACAGTTACTGCCTCAGGCAGCAGAGATTTAGGCCGTGCACGGACCTTTGGACGCTCGTCCAAACACCGCTTTGGAATAACCGATGACCGTCGAGCGGAAAATACAGAGTACATCGCCAAATCGCCGAATCATCACCTCGACAGTGAACCACGTCCACCGTCCCAGTTCGATCCACCGGCATTTGCAAGGTGCGCGACCCCGAGCCGACTGCAGTCCGCTGCCTCCGCCGTGCCCAACGCCCAATATCCAACGCCCAACGCCTCCCGCCGTCGCCGCGGACGCTGCTGACCCTTTCGTCTCTTGTGCAGATGCTGTCTAGTCGAATTGTCCGGGCGACGCCTTTGCGCCAGGCTGTCTTCGCAGCGTCTGCGCGCCGTCTCATGCCCGTCATGCAGCAGCGTTCCTTTATTCCGCACTCGATTAACAGTGACGAGATCATTGACGCCAAATACCCCGACCCGCCGAGTCTGACCGACGCCGAGGATCCCGGCATGGTAAGCGCACAACGAGTCTCAGATCGCCGCCAAGCATATCAAGATGTTAATCTTTCCTCAGAATGGTGGCTTTGTCCAGCCCGCTCCCGTCAAACGTCAGTTCCGCGACCCCTACGGTGACTGGTGGGACAAACAGGAGCGCCGCAACTATGGCGAGCCGGTTCACGAGGACTACGACCAGCTCGGCCTGTTTACGCCTTACGAGTACACATGGACGACGACGGGCAAAGGCCTCGCACAGATTGGCGCGTTTGTCGCTACTTTCCTGAGCGTGTGCTACACCGTCAAGCTGACGTATCCCGATCGCAAGGCCGTACCCCGCGAGTTCGAGGGAGGTCTTCTGAAGGAGCTGGGTGGTGTTGGTGCGGTCCGGGTAAGTTTATGGCGGGCATTGAGGAATACAAAAACAACACTCCTGGGATCCATTGCTAATAGTATACTTAGGCTCGGAGTGCAGAGGATGCCGAGGCCGAGGCGGCCGACTTATAAATATTGAGGGTTAATGTACATATATTCGGCAATCGAGAGACGTTTTGAGAAAGCTGATCAGATTAGTGCAAAGCATTGGCTAAATAAGTGAAGTGGCAATATCTGACGTGCAACTTCACCCCAAACCTTTCGGTGCCTGCAGTCAATCCCACCCTAGACTTGAAGTGCAAAAGGTAGACGAAATATATCACAGTAGCCGTACAGTCATGGGATCAAGTCCAAAAGGGAACCGAAAGGGAAGCCACAATCAGTCTACTATTCATTGGCACTCGTATCGTTCCATTACTACGGTATAGACTCATAAGAAGGTGCAAAGACCTCCTGGAACCATTTCTGAAATTCCCTGCCTGCGTCGGCTTGTGCAGGTGCTTCACTCTGTATATCGCCGCTGCTCGGCCCGTTAGTGAGGGACAGTACTGTTACCCGAGAGGGGCTGTGTTGAACCGGCCCCAACGGCTTGTTCATCCTCAACGTGTCCGGATTGTCTGGAGCCCGACCGAGGAACTGGGCCATGATTTCATGGCTGTTTATCATGTCATGGATGATGGCCCTTTGGTCGCCGGGACGTGCTGTGTGCATGTTTCGCAGCATGAGATCTTCTTCGGCAGCGAGCATAGCCTCGGTGAGCAGTGCGCCACGCCGCGCCACGGCGTCGCAGTGCCGGCTGCGCAGCCGTGCAACGGCGCGCGTCAACAGCTGCCGGTAATCCTGGGCGGTCGCGTCGGTATAGTCGGTGTGGTGCAAGAGCTCGAGGCCAAGGACCAAAGCGGCCGGAACGCAGTCGATCGTGTGCGACCCAAGGGCCACGGCGGCAGCAGCGGACACGTCGTTGTGGGCAGCGACCGGCTCCGGCTCAAACTCAAACTCAAACTCACGCAGGATGGCCACGGCAGCCGCCACGCAGATGGCGCGGGTCGGCTGAAAGGCGGCACTGTGGCCGTGGTAGGCGTCGAACAGGACGGGCCGGTGGATAAGAATAATCATCGCAGCAGCGCCAATGGCAAGCGTACGTCGTGCCAGCGGCAGCCACGGCAGCGTCGCAGGATCCGAAGCAGACGCCAGGCGCTCACCGCGCAGAAGAAACACGGGCGTATTGGCGATATTGGCGCGCATGGCCCGGTCGCAGGCAAGCACATGGGCATAGGCCTCTGCTGACGCGTAGCGGATACCCATAGGTCCGAGGCCGTCGAGCAGCGACGGCATCAGAGAGGCGGCGCGGGCCAGCATGCGCACGTAGGACACGCCCGTCACCCTGTCCGGACTCTGGGGGACCATGTCGTTGTCATTGCAGTTCATGGGCAGCGGCGTAACATAGTGCAGCGAACTAATAACTATACAGGCAAAAATGAGCATTTATTATGAGACCGTAGAGGCTTCTTGTCCGTCAAATCACACCCATGACTCACCATATGTATCCGTGTAGGGTATCTGGAAGTGGTCCAGGGTCAGCAGCTGCGCCCACACCCTCTTCCCCGTCTCGAGCTCGACGCGCTCATGCCAGAGTAAGCTTGGGTCTGTTGGTGCGCGCACTTGGGTTTTGTCGTGAGACAGGGGGTCTGCTATCTTATGCAGCCCCAGGCCGTGTGCAATGCGCACGGCGGCACCGACGAGGGTCGCATTCAGCTCGCTGCGGTCGAGGTGATGGGCAATCTGGGCAGAGATGGCAATGGCCTGCACGGTGTAGAGGGATGCATGCTCCAAAAAGTTCTCGCTGTAGAGAATGCTGACCATAGCCTGGTACAGGCGCTCGACGAGGCTGGCATCCAGCGTGAGCTCCATGGCCACGCGGTGCGTCGCGGAGTTCAGCAGCGACCACAGCGTGACGCTGCAGACCGACATGTAGAGTGCCAGCCACAGCGGATGGTCCATCGTGCCCGTGGCCCAGAACTGGTGGCACTGGCCGAGAAAGGTCGGCTCGTGGAGGACATTGTGGTGCCAGCACAGGTAGTTCGAATGGAACTGGACGACCAGTTTAGCCACGTCCCGGGGCAACAGCATCTCAGCATCGGCAGACACTGACATGGCCAAGCGTCCGACCCAGGACCGGTCGCAGTTGATCGAGACGAGCTCTGAGTAGCGGCGATGCTGGTAGCAGCCGCAGCGCCGATGGGGAAAGCAGGTCTGGATGTGTCGGCCCCATGCCAGGTGCTCTAACGCGGCCACGACAGACGATGTGCAGCCGGCGGCGTCAGCAGCGGCGCCACGAAAGTGTGCCGACATCCTCGACGGCAGTGCCTGCGAGTGAGCCGGCGACGACGCAGGGTTGGAGCTGGCTGACGTGGCAACGCCGTGGCTGTCGCCGTCGGCAGCGGACTCTGGGCTCTGCATCTGCATGTCGTCTTCGTCGTCGCCCTCGGGCGTGTCTACGGCCTTGCCGTGCTCGAGCAGGCGAATGCGCGCGTCGATGTCCGCCACGGCGTCTAGGTGGCCTTCGCCGTGCTTCAGCCCGCTCCCGGAGTCCTGGTCCGACAGGTCCGACAGCAGGCGTGCCCGCAGTCCGCGCAGAAACTGCAGCTCATCCCGGTGCAGAGAGAGTGCCTTGCTGATCCGCACCACCTCCCGCGTACATCGCCGCGACAGCCGCACGCACCGTCCACACGGCGTCTGCTTATCGCAGCGCACCTTGCGTAGAGAGCATTCTAGCGGGACACACAACTGTCAGCCTGGTCTGCACAACGCGGCAAGGCCAGTCCTTACCTCTGCATGCTGTCGGTGGTCGCTGGGAGACCCGGAGACCCGTTGGCTGCGTTGCGGACGTGGATCGTGCTGGAGACAGTACTGCTCGCCGTGTCGACATTATTTAGGGATGTCGGGCATGTCCAGACGCAGCCCTCGCGGAACGCATAGTGCTTCATATCCGTGCCTGACAGGTCCGCCGTGATCCGATCCGACAGTAAAACGCCATCCGTGGCAGTGATAGCAAACCGACTCGGCTTATGTAATGGCCGACGTCGACTTATTGCGTTACCAGCAGTGTAGCTGGCGTCATGGGATGGTCACGTGGTGGATTTCGTGCTACTGATCCTCGGCGCTTGGGGGGGGTGTCCGCCGAAAAGACGGTGCGCCCGGCGCGGTGGCTCGGCCAACTCGAATGCTAATCCAATCGCATGGCTTCTGTGTCGGTTTAAATTGTCGTCCAGAGTACTGCGCTCCAGTGTCCATGCCGTCCATGTCATCCATGCCGCCCCGGCTGAAAGCTCTTCGCGACGGTAGTCATGTGACGCGCCTAGTTCTGAAACAGATGCTTTTTTTTGACATCGGCATGAGCTAGCGATAGGTCCTGTAAGCATACGGAGTAAAGTATCACAGCATCCTCCTTGCACGCTGGGTACAACAGTTCCAGCCTCCAGGTCCCAGCTTACTCCAAAGCCCATCTTCGGCTGCATCTCAAGCCAGTTTCAGACTACATATCAGAGCTCGTCGGGCCAAATATCTACGGAGTAGATTGACATTTGTATCTCCGAACGCCGAGACTCCAGCAGCCCCCGTTTCCCCGGATTCCCCATACTTGTTAGGCTGTCAGCACTCTCGCGCTATCTGTGTACTGTCGGACTTGCTCTGTTTGCCCTACTTTGTACGAGTATGCTGCGACGGATCAGCGGCAAGTGGTGCCAGTGCGCTCAGGCCAGTGCCATTCCGCCGATGTGGGGGGAGGTGGTTCAATAGACCCATGCCAACGCCGCTGATTGGCTGTGTGATTGCTGCCAGATAATAACTCGGACGTCGTTCGGAGATGCGCCGTTACGGCTTAAATGCACGTGTAGGATTGCTATACAGACCAGCCAAGTGCTTGTCAATGCAATACGATGTCCGTCGTGAAGACTGCGACCTTCTGGTAAGGAATCTTTGAAGAACTCAAATTAGCTATATATACTCCTTAGTAATTCGTTCGAACAACGAAGCTATGTGCTTTGCTAAGCAAAGCTTCTACGGAGCATTAATACTTCGTGCAGGCTACGGCGAGCCTCCTGCCACGTGCATGCGTGCGTCTACCGTATTTGTGTGTCCAATTAGTCCGCCGCAGATTTTGCATTCTGCCGTTTTGTGCTGAAGGCCCTCTTTTCTTCCCCTGCAATGACTGCAACTACGAGTACGGAGTACTGTGGCTCAATTCGCGCATCCACATCTGCCCACCATACGAGCACATGCTCCGGCGCCGGTCCTCCCCGTTCCCGCACATTCTTTCTGACTCTTCTTTTGTCCGTCCCCCCCCGACCTGGCCTGACACTTTTCCCTTCCCTCGCCCTCCTCGATCTCCGCCTCTTCGGTTTCCTCCTCTCGACCTGCCACACCACCGCACACCATGCTCACCACTCTGAGATTAACGACGCGCCAGCCAGCCGCCCGCCGCGGCCTGGCAGCCTTTTCCGCTGCTCGGCCGTCCTCAACCTGGGCCAACGTGCCCCAGGGCCCTCCGGTACGTCTATACTGATATGAAAGCTTTTCTTTCAGGCCTCTGTTCTGGGCCTTCCTCATGGTTTTTCTTATATGCTTTTGCTTCTGGGTAGCTCAGAGGTCCTGCCTCTTGTACCTGTTTGTCATGGATCTGCTAGCTAACAGTTCAGGATGTAAGTGACCACTTTCGTGTCGACCACCGGCCGCCTTCTCTGGCCGCGTTTCTGTAGCTTTCGAAGCTAACCCTCCGTCCGTTGTCAGGCCATTCTTGGTATGTCCTGTCCTGGATTGCCTCTGCTTCTGTGTTGGCAGCTACAGCTTGCTCCAGAATTTGGCATCTCCAGTCACTAACAGCTGCAGGTATCACCGAGGCTTTCAAGGCCGACTCATTTCCGAAAAAGATCAACCTGGGTACGTTTCCCTTTATCTCGGCCGTCTTGTCTTCTACCGCCTCTTGGCCTCTCGCCTAGCCTCACCTCCTCATGCTGACCGCCTAGGTGTCGGCGCCTACCGCGATGACGCCGGCAAACCCTACGTCCTCCCGTCGGTCCGCGAGGCCGAGGACCAGGTCGTCGCCCAGCGTCTGAACAAGGAGTATGCCGGCATAACCGGTATCCCCGAGTTCACCAAAGGCGCTGCCGAGCTTGCCTACGGCGCCGGCAACCCCGTGCTGAGCCGTCTCGCTATTACGCAGTCCATTTCCGGCACCGGCGCTCTGCGCATCGGCGCTGCCTTCATCGAGCGATTCCACCCCGGCAAGGACGTCGGCGCCCCCAAGAATATCTACATCCCGACACCCTCGTGGGCCAACCACGGCGCCGTGTTCAATGACGCCGGCCTGGCCGTCAGCAAGTACCGCTACTACAACCCTGAAACCATCGGCCTCGACTTTGAGGGCCTCATCGCCGATGTCAAGGCAGCGCCCCGCGGCTCTGTCTTCCTCTTCCACGCCTGCGCCCACAACCCCACTGGCGTTGATCCCACCGTCGAGCAGTGGAAGGAGATCGAGGCCGCCGTCCGTGAGTCCGGCCACTTTGTCTTCTTCGACATGGCCTACCAGGGTTTCGCCAGCGGCGACGCAGACCGCGACGCGTTTGCCGTCCGCTACTTTATCGAGAAGGGCCACCAGCCCGTGCTTGCCCAGTCCTTTGCCAAGAACATGGGCCTGTACGGCGAGCGTGTCGGCGCCTTCAGCGTCGTGACTGCCGATGCTGCCGAGACCAAGCGCGTCGACAGCCAGATCAAGATTCTCGTCCGCCCCATGTACTCCAACCCGCCCGTCCACGGCGCTCGCGTTGCCGCCACCATCCTGAGCTCCCCCACGCTCCGTGCCCAGTGGCTCACCGAGGTCAAGGGTATGGCAGACCGCATCATCGCCATGCGCAAGCTCCTGCGCGACAACCTCGAGGCCCTCGGCTCTAAGCACGACTGGTCACACATCACGAGCCAGATCGGCATGTTTGCCTACACTGGCCTCACTCCTGAGCAGATGGATACTCTGGCTAAGGAGCACTCCGTCTACGCTACCCGCGACGGCCGTATCTCCGTTGCCGGCATCACTAGCGAAAACGTTGGCCGCCTGGCCGAGTCCATCTTCAAGGTGAAGGGCTAAGCTGGATAGACTATAGACATAAGCGAAAAGAAATGCTCGTAATGTTGGCTTTCTAAGGAGGAATATAAAAACTAAAATTGGTTGGGGTTATGGTCAAAGAATGAAAGTGTTTAACTATTAACTATCTAAAGTTTCTTCTGCCATGTATTCCGTATTCATGTCGTCGAATTGCAATCCTATCGGTAGGCCTTTTAGCATGCCTATGAGCATGTACCGTCATCGGTCCGTCTGTCACATCCTCCCCAGCCGTCCAAGGTCGCTCTGAACTTCTTGCATCTCTTTTTCCATCTGCCGGTACACGCGTGCCATCTCGCGCATCATCTTCTCTTTGCCGGTCGGCGCGTGTAAGCCTCCATCCCCCGCATCGTCTGCATGCACGTCGACACCGTAATCGGCGAGGACGGCCTCACGCTCACGCACCGACTCTTGGAGCCGCATCTCGCTGTCGCGCAGGTGGCGTGCATAGCCACGCAGAGCCGCGCCGGCCTCGGGCATGGGGTAGACGGCGCGCTGTGCGCTGCCGAGTGCGACGCGCGCGTCGGCCTCGCCGGTCTGGGCGTCGAGGGCGGCGGTGGCCGCACGCAGCGTGAGCGACCGCGCCACCGGCCCGTGCTTAGCCTCTAGCGCCCGCAGCAAACCCGCGAGCGCCGCCGACTGCTCGGCGAGCAGGGCGACCGTTTTCGTAGCGGCGGCGTGGCGCGCAGCGGCGAGCTGCGCGCGCGCGTCGGCCACGGCCGCCTGCAGCGCGGCGACGTGCACCGGCAGCGTCGGCACGGCGCGGTGCAGATAGGAGGTATTGGTGGCCGGCGTCGCCACGCGCGCCAGCGAAACCGCTGCCGTTTGCAGCGCCTCAGACGCCAGTGCAGCCACGCGCGGCAGGTACGTCGGCAGCGCCGCGCACGGCGGACTTGCCAGCAGCAGCACCACGTCGTCATCCGTCAGCGTCGCCGCCTGCACATCGCCGCCGGTGCCACGCTCCCGGTCCAGCTGCAGCAGCAGCGGCAGCACCACCATGAGGTCTACCAGCTCTGGCGGGAGCACTGCTGATTTTGGAGCTGCAGCTGGAGCCTGCGCCGGCGCTGCCGCTGGCCTTCCGGCCCCTGTCAGGCCCCGTGCTATCCGCCGCGCCGCCGGGCCGGACCTCGTGTCGGCGGATGGCGGCAGCGGCGCCGCGGTCGCCAGCGCCTCAGCGAGCAGGTGCCTCTTTGCCGCGCGCAGCCGGATGCTCTTCAGCTCCTGCAACTTGTCAGTTATCAGTTCCCCGAGCCGAGCCGCCTGCACCCAGCTATACCTACCTCGCGCACAGCATCCCGCTGCTTCGCCCCCGGATCGTTCTTCGTTGACCCATCAGGATTGAGCACCACGGTTGTCAAGGTCTTGTACAGTTTCGCAAAGTCTGGGTTATTTTGCAGGACGGACTCCTCCACCGGTGGGAGCATCTTGCACAGGCGGCCGGCGTTCTTTTGCGTCCCGCCGCGGCGCCGTCGTTCTCGTTCATATTCGTGACATTCGTGACAATGTTTTGCCTGTGATGGGACAGCTGTTAAGTGGGTCTCCGACGGGCCGGCGTGAAGTGGGGTTTAAACGGCCAATTGATGCAGCGAAAATTCTCCAGCTTCCAGGCTTTGCGGACGATGACTTTGCCCTCAGACGACGACTCGCCACGACACTCACCAGGCGCGTCCGTTCTCCACCCACATCCGCTCTCCGTCGCTTGACAAGGCCCGACGACCGTGACAATGGCGCCCTTGTCTCTCCGCGCCGCCCAGCGGCTTTCCGGCGTCTCTTCCGCCTCCATGGCCTCGACAGCGTCGACGGCTTCGATACGCCCGACGTCCGCCGCCGCCTTTTCGTGTCGCTGCCTCCGGCAGGTCCGCGGATACAAGCAGGCCAGCTTACCCAGCGGCCAGATTCCCATCCCCTCGGCTACCGCGCAGCAGCCCGAGATTCCGCCCTACCCCCTCGGCCCGCGCCAGGTTTACAAACAGTCCAACACCGGCCTCTATGGCAATGTGCGCATCCGCTTCGGCAACACCGTCTCCCGCGAGACGGCCATTATCAACCCCCAGAAAAATCGCCGCAAGTTCCGGCCCAACATCCAGGAGAAGCGCCTTTGGTCCGTCGCCCTCGGCGCCCACATCCGCACACGCATCAGCACCCGCGTCCTGCGCACCATAGACAAAGTCGGCGGTCTTGACGAGTACCTCTTGGGCTCCAAGTCTGCCCGTATCGCTGAGCTAGGCCCCTGGGGCTGGCGTCTTCGTTGGCGCGTCATGCAAACGCCTGCTGTGCAGGAGCGGTTTCGCCAAGAGCGCATTGCCCTGGGCCTCCCCGCCGAGGGCCTTCCCACAGAAGTTGCAACTGAGGCAGCTGAAGAGCTGTCTGGGGCAGCCGAGGCCGTTGCGGATCCCAACACTGCAGCGCAAACTCAGAGCATGATCGACGGCGACGAGATCTTTGACTTGGCGCCAGAAGACGATGGGTTTATGCGGGAAGAAAAGGGCTCTAAGTAGCTATGATGCACGATAGTTCCACTAAAGATATCTATCCGGCCTACAGCTTCTGCGTATCATACAACAAGGAAGTCTCGTGTTTGAGCAGCAGTGCGTTATGCACCTGGTGCAGCTAATTTTGAACAATAACTCGTAGTCTATTTGCATGTAACTGTTGGCAATACAGTGGCTTTACGGACAATTCAAAAAAAAACTAAAAACTCAAACGTTTTATTGACGCGGTATGTTTAAAACCTATCCCCTAATCTGCAGACGAGCTACATGGGCAGATGTTACTGAAGCTGCAACAGTTTACAGTGCTGTATACGGAGTAATTAGATTGGGTTTTGTGTTACGAACAAAAAGAGGAAGCTTGTTTTTATTCAAAGCATGACTTTAACTGGCTCTAAAAAGTTTCCCAAATACAAACATAATGCTGCCGAGAGGGGACGTTTAATAAAAAAAAAGAACCCTGACTATACTAAAATCGCTGAAAATTCCTAAGTAGCATAAAAAACAAAAACAAACCGCTCGGCACGAACACGCTGCGTTCCACCTTCTCATCAACTTTACCCAAGGCTTGGATGCTGCGTGCGGATGTGTCTCTTAAGGTTGTCGTGCCGTGACTTGCGAGAGCAGTGCGGGCAATCGGACATCGGGTTCTGGATGTTGATCTTCGCCGCCTCGTCTGGGTGATGTGTCCACATGTGCCGATTCTTGTCACGCTTAGCGCCGTGGCCCTTGCCGCAAACTGGACAGGCGTGTGGGCGTGTGTGTGTCTGTACGTGCTTACGAAGGGCATTCTTGTTCGAAAAGTGCCGAGAGCAGGATGAACATTGCAGCGCCGAAACGCTCGACTCCGGCGGAAAGGGCAGCGCGGGCGACGGCGAAGACACGTCCCAAGGCAAGCGAATGATATCCGTGATATCCTCCATGGCGTTCTCGTACGCGGGCATGACCATCCCGGAAGCAACAGCAGCGGTGCCAGCATCGAGCACGTCCATCCCGACAAGGCCACTGTCATACACTGACTGTGCCCAGAGAGTGGTGCTCTCGTGACGCATGACATCTGGCGGTGTTGCTGGCATGCCGCCAGATACATCCAGTGGCGGGAATGCGCATGCAGCGAAGTCATCCTCGCCAGTAATAGAGATGCCGTCCGTGCTTGTGCCGTACATGGGATCCGCAAAGGACATCCGCGATGTGGAAACAAGGCTGGCCCCATGTGCCTGCATATCCGCGCCGGCATGTTGAAAGCCCATAGGCGTGTGGTGACCGGGCAGCGGCAGGGTGGAATTCGGCGCCGAGTCAGACCACATGCTGCGGGAAGCCGCCTGCGAAAACGGAGATGCAGATGCTACGAGTGGCGACGTGCCGTAGGAAGAGCTGTTATACTGGAAGGAAGCCGAGTCTGCTGGCGAAGAGCCAGTACGGGACACACCAGTGGGAGATATCAGAGTCGGGGGCGGGTTAAGGGCAATGTCCGAGAAATGGTTGTCATGGCCCATAAACAGGCCAGTTTGCGTACCGGCGTACGAGCCAAATGCAGGGTCTTCTTCGACGAGTGTAGGGAAATTGTTGTATGGACACCATACCCACACGCCGTCAGATCTGGCCAGAGGCTGGTCGTAAGAAGCCATAGCGAGAAGAGGGGACTTGGAGATGGACATGACGGCCAGTAAGGTATAGACAGTTGCACCTCTGAGAAGTAGCTGCTGTGTTGCTGGGTTGTCGGTAAGTGATGTTGCCGTTTAGGGCTGCTTATCGTATTGTAGTGTGGTTGTTGATTTATTGGTGTTGTTGTTGCTGATTTCGTTTGAGAGCTGCGACACGAGTCTTCGCAAGTGTCGGCGACCAGTTTAATGACTTAGTCCGGTCCGTTGATAAATCGAGCCCAGGAAACCACACTCCAGTCTCGCTGCGCATCCAGGCCATTTCTTACCTCTTGTCGGCTCAAAAGCAAGACGACACTAACTAAGGGTTCCCGAGAGACGAAAGTCTGAAAAAAAATCCAACTCAGTGACAAAGGAAAAAGTAGTAAAGGGTAAGAAGCCCACGCCGATTTAAAGGCTCCTCCATGTATGCTCGAGCTCTAGTGCCGGTATTTTTGTCGTTTTTTGTCGTTTTCTGCTTGTTTACTTGGCTGTGCCACTATTCTCATTGGTGGTGACGAGGGGCCGGGCATGGAAAGCCAGTAGAGGACTGCTGCGTCGGCAAGGTCGCTGTTTCTAACAATTCAAACTGCAATCTTGACGTGGAGCCTAATCTGTCAGATAAACAGCATGTCTCCCGCAGCATTACCAGACGACTCCGCCGCGGGCCATTCGAGCATCTTTAATATGTAGAACATTCATCTTTGTTGTCAGTACAAGAGCCTAGCCGCGAATCTTTACGCAGAGAAACACCTACCTTTGAAGTGGTACGTGTAGCACTCGACAGCATGTCGGACAAAGGAGGAAGCCACTTCACGGAGAATCGTCCACTAAGATTGTCAGGGAACGCGACGCTCAATTCTGGCATGCGTCCCAGGTCAGAGGCGTCTTGAAGCTCCAGTATGGAGTCCATAGTGATGTATCTACAACCGTCAGTTGTCCGTTGCCTGGCGAATGATGAAGGATAAGTTAGGCCAAAGTAATGTTAGTGAATAATTGTACTCGAGGGTTTCTGCTGACGTCTAGGGAGTCACGGACGGGAGTCACGGACGGGCTTTATAAAGTAAGGAAAACGCCTACTCTAAGGTGTAAAGGCTGACCGATGGGGCTTAGCTATCCCCATAAAAAGGTTGGCCTCAAAGCCAGCCAATGGACGCTAAAAATGGTCCGCCAAATAGCGGGGCTGGTTGGACTCAAGCTCCTGCTTCTGCTATCGTGCTTGGACAATTGCGGAAGATCGATAGCCACAGACAGATACTTGTTAATGGAGTTTTCCAGCGTTTGTATCACGGCCTTGGGAAGCTTGGGTGTATTATTTTTACATTGTAAGCATTTACATCGGCTTCTCACTGTTTGTTACTTCTTCCTTTGTCACTGAGTTGGGCTTACTTTCTTAGAGCATTACTAAACCAAGTCTCGCGGAAGAAGTTGCGAAAGGTTAAGTCAAGAAGAGAGACAGAACCATATAGGAAAAATTACGTTTTTTGTTCAGAAACAGAGACTATAACACTTATGTCTACTCTGTACATATTTCGCCTGTCAAAGGAAACCTAAAAGTGTTTTGCGCCATCGGCTGTTTTGTCTTTGTGGTATGTTTATGTACTCCACGGCTTTTTGGCTTTATCTAACATGGTGATGTTCGTTTAAAATCGTCTTGAGAACCGCGTTCGTCTTCGTAACGATGAAAATTGTCCTGATCCCCGACTCCCGTCTTCTTTGAATTCCGGAGTCTATGCAATAATCTATGTTGCAGCCGCAAGCGCCCCGTTTGTTCAGTCGATAGCACTCTAAGCGGGAGCTGACTCAGCGAGAAACTCAGCCTCAAGTAGTTCCGCCACCTTCAACCCCACCTGCTGCCGAAAAGTTCATTCTGCGTGATGACGAAGGCACAGCGACTCTTTCCACACATTTTGCAATACGCTGTTTAGGCATCGATTTGGCCGCCCTGACCTGCTCTCCGGCGACTTGTTTTTTTTGGCACAACGGCATTGCCCTTGCTTCCTGCGTCATCCGGCTTCTATCTGTATTCGCTAGCGTCTTCAGAACCACATAGAACCCATAGACCCCCTGACTGCCGACACCGGCCGCACGAAGAGCAACAGGCAGCGCCCATCATCTTAACCGACACGCTGCGCATACGAGAAGCTGATACGCCGAGACGCCGAGACACCGAGACACTGAGACGCCCGAGCAGCAGCCTGACAGCAACACCCGAGCGGACACCATGGTTGTCGACACGGCATATTACGACCAGCTGGGCGTCGCGCCAACTGCGACCGAGCTGGAGATCAAGAAGGCATACCGGAAGCAGGCCATTATCCACCATCCCGGTAAGCTTTTTTGCCTGATCACGAGAGTCTGACGGAGCTCTATGCTGTGCGTGTGTGCCATGTATGAATCATGCAAGGCCTGCACAGACCGCAGGCCATGTGTTGTCGCTTCCGTTACTCCCGCTGACCGGGGCTCCGCTGTGCCGTGCAGACAAGAACCCCAATGACCCCACTGCCCACGAGAAGTTCCAGGCCATCGGCGAGGCATACCAGGTGCTGTCCGACCCCGACCTGCGGAAAGCCTACGACAAGTATGGCAAGGATGCCTCGAAACCCTCTGAAGGCTTCGTCGACCCGGCCGAGTTCTTCACCAACATCTTTGGCGGCGAAGCGTTTGCCGACTGGATTGGCGAGATCTCCCTCGTGAAGGACCTGACGGCTACGATGGATATCGCCATGACGGGTGAGGAAGTTGAGGGCGCCGAGGGAGCCGGGACAGCCGAGGGGGCGGAGGGAGCCGGGGTAGGCGAAGGGGCAAAGGAAAGCAAGGGGGGCGAGGGCACCGAGGGCGCAAGTCCTGAGTTCCCCGGCACTGAAGAGGCCGTGAAGGAGAGCTTAAAGACGTCTGAGGCCGGGACTGCCGCCAAGCCGCCGGCTACCGTGGTGGAAGAAGATACGGAGCACAGACCGGCCAAGGACCGCGAGCACGTCAGGACGACGCCGCCGCTGTCGGGCCGGGAATCGCCGGTGTCAGCGTCTGGCCAGAGCACGCCGAGCGCCGGACGCAAGACGGCGATTCCAATGCGACCGGCACTGATGAACCGGGCGTCGGACGAAGCAGCGGGTGGGGGACCGTCGTCGGTGGCGGCGGGCGAGGACGACAAAGACAAGAAGAAGAAGAAGGCGGGCCTTTCAAAAGAGCAGCGCGACCAGCTGGCCGCGTACGAGCGGGAGCGGGCGCTGGTGCGCGAGGAGCGGGTGAACACGCTGGCGCGCAAGCTGCTGGACCGGGTGTCTCTGTGGACAGAGACGGAACGGGGTCCGGAGGTGACGCGGGCTTTTCATGAGAAGATTCGGTTGGAGGTGGAGAACCTCAAGATGGAGTCGTTTGGGCTCGACATTCTGCACGCTATCGGGCAGACGTACGTGTCCAAGGGGACCACGCTGCTGCGGAGTCAGAAGCTCTTTGGCATGGGTGGCTTCCTCAATCGCATCCGTGACAAGGGCACGCTGGTCAAGGAGACGTGGAACACGATCAGCTCAGCCATTGACGCGCAGCAGACGATGGAGGAGATGGCGCGCATGGAGGAGAAGGGCGGCGACGACTGGACCGACGAAAAGAAGACTGAGTACGAGCGCCGCGTCACCGGCAAGATCCTCACGGCCGCATGGCGCGGCAGCAAGTTTGAGATCCAGAGCGTGCTGCGCGACGTCTGCGACGCCGTCCTCAACGACAAGAAGGTGCCTCTTGCGAAGCGCCTCCAGCGCGCCGAGGCGCTCATTGTCGTCGGCGACATCTGTAACCGGGTAAGTTTGTTTTTGTTCTTATGGTGCCTTGCCTCGTCCTGCTTGTCACTGACGTACCAGGCGAAACGGTCCGCCGAAGAGGAAGGCGACTACATGGCCTTTGAGCAGCTCGTGGCCGAGGCCGCCATCAAGAAGGACAAGGAGGCCAAGGAGGCCAAGGAGGCCAAGGAGGCCAGCGAGTCTAAGACGACGGCGAAGAAGAAGGGCAAGGACCGCCGTAGCGTGTTCTCGCGCAAGTCGCCCGGCGACCCCTCCGGCAACGACGCAACCGACGCGACCGACGCGACCGACGAGGCCCACGCGCACACACACGCGCAGTCGCAGTCGCACTCGCACGCGGACGCATCCTGCTGCTAAGCCCCTGGAGCGTGGGCCTGCAGGTGAAGGGTATTGGAGATACTATTGCTTTACTTGGTTGGCAGCGGACAGGGGGGAAAGTAATGGAAGCTGTCCGGATTGACTGTGCAGGCTTGCTTGTTGTATACCAAGATTGCGCTGTTTACGCATAGTAGCAGCAGTAACCCATCCGCCGCATACGCGCACGGTTCTTTGAAGAAGCGGATTGTGTGAACAAATGAGTTTCCGTAGTATTTTGTGTCTACCTGTTTCGCGCCCCTCGAAACGTCCGTGTCTATGTAGAAGAAGAGAAGTGTATTTCTGAGCTGCTGTTACAGACCACGAAAGCGGCAACAGCCGAGTAGTGTGCGCGTGAGCGTGCAAGTGCGAGTGCGCGTGCGTATATGTGTTATGGAAGTGGAAGAAGCAAAAAGGATGCGGTTGACAAACTGAAGCTAGGCTGAAGTGAGATGGCAAAGGCTGCGAGCGAAGACCATGAAGAGAGCAATCAAGGCAATTCCAGGAAAAAAAAACCAGAAACCAGAAAAGGAACACTAAAATATGAAAATATGCAAATGGGGCTGGGGGTATCTGGCGGCCAAAAAGAGCCGACGAACTGCTTGCTTGGTGGTATAGACAAAGAGCGAAGGACGACGGTGTGTTCGTCGGCCGGCGAAGACGATGGACATGCAAGGAGTCGACCGTGACGGCGGGAAAGGGAGGGAAGGGAGGGAAGGGGGAGAGAAGGAGGCAAGCGTTCTTTTTTATTTGGGTGAATTTGGTGGTGAGGAAGTAGGCAGCATAGACACGCCGTCTGTTTTCTTCCACAGGCTGCCTGTGACGGCTTGCCTCCTTCGTACGCCGGGCCATGCAGGTCGTGTAAACAAATCAAGAACCGGCAGAAAAACATTAAAAAAAACAGAATGGGCGAAGCAATGCCCGAGGGCTCCGCGAACAAGGCTGGGTAGCCGAAACGAAACAGACGAAAGGGAAGCGTACAGCATCACAACGAGGCCACGGACGGCGCGCGCGTCACAGACGGCGACAGTGAGCCGGCCAGGCGCAGGGTGCGCAGACCCTTTTTCGCGGCCGGCGGTTCGAGCGGCGGCGGCGGCAGCAGGTCGGCGGAGAGGTCGGCGGAGAGGTCGGCGGACGGGCCGCCAGCCAGCTCGTCGCCGTCAAAGTGGACGGCGCGGCCGCCAAAGGTGGCGTGCACGGGGCTCATGCGCTCGTCTGTGTTGGCGTCGCTGGCGTAGGCGTCGACGTCGGGCGAGGGCGCGCGCGTGCTCGCGACGCTCGTGGCGCTCGTGGCCGTGAGGATGCTGCTGGCGGCGTCGGCGGCGTCGGCGGCGTAGGCACCAGCGGTGTAGATATCAGCGCCGTCCATACCGTGGATATCGTGGGCCAGCCCTGGTGCGAGGCCGCCTGGCGTCACGCCCGCAGCGGCGGCGGCAGCCTCGCGCTTCTGGCGGGCCTCGACCTCGTCGGGCGCCAGCACGCGACCACGGACCTGGAGGTCGCTGACGCGGACCTGGAAGGCCAGGGCTTTGCGGCCCTCCTGGATCAGCTCGTCGGTCCAGCTGAGGCAGCGCTTGATGCTCATGTTGATCTTTTGGCTGTCGACCAGCAGCCGCCGGTGCTTGGTCAGGTCCAGCTGCAGCCGGCGCTCGTCACGCTGGCGCCGGCCGTGGGCGAGCTCGTCAGACGATGACGGCGACTCGGAGCCGGACCGGGCTGCCTTCCGGGAGACGCGCGGGCTGCCCTCGACAGCACGCGCCGCACCGTCGCCAGCAGTCGCAGCACCGTCACTAGCACTCACAGCACCGCCACTAGCACTCACAGCACCATCGACAGCACTCGCAGCAGCGCCATCGACGGCAGCCTCGGCGTCAGCTTCGACGTCGTCGTCAGCGTCCGAGTCCAAGTCCGAGTCGTCCAACTCGTCCATCTCGTCCTCACTCAGACTGGACAGCATCTGCTCTGGGTCCTGCAGAGGCCCCTCCACTGTGGAGGTGGATGTGATGCGGCGGCCGGAGCCGGACGGCGCCAGAGAGAGGCGGCCAGAGCGCGAGAGGCGGCGGAAATGGCGCATCTCCGCCTTTTGCTTGCGCAGCTGGCGCTCAAGTGAGCGGTTGATGGCCTCGAGCGACGCGTTTCTGATCTCGAGGTCCTGCACCTTGCGCTCGCGGCGGGCGTCCTTGACAAGCTCGTCAATGCGGGCGTCCTGCGACGTGCTCGTGCGCTTTGACGGACTCTTGGTGCTGCCGCCGTCGCTGTCGCCGGCGTCGTCGGTGGCGCCGGTGACGTCTGTGGCGGTCTCGCCGTCCTCGCCACCCTCCTGCTGAAAGTCCTCGGCCGCCTGCAGAATGGCGGCGAGGCCGGTGGCCGCGTTGGTCTGCGCGCTGGCTGTGGGGGAGGGAACGGGAAAGCCAGAGAGCTGGGACCCGGGCGGCGACGGCGTCTGCGATTTCGGCGGTGCTGTGGCTCCTGCGGCGACGTCCGCCAGACTATGGATCTGCGACGACTGCATCAGGCGGGCCACGACAGGCGGCTCGGCCATGGTGAGACTGCTGTTGCGCGAGTGGCCGTGGCCGTGACTGCGGCCGTTGACTGCGCTCGGGGATGCGCTGGGACCGAGGATGCTGCGGCGGCGGCTGATGGACGGCGTGGCGGTGGCGGCACTGAGCGCGGCGGTGGCCGCGGCGGCCGAGCTGGTGACGGGCGGTGGCAGAAAGGATATGTTTGCGGGCGAGCGCGGACTGCTGGGATAGGAACCGCCCTTCTGCAGGGGGGGGAAGGGTGCTACGACAGCGGCGGTCAGCTTGACGGGCGACAGTGGCCGCGACTGGGACGACGACAGCTGGCTCATGGGTGCCGAGAAGCCGCTGTTGGGGCGGGACATGGCCAGCTTTGCCGACGGGGCAGCCGGCGCGGCGTCGGGCACGGAGCGGCCATTCGCATAGAAGAAGGCGGAGGCGCGCGAGGGCGGCGCAAGAGAGGGCGAGGGTAGTGGCGAGGCAGAGGCAGCGGCAGCGGCAGCGGCAGCGGCATGAACGGGCTTGGCTTCGCTCGCGTAAAAAAATTTGGCGTCGAGGTCGGCCTTGCCGGCGCTCGAGGCGGCATTGGAAGTGTTGCTGCCGGAGAGGCCGAGGCCGGTACCGATCATGGGACTGTCGGGACGAGTGCTGCTAGGGGGGGAGGAAAAGCCGGCGCCGTCGACGCGGTTCTGGCGATGGCCGGAGCGCGGCGTAACATTGGTGCCGAAGCCGGGCGAGACGCTGCCGGCAGACGAGCTGCCGACAGAGCGGCGGGCGAGTGGCGTCGAGACGGTGACGGTGTGCTGCTGGTGTTGGTATTGCTGTTGGTACTGGTTCTGGTAAGGCGTGCTGGCCAGGGTCGGGGTGCACGCGCCAGGCTTGGCAGAGGACGCGATCTTGGGAGTCAGCGGCGCGCGGTTGACGACAGAGCTGGCCGGCCGGGCAGCCAGCGTCGGCTTGCGGGGGTTGGTGTCCTTATCAAAGCCCATGTTGGCGGCGTGGAGGCGCAGCTGTGAGAGCCGGCGGGCAGTGACGGCAGTGGTTGCGGAGACGGGGGTGGCGGCACGGGAGGGCGGAGCAGACGTAACTAGTGCGGTCGTCGGCGCGCCCGGCGGGCTCGGCGACGTCGGCAGGACGGCTCTGCTCGGTAGGGTTGGGCTTCGGGGTAGTGGCCGGCGGTCCGGACGCGGAGACGGCGTGCGGCGGGCGACGGCGGCGGTCAGGACGGCATTCCGGTCGCACGCGTGCAGCGACAGACGGGACCGGGGGGCGGCGAGATCCGCGTCGGCGCTCTCAGGGGTCGTCACGACAATGGCCGGCGAGACGCCTGGCGGGGCGGCTGGCGAGATGACAACGGCGGTGAGGGCCGGCGGCTTTCGGGCGTCGACGCCTCCGGCGGCAGACAGCGGACGCGAAACGGTAGCGGCGACGGCAGCGGCGGCGGCGGCGGCAGCAGCGGCGGCAGCGGGCGGCGATGGTGCATGGGGGCCGCGACGTGGCGGCGGTGGCAGCGTGGTGGATGGGCGCGAGGTGGTGTGCGAGGAGAGAGACCGGCGCATCGTGAACTGCTGAGCCAGCCGTTATTTTTCGTCGCGAAAATCGAGCGGCGCCAAAACTAAGACTAGCTCCAGGCCCGTCAGCCGGCCCGGCTGAATCAGCTCCTATTCGGCCAACCCCACCAAACTCCCCTGGAATGTGGCACGTGACCTCCATGACGAATCCAGTTTCATCTCCGGCGGCGTAAAAGTAGTATTACGGAGTTCGGACTCCTCTGTATTACTCCTTACTTCAGGGCCCTTACGGAGTACTTCGTATATGTACGGAGTACGATGTCGACCAGTACGGAGTAATTGTACTCGTATTGCAGCTACGGGTACGAACTCGCAGAGCTCTCCGGTTTCACAGGAGCCATCTCGCTGTGGCGAGCTGGCTTTGAGAAGCTTGCAATAAGCAGTTCGTGCTCGGAATCAAAGAGCACTGCAAGTAATAACAGTGAAGACGCACAGCTGGTCTCTGTACTCTGTATGACCCCGTACACGAGTAGATACTTCGTACTCCGTACAGCAATGATAATAGGCACAACCACGGAGCAAGGAGACGGAACGTCCCGGCAGATTACCCGAGATCCGTGCTCATCCCTATTCGACAACATCCTAGTCGCCTGCATACCTCGCGTCAATACTTTGTAATGTTTTGCATCTGATGTCGGAACTTGACATTCCATACGCGTGCTGATCGGGGTCGCGCTCGTCCAACTAAGATACTGACGGAGTTCATTTGTGCACCAATCACAAAGCGCGTATGGGAACAAAGCCATTGTGGTCGTTTACATTACATAATGGATGAGTAATCGATGCCTGAACAGGGCTGCCTCGGTACTTCTTCTCGCTCGAAGCGCAACTCGAGCACACCACGTCCGAGCTGACCACGACGCCCACGATGGGTGTGATCGGCCTCTCTCTCCTTGTTGCTTCAGTCGTCTACTTCTGCATATTTCCCCGCGCATGTTTGGACCTGGTCCGGCCACTGCTGCAGTCGCTGTCCTGGCGGTCCGCGCGCCGCAGCCTTTCCGACAAAAAGGCAGATGATGGCGTTGGCCACGCAGCGCCGGCAGAGACAGCAGCAGCCGCGGCGTCGCCAACACTAGCAACCGCACCAGAGACTGCTCCAGGTACGGACACGGGCAAGTCCACCGCCGTTCGAGACGCGCGGCCGGCGCCCCCGCCTCCGGCCATCCACACGGCGCCGGTGCTGATCCAGACGGACGGCGACGAAGAGGACGAGCCAACGACGCCCAAGGCGGCACCAGCACCCGTCTTGTCACTGTCGACGCCCGACGGGGACGAAGACGCCGACTCGGATGAAGATGATATGTCCCCGCCCATATTTCCGGCGGCCTTCTCGGCGCAGCGCGCGGGCGGCGGTACCGGCGCCGACAGGCCGCCCGGGCTGATGGCACCTCCTCCGCGGCCGCTGTCAGCGCTCAGGACACCCTCGACATCCTCGGCCGCGGCACCCCCGAACTCGACACCCTCATCATTGTCTTCCGCCCGCCGGCTGCCGACGTTGCAGCCGGTGCCCGCTCGCGGCGGCCTGGCTGTGCCGGCGCGCGGACCGGCGCCGGCCCGGGGCCTGCCTGGCGCATCCTCTCCGTCTCTCGCGCCGCCATCATCCCTCGCGCCGCCGCCATCGAGCACGACGCGCCCGGCCAAGCCTGCGCGCAAGGTCATGCTGACGCCCGGCCACAGCCCGCTGGACTGGGCGCGGCTGACGGCAGACCCGCGCGCGAACCTACGCAATCTGCCGCCAGACGCGCCGTATCTGCTGCGCGTCACACCGTCGCAGCTGAAAAGTATGAACGGCCGCCGCGGCCGCGACGCCTGGACTGCCCTCGGCGGCGTCGTTTACAACATGACGCCCTACGCGCCCTTCCATCCCGGCGGCGAGCCCGAGCTGCTGCGCTGCGCCGGCCGCATTGGTGACAAGCTCTTTAACGACGTCCACTCGTGGGTCAATTATGATAACATGCTGTCCGCCTGCCGTATCGGCATCCTCGTCGACGAGCACGCATCCACCGCCAGCCCCATGGAGGAGATGGACTGACCGTTGTTGTACAAAATGGACACTGGCGTGGATAAACAGAGATACCCAAATATAGATTGGCTACCTAGACGCCGTGCCTGTCCGTGATCGTACATACTTCATACATGCCCAAGGGAACACCAGAGGATTGCCTCATCGCCTGCCCCGGAACTTGAATTGCAGCCCGTCGTCGTCATCGCTGTCGCTTTCGCGAGCCATAATCGCGCCCACACCCGCGCCGCGCCGCGGCCGCTTAGCCGGCGATGCCCGCGACCCGCTCGCCGTCGCAGCCGCCGTCCGCTTGCCGCGCGCAGTCGAGCTCTGCGTTCGCTCCGTCGGGCCCGATGTCAGCGTCATGTCCAGCGAGGACTGCGTGTCGAGCGTCGCCACCGTGCCGCCGCGCGTCGTACGCGTGCGTGTCTGGCTCTGCCGCGCCGCCGTCTTCTGCGCTGTTTTGCCCGCCCGCGTCCGAGGCATATCCTCCGCCACCGCCGGCGTGTACGATTGCTCGGAGGGTGCAGCTGCCGCGGCCTCGTGCTCGTTCTCCGAGTCCGACCCGGCATGCGGTCTGCTGAGCCCAGGTCCGTCTTCCGGCTCGGTGTCCGGCACGATATCTAGGTCCACCACCTCCGGCTCCGGCGACGAGGTACCGATGGCCGGGAACGTCGGGGCAGCACCGCCTGATCGCTCGCCTGATCGCTCACCCGACAGCACTGTCGATAGGGTACCCGGCACAATGCGCTGCTGCCGCCCGCTGTTCTGCGGCGCCGTCTTCCACGACCCGCTGTCCTCGCCGCCGTCGCCACCTTCGAGCCAGTAGTCGTCGCTGAGCCCGTACTCCTTTGTCTTGGCCGGCTCCAGGCCGACAAGCACGCGCTGCCGCGGCCGGCCCACCGGGTCGCCCTGCTTGCGAAACTTTTTAAAGTTGCGCCGCCCGTTCCAACGCGGATCCCATCGCCCGTCCGCAACGTCCTGCTCGCGCGTTCGCGCTGCCGTCGCCGCTGTGCGCATGGGCATCTCCTCAACTATCGTCATCGCGCGGATCTCCAGGGCATCGACGCCGTCGTCGGGCACCTGCGCGAGCCGCTCGCGCTCCTCTGCTGCACGCTTCTCGGCCGCCTCCCGGTTCTTGCGTGCAAGTTCGAGGATCGCGTTCTCTTTGGCGCTCTCTTTAGCGTTCTTCACTCTCCCTTTGGCCGCCGCCAGCGCCTTTGTCGCGTCTTCTACTGCACCTTCGTCTTCGTCTACAATCTCGTCGGGCGACGGCCGCGGGGGCAGAGGGTCCGTACCGGACTCGATGCGCCGGCGTTTGACCGCAGCGGCCGTGGGCGCAATGTCGTCCATGACGTCGTCGTGTGCATCCAATAGCAGCGCCGTCGCCGCGCGCTTGTTGGCTCGAGCGTCACGCCCGCTGCTCTTTGACGCAGCGGCAGGCTCCTCGGGTATCGCCGTTTGCGACATGAACAGGCCCGTCTCGCCAGCTTCCACTGGTTCTGGTTCTGGCTCCGGATCTGGCACTGACTCTGTAGTCGCGAACAATATGCTGGGCTCGTTATCCGGGTCCAAATCTACGTCAAAGCCCTTGAACCGGCTCGTCAGGCCGCGCCGCGGTCTTCGCGCGGGCGTTGAGCTGGGGCTGGCAGCCACCTGTGTCGATGTGGTGGCGCTGACTTTGTTGCGTGCCTGCTCTGCCGTGGAAGGGGCCGGGATGGCCGTTGCCGCCTCTGTGTCCTCCTCCAGCGGCCGTCGCAACATGCTGGGCTCCACGGCCAAGATGGCGTCGAGAAACTCCCGCTGGTCGACAAGCCGATGGTCCAGCCGCAGCGAAACCGCCGTGCTAAAGCGCGAGAACCAGTCCACATAGTCACCCTTGGCCGGGAGGTAGCGTACGACCACGACACCTTTTCCCATGCTACCGTCTTCGAACTCGCCGAGGCTCGTTTCGCCCGCCACACCCTTCACAGAGCGTACAAAGTCGTCAACCTCCGTACGGCCAGGGTCAACCTCGATTAGCAGCGCCTTGCCCTTCCCGTTGGAAATTGGCGGAAAGAGCGTGTCGTACTGCTTTTGGTCGTAAAAGATAAATGTGTAGCCACTAAAGATCTCGTTCCGCCGGCTGTCTGGCCCATATGTGCTGACGGGACGGTCGCTTGGTTCGTCGCCGCGCGGCGGGAGGTAATCCAGCGGATCCGGCCAGTTCCGGCCAAAGTCCTGCTCGAGGAGGCTGGGGCCGCTGCTGGATTCTGCTGCGGCCTGCTCAATGGCCGAAATAAAGCTTTCTGTAACAATGTACTTGCCGTTGACCAATGCCTGCAGGCCTTTGGACGTGTTCCGCTTCTTCGCCACCACGTGTGTTGTCTGAGCGATGTCGTAGTCGGCGATGTACTTCACATCTAGCTGCTCAAGTTCGCTGCTCAGTCTAGCCCACTGGTCCGCGCGAAGCTCCTTCGTTGTGAAGGAGAAGGACAGCACAATGGGGCGCCACGTTATGCTAAAGCCATGTTAGTCCCGTGCGTAACACGTTCGTGACGTGTGAGGTGCCCCGGGCGTCAGGAGAATTGGCTGTACCTAAAGAGGTCTGCCAGGTGTCCCATCTTGATCTCGTTCGAATCTTTGGCAAGGACCAGCCTCTGTCCCCGGATCTGGGTGCCGTTGACCACCGTGCCGATCTTAGTGTTGAGGTCTTCGATTGTGACTACAGACCGGCTTCGCCGATCCATCTATACGAAAGTGACAATAGCGTCAGCAGAGACCTAAACGGTTGTCGAACAAGAATGCTGAATTGTAACGCACCCCGTCGCCATTTGGCACGCGGCCAACCTCGATCGTTAAATGCTTCCGCGAGATCGTCTTGTCCGCGATGACCAGCTGGCCGGCTGTAGGGACGTCCCGTTAGCATTCTCTCAAATCGGCAACCTACCGCAAAACTTGGCCGTTCTTCAACATACGTTCAGCCCGAGTTCGGCCAAATAGGTATCGCTTGCCAGGCCGAAGCCATAATTGCCGGCCTGAAGAGAAGATTGTTAGACGAAATGTTTGCGGTGGTCGCCGTGCCATTAGTGTCTCGCACCTTGGAGGCTGTTCCCGGCGTTCTCGAGTAGCCACATGTTGACACGGCCGCGGCAAGTGCCAAGGCAATCGACAGCGGAACGCTCGTCTGCTTCGCAGTGGATAGCTGCTCGTCGTGACAAGTCGCGATGCGGCGCGAATATGAGTGGAGAAGTCTGACTCGTACCCCCGTATTACTTCGTAGGCACCAACGCGGGGACACGTGATGTAGTCGAGGTATTACATTTAGCCTGGTCCAGACAACGACCACCCACACCGAAAGGATCCCAGCAGTTTAAGATTAGCTGCGTGTAAATTACCGCGATTTGCGAATTGACGCTTCTTTGCCACGATTGGCATCATATTTGCATTTGTAATAGCATATAGTATATATAATAGTATAGTGAATACACGCACACACACCGATAGCATTAGCCCAAATAGAAGCCTAAATTCATCGTTACCAAGTGATGCGTAACACGGATACAACAGCCGGTGCCAGTAATTCTGTATATGCTTCAAGTTGGAGGTCACCAAAATTAGCCTCGCGGGTCTATTCATATTAAAGACAAAAAACATAATAAAGGAAACACCTAAGAAACAAAATACTCACAGAAAGCATATAACACAACTAACTCTCTTGTGGCTGCTCCTGCCACAGCAACTTTGTAGAGCGCAACCATTTTGCGACAAAAACGACGTGCCACAAAAATAAAAAGCAAGACCGGACAGTGCTCATATTACTACTGACTACAGTTTTTTACTTAAGCGGAATGCATTGTACTGTGGCATCATCTAGAGTCCTGGGGTTAGAATGGATTGCGTCCGTAGATTGCATTAGCGTGTAGAGTGATAATTAAAAAAGGCGGAGTTCCATTCGTGCTTCTGGGGAGGCTTTTTATCTCTTGGGCAGAGTTGAGTTTTTAACCTATAATTTCTTCGATCCAGACCTAAGCAGCCGAGTTGAGTCTATTTAACATTGGTGTATTACCGGATCATGCGTATTACAACCCCAGGGCAGTTGCCAGTGAGTCGATCCCATCGAACTCATAGTAATGGAAGGCGCCCTTCACGCCCAGTTTCTTTCTGTTGATAAAGGCTTTGTGCTTGATGCCCATATAATTCGCCGTCTGAATATCGTATTCCATACTAGCAGACACGTGCAGAACATCTTCTGGCTGGCAGCCAAGCTTCTCAAACATGTACTCAAAGCCAGGCATTCTCGGCTTGTAGCTTTGAGCTTGCTCCGCCGTGTAAACTGCGTGGAAGGGCGCGCCAAGCTTCTCAACATTGGACATGATCACCTCGTCGGTTGTGTTGGACAAGATGACAAGCTTGTATTTTGTTGCTAGTCGGCGCAGACCTTCCGGTACGTCTGGCCAAGGACCCCAAGATGGAAGAGCCTTGTAGAAGCTCTCGGCGTCTTCGTCCGAGCAGGCAATGCCAACCCTCTTGCATGCTCTCTTGATGGCGTTAAAGAGGACACGGTCGTAAGACTTGTAAGGCCCAAGTACCTCATCGAAACGGTATCCACTAAAAAGCTCGACGAGACGATCCATGTCTTCTCCCTGAGCCCGATCTGCAAAGACCTCGCGGACCACATTATTGATCTTGCTGAACTCTGTCAAGGTGCCATAGCAATCGAAAGTGATAAACTTCGGCTCGAAGCTGATTGTGGTAGCCATGTTATCCAGTGATTATCCAAACTTAGTGGTGGAAAGGAGGGGAAAAAATGCGATAGATGTTCGTCGATGTGCGTGTACAACTTTTCCTGTGGTAAGCTCACTTATATGCAGTGCTTCCCCAGATTTCCAGTAAAGGATTAGTACTACAGTGGAGCGCTTTCGGAATCGTCCCTAAAATTGAAGTAAGATATCGGACTGTTCCGTCACCGTACGGAGTAAGAGCCGTGCGCTAGCGTCACCGTTCTTCGTATGGATGCCAAGCATACAGGTAATACCGGAAGACTGTCGAGAGCCACCGAGCCGGAAAAAACTGCTTCTTTTTAAAGGGTTTAGCAAATAGAAAGCTTTCTTGTATTGCAATATTCCTACGAAAGTTTGTCACTAGCAGGCACAATTTGAAGTATGCCTAAATTGGAGTGCGACGCAGATAAGGCACGACGATAGGTGAAGCTCCACACTTTCAGGAACAGCATTGATATAAGGCGGTGCTGATTGTCATCGCCACTTGCTTGGCGAGTTCTCGTCGAGTGTTTAATTCACAACTACTACAAGTACTAAGTATGTCACCTCAGGCGCCACCAGGTCTTCCGGTTTCCGGAGAAGCAACAAAGACTTTCTGGCGGAGTGATCTCCATGAGCTTGACAGCCTCAGGTCGACCGAAGTCCTGCCCGCGGATAGCGATGTTGTCGTTATTGGCGCCGGTTTTGCTGGCGTTGCTACAGCGTATCACCTGATGAATTGTGAAGCGCCACCATCGGTGGTGATGCTCGAGGCACGGGAAGCCTGTTCAGGGGCCTCAGCACGTAACGGTTTGTGGCGTCTTGTTTTCGGGCTACACCAAGTTGAGAACAAGCTGGGCATTTCTGACGATTGCGTCAGGTGGACATGTCAAGCCGGACGTGTATCTTAACGTACTACGGTACACGGAAAGGTTCGGAGCGGAACAGGCTGCAGCTTTTGCGCGATTTGAGGCGGCGAATGTGCTTGCTGTGAAAAACTTGGTAGAGAAGGAGAATATCGATTGCGACTTCACCCTCACACGAGCTCTCGACGTCTATAGAAACGAGGAATACGCAAAGGCGACAGAAGAGGCATTCCGGAAGATCAAGGAAATTGGAAAGGCCGATCTGGATGATGTCCAGCTTCTTAAGGGAAGAGATGCCGAACAGGTAAGCTTGGCCACAAAATTGGGCATCTAGCCGTCTTACAAATCTCGCCAGTCACTAACACGTGCTATAGCTGTCAGGAGTCAAGGGCGCCTTTGCTTGCTTTTCATTTACAGCGGCACACCTCTGGCCGTACAAGCTCATCTTGGGGCTGATGGCGAAGCTGGTCAAGAAGGGCCTGAACGTCCAAACTCACACGCCAGTTTACTCGGTCTCCGAGGCGCCCAACTCGAAAGGACAATGGACTGTCGTGACGCCGCGTGGCTCCATATTGGCCAAGAACGTCGTCTTTGCTACCAACGGCTATACGTGCGCGATTGCTCCGCAGTTCAAGGATCGAATAATCCCAGTGCGTGGCACCTGTAGTCAAATCGTTACGCCTCCGGGTAAGCCAACGACGCAGCTTACTCATACGTACAGCATCAAGCACGAGGCTGCCTTCTCAGAGTACATGATCATGAGGTTAGACGGGTCCATCGTGATAGGTGGAGCAAAGCCGACATATCTGCATGACAAGTCACAGTGGTACAATGTTATTGATGACACGAAGCTGATCGAACCGGCTAAACCGTTCTTTGATGGCCTCATTCAGAGATATTTTAAAGGCTGGGAGGACTCTGGGGCTTACACAAACTATCTCTGGACGGGTATTCAGGGCTGGACAACAGACATCATGCCTTATGTTGGCGAGGTGCCGGGCAAGCCAGGCCAGACCATTATTGCTGGGTTTAACGGACACGGCATGCCGACTATCTGTCTCGCGGCCAAGGCACTTTCCGAAATAATCAAAGGTAAACCTTTTGAGGAGACAGGCTTGCCGGAACCTCTGAAGCCGACCTGGGACCGGCTGAATAGCACGGCAAACAGCATTCTTGGCACTGGTAGCAAGGTGGTGCAAGCCAAGATCTAATGGTGGAACCCCTAGTTAGGTTGATAGCCGTTTTTATCAGTATCATTAGGCTTATCATCGTAACTGTGGCTTACTTTCTTGTATCTCTGATTGCGACACAGTGCATGTCGAAACTATTAAAATAAACAATGGCTCTCATCACTGCTGGCTAGATAGAAATTTGGGAATTATTTCGGCTACTGAATAGAAAACAAGGCTGGACACAAATATATGCACTCGGCACTACGGTTGCAATACAGAGCGGCTGCTTGATTACGACGTAGATTCTGTACGGAGTAGATGTGGATAGACACCCGCCACCGATAGCATCGGCCGACGATCAGGGCATTACTTTGTGTATACAATGTAAACTACAGTGTAATATGGAGAAAAACGCCGGTATGTGATGTCCGTATCGAACTGATAGGACCGGCTATGGACCGGCTATCCTATCTGCGATGCCAATGCTGTCTCTGCGCACAGAACAAGCCGCTGACTGTCTTATCACCGCTTAGACCACCAGCGCATTATGCCGCGCATATTAGTGTTGAACGAGGGCAATTCCGACGGCCAACCATGAAGTAGAAAGAGCTGCGTGTTTGCACAACAATGGAAGGGTCTGAGCCTTGCTTTTCGTCGCCTCGATTGGTCGCCACTATTATACTATTAGTCAAAGTATCTCGGACTTGTCACGACAACTCGGAAAGCAATGGCTGAAGCAACAGGCAAGGTGCATCCGCCTACGGCCGTGCCCACCTCTGTCTCCGTTTCCCCAGACGACGGCAACACGACAGATCAGTGCAGCGAGAAGTCCAGCCCGAAAGAAGGATTCAAGACAGACGTGGAAAGTGCTGCAGATGTTGCCAACGGCGAGGCGGTGGACGAGTCGGGTAGGCTCTGACCGACTTTCCACATGCAGCGTGACTAAAGCTTAATATTCCAGAGTTCACGGAGGAGCAGTATAAGAAAGTGACACGTAAAATCGATTGTTATTTGATGCCACTTATGTAAGAGCTCTCGGCATGGCCCTCGTCTGGAAAATGCTAAACGAGCAGGTTCTACTGCTATGCGATCCAGCAATCCGACAAGACGTCCATCAGCACACAAGTGGTAAGATGCCAGTTGTAGCTATCAGCAGTAGTTCAGTAGCTGGACGTGTTTTAGCTGATTTTTGGTCTTCGTGACAGCTCTTCAATATGAGGTCGGACCTTCACATGGTGGGCCAGGACTACCAGTGGCTGACAACGATGTGAGTGCGCGTGTGGTTTTTTTTTGGTTTTACGTTTCAGGAGACGGCATGCATGAGACTGACAGCGGCAAAGCTTTTACCTTACCTTTCTGATCGGCCAATTCCCGTCGAACTACTTCCTGCAGCGGTACAAGATGGGTCGATGGCTCTCTGTGTATATGCTTTGTTGGGGTAAGTTTCGCTTCTTTCGCTTCTTCCGCGTCTCTCCCGATAGTTGACTTGCTTACATACACCAGCCATTTGCGTGACTTGTATTACTGTCGTTCAGACGTGGTCACAACTTATGGCCTTGCGGGCGCTGCAGGGCTTCTTCGAATGCATGATCTCGCCGGGATTTTTGTATATCACAGGCGCATGGTACCGTACAGAGGAGCACGCGCACCGGTCGCTGATCTGGCAGTCCTCGGAGTACATCCTAACGATCGCGGTGCAGCTGATGGTGTACGGCATTGCTAAGCACGCAGAGGCTCACGGCGGTATTGGAGCTTGGCGAGCCATCTCGCTCTTCCTTGGTCTGGCGACGCTGGCCGGCGCGCTGGCCTGCTTCTTTCTCCTCGGAACGCCGGACGAGGTGCACTGGCTGACAAAGGAGGAGAAGCGCATCGTGTAAGAGCTAGTTTGGCAGTGATGTTTCTCTTCGCAGATCGCAAAACACTACTGACCATGTGCAGATTGGCCCGCGTGGCAAAGAACAAGTCCAGCTATGAAACTGAAGACTGGTCTTGGCCACAGACCGTGGAGGCATTCAAGGACCCCCAGATGTGGTTCATGTTCATCAACTCGTTTCTGCTCAACATATCAAACGGGTACGTCTCCAGCCATCCGTTTGTCCAGCGCCTACTCGTTTGCACAAAGACACTAATACAATGACAGAGGCTTCACCACCTTTAGCACGCTTCTCTACAAGTCCTTTGGCTTTGACAATTGGGAGACAATTCTTTACGGCCTGCCCCGAAACGGTATGCATATGGCGCCCCAAGACAATAGACACTCTAGACGTGGGAAGGGTGAGAGTAACTGACACTGACAGCCGTCGGATTTGTGCTCTTCATTGCGGTGGCGTACTACCTCCAAATCTTCCAGAACCAGCGCATTGTGCTGATGATTGCTACCGCGATCATCTCCTTCATTGGGCTTCTGTTCCTGTCGCTTCTTCCAAACGACAAGGAGCACGAGTGGATCAAATGGGGGCTTTACCTCATGACTGTGGTGTTTGCTTTTGGCATTTTCGTGGCATGGACGCTGAGTACGTGACATGATGCTTCCCTGTCAATTCCATGGTATCTTGACACCTGTTAACGGAGTAGTTCCCTCCAACGTGGTCGGCGGCACAAAGCGAACGGTTGTATCGTCGATGACGTTCATTGCGTACTGTGTGGGAAACATGGCGGGCTCGCAGATTTTCAAGACAAACGATGCGCCGCGCTACGTCAGCGGCACCGTTGCCTGCTGCGTTTCGATCGGGCTGGATGCGGTGCTCCTGGTTCTGTGGCGGCTTTGGTACATGTATGAAAACAAGCGCCGAGACCGTCTCGCAGCCGAGGCTGGGCTGTCTAAGGAAGAGCAGGAGCGTCTTGGCCGCGAGAATGCCGAGAAGGGGATGACCGACCTGCAGAACCTCCACTTCCGGTACGCGATGTAGCTCCGAAGTATTACGGGGTATTACTCCGTAGACACTTGGCGAATGCAACAGGACGCGTTTTTGGCAGCTGGTAATTTAGGTGGGAAATGATGCCCCTATTCGCGCTGAGCTGGATATGGGGTTCTCCCGGTTGGACGTATCACGTGATATAATTGTATTACTCCGTACCGCACGTTTGTACTCCGTACTCCGTATGTACCGCGCCTTCGAGTGATCCGGTTCATGACCGGCGGCACTCAGTATTACGGGGTACTTGTTAACCTACTCTGCATGTCATATCCCAAGCCTTGCTTTATTACAATGTCCCCCCTACTTCGTATAGATCATGCGACCATGGAAGCGGTTCCGTGTCTCAGAGAGGCGCAACAGCAACGCTGCAGAAGAGTAAAAGTACGCAAAACGCAGGACTTGACGTGAGACTCGATGGACATTCAAAAGCCGCCAGCGTTATCAAGCCGGCCTATCCAGCGCAAGCCAGTGCCGAGACATCCAGTGGGAGCACCTCCCACGGTCCGAGGCAGCCAGGCCGGCAATGGCGATAGACGGAGCACGGCGCGGACACTCGGCGTTCAGACGCAGGCCGACGGCGACAAACTCGGCGAGCGCGTGGGCAGGCTGGATCTCGGCAGCGGCGAAGCGACCATCCCGCAGGCGTCGCAGTTTTTTTCGCACAAGACAGCGACCTCTACGTGGACATCGACTACTTCAACCGAATCGCTAGCCTCGACCGCATCCACAGCTTCGGCCAGCACGGTGTCCACGGCCACGACTTGTTCTACTTCGACGTCGACGACACACACGACACGGACCGCAGACTTGGGGGCCAAGCCCAAAGAAGGGTCCTTTTGGAAGTCGGCGCTGGAGGAGACGCGGTTCCTGGCGGCCGGGCTGGTGCCAAAGGCGTGCGCGGCGACGAAGCACTACGCGGTGGTGCGGCACGCGATCGGGTTTGTCCTGTACCGGGGCCCGTCGACGAGTGTTGCGATGACGGTGTTCGCGGCACCGGAGCGGGCGCCGCTGCCGGCGGACCGCACAGTATGGCTGCAGCGACGCGGGCTGTCGGGAGACATGGGGCTGCGGCTCAAGACCCTGGTGGGCGCGAGCGACAGCTGGCTCGACGTGACGCCGGCGCGCCGGGCGGCGGTCAGCGAGCTGGCGGCGGCGGACGAGCGCGGCTACCAGCGCGACATTGGGCGTGTGTTGCAGCGAGCGCGGCGCGGCACGAGCAGTAGCGACAAGGCGCTCGCACGCCAGGTGCCGTGCGAGACGATGGTGGTGCGCATTCCGGCGGCAGCGGCGGACGGCTACTTTCGGCTTGTGGTGTGCACGGGGGGTGCGCCGTCCGGATCGGGGTTGGGGCCGGTCTGCAAGCGCAAGGTGCTCTGCGGCAGCCCCGTGTTCCGCGTGGCCAGCACGTCGGCGGACGCGAGCGTTTTCCGGGGCGCAAGCCTGCGCACGCTGCCGCTGGAGGCGGGCGTCAAGATCGTGTCGTTCGTGGGCACCACCGCGGTGGCGACGTGGACGGAGCCGTTGGTGGCGGCGGTGCAGGCGCAGGTGGAGCGGCTGCAGCCGGGCACGCTGCAGACGATGGCGGCACAGGAGGTGTACGGACACGCGGGCCTGCAGCAGCGCATCGAGGCGGGCGACGCGCGCTACGAAGCCGAGCGCGAGGCGGCCTACCAGGTATACTCGTACGGCGAGGATGCTGAGCACGACGCGCCGCCTGAGGTCGTCGGTGCCGATGCCGGTCCAGCCGCGCCGTTCCCGGTGTCGCTGACCGGTCGCGTGGTGCCGGGCACCGGGCGCAGCGGCCGCGAGCGCGGCGTGCCGACGGCCAATGTGGACGCACCGGACAAGGTGCGGCTGCGGCTGCGCGGCGTTTACTTTGGCTGGGCGCTGGTGACACCGGCCAAGGGCGCAGCTGAGGACGGGCGCGTGCCGCGCGACTGGACGGAAGCGCTCGTGACGGTGGCGCCGTCACCGTGGGCACCACCGACGGTAGCAGCGCGCCGCGACGTGGCAGTGCACCTGCTGTATGATCTGGGCGGCGCCAGCCTCGTGGGCGCGAAGCTCGAGGCGGTCGTGATGGGAAATCTGCGGGCGGCGACGGCGGACGGCGCCGAAGCGGTAGCCGAGGTCGAGGCCGTGGCTGCTGACGCGCGCGTCGCCGTGACGAGCCTGAGCCGGCCGCACTGGGGCCCGCAGGCGACACTGGCGCGCATGGCGACGGCGGCGAGCGGCCGCAGCCTCGCGGACAGGTATGCGGACACACGGGGTCGGCTGCAGATGCAGGTGGACCGGTTGCCGCTGCACTTGGCGGGCGTACGGACTGCCGGCGGCGCGCTGCGGGACCAGGAATACGGTAATGGGGGGTTCTACGTGGTGCGTAGCTGAGCTCGTAGCTGGCTTTGTTTGAGTAGCAAGGGTTGTCTGAAATATAGTGTTAGCAGCCAGGCCCTTTGAAGTTATTTTCTGTTATCAAAGAACTGAGGAGCTGGCGCCGTGACAAAAGTCAAGGCACAGAGACGAAATGTAGACCCCCACAATGTAAGACATGGAGTCAAGTACGATATGACAGACCTGAACCCTTGCGTCTGAGCTACTGTCCAACTGCCGAATGTCCGCCACCGATCCGACTGGCCGGCCCCGATCGCAGATAAATTATACGGACTACAAAGTACTTCGTAGGATGCGCTACAGCGGTGGCCTGCTAGCTAGCCAGCCATCCGTGCGACGAGGTGTGGCAGATTGGCGGCAAATATGTGGCAGAGATGTGGTAGGTATGGACCAGATGCGTACGAGGTGTGGACGAGGAGCACTGAGGTGTGGTCGGAACTGGAGACGGCGCCGGACACAGTGGATGCAGCCAGCCATCTGGGACGCTGGCGCCGGCGCAGCTTGACGGTACGCCTGCCGGCCCGAGCTGGGGTGCATCGGCCTGGCGGCAGCTGCCTGTCGCCATTCTCGCGATATCTTTCCTTGTCGCGACGCGTGATGTCTCGCTTTGTTGATTTTTCGTTTGCGCCGTCTCGAACATCACGCCAGCAGCACGCCGCGGATCTGCGCGGCACGGCCGGCACGCTGAGACAGGTCTGCGGGTGCGAGCTCGTCATCGACAGGGCACGATGGCGACACCGACGTCGGCTGCGCAGCTGTACTCCGTAATATGTATCTTACGAGTACAGAGTGCATGTCGTGCGCCAGGAATGCGCCGCCCGTTTGCGCCGCTAGGTCCCTATGCGCACGCTATTCGTGATTGGCATCGTCCATATATGGACTAGCGCAGACCCGCGGAGCTGCCGCGCTAGGCCGTCAAAGACGCCACGGCACGTGCTCTGATGCGATCACCCCGCGGGACCGCCACCTGAGGTAGCGTGCGATAGAGCCGATGGCGCCATTGCGTGTGGACGTCCGCGAGCGCGCGCAGCATCACTAACAGCGCTACCTTGTGCGGCCGCCACGCTGCCGTTTTGCAGAAACTCTGCAATTTGCCGCGCGATGGCACCATCACGCGCCAGGGCCTCAGCGCTCCGTGCGCTACGAAGTAATAATACGAGTACTTGCTACAAGCTAATCCTGGCCTGCTCTCGGTGCGCCCTCGACGAGGAAGGAGCGAGGCGGGTCCCACGGAGGGAAGAAGGCAAATACGAGTACGGATGTACTTTGTAAATCGCCAGTCGGCTTTCCGTCGTGCTCTGAGCATCGGATCTCGAACTGCCGACCACCACATTCGCAACGCCGCCTCGCCGTCCACATTGCACCGTACCGCCCTTCTCTGCCATCGCGCCCCCCGCTGCTGCCGATCTTGATCTTGTTGCTGCTCCTATTGTGTCCTATGGCGTCGCCGCCACCGCCCGCTCGGCCATAGCATCATCCTCGTCCTCGTCCGCGTCCTCGTCCTCATTTATCCATTCACCACTGCTAAAAGCCTCCGCCCCCCAGCACGCCATCCGTCGCTCATTGCACCTCAGCCGCCGCCCACTGCTGCTCGCCGCCTGCTGCCGCCCCAGTGCTGTCCCGTCTGACGACATTCGCTGCCGCTCTTAATGGCCCGTCGGGCCTCTCTCGCCCCGTCCTCTGTCTTGCTTCCACCTCAGACTGCCGCTGCATAGCCACCCCCCTGGCTGCCTTGCGCCAGCGTCTGCGCAACATAACGACATCTGCGCTGTCGCAGACAAAGTACCTGTGGTTTCTGACCGCCCTCTGTGCATGCCAGCGCCCTGCCGTCCTCCCGTCTCTTCCCATACGCCGCCGCTCCTGTCATGGATGACGCCAGGACTGGCGCTGTGATGCGCACATCGCCAGGCGGTGACCAGCATAGGGTCCCGGCCCCTCCTCATATCTCACCGTCCCCGCCGTCCTTGCCGTCCTTGCCGTCGCCGACTGCGCTCACGCCGGTTCTGCACGCTCCCGGCAACCCGCACCGCCTCCACCACCACGGCCACAACCATAGCCTTGCCAACTGCCATACCCACAGCCATACCCACGACGGCCACGACGGCCACGACGGCCACAGCCACGACCACCTCCAGGACCACGTCCACTCACTCTCCCACGACCTCCACGAACATCTTCACGAACACTTCCACGACCACCTCCCCACGGATGACCACGCCCTAGCCCAGACCACCACCGACCGCAACTGTGACCGCCGCCGCCCCGAAGAGGGCAGCATCCAACGCCGCCTCACCATGTCGTCCCAGCTCATGAGCAAGACCGTCACCCCGTTTCTCAAAGACCACATCCCCGGCATGTACTCCCCCATGTCCAAGCGCGGCACCATCGACTCTCTCCAGAAGCAGAACTCCGATCCCAACAGTCGCTACTGCTACCGCCACCGTCCCGACTCCAAGTGCCGCCGCGCCGCCGACGAGGTCAAGATGGCCAAGATTCAGAGTGTATGTCTTTCTTCAAGTTTCTTCGTGTCTCTTCTTTTCTTATCTCGCCCCTGCTCGTCGCCCCCGACTAACCCCCCTAGGAACTCGAAGACCTCAAGCCTGACGACCAGCAGGCCATCACCCACGTCTGGTCCCTCTTTTCCGCCGCGCCCGCAAAGCACCGCGAGCTGATGCTGCAGGGCATCATGACCCAATGCTGCTTTCCCCAGCTGTCGCGTGTGTCGCGCGAGGTCTCCGACCAGCTCAAGATAGACTTTATCACCGCCCTGCCCGCCGAGGTCGCCTACAAGATCCTCTGCTACCTCGACCCCGTCTCCCTTTGCAAGGCAGCTGTCGTCAGCAAGCAGTGGCGCGAGCTGGCCGACGATGACCACGTCTGGCTGCGCATGTGCGAGCAGCACAGTATGTTTTTTTTTTCTTTTCCCCCCTTTTCTTTGTTCTTTCTTTTCTTTGCTTCTTTCTCGGTTTCCCGTTTCAGTCTCGCAGCTCTGACACACCCAGTCGACCGTAAGTGCACCAAGTGCGGCTTCGGCTTGCCGTTGCTTGAGCGCAAGCGACTGCGCGACTGGAATCGCCGCCAGCAGCTGTCCAAGACGATGCGCAATCGCCACGAAGACCGCCCGCGTATCCCCGCCCTGCCTCCGTCGCTGCCAGCCCCCAACTCGCTGCGCGACGTGCTGCGCGAATCCAGTCTGCTGTGTCGCAAACGCGAGGCCGGCGACCTGCATGACGAGCCGCGCCAGAAGCGGCCTTGTGCCACGAGTCTGCTGCTCGAGAACACCAGCAGCCGCACCGGCAGCGACGACAGCCCCGAACACGTCCACAGCGCTGCCGCCGAGGGACCCAGCCACGGCACGAGCCATGGCGCCGCCACGATCCACGGCAGCGAGCAGGAGCGCCGTCTGCGCCCGTGGAAGGACGTGTACCGCGACCGCTTCCGCGTCGGCTACAACTGGCGCAATGGTCGCTGCGCCATGAAGATCTTCCGCGGCCACACCAACGGCGTCACGTGCCTACAGATCGACGACAGCATGATGGCCACGGGCTCCTATGATGCCACCATCCGCATCTGGGACCTTGACACCGGCGCCCAGGTCCGTGTGCTATCTGGCCACACCCAGGGCATACGCACGCTGCAGTTCGACGACAACATCCTTGTCAGCGGCGCGCTCGACAACACCATGAAGATCTGGAACTGGCGCACCGGCGAGCTGCTCAACACCCTGCAATGCCACAGCGGCGGCATCATCAGCGTCAGCCTCGATGGCGAGTGGCTTGCCTCAGGTTCCGCCGACCGCACTATTAAGGTTTTCAACCACAAAACCAAGGAGTCTTTCACACTCAAGGGCCACGCCGACTGGGTGAACCAGGTTCGCATCGACGGCACGGCGGCGCACACGCTCTTCTCGGCCTCTGACGACTGTACAGTGAAGCTGGTGCGTGTTTTCATTTTTCAGAGTCTAACAAGATTGACGTCTTCTCCCTTTTCTGTGCTCGGCTAACCAAACAGTGGGACCTAGAGACGAAGCAGTGTATCCGCACGTTTGAGGGCCACGTTGGCCATGTGCAGCAGGTGCTGGCGCTGCCGGCCGACTTTGAGCCGGACGAGGACCCGGCGCTGGCGCACATGGACCGGACGGACGCGGTGTCGATCGGCAGCAACAGCGGTGGTAGCCGCAGCGGCTCGCCGGCAGTGACACACCGGTTTCTGTCACCGCAGCCGACGGAGTACTGTCATGCGGCGTACGGGGCGGGCTTCGTAGCCGACCCGGACCGACCGCTGCCGCCACGCTACATTCTTAGCTCGGCGCTCGACAGCACGATTAAGTGTTGGGACACGGCGACGGGCCAGTGCGTGCGCACCTTTTTCGGCCACCTTGAGGGCATCTGGGCGCTCGACGGCGACACACTGCGCGTCGTCTCGGGTGCCAATGACACCATGGTGAAGGTGTGGGAGCCGCGCTCCGGCAAGTGCGAGCGCACGTGGACGGGCCACCGCGGGCCTGTGACCTGTGTTGGTCTCAGCGACTCGCGCATGGCCAGCGGTAGCGAGGACGGCGAAGTGCGGCTTTACTCTTTCCAGGACCGCGCCGGTCTATCCGAGTACGGGACGCCGAGCTAAGCGGCGGGCAGCGGCGTTGGTGCGGGAGAGCGAGCGCGACGAGCGCGAGAGGAGCTTGGTGGCTTGGACGTTTTAATGTACAGGGATTCTGGGATGGCGGCTTTGACGGGCGGTTCAGCATGGCGTCTGCTTTGTTGATTGGGCTTTTGCTATTTGCCTTTTGCTTTTTTTTCTCTCTTATTATCCCCTTCCTTCCGCCATTGTATTTCTTTGGCTTCTTCCTTTCTTCCGTTATTGGCTTTCGGTTAAGCTCTGCTGCAGAAGCACATGGTGTATGAGAAAATGTCCTAGTTGATAGTTGTTGAAGGAGACGCGTGGGTATAGGAGCACCGCGGCCTCCGTGTATATAGCCAGGCCTACTCGTACGAGTAGACAAATTTAAGGTTCTTGCTCACGACATGTCAAGAATGTAGTAAACAAGCTCCGCGGCCTGAAGATGAGGATTGTCACGTGCCGCCGAGTCATTGCTGATTATCAGACATTCGGCAAACGCCCGGGGGCAGTCACGGGGCCGGCTGACCAAAGCCGAGGCTGCTGTGTGCTAGCGCGAGTCGTCCCGACGGGTCACGGCCACCCCACATTCACGCTCTCCACACTCCACAGCTTCTGCCCCAGAGGAAGAATCACAAGCTCGGCTGGCGGCTCGGCTATGGAGGTTACTCTTGCTCTCGGCAGCTGCCTTGGGAGTATTGGTTTGGGAGGAGCAACGGGGCAGGACCGGATCGTTTCTTTCGCAAGCTTCGCTGTTTGCTGTCGCTCATCACTCGGAGCGTTTCTGCTGCGTTTCCCCAGGACAAGTATTGCCCTCCTAGCATTTCCATAAGGCTACAAGTATACGCTCACAGACATGTAAGACACGTAGTAGGGTGGTGTCTCCTCGCTGGCCGTCGTCACCTGCTGTACTTGCCAGAGGCGCTCTTTGGCCGATGACGCACCGCCCCGGCTGTCACAAGCTGGTTGTTTGTTCTCGTACGAAGTCCGTTACCGTGCGGTTTACACGGTGCAAATAATACCTCGTACTGTCTACCCCATGTTCCGGGTGGCCTGGACCCGCCCATTCTTATGCTCTGGGACAGCTCCGCTGCGCCGAACGGCCGGCTGCGCTCCCGGAACAGCGGCGGCGGCGACGCGCTGGGCGGTCGACGGTGTCGTGGTGAGTCATTGCGATCATTGAAACTGTTGTGGTCCTGCAGTGCCTGCAGGCACCGACAACCTGCGCTCTCGGCGGGCTTGCGGCTATGGACTCGCCGCCTGACGATTATGGAGCTCGAGTTGTCAACGGGATCTGCTCGTGGAGTAATACAAATAAGCATTCGTGCTGCTTTGTTGCTCTTTTACACGGCACTAAGCACGTGAAAGCGCTTCTCCCACTCGGCCGTAGCCGTCCGCAGCCTCTCAGTCACTTCGACATACTTCGTGTGGCTGTCGTCTGCTGTGGTCCCAGAACTAGTCCCCGTCTTTGACGACTCTTTGCGCTCTTCTCGGGGCGAGGGAAGTACCGGCGACCTGTGGCCAGGCCGCGCCTGTTTTCTGGACGTTGACGCAGCCGATCTGCCCCGTGCAGCCGCGGATGGGTCGTCCACTCCCGCTTGTTCTCCCCGGCCAGCTACCATACGGAGTATTACTCGTACTACTCGTACGGAGTCTGGGTATGTACTCTATACTCCGTACCTCTACATACCGTCTAGTGCGTCTTGTCAGTGCTTCTACCCCATATCGATGTAGGCCTCCCTTCGCCCAAGAACCAGCGGCGAAAAGCGGACCTCGATGCATTCCCGTTGCCGAACAGCTTGCAACGAAAACGACCGGCTTGCGCGTGACTCTTTGCGCTCTCCGGCCGTCCAAGGCTGCATTCCGTACCTTAAAGGCTCATCCCTCTTCCCTTCTTTTCCCCTGCCTGTTCCGCCCGCACGAGTTGCTACCCCGGTCACATGTCGTGGATCTGCCTCCCGTGCTCTCACGATCCTGTCTGCACAGCTCAACATCGTCGTCTGCCTGCGCCTTCATGCTCTTTCCGTCGTCAAAACCGCATAGGATACGCAAGGACGAGTTTCGGATAACTCACCCGTGCAGACGCATCTAGTCTAGGTTCTTTTATTTTTGTATATACTGTTGATACCCTCTAGACATTGATCTATCCTTCTTTCTCCCTTCTCCTCTCTCCTCTCCTCTCCTCTCTCTTCTCTCTTCTCCTCTCTTCTCTCTTCTTCTCTCTTCTCTTCTCTTTCTTCTTCTTGCCTCCTCTTCTCCCTCGTTCTCGTCACCCACTGCAGCCATGGCGTCCCGAAACGGCAATGGCAAGAAGCCGACGTCCGCTGCCGTGAACCTCGTCGGTACGTGTACCTCGGCATCCATATTGGCACTTCCAGGTTATCCTACTGACAAGTCCAGCTGGCGGTGGTGCCGGCATGATGGAGGCCCTCGTTTGCCACCCGTTGGGTACGTATGCTCACTTTCTCCGACTTTCCCCTCTACCTCTGCCCCAAGCTAATATATGATACTGGCTGCCAGACACGATCAAAGTCCGCATGCAGCTCTCCCGCCGCGGCCGGGATGCACCCCGGCGCGGCTTCGTGCGCACCGGTGCCGAGATTGTCCGGCGCGAGACGCCGCTGGGCCTGTACAAGGGGCTTGGCGCCGTTGTTACGGGCATCGTACCCAAGATGGCCATCCGCTTCTCGTCGTTTGAGTGGTATAAGCAGCTGCTCACGAGTCCAGGCCAGACCACCGACGGTCGCAAGATCTTCCTGGCTGGCCTCGCCGCCGGCGTCACCGAGGCCGTCGCCGTCGTCACGCCCATGGAGGTCATCAAGATCCGCCTGCAGGCCCAGCACCATAGCATGGCCGACCCCCTCGACATCCCCAAGTATCGCAACGCAGCTCACGCCCTCTACACCGTGGTCAAGGAGGAGGGCTTTGGCGCCCTCTACCGCGGCGTCTCCCTGACCGCCCTACGCCAGGGCAGCAACCAGGCCGTTAACTTCACCGCCTACTCCTACTTCAAGGACGCCCTGCGACGCTGGCAGCCTGAGCTCGACCCCTCCATCCCCCTGCCTGGCTACCAGACCACCGTCATCGGTCTTGTCAGTGGCGCCATGGGCCCCCTCAGCAACGCCCCCATCGACACCATCAAGACACGTCTGCAGAAGACACCCGCCCAGGAAGGCGTCAGCGCCTGGCGCCGCGTGTCCACCATCGCCGCGGACATGTTCAAGTGAGTCTTCGTCGCATAACAACACCGCACAAGGCACTAACTCTTCGCAGGCAAGAGGGCTTCCACGCTTTCTACAAGGGCATCACTCCGCGCATCATGCGTGTTGCCCCTGGCCAGGCCGTTACATTTACCGTCTACGAGTTCCTCAAGGACAAGCTCGAGTCGAGCGGGCCTTTGTCCATCAAGGGAGACCGGTACGAGGAGTAGGAGAGTTACTTGTTAGGCAAACTTGAATTGGCTCTGGAAGAGGCTGAAAAAGACGTAATATATGGGATATTGTGCTGTGTAACTGGGTGGCAGACCTGGCATAGAAAGCTGAAATGATAGCATATTTTTCTTGTTCTCTCTGCTCTCTCGTCGTCGTCGTGCCGTTACGCGCCCAACCAACAACGTTCCTTTACCGACCAGGCCGCTTCGGCCGGCTAAACCCCTTGCGCTGCTCAACTTGGGGGTGCAGCTCGCCCAGCACCGTCTCCTCCGTGAGCTCGCTCGGCTCCTCGACCTCGAACTTCTTGTCCAGCGTCAGGCCCGCCTCACTACTGGCCACGTCCAGCACCGCCCGCTTCATCAGCGGGTACATCATGCGGAACTTAATCGCCCGCGCCCCCGCCGACGCTGGACACGTGTAGAAGAACAGCAGTGGCCGGAAGTGACCGCCGCCGTAGGCGTGCGCATAGCGGAAGAACGTGAACCGCGGCTCCGTCGCTGAGATGGCCGCGACGAGCTCGGTGATCGACGTCGGCGTCGGCTCCCCGCTGTCGGCCACGAGCTCAACCGCCTCGGTCGACGGGTTGATCTTAAGCATCACCAGCGCGCGTCCGTCGTCGCCGCCGAGGCTGCGCAGCGCCTCAATGGCCTCGGGCGCCACCTGCATCTGGATACCGCGGCTGAGGTGCACGTCGCGCGTGCCCGTGCCGTGTCCGGCCTCTTGCTCCGCCCGCTTGACGTCGCCCAGCGTCCGCTCCTCCTCCGTCAGCGGCGCCTCCAGTGCCGTGTGCGCATCGTGCCGCCGAAAGCCCTCGCCGCTGAGCTCGTCCACGGTCGTCGCGAACAGCGTCTCGCGAAAGTGCTCGCTGCCGAGCTCGCGCACCAGCGTCAGCCGCGTCGACGCAAACAGCATCTTCTGCCGCACCGGCGCGCTATCCGGCACGTACGTCGCCGCCACCAGCCGCGGCGGCTCGTCGTACCGCCGCAGCAAAATGTACAGCGCCTCCTTCTCCTGCAGCCGCGGCACCAGGAGCTTGTCGACCGAGCTCGCAAACGAGGCCGACGGAGATGTCGGTGTGAGAAATTCGACCGGCACCAGAGCCTCCCCTTTGATCGTCACCAGCAGCCCAAAGTGCCGGCTCGACCCGAGCAGCTCGTTGAACGCCGAGGTCAGCTCCTGCGAAGCTGGTCGTGTGCACACCAGCGTCAGCTTTACGGCCATCGCAACACACGGCCGTGACTCGAAAGCATAGCCGTGCGGATCAACGGAAACTATGGGCCATGTGCCACAGAGAGCTTACCGGAAATTCCCGACTGCATCGTATCTCCGCTGCCGTTTCCCTGGCTATAATGTTGGGGTGCTCGTAGTATGTGCACGCAATCGGGCCAGCCGCGACGTGTTTCGAAGATGTGTACAGATCGTGAGCAGCGTGTCGTTCTTAGGCGACGTTGAGTAGTTCGCCGAAACGGAAACTGGCTACTCGAGTTACATACAGATTACGGAGTATGGAGACCCATCACGCTACTCGTAATACGTCGTAGAACCCCGCGTCAGCCCGGCAACAGCTTTTGGCTAGTTTGCCAGCTGTCACCAGCTGGCCACGTACGAGTATTGACACGATCCCTTCTCACGTTGGGCTTTCTCGCGAATTGTTGCAAGTTGTATGATGTGTGCTGTTGTACTTCTGTGCCTTATTGCAAGATAGCAGCCCTAATTCCTCGCTTAGACTCCGATAATATATAAACAAAAACTGTCAACCAGACACAAGCCCTGTGGCCTTGCACAAAGTCGTTACTCCCTCTGCGAGTTAAATAACAAAAAAGCTGACCATTTCCCAAAATTACGACTTCGACAGCCTCGCATCTCGGGTTGCCATTTATTGTGTCCCACACGGTGTTTCGTGCTGCCGCTGTTTGCTATCTTTCGTCTACCACGTCACCGTGTCCAATCGAAGTAGACGACGTCGACCGTTGGGTAAGCGGTCAGCAACACAGACAGGCCACTTCGAGGTTGTTTGGACACATATAAATGCAGTGCGCGCAGACTCGTGGTTACTGTCGTATGTAGGCCTCAAACAAGGAGAATTCTGTTCTTGGTATTAGTATAGATCGGGTAAAATAAAGCAGACGTCAAGTTACAAAGGCCATCAACTTACGCATTTACGCAGCCATCGTTCTCGGGGTTATCTGTGACCATGTTAGCTTTTTCTGGCTTCATCATTTCAGTCAGATTTTCTCAAAGTGGGCAGACTTACTGGTTATCTGCGCCCACCGACCCCAAACGACCTTGCCACTCGCTGTCGTCATACCCAAATCGCTCACGTTGACCTCGATGATCGTACCCTTGGTCAATACACCAAGTCGGGTGTACATCGGGTCCTGTGGGTTCTTTTTGACACTGAGAATCGGCAGCAGGACCGTGACCGCCAGTCCCGGATGTGTGACGTTTGCGCGCTTCTGGCGCAGCGCCATAGGCCGAATAAAGCGCTCCAGCTTAACAGGACCGCGCACAAAGTCGGGGCCGACAAACGTCGGCTTGGTGATCATGCTAGCCGCTGGTCAGTACAAGTATACTGAGGGCGTACTCCGAGCCAATACATACCGCTTCCACGCCTTCTTCTTCATCTTCTTGCCCGTCTTCACCACCGAGAAAATCTCCTCCTCAGAGATACCGCGCACCTTTGGCAGAGGCACAGCAAAGCGCGCCGCCTTCTCGCTGCGCTTCTGCTTGATGGCTGTGCTGAGAGCCTTGGCGTTGCGCTCGCCGGCGCGGTCGAGTAGATAGTGAGGAACAGCCTCGCGGTCGTCGTCCTCGGGTGGTGCGTCGGAGGACTTGACGTTGCGAGCCTCGTGTGCCCGGATCGTCTTCTTCATCTGTATCTTCTCCTTGCGACGGGCCTCCTGCTGGCGCTTGGCCCGCAGACCACGCAGGTTCTGCGCATCGCGCGAGTGGCGATGGCCTTCGCGAGCCGCCTTCTTCCGTGCACGCTCCTCATGGTCGAGGCTGGAAACAAAATGGTCAGCAACACACAGAATAAGCACAGCTCAACGTCAAGCTTCAGAAAGCTGCATACCGGCGGCCGTGAAGCTTCACGTATCTTTCCATGTAATTGTTCTACACACGTTAGCATTCCCGCATAGTTCCACATCAATAAATTGCCTAGACTGACCTGCGGCATCTTGACTGTCTCTGCGTGTGTCAACGCGTCTCTATGTGTGCAATGCGTATCGGGCAGAAAGGTTGACGGACAAGAAAGTGGGCAGAAAAAATGCGTTGGTAGGCAAAAAAACCAGCCACTATTCTTTATCGATAAGGCGAAAGTGGGTCTTTACTCACCAATTAAGTCTCATTAATCAGCACAACTCAACGCAGGGCTGTCACTGCTACAAAAGTACTTGTGCATTTTACGGTCTTCAGTCAGTTTCTGAAGTCAGGTCAAATATATATTGCTGATGAACTGAATCATTCTAGGACCGTTAATTCAGGCCGAAATAAAAAGCCACCTATCTAGCCTGTTACAATATTGTAAGCAAGAAAACTTATCAAAATTAGAAGTAACTAAATTACTTTGTATACTCTGTAGAGCACGTCCTATTAAACTTGATAGAATGTCACAGAGGAGTAACGACGCTTGGTAATTTCCAGAGTTTGCGATGAGTAGCCCTCCCTTTGCATTTTATTTTCCTTTGCTGTGTCCTAGCGCTGTCAGAGTTGCAATGCTTTTTATAGGCATTTCTGTTAAGGTACCTGTGTTAGGGCAGTTCTAGTATGTGATGAAACTCGTACGATGCAGCTATTAGACCATATTACCTATTTTGGAGTTATCTGGGGATTGACTCCCAATTGCCCAATTGCCTGGATTTGGTGGCTCCTTTTTAGCAGGGCAACTGTTCATTTGCTAGGTCTTATAATATGCATACGAGTAGAGACTGACTCTGTCCAAGAAACCGGCTTGAGTCGCTTTAGAATACGGCAATCACCGCTGCGGTGAGGCCGAGAAGAGTGGGGTGGCCGCCGGCGGCCGGCGGCCATGTTTAATTGAAGTGTGCCGTAGGCCAGTGAAATTCCGCCAGAAGGCCGCCAAAATACACCCAAACGGCGTCCATTTGTCAAAGACGTTACTTTCGTACAGATCACAGCTATTGGCGGGGCTACGATAAGGTCTGGCCTTGCTAGCAGAAGCTTCACATAAACCACAAACACAATTAAAGAGTCAGCCGGCGAGGTTGAGAGGAAGGTCCTCGCGGGAGCTGTTTAACAGTTGTTCCACAGTGGTCTGGAGACTTGGACCATACGCCGATTGCACGACCGACACAGCTTTTTACTTGCACCTCTTCTTTGCACAGACAGTTCTTCCCCCCCCCGCAAGCCATGTTGCCGTCGCCGTTGGCCCGGGCTGGCCAGTGGCTATACCCCCGGCTGCCGAAGCCGATTCGGGTTGTGCCGTTGCCAGCACTGGCTCTGATCAGCTTGCTCGTCTTGATCAACCTCAGCATCTGGGCCATAGTCGCGGTGGTGCTGCGCTTCTATCCACGGCTGACGGGCTCGGCGGTGCTGTCGTACACATTGGGCTTGCGACACGCCCTAGATGCCGACCACATCAGTGCCATCGACCTCATGACGAGGCGGCTCATTGCATCGGGCCAGCGTCCGGTGGCGGTCGGCACGTTCTTCAGCCTGGGGCACTCGACAATTGTGGTGATAACGTGCATCGTAGTAGCCGCGACGTCGGGAGCACTGCGTGACCGGTTCGACAACTTTACGCGCGTCGGCAACATCATTGGAACGAGCGTGTCAGCCGCTGTGCTTCTCATCCTCTGTGCCGGCAACAGCTGGGTGCTTTGGCGGATTGTACGCGGCCTGCGCCAGGAACTGCGGCAGCAGGTGCCGCTGGTCAACGGCGACGATCGGCTCAGCGACGGCGCGAACGCGCAATATCGTGACAGCATCAGCAACGACAACGTCCGTGGCACCAGCGAGGACGATCGCTTGGGCGCCGATGATGTGGCCGCGCACGACATTGAGCACGCGGGTGCGGTGGCCGCGGCCACCGCAAACGACTCGCCCACAGGCTACGGTAGCACAGCCGCTACAGCCAGCTCCGGCCCGACATCCCATCTGCGGCTCGAGGGTGGCGGGATTCTCGTACGGGTCTTTAGACGGCTGTTTGTCCTCATTGACCGGTCGTGGAAAATGTATCCACTCGGCGTTCTCTTCGGCCTCGGCTTCGACACAAGCTCCGAGGTGGCCTTATTGGGCATTGCCAGTCTGCAGGGTGCCAACGGCACGAGTATGTGGCTCATTCTCATTTTCCCAGCGCTCTTCACGGCCGGCATGTGTCTTGTAGACACCACCGATGGGGCACTGATGATGACACTGTACACATCCAAGGCATTTTCGAGGGACACCGTCGCCATCCTCTACTATTCGATTGTTCTGACGGGAATAACAATTGTGGTAGCTGCTTTTATTGGCATTATCCAGGTGTTCACTCTGATCGAAAATGTGGCCAGCCCAGACGGCAGGTTCTGGGACGGTGTCGAAGCGATTGGCGACCACTTTGACATCATTGGCGGCTCCATCTGTGGCCTGTTTCTCATTTTCGGCGTGGGCTCTGTTCTTGCTTATCGCCCATGGCGGCGCTACATGGACCAGATGCAAACACGACGAGCAGCAGGTGGTGCATATTCTGTCAATGCGGTTCATTTTAGTTGACAAAATTGCGCTGGCGCATGAATATGTATGAATCGACTTTCGGTTACCGTCTAAAAACTCTCGCCCAACTTAAGAGACCAGTGACACCAAAACAGACAATTGTTAAATTGAATAGCCTATTTTGTCTTTCTCGCAATGGACAGAAAAATTTCCTCGGGACTCGTCGTCTTGCCAGGCTCGGGGAATGAGGGCCTTTTGAAAAACAATTGGTAAGCTCCAGCATATAATACCGAAAGCGCCCCTGAGAATTTAAAACCGAGTTCTTTGCTCGGGGGTCACAGACTTAAAAAGCGGTTGAAAAATCTCTCTTATGCTTTTTAATAAAAAGAGTCTTGTCTGTAGCAGCGATCAGAGTGGAAGATGGGATAGCAGCCGGAACTGTTGGGACAAATGGCGGAATGATGGGACTGCAAATGAGGCAGACGAGGTATTTAGCCTACAACCTCTATAACTTTACTGTTCTTTCATGTTGCATCCGTGCTTCTTTCTGAGGGACTTTGGTTCTTATGTTCCGTAATCGGGAGCTCAAGTCGAGCTTCACACCAAACTATTTGACTAGCTTACATGTGGGAAAGGAGGACAAACCATCCCCATAACTGTCTCCCACAACGCACACAAAATATTTACGACGTTGTCGGTCCGCTATGCGGAATCGCGCGATGTATCTCCGCAACTGACTGTGGTGTAGAAATTGGTGATGCCCCTTTGACCCTGTACGTCCTCCTATTCCGATAGGAGGGCACAGTTGGTCTGAGAGGGTAAGCATAGTAAGTCTGTCTAACTATCGTTGCGCCCGATGCGCGGTGTCTTATACCGCGCAGCGGTCGGGCGGTGTAAGGCGGCACATAGGGTGCCGCCTCCTATTGGCTAGTCATACAGATAATAGTGGGCCGGACGATGGTGAGATACCAACAGACGTCCACATTGACTCAATTACTTCAGTGAAGTGGTCAGCACAAAATGATTCGCCAATTAGCTTGGTGATGACGGACCCCGGCGCCGAAAATAATTAGAAAGATGGCACCGACGACAACGATCCCAGCGAAAATACCGGCGAGTACTCCGAAACAGGCCACATAGCCGACTGATTCAACCCAAGGCACAATGCCGTATAAGAAGCCAAAGGCGACGATGTTTTTCGAACCTTTCAGATACGGAGTTAGAGTACGTCTAAAGCAGATCAATGTCTGAAATGTATTTCATACGTACCATTAACAAGCATGAGAGCATCCGAGTTCACTGGCAGCAGACAGTCGGTCACATAAGCCATCGTGATCGTCGGTACAGCGGTCAAGGCAAAGGACACCATGCCAAAGCCGAAAAAGAGGCTGGTCCAGTGGAGGGAGTTCTGAATACCGTAGCCGAAGAGAATGCAGCCAGAAACGGTGATGATGGCGGGCAGCCCGAGAAGATAGAGGCGAGCCTCGGGCTCGTAGACACCGCTGCGGCGGCGCGAAAATCGATCGCAGAAAATGTCCACGAGCCAGCCGCCGGCGTAGGCTCCGGCAAAGTTGCCGATAAAGCCGGGAATGTTGATGAGTCCGTTGATCGTGGGAGACCAATTGTATGGGGGTGCCTGCAGAACAAAGGAGTTGAGAATGTTGACGGCGACCGTGAGGACGAGAGCGATGGCGTAGCAGAGGAAGGCGAAGATCACGCAGGGAAAGGCAAACAAAGGCACGGGTCGCACGGCTATTTCCAGTAGATTGTTTCCGGGCTGGATGCCGGGCCAGAAGACAAGCTGCTCGCGCCAGGTCTTGGGGGGGATGAGCAGCGGCGGCTCGGCGACCTCCGTGGTGGCGGTTTGTGGCGCTGGCTCTTTCTTTTCTTCCGAGATGACGTCGGCCGGGGATGGATCTCTGTCACCGTCGGTCGATGATGCCAGTGACGGGAGGCGGTTGGTGGCGTCAGTGTCGCTGCGGACGAAGCTGGTCTCGGGGACAAGGAAGACGACAGCGAGGAAGACGACGAAGCCGAGGATGGCGGCGAGGCCTTTGTACCAGCGCCAGCCGGGGCGGGCAACCATAAAGCCGCAGACGAGGGGCCCGAGGGTGTTTCCGCCGGCAATGAAGTTCATGTAGACGCCGAGACGGGCGCCGCGCTCGTGCAGAAAGTAGAGGTCGCCGACGATGCTGGCGCCGACGGCCTCGGTGGCGCTGCCGGCGAAGGCGGTGACGATGGTGGCCCAGAGCAGGGATCGGAAGGTGGACGCACGAGCAGCCCAGACGGTGGCAGCGCAGAGAAGAGCAGAGGCGGCGAGGAAGACGGGCCGCTTGCCGGCCCAGTTGGCGAGGGGGATCCAGAAGAAGTTGAAGGCGCCAAAGACGAGGATGGGCCACAGCAGCAGGTTGCTCGTTTCGCCCGTGGACTTGCCGAACTCGAGCGAGAGGTGGTAAAAGGCCGGGGCCATGCCGCCAACGCAGACGTTGGCAAGGCCAGTGAAGGCGCAGACGGTGGCAAAGGCGGCGTGCTTGCGCCATGCCGGCCACCCTAGCGGATCGCGGCCGTCCGTGGGCGACAGCGGCGGCACCAGCACGAGCGCTGAGGCGGCGGTACCCCCGCGCAGCCGCACGGTGCCCTCGCTGCGGTCAAGGTCGTGCAGCGAGCAGAGACGCATGGTGCTTGTCGGCAGTCGGAGCGGCCGTCATGCTACGATGGGCCGTCCTTTTAGAGAAAGCTGTCGTGCCCTCTAATTTCTGTGCAGTCTTCTGCGTCTGCTTCGCTGCAAGTCTGTCACACTTTATAGCAAAAGACGTGTCTTCAGGCAGTGCCACGTCGATGTGTTACCTCGTTCAATTTGTTGACTGAACTGGCATGGCCTTCGGACGTCCGTTGCCCCCCCCCTTCCGGGCCACACATGCCGCCACGTCTGTCCATCCTTGGAGGATATCATGTAGTAAGGTCAAACATATTCGACAAAGGATGTAGAGAGGGGAGAGATCCGCCGAAAGAAGCAAAATCAGTTGCACAGCACAGCTCCCGTAATGCCCGTCTGTTTCAGGGAGTCTAACTGAAAGCTGTTGCCGGGGTGTCCGACACGTCAGCAGCACAACTCAAACTACTCTGCCTTGCTGTCATCAGGCAGTTCGTCTTCCGCTTCACCAAGTACAACTTATGCTTTCGCATATCTTTCGCACCGTCTTTGTTGTCTTCATTGAAATGAAGGAGAGCAGGGCTGCAAGGGACGGCATATGCCATTCGCAGTTCGTAGAATACAAGAATACCAAACAAAGGGACAGATTCTGAGCTACATTCTCAAGTACTGACGCTTTACAGGGATCTTGTGGTGACACAAGATGCGCGTCACGATGAAGCTGCGTTGACGACGCGGTGAACGCGCTAATGATAATGCAATCCAGGTTGGAGGCGCGAGCCTCGAGGACGATCATGACGAGATAGCTTTCCATGGCAGACATAGTACAGCAGGCATGCAGTTTAGCGCCGCAGTCAAAGCTGACGGGCCGTTCTTCCCGAGCTCCAGAACGACGGCGCAGGCTGCTTGCAGCGAGGACAAAGAGCTAGAAACAAGTTAAACGAGCCAGGGACCAGGAAACATTTTCAGGCCAGCGGACCAGCAGAGCAGTAGAGCAGAAGCCAGACAGGCCAGGACTCAAAGATGGCGGGAAGCGGCATGTGCTTGACGACGATTGACGCTTCCGCCTTCCTTCTCAACAAGAGTGACCACGAGCAGGCACGTGGTCCAGTCAGATTCAATGGCGGTGGATACAACGCCCTGCATGCAGCCTTTGCAGCAGCCCTGTTTAGGAGGTGCCCTGGGCGCTGCTGCACGTCGTCAGAAGGTGTGACGACCCACAAACGCTGCCTTTGTCTTGCTCTCTTGCTCTTTTGGCCGGCGGGTGTGGTTGACTTGCAGGACGGCCACTCATGGAAACACGGCAGTAGACAAGCAGTCGGGTTAGCACGATTATGACGAGCATAGCTTGAGACGAGCGTGCCCGTAACCGATTCGAAGAGCTGCTAGATGACTGGAGTTGTTGAACGTGAACCGCGTAGGCCCGAATAGTGACTACATCAAGGCTGACACACAACTGGCGAGAGTCGGTGACCAGCAATAGCTGACGGTATGCCTAGAGCGGGCGCCAGCTGATCGCCTTATCGTAAGCCGTGTCTGCCTGTCTGCCTGTCTGCCTCGCGTGTTTTGTCTCCGCTGCACTACACAGCCAACAATACTCACTTACAAGGCGCGGTAGCTGCGGCTGTGTTGTACTCATAAGCCGCTCCTCGGTTATTTCTTCTATCGTACTCTAACACTCTATCCTACTTCTTTCTGCTTTGCGATTTGTTTCGAATTGTTTAAAGCTTGCTGTCACGTTGTCTGCAATTTTCTTCTCTCTTTCCGTCTTCTCGTTCTTGTTCGGTTCCTGCTTTGCCTGTTCCAGACCTGAATTTCATGCTTACTTACTTTCCTGCTTTCTGCCTGTCTTCTGACCTGCGTGTAGACCCCCGTCGGTGCCTGTCGTGTTGCAATCTGTCTGGTGCGTATTCTTGGACTACTGTATTGCATAGCTGCCCGACAACCCTATTTGTCGACGCTTGGTTGCGTGTCTGATCTTGTGTACTCTTAAAGTGTTCCTTGTTTCCACGCCACCCCAGTCCGTCTCACTCACATGGCGAGACCATTTTCCCCTGGAGTCGGTCCCGACTTACACTCTTCCTCCATGGATGCGCCGGCCGAACGGCCACCGGCGCCCTCGCACTATGCTAGCCAACACCGCCGAATTTATGTGGATCCGGATCGCAGCTCCGGTCCGGAGGCCGGCGCGGGCCGCCAACACGGCCGGCGCCGCGCGCTCGGGGACGCGGCCTTATCAACTACGGCCGACAAGAAGAAGAAGAAGAAGAAGCGGCTGCCGCCGCAGGACTCCATCGACGACTTTTGGACGCGCTTCTCGCAGAAGCGCTTCTCCAAGCCCATGGCCGTCCTGCCGTCGGTGCCCGTCGACCCGTCGCCTCTGTCGGGACGGGCCAACGAGCTGCTTAGCGCCAGCTTCGAGCGCGCGGCCGACGAGTGCCGCCGCAAAGTGAAGAAGATCATCCGCGAGTGCCGCCGCGTCAACATGCGCTACCGCGACCCCGGCTGGGACATCGACTGGGACCTCAAGAACGGCCGCGGCCACTGCCTCAACAGCCTAGCCAACGAGCAATTTGTGCTCGACCGGGGCAACATGGCCAGCATGCGCTCGCGCGTGCCCAAGGCCGTCAAGCGCGTGCATGAGATCTTTGAGCGGCCGACATTTATGAAAAAAATCAACGGCAGCGACATCAAGCAGGGCAGCCTGCCCAACTGCTGGTTTATTTCGTGTGCCAGTGGCTTGGCCAACGTCGAGGACGCTATCCGGCGCTCGTGCGTAGAATTTGACACAAGTACGTCTTCTTTCTCTGTACAAGACACGAGCTAACGAGCAGAAATTGGCATCTACGGGTTTGTTTTCTATCGAGGTGAGGACGTCTCTCCGGTTTCTCCTTTACCTATCCCACTGACAAGCAGACGGCGAATGGATCTACTCTATCATCGACGACAAGCTCTACCTCACGTCACCGTGCTGGGACTCGCCCAGCTACCAGCGCCACCTGCTGCAGCAAATCGACCGTGAGGACGTCGAGCATGTCTACCGCAAGACATACCAGACCGGGTCCGAGGCGCTCTTCTTTGCGCAGAACAAAGACCAGAACGAGACGTGGCTGCCGCTGATGGAAAAGGCCTACGCCAAGGCGCATGGCGACTACGCCAGCCTGTCCGGTGGCTGGGTCGGCGAGGGTCTCGAGGACCTGACCGGCGGCGTGACCACGGAGCTGCTCATGTCGGACATCTTCGACACGGACAGCTTCTGGGCCGAGCTGAGCCGGGTCAACGACGAGTTCCTCTTCGGCTGCTCAACCGGCCTGCTGGACGGCGGCTACGGCGACCGCGAGGGCATCACCGAGGGCCACGCCTACCACATCATGGAGGCGCGCACGCTTCGCAACGGCACGCGGCTGCTCAAGATCCGCAACCCCTGGGGCCGCATCAAGAGCGGCACCTGGAAGGGTGCCTGGTCCGACGGCTCGCGCGAGTGGACCGCCGACGTGCAGCAGGAGCTCGGCCACACCTTTGGCCACGACTCCGTGTTCTGGATCGCCTACGACGACTTTCTACTCAAGTTCCAGCACATTGACCGCACCCGCCTCTTCCGCGAGCCCGACTGGCGCTGTTGCCAGCGCTGGATCGGCGTCGACGTGCCCTGGCGCGCTGCCTACAACGAGAAGTTCCACATCCGCCTGACCCGTGCCTCGCCGCTCGTCCTCGTGCTGTCGCAGCTCGACACCCGCTTCTTTGAGGGACTCGTCGGTCAGTACAGCTTCCGCCTGAACTTTCGTCTGCACGAGCAGCACCGCCCCGGCGCTGAGGACTACATTGTGCGCTCGCACGGCAACTACCTCATGGACCGCGCCGTCACCGTCGACTTGCCCAGCCTGGACCCCGGCAACTACGCCGTCTTCCTCAGCGTCGAGGCCGAGCGCGACCACCGCGCCCTCTCCGTCGAGGACGTCATCCAGCGCGAGCTCGCCGACCGCGAGGAGAATGCAAAGCTCGCCCAGGTTGGCCAGGCCTACGACCTCGCCCATAGCAAGGCCGCCCCCCACGCCGAGGAGCTCGCCCGCCTGCGCAAGAAGGCTGACCATGCCTCGGCCTCGGCCGAGCGCGTCGCCCTGCGCCGCAAGACCTGGGCTAAGCGCCAACTCGTCAAGGAAATTCAGAGGCGCCAGAAGTCCAAAGACGACGAGAAGAAGAGGGCGCGTAAGGCAGAGCGCGCCAAGACGCGGGAGGAGAAGGAGAATTCCGAGGCCGAGGATGAGCAGAAGCAGAAGAAGAAGCAGGAGAAAGAGGATCAGCAAAAGAAGACAGAAGCAGAAAAGGCAGGGGCGGACAAACGAACGGCGGACAAGGCGGTGCAAACAGAGACAATAGCAGAGGCTCGCACCGCCGGCTCGCCGTCGAATTCCAGGTGCAGCACGCCCGACTCCACGCCCGCCGGCACGCCTCGAAGCGAGACGCAGCCCGAGCCGGTGCTGGACGCATCGGCCGAGCGCGTGTCAGTGCCGCCGGTCAGCGAGGTGTCGGGCGCGCCGCCGCCGCCGGGCAGCACAGAGTCAGGGACATCCGCGGAGAAAGCGGCTGAGCCGGAAGAAGGCAGGGCAGAGGCCAAGTCAACCGGGCCGACCAGGGTCGACAAGACAGACAAGGCTGAGGCTAAGCCCAAATCCAAAAAAGTCAGAAAGAACAAGATAAATAAGGACAAAAGTCGGAAGGACAAGAAGAAGCGGAAGCACTATAAGAAGACAAAGGCGGACGACAGCGACTCTGACAGCGACAGCGACAGTGACAGTGACGACGACACCACAAGCTCAGACTCCAAGTCGAAAGACTCAGAGTCGTCCTCGCCCTCTAGCTCAGACTCCGACTCGGGGCAGGCGAGCAAGCGGAAGAAGACGTACAAAAAGTCCAAGGACGACAAGAAGGCGTCCGAGACGGAAAAGGCAAGGTCCAAGAAGACCAGAGCATCAAAACACTCCAAAAGTAAAGATGCCGCGACGCCGCTGCCGGGCATACCCTTGCCGTCCGGCGCTGTCCCGGCTCAGGGAATTCCGCCGCTACCGCCACCGCGTTCGCCGATTTCTGCGGCGGAGGAGTCGTCAGTCTCATCGGACAGCCCGGTCTCGGACTGGGAGCGGTGTTACTCGAGCGACGACCTGACGACCAAGGTGGCCCGGCCGGTGGCGACGACAAAAGCCACGGCCGTCAAAGAGGAGGAGGAGAGCGAGGACGACAAGGAGCCGACGCCGTGGAACGCGATCTGCATTGTCGGCGTGCGCGTGTACTCCAAAGACGCGAGCCTCGAGCTGCGGGTGGTCATGGAAGGCGGCGGTCTGTCCGAGGGTGGCATGGGTGAGAAGGGCGAGCCGGATCTGGACAATGCGCAGACGAACGCGGGTGGGCAGCGGACAAGGGGGGAGGACGACACGAAGAAGACGAACGACAGCGACAGCGACAATGGCGCCGGGAGTGGGGGCAAGGGCGACGGCATGGCATCGTACGCCACGATTGTGCAGAAGGATGGGGCTGATTTTGAAAAGGCGTCCCTTCCGGTGGTGTCGGAGGAAACGAAAGAGACGAAAGAGGCGGACGGCATGACTAACGATAGCACGGACGAAAAGTCGGACAACTCGAGTGACTTTGGGGACAAGGCTGGTGAAGAGTCGGGAGATTAGTCGGAAAAATCAGAGGACTCGAAGAACAAATCAAGAGAAGAGTGCGAAGCGTGCGAAGCGTGAAAAAGCCTGGCGACATGTAATAGCAGACGGACAAGTATGGGAGAAAACATCACGAACACAGCATCAGACTGATACCAAATCACGGCGCGGGAGTCGGAGCAGCACAGCATCTCATTTCAGCATGCCATTTTATATGAGCAATGTATCTAGCGGATCCCTTTCCCTTTTGTGAGTGCGCAGAGAAGCGTGGTGATTGTGCAGATGCTGCGTCTGGACAAGAAGCAAAGGGGTGTCGCTTTGACGAGGGCGTCGTCTGTAGACGTCTCCGAGTATACACTCGAGTCTGCGAAGGGCAGCCGCTCTCGCGCAGGCTGCCTGACGTCGCTGCCGGTGACGGCGAAGTGGCGGTGCCTGGCACCAACTTCGGCTTGGCGCTGTCGACGTGAAGGCTGTCTATGTAGTGCCGGTCGTCTGGACGTTCGCCGCCGTCGATGCTGCCATGACTTGGGGTATCTTTCGAGGCAATACGGGCGTGCCGTTCTCCGGCGCTACTCCGTCTCCCAAGCCTCATCGTCGACCTCGTCGTCTCCCGCCTGCCCCGGCTCGTCATCGTCGTCGTATATAATCTCCTGGCGCACTGGCTCGGTCGCCCGCCGCCGGCCCTTGCCGATCGTGCGGATCGGGAACAGCTCCCGGTACTGTCCCTCGTGCTCATCCAGCGCATCAGCGTCGTCATCCAGCGCCTCGAGCCGCACCAGCTCCTCCTGCAGAAACGCCTGCTTGCTGCGCACCTCGGCCATTTCCTGCTGCCGCCGGCTCAGCAGTGTATGCGGGACGCTGCGCGTCAGCTTGCGGTACGCCGTCGTAAAGTCCAGCTCGTCGGCCATCTCGTGCGACGTTGTGCGGTGCAGCAGCGACGGCCGCGTCATGAGGTAGCGGTGGATGAACCAGACAGCGTCCTCGTAGTCCTCAATTGTCGCGTCCCGCAGCACTTCCAGCTCCTTGCGGTGCTGCTGTGCCGTCGCCGTCCACACCTGCTTCGCCTCCGCCGGCAGTTTGTAGTCCCACGCACACTGCCAGCTGACCGTGGCTTTGTCGCCTGTTGCCAGGTAGCGGAACACGGCGCCCTCTTTCGGTTCTGCGTTGTAGAGTTCCATAATCTGCAGCGCCGGCATACGCCGCGCCGCCATGCCCGCCGCGCATAGCAGCCGCTCCACGCCGTCCTCGGGCTGTCCCGAGCAGATGGACGTCGACGTCATGGCGAACAGCCGCAGGTTCAGCCAGTAGGGCTGGCGCAGGCGGCGCTGGATGGGCAGGTAAAAGGGCTCGAAGAAGTGGTCCGCGTCGATCAGGTCCGCCACCGCTAGCTCCTCTAGGCCGTAGCTGTAGTCGGCGATGCGCCGCGCGAGGAAGGGGAAGCGCGAGTCAGGGCCCCAGACCTGCTCGTCCATGTTAAAGGCGTCGGTCATGCGGTAAAACGTGAGCTTGCTGAGCGTACGCGGCCAGAACGGTAGGTCCACCGCCAAGTCTGTCTCGTTAGCACCCCGTCCTCGTCGTCCACACACTCACACGTTCACGCGCCACGTACCCTGGTCAAAGTGCCGCTGAAACTCGTCGTTGATCTGGTGCCAGAACTCGAGGTCCACGTGCTGCAGCCGCGGAAGGCTCTGCAGCACATGGCGGATCGTGCGCGGCGTCAGGAAGCGGTGATTATGGCGTAAGAGGCAAAAGGACGTGATGGCCGGCACCTCGGCGAGGCCGACAGTGCCGCGCGGTTCGTGCATGGCGCCGATATTGATTTCGATCTGCGACTCGAAGAAGCGCGACTGCCCATCCTCGGCCAGGCCGCGCTCGCCAAATAGCGAGGGCTTGTCGCTCGGCGAGCGCACCAGCAGCTCAAAGGCGAGGCCGCCATGAGGGGTGCGGCTGGCGCTGTGCTGGCGCACGTCGGCGTCCCACGCGGCCATGGCCTCAAACATGTGCCACAGCGTGTCTGAGAAGACTTCGTCGTTGTCCTCCTGGTCCTCCATCGTCTCAAACGACCGCGCCAGCCGCGAGTCGTAGCGCGGCAGCTGCACTTCCAGCGTGACGTGCCGCAGCAGCGCCTGTCGCCGCGCGTTGCCTGCGAACAACGCCGCGAACTCGTTCACCTCGCTGCCGCGCACGTGTAGCTCCTTGAACGTCATCGCCTCCACCGCGTCCCGCCACTCCGTGCTCAGCGTCGCCAGCGGTGCCAGCACCCGTCGTCCGCGCTTCCGCCGCGCCGCCGCGCTCGACCGCTTGCTTCGCTTTTGGCTCTGCACCTCGCTCGCCTCGAGCGCGTCAAACACCAGGCGCTTCAGTTCGAACGGTAGGTCGGCCCATGTCGCCATCTCGTCCCGTCTCTGCCGCCACGAGAAATCGGAATTTAAAGTCGAAGCGAATTTCAGTCCAGGATGTGGATGTCTGCGGCACCAAGTAAGCCGCGCGTGGTGGGTGTCGTGGACCTCTGCCGACAGCTGCTAGCTCTAGAGAGAGAATGCAAAATGATTACTCCGTACATTAAAAAGTGATGGTCTAGAATAAAAGAGCCCGAAGAATATGCATGCCGCTTGTCGTTGTGCGGAATATGTTGGAGCTGAGCCAGCCCGAAAATTTGATGACAGCTCCGAGTCCGGGCAGGCGCTTAGTCATGTAGTATCGTAGCCCCGCTCCCACAAGGCTGATCTCGAGTCAACAATGACGTTTCAAGATGACTAATCGGCGGCTCTATACGGCCGGCCGAGGTCACGGAGTGCGGCCAGAATGTCTTATTATTACAATAGAGCCATTACGATAGGATTCAAGTGCTTACGAAAGAAAAAAAAAATTACTTTCGCGGACTGTGTGTACGTATAATACGTAGTCTGTAAAACAGAGTACGCCCGAGCACTTCTTGTGAAAATTGACTCGGGGTGCTACGCCAAAAATCTGCCGGAGACTCGTAGTTTCGTACCGCATGCCCGTCGCCGCTTATGGTCATTTGCCGTGCAATTTGTCAGAAGTTTATCGTGCTACTGGGATGGTGGTAAGGCAGGCAAAGGGCAATTGCTATAAATTCGAGTTGCTCGAAAGCCATATTTAGAACGAAAACCGACAATTGCTTAACTATCATCAATTCAAACAGGCCAATATCTATGCCAACAGGGCAATGTGCTTCAGCTCACTGTGGTAGTCAGCATCGTGTTCGTCGAAAGAGAATGGGAGGTGGACAGATCGAAAAGGGTGAGGGGATGGACAGCGTTGGGAGAGATGTGGAACATACCTTTGGACCTGCTGGCCGACCTTCATCGGCTCGTACATCGGCTCGGCGCCCTCGTCGCGACCATGCGCCGCACCCTCGGCCCGCACCGCCTGTGCGCGCGCCTGGAGGGCCGGCAGCGGCGCGAGGTCAAAGTCGGAGGCGAGGTGCCAGAAAAAGGTTGACGAGATGCGGATCAGCGGCCGCTCCGGCTGGGCGACGCGGCGTGCCTCTATGACGGCCTGCGTGCGCGCGTTGACGACGACCTCGTGGTAGCCGGCCTTCACGAGGCCGCCCGTGAGGTGCTCGAACTGCTTGCCGGCCTGCACCAGCAGGTGGCGGCCTGGCGGAATCGACACGGCAATGCGCCGACCCGTGTTGCGCGCCCAGATGTGCAGTCCGGGGAAGCGCGAGCGCCCGTGGATGGTGAGGAAGTTGAGGTCCGTGTGGAAGCCCGCGAGGATCGTGTCGCGCGCCCCGTACGCGGCCAGGTCCGAGGCCGTCGGCGCGAGGAGGTGCGGCCTGACAGAGTCAGTCAGAGTCAGAGTCAAGATAAGTCAAGTCAAGTGAATCAGAGCAGGCACTCACCCGTAGCGACCGGCGTCTGTAAATGTCTCTGCCGGCAGCCCCAGCCCGACGGCGGCCATCGCGGCCACGCCTAATACCCTGCCGCCTGTCAGCTTGTGGTATCTCGTCATATTCTACGCTCCGTCCGGTCCGGGTACGCACGCTTCCTTCATGGCCGCACCCCACTGGTCCATGGTCGGCGCCCAGCGCGCCCGGATCGCCGGCGCCTCGGGCACCACGTTGGCCGCATTGAGCCCCGGGAAGGCTGTCTCGTACGGCGGCGGCTCGACAACACGCCAGAAGAACCGGCACTTAGGGTCTGGCTGGTGTCCACTAATGTCGAGCGGCCGCTCCGCCGGCGCCAGCTGCGCAATCACGTCCAGACACGGCTCGTCCACGGCGCACTTGGGCGTCTCCGTGTTCTCGAGCGTCACGCCCACTTGGTAGCCCAGCGCCGGCCGCTCGTCGCGCCGCAGCGCCGCCACCGGCTGCGCAAAGTAGTCCTCAAGCAGGTCGAGAAAGGCGTCGTTGTCGGCCTCGGATACGCGCCCGTCGTGCAACACCAGCGCGCCGAACGTGATCAGCGCATCGGCCGCCTTGCGGCACTCGGCCAGCACCGCCGGCGAGTCGCGCGGCTGCAGCCGGAACACGTCGAGGTCGACGACCGGCAGATCCATGACGTTGTCTCGTTTGCGGACTTCTCAACCTATTTTGGGGCGGGCTGCTTTTGAAGACTGGCCCCGGGCTTGTTCGCTACGAAGTAGAGTCTACGATGCAAAGTAGCCTCGGACAAAGTGGAAAGGTGGCGGTCTCTGCCCGTCACTGCTTGGCATCGTTCGAGGTCACCCCCATCTGACATGCGCAGTCGGGTGAGCTGTGGCAACTCACCCCATCTGATTGGCTCGTCGCATTACTCACGTTGCATCACGTGGCTCGGCCAAATGGAGGATCAATGGTTAAATGGAAGAGAAAATCAGAACTTTTGTGATCATACAGTGCCCAATCCCTAGTCCCTACTCCTAGTTTATGGAATGCAATTTTAACCTGATACGGAGAGAAAACTGGCCTCAAAAATAAAACGGCTGCTGCTGCGACTGCCCCGGCGGCAGCTGCGCCATAAAGTCGTAGTTCATCGCGTCGGACCCCATATTCCACTGCTCAGGATTCTCTGCAACCGCTGTCAGCATTACTACCTGCGCATCACCAGTTTTTGTTGTCTCGTGGCAGCCACTTACCCCAGAAGATCTGGTCGTACAGGTCCATTGGCGACATGTATGTGGACGGGTCGATGGCCGCCATCTCCTCGAGTGTAGTTGCCGGTCCATGCATTGTCGGCATCGGGATCATTCTGCCCAGTGTTAGCGGCCAAACCAGAGCAGAATCGGGTTGCAGGTTGGCAAACCTACCCGAGATCCAGCGTGCCGTTCTGCATTTCCGCCATAGCCAAAGCGGCGTCCTGGTGGGGGTCCAGGCCGGGCTGCGGCGTGCCGCCCATCGTCTCAGCCTTCAGGTCACCCAGCACCCCCGACAGGTGGCCCTGGGGCAACTGCAGCGGCGTCCCGAGGCTGTTTGCCGACGACACGCCGCCCGTCAGCGTCCTCGCAGTCAGCAGCCCACTCGCCTCGTCCTTTCGAAGCGACTGTCCCGAAACGGACCCGTGGTTGTAAATGTTCTTGAGCGCCTCCAGAGCGCGGGACAGTGGGCCAGACAGCTCGATGTCCCGGTCTGTCCGGTGGATGTACATGGGCGGCGACTTCTGCTCCTTGGCTGCCGTGGCAGAGAGCGCCTCAATAAGGTCGCCTTGCAGTCCGCGCACCTCCGGATCCTGCTTCGTCTCGCCGAGAATGCCCAGCAGCACGGCCGACGATAGGCCGTGGTACGTAAAGGCCCACGAGCGCGTCGGGATCACCGAAAGCTGGTGCATGGCCAAAAACATGCGCACCGTCTCCGTCAGATTCTCCTTGCACTTCTCGGCCAGGTCCTGTTTCTGCTTGGCGTCCAGGTCGTTTCTGCCATCGCTGCTGCGGCGCAGCGCCGGCCGGCAGCACACCGACATGAGGAACGACGTGTGCAGCCGGATTGCATAATAGTGCAGCCTGTCAAGGGCCGACCGGCAGGCCTCCTTGCTTCGCAGCTGCGGCTCCATTTTCCCCCGGATGCTCTCAAAGACCTGGCAGTTATCGAGTATTTGTGCGTAGGTCGTGTTGGCCGCCGACTCTGGGTTTAGCCGCTTGCCAATGAGCTGGCACAGGTGGTACATGCCCTCCAGGTAAGTCCAGCCCTCGGCCGAGTTGGGACCCAGCGGGATGGGACTCAAAGTATGCGACGTCATGGGGGTTCTATCGGTCAGCCTCCTTTCAACTTCCTTCCGAGACAAGCCAAGTACTCAAAGAACTCAAGCACATACCGGTCAAATGACAGCGACGTCAGCAGGTCGTGCCACACAATGGTCCACCACAGTGTCCTGCGCAGATAATCCTTCCGCTGCACATTCGGCGTCTCTCGTCCATCGAGGGGGTGCGCGCGATCGAGGCCCAGCGACTGGGCCAGGCGGGTGGTGAGGCCGAGCAGGGCCCACGAGGCTTCGGCCTTCATGTCGTTGAGGAGCACAAAACCCGTCATCATCAGCGCTTGGATTGAGTCGAGATTCGGCCTATATGCGAGGCGTGTCAGCACAGGAACCGAAATCAAGGATCACGATCACGATCACGGATCGCAGGACTCGTGCATACCGGAGCAAGAAGTTGCCGAGGCGCAGGAAGTGGAAAGAGATCTGCATGTACTTGTGCGAGTCGCGCGTGCGGATGTGATACGGCGAATCGTGGTACTGCGACCCGACCGCCATGACGGAAAACAGAATGGCCATCCACGACGCAGACACCGGCTTGGTCGGCTTCGAGGCCGTCTTGGCATTCTGAGCCCGCTCTTCGAGGTAGACCATCAGCTTGCTCTCGAGATCATCAATGTCCAGCACAAATCCCCAGAACGGGTGCGGGACCTCCTTGTACGCGCCGAATAGCCTGTGGTCACCGGTTAGAGGGTTCGCGCAGAGCTGGGGACAGGCTGGGAGAGGAGGCACACTTCATCACTTCTCTGTCGGACGGAAGCTCAGAGGAGATGTCGATCGTCAGCTTTTCCAAGTGGCGCGACGACATCAGCGGGAAGGGCGCCGAGTTGTCGAGGCCAAGTATGGAGCGCATGTCTTGCCGGATGTACTCGACGCCTTCTTCCTGGTGCGTCGGCGTGCCCTGCTCGCGCAGCAGAACGGGGATGCTGTTCTGTCCGAGGTATCGCGAGACGTCATTGATGTCCGAGTCCACTGAAACATTAGACAGGAACCGCGAAAACAAGGGGAAGCAACTCACCACGGATAGGGCTCTCCGTAGCCGGCTCGAGACTTGTCCGCCGACCATCGCTCCCGTCGGGCGAGTGGTTGCGCTTCTTGGAGCCGGCGATGAGGAGGCTGGTCTCGGAGGCCGCAGAGGAGGTCTGTTTGCCTGACGTTGTAGGCCGGTTGGGCTTGTAGGAGCAGAGCTGCGCGTGGTCGCGCTTGACGCAGTTCTCGCACGGCTGCTGGTTGTCGCACTTGACTTTGCGCTGTCGACAGGGCCAGCAGGCGGTTCCTGTCGGCGATGGTCAGCAGCTTGCCGCTGGGATAGCTTGCAACACGACATCACGCGACAGAAAGCTTGAACTGCACTCTACTCTAGGACTGGGACACGAGGGCCGGCCCGCCGACAGCACGGCCGGCTTCCCGGGACAACATACCGTAGCGCACCTTGCGGTGCGAGTGGATGATGCGACTGGCCTCTTCTGCCGTCAGCGCATCGGCCACTGGGCTTTCGTGTCGATCAGCCATGCTGCTGCGCTTTCGGCCGCCAGCTCGGAATGGCTCGGCAATGTGGAGAAAGGCAGACGACGATGTGTTGTGCTTGCGAGTGCTCGAGCTGGACCGTCACTGCTGAATGAAGAGAGTGCTGCAGGCCTGGCCCAGCACGGCGAAAACAAATATAGTGGATAGCGCTGCACGGTAGTCTGCATCTGCTGCGCTGCGTGTTGTGCGCTGTGTGCTGCGAGTTGTGAGGGGTGGCTCTGCGATGCCGATGCATTTCCGAGTGGCCTCGATGGCTGCCCCAGCAATGCCGAAAGCGGCCATTACGTAAGGACGACTACCGTGTCAGTTGTGATTAGCACGTGGGATCTGCACGGTGGGCCGTGCACTTCATCTGCCTCAAGCGCGTTACCGCTTTGACAGTCCTCGGAAACGAGCACTCGTACTCGTATTTATCTTATTTCGTACTCCGTACTTCGTATTCATCCGATGATAGCGATCTACTCATCGCATGCAAGGGGATACGACGACTAGTACGAGTATTACCCGACACGCCAGGTGCCGGGCACTCTGTGCTCGTACTCTATTAAGAGAAATAGTACTCCGTACCTTGCATTGTGCTTGTTGGAATGTCGCACATTCCCATAGCATACGGATAGAACACAATGGTTGCATTTGACAGCCGAAGCAACGCCAAGAATGCCAAGGCTAAGCCTCACTACCAGCCTCGTATATGACACGGCCTAGTCTCGTAGCAACATAGCCCCGTCTCGTGACGATAGCAACGCAGAACCTTATCGGCAGGGTGCCACTTCAAAAGAGCGAGCGGGCCGAAAGATGCCACAACAAACAAAACAGTCCGAGCAGACGAGGCAGGCGAAGCAGACGCAGCAGACGAAGCACGTCGACGTCAACGCGGTCTACAATGGCAAACAACGAGACGTTGCAAGCCCTGCGACAGCACCAGGAGAAGGTGACTCGCATCTCCGCTAGCATCGAGGCTTTCCACTCCACGAACACCCCTTTTGAAGTCCGCCATGGCGGCCCATCGTCCAAGAGCCTCCCGCTTCCGGGCCAGTCCGTCATCGACATCTCCGACCTCTGCCATGTGCTGACCGTCGACGTGCCCATCGCCTGCATGCGCGTCGAGCCGGGCGTCACCATGGCCGACCTGTTCCACGCCGCCTATGCCCATAACCTCATGCCCACCGTCATGGTCGGACATCCGGAGGCGACCGTTGGCGCCACCTTTGCCGGCGCTGGCTTCGAGAGCGGCTCTTTCCGCTACGGCGGCTTCGAGGACGCCATCACCCGCATGGAGGTTGTGCTGGGCAATGGCGTAGTTATCGACGGCGCCGCCTCCGACAACGAGTACGCCGACCTGTTTTACGGCGTCGCCGGCGGCTGCGAAACCATTGGCATCGTCACCATGTTTGAGGTCAAGCTCGTCACCGCCGCCAAGTTCGTCTCGCTGACGTACCACCTGCTTTCGAGCATCGACGAGGCCGTCATGGTCATGGACAACATTGTCGCCGCCGAAGACATCTGGATTATGACCGGCGGCGGCGGCGACGCCGCCTTCAACGAGACCATCCCCGACTTTGTCGACGCCATCGCCTGCTCGCCCGACTGCGTCATGCTCATGACCGGCCAGCTAATCGACGAGCGAGGCGACCTGACTTTGACCCGGTTCGGCCGCCGGTCTGACCCCTTCTTCGCCAAGCACATTGTCGAGGTTGCCACCACCGCCCAGAAGCGCCGCGCCACCGGCTCCATCGTCCTGTCCAAGGTCGAGGCTGTCCCGCTCGAGGACTACCTCTTCCGCTGGGACCGCGGTGTCTTCGCCTGCACCAGCCTCAACAAGATCAAGAAGGCGCCAGCCAACGGCGACGCTGCCCGTGTTGTTTCGTCACCGGCCCTGGGCGCCCGGGCCAACTCGCCCGGCTCCTCCATGCAGCTCCACTTTGGTGGAGCCCTGCCCAGCGACTCCGTCGCCACGGGCACCCCCATTCTGGCTGACACGCTCGGCCTCTGGCCCGTGTGGCTGTTCCCTACCCGCGTCAGCCGGTCCCACCGCTTCGCTCCGGGCCAGCACCTGCAGCAGGGCCGCACCGTCCAAATTCCCGAGGGCAAGAACCACCTCTTCAAGTTCTCGCTCTTCGGCGTCGGCACCCTCAAGACGCCCGCCGATATCGAGGCCGCAAAGAAGACCCTGACGCACCGTGTAGGCGAGCTGAAGGGTAGAGTGGACAACGACGTCGAAACGTACCTGACCGAGGACGAGTTTTGGACCCGGTACGACCGCAACTGGTACGACGAGCTGCGCCACAAATACGCTGCCGACTGTCTGCCAGCCATCTACGACAAGCTGCGGACTGACGGGAATCGTAGTCGCACGGCCATACGGAAGAGACGGTCCATTACGAACATTTTTCATGTCAAGTGAAGAACGAGTCTTTCTGCGGTTTGGCAGACAAAGTACGAGCATAATGTGTTGCATTCAGAATATAGCATAGACGGTCCCTTGAGCAGATAATAATTGCCATCTAGCATCCTAATATATTTCCTCTATTTAATCATTCATTTATTTTCCCGGTTGTACTTTCGGAATATCTCATTACTCGATGTTTATGGATGTCTGCATTGTCTATCAGAGTCTCGTAGAGAGCAAAAACACTACTCAGCTCTGTTTATTGAAGTTTATAGTTGTGATAAATGGTTGTCCTTCTACTTACAGAAACAAAGCACCTATTAGCAAACCTCTACGAGTATATTAGAGAGCCACTGCCCCTGACACAACGTAATACTCGTAAGATACCAGAACGGAGAAACACAGGCACACCCTTGCGCTACGACCATTGTCACTTGTATCTTACTAGTGCACGCCGGCCCGCTAGTCGGTCGGGCCCGTTGTGCCTGGCTATCAGGTTAGCGGGGTAGACCGACCAGTAACTACGCTGTCTGTCAGTCGTCATTGATAAGGCCGGGCAAGTTTGGAGAAATCCGTTTTTTGTAATACCTCTATGAAACAGATGTCGTCTTAATCAACACACAAACCGACGATGACATGCTGGGAAGTGTGCTAAGCCCCACCCACATGACCGAAAATGCCTTGCCGATGCATACCACCGCGTACGAGGCACGATAAGCATGAATATTGATTCATCGCACAGCCTCGTGGAAATTAAAGAATAGCTGAATTTGTCCGCTTGACAAAGAACTTTCAAGCAAAAAGGTGGGGGGAGAAAAATTTACTCGAACGAGATTCGTAAAAAAATGCCCGTCATTTCTAGGAAGGAGCAGGTGGCGCTCTTGCACGTCTGGGCAGCCGTCTGGGCGGGCTGATTCTAATATTCTTAGCGCCCGGCCCTCCGGGTCTTATCCGCGGCAGGTGCAATCATGCGTACGAGAAATACTTCGGATATCTTCCTCACACCCTGAGCCTGGGCGCCTAGCCCGGAAAGTGCATCTTTTCGTCATTTTCCGTCACTTTTCGTCACTTTTCGTCATGTAACTTTCGAGCGTTCCGTCAATTACATTAAGGAGCACATTCCGCCGCTGGTCCATTCTCGAGAGTCTCGTCGTTCGCGTCATCTCTGCGAGAGTCTGAATGCGTGCCCATACGAGTACCGCATTTCGCCTGTCTTCGACCCACCTATTGCCGCATCTAGCGCCCGCCTGTTGGCTCGACCTTTAAATCTCAGCGGGGCAATTTGCCTGCAGTTATCGCCTCGGTACACTGCCAGCCCGTGCTATGGCTGCTATGGCTTCCAGACCGCCAGCAACGCCGGCCAGACGAGAGGCCTTGGTGCGCGCTGATCCTGGACGTGTGCACGCAGCGAAGCTGAACGAGAAATACAATCTTGGCGTGGCCTTGCCCGACGAGAATGAGTCGCCCGCAGCCAAAGAAAAGCGAGCTCGCCAGGATGACGCGTTTTCCCGACAGAACGCGATTGTCAATACGCTGCGCTTTATCCACTACAAGCAGAACAACCACTTGGTCGATGTGCTAAAGAACTTTGACGAGCAGGCTCGCGAGCAGGCCCGCCATTGGTCTCGCAGGACTCGTACTACCCGGAGCCCTCTCCCACAGTCCGCCACTCCGCGAGCAATTGCTGTACAGGACCAAACGTCTCTTCAGAAGCTGCTTCTGACCATCCTACAAAAAGCCAAGCAAGACTTGATAGGCACCGGAACATCATCGTCGAGCAATGGAGCTGGCGCATTAAGCTATGCCTCGTCGACACCTGCATTGGAAGTGCAGGCACCCCCAAGCGCAAATCCATGGGGGGCGAGCTTTCGCGAACGAAGCATTCGCGACAGCACTTCCTCTGATACCGCGTCCGTAGGTTCGGACAATGACTCGTTTGAAGAGGCTATGGAGAGTCAAAGTACAGCCGGTGAATTCACAAATGTCAGAGTCGGCGATGGCTTGGCGCAGCCTTTACGACGGCAAGTATCACTGGAGTCCTTTTCGATATCTGACGATGGCCTGGAGGCTCTTGAAGAGTCGTTCAGTTTATACGACCATGGGGCGGATGTGTCAAGATCCCCGCCAAGCACAGTCTATTCTGCCATCCCAGAGATGGCTGACCTCCAGATATCAGAGTACGGGAACGACTATCCAGACACCGAGAGGGTATTCAGGCCGGTCCCTGGGCATGCTGAACGACTTTCATCCGTGTTTCGTAGGTCTCGATTACCTTAAACCTTGCCTTTTCTTGACCTGACTTGATATTTAGCACCAACTCCCTCTTGGTTGAGTAAGGCGCCCTTTCCCATTATATGGGAAATAACACGAATTGCACACAGTTGCTCGGTCGACCTGAATACCTTCGCCATGGAGTACACCCCACTATGGCTAGACCAAGACAGCTTTCTTGAGTCTGTTTCCTGCCAACCCGCCTTTTCAGGCAATAAACTTCCAGAGAGGTCCAGCAATCTTGCCTGGAAAATCGCTCTAAATCTTGACACTTCCAAGGCTAGCGACAAATTCATGGCCGTTTATAAGATTTCCATGTCTTTCAACCTCAGAGCCTCAGGCCCTCTATATATCTTGAAGTTTGAACCCCTGGGCGTTGATCGGCCGCACCGTCTGTCACGCCATTTCGGGGCAGATCGTTTCGTGGAGCTGATATTTCCGTCCTTTGATGCCAAGCGGGAGCAGCTTCCACCAGTTCTTCGAAATCATGAAGCTGCTGTTCAGGAAGTCAATCAATGGCTTTCACAGAGTATACACAACATTGCAGGTCGAAACTGCGCAGTGTTCTCCATGAAATCGGAAAAGCGCAAGAAAGCCAACTCTTGGATGAGGAGCATTACAGCCGATGATCTAGATCCTGTCTCAGCTAAGAGAATATATCTCTTTGCCGAAGATGGGTTTGGAATCTCGCCAGCCACTTGGAAAGGCGGTGTCGCTCTCCAAACAAACGTTCCCCGGCCACAATTGTCTCTGCAGGTCCACGACATGATTGACTGGCTCCTACAGTATCAAAAGTATCCAAAGAACCGCAACCAGCCAATGCTGAAATTATTCTCCCGCATATCTCTTGGTCAGTGGTAGGTTCCATCTGATTGCTACAGTTCGTTTCGGTTAACCATTTGTAGGTCTGAGTCGAACCATCCCGACTGTAGTTTTCGAGACCCATCAAATTCGTCATCAAAGTTCAGACCTTGTGTCCAAAACTGGAAATATCATGAACGATGGTGTTGGGCGTATGTCTTTGAGCGTAGTTCGAAAGCTCCGAACTGCGCTAGATCTGACTGATCTCCCGACCTCTATCCAAGGCCGCCTTGGAAGCGCCAAGGGCATGTGGATTCTTGACACAGACGACAAAGGCTTTGAAGACTGGATCGAGACATACCCGTCGCAGCGGAAGTGGGAGTGCGACTATGAAGATGAAAAACACCGAACTCTTGAAATTCGCAGTTATGCGAAAACAGCTCATTCTGCCGGCTTGAGCCTGCAACTAATCACAGTCCTGGAAGATCGCGCCATTGATAAACCACGAATGCGCCAACTCTTGGGAGCTGTGCTGAAAGATAACCTCTGTCGGGATATTGGAACTGTTACGGAGGCCTTGGAGCACCCACTGCTACTTTCATCGTGGGTAAATGACCATGCCAACTACCGGGATGAGCGTTCCATGTTCCGTCAAGTGCCTTTTCTTGGGGGACTGCCAGACAGAGACGAAGAGGTGATCAGCTTTCTCCTGGCTGGTGGCTTCGACCCTCTCGTGCAGAAGGCGCTGTGGGATAAAGTGTATCTGATGCAGCGGCAAAACTGCGAAAAGGTAAAGGAGAAGCTACGAATCTGTGTTGGAAGAACCGCGTACTTGTATATGATTGTGGATTTCCTGGGCGTTCTTGAGGAGGGCGAAGTACAGGTCTGTTTTTCGTCTAAATTCCAGACTGAGGCGGATTCCGAACCCGACGAAAACGGAGATGACGGCTCCTTTTCTGATACTCTTCTCGTCAACCGAGATGTCCTCGTGGCTCGGTCTCCCGCCCATTTTCCAAGCGATATGCAGAGAGTTCGAGCTGTCTTTCGACACGAGCTGTCCGCTCTTAAGGACGTAATTATTTTTTCCAGCAAAGGAGACACTGCGCTGGCTGAAAAACTGTCAGGGGGCGACTATGATGGCGACCAAGCATGGGTTTGCTGGGATGCACGCATCGTGAAGAACTTCCAGAACGCTTTAGAGCCACCAAAATACGATCTAGTGCAAATGGGCTACCTCAGAAAAGACAAGACGACGTTGGACGATCTTGCCGGAAAATGCAATCTTTCCAGTCAAGGGATTCCTATGGGAAAGGACAGCAGAGTTCCCGCAGCAGCAGTGGGCGAGATGATGAAGCGAAGTATCAGTTTCAATATGAACGAAGACCTTTTAGGGAAGCTCACGGACTACAAAGAGCGTCTTTGCTATGCTCGAGGGGCTATTGGCGATGAGACGGCTACAATTTTGAGTACGCTCCTGAGTGATCTCGTCGATCAGGCGAAACAAGGCACGATCTTTACGATGAACGATTTCGATCGTCTGCGGGTGGAGCGCCTAAAGGGCCTGCGGAAGAACACTCCGCCACCAGCTACTCTTCGCGCTCCTGCATACAAGGAAGTCACCCGGCCGAAGCGTGGTACTTCTACCAAGCACATCATTGACTATCTGACATTCGCGGTGGCCATTCCCACGATTGATCGTGCGTTGAAAGACTTGCATGCCTTTGGGGAGCTGGGTCGAAATGGTCATGGAATCAATAACTGGGATGCTGATCTGGCCCAGCCAGGCAAAGAGTTCGAATTATTGGCCAAACGGTCACCTACATGTCGGGCAATTTTTTCCGAGTTAAAAAGTGACCTTACCAAGCTGCGAGACGAATGGGATGAAAGCAGCGGTAAGTGGGTGATGAAAACTTTATCCAAATCATCGAACCCCGCGGAAGACGAGGGATATCGGCAGCGGGTCCAAAACGCCTACCGGAAGTATTGCGGCATCCAGCCGCAGTCTCAACCGCAGTCTCAGAAAGCCTCCACCGGTCCACGCTCAGCACAAAAACCCGCTACGTCAGCCAAGAATGCAGATGACGAGGCCATAGTAGAGTCTCTCCAGCAAGGGTTCTTGACTGACTCGACACACAGTCCGTGGGCTATGATACGGGCGAGTCAGTTTTTCCGAATGTTCTACAAAACAAGAACTGCGATTGTCTGGCAACTGGCCGGCCGAGAGCTACAGGCAATCAAGGCCAACATGACGCACGGGCGGAACAATAACGGTATAGGTGGCTCTAATATTCTGATGCTCCCGCATTTTTACGCTTCATCTCGGGTTGACAAGAGAACGGGCAACCGGATAGCCACCCGGATTCTCGGGGATGACGACGATGCCGTGTTTTACGACTGCGATAGCTTCTCTGATGGGGAGGGATGAGTAGTGTCTTGGCGTGAGACAATAAGGACAGTTGGTATTTCTGGTTTACAGCGAGCTTTTCGTGGCTTGTATTATGTCACCCTATCAGGCAAGCGCTGCCGGTTTGACTTGTCAGTTAGTATGATTTGCAGAGTCTTAAATCGTTACTTCATATTGGAAAACAGCAATTTAGATTGCTTTCATGAGTCCAATGCCGTCCGTGTTTTGGTTGTGCAGTGTGATGCTAAACTATCCACTCCAGATATGTAAGTCACATACATGCACTTCAAGCTTTCCATTCGCACTTTTTGACTCGGTCACAGAGGTCCAAGAGGAGGTTGGCGCCCCACTTGAAGTCGTCTAGTTCCAGATAAACTTGCGCGCTGAGACGAACCCAGAGCTGGCCGTCATAGTAATTGACAGGGATGAAAATATTGTTTTCGGCGACCATGCGGTCACTGAGCCAGGTCAGCAGCTCTGGAAGGCGGGACAAAGGAATGGATACGGAGTCAGCACTGGATATATCACTGTCCGGCTTGACAGTGATGGGCAGCCGGACGTTGACCAAGGCACAGTCACGGACATTGTTGCCCTCAGCATCCATGACGTCAGTGCCCAGGATGGCAGCGACGGCGTCGCCTCCCTTGCGGGCGAGGTCGACGCAGTAGTCATGGATGGCCTTCTCACCGCCACAGACTTTCTCGCGGAAGGCGATGGCGTCGGGGATGCAGAGGTAGGGGCTGTGGTCTGCTGTGCCGACGTCGGCAAAGAGCCGGGAGAAGTAGTTGTCAGATGCGGTAGACCCAGGCGCGGGCCGGTTCTCGGGCCTGAGGTAGCCGTGCGAGGTCGGCAAGCTGGTGGCGAAGAGGTGCTGGTTGCGCAGCGGCACGTACAAGACGGCACAGCCGCGGGGGGCAAAGAGCCACTTATGGCAGTTGGAGGTAAAGAAGTCGGGCTTCACGGTGCCGCCAAGATGCGTCAGGTCAATGTGACCGATGCCGTGGGCGCCGTCGATGAGCGACAGCATGCCGAGGTCACGGGCGGCGGCGGTGAGGCGCTCCCAGGGCAAGAGGACGCCGGGGGCGGAGACGATGGTGTCGATGACGAGCAGACGAGGCCTAAGGCCACGGGCGACGGCGTCGGCGTGGGCGGTGTGCAGACGCGCGACTATGACGTCGCTGCTGTCTCGGGTGAAGTGGACGGGGATCTCGACGGTCCGGAGACGGCCAGCCTCCTCGTGGGCCAGCATGGTTTTGCGGCAGGCATCGTAGATGGTGCCAAAGTACAGCACGGCATCGCCGCCGTCGGCGGACCAGCCGTTGGCGAGGTTGGCGACGACGACGTTGACGCCGGTGGTGGCGTTGGTGACGAGGGCGACCTCGTTGACGTGGACGTCGGGGCCGAGGAGCGGTGCCAGCGCGGCGCGCGAGCGGACCAGCAGCTTGGGCTCGACGAAGCGGCGGTACACATCGACGGCGGCCTCGTGGTCGCGCAGATACTTTTCACGCGCAAGGCGCACGGCAGTCGGGAAGCTGCCGTAGGAGCCATGGTTGAGCTGGCAAAAGTTCGGGGCGAAGTCGAAGAGCGCGCGCATGGGCTTGCCAAAGGGCGTCGGCGGCGGCAGGGCGACGGCCGGGGACGCGCTGGTGAGGCCGTCGTCAGCGACATTGCGCACGGGATCCATGGCCAGAACAGCAATGAGCAGTGAGGCAGTTCAGCGAGGCAGTGAGGCAGTTGGCAATGACGCAGAAGGCAGGTGGCACGAAGAGACAAGTGGCCCTGGCAGCGGGGAGAAAATCTGCCTGATGCGATGCGAATATCCGGGTGAGCGCGTGATAACGGCGCAAGAGAGGAAGAATCCGAAAGCAGCAGACACTTTAGCTAGAGGGTGGCGATGTCAACAACGTTTTGGATGAGGCTGCCAAAATGCTCAAAATGCCCGAAATGCCCGAAATGCCCGAATATGTAGTCCTCAAAACCGAGCTGTGACTCAGACACGATTCAGTCTTGGCTCCGTATCGTCCGTATCGTGAGTCTACAGAATCTATCAGCCAGCGCGCCGTTGTTTCGTCCCCGCAGCGGCCTTATCTTGCACAGAGGTTTGTGTGTTGCTGTCAATTGAAGGGCGTGCTCTGACACAGGTTCGCCGGGCTTGACCCAGTCGTACTAAGCCGAGCCAGGCCGTAAGTTCACGTGACCAGCACAGCTTACATAACCCTGGCGATCACGGGCGAGCCTCGGCGCCCTTTCGTCGTGGAGTAGCCCCTTTCTGGAGCCAAGGCCCCGCTCAGTACACAGCAGTGACGCCACAAAGCCAATAGGACGCCTGCTTTTGCTCCTGCGGGCTTGCTGACGTATTACGAGAATACCGCATCTTCTCCACAGAAATACCACGCGCTGTGCGCGCTGCCCGCGCAAGACCGCACCTTCTTGCGCTAACGAAATGGCAGGGTGCTTTCTTCGGATAAATCTTGCTTTAGAGTCCATTAAAGTCCATTGCATTGCAAGCCACAACTCGCTGTCTGCCTCGTGTCCACCCCCTTTTCTTCCCTTTACAAGCCTCTGTCCTTCCGCTCGTTATTCTGGCTGCTGTCGTTTCTGTCTTCGACCTTTCCGGAGCGCATCCGAAGTACCTGTCCGGCGCTGTTTCGCCCCGAGTGCAACTGCCGAACGCTAACCGAATCAAATCGCAAGCTTCTTTGATCTTTCGCATCGCATTGCCCGTATTGACAATCCGACGAGCCGACTGCGTTTCTTGGCCTTCCACCGAGCACACCGGCCGACCTGGCCCGACTTTTGTCTCCTTGTCGCTCCCAGCCGGACATGGTCATCCGTCCGTCGCCATGATCAACCGTCGCTTCGCCGTTGTCGCATTGCTGCTGCTCGCCTTCGTCTGGAGCATCAAGTTACTGCCCATCCAGGACTATAGCTCCGAGGCATGGCGGACTGCTAAGCAGTCATTCTCCGGCGGTGCCAGCAGCTCCAGCAGCTCCAACATCTACACGCCCTCCACATGGCTTCCTGCCACCGGTGGGCCGTCGCCTGCCGACATGTACTTTGAGCAGATCTTCTCGGTCGACGACCCGGCCGACTACGACTTCTCGACTGTTGCCGAGGTCTGCGAAGCGGCAAATTGGGACGAGAACGAGGCCTACATCAATTGCGTGGGCATGAACGCCGGCATGACCACGATCATGAGCCAGGTCAAGGTGTGCCTGAAAATGGCCATCGAGACGGGCTCGCACCTTGTGCTGCCGAGCATGCCGCTTCGGGATTCGAAAGACCTGCTCAACTTCAACTTCCTGAACCAGGACGCCTACATGCCGTACGACAAGTGGTACGATGCCGACCACCTGCGCAAGCAGATGGCCCGCGTGTGTCCGCGCATGAAGATCATCCACCCCGACGATCTCGGCAAGACTGTGGTGGTCGAGAACAAATTGTCAATTCTGTGCAGGGAGGCCGTCGGATACCAGCATCTGCACAGCTACTTCTGGGTAGGCCGCCCGTACAAGACTTTTTTCAACCACCAGTTCCCGCTGAAGCTGCAAGAAGTGCAGCTTGCCCGCCTCAGTCTGCCGCCGCCGCCAGCCCCCACGCCGGGCGCCGATGTCCCACCGGCGGATGCCCCGCGCATCACTGTCGTCGACGTGGACTCGGGGTTCATGATCTTCCGCATCACCGACGATCCCACGCGTCGGGACCTGCGTATGTGGACGGAGCTGGCTCACATGGTGCGCTTCCGCGAGGACGTTCGCACCGTTGTCGACCGCATCGTGAAGCTCCTGCCGCCGACCAGCGGCTACTACGGCGTGCACTACCGGGCGGAAAATGACAGCATTTGGAGCACGGCCGAGCACCAGCTGGGGGTCGACCTTGACGCGCTCGACAGTGCCTGGGCCAAGTTTGGCAGCAACGCTACTGTTGAGAAGCCGCTGGTGTACCTCGCGTGCGGCGATGCAGTGCAGGTGGAGAATTTTGTCAAGGCTGGCGGCGAGCGCGGCTGGGAAGTCACGCACAAGTGGCGGCTGGCCGACGAAGAGACGAAGGGTCTCATCAACGCGATGCCCTTCGACTTCCAGGGAGCCATCGACATGGGCCTCATGGTGCGCAGCGGCTTCTTCGTCGGCGTGCAGGGCAGCGCGTTCTCGTCGACAGTGGCGAACCAGCGCGATCCCACGGGCCGCTACCGGGGCAGCTCACTCGACATCCCGGACGGCGGTGCGCGGACACACTTGTTCAACGATCTTGATGCGCAGGAGTACGCGTGCTGCCTGTGAGCCGCTGCTCAGGGTCCTTTACTAATGTTTTAATCTGGATGTTGTTTTTTCCGGTTCAGCTTCCGGTTTTGCTGGTTTTGCTGCGGGCTTACAAGTACTCTTTTTGTAATCACTTTTTCCTGTATCTTGTTCGCTGCTGGTTGCTTCGCGAGCACGGGCCAGTTGGTGTCTGTTTGTCTTTTTGCTTGGGTTTGGGTTAGAGGTGATGGTCGGTGTAGATCAGGGTTCCTCAGGCGTCTATATACCTGCAGTGTCTAACTAAGAACGGCTGGGCAACTGCGATTGCGTAACTTGACTTATACGGAATTATAATTAAATCATACATATATCAAGCGTGGGTGCAGTGAACATGTCATGATGATGCTGAAAGGGGATCATGTGAGAATGAGAAAGTGCTATGTAGGACACACCGTCAACCACTATATACATGGAGAGCCGACGAAATATGTAAAGAAAATACAGAATAGAATAGAAGCGGATTGATACATCAAGTATTACAGATAGCGGAAACAAAGGCCTGGTCCAAAATACACCTCGTGCCATAACACGAGGACGCGCAGCCACGAGCCGTGAACCCTGTACAGAACGACTGGAGCGTAGGTACATGGAGCGGCATCAGGGTTTATAAATCGTCCAGTTCGGACCGTAGAACGAGCCAGGTAGCAGTGCTCTCGGCATCGCTGTCGGTATCTGTATCTGCGTCGCTGCTCAAGCCCGCTGCGGTTTGGGTATAGCGGCGACCGCACGCGACCGTCGCGGCAGCAGCAGCAGCAGCCGTAGCGGCGGCGATGGCGACGGCCCACGGCACCGCGCGCGGCGGTTTGGAGGTGGTGGGTGCGCAGTAGGCGCCTTGGCGCTCGAGGCTGGGGGGACGACGGTGATGGTGCGGATGGCTGGGCGCATCGCGAGTCCGGCGGCGACGGCGCTGCGCCGGCGGTCCAGCGGCGGCGTCGGGGGCGGCGGGCGTCGGCGTGTGCTTGTCGCGACGCGGACGTCCGCGGCTGTGAGCAAGGCGACGGAGCTGGACGGCAGAGTTGGGGTGCGAACTGTGGCGGTCCAGGCGGCCGAGACGCTTGGAACTGCCGGGATCGTCCGGATCGTCGAGGTAGGGGGCGAAGAAGAGACTGTTGTCGAGCGAGCCGACAGGGAGCTGTGGCAAGGGGTCGCGCAGGGCGATGCCCATGGCGGGCAGTAAGGCTCTGGGCGCCGTCATCGAGTGGGGACGAGGGAGACGATGCAAAGTACAAAGAACAGGGCAAGGGCTGTCATGGAACGGAGAGGCCACGCGAAGTGCTGAGTGATCACCGAGACCATCTGCCCCAGGGCGAGGGCAACGCAATGTTATACGGGTAGGACGCAGACGTGCCTCCGCCGCCGGCGGCGACAGGGGCGTTGCATCGTGCCGCGAGAAATGCGACGGATGTACTCATAGGATGGCATTCACCCAACCACAATGCAAGCGCAGTGCTTCAGAGATCGTTCGTGGCTGTGATTGGCTAGCGGCCGCTGAAAAGCCAGCTGACTCATGCTTGAGTTGGGCAGGAGGGCGCCAACATGGAGGCGCAGCAGCTGCCTGGAGGCAGGCAACAGACCTCGGATACGCAGGCAGTGGACGTGCAGCCGATCACAGGCGGCGTCAGCTGGTTGCATGCGTCACGTTGGGTCACGTTGGGAGATTCTCGGGACTCGGGTCAGACTTAAGACACTTGGGTCAGAGTTGGGTCAGATCTTGGGTCAGTCTTGATAAGGCTGAGACGGTCGCTTGGTTATATAAGCAACCTCAGCCTTGGATGTGCCGCAGGTTGCGTTGTGGCCATTGTTACTGCCTTATCATTGCCACACCCCGTAGAGAGCTCTATCTACGACTAGGGTAGGTAGCCAAGAAAAGTGCCGAGAACACGAAAACCGATATCCTGCTCTTGGTTGTGACTAATAAACTTCCGCTGTATCCGGAGCCTGCTGACGCTACACCTTGTAGCGGTCGGTCGGGTCGTGGGCTGGGCGATAGACAAAGTAGTCAAAACGCGCGGGCAGACCGGAGCCGTTGAGATCAGACGCGGCAATGCCGACAAAGGAGCCGGTGAAGCTGCCGTGCTCGTGGTGGCCGCCGCACTCGTCGGAGACGATGGAGGCGTCGTAGACGGGGCCGACCTCGCGCAGGGCATCGTCAGTATGAGCCGGGCCGGCTAGCGCGTACCAGAACTGCAGCGCCCGGCCGCGCACTGTGACGGCAAGGCGGACCTTGCCGTCGGCGGGCAGGAGGACGGGGGCGGCAAGCGGCATGGAGATCTGGCCGAGCGGCCAGGAGGCCTCGGACGAGAAGATCTGCAGCTCGCGCTGGCCGGGCGTGTCGTTGTCGGCGGTGACGGTGAGATAGAAGAAGTTGTAGCGGCAGTAATAAACGGCGAGGCCGGCGAACTGGCGCTCGTCGGTGGGGGCAAAGTCGACGACGGTCTCGGCGTCAAAGGAAAAGTGTTCCTGGCGGCGGGCGACGAGGGCCTGCTCGAACCAAGAGCCGACCGACTCGCGGCCGTAGAGAACGAGCTGGCCGGCGTCGGAGTCGACGGTAAAGAGGCGCGCCGGCTCGGGCGAGCGCAGCCACTGGAAGTCGGGGTGCAGGCCGGGGACGGCGACGGCCGAGGGCGCGACGGTGCGCGCGAGCACGTCCCCGTCCTCGTCGGCGCCACCAGGAAAAACGTACGGGAAGGGATAGCGGCGCTCGGCCCAGTAGGGCGCCGTGGCCGGGTTGTCGTCGCGAGCGCCGGGCAGGTCGACGTACAGCGCGGGCACGGGGCCGCCGACGACGTCGAGCCAGCCGTCGGAAGACCAGCGGACCTCCTGAATGGCGGTCTCGCGGCCGAGCACGCAGCGGCGGCGCTGCGTGGTGGGCCGGCCGGCGAGGTGGACGAGAAATGTGCGGCCGTCGGGGGTGTCAACGAGGTCGGCGTGGCCGGCACGCTGCAGGGCGGCGTGCGGGTGGTCCTTGGCCGAGAGGAAGTGCGGGCTGCGCGGCGGCGGCGGCGTCTCGTAGGGGCCGGCGATGTCGCCGGAGACGGAGCGCGCCAGCGTGGCGGCGTGTTCGTAGCCGGTGCCGCCCTCGGCCGTCAGCAGGTAGTAGACGCCGGCGCGCTTGTACAGGTGCGGCGCCTCAGTCAGGCCCAGCGCAGTGCCGCGGAAGATGGTGCGGCGCGGGCCGACGAGCCGGCTGGCGGCGCGGTCAAACTCCTGCAGCGCGATGCCGGCAAAGGTGGTGCCGTTGACGCGCCGGCGGTGGTCCAGCAGCATGTGGACGAGCCACGAGCGGCCGCTGTCGGGGTCGTGGAAGAGCGACGGGTCGAAGCCGGCCGAGGTCGCCGGCATCGGGTCCGACCACGGCCCCGCGACCGCCGGCGCGTTTACAATGTAGTTGTGCGTGTCCTTGAAGCTGCCGTCCTTGCGCTTGACATCCGTGTAGACGAGCCAGAAGCGCGCGCCGTCGTGCGACAGGCACGGCGCCCACACGCCGCCGCTGTCCGGGTCGCCGCGCATGTCCAGCTGTGCGCGCCGGCTCAGCGGCCGCGCCACCAGCCTCCAGTTGGCGAGGTCGCGCGAGTGGTGGATCTGCACCCCCGGATACCACTCGAATGTCGACGTCGCCACGTAGTAGTCGGCACCGACCCGCACGATCGACGGGTCGGCGTTGAAGCCCGGCAGGATCGGGTTGCGCACGAGAGGCATCGCCGGCTAATCTGGGCCGAGTGCTGAATGCCGAGAGCTGTGCGTCACCATGTCGGTCTGCGAGCGCCCACCGCATCCGTGCTAGATATACACGCGCAGGACTGCCGCGATGCTGCTCAGCCAGCAGCCGCACTCTGCATTTTACCGGCGCCGCCGCCTCGCCGCGTGAGGGGTTGCGCCGTTCTGGGTGGTGATTCGCGGAGAAAGTTTTGATTTTCCCGGCTGTTGTCAGTAAGCAATACAGTTTCGGCGATATTCAACGGCGACAATACAGCATGGCCACTGGACTCACCACATGTCTACCCATGTCAAGGACGGCACCCAGCTCTTTTTGTCAGAGGTTCTGCTGCACCCAAGAAGCGGGACTTTGGTGCGATTGCCAGGAAGATGGAAAGTTTGTATTTACATAGAAGCAGATTATATGTAAGATACATCACAAGTAGAAAGCCAATAAATTTACTCCGTACCTACCTACCAATAGCCAACTATCTTCAATAGAAGACGGTCCGAGACGTTTACACAGAAATACTCAGTTCAGACTCCCCACAGCTCATATCAACGTCCATCTACTCGTACTAAGCACACTATCGCAGCTGATCTCACCGTTGACCCGCCTCTGCACCGTTTGCTTTGGCGCCGCGCAGTCTATCTGTACGAGTACGCCGTTGCGCTCTCCGTCTTCGCAGTCCGCCACCCGCTGCCCACTCGCAACGCGTCACCCCGGCCGACAGCCACGTGCCGACGACACTGAAACTCCACAGTTCGGCCAGGTTCTCTGCCATCCCACGCCTGCAGCGTCTCAAGATAACGAGAGGCAGCGTGTGCACCGCAACAAGCCTAGCGGCCGACGCTGGACACATGGGATCGCCGCGCCCCTGTCCGCATTACCTCGACCGCGTAATTTGTACAAAGTACTATTACGCTTCTTCCACTTTGCTTCGGACGAAACGAGAGAGCAGTGCATATACAGTGCGCATACAGTGCAAGCACTACTCCGTACACTGACGAGAACTGTCGCATCGAACTGAAATCAGCCAGTGCAGTCCTGTCGCGAGAAGACAAAGGCGGAGATCACTCCGTACCCGTCGCACCGGGAAATTGGCCGAGGGCAGAGGAGACCGTTGTTTTGGACTGCGAAGTGGGGACAGTTAGGCTGAAGACGGGGCTGTTTGCACGGACAGTGCAGCACTGTCATTGGCCAGACTCTGCGCCGTGAAATTGCCATATCCTAACCCGGACTAGAGTCACGATTCTTTGCGGAAACAACCTCAATTTAGACTCGACCTCTACCGCGAACCCTGCAAAGACGTGCTTGCTCGCACTGACATGGCGCATGTCTGGTCACTCAGCTGCGACATCCTTGCGGATCGTCTAGCTGCAACCAGCAAGTCGGTCTGCGGCCGCTGCTAAAACGACATGGGGAATCTACACAGAGACGTGGCCAAGACAGAAAGCGAAAGAGAATCGCATGCAGACCGAAATTTTTTCTCGAAGGGGTCATGTACTCCGGACGTCTTACCCTATGATCGCGTCACCAGTGCCGGCCGAAGTGCGAAGTAGCGCATCTGCCCGAGAGCGAGGCCAAACGGCTCCGTAAAAGACGAAGAAGGGTGCCCAGCCTTGGGCTGTGCACGTTCCTTCGTTTCTTGAAATGCGGGCTTGTTTTCTCTCTGCCTTTAGTCGTATCATCTTCCCGCGTACGCCACCACTCTTCGCTTCTTCTTCCCTTTGCTTGTATCTGTTTTTTTCTACGCCGTATTACTTGCACGCCCAGCACAACGTGGTGTCGCGCCTCCTGAGAACGGGTTGCTGGCTGGCCCTCTCCAACCTTGTTTTGCTCGACCTTGCCGTCATCAATACAACACGACGGTGTCGTCTTGACTCACACGGCCTCCCGGCCCTGGCATTTGGCCGGGCATCCCCTCTTTCACACAATGCTACACAGCAACTCGGGTTTCCTATTCAATTTCATAACTTCATCACATTGATACCTCGCATTCGCAGAAGCAACTTAAGACATCTGTCACGCGACACATAATACCTGACACTACCATGGTCGCCATACACCCAGTCGATGGCCAGCAGGACGAGGTCTTTGCCCGCTTTTTCAGTGGCATCCAGGACTACTGGGAGACCCTCTGCAGGCGGACTGAACAGCGGGGTGAACAGGGTTTGCATCTTCAGCGGAGAGCAACAAGTACGCGCCGGCTTTGTTTGATTTTGTTTTGCCTCACTTGCCTCCGTGTCTCATACGAGGCTGATCTCTGACCCCACGACAGCTTCCAAAAGTACATCTACAGAAAAGCCCAAGACTACCACGAAAACTACGGCCAAAAGTACGACCAGCACAAAGGCAACCAAGACAGCCAAGACAACCGCCGTGACAACTGCTACCACCGCCGCCAGCTCTTCCAGCACCCCCTCAACGATCACCCCTGCCGCGACCGTCGACGGCTACTGGACCTCGGCCTACGTTGCCATCGACGGCCAGACCGTCTCGGTCTTTGTCCACAGCGGCAAAACCGTCTCAGCCGAGTATGTGGGCACCGACGGCAAGACTAGCACCGTCGCATACACCCTCACCGGCCTGACCGCTGCCACCAATGTGCCCGTACAAACAACTAGCTTGCTGGCCGCTGCAACGTCGACAGCCGCGGCCGCGTCTGTGAGCAGCAGCAACAGCAACTCCAGCCACGTGGGCACCATTGTGGGCATTGTCTGTACGTACCGGACCGCTTCATGTTCTCGACCGTGCTCGACACCATCTGGCTAGACGCTAACGCCTGCAGTTGCTCTTCTTGCCGTCTTCGCCGGCATATTCCTCCTCTTCCGCTACCGCCGGGCCCGCGTTCTGCAACCGATCTTCCGCAACCTCCCCAGCCGTGGCGAGCCGCTCCATGCCGGCAAGGACCTACCGCACGGCTCGGATGGCTCCAACCGCGCTGGCTCGGTGGACTCTCTCCTTGCACGGGGCGACAGCAAGACAGCTCCCACGACTGTCGTGTCTGCTGAGACGAAGCTGCGCGTGAGCCATGCCGCTCCCGGCCTGTACTCGGAGAAGAGCCACGGCAACAACATGGCGATGGTGACCCGGAGCACGAGCTCGCGCAATCTGAGCGCCCGTCCCTCGGTCACGTCGCATCCAAGCAGCCGCCACGCGGCCGGCCGGAACTCGTACGCCAAGCTCGACGCCGACAAGAAGCCGCCGGAGCCGAAGCCAGAACCGCGACCGGGCATCCAGATCGACGCCGTCACCCCGCTCGCAGTGCCGCCGGTTGCCGTCTTCCGCAACAATTCTGCCATCGTCACCACTTCCACCATCCCCGAAGAGCCGCTCTCGCCCAGCTCGCCCAGCTCGCCCAGCTCACCCACCTCGCGCTCGGCCCGCAGGAGCAGCTACAGCACCTTTCCCACCACCGTTCGTACGTACCCCCCGGCACGCACGACTGTCCCGAAATTGCAGCCGGCACCGCCGCCGCTTGCCGCTCGCCGGTCCATGACGCCCCAGGTCGTGCAGATACCGCCGCTGCCGCCCGGCCTGGCCAAAGCACGCCGGGCCTCACAGCAGCGCGCCCTCGACACCACGCAGGTGCCGCTCAGCCCGCTGTCTCGGACGCCCGCAACCGATACCGGGCCCGTCTTCCGCAACCCGTTGGCACTAAAGGCGCCGCCATCGCGGACGGGTAGCGCTGTCGACACCGGCACCGGAACCAGCACTGACCAAATGATCCGTCCGGCGCGGCGCGCCAGCCTCGGCAGCATCGATGCCGTCAGCATCGCCAGCAGCGCGCTTATCTCGCCGTGTAATGTGCACTGGCCGATGCCGCCCAGCACGCCCACGACGTCCGTCTTCACCGGCACGGTTTCCAATGACGGCAGCCGCCGCGGGTCAGCTCCCTCTTTGCCTCCGCTGTCCTTTGCCGGCGGCGGTAGCAGCAGCGAGAACGGCTTTGGCACCGCCCTCGGCGTCCCCGGTGGCCACCTGCACACTGTTCCGCGCAGGGCCGTCGGCGTCTCCGGCAACAGAGCGGCAAACTCGACGATGCCGGCTCAGCGTTCTGGCCTCGGCACGGCGCCAACGCGCGTGCCCTTTGGCGCACCCGGCACCCGCAACCTCATGCAGAATCAGGTGCTGCGGCGGCCCAGTGCCACTCTGTTCGACGATGAACCGAGCTCTCCACCGCCTACTGAAGCACCGCCGCCGCCACCAGGACCGCGTGGGAGCCTCCTGGGCTCGCAAATGGCCACCAGCACAACTACCGTTCGAATCCCTATTTCCCGCTTCTCATCGCTACGGAAGCCGTCCAACTAGATGTCGGACGCGCGTCTTTGTATATGCATAATTACATCACCGTGCTAGGTTTTTCTTCTTATCTATTTTCTTCTGTATTCTTTTTTGTATATACCATTTCGTTTTGCGACGAGCATAGCCTTCTGCATCTTAGACTTCGTGCATTTTTTCACTGGAGAACGGAAGACGCAGAGTTTTACGATTTCTGAGGCTGAAGCAAAGGTTCGATTGTAGTCCACTGCCAGCTCCACTCGTTGCATCGACATATTCCCATCTAGTGTTTCCGCCCCCAAGTTGTCCACAGCCCTTGGTTCTGATCGCTGTGCATATTGCGCGCGGTCGGTGGTCGTATATGAGTGATGTCCCCAGATATGTCTGGAATGTGTAGGGACTACCGGTTGGTGTCAGCGAGTAGAACTCCAAATAACTGGTGTATGACTTATGACTAGATCAACCTGCCTCAACGATGGTCTGGTAGCGATCGTATTCTTCTGGAAGCAGAGACCCTTGCCAGTGGTCGTCTCCTCTCTGCTCAGGCCGGGGGATCCCTTGGTGCAAGTCTTCACACCAATCTGGCAAAGAAGTCGTTGCGTGGCTCCCTGCTCAAGGGCGGCAAGAAATCGCGGCCAGACACAGAAAGTCCATCCTTTGGGCTCGCGGGGCGGTTAATGTGGCAAGCCGAGACACGAAGACTGTCATTTATTTGCAAACGAGTCTGTAGAATGAGCGGTAGGATAGATGGCCGTCCGGGCGCACGGTCAAGACCTCCGCTGCCGAGGAGGACAGCCGTGGGAAAGGTAAGTAAGATACGGGCAGGGATCCAGGCTGTTTGATTTCGCGGGGCTGCTGTCAAAGCATGCTGGCGTAGCGTTATGTATCCCACGAGCCGGGAAGATAGAGGATTCCATTCTCGTATCTTTACCAAAGTCACTTCTACGCCCACCCAACCTTTCGGAATCTGCTGCTTTTTCTTCCGACAAAGACGCTTGACATGGGCGTAAGACACCTACGGTCTCTAACGTGTGTGGGGCGGCTCTGGAGAAAGAGTGACAAAGACATGGCAAACGCAAATATTTTGTTTGCTACTCGGAAAACTGCCAATGGCAGAGAGGGAGTGGCGGACTTCGACAACTTCACCTATCACGCTAGCCTGAGAAGTTTTGAGGCATGCCGGAAATCGTGCCCAGACCTAGAGACCTAGGTCCTCGCACAAAATAAGTGCCAGCTTGGGGCCACGCCAAGAACAAGGCATCTGCAAATTCGCGGACCTCGCTCTCTGTCATACTCGCACTCGCATTCCGCTTGTGGCGGCAACAGGGGTCTGTTCAGGCGTTTGCAGTATTCTGGATGCCACGCCATTGCAGCCGCAACTGCAGAGTACTCGTGACTGGGACCCAGCATTTGTCAACGGCATAAGACGGGGATGCACAGGAGAAATCCCGCAGCTTTCTATTGGCCATATTTCCTTGCTAGTTTTCTTTCGGAATTTTTTGTTTACATGGTTGCCGCCTGCGTCTGCCCACATTTGCTTGATGCGGTTCGGAACATGTCGTACTGCAACATTGTATGTACCCGGTTACCGTCTTATGGCTACAAAATGCACAGTACTAGGGCAAACGGTGGTTCGACAATTTTAGTGGCATGTACGTTGTAAGCGATCCCGACGCGGCCGGCTCTGTAGTAGTCTCCCTTCCGTAATGCTACCCTCGGCCCGCTGCAGGATACTCTTGCACTTGTACAAATCTGTCCATGCTGGAGTAAGAGTATTGCACCAGCATTCTGTACATGTAATACCTATTATCTAGCAAGTACGGAGTATGGAGCACGCTAACACAGCTTGATGCCGAATTCCCTATTTCATACAGAGGATGCTGCTGGGGCCTGGCCCGACCAGGCTCTGGGATCCTCTGGGGCTTGTTCTTTTCCTCTTCGATCTCTGACAATGCGGCAGAGCTGAAATTGCATTGGCGCCTCCGACATTCAAGGTCTAAGACAAAGTACAAGTACAGTACGAAGCCTGTTTACAAAATGTGCCGCACGAAACCCTGTCTATATAATGGCTATTATGTCCAATACTTCTTACAAGCATGCAAGTCGCAAGCACCTGCGTCGTTGGTCACCAGGCCCGTTTCCCAGCCTGCCTCGAGTGGACTACTTTGTACGCTGCACGCTGCAGTCAAAGGTGGGATGAACAGTTTGCAACAGCGGCGAGAGATGCCGCTGCTGCGTAACCACTACATCGTACTGTACGAATCATACATACAAATCCTGCAGCTGCACAGAAAGTATTGCAATTACTAGCAGTAGCGCCAAGAATGTTGTCCCTTGTCCAGTCTGCTCCAAGGTCACGGTATCTGCAACGACAAATTGCGTCGTAGCCTGCGTCCGGCCTCAGCCAATTTAACATGAATACTGCAGGGATGCAAACACCCCATTCGTGACTGTTTTGTGCAGGCCTCTCTTCTTCTTGCCGATACATCGTAACGTCGTAGTTAACGTGCTAGTTCATGACGTGTCCTGGTGCAAAATACTACTTCAAACGAATGCAGCTGACGTCCCTCTCCTCTCTCTTACAGCATACTGCCAGCGCATGCGGCTGAAGCAAGCATGGGACGCCTATTTATCTTCAATTGGCTATGTAGGTAGCATTCGCCAAAGGACTACGACATGCGAGCCCCGGCGATCTTGCACCAAACGGTATCATGTCCTCTCAAGAAAGGCCCGACCTCCTAGAGTGCAATATGGACCTGCAATAATGTCTCGAAAACGGCAAGCAGTCTTCGCAGCAAGGCTGAGCCAACCGTTTCGTATGAATTCTACCTCGGTAGTTCATCGCAAGTCAGCCACTCGGCACACGGAGTCATTATAGGTAGGAGGAAGCGATGGTATTTCTAATAGGCGGTCAAAACCTGGGCTTACGACAGCGGATATGTATGGTGGCCGTCCTGCATGACTAGCTTGCTGTCAAAGCTGCATCATTGTGTCAAACGCCCTTCTCCGGGGCAGTCCTTATTTCGCGTAGAAGAGTGGAATAGAGAGCTACACTACAAGCTACGCAACTGATGCGGCAAGGCGTGGCTACCGTGAGAACTACCCGCAGACTACCCCGTAGCCCTACTGTATGTGTGAGAGGCCGTACCAAACTTCATGTATCGTTAGCGCACCAACTTACTCCATAACATTTGTTGCGGGGTGTTCGCCAATTTTCGGTACCACTGATCTCTACAAATCTAATCTGTGGCGATCTTAAATTGAATCACCCACTTTGTCTCGAGATCTACTTCGTATGGCCTAGATATGTGGGCAATGCTACGGGGTCACATACTCCGTAGATGAGATCGCTGGTCGAAGGTAACGCTGCGAAAAAGCCCAAACTGAACTAGAAATCCCATTTTCTGGTATCGAGTCTGTGAGCAGTAGAGCACGGCATATCCGGCTTCGTATAGTTCGCACTTGCAAGAACATGCCTAGATCTGGCATAGCGTCTAGAAAGGTGCGGGCAAATTCCGTCTACGCTAGCTTTTAATAATGACAAGCATGTATGGTGCATCAGGCGGTGGAGGTGCATGGCTAGTACCATGTGGCCCACAAGGATTCGTCGAGCCATATCACTAGTTGTATCATGGCTGCCAATGGCTTTCAGAGATATGATTCTTTTAATGACTACTTGAGTATTCTCTTGGTATTGCTATCTTTTGCATACTGTGGCCTCCCACGCTTGGCAAACTACCATTATTGACGTATTATGTACGGAGTACTCGCGTCGTTGAACATGTACTCGAGAGATGTTGACTCGAGTGATGTGCTTATTATGTGTATCGTATTACTGGCTTGAGTCCCGCTTCCATTTGCATTTGGCGTGCGCAACCTCCAACCCTTTCTCTTGACCGCCCATGTTTTTTCTTGGACTACGCAAATTATACTTACGTATGGACAAATCAGGGTATACTCTGTACGACAGTATAACTAAAAGACAGATCTCCTTGCCCTCTATCCTATGCTAGTACGTTTCTGAGCTCGTTTGGTTGCCGACAACCCCAACAAGATTCCGGGCCGACGGGCTCTTCCCGTTACTAAGACAGATCCAGCAGCATTAAATATCTTCAAACAGCGGATAGCCTTTCCACCAGCTTGTTTAGCATAAATTCAAATTAGTCGAAAGGGGCTGGTTTGGTATTGGTGCCTTGTGTTATTTTGTATTGGGGGATCAATATTTCCATTGACGTTCCCATTATTCAAGTTGTTCTAAAAAGCCTTGACGAAAACAGATAGAACTTCTTTGTATTCCTATGAAAACCTGTACGGCTTATCCGATGCGAAAGCCACATGCTGACTGGACATCCGTGTTTGCACTTCGGACGGCTTGGCGAGCTTCTATTGCGTTACAGCCTCCCTGTATTACCGTGTATGCCGAAGTATGTACACGTCAACGGCGACCTCGCAATACCCGTATTTGCTCGTATTTGGTCAGGAAGATACAGATACTGTCGTAAAGAGTGAGCTACGTAACCGAGCCTACGGCACCAGCCCCTGTCCCCGCTTATCCGCGTCCGCCACTAAGCTTCCCAGCAGGGAAACCTCAGCACGGCATAATATTCCGTGGCGTGGTGCCGTAGCCATCCGAGGAGATAATTCTGGAATGGAAGGCAGCTATCCAAGTTGGCCCTCCCAATGTCTCACTATATAGACACACTTCCATCTTGGGGTATAACTAGAGATCCTCCAGCTCTCTGTCATTTGTCAAATTGCCTCTCAGTCCCTCCCCCGCCAGCGCCGTCCAAAACTGGGATTCGCCTCGGGAGGTGGAGGCAGAGACATAATGACGGCGCCCGGCCCGTTGTTTGAAACCAGGCTTGCTGGCTACTGCCCTCGCTATTTACTCGCTCTTCTATCCGCTGAGGAATTGTGAGATATCAGAAATCACAGAATGTCTGCCACGGATACGGCTGGCCTGTACCTCCGGGAGCATGTATACTGAGTTTCTCGTTCGACACTTGGTAAGTAATCTGTACCAGAGAAAAAACTGTTGAACACTTTCTTTGCACATGCTTGTGCTGTCCTAGCTCATGCCCTGATCAAAGCGTGGAACCACACCGCCATACTCATCGCCATCTTTCGAGGCTCAGAGTCTGATTGTCGTTACTTGCTAGAGGCATAGAGCATTCTGACCGCACCTTGCCCATATCCCGTCGAAGCCATCCGACGGGACGCCTATTTTATACGTGTCATATTTGGCTTTCCACAACCTACTCGATGTCTTGTCTCCCCCCCACCTGCCCATTCATCTTGTGCTCTTCGACTTGTACAATACGAGATAATGACACAGGATGCAATAACAGGGAGAAAAGAATTCAAAGAAACAAAAAGAGATATGTTATAGTCCAATCACACACACGTGGGTAATTTCACAACTCCAGCCGCTACGCATGTTCAGTTGTCTCCGCTTTCGCCATGCACAGAAGGTGAAGCTGGACATGTTTCGACAATGCACGCCTAAAAGGAAAGAATTCCTTGCTTGTCAGTCTCCAGATAAAACCTTGCTCATCCCTCCGGCATCTTCTACATCTTCATCTTGTTGTGCCGACTTTCTGTGCCCAGCTTTCTTTCTCGTTATTTTCTGCTGGAATTTCAGTCTACCAGCCCACGCCTACATTCAAATCCACCATCTACAACTGTCTCACCCACCATTTACAGAGTCCTGGTTCACACTTTTCTCTGCTTTCACCCAACATATCGCATCCATATGTTGTCCGCTTCTGGAACGTTTAGTTGGCATTTCTAAGACCAACCATTTACTAGAGCACTTCACAACTTTTTGGGTCGACCCAGATATTCTCCTTCATTCACCACTTTGCCCACGTTGCTTTCATTGTTGAATTTCTCTTCCCAGCCTCCACCTAGTCGCAGTGTTTCTGCTCCCTCATTGTGCATACTATCCGCCACTCTGCTTTGTGTACCGATTTTCAACTCAGACATACAAGTGGAAAGTCGCCATCTATCTGCACGACACTCTTTCGCAGCAGGATTAAAAACAAGCGGTGAGAGTCCTGGGTGTGAATGTCAATAGGTCTTTGTCAAAGTACCGGATACGGGTGGAATGAACCTCAGGACATCAGGCGAATTTAAAAAACAAGGCATAAAGGACACTTCCTAGCAGTATATCGGGAGCGGTGTACACAACAGCAGGGCGTGCCACTACGAAGAAAGAGAAGACTGAATGAAGACGGCGCTCCCCTCGCCACATAATATAATTCTCCCCTACGACATATCGCACAAGATACCATATTTCATACCCGAATCTCTACGAGGAGAGAAGACTGAAAGCAGGAAAGACTGAAAAGACTGAAGGACTGATCCATTGAAGTTGAATCGCAAGCCAGAGATGGAAGTGCCTTTTCATGGGTTGAACACCATGTACACACCTGAACGGCATTCCATCTACCAGAGCAACTCCGATAACAACTATAATTGCAACTCGCACGGGGTGGCAGAGCTACGGAGCCATAGCCACGGCCTCCAATGCGCCCAGAGCGGACACAATCAACAGAGACATGCCCCTAAAGCTGAGGCAGGTGCCATGGGCGAGGCCAAACATGAGCACACAGACTCGTGGGTGACAGAGTACATGGAACATGACAATGAGTTATTCGCTGGTTTCCATGAAGCGTACGCTATGAATGTGAGTATGGGAGAGACAGCCCCGCGATACAGACGGCGGAGATCCCTCTGATTATGTACAATCCACCAAACAGAACACCATTATGCCGTTGCTTCTCCTGTTCGCACCCCCTGAAACCCAAACAAGCGTTGAATCAGAATAAAAAACAGATTGTTAACTTGATTTTTGTATTAGGACATAACTCTGGCGCAGATCGATGGATTGCCGCGGCTGGTGAATTCCGGCCAAGCTACTTCGCCGCAGGACACGTACAATGCTAGCAACGTTCTAGCAGTACCCATGCCCCAAAGCGACATGATAATCCGGCAAGTGACATCGCACGAGGTGCCTGAGACCGAAGTCGTGGACGTGCAAACACAGCTGTCGCCACAGTCCTACGCAGATGCACAGTCATCCGGGCCAAGTTTGAGAATGTGCAGAGTTCAGAGCAACACGGACGAGACGGGTGCAAACATGGAGACAACTGGCGATCTTAGCGGAAAGTTGACACCCGACTTCAAGCAAGAGTCTCCTCCCATGGCCCAGCTGTCATATGCCGATGACGGTCAGCCTCCGGGCATCTACTGCCAGAACGAGGACTATCCGTGGCCGCCTGCTGCAGAAGATACCCTAGCTGGCACCTACATCGAGGACGACAGCAAGCCAGAAGTCCACCTGGACGGACTGCCTCGCTTTCTCCAGGGTGAGGCTAATCAAACGCCAAATGTGCAGCAGAATGGACTTACAGGCGTTTCTCGGCTGGGAAGAAACCCGATGATCTCTCCCGGCGAGTACACCCACGAGCAGCTGCCGGACTTTCACCAGCAGAATGCGTATATACACCCACAAGCGCAGCTGGTGTCCTACATGGCACCGCCGGCGATGACATCAGCCATGGCCGCGGACGGATCCTTTAGCGGTGCTGCAAGCGATATGATGATGGGCCACGAAAGTCTTTCCCTGTCACCATCACTGTCTCCGTCGCTCTCCTTTTCGCCGTCAAGCATGGCGGCAGCACATCTATCGTACTCGGCAGCCTCGTACAGGCCCGCCGACATCTACATGATGATGCTGGCGGACTCCGGGATGAGCAGTAATGCACCGGGTAGCATAGGCACATGGACAGATATAGCAGCTGTTCCAGCTACGGCTTCAGCGGCCCCCGTCATTTCGGTAGCCCCCAGCCAGGTGCAGCTCATGCCTCCACCAGATGGAGGCGCGGCACCTCTACCGTCGCCCGAGGAGCAAGGGGACTTTTTTGCGGCGTCTCCCGGACTCACGCGATCCGATGTGTGGGAACAGGAAAGCCATGCGAGCCAGGGACGCTGTCCAGGCCAGGTCGAGGCGGCTGCGCTGCAGCCGTGGCGTCCGGCCGGCCGGACAAGGCTGCCTGATAGCCGCAGTGAAGAGGCCCGGGGAAGTCAGGCTGGCCAGAACAGGCACATGGCCCAAAACAGCAGCCGGGGTAGCCGCCGTGCACAGTTTGGACGCAGCCGGCGTGCTGCTCCGTCGACCCGCGGCACCGAGGAGGAGAATATGGGCACTGCCGTCTGCTACTATCCCGGCCAGCAGAAGAGCCCGGTATACAGGACCAGGCTGGCCAGCAAGCTCCGGCAGGAGCAGAGGCAGACTGGGGCCTGGCACGGCGTGTCCCAAGCAGCCGAGACGCCTCGCCATCCACAGCGAGTCATTCGGCAGCAGCGGATGCCGACGCCGGACCCGTTCCTCGGGCTCCAGCCGAGTCCGACAGGTCACTATACGCCGGAGGCAGATCTCATGGGCGCGGGGATGAGCAGCATGCCATCTGAAGGCTACCAGCTCTCGCACGAGCCGATCGGGTCGCCCCGGTACATATACCCTGGTTGCGAGTCGTCCGGTGCTATTCATATGTCGCAAATGCCCCAAATGCCACAGATGCCGCTGGCTGCCCGGATGGAACCGCCAGGTATGGGCCCTGGTCGAGAATCGACAGCCGAGGCGGAGTCGCAGAAGCGGCAGCTGGAGGAGCGCATCTGGAAAGACAAGTTTCTGCTGGAACAGAAGCGGGCCGGCATGACATACCGGGAGATCCGCCGGCTCGGCGGCTTCAGCGAGGCCGAGTCGACGTTGCGTGGGCGGCACCGGACGCTGACGAAGCCGAAGCAGGAGCGGGTGCGCAAGCCGGAGTGGACATACATGGATGTGAGTGACGTTGCTGTTTTTTTCGTTGTCCTTGTCTGCTCTCTCGTTTTTGTCTCCCGCCCTCGCCTAATTTCCTTTTGCTCCTACTCCATCACCTTCTTGTTCTTAATTCATATATTCATATGTTCTCATTCTTACTTGTCATTTGTCTTATACGACTGTTCAAGAGCGGAAATTGACAGCCGATAGGACCGTCTTCTGCAGCGGGCGATTCACACAATGGCGCGCGGCCGCGACTTGCGCAGATTTAAAGTGCCTTGGAAGGCTGTTGCCGACTACATCTACGACCACGGTGGATCGTACCACTTTGGCAACACGACATGCCGCAAGCGCTGGGACTGCCTCCGACAGACCGAGTAGATGGCCCGCTGCACAGGGAGCAGTGTGGAGGGCGGGAAAACAAGAGGAGAACAGACCGGTATTGGGAGGAGACGACTGGCGGGGAGACGAGGAAACGAAGATTAAAGCGACGCAGTCTGGCGGTTGCTCTGACCACTGGCAGAGAGCCCCAACCAAACCACCTTGTATCATGACAGCATATACCGTAACTTAATGGGACAAGAACAGGCCCGCCTCATCGTGTTCCTCTCCATGCTTGCTGGTCACAGCAACGCATCCGTCACTGTGCCGGCTGGCGGGAGGCCGATCCCCGCCAGGATCCGGCCGAGCTGCCCCGGCTCCTCGCGCAACGCGTCCCACTCCTGCGCGCTCTTCACCAGCGCTGTGCCGGCCAGAACGGTACCGTTTAGCGAGAGCGTGCCCACTCGGACGCCGCGCGAGACAGAGCCGCCACTCTTGACGGCCACCACGGCGCTTCCGTCGGCCGTGCGCGGGCAGATCGCCATGGTGTGCTGCGTCAGGGCCAGATTGTAGCTGATGCGCGCCGGCACGCGGCCCTGCTCCTCGTCCGCTCGAGCCGGCCCCGTCAGCTCCGGCGCAGCCGAAACCGTGCACGCCTCTCGATAAAGGCCGAGGTAGAGGGCGTGCAGGGCGGCAGCTGACCTGTCACTCGGCAGCCGCGATGAGGTCACGAAGAACGGCGCCGCGGCCTGGCCTTTTTTGCCTTCTCTCCTCTCTCTGCTTTCTCTGTGCTCTCCGCTCTCTCCGCTCCCTCCGCTCTCTCCGCTCTCTCCGCTCTCTCCGCTCTCGCCCAGCCGGTCCGCTAACACGTCCCACGCCGCGGCATCGGCGCTGCTGAGGCCCTCGCGCATGCGCGCCACCGGCAGCATCTGCAGGTGGCGGTGCGGCTGGCTGGCACCCGAGTGCGTGCCGCTGTTGTAAAATACAAACAGCGCCTCGCCCGCTGCCGCATACGCCGTGATGCACGCGTGTGCCGTAGCCAGATCGTCAGGCGCCAGCAGGTGGTGCTGCGGCGCAAAAGCGGCCGTCGCCAGGATCGCGTGGTCGCGGCAGACGGCAAACTTGTTGAGCACGAGACGGTGAGCCGGCCAAATCTGCGGCAGCACGAGCAGGCCCGGCTCAGGGTCTTCAAAAGGGTCGTACGGCTTTGCCAACTCATCTGGCGATGCCGTCGCCGTCGCCGGCTTGGGACTCTTGCCCTTGGGCTTGCTGGCCAGGGACGGCGCGAAGCGCAGCTGGAACTGGTACGGGCATGAGCGTGTTTCCTTGGACTTTGCAAGAAAAGAGTATGCCACCGACGATAGCACCTACCGGAACACCGTGGACGTGCAGGAGGGCCACCTGGGTTGGGAAGAAGTTCACGTCGCCTGCTGCGAGAGCGCGACCAAATGCCGCGCGGACGAGCTCCGGCAGGTTAGCTGGCGCTGTCACCGCTGCCATTTTTATCCCTTCAACAGAAGAAGAAGACGGTCAGGATAGCTAGGTCGGCGCGGCGAGACGTGTGGGAGAGTGCTGATCGTGGTCGTAAAGCTGGAAGAGGTGCAAAGTGGGGCTCAGAAAATGAAGGCTTTCGCGGTCAGCAATCTCGCTTTAATGCCTACAAAGTATTCACGCATCGAGACGGCGCCACTTCAGCAACACCACTGGGCTACAAACGGTGTTATCATTCGCTTTATTAGCTTTTACAAGAAATCTATATGTGCAACCCATGTACACGGTGCTCGCTTTCCAGCCAGCACCAGCCAGCGCAGCTCTATGCACCGTTCACCGTCTGTCTCTGAAGATAGGCCGCCTTTCTCTCTCCGGACTCTCTATACACCGTTAAAAGCTTTCGGCTCACAGCCCCGGCATGCCCAGCACCCACCGTACCGCCGGCACAAATCGCGGCACCACGTACACGCCGTATAGTCCCGTCGCCGCCACGAGCAGCCCAGTAAGCTTCTCGAACCAGGTGTGGAAGTAAATGGCCGTCATGAGCAGCATCCACAGTGACAGCGCTATGATGGCCGCAGCAAAGCGCACCCCCACGACCGAGGCGTCGGTTTCCTGTAACGGCGTCGGCGTCGGTGTCGCCATCTGCGCCTCGACCTCGGCTGACTTGACGGCGCCATCGGCCATCACGATCGTCCGGTCCTCCAGCGTGCCGCCGCCGCCGCCGCTGCTGCCCGTCTGCCGCAGCAGCACCCAGCCAACCTCCTGGGCGAGAAACGTCGCGCCCGACACCAGCAGGAACACGTGGCCGCTGATGTCGTGGCCGCCGCTCCAGCGCCCGCCCGAGCGCTTGCACGCCGACGCCGCCGTCAGCTTGGCCAGCGACGACAACACCTCGGCGCCGTGTCCCAAGTCGGCCGGCGCCGAGCAGCCGCCGCCCGTGAGCCGAAAGCTGCGGTCGATCAACGCCGGGCCGAAGCACCACTGCGTCACCAAAATCCACCATCCCGTGAGGGCAGCCCAGCGCACGATGGCCGACTGCCGCCGGCTGAAGAGGCTGTGTCGGGGCGCCGCGCGCGAGAACGACGGGTGCGTGCCCACAAAGAAGCCAAACGCCAGCGTGATCCAGAACCAGCCGCGCTTGACAAAGACGACGTTCAGCACGTTGTCCTTGCGCGCAAAGTACGTCGGCGCGCTGCTCTGTATCGTCGCCATTGCATCCAGCCGTGCTGCCCGCGCCTGCGGCGACAGCACGCTGTACACCGTGCCAAACACCAGCAGCGCCGGAAATATCGTCAGGAGCACCGTCTCCCGTGCTGTCGGTGTGTACGGCACGCTGCGTGCCCCAGCCTTCTGTGTGTCTGTCGCTGCCGAGCCGTTGCTCGGTTGTTGCTGCGTGTCGTCCATCTTGGCTGGGCGTCGAAGCTGTCGAGGGGCCTCGGACTGCGAAGGTAAGCCGGCCATGCCAGTCGTGTTTGAAGAACAGTACTCGTCTGTTTAAGCAAGAGATGCGGCAGTCTTTAATCGGATGGCGCCTTAGGAGGCAGCCGTGGTTTGCCGTCGGTGGCGCTGAACAAGCTGCACATTTCGGCGTCCTACCAAGAGTCCGATGACATCATGCGCCACGTAGCGCCACGTAGCGCCACATATCCACATTTGGTTCTAGCGACCTTCTCTGCCTCAGGCAACCACTCGTGTAAGTGAACCTACGAGCTCAGCAATCAAGCCCTTCGAATTCTCACATTGGTATTTCTGTTCTTTTATTTTAACTTCATTCGCTGAAAGATAGTAGCTACAGAGAAAAGTTCGTAACCCAAGTCCCATCTGCCGGATGGTAAACCAGCCCAACCAACGCCACAACATGCATCTTCGATGCTTCGAGCCTCCATGCCCAAAACGGGACGAAAAGAATATAAACACAGACAAATGGTATATGTGCAAGAATAGAAGCTGCCATAGCATCCACTGTCGGATTTCTGTCAGCAGGGTGGCCCACACCACTACGACTGGGTCGACACCTTAGCCAGCGTCGCGCAAAAGTTGTTGCGGTTGTCAGAGTCAAGGGCGATCGAAGTGCCGTCCAAGAGGACCATGTTCGTCGACGCCTTCGTGTTGAGGCCAAAAATGTGGACATTCGATGACGACTCCAGGCTAACGATATTCTCCTGGCAGCTCTCCGTGTCCAGACAGTTTTGGTCGTAGTTATCGAAGAACGAGTAGAGACCAGCACCGTAGATGAAGACGTCGGAAGAGTTCGTAATGCGAAGACCCCAGGCGCGGGCACAGGTGTCCGTAGTGCAGTTATCAAAGTCGGGGTCACCTAGGGAAGACTGAACTGCGTAGGGTGTGCGCGCATCCGGATTGCCCTGGAAGTACGGCGTCTCGGTCTGAATAAGGCCCATGAAAACACTCTCCGCGCTGTTTATCTGGTAGTTGTATAGTACACTGTGCTCAGAGGCAGTGCCTACCATCCACACAGGACCTGTAGACTCAATGAGAACGCCACGGCCGTTGAAGACGTTAATTTGCCCATTGTTGGCAGCCGGCTCAAGATCGTGGTCGGCCACCCAGAACCAGGCATTCTCAACATAGACTGATGACGCCGAAGCAGTGATGTGGAACATAAGGCCAGCTCCCAGGCAAGCTGTGTTAGCAGCTGCCGTGACCTCTGGGTTCTTGGCGCACTGGGACTGCTGGAGATCAGTGCCTGCAGCACCACCGATGCGAACATGAGTATCCCAGATACCTGCAGCGCCCGCCGAAGATCCAGCGAGATTCCATTCGATCATCACCGCACCAGGCTGGGGGCCAGCTGTGGCAAAAACAAGGTCGGAGAACTCAGCATAGCCAGAATCGCCAGATTCGCCAACCTGGAAGACAGGTGCAGTATTGGATGCGTCAGAGAATGTCGTGCTACCGCCGGCAAGAATGACGGGCCAGGCTTCACCAGTAACACGAACGTTTTTGGGGACCTTGACCGTGGAGGTCACGAGGTAGGCACCGTGGTCGAAATAAACAATTTGATCAGAGGTAACGCTGTCAAAAACAGCTTGGATAGCAGCAGTGTCGTCAGTAGCACCGTCGCCCTTCACACCCTTAGCCTTCACAGAGACAAAATTGGAAACGTCAACGGTCTCATACTGCGGCCGGCTGCGGGCGTAGACCTTGCCAGTGGAGTCGAGAAGGGATGAAGACTTCTGCACCGCGTCCTGCGAAACCTGGACGGCCGATGTGGTAGAGCCGCTCTCAGCAGTAACCTTGCCCTGAACCCAAGAAGGAACTTTGGTGTTGCCGGCTAGAATGGTGCCGCCAGTAGAGTCAGAGATTGCGATCGGGACATTGCTGGTCATATCAACATTGTCCACAATCAATGTACCATTAGTGTAAGATGCCGAAGGAGCATACGCAGTCTTAATACCAATAGGCGTGTTGGAAATGGTGCTGTCGAGAAGCAGCACGGAGCCAACAAGCTGGTCAGACGAGCCGCCATTGCTCATGTCAACACCAACGGAGCAGCTGTCAATGGTGATGCCTTGCAGCGTCCAGGCCCAGTTCCAATTCATGAAGACAGCTGTTTGGCAGCCGCGGAATGTCAAATTGCGAGTAGTGAACTGCTGGTTGCCAAAGAAGGCGCCGTATTGACCACCAATGAAAACCAAGTCGGCCATGAAGCCACCAGAGCCGTTATCCATGAAGATGCCTACTTGCGTGTTGGACTCGCTGCTGTCCTGGTGCATGCTGAAAACAATGTTCTGCAGGCTCGTGGCCTGGGCAACTTGCCAGTGAATGCCAGCACCTGAGGTCATAGGCATGCTCGTAAGGTCGATTTCGAAATTGCGAATTTGGCGAAAGAAGTTGTTCTGGTTGACCCACCAGTTGGTACCGCTGCCATCATAAGGATCAGAGTCGATCACGGCAATGCCAGCAAAGCTAGCGCTCGCGACAATCGTGGGAGGGTTGACGGCATCGCCAATAAGCTGGGTGTAGTAGTACTGGATGATGGGCGTGCTGACGAGGTATTTGCCGGCGGGGAAATAAACTATAGCCGGAGTCGTTGTGCTGGAAGAGCAGCCCTGGCCACAGCGGTTGCCAGAGGAAATGGCAGAATTGATGGCAGCGGTGTCATCCGTCACACCGTCACCCTTGGCACCAAAATCCATGACATTACGGTAGATCTGGTAGCCTGAGTCCCCAAAGGGCACAGTGCCATTACGGGCAATGGAGGAAACCCAGTAGCTTGACGTCGTGGCCCGGCTTTCGATAAAGGGGTTTGCAGCCGGGACTAAAGCCGGGGCCGCAGTAACGGGAAGAGATAGAAGCTGGGTGGCTTGAAAAAGGACCGCCGTGAGGCGAGTGGAGAATCTCATCGTGAAAGTGTAGAAGTAGCCAATTTGCTGAAGGCTTCTGTGAATGTATTGATACTTTTATGGCATTAGCTTCAGTGCAAAATTCAGAAATCGAGGAAGGATGTGATTCTGGCGTTTGAGCAAATAGCTCATGTGGCAAGGAGTAAAATGGAAGCAGAAAAGTGCTTTCGAGAAGGGGGGCGTTCGCTTAAATCTCGAGCAGATTTATGAGCAAGTCAGAGGCTTCTGGTGGATATGAATGAGGTAGGGAACGAACTCTGCTGCGGTTCCTTGTTTCAATGTGGAATTTGAATGGAAATTCAACAATTGAGGCATGAATAAAACAAGAAAATAGGGTGGCCGGTAGAGGGCGGCAAAATGTGGAAAGATTGTACAAAGAGGCCCTGAATAGGACACAATAGGAAGACGGGATGAGAGGGACTTACTCTGATTATTCAGCCAATCTTCGAAAAGAAAGTCTAAGATGACCGGAGAAGAGGGCAGTAGTACAAGACAAAAGCGAGGGCAGTGAGTCTTATAGAACACGGATAGCAAGACGATCACAAGGAACGGCTATACAAAAGGCTATCAAAGCCGAAAAATAGATGCAGGTCTGGGGCGAAAAAAGAGGGCCGAAGTGAATGAAGGCAAGGAATGTAGGTAGACCACACGATGCTTGGATAGTTGGTATAGAGTCTCGGCGAGATGTGCGCGTGAGTAAAAATGGCCCAGCCGATTAAGCGGGGAAATGCCACCTCCTGACGAAAGAAGAAAAGACTGGAAAGTAAAGCGAGGCAAGAACGACCGATATGGAAGTTCGCTACGTGCCAGTGAAAGGCAGAACGGACCATCGCATCTTATATTAGGTAAAGGAAAGAGCGCCGCTCCACCTTTGCTCGCATCACTCTGATGGCGCACAGGGAAAGAGCGACGGAGGATGGCACGCTCCTTCCTCGCAGAGCACCAGTCCAAGCATGCTTCATGGAGTCTGGCCTTTCTGCAGGGGGTGTGGCAAGGGGCGGGACCAGTCGATGGCAGGAATCGTCCGAGCCTCTTGCCTGGAGCGCCCGTACCCAGACCCACGATGCGACTACGACGAACGAGAAAAACAAAAAATAGATAGCAGTCTAGGCTCGTGGTCGCCGGCCAGCATATTGACTGGCTCACAGAGGAGATGCAATCAAACGCGCCAGGGAATACGGAGATGCGCCGTACGGAAGGCGCGTCCATGGCTCCTTCCCTCCCACCAGCGAGCCTTCTCTCCACCAAGATCGCTCCTTCCCTACCACCAGCAGTTTGCCGGTCAGTGTCTAGATTCAGACGAACCGTCGATTGGCAGGCGGGAGTGCGTGCGTCCGCCAGAACTGACCCGCAACTGCCCGGGGTCGTCGGCGCATCGACAGCTAAATTAGGTCCATGGCGCGGTTAGCCCATGCTACTAAGCCAGATAGAGTAATATCTCAGAGGTACAGATACTCACCTTGGCGCCGTGCCATAATGTGGCGATCGCTCTCTGAAAACATGGGGGCGGTAAAAATAACGGAGCATTCAGCCCCTCTCACGTTTGCCGCCGATGTCTTCGCCTTGTCTGCCTCGGCGATGACCAATACGCCTTCGGATCCTGCTGGATCATCACGGCCATCTTGCAGACTTCTGGGTCGTTGTATCTTCCCCTCCTCTCCGGGATGCGACACGGCAGGACGCATCAGAGCACATGTCCTCTTCATTTCGGCAGCCAATGAGAAGTTGACATGCCGCCAGATGACCCCTGTTTTACCTGAGCAGAAACGGGAGCCTACGAAAGCATTGTTTCAAAACATTGTGCTCAATGCCACCGCCAGGACCTCCTCCGTGTGGCCAGCTTCTGCGCTCAGCTGTCGCCCTTGACAATTTATTCGATATACTGGTGGCAATTGCAGAGCATTCCATCGTGTGGACGTTGGCCGGAGTGAATGAAACACTGAGTCATCTGGTTTCTCCCTCTCGCTTCAACGTCTAGATGAGGCGCGGGCATTCGTTGCATTCTTCATGTGGTTACCGGGGGTTTCAGGTCGCACTGCTTCTGCTACTGCCTGCAAGATACATTGCAAGATCATGTCGCTAGCCGGCGAACTGACAGGTTCCGGTGCGGAGTATCTTACTCGCACCGTTACTAGCTTGCCGATGTTGGAGCAAGTTCATGCGCCATCGTCTCTTCTGCCTAGCTCGCTGCTCTCGTATTTTCTCATGGCACATGCGTTCGGTCATGCACTCAGTTGCTCGCCAGTCGCTCGTCCCGTCTTTCAGGCAGGGGATGGTTTACGTTGCAGCCGAGCAATACTTCGTACAAACATCGGATGGCAGCAGAAACGAAGCGGATCCGGAGGCCGCGTCGCCTGACCATACAGAGAGACGGCGCAGTTTGTTTCGAAACCACGCCAGCACGTGCAAGCGAGGGGCCACCTCTCACTCAGGAGTCGACAATACGGGTACTCTTTTGTCACGACAATTATTGAGTCGTACGCCCATCTGCCGTTCTCAACAACGCCGTATGGTTTATTACGGATGCAGTGTTCTACGGAGTTAGTTGAAGACTCGATTCCTTTACTGACACCCCGCACATGCAACACTGATTCGGCCGAGATAAAACCGCGAAGCTTCCACGGCTTCTACTTCTCCTCAGTATCGGGGCCCGCCAGACCAAAGGAGGAAGGTCAAAGCTCGCGAGACGCAGAGGAGAAGCGAACGGCCAAGATGCTGTACGCGACTTACTGGTTGCTCGTCGACAAGTATGCGCGCCCCATCTAGTAGAAAGCTAGGAGGAGTAAAGTACGCGGCGGCCGAGGTGGCATAACATCACGGCCAAGCCTCGAGTACGAATCATGTTTGAAATGGCACGAGTAGCATTCCTAACTTCCCTTTCTCCGCCAACCAAGGTAGCACTCGCTTGGAACACTGGGCCCGCAAACAAAGCTCGTAAATCAAAGGTAAGCTGCAGAAACGACAGCAAGCAGCACAGGAAAGAAGTTCATATCGGCGAGGCTGTCGCCGACACGAAAAGTTTGTGGGAGTGTGGCGATCATGATGCCGTGAGCTGCGTATTAAAGCGGGTTTCTAGTATCGGAAGAACTCTATCTAATATATGTAAAGTATGAGTGTCAAGAAGAAACGCCCCAGGCGATGCTTGTCCCGAGCGCGGGGCAGAGAAAACAACAAAAAAAACAGCATTGGAAGCAGCAAAAAACCAAAGCAACCGTGAAACAGGGCAAGCTGAACACTGCAAATGCAAGCCAAAAAATAAATTCAGAGGCCAAAAGCAAAAGGCAGAAAGCAATATACAAAGCGTGGAATAAACAAACCCGCAACCCAATGCGTCCGAGCGATGCATGATCAGTGCGAAGCGTCCAATCCAGCAGACAAGATCAAAAGTCGCCCCCCTTCCCCAATTGTACATGTGTTGTACCGCATCCAATTCCAATGTGCGTTGATGTAGTGTAGTGTACAAATGCAAATCTTTTCTCGGTCTTATCTGGCCCGTCGCTTTTGGTTTCTGGATGCTGTGCAGAGGCCAAAGCCAGCGACCACGAACAAAAAGGCGCGCAATCATTAGGACAAGAAAGGGAAAATGGCACCAAAGAAACCTAAATTGGCTAAAATTGGCCAAATTTATTGTGCTCCAAGGGGAGAGAAGAAAAAGGACAAAAGGACATAATAATAAACAATCATGCGACGTCGTGTAGGTTAATTTCGTCAAGTGGTCCGTACAGGTACATTGCACCGTCCGCGTGATGGCGTTCCCGCTCCGGTCTTAGATGTAGCCAGAAGCTGTCTGGACTAGGGGTTCACTGGCGTCACCGGGGCGGGTGGTGGAGGCGGAGGCGGAGGCGTCGGGGCCGCCAAAGATGTCGGAGCTGCCGTGGCCGGCGGCGAGGAGGGCGGGATCGACGGTCTCGAGCATGTCGATGCCGTCGATGCCGGCGCCAAAGTCCATAACCAGCACCTTGGGATCCTGGCCGGTGCTGATAATGCGACGGTAGTCGCTCTTGGCGCTGAGGACCCAGCTCTGGTGCCACTTGGGGAAGTCAAGCAGCTGCTGGCCGGTCTCCATGTCGAAGACCTTAATATCGCGGTCGTAACTGCCGCTGACGAGGCGGCCGGACACTGAGTCGATGTGCAGGCTGCGCACGAGGTTCTCGTGAGCCTTCATCTCGCGCACGCACTCGCCCGTATTGGCGTCCCAGATGCGGATGACGCGGTCGTTGCCAGCGGAGGCGACGAAGCGGCCGTCCTCGGAGAACTGACTGCAGGCGAGGCCCTTGTTGTGGCCGCTGAACTCGCGGATGGCGCGTCCGGTCTCAATATTCCAGAGCTTCACGCGAAAATCGCCCGAGCACGACACGATGGTGTTGCCGCGCATCTGCACGGCGTTGACAGGCCCCGAGTGGCCGCGCAGCTGCTTCAGCATCGCGCCAGTCTCACGGTCCCACACGCAGATGCTAATGTCCTTGCTGCAGGTCACTATGTAGCGCTCGTCGAAGCAGAGGTCCAGCACGGCGGCGGCGTGGTGTCGCAGCCGCCGCACCGGCCGGTACCCCGACTTGACTGCGTAAACAATGCACGAGGCATCAGACGAGCCGGTGACCAGGATGCGGTCGTCGTACTGCAGGCACAGGATCGACGCCGAGTGGTACAGGGGGAAGCTCACGGCCGCCGGCATGCTGCACGAGCTGCGCATGTGGTACGCAGTCGTCACGTAGTGCGCCGGCTGCCCGTCCTCGCCCAGCAGCAGCTTCGAGTCGTGCACGACCTCGGGTGGCCCGATGACTAGGCGGCATTCCAGCGTGTGCATGTCCCATATGCGGATGGTGCGGTCGCGCGAGCCGGTGATGATCTTGGATCTGATAAGCTGGTTAGTAGACAAAGCCAAAGCAACGAGGCGGGATAGAAGGTAAGCAAAATAAAAACAAAACAAAAACGCACTCATCGAACTGGAGACAGTAGATGCTGTCAGAGTGGCCATTGAGATAGACGGGACGCGTCTTGCCGTCCTTCCAGCAGCGGTCCAGCTCCTCCTTGACGCGATAGATCTGCTGCCAGTCACACGACGGACGCACGGCAGGGATGCCCAAACCGGCGCCGGGACGCACGGGGCCATTGGTGGCGTAGGTTCCAGTCTTCTCTCTCAAAAAGGACTCGCGCCAAATATGCTGGTTCTTCAGAATGGCGTGCCACCTGCGAGAGACGCGAGAGACACGGCCGAGGTCGGCGGCATTGAGCTGCGACAAAATCAGAAGGCAAATCTCGACGGGCAGACGGGCGATAAAATCGACTTTGCCGACGCCATCGTCGTCGACAGCGAGACCGTCGCTGATGGCTCCTTCAGGGCTGTCCGTATCGGTCGACGTGACGGCAATGCCGATACCGCTCTCGTGATCGCTGCCGTACTCTTGGGACTGCCGCAGCCACTTGGTCTGTTGCTGCTGCTGCTGCTGCTCAAGGTGTTCCTGGAGGGGTCCCTGTAGCGGATCCGGCAGCTGGAGCTCCATCTCACCGTACAGGGCGGCCGCCGCCGCCGCGCGCGCAGCGCCGCCCGTGTTGAGCGGGATGATCGGCGGGCCGGCACCGAGGCTGGGCATCGCGCCATGGCCAGAGTTGGCGTGGTGGAAGCCCGCCGAGGGCGCAGAGGCCGAGAGTGCGGAGGTAACGGGCGGCGGAAAGAAGGTCATCTCGCGCGCCGCGGGCAAAGCCTCCATTGCGTACAAAGCCGTGTCGCGGGGAAGCCCGAACAGACCAGACGGGCCATGGTCAGCGATGCGGTCGGCCGAACCGTCGAAGCCGACATCGACGTCAAAGGCGCGCGAGTGGCGAAAGCTGGCAGCCTGGCGAAGACGGCGCCAGCCAGGGAAGGCATGGGACGCTGTTGGTCGTAGGTCGGCGGTAGGCAGGTGTGAGGGCATGGCGGTGGCGGAGGTGCCGGCAGCAGGAGGCGGCGGTGCGCGCGAGGTCGAAGGCGAGCGTAGGGAGAGTCGTGAGTGTTGCGGATGAGGCGGCGGGTGAGGCTGCGGGTGAGACTGGGTGTGAGCGTGCGCCGAGCGCAGCACGCGGCTCTGTGCATGGGCAGGCGGCGCGGCAGCATCTTCGGCAGCAGCAGCATGGCCAGCGGCGTTGACGGCGGCGAGCGAGGGACGGCGGATGAGGCCGTGGAACGAGACGGAGGCGCGGCGGATGATACCCTTGAAACCATTCTTACCGGCCGACGGGGCGACAGCAGGCTGCGACTCGCTCGCCTGCCGAGTGCCAGCCGTAGCCTCAGCCTCGTCAGCCTCTTCCAGATAGGTGTTGTCGGTCGCCCACGGACCGGCACCAGAATGGCCGGCGAGCCGATGGGACGGGTCGGAGAAGAGGCCGGCGGTGCTGCCGTGGCGGCTGCGGAAGCCGCTGCGCGTGCCGGCAAAGCGAAGCTCGTCAACGCTTCTGCGGCCCAGGCGGTTTGTCTTGCGCGCAGCACTGGCACTATTACCGGCACCGGCACCGGCGCAAGGCCCGTCGAGGCTCTGATCTTCGAAGCGGGTACACAGCTCGTCACTGAGCAGGGCAGACTTTGGCCGCATACGCCACGAGAAGGAGAGGCTCATGCTGCGGGAGCGCTTCGCAGTGGCTGGGATCGAGTGGGCAGGCTGAGGCGCAGACGGCACAACCATCGCAGAGCCCGGGTCTTCGAGCACGGCGCTGCCGATGCCACCGCAGCTGAAAACAGAGTCTTGAGCCGGCGGCGCCCAATCGGACAGAGGAAATATGCGTTTTGTCATGGCGGATAAGGGGTTGCAGCTCTAGCGAGAGATCGGATAGCAGAGAGCAGGGGCCGACGATGGCGAAGAGAGCGAGAGAGATGACGGCGAGGCCGCGAGCGAAGAGCGAGGAGGACAAGGTCGGAAGACGAAAAAGCGAAGCGAAGCCTAAGCCTAAGCTTAAGCCGAAGAAACGACAATTCGACGCGTCGCACAGTAAAGCGCTGCGATGTCGCTCAGGATGACATGGCAGGGGTGCGCACACGCTGTGGACGCAGAGTTCGGCACAAACGGCCGCAGGAGGCGGGCGGCGGGCGATGAGCGAGGGTGATGAGGACCGTCGGCGGACGTGGCGATGGTGAAGCCTCGATGCAGACGGCAAAAGCGGCAGCGGCTTTGTTGTGTGGTGGCTTGGACGGAGGCTGAGGCGGCTGTGGCGTCGCCAGCTCTGTTGTTTTAGCGTGCACCTCCTGGACAGCGCTGTTTCAGGTGGGATTACGGGGCCGCTATTGGCTGCAGGGGAAAGGCCTGTCAGACCGAACGCGGCGGGAAGAAAAACGAAAGGGCGGTGTTGTACAGGAGAACGAGAAGAGCGCAGCGGGATATCGAAGCACAGAATTCAAGACCAAGTAAAACAGAAGAAAAGCAGAACGGCAGCTGCCAGGGATGAAGATTTCTAAAGAGCAATACTCCCTGAAAATAGGGCTTCTTATGCCATGACAAAGACGGCTAAATACAGAATACAGCGGGATAGCGAAAGGCCGCCTCGCGATAGCACGATAGCGCGATAGCGATAAGAGATAGCGCCAGGGACACTATTTCGTAGCGCGTCTACTCAGGGCAACGCCAATATCTGACGTCGTACGAGTATGTAGACAGCAGACAAAGGGGGGCAAAATACACCGGCGAGGCCGTGAGTGGCGGGCGTGCGGACGAATAGCGAACGTCTGGCTGAAGATTTTCATGTGATTGGCAGCTAGGCTTGAAGCTGCTTATGTAAATTGGGCGCTGCAAGTGTAGAACGAAAGACTGCATACGACGGCCGGACTGGAAGAACGTCCATTTTGAAAGCAGCGACAGCGAGTACGATTTAGTAATGTGATTGCATAAGCACAGCAGCGCCAATGGCTGTTGGAGTTGTTGAGGTTACTGTGGAAACGAAGTTGACTAGATAAAACGTATCGTAACCGTACAATAGTAGAGACTGTAACATCATCTGTATCTTTCTTGTCTGTACTTGCACAAACAAGATAATACTAGAAGACGAAAAACACATCAGCGAGCCTGCCAGCTAATCGAACATCTGCAAGTCTCTACCACAAATTCGGGCCTTCGCTGTACGAGTAATACGCGTTACGAGTACTCCGTATGCACTGTCGTATCTAGAAAGAAACGCACTGTGTGTGCACTGTACACGAAGTGTTACAAGCCATATCGTACATGGAGAACTCCGTTCTACTCTGTACTTTCTACTCCGTACCTGCTCTCTAGAGTACGGAGTACTCCGTATAAACTAGTCTGTATCTAAACACAGACAGGTCGCGACTAATAACCTCATAGTTCAGACAAAGACCACTAGCAGGACCGGCCTACTATCGTTATGGCTCCTCTTGTGTCTTGTGGTCAGGTTTGTATTAACCAATATTAGCTATGTCTCGGCTCAGCGTATCACACACAAGCAGTTCCAGTTGTGATTGGGATAGCTTGCGGAACCATTTCTGATAGTGTCTCGGTTAGTCCCTAATTTGGGTGTAATTAGGAGCGGCGAGATTACAAAAACAGAGATGGAGAGGATGGGAGGCAGAGGAAACGGCCAAAAAAATTTATATGCAGGAGTCTAAAAAAAGAAGAGAAAAAACGAAGCTGGCAAAGTTACAAATCGAAATTTCAAGTCATACGAGTAAGCCGCTCCGTACGAGTACGTAAGGAAGTCTGGACCAAAGCCAAGTTACACTCTACGTCTTAATACTTCACAATGGACGAAGTACGGAGTAAACAAACGCTTTATTACAGAACGAAGAAATAAAATTGGTCTAGAAAGTATCGGGACAGTTGAGAGGCTATCACAATTTTTAAGAAGCGAACACAGAAGACAAAAAGCAAAAGGCTGCACAGATAACAAAGAAAAGAAAAAAGAAAAGAAGAAGGTTGGCAGGCCCCTGCAGCTCAGCTTCTAGCCCTCGCTCCACGGCAGCCGTTTACTCCGTATGCACGAATGCGACGTTAACATGGAGCTTGCAGCTGCAGTCCTCATGTCTGCCGCGTACTCGTGCTCGTGCTTCGTTCGTACTGTGTACGCGGCCAAGTCGTCACCGCCCTCCATGGTGCTCGGTGTGTGCCCGGGGGCGAGTAGTACCGTACTTTTGCGTAGTAGTCTGTACTCCGTTCGCCCACAGCCACGAGAACAATATCTGTAATACTCGTAGGAACTCGTATCCCTGCAGCTCTCCACTCGCCCGCTGGGCCGCCACTTGGCATGCAGACTCCGCCAGGCCCGCCGGAACGCTACTGCTCCGGCAGGTTCTGCTGGAGCTGCATGGCCGTGGACGGAGTCGATCGCGTTCGATGCAGGGCCGAGGCAGGCCGGTGACAGTAAGCGGTGAGGCGAACTCGAGGGAAAAGTGCTCGTGCGAGATGTCGTGCTCTACAACGTACTTCGTATACAAGATGCAGGAGCAAGTCTGTGCGTGACGGACATCTGCTTCTGTCCACAACGTGGAGTCTCGACAGTTGACAGCAGACACGGCAAGCGGCCGACGACAGCATGGCAAGCCGATCGTCTGAGTTGTAAAGTACACGCGCGCGACCCAGCGTTTTGCGGGGACATTTGTCAGTTGTGGCCGGTCCGTCAGCCAGTTGCTCTCCTTTTACGTCGCACTTGTACCGGCCAGCCCGACTCTCGCCTCTATCCACGGTGTACGAAGTATGCGCTGTCCTGTGAGCTCGCCTTCTGGCCTCGCAAACTGCCAGCCAAGCTCGCTTCCTAGACCGCCTGCACGCCTCGGCCGACAAGAGGCGAAGAGACGTGTCGCCAAAAAAAGAACGCACGAACGCGGAAGCTGGTCAGCCTTGGCGCACATCTCCTGTTCCTCTCTGCCCTCCTGTTTCCGTGCTGTCGGACGCCAAGCCCCGGCTCGTCGGACAGTTCCGCCGGTCATTGCAGCTGGGCGTCTTGTCCAACCCAGCTCCTAGTTCTGGACCTGCCCAACTCCTGTCCTCCCAGTACACCCAAGCTCGGTCCTGGCAGCCTGCCGTGCCACCCCAACTCATAAATACCCGCCGTGTCTCATCTCTCGACGTTGTCCCCTGCTCCTGCTATTACCCCGAGATCGACGGCTGCCGAGTTAGTCCACTACTGCCAACCTGCGAGTACAAGTATCCGAACTGGCCCATCATCCTGTCACTTGCAGCCGCCCCATCTACTCGTACGCTGCCTGTTCTGCCGTCTTCCTCTTCGCCCGCCCTACATCGCCAACGCCGCCATCACCGCCAACATGGCCTGTGGTAGTCCGCCTGCTTCTTCGTCCGTCTGCCGGAACCTCTTTGGTCCCGGCGAAGACAATATTCGGTAAGCATAGAACAGCAACTCGGCCTTGCGCCGTGATTCAGCAGCGTCTTTTGATTTCAGTCAAACAACTTGTACGACTCGTATGGCTTGTACAGCTTGTACAAGATGCACCCGGCTGACCACCCGACAGCTCCCTGTTGTCCAAGTCGAGAAAAGCTTTGATTCCGCGGAGCTGGAGGTCTCGCACTGTCCACAATCACGAGAAACGCAGCCTCATAGATAGGTGTCGAAGACGCGGTAGCCGGAGCACTGGCGCCAGCAGCCCGGAACCCCCCGTCAACGCTTCTGCCGACGTACCCACCTTCGCCGAGAAGACGGCCACACCCGGCGCGTACAGCACCGCCCGCAGCTGTCCTACACGGAGTCACACACCGCTCAGCCTTGCCGCGATTCACCCAGCCGGGCCGCCGCCGTCCCCGCCGGCCGCCGTCCCGGTCCAGGCAGCGACACCGGCCCTGACAGCCAGCCGCCCGGCCCAGGCAGCCAGCCGCCCGGCCCAGACAATCGTCCGCCCGACCTGCCAGACTAGCCGCTTTCTCGCGCTGCCGCAAGAGATCCGCGACGAGATCTACGCGCACGTCTTCTCGGCGACGCGCCTGACGATGGGTCGCCGCATCACGTGCGTGGCGTCGGCATCGTCGGGTCGGGCGGGTCGTCACGTGCGCCCGCATGGCAGCGTCGACAATTTGCGCGGCTGCGGCGGCCACCCGGGCCACGGCCTTCGGCACCAAGGCAGCGATCAGCAGCGGCACGATGGCAGCGAGCGCGTGGTAACGCGCGTGCGGCCGGCGCGCCACGCGCTGGCGCTGTTCTACGTGTGTCGACAGGTGCACGCGGAGCTGCGCGCCGACGACGCCTGGCTCGGCCAAGTGCTGTTCAACTTTGAGGACCTCGCCACGATGATCGACGTGCTGGCCGGCACGGGACCGTGCAGCCCGCTGGCGACGCCGGCCGGTCGCGCGCGCGTGCGTGCCGTGCGCGTGCGCGAGGGCGGGCTCGTGCGGCCGACGCCGCACCGGGGCACCTGCGGCTTCCTCGTCGGCGGCCTCATGCGCCTGCTGCCCGGCTTGCGGCTTGACCGCCTCACCGTGCTGCCGGCGCTGCCGTGCCGTATGCACGGGGCTGTGTGTACGGCGGCGACCGAGGCCGGCAGCAGCGCCCGCGTCGCCCCGCACGACGTCCTCGCCGAGCTGCTGCGCGCTGGCTCCGGCTGGCGCGAGCTCTGCTACGTGCACAACGACGCCGCCCTGCTCGCGGCCGACCGCCGGCGCCCGGGCTCTCTCGAGGCCATGATGGTCAGCATGGGCTACTGGGACCCCAACACCGACACTCACGACGCTCTCTATGCCGGCGTCGAGCGGCCGTGGGTGGCCGACAACGCTGCCGGCCGCGCGCATTCGCACTCGCATTCGCGGCCGGCGGCGGCGGAGCTCTTGTCCGGCTATATCGATGACGAAGAAAGCAGCGACGACGACGACGTGCGGCAGCCCATCATTGTGTATCAGCATCGCCGCCGCCCCTGTGTCAGTCTCGGCGGCTTTCTTGCCTCCTACATGGACACCAAGGAGTACCGACTACCACGTTGGCGCGCTATCCTCGCTGATCGGGACCAGCCGACTGGTCCCGACAACAGCACGCAGAGCACGCAGGATGGTCGCAGCACCGTCCGCGTCTACAGCATCTACGGCGGCCAGGCCAAGGGCCGCATCGAGACACTCGCCGAAGTGTACACTGCCCGCGTGCGCAACGCCGACTTCATGGTCGTCGTGCGTCGCGACCCTGCGGCCCAGTGGGTCGAGACCGGCAGCCCATACCTCTACCGCGAAGGCGACCCGCGCACCCTTGGCTACGGCACCACCTGGGACGAGCTGCGTTCGTTCCTGTTCCCCTGGGACTTTATCCCGGAGACACGGCGCTGCTACGACAAGTACGAGCACCGCGATGAGTACGTCATTGGGTCAAAACGAAGTCACGGCGTCAGGAGCTGGACGTGGGAGTGAGCATCGGTGATTGGCTGGCCGAAGGAAGGGGGCTGCATTCTGGCGTTCTGGCAGTCTATCGCGTCTAGCGAGACTTTGGAGGTCAGCTTGAGGGCAGCCGGTGAGCACTGTCTGAATGGCTTCGTGACGGTTATATAAAAGTAATTTCTAGTTTTTAATAGTAAAGACCAGCATTTTTGGTTCATGGGGTGCACACTTTGTTCCCCTTCAGTCACTACACTTAGCAGTCTCTCTAGAAGCCCTGCTTCGCCACCTGGGCCTTGGCCGCGGCGATCGTTGTGGTCGCGTTGGAGTCGGCAAACCCGCAGCCCTGCTTGCCGTTCTGTGTAGCCGCAGCCTCTGCCGAGCACACGCCCAGGCCCTGGCCGTTGTTGGCACAGCATGATGTGCTGCAGTCGGCGTCGTTGACGCAGCCGCCGGTGACGAACTGCTGTCCACTGCCGGCACCGACATTCTTGGCGCCAGCGGTGTTCGGGGTGACGAGAGCAAGAGCCGAGACGGCAACTAGGGATATGTCAGAAGAGATTCGCCAGAGTTGGATGGAAATGAAAGCAGCGTGGGCAATTCTCGCTGAATGAAACTTACAGGCCAGGACAGCAGCGATGCGAACCATTTTGGCAGTTTGGTAGGTTGGTAGGTGCACAGTATTTGTATAAAGACAATAAGAAGATGTCAGAGATAAGACGACGCCAGGTCGTGTGTAGTGTATGGAAAATAATAGAACAGAGAAGAAAAGCTGCTTGATGCCGGATGAGGAGCGAGTATCATGGCACATCGAGAAGCGGCTGGAGTGCATCTATATGTACGCAATTGACGTCGAGATGGATGAGATGGATCTCGAGTCCAATGGTGTTATGCTACTGGTCGACCTATCCTGTTCGTCTCAAATCGTTCAGTCACTTGCACTGACCCGGAAAAACAGGGTTGGGCCCAAAGCGAGACGATGTAGAATAAACGACGTATGAGAAAACCTTGGAGTTGTCTGTCGCCAAGATGAGGACGTGAAAGTCGGTAGCCCGGCTGCGATCTTCCGAGTCATCTCGTCGCAGATCTCAGCCGGTCAGATTCCTGTTTGCCTGCACGATTACAGCCTGTTGACCAGCTGAATTTGGCATACACTTGGCTGCAATGCTGCTATTCTTGGCTGTCATGTTTGATCGTCCTCGGGGACCAGTTTTCACAAACAGAAACGGACAATCTGCTCTGGTTCAAGTGACTCATCCATGTGTACGCGAAGTATGCCTGCCAGACCTTCAGCATCAATCTTACGTCTCTGCCGTGGCCGTTCTCCGTGTCGTGCGGTCAGTATCCCAGTAACTCCTTTGTCATTAGGGCTTCATTGCCATGGAAAGTGATAGATGGTAACTCCATGTTATTATGGGGCCTTCTTCAAGACGCTTCCAGCATCCCTACTGCCTCAACATATTCAAAACTCCTTCTTTCTTACCTAGACAGTACGAAGTAGGGTTGATACGTTTTCTGTAATAGTTTTGCCTCGAGCATGTTTCTCACGAGACTTCAGTTGGACGGTAGGTGATAAGCGTACGGAGTAAAGAGTGGGCCTCAATTCTCCATATTTTCTCGGCTTGGAATTTGCAAACCTTTGATCCCACATTACGGCTCCTGGTAGTCTTTGTCGCGACCCCTCTGCACGCAATGTCGACCCAGAAGAGCAGCAAGCCGGCAGCGGCGGCACCGAAGCCTGCCGGTGCATTCAGCCTTCCCATTGCCTACAACCTCTTCTTCCTCTTCATCGAGCCGATCTCTGCCCTCGTTGGCGCCTACTTTGCCCATTTCGCGCAGCACGACTACCTCACTCTCACCGATGCAGCTTCTGCGCCCGCAACGGCCGACGCCATTCCCCGCGCCACCTCTGTCGTCCTCTCGCAGCTGGCCAACCTATACTTTCTCTTCACGCTGAACGAGGCGCTCGTCCTGCGCTCGACTGGCGATCTGCGCGTTTGGAAGACGGTTCTCTTCGGCCTGCTGGTGGCCGACCTGGGCCATCTCTACTCGCTGCGCTCGCTGGGCCTGGACGTGTACTGGCGCGCCGACCAGTGGAACGCCATGGACCTGGGCAATGTGCCGTTTGTGTATCTCGGTGCTCTGATGCGGGTTGCCTTTCTGGCGGGCGTCGGACTCGGCAAGCCACCCGGCAGCCCAGCGAAACCCAAGAAGAACTAAGGCAATGCAGGAAACACGAAGGCCAGAAGACCCAACGCCGGGAATACAAGCCTCACGAGAGTCTCCGAATCGTGTTAAAGAAGCCCGGCAGCCTGTTTTGCCACGCATACGAGCATGTGTACCGGAGGTCGTCCGAATATTACACCGGAGGGTAGGATACGAGCTTGCTACTCACCAGCTAGTGAACGCGCAGGATCGAGCACAGCGGCGCGACCTCGTATCTACTCGTAAGATACTCGTACCTACGAGTAATACATGGGAACTGAATTGTCAAACCATTTTTGAGTGTGAGACAACTTCGTGCGAAAGACACGTGCGGACCCATATTAGATAATTTTTATGGGGCCTACGCCGAGAGCTTGGACCAATCACGGCGCTTTCCGAACTGATCACGAAAGCCACGTCTTGACAAACTTTGAGATATCACAAAGAGCCGGCAACCAAGCCATATTCTTACTCTGTACAAGTACACTCGTAGGAGCTCCGGCCTTCGCGAAAGCACCCTCCCGCCGCGCCCTACCCACCGTCTGTCATTCGACGCTGACGCCGCGTGCCTCTCTGAGCGACGCTGCACTGCCTGTCAGTCAGCCAGGTATTCGCCGCGCACGCGCGACACGCGAGCTGCTTACTAAGTCACAAGGAGGACTGGATAGGGGAAGCAGCGCAAGGCCAACCGAAGCCCAGAGAACAGCACGAGCTACGGACGCATCGTGCGCAGCGTTTCACGCAGAGACATGCATATTTCACGCAGGCAGACGCTGCTGGCCCTGGCGGTCGTGCTGGCGGCAGCGCCAGCCGCGTCGGCAGCGCCAGACGCAGCCCCCGCCAATCCCAGCAAGACGACGACGACGCTGCCATGCACGGCCTCGTCGACGAGCGGCGCCTTTTACGACCTGCGGCCGGACACCGCGGCGGCTCTGGCGGCCGGCGCGAAGCCGAAGAGCGGCGTGATGTACACGGACTATACGGCGCGCGGCTACGACTACGGTGCCAACTTTACGCTGAACATCTGCGGCCCGGTGGTGGAGCCGGTGACAGGCGTCATGGGCGTCGACAAGAGCCTGTGGGGGAACGTCAGCGCGTACTACACGGTGGCTGGCGAGAAGTTCTCGCTCGGGTGAGTGGCGTCTGTGTCTGCGTCTCTGCCTCGCGTATAACTACTCTGTGCATATGCTGACCGCGCTCGCAGACAGCAGTCGACTTCGCTCATGTCGCGCGGCCGCGAGCTTGTGCTTCAGTACACTGGCGGGTCGCCGTGCACGGAGCCAAGTAGAGCGCCCTCCGACTCGTACGACCACTATAGCTACGGCCGCCAGCGCCGCGGCTACGGCAGCACACCGCCAACGCGGCGCAAGTCGGCCACGTTTGCCTTCCTCTGCGACCGCGATCCGCTCGACACGACGGCGCACATCTCGTACATTGGCAACGTCGACAACTGCGCGTACTTCTTCAAGATCCGGTCGCAGCACGCGTGCGCCATCGCGGAGCCGCACAAGCCCGGCAGCGTCGGCCCGGGCGGCGTGTTCGCCATCATCCTCGGCGTCGCGCTGATGGTGTACTTTGCCGGCGGCGTCGTCTACCAGCGCACGGTGGCGCATGCGCGCGGCTGGCGGCAGCTGCCCAACTACGCGCTCTGGGCGGGCATCGGGATCTTCTTCCGGGTGAGTCAGGACGCGGGCAAGGAGTGGCCTTACGTGCTTTTGTTTGATGCTAACTGTGCTCCGTGCTGCAGGATGTCTTCATCATCTTGGCCTCCACGTGCCTGCGCCTTGTGCCGCGGCGGCGCGGATACCGGGCCCTGTCGACGTCGCCGACGAGCCGAAGCCGCACGCGTGAAGACGAGAACCGCCTCATCGACCAGCTGGACGAGGAGTGGGACGACTGAACGAGACTCGGTTTGTTCCGCCGCTGGCAGAACGTGTACACTTATATTCCTCGCTTCTATCTTTATGCTTTACGCACTATGAAGTACTTTTATGGGCTGGCTCTTGGCCGACTGTCTGTGACAGTCGGACGGGCAACTTTATACGGCAACTTTATACTGGCAGCACGAAGCTGCTGTTTGCAACACGGTTTCCTTTATCTAGGCGTTTCTTGGTCTGATCTTTTTGTACATTTGTCGGGATTCTGGGTAGAGCTGGATAGACGTCGGCTTCAGTCAAAAGGTTTTTACAGTAGCTTGCGAGTCGATAGCGACTCTTCCCAGGCGAACATCAAATAGCAAATTGCAAATTGCAAATAACATTATCTGAAAGAGCGTATGTGTCTGGCGTGTTGGGTAAATCTTGCATGCTGTACAAAGTAGTGCAGCATGCAGCTGGCTAATGCATGATCGCATTCAGTGCAGGATCGGAGTTACGCCAGGTCACCGCAATACTCATGTGATGGGAACTTGCATTGATTTGCATTCGTTCTTCGTACACGCGTTGTAAATCTCGTGCTGACTGTCGCGGTGCGGCTGAGCTCTTCCGCCTTGAAGTTCTCGCTTACCCCGGTCATGGCGGAGACGTACCGCTTCCTGCCAGGGTAAGAACGAGCGAGCGGGCCGGTGGCCCCGAAGGGCTAGACCATAATACGAAATGGCAAATTTAGATGACGCTCAGAAAAACCAACTCTCGACATCCATGAAAGGTGATGTCATATCACATGTCAGCCTGGCTGGGCCCGGACCAGAACGGCCAACTCAAGCGAGATGGCTGAAGCGAGAGTTACAGACGATTGGCAGCTCTTTCATCGGGCGTCTTGTCTGGCCTGCGTTGGCCCCTGTCCTCAGCCTCCATTCTCCTTGATATCTTGAGACTTAGCATCTTAATATGCACTTACGCCATGGGCGCCTTGTGCGAGCTCGCTCCCCTCATTAACTTCCTGATGCCCGCGGCTCTGAGATATTGCCCGATTATCAGAAATGGGCCGCATCGCGTGACGCTTCTCGTGCTATCTGGCTAACGACACTGCTGGATTCGAGTCTGTGGTATTTGGGCCTTCATTTCCTACTTGTCAGCCCCATGTCCCGGCCGGCTCGTTTAGGCAAAAATGCGTCTGCTTCTGTGACACCCACACCTCCACCACTTGCCCACTCGGCAAGCTCCGTCTCGGCGATGGGCAGTCATCAGGTGGCCTTCTTCGATGGCTGGCAGCAGAAGACGGGACAGTAGATGCAGCAGACGTCCTGCCATACATAGTGCACAGCTACTGTCGAACCGGGCCAGCATCCACAGCCGTCGGCTACTTTGGCGCCAGCCGGGTGTGCAGCGACGCATCCTGGCTTCCTCAGCGGGCGTTGTCTACCAAGAGGCCATTGAAGGGACACCAGCATCCGACTTCCCGCAGGAGCTCTCGGGGCAAGACTACGCGTACCTTGCAGGTAGATGTGAGATGTCTGGACAGCCGATGCATTCTCCTGTTCCGCCACATGCACATCCCGTTCCACCACCTTGGCGAGAACCGCGCTAAGTGCCGCCTCCAGCTTCGAGTACGACATCTCTCAGGCCGACTGCACATACTAATCGCTGTATGGCTGTAATTACTAAGCAGTCCAGACGTCAATCACATGCATATAGAAGCGGCTTGAAATTCATAGAGCGAATCATGTATATTTTCAGAGAGCTTCCTGTTTGAGGAAACTGTAATTACACTACTATGCTCTGGTACAGAGCGTGGAAAAAAGTCATGGTGATACCGACCCATTGTCAAGAGTGCTGTGCATAGCTTAAGACGGCGGCGTGATCTGGAGAGTCAGATTAGTGAGAGATCTCGATAGGGATCAGGGAGTCAAGACACACCTGCCACACGTTCAGCGAGACGCCGGTGCTGGTTCTGCCGCCCGTGGCATAACCGGCGGCGGTGTTGAGCCAGCTGTAGTTGGCACTGCCGGTCTCGAAGGAGACCAGGATGTTGGGGGTGCTGCCCTGCTCGCGGACGAGAATGGAGGCGCCGTCAACGGTCTCCATGACGTAGACAACTTCGGGGTGGAAGTTGCCCTTGCTGTCGACGAAGCCGCTGTCGATGCCGGTGGTCACGTCTCCTGACGGGTTAGAGAGGAGAAGAGAATGGGGAATATGCGGCAGAGCAGCAGAGCAGCAGAACCGGGGAACGCAAAAACCTACCATTGAGCTTCGGTCCCGCAAAGGAGCCGCCGGCAACCGGCTGGACGGAGCGGATGCCAAAGGGCGTGGTGCCAATGTCATACTCAGTGCCGCTCGTCAGATTGACCGTGTAGAGGAACGTGAGGTTCGGCGGCGCCGGTGTCGTAGCGCAGGCGCTCTGGGCCGCGACCGTGACGGCGAAGGCGGCGACGCGGAAGAGTTGGGCGAGCATCGTGACGGTATTCGTGCGGTAGTGGGGAGTGCTGGGCAACGTGCTGGGCAACGTGCAAAGTGCTCGAGAAACGAAGGACGGACTGGTCGGCGCAGAGCAGAGACAGTGAAGCGAGCAGACAGGCGGACAGGCAGACAGTGGAAGAGGGCTGAGGCAGGCTGATGTCTAGACGAAAACAGCGGACAGCACTCTCTTTATATGGCGCCGGAGTCTGGGAGCATCTCCCGTCAGCCCAGCTAAGTCGTCTCCGCTTCACCTGTATGCGGCGTGTCTTTGACGTGGAGCTCGACGTACGCCCTACTTGCTCGTGATGCGCGCGATGCGCGCGCAAAGCGGTGCTGAGGGACAAGGGGGGGTCGGCGGCGAGCCTTGCTGCAATGGGCAAGACGGAGTAGAAAGTAATAATACGTACAGCCACCGCCAGCCCGCTGGGGCAGCGCGTCTAGAACGGTGTCTTACCCGAGTGCAAAGCTGACGAGAGCGCTGCGTCGTGCTCGCTTGGACGCGAATGGCAGACAAGCTGTGCGGGACGACTGCCGCTCATGATGGCAGGACAGCGTGCTCTGGCCAAAGATCTCTTGCTCTCGCCTCGTGCTCTCTTGCTCTCGTGATGCAGACATGTCATTGCATATGGCACGTCGTGGCGGCAAGGCAGGTGAGCACGGACAGCTGCATCGCCATCACGTTCTTGGACAATCTTGGGATGGTGCGCCGTAAGCCGGACATCCCCAGGACGTCTCCGGGCGTCGCATTGGCGGCCGTCTTACCGTCTTTTCGGCCAGCCTGCCTGTTCCTGCTTCTGTTTACGGATTATTACTTCGTACTCCGCACCCAGCTGTAGCTAGACATTCATTTCGGCCTTGGGACGACGGGCCAAAGAAGAAATAATCGGCCTGCAAGGATCGATGAAAGACAAGATCCACGATACTTTGTGTAAGACGACTACTTGACTTGTCCTACAGAAGTCAACACAAAGACGAAGTACATTGCTTGTGTCGGGCACTCAACACAGCTCTCGACAGCTTCTCGCCGATGCAGCTCCGCGTCACCCGGCCGCAGGCCTCGCCTCGTCGCCGACAACGCGCCGCACAATGTCGTCGCACTCGGCCGGGTCCTCAAAGACGTGCCACGCCGTCCGGGGCACGCCAGCAAACGCCTTCTCGAACCGCGCCGGCTCGTTCTTCGCGGCGATGCCCAAGGCCGCAATGTCCGTCACCTTGCGGATGAGGATGAGCCTGACCCAGCCAGGGAACGCGCGGTAGCTGCACTGTCAGCACTTGTTGCAAAGTAGCGAGACGACTCTGACAGCACTCACATCTCCCCGTACGCCTCCGGGTCGCTCTGCGTGCTGTCGCCCACGCACACAAACTTGCGGCGCGGCAGCCATGCGCGGACCTTGCGCATGCGCTCGACCTTGTACGCCTGCGTGCCCAGCGTCAGCGTCGACAGCAGCCCGGTCACGCTCATGGGCGTCGCCTCGCGCAGCAGCAGCGCGCCGTGCGGGTAGTGCTGCTGGCGGAAAGCGCGCAGAAACGGGTACAGAGTGTGCGGCGACGCCGACAGGTAGAAGAAGGGCGCCGCCGCACCCACGCGCCGCAGCAGCTGCTGGAAGAGCGCCGGCATGCCCGCCACCGGCGTTGGCGCGTCCACGAACGTCGTCTGCAGGATCCCGACGGGGTCACTGGTCTGCGTCACCTTGATCGTGTCGTCGATGTCTGCTGGTCAGCTCACTTCTGTACGGAGCATGTCGCAAGGAGGCGGCTCACCCGATATCACGCCCCAGCCGTCCGGCCCGGCAAAGAACGTGTTCATGCGCAACATGCCGTCGGCGCCCGCCGGCACCTGCGCCGTTGTCGGCACCACCGCGCCCGCCGTCGACGACGCCGGCAGCGTCTGCCAGTCGCTGCTGACACCGTCACGGCCGCCCGGCCGGAACACGAGCGGCCAGTCCTGCCCGTGCACCCCGTGCACCCGCCGGCCAGGCAGAATGTCCTGCAGGAACGGCGCAATGCGCTGCTCGATCGTCGCCAGCGTCGCCTCGTCTGCCGTAGCACGCCCGGCGCCCACCAGCTGGTCCGCCACGGCGCGCACCGCGTCCACCACCGGACACCTCGGCCGCTGCGCCATCACCGCCACGACATACTCGGCCTTCCAGGCGCCCTGGCGGCGGATGCTGCCTGTCGTGTAGTACGCCACATTGTCCAGCAGCCATACGCTGTCGCTGCTCGTCACCGGCTTCGGCAACGGGTTGTGCGGTCCCAACAAGGACAACCAGTCGGTTACGCGCGATCTTTCCGCGCTCGCCGTCGACACCGCCTCCACTAACGACTTGACGACACTGCGACTGTGGTCTGGAAGCACCGCCTCCAGGTCGCCGAAGCCGCGTTGCTCGCGCGTTAGCAGCTGCAGCTCGTGGGCGATCTGTGCCGGCGCCTTGGTGAAGAGGGAAGTGTACGACGTCTCGGTGGAGGTATCAGGTGCCTCGTCGGAGTTGCGGAGAGGCATGGCGGCAGCAGCAGTGTGGTACGGTGCTCGTACTTGCACAAAGGAGGCAATGCAGTAAAGCACGTCGGCTCGTATCGCCTGTATGGCCGTGTTGAGTCAGGGCTATGTTGGCGGAGCCTTCACAACACGAAAAATCAGGGGAAATGGTAGCCCAGGGTCTCTGCCAACAGCCGGCGACGAGACTCTTTAGTAGAAATTGTTGCGTACTCTGTTCAAAAAGCATAAAAAGCAACCAGCAGCTTGGCAGGATGTGAAGCCTTGGCAGTCTCTGCTCGAGTGAGTCGCATAATCTGCGTTCGAACACTGAAAGGCAGCCATCACTGCGGCTGAAATGTAAGCGGCCATCAGCTGACGAAAATCTAGGATCGACAACCTCATCTTCACTTGGCCTTTGAACATGGTATCGCTGTGGCTGGTCCACTCGGCAAGATACGAAGAAATCAAAGGTGTGTCCAACCAGAGAAGAGGCTGATATGCACGGCCACAATGGTGGGTTCCCCCCCTGTCTCCAGCTGACACCGATACCCCGGTCAGGCAATTCTGCGTCCAAGTAATTCGTACTACGCGTAAGAAGATGAGATGATCACACGCGAGCTGCCGGTCCTGACAGCGACAAGGCATTACAGAAAGATGCAGCACGGCTCACAACCAAGAAGCGACGAAGCAAGACAAATATGATATTGCGGACAGTACTTTTCTGGGGCTATGCAAAACAGCTCTTTGCTCCTGCATCGCACGGCTGTCGATGCGCCTGATTGGTTAGACGGCTGGCATCGTGACTTACTTGCAGATGACCATGTCCTCGCGATCTTGTCCAGTGCCCACGTAGGCCACCTGTGCATAGAGTTAGCACACATTCCCCCGCACGAGCAGGTCATACGACCACATGGTTTCCTGGAGAGACAGACCTTGACGCCCAAATAGTTCTCGATCAGCTCAATGTACTTCTTCGCCTGCGCCGGCAGCTGCTCGTAGGACCGTACGCCCTGGGTCGAAGTCTGCCAGCCCTCAAAGTCAACGTACTCCACTGTGTACTTCTCCAGCTGAGAAGCAGGGATCGAATGTCAGCAGACGAGAGACACTCATACTAAGGAGGCAGGGGAACTAGTCTCACTTCGTTCAGGTCAGCAGGGAAAGTCGTGACCTTCTTGCCCTCGGGAGTGATGTAAGCCGTGGCAACGCGAATGACCGGAAATGTGTCAAGGACGTCAACTATAGCGAAGTCAGTTGCCTTACTCGCGGACAGCTCATTACGGCATCACCAAAGGCAGTACAACATACGCTTTGTCAGGTTGATCATGGTGTAATCTGTATTTTAATGATTAGTAAGCAGGAAGAACCTGAAAATCGCAACAGACAAGAGGCTGCTGAAAGGAACTTACGGTTGATAGCAGTCGAGTACTTCAAAACAACCAGATCAAGCCATCCACAGCGTCTCCGACGTCCAGTCGACACTCCCTGTCAAAATTAGCCACAGCTCGTCTCTGCACCGCAAGCTCAAAGTATGCTCGTAGACTCGTAGACATACAATCTCGCCGCCAATGTCCTGCAGCTTGGTGCCAACCTCGTTCAGCTGCTCCGTTGGGAACGGACCGCCGCCGACACGCGTGGTCTGGTGCAGTTGTGTTAGTACTACGAGCAATCCCGTTCGCTCACCACGAGGATAGGTCCAGAACAAGTCAGTCTCTTACATAAGCTTTGACAACAGCAATAATGTCCCTAAGCGCATATTAGCAGTTGTGGCACTCGTGGCAATTGTGCGGCAACTAGCAGCAACTAGCCTAGCAGTAAGAAAGCATACTTGATGAAGGCCGGGTTCAGTGCAAGACCCTGAATGCAGCCGCCGAGGCCGGTGTTCGACGATGTGACATAAGGGTATGTGCCGTAGTCAATGTCCAGCACTGCGCCATGTTAGTGCCACAGAAGCAACAGGTATGGATGACCACACGTACTCAGAGCCTGCGAGCCCTCCACGAGAACCGACTTCTTCGTCTGCTGCGCGACGCTCATGTAATCGACGGCGTCGACAATGTAGCGGCGCAGCTTGTCCTTGGACTCGTTGTAGAGAGCAAGCTCGGCCTCGACGTCATACTGCAGCAGATCGCCGTAGCGGTCGCGGTACTCGGCGGCCAGCTTGCGCAGTTTGCGCTCAAATGACTCGCTGTAGATGTCGATGACACGCAGGCCCTCACGCGAGGCCTTGGTGCTGTAGGACGGGCCAATGCCGCGCTTGGTGGTGCCGATCTGCTCGTTGCCCAGCTTGACCTCGGACAGGCCGTCGACCGCCGCGTGCAGGCGGAAGTTGAGGTGACACCGAGAGCTGACGTGGATGCGGTCGTGGACGTTGGGCACGCCCTTGGCGTCGAGGTCGGACAGCTCCTGTCATGTTGCGGTTTGGTCAGCGCATGCCTGTCGGCGTGTTTGTGCAGCACAACGTACCTTGAAGAAGGCCTCAAGGTTGAAGACAACGCTCGAGCCGATCAGGTTGTCGGTGCTCGGGTTCACCAGACCAGAGGCTGTATGCAGCAGGTCAGCACAGAACACAGGACACAGGAGGCACGGAGACAGAAGAAGGGAACATACGCAGGAGGTGGAAGCTGCAGTGCAAATACACAATGTTAGCAAACAGCCCGTCTTCCGAAGCGAAACTGTGGGCCTGGTGGCAGTGGAGGGCCGCATCTACCTGAAGCTCTGGTTGCCGGTCCTAGAAGAAGCAAGCCACAGGCCAAGAGGCCCCGGCCATTTGTCAGCCAGCAGTTCTGTGTCCCAATTGCGGTGCAGCATAGCCGCATCGTATCGGCATGTATGTCTGCAGCCACACACGCATGTACATATACAGTGGCGTGTCGCATGCATATCTTGCCGGGCATATGCAGCTCACCTGATGGAGTGGCCAGCATTGTGACCACCAGCAGCGCGGGCGCAGATGTCGAACGCGTTCGTCGACAGCAAGTGGTCAGTCAGCTTGCCCTTCTGTTGAGCAGCAGCGGCAGTTAGAATGTGCTCTTCAAATTCTCTTCATGCTATCGTCAAGTTCGATGCGCGAAGCCGGGCCTTCGAGACTGCAGCCAGAGAGGCCTGCAGCTGGTGATACGTACGCCCTCGTCTCCTAGAGAAGGGATAATCTCAGTGTTAGCTTTCTGCCTCGATCTGTCTACCGCTCACGGCCCAATGGCTGGCGTCACCAGCCTGCCACCATCGGCGTGCGGCTCTTCGTTTTTTCCGCGACACTGCGATGCGCCGGAGGACCTGACAGACAGGGAGCCGTGCCCAATCCTAAAAGCACAATGGCAGCGGAACATACCCCATTGAGAGCCCAGAATGATGGATGCCATAGCTGTTGGCAGGTTTTCGAACGTTCGCTACACGTTGTATCAGAGTCACGGAAAAAGAAGCGAAAGACGATCCGGGGAAATGGGTATTATTTATTATAATCGCATAAAACAGCGGCTAATCGTGTTCCGCACAGTTTATATTTCGCGCATACTGTGCGTCTAGCCTTTAATTCTTCCGGCTCACGGCACTTACCAGCCTATAAAGTGTGGCTGCAAGTGATGCACTGTGCGCTACAGAGCCGAAGAAAATTAGTGATGCGTGTGAGTCAGTCTGCGCGCTTTTCAGCCGAACTCTCTGGTGGGGGAGGGGCAACGCGGCTGGACAATTGTCTTATCGTTGATAGGGCTAGATGGTGCCAACTCTGTATTGAAGCTCATGGCGCATTCTCCTGACGAGATTCTTGCCTTCTTACTTAGTTGTCCCTTGAATACAAGGCACTTTACGAAGGATGCGCATTGCTCACGGCACCTATTGTATCTCACCCTCTTCATCTTTCACACTGTCAACTGCGGTTCCATTGTCTCACCTTGCCTTGACCTTGCCCGCCAACTGTAATCTCGTCGACCTGGAACTCACAGAACCCAAGACTGCACTGCCGTTTCCCAGGGCACAATGGTCGCGCCACGCTCTGCTAGTTTCTCCTCAACCAACTGCTCCCAGTCGACTGCCGTGTTTCCCCCGGAGTCGTACGTCGAGTGAGCACCTGCCAGCAGCGTCACCTGGAAGCCGGCATCCAGCGCACCCTGGCACGTCGACAGCACGCAGCACTCGCTCTGAATGCCGAACGCGACAATATGGCCAATACCAGCCACGCGAAGCTCGTCTGCCAGCGTCGGGTTCGACTCAAACGTATCGCGTAGTGTCTTGGCAACGAGGCGTTCGCGCGGCGACGCAGGCCGTGCCGGGAAGACGGCCCCCCAGGCCTCCGAGCCGCGCACGAGCGCGCCGCTGCTGGCGTCTTCCTCGTGCTGGACAACGACGATGAGTGACGGCAGCGGGTCCAGTCCGACAGCATCTGCACGCGGTGCGTGGTCCAGGACGCGGCGCGCGCCCTGGACGATTTCCTGGCCGGCGGCAGCGATGCGTTCGGCATGGGGGATGCGCGTATCCGGGTTGGTGGCCAGGTCGCCCTGAACGTCGATGACAAAGAGAGCCGTACGCAGGTCCGCCATGGCCAGTGTATCGTACGGAGCAGTTCGCGGCCAACGTGAATACAATGTGAGTTGGGTAGGAGAGTTGCTATTAGTACAGTCAAAGTAGTATCTTACTCTCTTAAAGATGAGTCATCGCGGGTACGAGTAGGCTGTTGCCTCGACTAGAGGCTTTGGGAACAACGCCAACTCTTGGGCACTTGAGCCTATCTACCGGCTTATTTGGCTTCTACATTGTACTCTGTACTTGACTCTTATTCTTCCTATTCAAGATGCTCACCCCGGACATGTACGTTCTACTTCGAACGGCGCAACGCAAGACGCACACGATAACCACGGCCTACTCACAGGGTTGAAGCGTTGGCAAAGCTGCACTTCCAGATATCTTCAGAGAAACCTCACAGCATAAGAGAGGAGACAATTTGGTTTGTCTACACAGCACGCTATCGCCTATAGCACCAGATTTGGCTTTGGACTGGGTGGCAACCTACACGCCGTATGTAAACTCGCGGTACTTCTTCTGGTAGTAGTATGTAGCCAGGATGCCAGCAGCCCCCAGCGCTAGGGGTACGGGGGCCTTGCCTCCCGTCTTGATAATTCTCGGGATGGCGGAGCCGGTGAGGACGACGCTGTTGGCCAGCGCGAGCTCCGCACCGTAGTCCTTGTTCTTCTTGAGGAGATAGCCTGTTTGGACGTCAGTTGCACCGTCCAAGACAATCGTGCTTCTCGACTTACCGGAATACGCGTACGAGACGCCCAGTCCCAGGCCGGCGACAAGAGACGGCGTGGATCTAGTCTTCAAGAAGCCGGCGGTTCCGCCTACGGCCACTGCAAATTGGACACGTGATCAGCTGAAATTCTCATACGTGATCTATTCCGTGACGTACATAGGCCTGCAAGGGTGAAAGACGGGTGCTCAGCCATGCTTTGAGGAGTCGCTCGACTGGATGTCGATGTGAAGTGGTAAAGAGTGTACGAGTACGAGTAGATTCCGGATTTCGCAGATGCCATGCTTACGTGAACAGATTCTGCTGCAATGGTGCGATACATGACTAGACCAAATATGGACTGTGGCACCACACCTTATCCCCAAGAAATCTCATCTCCAAAACGTCTTCTGCTTCTTGGTGCCTAGTGCTCTGTATCCCATCCGACGATGCATGTATGACCATCGATGGCAAGGGGATATATATCTCTACCACCATCTGGTATGTTTACTTGCCAGACGCATTGGAGGCGTATTTACTTCGTAACGACAATGGCGTCTGGCCGCGACTAAGCCGTGCAGAACGTCGCTAGCCTTACCCTCGCGGTACTCTCAGATTGACCTCAGATTGACCTCAGATTGATTATCTTGATTCTTGATCCTTTTCTTGTCTATGACAATTAAATCAAGTCCTTTACTTACCTTGCGAAACTCTTTGTAATACTGCTTGCCACGCGTGTCCCAGATGTTGATTCGCATATTTCAAGAATCATAAGTCACCACCATGTGGCCATCTATTCAGTCGGCCGGATGAGACACCTGTCTGGCGATTGGCCTGCAGCCATGTTCCATCTGACCGACTGGCGCGGAATTTTTCGCTTTCAACGCGGGTCGCTTTCACCGCATTGCGCGGTTGAGCACGATACTACCGCTTGATGCCACAACAGGCGCATTACAGATTATCTCTTGCAACCGTAGAGCCAGCTCCACTGGCAAGAGCCAATGACGAGAGCATGCTGCGCTCAACGGTCAGAAGTCCCATGAATACTCCGTACTTTGCGAATGCAGGTCCATAGTTGCATGCACATCTGCATATGCATGCATCTTGACGAGTAGATCCGTCGTCAACGGTCGGAATGTTTTGCGGCCTTGCTCGTACGAGGAAAGCTGACCGCCAAATGCTAACGGCACGAAGGACTCCTTACATGCGACAACCCTCGGCAAGATGCATTGTAGGCTCGTACGAAGTAGGCTGGCGGCCTCCGGGCCAAGTACTCCGTATCCATACGACGTAGTCAAGGGGAAATACGTGGCGCTTTTCTTATCGCATGTCAGGACCCAGAATGGTTTGCGCACAAGTATCTTACAGCATCCCACGAGGTCCATTCCTCGAGGTCCATTCCACGGAGTACGGAGTAATACGTACAACTTCTCCCTCTAATGCTCGTAGATCATGCGCTGCTCTTCGGGCATTCCAGCTCTATTTTCGTTCCCTCTGTCAGTGAAGGATTGAGAGAAACCCAGCCCTAAACGGTAGTCTGAATTGAAATTTCTTCCGTACAGTTGGGTTTTAACATGTGATTCTCAAGCTCTCCGCAGCTTCACTGGTTACTACAGGTTGGTAATGTGGCGGTTGCTTCTGGTTGGGGTACGTACCCACCCCAAAACTCAAGGCTAGCCAAAAGGAGGGGCCACTACCGAGAATAGACCCCTATCTCAACAGTTTGTACTTGTACGAGCATACTTCGTACGAAGTATTGTGGGCTCCTGCCAGCTTGGCCAGACAGGTTTCCCTTATGTGATTTTTGTCTCTATTTGTGGGAAGCTGGCAACCGTCTGCAGGCTCGAAAATGAAGACGTAGTATTGGGCGTAATAGGCTCATATGAAATACGTATGTACATACGAAGTAAAGTAACTGCGAGTCTACGAGTTAGATACGCTTTGCTTCTTGGTAATCGATCTAACACACCGCTCAAAACTAGCGACTAGCATCAGCAGCACCGAAATACTGCGCGTACTCCGTAAACCGGCAAGCCTAGGAGAATTGGGTAATATTCTGCGTCCTCGTACTTCGTGCGGAACGTCTACGAGTACGATACAAAGTACGGAGTAGTACGGAGTACTCGTACTCGATCCGTTACGGAGTATTACGAGTACTCGACACCCGCACTTGCTCGTACTCGTACTTGTGCTAGCCCAACTGCTGTACTTCGGGCGGCACATGTACTCTGCTCAACAAACGGCACTCAATCTTATTTTCATCTGGCACTAGGCTGTGCTACGACACTTTCGGTCTAGTCCAAGGGGGCTTTGACAAGCCCAGGCCTGGACCCACGTGAAAACCATGTCTACCGGTACGGAGTACTCGGTACTTGCACTTGTTTTCGCAACGTACTTCGTTTGTACTGCTGCGTTGGCAGGAGAAATGGAAGAATTTTGTATTTTGCTATTCTGATTTTGCGTATTTGTGTGCGGTAACTTGTACTCTGTGAAAAAGGCCCAGTAGTTGATACCGGAAACGTAGCACTTCTCCATTCTGCCAGCAAGTTTCATACTTTGTACTTGCTCCGTATCAACGGCCAGCTCGTCCTTCTTGTCCCCAGGTTATAAGAAGGCCAGTCCCCTTCTGGTTTTGCTCGAGGCCAGCTTTGACCCCGTCTTTGGCGCGCAACACACCATGAGCACTTCTACCATACTGAAGCAGCGGAGCGTCCAGCTCGATGCTGGCGCTTCCGAGAGCATCACGGACAAAGCTCCGCGGCCTGGCTACACCGCTGACGGCTTCCCCGACATTCAGACCATCCGCAATGCCATCCCCGCCCATTGCTTCGAGTCCTCGACCTTGCACTCGCTCGCCTACGTTGCCCGCGATAGTGCCATGGCCGCCGGCCTCGTCTGGGCTGCCCTGACTTACATCCCCTCCATCGCCAACCCGCTCTGGCGCACCGCTGCCTGGATTGCCTACGGATACGTCCAGGGCCTCGTCTGCACCGGCATCTGGATCCTCGCCCACGAGGCCGGCCACGGCGCCTTCTCGCCGCACCGCCTGGTCAACGACTTTGTCGGCTGGGTCCTCCACTCCAGCCTCATGGTTCCCTTCTTCTCCTGGAAGTTCTCCCACCACCGCCACCACCGCTTTACTGGCCACATGGAGAAGGACATGGCTTTTGTGCCGCAGAAGGCCGGCAACCAGTCCATCCCGCGCCTCGGCACCTTCTACCTCAATCCCGAGCTTGTTGAGGACACCCCTGCCTTCCAGCTCGTCCAGCTCCTCATTCACCAGGTTGCCGGATGGCAGATGTACCTCCTCTTCAACGTCACCTCCGGCAAGAAAAGCCAGCAGCGCGAGGCCTCTTGGTGGCGCGTCAGCCACTTCGAGCCCACCAGCGCTGTCTTCCGCCCCAACGAGGCCGTCTTCATTGCTCTGTCCGACCTGGGCCTCGCCCTGACCGGCCTCGGCCTCTACTACGCGTCCACCTACGTCGGCTGGGCTACCGTATGCTGGCTCTACGTCGCCCCTTACTTCTGGGTGCACCACTGGCTGGGTATGTACAGACGTTCTGAGTGTCGAGTCACATGCTAACTGAACCAACATAGTCGCCATTACCTACCTCCACCATAACCACCCCGAAGTCCACCACTATGACGCTGAGGGCTGGACCTTTGTCAAGGGTGCTCTTGCTACCGTTGATCGCGACTTCGGCTGGGTTGGCCGCGAGCTGTTCCACGGCATCATCGACTGGCACGTCGTCCACCACCTGTTCCCGTAAGTACTCTAGTGCTCCTAGACTGCGCAACACCTCCAAAGCTCATACACGCGACTGACCATGTATAGCCGCATCCCCTTCTACAAGGCGCGGGAGGCCACCGAGGCCATCAAGCCCCTTCTTGGTGATCTTTACCGCGACGAGAAGCGCTCCTTCATGGGCTCTTTGTGGTCGACCTTCACCAAGTGCAAATACGTAGAGAGCGACCCCCATGTGCCTGGTGCCATGCGCTGGATCCAGGCCGCATGAGACATGCATCAAGAGTAGAGGACGGTATAGACTATAGACAGTACACGAGTAGGCAGATAGATCATGCTGTATACCCATCATGCAATACATGACTAGAAACTGTTCATGCGATGCTGTGTCCTTTGATCGATTTTGATGAAGTTTGGTTCTACTCAGGGCCAAGTTGTCCTTGGAATGAACTCGTAACGACATCCCAAGCTGGGGCATCATGAGACCTGTGGAACGCGTTCAGTGAGATGTTCATTGCTCCGAGACCCTACCTATTCAGTGGTGGCGAACGTCACTTGCGATGTTAACTGAACGGTCGTCTCGCGTAAGGCTTTATTACCTGAGAACATTCGCACACAGCCAGTAGCCAGAACCGTGTGTTAATCGCAAGGCCTGTTCAAGAAGAGCGTTGGAGTTGGCATGCTCCTCTGGAGGATGTTGCAAAAGTAGGCAGCACCCTCTCAAGGCTTTTGATAGATGTTTAGATCTATTACTTGCAAACTCGAGTAAGATCATACAGGGCAAGGGTGATTTGCAGCATCGACGAAGTCCATTATCACGGAGCATAGAATTATAACAACGCCCTCATTTCGACCTTTAATCCTTCCCAATATTATGCCCATCAATTTGTTCGCGCCCGTCCAATCTAATTCGGCGTTGGCGTAGAATCGCAGCTCTGTATGCAGACCTGTTGAGTCGAGCTAGTTAGTCGTAACGTGAATTCGCCTTATTTTGCGATCTGCTCTTCCCTTTAATTATTCTCCTCCTTATTCGTGTGTTCTCTTTGATCATATGAATACGGCGTTAAAGTTTAGGAGGCACGCAGAGCGTATACCCCCTCCTACACTTTAACGCCTTATCATATGACGTAACCTGGATGAAGGGCCCAGTGTTTTTGCTTTTGGTTCAGGCTCCGATAAGGAACTTGGGCGAAGGGCCCAAGTTCCGAACTGGATTATCACGTGCATACGGAGTATTACATTCAGAGCCTGCCCCGTACATTTCCCAGCTGTTCATATGCAGAGTACAACGCAACATATGAATGATAAGTTAAAAAAAACCTCAGCGAAAGACCAGGTATACAATGCATGCTCAGTAGCTTAGTACCCGTTGTGTCGGAAGTTTGAGACGATTTCTCTCTGACTCAGAAAGCCAAATCGGCCAATTGCCACTCCTTCGCTACGTATTTCATGCGAATAAAGTCGAGAGAGGGTTTTATTATCAGGTACCTATGCTTCAAAGTCATTCAAGAGCAGTGACAACTGCACAAATGGGATTCAAAACACATTGGATTGGAACGATAAGCACGTAATAATGGTTTCCTAATCTACTCCCTTGACGGCCGCTGTCAGTGCCGAACAGATTTATATATTGTCTTGGAGATGTTCCTCTGGGCCGCCCTTACTGGGTTTAAAACCTTTGGGTTAATGCCCCAGCTTGCTGCACAGTCGAAACCATTAGCTGTTATGTACAGATCTCTATGGCTTTCTGACAGCAGGTTTTAGCCTGGAGCATTGTGCACCAATTTGCGGAATCCAAGACCCGGATCTACCTCTTCTTCCTCAGCTGTGTCGCCGTCGCTTGCGTCGTGGGTGCCTTCATATATCAATAAATCCTAGTTTGTGCAGTCTGTTTCGGAGCACTGACACCGGCAGCTACACTTTTGGATCAATGAACTCGAACGGCGGTGTTTGCGACCTAAAACATCGACACCGCTAATGCTAGCCGGTCTTGATCTACGGGGCTAATTATGCGGAGCTATGATCTACGAGTACAAGACGAACAGTACGGAGTATGGGGAGACTTCGGATCACACTCCGTAAGTACGGAGTACTCGTACGAAGTAGAACTAAAGATATTTATTCCAGACCGTCTTTACCTTCGTACGAGTATGCACGTCCTTTCTTTGCATATGGAGTACGCTTACGAGTACAAGTAAACAAGGTACTCGTATTACGGAGTACGGAGTACCTATCATGCTTAATTTACGAGTAGTTACGTGTCAGCTCAGCCGCTTTCGAAACAGCCGCGTCACACTACGCCAGCCTCTTTCCAAGCACGACCACGAATACTCCCCTACTTCGTACAAAACACTACAAAATATTGAACTGCCGAGCCCATGTGGATACTACTCCGTACGGGGGTTTACGCAACTGAAGAGGCTAAGATCCCAACCTCGTTCCCCCGTGGAAGGTAAAAAGGGAAAAGGGAACCGGACGAATAATACGCAGCACAATATAATTGTCAACTGTGGAGCTGGCTACGTAATCTTCTTCGACTACGAAGTAGTATTCTGTCTTACTCGTGTACAGGTGCTTTCTAACAGAGACATGTAATCCTATAGCTTTGATTTCTGATTAGTTTCGAACAAGGGAGCATCGACCATGCACTAATCGTAGCTTGCGAATTGTAATTCAACTTCAAGAAGGACGCGTACACAGCTCTACTTTTGCGTTACGTACTTCGTAATGCTGCTTCGGTGCGCAAAGATCGCAGGGTGATAAATAGATGACTGCTCCTCCTTTCGAAGAGTAGAGGGTTCTCTGCATTGAGGCATCTTTACTCGACGAGCAGCTTCTCCGATCTCTACTTTGCAATCCAACCCACGTCTCTAAGCAACCAGACTCTGTCCGTCGCTGCCATGGTCGCCATATCGAGTGTTCTCGCCCTGGGTGCAGCAACCCTCGTGGCTGCTCACGGCAAGCCCCATAGCCCGGCTGAAATGAAGCGCGAAATCGTTGCGCGCGATCATGCTGCTCAAATTGGAGCTCGGGCACTTGGCCAATGTTCTGGAAATGATGCATCCCTGGCTCGCCACAGACGGGCAGTCGAACGTCGCGCAGCAAAGGTCCAAGAGCTGCGGGCCCGCAAGAATATCAGTTCGAGTAAGCCAGATACGCACTCTGTTCTAAATTGGCGCAGCAATATCAAGTCTTATGGCTAACGTGGCCGCCATTCATAGAGCCCAAGAAATACCGCCGCGATCTTGCCGATCTCCAGACATGGGAGGAGGTCAACCACAACATGACGGGCAGCGTGGACTACGACATGTTCACGTCCCTCGAGTCCGTGTTTTCGGGTAACACTAGCTGTGTGCTTTCCCCTGAGATCACCGACGGGCCTTACTACATTGTCGGAGAATGGCACAGGAGCAATGTCAAGGAGGCGCTGTACTGCGATGGTGTCGATCTCTTCCTTGAAGTCCAGTACGTCGACGTAACGACGTGCGAGCCTGTACCAGAGATTGCCGTTGATGTTTGGAACGCAAACGCCACGGGAGTGTACTCCGGCATCGCCATCAGTGGCAATTATGCAGAGGACGGCTACAACTCGACTTACCTCCGGGGCATCCAGATGACAGACAGCGATGGCGTCGTCCAGTTTGAGACGATCTTCCCTGGCCACTACGATGGCCGTGCTACTCATACGCATCTGCTTGCCCACATGAACGCCACTCTGCAGTCCAACGGCACGATCTCCGTGTGGAACTCTCCGGTGACCCACATCGGCCAACTCTTCTTCCCGGAGGACTTGCGCAGTGCTGTCGAGGCTGTTTATCCCTACAACACCAACACGGATACGGCCACAACGAATGACGAGGACATGTGGTCGATCATCCAGGCAGACAGCAGCTACGACCCGTTCCCGCAGTTCGTCTACCTCGGCGACAGCGTGGAGGACGGCTTGTTTGCATGGATCCAGATTGGCGTGAATGTCTCTGCAGACTACCAGAATGACGATTACTACGCCATCGCTGCCTATCTTGATGAGGATGGTGGCCATGCCGAGTCGAGCGCTGCCACTGGAGGGGGTGGCTCTGGCATGGGTGGTAACGGCACTATGCCTGGCAACGGCACAGCGCCAGGAAACGATACTGCTTTTTGAGCGATTTGATGGACATGTCTGATTTTCTTTATATATATTGCGAAGATAGATTACTCGCTTTAGCCAGTCAAATGTTGGGGCCTTTCGGTGATTGGCTTGAAGAAAACATGCCAGCCAACTCAATACTGGCTAAGAATCGCACCAAGTCTCGCGTAATTCTATGCGTGTTGCTTGTTAAGAATTCTAGATCTAGATCTATACTTTTACACTAATCCTATTCGCGCGCACAGTGTAACGCACACGAATTGCTGCGTTACTCCAGCCATTCCTCGTCTGGATCGGGGAAGCACGTGCGGATCTTTCCAGCCTCAAGAATCAGCGCGACGCGGGCACCAAACTCAAAGGGGCTGCCCTCGTAGAGTACGAGGTCGCCCACTGTCGGTGGGAGACCCAGGGCGACTTCAGTGTTGGTGGACACGAGGTCAAGAGCTAGGGACTCGTTGCCGGCGGCGAGCCAGCCAGCCTCCCACAAGCTGTTGCGAATGTGGTTGTTGGCGTCATCCCAGCTCGCTATGCCGACAGTGACGCCAGCCTCGAGCAAGACCTGGGGACCCCAGGCATCGACAAGCGGCGGGCCCGGCAGACAACGACGTGCGTCCCAGAAGAGAGGCTCACAGCCCCAAAAGGGGGCCACCAGGACTGGCACGCGGGCAGCAGCAAGCTCGGACGAGAGGAGATGCGCCTCTGCGCCGCCGACGATGACAAATGAAGCGGCAGGGACGTCGCGCTTGAGACGCAACACGTGGGCGATAACGTCCTTGTTTTGCGTGTGCACGGCGACAGGAAGCTCGCCGCGGGCAGCACGAGCAAAGATGGGGTGGTGGGCGGCGGAGTTTGTCAGCAGGTCGCGGAGGATAGCGATCTGGGAGGAAATAGACGGGGTTCGGGGGGCTGTTGATTAGCGAGTGTCACGCACGTATTGTATCAAACATAAATCAAGCCAGTATGTAGATGACGCTGGAGTGCAGAAGAATAAGGGGAAAACAGATTGGGAGCGCGCAAAATCAAACACGACTCACTCTTCCCAGTATGTCCAATTGTAAAGTGGATGGCCGTTTGCGGATCCGACACGGCGTTGTCATCGAGAACTGCGGGAGTCAGTGGGTATGATTCTTCTGAGATGGGGAACAGAGCACGAACCGCTCTTGGCGCCAGGACGGAAGCGGGCGCTGATGCCGTGGAAGAAGCCGGTGGTGATGGGCGGCGTCACGATGCGCGTGATACCGCCGCGGTAGGCACGCTCGACGTGGATGCCGTCAAACTTAATGCCGTACTGCGTCTCTATGGGGTGCTCCCAGTCGTCGCCGGCAGCGGCCCCGTCCGTGGTCGAGGGCTCCTGGACCATCTCGACGAGGCCGTGGTGCTTGGTGAGGACGGTGAGTCCCGGGAGGGCGTAGCCGTGACGCACATGGAGGGTGGTGACACCATCGGCAGCCGCGGCAGCTGTCTCTGCAAGACAGGTGCCGACACAGACCACGTTGCCACCACGGATGACGAGGGCGAGTGCATCGCTGTCGGAGAAGACCTCAGCGCGGCGGCCGTCGCTGCCGACGAAGCTCCGGGCGAGACCGCGGACGACGACGTCTGCTTGAGGACAAGGGAGGATAGCGGCGGGGTCTGACGCAAACTCCTCCCGCGGCGTCGGCGCGGACATGTCACCCAGGGACGTCCACTGGGCCTCGCCAGCACGCACGACGCTCTCTCCGTCGATAAAGACCTGCAGCGGCGAGGCGCCGACGCGCAGCGGATGGCGGTCCCAGACGACGAGGTCGGCGTCGTAGCCGGGGCGGGCGAAGCCGAGACGGTTGTCGAGGCCGAGGAGGCGGGCGGGGCCGGCGATGACGGACTGGACGGCGTGGGCGGCGTCGAGGCCAAAGTGGTGGGCGATCTGGGCCTCGTAGACGAGGAACTGGCCGTGCAGGGCCGGGTGGTCGCGGGTGAGCACGAGGGCCACGCCGTGTGCGGCGACGCGCTGGGGCAGACGGGAGCTGACGGCGTAGAGCTCGCGCTTGTCGCCCCAGGAGTCGGCGAAGCCGACGACGGTGATGTTGCGGCGGCGGAGCTCGTCGAGGAGGCGGTCGGCGTGGAGGGCGTGGTGCCAGCCGGCAATACGGAAGCCGAACTCGTCGGCGTGGTCGAGCATGGCGAGCAGGTCCTCGGTCTCGTAGCCGTGGACGTTGACGCGCACGTCGCCGCGCAGCACGTCGACGAGCGTCTGCCACTCGAGCGACGCCGGGTAAGGGGCCAGACGGGGGTCGCCGGCCGTGGCGGCGGCCTGCCGACACCAGCTGTCCTGGGCGTCGCGCACGCGACGGGCCTCGGCAAAGGCGCGGCGGAACCAGAAGGACTCGCCGAGCCGCGTGGCCGGACCGCCGGGGGTGTTCTGGAACTGGTGCTTCTGGTTCTCGCCCATGGCCATCTTGAGGTAGCGCTGGGGCTTGGCCAGGGAGGCGTCGCGGACGGTGAGGCCGCCAGCGCCGGCCGCGGCCGACTCGACCAGCATGTCCAGCACGGTGTCGCGCGTCCTCATCTTGACCGTCACGCCCTCGCCGGACATGAGGTTCTTGGCGCCTGTCAGGACCAGCGACGTAGTGACGCCACCGCTGGCGATGACAGCAAAGGCCTGGTCCTGCGGCTTCAGCGCGTCGACGGCGCGGGCCCACGGTGTCAGGGGCGACGATATCTCGGTGACGTCCTCCGTCGACCAGAGCTGTGGTGTTTCACGCACGCCGGCGTGGGAGTGCGCGTCGATCAGCCCGGGCGTGACGATGCGGCTGTCGAGGTCGATGACCGTGGCTGCCGCGCCGTCTGGATCAGTATCGGCATCAGCACCGGCAACGGCTCCAGCTCGGACACCCACAGCCAAAATCAGCCCCCCCTGCATCGTAATGTCGACGCCCGTCTGCACTGTCCCGTCGCCGTCCAGCAGCGTTGCGTTGCGCAGGACCGTTGTCGGCCCCGACGGCACGGCTGCCAGCCGCGTCGCCGCCAGTCCGTAGTCGACGGCGACCCTCTGCGTGTTGCGTGCACATTGCGCGCGGCCAAACTCCCATGCCTCGGGTGACAACGCCGGAATCGAGGTGAACGGTGGCGCTCCGGCTGACAAGGCGCCCGAAAACGGCTGTGGCCCCCATCGGCTTGCGTACAGCGTCGTCCCGGCGGCTATGCAGGTCCAGAGAAGCCGGCTTTCCAGGCACTGCAAGATCCGGGACTGGCGCTGCTTCGGCTCAGGCGTGGGCTGGGCCGGCACGGCCTTGTGGTGAGAATCCATGCTGGCCAGAGGGTTGACGTCGTGTGAAGGTCCCATATCCTATATGACTTCACTCCGGAGTTGACTAAATGAAGCCTTGGGCACTTGTGCTCTACACCAACACCGTCTACACATCTAGCTCACAAGACTACGTCGACATGTTCATACGAGTACGTCTGATCCAGCTTGTTTTCAAGTATCGTCTTACACTCCACATAGAGTCTCGCTTTACTATTTCCTCTTTAGGAAACCCATCGGCTCCGCCTGCAAAACAGACTTTGACAGGCGCCGGTCTGCTGCCAATTTCATGGCGTCCGCTCTAAACGGGTACACTAAATTAGCGTTGTTTATGTTGATAAGGCTTGAGCAAGGATTATTGACTTGATCGTATCACGTACTACTCCGTTGTCACGTTTGCACTTGTGCAGCGAGGCTACAGAAAGTGAGTCTTCCAGAAACAAGAGTATATTCCATTGCACGCTGTATACAAATCTGGAGCTACATGGCATAGCGGAAGACGCGCGCCTGCTGCTTGTCGGTAAGGTCGAGAAACTCGTCGCCGTCGGCAGGGGGCGTAGGATCGGCGGCGGCGAGGGCGTCACGGCGCTTGTTCTCCCAGACGAGGTAGAAGCGCAGCAGGGCGCAGATGACAATGTTGAGGGCGAAGCAGATGAAGGCGGCGCGGAAGGCGGTGGCATAGGCCGGGGCCTCGCGGGTGAGGAAGAGCTGGGGCGCGACGACCTGACCGACGCAGAAGGCGACGTACATCATGGCGGAGGCGGTGGCCTTTTTGGTGTAGCCGGCAAAGTTGCTCGAGATGAGCGACATGGTCAGGGTGCCGACGATGCCGTGGGTCTGGACAACGTAGTAGGAGCCGAGGAGGCCGCGCTTGTTGGAGCGCGGCAGGGTGTAGAGGAGGGCGGCGCCGATGAGGGCGGGGATCTGGCAGCCGACGACGAGCCAGAGACGGCTGTTGCGGAAGTGCGTGGTCATGATGCCGCCAAAGAGGATGCAGATGGCCTGGATGACACCGAGCGGGCAGAGCAGCAGCGTGGAGTAGATGCGGCTGAAGCCGAAGCCCTTGACGACGATGCTGCCAAAGGAGCCGACGCCGCCGGCGGGGATGTCGTCGAGGAAGGCCGTGGCCACGAGCACCCAGACCTGGATGTCGGTGACGCACTCGAAGAACTGGTCCCATTTCCACGTGTGGTTCTCAATGGTGGTGCGGTTGCTGCGCACGCGCTCGACGGCGAGGGCGCGCTCGGCAGGCGTCAGCCAGCGGGCGTTCATGGGCGCGTCGGGCAGGTAGTAGTAGAGAAAGGAGCCGTAGCAGATGGTGATGCTGCCAAAGATGAGGAAGAAGTAGCACCAGGACGGCAGGGCGCTGTTGATCTGCGCGATGCCGTAGCCGAGCAGGCCGCCGCAGACCTGGCCGATGGAGTTGCCGAGGTACCAGTACGTGATGCGCAGCGGCTGCTCGTCGCGCGTCCACCACTGCGACGAGATGACGATGAAGGCCGGGTTGATGCACGACTCGAGGCAGCCGAGGATGGCCCGGATGACCATGAGGCTGGCAAACGAGCGCGCCGCCGCCATCGTCATCAGCACGGCGCCCCAGAGCACCGTCGCGCAGGCCACAAAACGGCCGATGGGAAAGCGGACGATGAGCCGCGCCACAAACGGCTGCGACACCATGTACGAGAGGTAGAAGACAGAGCCGGACGCCCAGCTGTACTGGTTGCCGTGGAGGTGCTGTGGGCATTAGCGGGTGCTCCCGTGCTTGGCTCGCGTCACCGCGCCACTCACATTGTCCGTCAGCAGGCCAAAGTTGGCCGAGTACGACATGGCGTTCTTGTCCATGAAGTTGAGCGTGTACGTGATGATCATCAGCGGTACCAGGTGAAGGTCGATCTTGCGCAGCAGCCGCTTGTAGTCGGCGGCGCTGGCCGGCCCGGCATGGTTCTCCTTGGTGAAGGCATAGGCCGTGTCGAGACTGGCAGCGTTGGCGCCGTCGACGGCCCGGTCAAGATCGCTGGCCGCGACAGGCGGATACTTTTCCGAGTCCATGGCGCGAGCGTCGTAGATCTGGGTGACGGCGAGAGAGTCCTGGCAGTCCCGGTAGTCCTCGTAGTCCTGGCAGTCCCTGGCCTCTTCTTATAAGACGGGCGAGTAGAGACGAGGCTGGCTAGCGGACAAAACGGTCGCGACGGCGCCGTCAGGTAGGGGCGCCCCCAAGTAGAAGAACAAAAGAGAGCGCGGCCTCGTCTCCTATCTCGTCTTCGCAATCAGCGCACCCCGTTGCGGGCCAACAGGCCACCGTCCTCTGCGGGTCCGACGCACGACACGGCGCGGCATCCTTCGCGAAGTGGAAAAAGGGCCATCTCCCGCCATCCGCGGCCGACGTCAACTCCCAATGCGGCTAGCGCTCCTTCAGTCGTGCTTATCACACTAGCGCGGCCTGATGCGGCAGGAAAGCCGGCCAGGTTGCGACGGCGTCTGCGCGTGTGGAGTCCGGAGTCCGGAGTACGTAAGCAGGAACAGATCGGCCTTCTCTTTCTGTCGCGACGTCGACCTCGCTTTCGCCACATCCGCCGCGCTTGTCACCCGTCGGTTGTCGGTTGTCGGTTGTCGGTCCGTGTCTGTCGCCCGTCGCGCCCGGCCTGCCGCTTTTGTTCAGTATGCCCGTCCGCGCTGCGCGCTCCAAGACTGGTGAGTTGTGTCTCGGCCTCGGCGCCGAGAATGGCCGGCGTTGCCGATGCTGTCGATGCTCTTGGCACTCGGCGACGTCGCCGATGTTGCCGAGTTAGCCGAGTACGCCCTCTTCACGCGCTCACTCGCACAGGTTGCCAGGCGTGTCGCCGCCGCAAGGTCCGCTGCGACGAGCAGAAGCCCATCTGCGGCGCCTGCACCCGGCTCCAGCTGTCGTGCACCTTCCAGCCCGGCACCGGCCCGGCTGTCGAGACTCCGCGCTTCCGCGTGCGCTTCGTCAACTCGCCGTACTCCGGAGGCGGCCCGGCTGCCACCCCCGGCCCCTCCGGTCCCGGCTCCAGTCCCGGCTCCGGCCCCCCCTCCGGCTCCTCCGGTCGCAACCCGGCAGTCCGTCCTCATGCCAGTCACTCCCCCGATCTCCGGGGCTCGCGCGCTGCCGCCGGTCCCGTGCCGACGGACCGCCCGTCGTCGGCCCCGTTGGCAAGCCCCGTCGGCATCGGCTCGGCTTCTGTCCCTGCCGCTGCCTCCCACCCCCAGCCGCCGCCGCCCCGAGACACGGTGGTCGTCTACCGCCAAAACCGGCTGCCGGCCACCTCCGACCAGATGCGCCACACGCAGGCCCAAGATCGCCAGCACCACCCCCAACCCCACCCAGTCTCCTACACCCCCCAGCCGATCCCGCTACAAGTACCGTTGCCGCCCCCCGAGATGCATATGCCCGCCTTTTTCGACCTGAACATGCACTTTGACCTGCTCGACGACAGCTGGATGGCCATGGACGTGCAAGATGTCAGCGGCACTGGCTACGCAATCGAGCGTGTGTCCAGCGTAGAAGTCGAGATGCCCGCAACCGTCCCGGTCCCGGTCCTGGCGCCGGCGCTTATGCCGCCGCCGCCGCCGCCGCCACCACCACCGGCACTGCCTTTCCCGCCGCCTAGCGGTATCGTTTTTGCCGACGACAGCGAGCTGATCCAGCACTACCTCAACGTCATGACGCAGTTCACGAAGATACGCGGCTCGGGCGACGAGAACATTTACACGCAGATCTTCTCCAATATGGCCCTCTTCTACCAGCCGCTCTACAACGTCATCATGGCTTGGACCGGCCTGCATCTCGGCCAGACAGAGTCCGGCGACGGCGATGCGCAGAGAGACGGGAACCGGTCGAGGCTTGGCACCACGGCCAACACCACCCCCACTCCCACCATCAAGACCGAAAAGGTCGACCGCATCGGCCAGGCTCAGCGCCGCTATGCCGCCGCCGTCTCGCTGCTGCACGACGACCAGGACGTGGCCCACCACTTTGAGCTCTCGCTCGTCACCATCTGGTTTGCGCTGCAGTTTGAGCTGCTGCAGGCCAACGGCATCGGCGGCTTCTGTCGCCACCTCGAGTTCACCGCCGACCTCGTCGACGCCCACCGCCGCCATCACCGCGCCGGCGGCGCTGCCGTCCCCCTCGGGCCCATTGGCGCGCGCGTGCTTGTGTGGCTGGGCACCTACGACGCGCGCGCCACCTGGATCGGCGGGTCTGGCCGTCTCCTGTACAACCTCGAGCTCTTCAAGTGCGAGCACGACTTCCTCGGCGCTGCCTTCCCGGACGACCGCCGCAGCCGCAGCCAGAGCGAGGGCGGCAGCCAAGTGAGCCAAGTGAGCCACGCCAGCCACGCCAGCCACGCCAGCCAGGCGGCCGGCCATCTGTCGTCCGGCTCGGCGACACACCCCACGCAGACGCCGCCGACCGGCCAGTTTACACCGCCGCAGGCTGCCCACTCGACGCCGTCCATCCCCTCCTCGCGCGCGCCGTCGCCGGCCTCGGACGGCTCCGACCTGCAGACCTGTCTGCGCCTCACGCTGGAGTTCGACATCGTCGACAACCGCATCGCCCAGCTGCACTACCGTCCGGACCCGGCGCCCGCCGTGACCTGGATCACCCTGCAGACCGACCTACTGACCTCCCAGAAGCTGCTCGAGGCTCGGCCGGCCGTCGTGCCGGTGCTGCAGCACCTCTTTGGGCCGTCTGGGCCGTCCGGCGACTCGGCTGCTTTTGGCGGCTCGCTTGGCGGTCCGCGGCTCTTGCGCGGCAAGGTCACCACCCACCAGTTCAACGACCTCCTGCTGCTGTCGGCCTGCTACAGCGGTATCATCGCCTTCCACCGCTCCCTGCCGCCGGCGACCGCCCGCGACATGGGCCGCGAACTCCGCCTGATGTCTGCCGAGACGGCCGCCGCCCGCATCCTGCGCATCTCCGCCTGGGTCTGCCGCCTGCGCCCACCCTCGCCGCAGAACGTCTGGCCGCGCATCCTCTTCCTGGCCGGCATCGAGACGACCGACCCCGTTTACCAGGACTGGACCGTCCGCATCCTCATGGAGGCCGAGCAGTGGGGTGGCAACATGGCCAAAACGCGCAGGCTCCTGCAGCACATGGTCCAATGGCAGAGCCACGAGGGCACGCGCATGGACATGCTTGAGGCCATGCGCCAGTCCACGGGGCTCTTCATCGTGTAGAGGATCGTGCAGAGGGGGCGCTGCGGCCGCGGATTGGCCCGGCGGCCACCGGACTAGTCCCCGGTTTACGCCCAAAACGGCAGTCAGCTCGCTTCGCTATCAACAGGCGATCCTACTTCGCACTTACGAAGTATCATCGGCAGCACCAGCGTCGGCTCACATTAACACACTACGAATGGCCATGGTGGGTCGGTCTCGAGATACCTGTGGGTTGACTAGGCTGTCAACTTGCAGCGGGTATGCAGTCCGGCGGCAAACCTACGTCGTACTTAGACAGTCAAAGCTGAAGACCGAACATCGGCTTGCTTATCCAATACACAAGTGCGCCGTCTGTCTTCCGTCTTCGGTCTTCCGGCTCCTGTCGCCCGTCCGTTCCCGGTCGTGTCCGTTTCTGCTTCTTCGCCTTCCTGTCTCCATCCTCTGCCTGCTTCCGCCCAGCCACGGCAACCATGGGAAAGCCGCCGCAGCTGCTGCCTGTTGCCGCAGCTCCTAACAGCCGTCCGCCTTCGCTTGTCCACACCGTCTGCCTGCTGCTGCTGGCCCTCGCCGGTGGCGTCTTTGTCTTTACCGATGGGTTCCTAGCACGCTTCGCGCCCGGCCGTAGCCTCGCAGTGGCAACCAAGACCGCCGTGCCCGCACCGGAGGACTGGTGTCCCCTGCCAGCCGTTGTGTCCGCCCGCGATGATGGCCTGCTCCCGAGCGACCACCTCATGCGCCAAGCCCAGCGTGTCGTCCAGGTCGACCGCCTCGCCGCCGCCGTGCGCGTGCCCACGCAGAGCTTTGACGACAACGGTGACGTCGACACGGACCCGCGCTGGGCGCCGTTTGACGACTTCCACCGGCTGCTGGAGGACCTGTTCCCGCGCGTGCACGCCCGTTTTGTGCGCGAGAAGGTCAACCGCTACGGCCTCCTCTACACGTTGTCCGGCGCCGTGCCGACGCGCAAGCCCATCGTCTTCATGGCTCACCAGGACGTCGTGCCCGCCGATCCGGCTGACTGGACCTTTCCGCCCTTTGCCGGCCACTACGACGGCTCCTTCCTCTGGGGCCGCGGTGCCGCTGACTGCAAGAACGTCCTCATCGGCCTGCTCTCCACGATGGAGAACTTGCTGGAGCAGGGCTTCTCGCCGAACCGGACCATCATCCTCTCCTTTGGCTTCGACGAGGAGACCGGTGGCGACCGCGGCGCCACTACGCTGGCGGCTGCCCTCGAGCGCGTCTACGGCCCGAACAGCGTAGCCTTCATTCTCGACGAGGGCGGCATGGGCGTGCAGGGCGCCAGCGGCCCGCTTGTGGCGGACGCCAGCGAGGGCGCTGACGTCATCTTCGCCTACCCCGGTGTCGGCGAGAAGGGATACCTCGACCTCGAGCTGCGCCTGGCCGTGTCGGGCGGCCACAGCTCGCGTCCGCCGCCGCACACGGGCATCGGCATCATGGCCGACGTTGTCCACGCGCTGGAGTACGGCCAGCCGGGCCACGAGGACCAGCCGCCCTTCTCGCCGCGCCTCGACCTCAACCACCCCTTCCGCCGCGTCCTCGAGTGCCGCGCTCGCCACGCGCCCGCCGCTGCGCCCGCCTGGCTGTCCAAAGCGCTGTTGCGCGATGCGCCCGACGCCGTGGCCGTCCGCCTCATCGAGAGCGGCGTCGTCGCCCCAGATGATGTCTGGCTGCTGCAGACGAGCCAGGCCGTCGACGTCCTCGAGGGCGGCCGCAAGGTGAATGCGCTGCCCGAGCACGTCCGTCTCGCAGTCAACTACCGCATCGCCTTGCACGAGCACCCCGTCACCGTCGTCCAGCGCATGCTCGACCTGCTCGTCCCCGTTGTGCGGCGCCACGGCCTGCACCTCCTTGTTGATTCTAGCGTCGGCAGCCGCGACAGCCGCGACAGCCGCGACAGCCCCGACTGCCCCGACAGCCCCGACAGTGCCGACAGTGCCGACAGCAGCCTGATTGCCGATTTCCCTGCCGGCACTCTCATCCTCGGCTCGACCCAGCTCCTCCCGGTCGCCCCCTTGTCGCCCACGTCGAACGCTGTCTGGCATCGCTTTGCGGGCACCCTGCGCTCCGTCTTTGAAAGCACAAATGCCGGCCGCGGCCGCACTGTCGTCCCTGTCGGCAGCGTTATGACCGGCAATACCGACACTACCCACTACTGGGCGCTGACTCGCAACATTTACCGCTTCACGCCCTCCCGCGAGGGTACACGCCTTGGCGCCCATGCCATTGACGAGCGCATGGAACTTACCGCTCACCTTGAGGGAATGCGTGTGTACTACGGTAAGCCTTTCGTACTCTTCTTTTGTCTCTTCTTCTTTATACTAACAAGCAGATCTTGTGCGGAACTTTGACAGTTGGGACTACGAGGAGCTAGACTGTCTTCTGTAGACCTGGCTTAATACGCCTACAACACATCAAATCACTTGCTTTACTAAATCGCGTCCTATGCTATACCCTTAGCATCAAGATAAAGCGCAAACCCTTAAAATGAATGAATAATCAAAACTTTGCTCACTGCTTGGGCAAGCCACCTGCAGACAAGGCGGAATGGAAAACGTACATACGGAATGAGCCTCCAGATTTGAAGTACGGCGTACATGGCTAGGAAGAAAGACCACTTATAAATAACTATAGACGACAAAATATAGAATGTTGATGTGTTGGCTGGGAATTGAAGCTGGGGCCTGTCGATGCTGCTGTTTGCTCCCGCTCTTTTGAAGCATAAAAATGGGGCCATGTTTAACTTGTAGAAAGGGATGGAGCGAGGCCATCATTTTCCTAAAACGGAAGGTACGAGGGACAGGGAGAAGGAAATTGACTGCACCATTGCTATTGTTGTCCAGACAAATTTTACCCTTAGCAAAACGCAAAAGGATAATACGGCAAAGAAGGTAATGATGTTTTTCTAGAAGAAGGGTGAATTCTGTCTGGACAACAATCATTACCTTCTTTGCCGTATTACCCTCTTGTGTTTTGCCAAATTGTCACTTCCGACATGGTCTATCCTACGGCACGGCCGTTTGCAGAGGATCAGTGCTGGTGGGAGAGCGTGGTCACTTTCGACGAATTCTGCACACAGTCGGCACTCCCAGGATGGGCTATTAGGAGTTTCAATCCATACTGAGATGACGATGTCGACCTCGAGCAAAGTCTTGTCCGCGCGGCCAGAACTTGCACTGAACAATAGGTGCCAAGCATTGACTTTACCGTTTCATTTACTAATCGACAAGCTTGGATTTGACAAGATTACCGGAAAACCGAAGACCTAAGTTTCTGGTGACAAGAAGGAGGTGGCTGATGCCCGAGACCTGGCCGTTGTCGACAAGGGTGAACTTCTACATTGGCCAGGCTTCGTTGGCTGAGAGACTGGTGTCGGGATTTTTGCGGTACGTAGTGACGATTCCGAAAAACCGAGATGGACTCGTTAGCACGGAGCCTAGAGGGCCGCTGCTGGCGTATGCGGCATCCAAAATCCTGCAGGACCCAGAGATCCGACATACAGCGATACGCACCTGGAACGCAAGCATTGCTGGAGGCAGCGTGAACCCGGGTGAGGTGGGAGAGCAAGTGTCCATCTTGATGTTACTATTCACCATGGACGACACCTTAAAGCCTCTCCAAAACCTTCCTGGCCCAGTCGCCTTCTCCCTCTTCTGGTAGACACTTCTGGGCTACGATCGATGGCGAGCTTGAGACAGCACTCGGAGAGAGTGCTCTGAGGGGCAGCAAGGTTTTCTTCAACCATTTTGTGCGGCTTTCGGCCAGACCCAATCACGCGGTCATCGCCGAGGCTTATTGCCGCGGGCAGGCCCTCATTTTACCAGAGAACTGTCCAGGAATTGACTTGCTCATACCCATCAAAGTTGGCGGCAATGAGGAGGATGGAAATATAGGAGCGCTGTTGGTTCAAATGAAGAACAGAGTCAGTGACAAACTGACGAGGTGCACACGAGAATATTTCAAGAGCTGCTTCAAAGCCGGGTTGGATGCGCTCCCTCTCGAAGCACCGCTGCCCGGAGGATACCTTGGGCTGGCCATGTGCCTTCGCTGTTAGCCAGGAAGAGAGGAATACCACTTGTCAGACCCTTCGGTCTATAAAAGAAGTGTCATTAACTTTCCCGTTGCGATAACACTTGGCATGGACGTCTATCTTATCAACAAACAATTCTCAGTGGAGGAGAAGGGCATCACCAGCATATTTCGCCGAGTATTGCAGCGGTGGCCCGACCTATACCCCGAGTCCGAGCTGGGGGTTCCTTACGCGTAACAGTTGATCTATCCGTTCAACAGTCTCACATAGGCTATCATCTTCAATTGCGAAAGCTGCTATGCCAAACAACCTGAAATCAAAGCGAAGCATTGGAAGGAAGGGAAAATCAGTTAGAGATGAGCAGAAGCAAATTCAGTCAATTACTATGGCATATACACCAAATCGGGCCAGGTAGCACTCGCCCTCCTCTTTGTTTGTTTGTGGCCTCTAGGTTCCAACTTGCTAGAGGGCCTTTAAATGCGTAGAGGGTTGCTAACTGCACGGTAAGTTTTTTTGCCACCGGGTGCACGGCAAATTCTGTTAAGGGCCGATATCACTACTTTTCTTTTATGGCTTGGTTTTTATAGATTTGCAAACTTGCAGCACAAAATTCAAAGATTACAAAACACTAAAAAAGTGAAAAATTCTCCCGAGCCGAAATCGAATCGGCGACCTTTCGATTACATTGGAAACCATTACAGTCGAACGTGATAAACCAACTACACCATCAGGAGTTGTTACAGCACCCAGCCTTAAAATAAGCTAAGTACCCAGCTAGGACTAGAATAGTAATGTCGGCTTGACCGACATGAGGTACTGTGACCTGGCTCAAATAATCAGTTGGAGATAGTTTTGGAAACAATGGCCCAGTGATCCCTGAACATCTTGGAAGTGCACTTCATCTCTCGGCGAGATCTTGCGATGACGGTCTGCTGTCCCTACTACTCGCAAACACCGCCTACCTACGGACACATTGACGAGTTGGAGGTGCATTATCAGCGACCAGCATTACATGGTCTGCAATTTTACGAATCAAAGAACCACACCAAGGCGCTTCTGATTAACTCGGTAGAATTTGGTGTGGTAATACGAGTACATACGGTGGGGCGGTACTGTCGAAGAATCCCTTGTTGGGCTTGCTTACCATTGTTGGCGCTTGCATGAGGCACACATTGTCTTTCGCAGATAATGGCTATAAAACTACCAACATTTTGAACGCACAAACAAGGGAGGTGTGCGTCATCTGTAATGATTAGTACACGTACAAAATCTGATATATAACAATCGGGTCTCACTTTTATGGCTGTCAGCTCTGTAATAACCATCGCCAAAATCCTTCTCTCTTCACCAATTTTCGTCTGATTATATCAATCCTCACCATCCGAGCAATTCCTCAGAACTTAGTGTGTCTCATCTTGCAAATACGGACTTAACGATCTCTTTCGTTTTGCTGCCCTTTCATCGACTCAGCTCAGTAGTGTCGCAAAGATGTTCATCGCGAACGAAAATAACGATTCGCGCATGTCGCTCGGCATGTTCATCGGCCATATCATAATTGCCGTCATCAGCGTCGTGATGGCTATTACTGCAGTTTTGATGTTTTGTATATCACGCAAGACGCCATGCAGGTTCTGGCCTCCAAAGCGCTTCCAGCCTCAGCCCAAAGACGCTCTAGCTCCGAGATCTCTTTTGCACATGTTGAATTTGCACCACCTCCGGTACGTCAATCTTAAGCATTTTGAACACTGATGTTGCTATTTACTAACTCTGCAACTAGCAAGCTTACGTCCCAAACCGTGGTTGAAGGAGGGGACGACAAAACACGGGCAGATTGAGTTTCTAAGATCTGGACGAACACAGCTTTATTAGAGACACGATGGCTGCGACATTATAATTAAGTAGCGGTCAAAACCAATTTTTAATTTTAAGCGACGGGCTTCTGTGATGTGTATGACTGGCTGCCGAAGACCAATAGTAATTCATAGAGGAAATCTCAGTCCTCTTCCACGTCGTAGAGTGGTAGACATCATTAGGGGCCACAATTGAAGCCGCTAACTCTAGTGCGAATCGCCACCATCTGGAGCGGCAGTTGCAGAATTTCGCAGCCTGGTGGCCATTTGCTTGGCACTTCTTATTTGCCTCTTCCGCCGCCCGCTGCTTGCCGTCATGCTCTCTGTTCCTGCCTACGAGTACGAGCAAAGTCACTCGCGCAAATTACCGACATACTCATATCGGAGTTGGCCGAAGGTGGACCTGTGCGCTCACTAGCAACAAAAAGGGCAGAAAAGAAAAAAAAGTGAGGTTGGGACTTTGTTTAGCGGCTCTCACTGATTGGCCGTCCCCATCTGATAAAGCCAACACATCTATCTGCCTTGTGAGTCCGAGCAAATTTTGAAGACCTCTTTCAAGGCATCAAAATCGAGACCTAGACATCGTCCCATATCAATCCGCGCCGCTTTCGCGAATGACCCTGCCATCTTCCCGTGCAGAGGACTACTGCCTAAAATACCAAGACGATCTTGCCCGTGACGCCGACAACTCATCAGTTGCTGACGTCGCGGACACTGAAACTTCAGCCAACGTCACCAGCTGCAAAACTGCCGGCGACGCCATTTGCCGCCGGGACAGCCGTGAAAACAGCCATGAGCACAAGGACCACGCCTCTGTCACCGTGCGCAACTTCGACCGCGATGTCGAGAAGCAGGGCCATGCCGGCTTTGGCTTCGGCTACCGCGACGCCGAGAAGACCGAGATGGGCGGCCAAACCGCGCCTTCTCTTGGTTTCAATGAGAAGAGCGGCATCTTCTCCTACAAGTCGCCCGACTCGACGCCCTGGACGGCCGCGTCATCTGCCTCCAAGATCGACGGCGTTCTCGCACCGCGCGTGCCGGCCGCCCTGTCGGACAATCTGCATCTCTCCCGGACCGTCTCCGGTTACAGTGCGTCTGGCTCCGGGTCTGTCCCTCCAAACTGCGGCCGGCCGTCTTTGATGCGCCCGGATTCGCGCCTGTCCCGTGCATCGCAACGTCTGGCCCTCACAACGTCCGGCTCGTCCTCGAGCACGCCGTCGACGGCGACATCGGAAGACGAGGATTACTCCAGACTGACGTTCCCCGAGGGCGGTCGCCAGGGGTGGCTCGTCGTGTTCGGCTCCTTCTCCGCTATGTTTTGCGTGTTCGGCCTCATCAACTCGGCCGCCGTGTTCGAGTCGTGGTTCTCTACGCATCAGCTGGCAGAGTACACGGCGTCCGAGACCGGCTGGATCTTCAGCCTGTACCTCTTCATCGTCTTCTTTGTCGGCATCCAGGTCGGCCCCATTTTCGACCGCTTTGGTCCGCGCTGGCTCGTGGCTGTCGGCAGCCTGTTGATGGTGGCGAGCGTCATGCTTCTGGGCCTCTGCGAGCAGTACTACCAGATCCTGCTCTGCTACTCCGTGCTCGGTGGCCTTGGTGGTGCTCTGCTCAACACGCCGGCCTACGCCTGCATTGCACACTTTTTCAATGAGCGTCGCGGCCTGGCCACCGGCATTGCTACCACGTCGGGCGGCTTCGGCGGCATTGTGTTCCCCATCCTGTTGCAGCGGCTGTTGCCGCAGCTCGGCTTCGCTTGGAGCACGCGCATCCTCGGCTTCATTTTACTGGCGCTCGCTGTACCTGCCAATCTGTTGCTCCGCACGCGGCTGCCGCTGGCCGGAGCTGGCACCACGTCCGCAGTCGTTTCGGCTTCGGCTTCTCGGACCTCTGGTGGCCCAGATGCCGCCTCCGCGGCTGCCTCCATTCGCTCGTGCGTGCCGTCCGTGTGGCCTGATATCACCATATTCCGCGACTGCTGCTACGCCGTCGCGACCGTTGGTATCTTCTTCATGGAATGGGGCATCTTCGTTCCGCTGACCTTTGTTGTGTCGTACGCAACCGCCCACGGCTTCAGTACCACAAAGGCATACACACTGCTGGCTCTGCTGAACGCTGGCTCGGTTTTCGGCCGTTTTCTTCCTGGACTGTTGGCCGACAAGATTGGACGCTTCAATGTCATCTTCCTGACGATTGCAGCTTCGAGCGCCACAGTGCTCGGCCTTTGGCTGCCCGCTGCCAGTGGCAACACCCACACCATTCTCATCGTCTTCTGCTTGTTCTTCGGCTTCGCCAGTGGCAGCAATCTTGGACTTATAGCCGTCTGTCTCGGTCAGCTATGCGAACCTAGCAAGTACGGCCGCTTCTACTCGACCGCCATGATGGTGGCCAGCTTCGGCACCCTTAGCAGCGTGCCCATTGGCGGTGCTTTGCTTGGTAGTGACCTCAGCGCATCTGGCTGGACTGCGCTCATTGCTTTCTCGGGTGCTTCGTATGCATTGGCGTTGGTCTGCTTCACAATGGCGCGTGTGATGGCCGTCGGCTGGAAGTTCAAGGCGATCTTCTAGGCGAAGCCGATTCGTAGGGAATGATAAGTGACACCATGAACAAAGTTTACATCTAGACAACCACAATAGGCAAATCTCATTGGCCGCCGTACAATTGTAACCGTACTTGCACGTGTCTAATATGCTCTATTATACACGATAACATGACGTCTCGAACCTGCCATTGGTCTAGGAGCACCAGCGCAGTAAGCGGATTACAACCAACTACAAGATCTCTCTAGAGCCACTTCTTGTTGCCGTGGTGTGATACCATGATACCCCCGTTCTTCTCGATCGTTGCATTGGAGAGAACATTTAGGACATTCGCTGCAGCATCGTTGGGCGTGTAGGGGACACCGCTCCAGCTGGGATCGTATGCCAATAGGCGGGCGCCTATTTTAGCCTGAGCAGCCTGAAAAGCTTCTACTTCCTCGAGGGATGCACTGGGCTTAGAACCAAAGCCCGTGGCCACGATACCCGGTGATATAGCACAGACGAGCACGCCGCGGGCGTGGTATTCGGCGTGCAGCTTGGCCACTGCCATGTTAACGGCCGCCTTCGAGATGGAATACGGACCTTGGACGGCGACGTCGGTTTGCAGCGTAACGTCAAGGTCACCCAAGCCAGAAGACACCACGAGAATTTTTTTTTGCTTGCTCGCCTCGACAAGCGGCGCAAAAAGAGCAATAGCGTGAATAGTACCCAGAACATTCACGCCGAACTGCTTTAGCATATTGGCGTCAAAGGCAGCCGGGTCGGCGCGGGCCTCGTCGGCCAGCGGAAGGATGACATCGCTGCCAACGGCTGCATTGGCGATGAACACATCGACAGTGCTGGAGATGGCAGATACCTTCTGGACGGCAGCCTGTGCTTGTTAGTGCCACGGCCAACTCGAGAGAATGCTTGAGGCACTCACAACTAGCGAGTCCCGGGACTCCAGGTCCGCATACACAAAGTGAACGTTTTTGCAGCCTGGCAGTTCGGTAGCCACCTTGGCAATTGCTTCGTCGACGTTTCGAACGAGGCCGATGACAGTGTTACTCGCATTAAAAGACAGATTCTTCAACAAAGAATACTATTCACGTAGACAAGAGGCATTAGCTTTCAAAGTTTGGTCAGCATACTTTGGGGTGGTGTTTGAACAACTTACACCAATACCCCGAGAGGCGCCGACGATCACGTAAGAAGACATGGCGATGGGCAGTCTTTAGAGAATTTTAACGTATTTAGGCGGCCACGTCGTTAAAAAAGTGTAGACAATCTCTCTGGTGCTTTTCTTTCGAGGCTTGCTTGCGACCAGACATGCTCAAGTATTTATAAAATCCACCGTCATGAACAACATGTTTTGTAGTAACATGCTGATAAATTATTTTATGACTAGCCTCTCGGATACGGCATCGCCCCTTCTCTCCGTCTTACTTTGTCTTACACAATTCTATGTCATTTTGTACGTCGTAACCAGCTCAGGTTATCTGGGGTCGGGTAAGCATTTCTAATAACAGTGGAGTCCAGTTCATCCTTTCGTACGAGAACAAAAGGTGTCACCAGTGAGGTAGTGCTGTTGCCTAAGTAAAAGGGTGATTTTCCAGTTATGATTGGCTAGTATGTTCTGAGGAAGAGCAATTGTAGGAATGCAAGGACCATTGTAAAAGTACGCTTCGAGCAACCCAAAGACTGGCGGCCAGGCTGAAGCCATTAAGTGGGGCTCTTGAATGTACCCCGTACGGAGTACAAGTAACCTCCAGGGTCCACTATCAGGTACTATCCTTATCGTGCCTTCGATAAGATTGGCAGAATTTTTACCCGCCTTTTTTTGTAGGGATTTTTCACATACGGAATATGTGTAACGGGGATTCTGTTTCTCTGTTTGCGCCTTAAAACCAAGCAACGCAAAGGTACGGCACGATGTCCAACGGTAAACACCACCGCTCGGAAGAGGAGGAGGTCGTCCTTACCGGCCCACCGTCCAAAAAGTCCAAGGTGATTGAGGCCAACGGCGAAGAGAAGCGCGAGAAGAAGAAAGACAAGAAGGACAAGAAGGACAAGAAGGACAAGAAGGACAAGAAGGACAAGAAGGACAAGAAGGAAAAGAAAAGCAAGAAAGACAAGAAGGAGAAGAAGGAGAAGAAGGTCAAGATAGAGGATGCCCCTACGACTACCGAGCCTGAGGAGGCGGACTCCGCCGAGACAAGCACTGGCGTCAAAGGCATCTACAAGCAGTCCAAGTCGCTGTCGGCAATCCCGGCAGAGGAGATCCAGGAGTTCCTGAAGAAGGAACAGGTGGCGATCAAGGACCCGCGGGCGGCGGCAGGCGAAGAGACGCTTCGGCCGATACTGGCGTTCAGCCAGCTTCCTGCGACGACGTTGACGAAGCAGTCGCCGTTTGCCGGATACACAACGCCGACACCGATCCAGGCAGCGTCGTGGCCGTTCTCGCTGTCGGGGCGGGATCTGGTGGGCGTCGCCGAGACGGGCTCGGGAAAGACAATGGCGTTTGCGCTGCCGTGCGTGGAGGCGTTGCAGCGGATGGCGCGGCCGGCGGAGGTGGAGGCGAAGAAGCTGCCGAACCGGTCGCGGCTGAACAACAAATGGGACGCGCAGGGCAACATGGCGCAAGCGCGGGCGGTGATCGTGTCGCCGACACGCGAGCTGGCGATGCAGACGCACGCGGCGCTGGCGCCGCTCGCGGCGCGTGTCGGGCTGAACGCGGTGTGCCTGTACGGCGGCGCCAGCAAGGACGAGCAGCGCGTGCAGCTGCGGCAAAAGGGCGGCGTCGACATCATCGTGGCGACGCCCGGCCGGCTCAAGGATTTTATCAACGACGAGGCTGTCTCGCTGGTGCACGCAGCCTTTGCTGTGCTCGACGAGGCGGACCGCATGCTCGACACCGGCTTCGAGGAGGACATTCGGTTTATCCTCGGCCAGTGCCCCGACCGCGCGCAGCGGCAGACGCTCATGTTCACGGCGACGTGGCCGACTAGCGTGCGCGGCCTCGCCGAGGGCTTCATGGTCGACCCCGTCAAGATCACGGTTGGCGGCAAGACGCGTGCCGGCTTCTTCGAGGAGGACGCTGACGGCAACCCGGTGGCCAGCGGCACGACCGAGCTGCAGGCCAATGCGCGCATTGCGCAGAGCGTCGAGGTCATCGACCAGCACGCCAAGGAGCGCCGCCTTCTCCAGATCGTCAAGCAGGAGCAGCGCGGCAAGGCCAAGAACGACCGCATCCTCGTCTTCTGCCTCTACAAGAAGGAGGCGGTCCGCGTCGAGAACTTTCTGCAGGGCCAGGGCGTCCGCGTCTGCAGCATCCACGGCAACCTGCGCCAGGAGCAGCGCACGCAGAGCCTCGAGGCCTTCAAGTCCGGCTCCACGCCTGTCCTTGTTGCTACTGATGTTGCCGCTCGTGGCCTCGATATTCCCGAGGTGAAGCTCGTCATCAACGTGACGGTACGTCCTCTTATCTTCCCTTGCCGTTGCGGCCGTCTTGCAGATGCTGACATGGCCGATTCTAGTTCCCCCTTACCATCGAGGACTACGTCCACCGCATTGGCCGTACGGGCCGTGCTGGCAAGGATGGTCGCGCGATCACGTTCTTCACCGAGCACGACAAGACACACTCTGGCTCGTAAGTCCTCCCACCCAAAGCACTGCCGGGTCTCTCAGAGACTAACAGAAGACAGGCTGGTCAACATTCTCAAGGGTGCGAATCAGGAGGTGCCCGAAGACCTGCTCAAGTTTGGCACAACCGTCAAGAAGAAGGCCCACGGATCATACGGTGCCTTCTTCAAAGACGTTGACATGAGCCAGAAGGGCAAAAAGATCACGTTTGACTGATTTGACGCACAAGACCACGGTGTCGCATGTGATGCATCTTGGATGATTTTTTTTCCTCTTCCCTCCATTTTGTTATAACATGTACGTCATTGCTCGTATACTTGATAGACGGCCACGGCCCATAAGCGGCCGCCTTGTCTTTCGCGGCCCTAGGCACTCAAGACGGCTGACCGTCACGCACGAAGCTGTAGCACTGGCGGAAGAATTTTCGTTCGGAGAAGGCACTAAGCATCAGACTCTGTTAGTTATCGTTTTCATAGATCTGGGCGCAACAGTTGTGGGGAATACAAGGCATCCGCTGCCAGCATTGCGACGTACACATAGAGCACAAACGGCACAGCGACGGCGGCGATCTTGGCCAGCTGCATGATGTACACCAGCGCGCCTGTCGTTTCGGCGGCACGCGCGGCCTCTGCGAGCGGCATCTCGGGTACGACGCGGCGCACTGCACCACTCGCGACGACGGCGGCGAGAAATGCGAGTGGGCGCGGCAGGAGTTCGCCGAGCGGAAATGCGACGCCGCGGGCAGAAAAGTAGCGGCGCACAAAGACGGTACACCAGGCGATGCGGCACGCCATGTTCACGGCGTTGGCGGCGACGAGGCCAGCGGCACCCCAGCCGAGCGTGCGGAGGAAGACGAAGCCGGTGCCGGCGAAGACGGCAGAGAAGACGGCCATCCAGGCGGACTGGCGGTGCACGTCGTCGCGCGTCGCCACGGACGCGACAAAGGCCTCGGCGACACCGTTGGCCGCCAGCAGGGGGATGTACCACACGTACGCGGCGAGCGTCGGCGCCGCACCGGCGCCGGCCCACCGCGCCCACCGCGGGCCCGTCACGAGTGCTAGCAGCGGCGCGGCGGCGGCCGGTCCCAGCGCGGCGACGACCAGGGACAAGAGCATGTACACGCGCAGCAGCGTCCAGAGGTCGCGGCTGGCGCGGGCGGTGCTTTTTGTTTCTGCTGTTTCTGTTGTTTCTGCTCTTTCTGCGGCCTTGTCCGCGCCGGCTTCGCTGTGCTTGTCCGCATGGGCAAGTAGGCGACTGAAGTAGCTGCGGCTGCTCTCCTCGATGGGCTGAAACAGCAGGCGTGCCGCCAGGCCGCCGTAGTTGTTCGCCAGCGCGTAGACGCCCTGGGCGGTCGGAGTCGACAGCACGCTGACGAGGAACGTATCGCCCTGCGTCAGGATATGCTTCACGACGCTTTGCGCGGTCATGCTGGACGCGAGGTGCAGCGTGGCGGGATCAAAGTAGCCGCAGACGTACGTCGTCTGTCCGGGGGTCTCGGGGGTCTCGGGGGTCTTTTCGGGGGTTTCGACCTGTGTGGCTCCGCGTTGCACCGCCGCGGGCACCAGCAGGAATCCGCCGGCGCGCGCCAGCCGCTGTCCGTGCCATGCGTACACGGCAAGCAGGCCGGCGCCATAGGCGAGTTGACCGAGTGCAAACGGAAGGACGCCGGCATCGATTCCGCGGCGGGCGGCGAGAACGGCGGTGCCGAGAGTGGCGGCACAGCGAAGTGCAGTGGCAGTCGACTCGGCAGCAGCGCGGGCGCCGAACCGGAGGCGCAGCTGGAGCACGACAAAGGCAGGCTCCGACAGGAGCTCGAGCATGGCGGCGGCGGCGTAGAGGTAGAGCGCGGGACGCAGAAAAGGCGTGCTGGCGATGGCGTCGCCGTTTCCCCGGGCGCCCCCGTCACCCACCGATCGTAGATAAAGCCAGCCCAGAGCCGCGGCCACGACGCCGCCCAGCGCAATCGACACGTAGGCGAGGTTGACGGCGCTCTGGGCTGCTTGGGCAGCACGCTGCCGCTTTTGCCGCCTGGCCTCGTCGGTCTCGGCGTCGCTGCCGTCGTCGTCCTCGCCGGCCCGCCGTTGGATGGCCACGCGCAGGCTCTCGCGCGCAAAGAAGAGCACACTTAGGTAGTAGACCTCCAGCTGTGTGGCGACGCCCAGCAGCTGCGCCGTCAGGTAGCGAAGCAGCACCTGGTTCGCCACAAATGTCGCGGCGCGCGCAGCCACCTGCAGCGTAATGAGCATCGAGGCGCCACGCACCGCAGCTGTGGTCGTAGCGGCGGCAGCCGGTTCGGAGGCTGGACCGGGAGCAGCTGCTCCCGGCTTGCTGTTGTCGAGCTTGGTGCTCATGGTTGCGCGGCAAGCCGAGGTCGGGACCATTCTCACGATTGATGCACAAAGTACGAAAACGCGACGTTGTCGATTGAAGCTGTGGCGCACTGTGGCGTCGGCAGCACGTGAGCACGTGAGCGCGTGCATACGAAAAAGGAACCAATTTATTGCTTTCTTTTTATTCGTAAATAGTGCTATGTACTCCGTACTCGTACTCTGCAATGCGATGCGGTGCCTCTGCACTGACCGGGCTCTTAGGCACGGGAGGCATCTTCCAGCATCCTCCTCACGAGACTGCGCAGTGCCCTGCTTAGATCTCAGAGAACTGGCCCAGCATAGGCTTTATGCCCAGTCATCGGCCGTTGCACAGCTTGCTTATTCCTCTTCAAACCCTTGGACTTCTCTAGATAGCTGTCTCTAGCTGCGGCAGTATGACTGAAATATACGTACGCGAGCGTCCGCGGCTTGTGCGCTGTGTCCACGACAGTGCATGGAATAGACAGACTGCCGAGTCGGCCGCCGAACTGCATGTGCTTCCCCTTGGAAAGCATGGTTCTGCACAGCAAGGCCATCGGCAAATTGGCCTGCGTTCGAGCTGCGAGCACTTGGCTCTCCCCTTTGCAGGAGCTGGAGGTGTCTTGGCGAAGAGCAATGCAAACATCCTGTCTTGCCTCTATCCATCTGTCGTGTGGTGGAGTCAGCAGTAACGTCTGTACAAGATTGCCTCTTCAGAACGGCTATGTGCGGTGCACTTCACTGCCGACTGTGTAGCCACGGGCAACGCCGCTGCGGCCCTCCTCGACGAGCGTGCTGGCCTCTTCTGCGTCGTCAAAGTCCGTGCCAAGGCCCTGCCACGTTCGCTGCGACCGCAGGAACTCGGCGCCAGGGCTGACGACGCCGTTGACCATGGCCAGCTCGGCCTTGGGGCGCAACGTGAGAGCACCGGCGCCAGTGGCTGCGTCGCCGTTCTGGTCGTCAGCAGCACCAGTGGCTGCGATCTTCTGGCGGGAGACGCGCATGGGACGGCTGGTGGTGACAAGTCTGCCGGTGCGCAGGTCGAACTGCGGAATGTCAGACGCGTCCGAATCGTCGTCGGAGCCGGGGCTGGTGCCGTCTCCGTTCTCGTCGGCATCCGGCACGCTGCTCAGACCCTCGAGGCCGCCCCACCACTTGAGGCCCCAGACGCGCTCGTCGTCGCGCATAAGCGCCATCTCGAGCTCAAAGGGCGTCACGACCGGCTGGAAGAAGCCGGCGTCGTCCTCGACCAAGCTGCTCTCCCAGCAGCCGACGACGACCCAGCCGTCGATCTCGGCAAAGTTGGCCAGCTTGACGGGATTCAGCTTGCCCACCACCACGAGGTAGCTCTTCTTTCCTGCACGCGCAATGCGTTGCCGCAGATTGTCCACGGCGCCGAGGTAGTTGCGTACCGAGAGTGTGTTCACGAGGATGCCAATGACGCCCGCCGTCGCCATGCGGATGACTTTGCCGTAGCGGCGGCCCAGAAGTCCGCGCGTGGCCGGCGTGAGAAGAGCCGGCGGCCTGGCGTTGGCATCCTCTTCCCCGCCTGCTTCTTCGGCCGGAAACACGCAGAACGTCTGTACCTTGGTGGCCAGCGCCAGCAGCAGCGACATCGGCGGCGCAGCCACATGGAATATGGCATGCTGCGCTAGGTCGACAGCATCATCTGCCACGGGCTCCCCGGCAGCATTGACGATCACCCGGTTCGGCAAGCTGCCCAGCGGGTTGTGCACAACGTCGGTGCCGAGCACATGGACATAGCCGCGGCTCTGCAGCGCCGTCGTCACCGCCGCCACGTGGTCCTGGTATGTGACGTCGGCCATCACGATCACCCGTGCCGCTTCCGGGCTGGGAAACTCGGCCGCCAGTGCTGCGACAGCCCGGTCAACGTTCAGCAGGTGCCGCGTAAACACGTAGACTACCGGCAGCCGCGACGTTGGCGACAGACAAGACCGTCCGTAGTGCACCACCACGTCAGCGTCCGCATGCTCCGCGGCCACCTCGTCCACGCAGCATGCGCTGTATGAGGTGTCTGCGAGGATGTACACCTCCTCCGGCTTCTCCTCTGGCTTCTCCTCTGGCTTCTCCGGCGTCACCGTCTGCTTCGCTTCTCGTGCCTTGTCCACCTTCGCTTCCACTTCTCCTGCCTTTGCTGCTGCTGCATGCGCTGCCAGCTCGGCTTTCAGCAGCCCGACTACCCGCGGCGCATCGCCCAGTATGGAGTCCGGGAACTGCAGCGCCACTCGTCGACGACCATGCGCTCGGATCTCGCGTGCTGTCCGCACCACTTCATACACGTCGCGCAGCTCGTCGTCGCTGCGGCGGGGTAGCGCTGCAAAATCCGGCAGCGGTTCGGCCACGGCAAACAGCAATTCCTCTGGCGTCGACAGCACCGGTGCTGCGGTGAGATCAGCCATGTTGTGGGAGAGACCTGGCTCGCGTGCTTGTGCGCGTGCTTGTGGTCGTTTTATTGGGTTTGCTGCTCCATGCTCACAAACTTGCTTTGTCGTCGGCTGTTTCTTTTCTAAATTTTTGGAATTTTCAGTGGTACTCCAGGGCGTAGGCTTAGTAAAAGACCAAAATCTACGGCAGTGTATCCAATGAAAAACAAAGCATCTCTAATAGCGGTTTCTATTGCCCCGCTAGAGCCGTTGAGTCGAGCAGAAGCAGACGAAAAACGACCTTGAAAGATACACAAACAGTCTTGCCAACAGTGATTTTCTCCATCACCAGAAACTCTATGGTTCGAATTTTTGGTTGATTAGCTACAGTGTCGAATCAGCTTTGATGCTGTTCTCGCAGCATCATTGTGACAAAGTTTCATAAAAAGAACGACTAAGACAGACGGCGGAAGCACCACTTCGTAGATCTACAAAGGTTGGCCACGTTCTCGGTAAGTTCTTCACAACTAAGACTCCACGCAAAAACATACTTGATAGTTCCAGGCTTAAAAAAAGGCAAAAATGTAAGTGATGGTCCCGGAGGGGCTCGAACCCTCGACTTTCGCATGTATTCCATTTGAAATATTAGTACGATGCGCTAACCAACTGCACCACGGAACCGATCTGGTTGTTGCTTCAGCCACACGCAACACAAAATATCACAGCGGGGCGACTGCAGTTGACGGGCAAAGCTACAAACTTAGAAGCGTGGGATAGCATATTGTGATCATATACAATAGGTGTAGAAACTGGCCGTACCGAACTTATTTCTGCCGTCATTCGTGTGATTTCCTCCTTTTATGGACTTGAATATGTCGTCCGCTAATTAAAGAACGGCCACATCTTGTTTTGGTGACCAAACAAATCGAACAAAGCAATACCTTAAAAAAGAAGATATGGCATGACATGCCGCAATAATCTCCAAGCCCAGCTTCTCGCTAAAAAATGGCCTTAAGCTGCGGAACAAGCACAGTGGGTGGGGTATACGAATTGGGCATCAACTTGCCCGCGAAACGGGCAAGTTGATGCTTTCGTAACGTTCAGCTGTCCGTATCGCCGTGGGCCCAGCTCATCTTGTCGCCCCGTCGCGAATCAGCCTCGCGCTTCGTCGAGCTGGCTAGGCGCGCCTTGATCTCTTGACAGGCGGCACAGTTCTGAGCCTTGTTGGACTTGCCAGCACGGCCAAGATCAAGTGCTCGACAGTACTTGTGAGGTTTTAAGTCGGTCCAATTGGCTGGCGTCTGTCCCAGTGACTGTTCCCGTTTCTTGTAGCTGCGCGCCATCGCTGGTTGTGCGTGGAGGCTAGGAAGTGGTGGGTGGTCAATTGAGTTTCGTGCGATGTTTTTAGCAAGAAAAATCCAAGACAAGTTCGACAACCTTGGAATATCATGTCAGTTGTGACACGTTTCTACAACAAATCATCACGTGATGGTTAATGTGAGGGGGTGTGGCGCAACGGTAGCGCGTCGGATTCCAGTCCCGAAGGTTAAGCGTTCAAATCGCTTCATCCTCATCAAATTTTTTCTCTTTTTGGCTCTTCTCTTTTTTTAGACAGAGATCTAAACGGGCTCGTACCCGGTGAGTATATACTGTCACTTTTTGTTAGGTTTTACACGTCGCAGTAGAGGTTCTTGAAATTGAAGCCGTGTGTCACCTTTTTGGACTATGATAGCACTGAACACATGTCTGCATCTGGGACTCGTACCATCGTACTCGAAAGCTCACGTTTGCGGACCCACAACGTTAGGTAGGCACTCATGATGCGAGTCTGGTCGACATCTACCGGCAGTCCGGCTGGCTGCTTGACTGTCGCATAACCTTGTGAAAGAGATGCGGTAGCAACGTCGATGTTGAGCTGGTCTACTCGGTCGTTAAAAGGTACAAAGCAACGTTTCAGCTGTAGTATTGCTTACGAAGTTTGCCGTGGTGAGTGACCGTGAGAAATGCGCTCTATGATGATAAGAAAGGAATGCACGTACGAAAAACGAACAGAAGCAAAGCTGCTGGCACGATAAGAGGTGCCTTTGATCTGGAGTATCAAGGCTGCGGTGGCCCACCCTGAACATAGCGTTCTGAGCTCGAAGCTTCTCGGACGCTTCTATGCTCGTTTCCATGCTCTCAACTTATCGTACCAGTATTCAGCTCTGATTATCTTTTGAGCAGTCGTCAATCTGCAAGCCGTCTGTGTTAGAGGTACGTCGAAGCAGTACGGGAAGGTGTCCGATAATTGAGTGGCGTTCTCATTCTGAGTACGCGACATCTCGGCGTACGTTTTGAAACCACTATGCGTCGTTCTAGGTTATTCCGCTATAATCACATCAAGGAGATATTCAAGTGCTACTGAGCTCCAATGAGTATCAGGAGCAGGAGATACTAAATCGTAGTATTCGATATCATTCGGGCTAAATCGGTGTTGATAATATTGTTGGGTGAAAATATGAACGACCTACAGGCTACGTTAGAAGCTCGTCGGCATGCCTTATCTTGCTGTGGTTCATTTCTACAACAAATAGCTGATGAGTAACAAACGCGACACTCTTTAAAAAATAGGAAAACGTCCCTCTGTTTACGCTTACCCCACGCTCGTAGCGGTGCTTTTGTTATGACTAAAAGTCGAGGCTATTGGCGGAAAAGAGGCAATACAACCAATCAGTACTAATAACGCGGCATCAACGCCACACAACACATGTCTCTGTTACCACATACTGTCTCACGTGTGCTGTTTTACATTCAAAATACCACTCTCTTGCCCATCTTCTTAAAGGTCACGGCCATGCATGTGGCTGTCGTCGACTCAGCCTTGAACAGGTATATTGCATGTTGTTACTATTGTATACTATTGTAGAGACTCTGATCGCCTCGTGTCCTGTGTTTGTCAGCTGTACCCAACTAAATCAGCGCCAGTCGGGATAAGAGATGAATGAAGAATACGCCGTATCGCACCTCATCGCAAGCATCGAATTCCACACAGCTCGTTTTGCTTGTTGAGTAAGCAGATGTACTTATGAACCCCGTGTCACTCTATTTGCCCTTGAGTCAACAAGTAAGAGCACGGCAGGAGCGGCACAAGAACCTGTGGGTCGGTTGGGCTTTCCTCAAACCCAGAATTAGGCGCTGCCACGATTAATCCGCAGATGCACAAATCGGCATGAACCAATGCCAGCACGCCAACATCACAGCGGATGGCTCAAAGACTGGCACCAGCACACCATCCCCGGGCTCGGCACGGTTCACTGCGCGGGACAGTTTTCTCGAGCACATTGCCACCCGCGTCGTTGGGCTGCGTTCTCGGGCAGATAGCTTATTGGTCACGGTACGATTCGTCAGTTTCTGGGCACGAACACAGCTGTATATTATGCAAAAAGGGAAAAACAACGAAGTGGACATATCATAAAGAGTGGTAGAACACAGAACAGGCACGCGTGATACGGCGTCCTGAGTCCGGAAACCCCGTCCCGATCTGTCTTCAGGATAATGGCGGCAGCTCGATTGGGCGCCCAGCATTGCCGTGAACACTGTTCTGTGCCGGTGTGCCTAACAATGCGGTGATGGCAATATGCCAACAGAAGAAACAGGCACAGCATATCGTGCCTTAGCATTTTAGATATCCACACCCCTTTCCCCAGAGCCATTCGATTTTCAAGGCTAACTCTGCACGCCATCCCCCAAAGGCAGCTGACCATAGTATGTCTACTCTTGTCTATCATTGTGGTGCATTCTTTTACAAGGTGGCTTACAAGCATCAGCTGTTTCCGTCGAGACCCGAACCTTCTCTCAAGTATATAAGAGGAACGGACATCCATAAACAAGGAGAACAAAAGAGCATATCAAAGCTTTTACTACTATTTCGCAACTTTCCTCTTTGCATATTGCCACTGAAAAGCGGGTTCCCCCCTCCACTCACCTCCTCTATTTCTTCCCAATACAACTATAGGCACCATGGCATATGTTCCCGACCCCAAAGACCCGACAAAGGTTGTGGACGGCCTGGTAGGCGCGATCAAATCCATTGCTGCCGACCCAAACTACCACCTCCTTGCCGATGTCTTCAGTGAGGTTCTCCATCTTCGTGCCAAAAACACAGAGCTCAACAATGCCAGCCGCAACATATTTGAGCAGTACTGGCAATTTCGGAGAGAATACGAAGATGCACTTGCCAGTGTGGAAAATGCCAAGGCAGCTGTCCAGAAAGAGCTGGACAGCACGGTGGACGAGTTAAGGAACCTGACTGAGGCCCACGGCAAGCTTGGCGATAAGTTGACCAGCACTAAGTCAACTCTCGGGGAGACCGTCAGTGCCAAAGAGAAGCTCGAAGCAGACCTCGAGACGGCACACACGGAGCTCACTGAGTTGCGCAGCATCCGAACTAACCTTGAAACGGAAGTTTCCCAGTTAACATCACAACTGGAGGAGCAGAAACACCTCTCCGAGATTGCAGCGCAACAAAATGCAGCACTGCAGGTGTCCATATCCCAAAAAGATACGGAGCTCGAGAAGGTGAAAGCCGAGCTTGAGTCTACCAACCAGAACTTGCAAGAAGCAATCAGCAGAGGCGACAGCCTGAAAATGACTCTTCATCAGGTCCAGGCAGATCTGACTGCAAAGACAACCCGTCTAACGGAGCTCGATAGCTACCGCGTGGTTCTAAAAGAGGAACCCGAGGACGTATTGTGAGTAAAGAATACATTCCTTTCTTTTTCCCCTACGAGTACTAACTGTCAAGTGTTCGAATCTTGGACAATGTCTGGGCAAAACTCTTCAACCTAGTTGAAAAACACTTCCGCCAGGATCTGGATGATAAGGTCCTAAACGACCCCTCGTGTTGGAACAACTTGCGCACAGCCGAAGCACTGAGGGGACCAGCTCTCATTCCTCTCCCCCAGACCAACTCGCCGGTTGCAAAAGCCATGCGTATTTCTGCTGTGCTATCCGTTCTGTCCCGCACTTTACACAGGCACATTTTCAGGCCCACTTACCTGCTCGAAGAAGACGACGAGCTCACCGACGTCCTTCATAAATTGGAAGACAACAGCCCGGTGAAGGAGGAGCACATCCGCGCGACACTGCTTGCAGCAATTCCTGACTATCAGCAGACCAGTGCCAAGGCGCGTACACAACGCGTTGTCAGGGAGGTTTCGTGGACAGTGCAACATCTTCTTGGTGCTTTGGCCTACGACAGCTTCTGCAACAACCTCAGCAGCGCTTGCGCTCTGGCCTGCAACGAATGGCAGAGGATTCAACACGCTAAAACCAAAATTGAGCCGTACTTTGGGCCCCCATACGATGACTTTGACTGGCAGGAACTACCACTTCCTCAATTTGAAGGCCGCAATGGCACACCAATTCGCTGCAGCCGTGCAAACAGTACCACCCGTCACGCGTCGCCCAAGCGCAGCTCTGATGCAGGGCGTGATGCAGAAGAGGCGCCGGAGCAAGATGGTGACGGGGCTGATAAGGAAAAACAAGAAGGGCAAGCTTCGGAAGATGCCGAGGCTGCACAAGACGACGAGCCAGAAAACAAAGACAAGGAAGACAAGGAAGCGGAGTCGGAAGCTCAGAGTGACGAGACAGACGACCAAGACGAGATTGACGATGCAGAATCTGTCAATGACGATGGGGCTATCGACAGCGATGACGAGGAGGATACGGAGGTCGACCCGAGTAACATTTTGCTCGTCGTATGGCCATGCATGGTTGTTGTGGAAAATGGAGACCAGCAGGGGATCACGCAGGGACTCGTGGTTTCCACACAACAGGCCAGCCTTGCTTACCACGAGGTCCGCGCTGCTCGCAGCGGGCTGCGGAACACCAAACGTGCCCGCACCATGTCCATCCCATCTATGCCATTTCAGTCTGGGTGCAACACCCCTTCGAGGGCTTTTTTATTGGGGGGAGATTGCGAGAAAGAGTCCGTCGCATGATCCGTCGCATCTTACCCAAGTAGGACGACTGGCTCCGGACATGCATCGCTTACGTCTGGAGTTGGCCTTTTACTGGGTCCATCGGGACTTTTTGACCTTGAACATATTCAAGACTGGTAATGGGTAGCACCACGAGCATCACTTATTGTCGTTGCATACTTACACAGTTGTCAGTGCATCTCACAGTGGTTCAAGGTGTTGATTTAGCTGGAACAAGACAGCTTACTCTTTTTTCTTCGGGGGTTTTGTTTTCTCATTGTGGACCAGATTGCAAACATTTGGGGTAGAGTGGCTAGTGGGCAACAATGATAGGCCGTATTCAAGTAATAATGTTTTCAAAAGTGTTTTTATTCCATATTCAAAAGGGCAAGTGTCGAAGACATCAGTTCTGCTTTCTCTGGATTTACTTTATTCATCATCTACTGAAATTCAGAAAGGCGGCATGTGGTATCAACTCATAATCTAAATTTCAGGGGCTTATCTATTGTGACTTATCCCGGCTGTTTGTAGGATCAAAGGAATGTAAAAATGCTAAAAATGTAACAGGTAAAAGAGGGGGTAATATCGCTTATAATATCGTAACATGTCATCGCCTGACCTTGCCACCAGCAACCACGGACTCGAGGCTGACAAGGCCAAGTCCTTAATTTTTTTTCCGTGTCATTATCTCGGTGTCTCTCAGACAAGTCGTTACCATTTGATGACCTTTTGGGGGAAGAACTCGTCGATGAGCTCCATGTAGTAAGGCTGAAGAAGTCAGTAATCGGTTGACAATAAGATGTATGATTTAAAACGCACCTTGAGCTCTTCAATGGAGGGGATGCCGTCGCTCTTGCTGTACAGGTCGTAGGGGTTAAAAGCCTTGACGGCCTCCAGCATGGCGTGGTCCTTCTCGGACATGAGGTCGCGGTAGGCACCCTCCTTGTGCCAGGGGTAGAAGGAGTGGTAGCGAATCATGGCGAGGCTTTCGGCGGGGAGAAGGCTCTGCTCCTTTACGACGTGGTAGAGGTACTCGTCGTGGCCCCAGGAGAGCATGATGTTGTCGAGGCCACAGCCCGGCTCGTAGATGCCGTACTTGGTGCTGTAGACGGGGTGGTCGTGGTCTGGGTTGCCCTTGAAGGTGTCGGGATAGATGATGCGCTCGTCAAAGGCGCAGCCGACGGGGAAGGTGTCGCCGACGACGTCCCACTGGCCCTGGGCGTCGTAGAAGAAGAGCAGCTTGCCGAGATCGTGGACGAGGCCGGTCAGCTGCATCCAGCGCGGCTTGCCGTCGCGGCGGATGGCCTCGGCGCTCTGTAGCAGGTGCTGGATCTGGCTGAGCGAGGTGTCGGGGTCGGACTCGTCGATGAGCGTGTTAAGCTTCTCCATGGCCTCCCAGATGGTCATCTCCTCGCGCTTGCGACTCGCCGAGTGGAAGTGCGCCCGCGCCTGGAGGTTGTAGGCCACCGTCTGCTTCTCGTGCTGCTCGCGGTAAAAGTTCTTGACGCGGTCGCAGGCGTCCTCGTACTGGCGGAACTGCGTCTTGTCCTTCTCCTGGTCGAACTTGGACGCCTCGCTGTACGTGACAGCGTCGTCCTTGGCCTGGGCGGCGGCCACCACAGCGGCAGCCTTGGCCTTTTGTGACTTGAGCACATTGACCTCGTCGATGGCGTCCGAGATGTCCTCGAGGGCGCGGCCGTTACGGGTCGTCTCGACCTCGTCCTCAAAGATGGCAGACGGAGGGGCCATTGTGACAATGGATGTGTCGAAAGCACGAACAACGGAAGAGTGGCAGTAAGGAAGGGGCCGAGAGGCAATGGTCACGACGATCAGAGGGATGGATGATGAAGGAAGGTGAAATTCTCGAGGGGAGGCGAGGAGGATAAGAATAAATATGCCACTCTTGTCGAGCTGAGTGATGGAAACACTTTCCAGTTCTGTCTTTATGGCATGATCTAGGCGCCAGACTCGACGAGAAGAGAAAAAAACCGCTCCTACAGCCAGAGGCCAACGTCGAAAATTACCCAAACCGGTAACCCCCTCTCTCACCTACACGGAGAGAAACAAAAGTGGGCAGCCCGCCATCCCAAGAGACCGGCTCCATCAAGCTTCGGGCATGACCAGAAACCGTATTACTTGAATGGTCAGGATTCGAGCTTTCTTCAAACAGGGGCGCCCGCATCATTCCTGGAAGATTCATCGGAGGGGGCGGATCCAGTTGGCGTCAGCAGATTCGGTAAGCTAGGCCGTGCTAGCGCGGAGACGCTGGGCTGAAATCGGCGAAAAGCACCTGTTTTACTTGTGACCACAGAATCGGGTGCTTTTTTCCGAGAGTTAGCATAAATATTCTCCCATTTTGGACACAAGTGGGTCCTCTTCGGCGCTAGCCGAGTCGAAAAACAACCCAAACTGCGCCCAAGTTCATCATGTGTCCTGGCGTAGCCAACTGCGTTTTTCAGATTCCCAAACCCCCGTTTTCTGTCCTGTCATTTCTATTTCGGTCCCGCGGTCCATTTCCCCCGCTCCCGGCCAGTAACCTTGTTCAAGAGCCGTCCCTTCGGCCCCAGAGTGGCCCCTTGCCACCGAGCCGTCTTCCCCATATGAACTTTGTTTCTTTAGCCCCGTTTGGCCCCATCCCCGTTCCAGCTTGCCTGGCTCCTCATACTTGTACTATGGCTGCTCGTCCCAGTCCCATGACCGCATCATTTGCCTTTGTACGGATTCCGTTGGTCTTGCATGTGCGGCCTCTGTCTTGCGAAGAATGTCCAGAAGTGCTTCTTGGTCTGAGCGCTGGCGAAAACGGTCTCCAACTGCCAGTCATGTGAGCGACAAGGTACGAGGTCGAAAGTACCTTGTTGGTGGGATGTGTCAGAAAGGTATTACGGAGTACAAGGACTTACAGGCCGAAATTGCCATGCAGGCAGTAAACATGCTAGGTGGCGCCCAACGGTTGCTCAACCCAATGCCACACATCCTGCGCACTAAACCGCAAATTTTGTCCTGTTTTGGCCGGTCCCTGTCAGCTTCGCAGTACCTTCTCACTCTCAGGCAACGTGGCTTACGTCAATCCTCTTGGCGGCTTCCCGACGTTGGCCGCCGATGCGGGGAATTCTCGGGTCAAAGCTGACCAGAAACAGCTCTGCGAGGATGTGGTGCTGAACGCCGGTCGCTAAAGGCCAAATAATGCGTTAGCCTTCCTATGATAGGCTACAATTGATTTTGGAGCCACCCAATTCCGTTTAGGAAGACTCCATCATGTACTAACCATGCCAGCTGTTATGATACATAATCTCGGGAAATGCCTCGCCAGCGCTCGGTTCCCTGTGATAAGTCGGGGTGTACGACGGCGGCAATGATTCGGTCCAGCGGTGGCTCCACTGATAGAGGTCGTCCCACGTATGCTGTGGTTCCTCGCCAAAGCAGAAGTTGAGGACGTCAACGCAGTGTATGACGGCGCGGTTGGCCCAGTCATGGTCTTCTGCCGGTGTCAGGTCACGCGCACCATTCACAAGTGATGGAATTAGCGGTGCTTTGACGGGCTGCTGGTTCATGGTGGCAGTATATATTTCCTGGCGTAAGCCAACCCAAAAACTTGCAGCGCCAATGGTGTTTGGAAGCAGACTTTGGCCGTGGCCATGGACAAAGGCGTGGATGCCCAGAATGTAGCTGTGGGAGTCAACGCCAGTGTGCGTGACTAACAAGTCAGTACGAAGTAGCGATCTGAACAAGGCACCAACCCCCGCTATTTCGTACGAAGTTGGCTACAGAACTGCTACAGACCGCACATACCTTCCATTTCTTCCCACATCCGCAGAATAATTGTAGCTGCAAACAGATTCTCATCGGCGGCGGCTATTTCATGACTAAGCAGGGGAATGAGCACGTTCAGACATTTCCGGTGATAGCGGTCGGAAGCATATGGGTCAAAATCGCCAATGTGTGCTAAGTGCTTGGAAGACAGCGCGAGAATGGCATTGAGGAGGACGGCACAGGTGCCTGCATGCAGCGGAACAGATGTGCTGAACGAGCGAGCTGGGTCGCAGATGTCGAGCTGGCCATCGGAGTTAGCGGCGACTTGGCGCTGTAATTCTGGTATTGGAGCGGAGACCCACCCAAATGGCCAAATTCTCGACGAAATGGCGAAGTAGCAGCGCTTCCTCCTTCGCCTGAAGCGGGAGCACCGACTTTTCGAGATAGATGCGCGCGCGCACAGCGCTTATGGCTTCCTGCAAGCCGCTGATATGGGCGGCCGACTCCAGCTCGTCGTGGAAAATGAAGCGGTCGGTGGGCGACTGGGGACGAATGGGCACAGACTGTGCCGACGTAGCAGAGGTTCCGAGGCGAATGGGATGCAACGGCGGCACGGCAGCGTGAGCAGCCACTGCTACTGTTTCGCTGGTGGAAAGGCTGATTGGCCAGGCTGGTGTCTCCTGCACGCCACCATCTGCCGGTAGCCGCGCTGTTTGTGGCGTGTCGAGCTCGTTGTCAGCCGGCGTTCTCTCGCTATGCTCGCTGAGAGCCGACACACGCAATGATTCATTACGGGCGCTTCCGGCGCCCTCTTCATTCTCGTTGGCACCGTCTTCGACAAATTGCACTGGCCGTGGCAGATGGACAAATTAGCCAATGGTGCCAGATAACCCGAGCGCTGGGGCGAGAAGGACACACGTGTAGGGGGCGTCTTGACCCATTGCTGCTGTCGGGTGAATGGACCTGAGCATGGCAAAGCCGCGGTCAGCCTTGTGAGTTGATTATCCTCGAATCGGCCGTGACTCCCCCATCCGAATGACGAAGCCGCGGCACGAGGAGAGAGCCGCCTCACCTGTCTTGACCCGGAACCTGTAGCCCCTGTTGCACAAGCGACCATTAGCCAAGCAGCGGCTGCAGGCGGGACTTCTGCGATCACCTAAGAGCGAGTAGTATGTCAGTTTGGGTCACGGATTGCGGTTAGCCTGGCCCTAAGCGAGGCCATGAGAAATACGAAGGACATGGCACTTGTGTTGCAGTTGTACACGCGAGCACGAGTTACCCCAGGGGATGGACAGTGGAGGTGGAGAGCCGCGCTGCAAGTATGGGGGTGATAGGGGAAAGAGGGGGTAGGGCAGCTTGGATCTGGGGAACGGGACTTGCACTTGAGATGCTGGTCTCGGCAGTTTTGGCTGTTTTCGAGCTGGTCAGCCGGCGTCTCGAAAGAAGGGGATGTAGCCGATCAGCAAAGCCACGGTAGCCCAATGCCAGCTTCAACAGGGCTGGCAGGTCTGGGGACGACGCAAAAGACGACACAGAGGGCGGCTTACCAGCCAAAAGGGGCGAGGTTATCGGGCTCAGGCCGGGAGTCAGATTCCGGTGAGGTCATTGAACGAGGCCGAAGCGGCAGACCGGAGGTGTACGGAGTAGGCACAGTCAGTGGCAGGAGGAAGGCAGCCAACCAGCCGAGAGGAAACGGGACGACAGAGAAATCAAAGAGGGAAAAAGCGGCGAAGCAACGGGCGGTGCTTGCCGGCTGTGGTTATCTTGCAAGCAAAGCCGGCGAAAGCAGGCCAATCTGGATTGACAGCCCAAAGAGGATTGGCAGCAACGCGGTGAGCACTAGGACGTCGGCCACGAGCTGCTTCCCCGCACGAGGCCCGGTCAGGGTGAAGGCCAGCAATGCGCGCAGTGCGTGCGAGTACTTCGTGCGTGCCAAGGACGCGCCAAATAATGCAGACAACGCAATTGGATCGCGATCCGTGAGGGGTGACCTCGATGTCGAGGCGCAAAGCAAAGCGCCGTTGGCCAGGACCCGCCCGCTCGACCAATCACGGCGCGCCGTGCGTCCGACCAGCGATGGCATGCGCGAGTGACTAGCGCCTTCCTCCCTGGTCCATCGCTCCCCACATAGAAAAGCAAGAAAATTGGGGACGGATCTCGACAAACCTCCTCTTCCACGCACCCTTGACCTCGCAGAACCTCGCAGAATTGCTCTCTGCTTCTCCTCCCGTGCGGCCTGCCCAAGATCACATCTGTCCGTCCCAGCTGCCGAGGATACAGCCGTCCTTCCTGAGCACGTCTCTCCGCCTTTTCCCTCGTCCTCATCGACCAGGGTCCGCGCCCCTACAAATATCTCATCCCATCCCCTCTTTGCTTCCCCTTATCTTTGCTGCGAGAATTCTGCCTCAATTCCCATTTCTGCCTCGGTGGCCTCTTCCCCTGGACCTGTTGCCGTTCTCCTCGCCTCCCGCCCTGTCTTTTGTTTGTCTGTGTTTGACTCCTGTCTCACCATGTCGTCTGAGAAGGCGTCCATCGACGCTGTGTCGACGGTCAATGTCGAGCCGGCCATTGCCGAGGCTCACGACCTCGGGGATGCCGCTGACCGCGTCCACACGGCCGACGTGGCTTTGGAAAACGCCAAGGCGGCCAACACGGTGATCGGCTTTGCCAAATCGGCAGCCGCCAAGGAGCAGCAGATGACGCTCATGGAGGGCATCCGCATGTACCCCAAGGCGATTGCCTGGAGCGTGCTGATCAGCACCTGCATTGTCATGGAGGGCTACGACGTGTGCCTCATCAACAATTTCTACGGCTTCGACCAGTTCAACCGCAAGTACGGCCAGCTGACCGCGGACGGCAGCTACCAGGTGTCCGCGCCGTGGCAGAGCGGTCTGAGCAACGGCGCCAACTGCGGTGAGCTCATTGGCCTGCTGATTAACGGCTTCGTCTCCGAGCGCTTTGGCTACCGCTACACGGTCATCGCCTGTCTGTTCTGCATCACCGGCTTCATTGCCATCTTCTTCACCGCGCAGAACACGACCGAGCTGCTGGTGGCCGAAATCCTGTGCGGCATCCCGTGGGGCGTTTTCCAGACGCTAACGATTACGTACGCTTCCGAGGTCTGCCCCGTCGCGCTGCGCGGCCACCTGACGACGTACGTGAACGCGTGCTGGGGCATCGGCCAGCTCATCGGCATCGGCGTCATCATGAGCATGCTCGACCGCGACGACGAGTGGGCATACCGCATCCCCTACGCCATCCAGTGGATCTGGCCCGTGCCGCTGATGATCGGCATCTTCTTTGCCCCAGAGTCGCCATGGTGGCTCGTTCGCCGTGGCCGCTACGAGGACGCCAAGGCCTCGCTGCGCCGCCTCACGAGCAAGAAGATGCAGACGTCCACCAACGCCGACGGCTCGGCCTACTTTGATCCCGACGAGACCGTCGCCATGATGGTCCACACCACTGCCCTCGAGAACAAGGCTACCTCCGGCGCCTCCTACCTCGACTGCTTCCGCGGCACAAACCTGCGCCGCACCGAGATCGTCTGCATGGTCTGGGCCATCCAGAACCTCAGCGGCAACTCCTTTAGCAACTACTCCACCTACTTCCTCGAGCAGGCTGGCCTTTCGCAGCGCAGCTCGTACGGCTTCGCCCTCGGCCAGTATGCCTTCAACATTGTCGGCGTCATCGGCGCCTGGTTCCTCATGAGCTACGGCATCGGCCGCCGGACCCTTTACCTGTATGGTCTGTGCTTCCTCTGCACCATGCTCGTCATCATGGGCTTCATCGGTCTCGTCCCCCAATCGCACAACAACGAGGCCTCCATTGCCACCGGCAGCATGATGCTCTGCTGGGCGCTCGGCTACCAATTGTCTGTCGGTACCGTGTGTTACTCGCTTGTTGCCGAGATCTCGACGCGCCGTCTGCAGATCAAGACTGTCGTCCTCGGCCGTGTTCTTTAGTACGTTTCCCAGTGTCCCTCCTTCTTGACTCTCGGGCCTTGCCGCATCTAACCTCGCTTTCACAGCATCATCGTCGGCATCGTCTGCAGCGTTCTGACGCCCTACATGCTGAACCCTACCGCCTGGGACTGGAGCAACTTTGCCGGCTTTTTCTGGGGCGGCATGTGCTTCCTGTGCATCATCTACACCTACTTCCGCGTCCCCGAACCGACCGGCCGGTCTTTTGCCGAGATGGACCTGCTGTTCGAGCAGCGCATCAGCGCCCGCAAGTTCAAGCAGACCAAGGTGGATGTGTTTGAGCATGGCCTGAGCGACGATGTGCTCAACAGCTACAAGCACCAGCTGGACATTGACCATGTCGAGAAGCGCAGCCTGTGATTCGGCAGGTCGCCACGATTTATGACTTTGCTCGCCAACTTTTGGAAATTTGAAATGACAACTGATGTACAACGTATTGATTCGTCCACAATGACATAAAACTTCAACTTGCACATAAGCCGCATTTGTCAGGACATTTTGTGGCAACGCGCAAATACCCAATATTTGGGATAATGTACATACAAGGAGCGATGCGACTAGGAGCACTGAGAACTAATATCTAAACTTAACTTGAACTGTGAAATACATTAAGAGAATCTACATATGTATTTGTGGCATATATCGGTACTACGTAGCCTCATACAGAGAAGGGTTGGGTTAGCCATTGATGTAGTCAAAGGGTAGTCCCCCAGATATCTGCGGAAGACCCCTGCGAGCTTGTTTGATTCAATTTGGACAGGATAAAGAAAACTATCTGATTTACCGATTTACACGTAATTTGAGAATACAGTAAGCTCCAAAAACTGGGATTACAAGCAAACTCTAGATTATGGAATACTTCATCACTATTAGTTTTCCACATATCTAACATGACACGAGGAGGGGGCTCTGCAACGTTAAAACCAATTCAATTCAATTCAGCATAACACGAGAAACCACCGCGACGTATTTATTGCAAACGGCGCCACACTTTGGTCATGTACTGAAACGCAATGTAAATTTCTGCAGCATACTTTTGATCTTCTTATACTACATCGTAAGGACAATATTAAGAAGCTGCACTCCAGATTTGTATTTTTATGCTTATTGAGTTTGTTTACAGCAGTTTTAGCAGGAACGAGAGAATTTCAATTTGAAGAAAAAGGCATAAAGCGTCTGCAGATCTAGAAAATAAGGCTACAAAAAACAACAAAATTATGAAGATATTCGAGATTAGTGAAGCATGAAGTTTTATGGACGTATTTAAGGAAGTTTGACTGTCGTTGTTTTCAAACAATTATCGTACAACATCTCGTGTCGTTCGAGTAAAAATAATGACAGAGTCTCGTGTATTAAACCGTTGACGATAAACTCCATGATACAAAAAGTTGCCGGCCAAGTCTCCCTAATCCCCACGTCCCCCAATATATTTCCAAGATGTCCATGAAAAGAATGCGCAAGTATCTTCTATTTAAAACCAGAAAATGCCAAGAGCAAAGAAAAGTAAGCCAGCACCAGCTGAAGCGGCAATCTTCATACCAGAACTGGCGACAACGGCGGCTGGGTTAGGTGTGGCAGAGGCAGAACCGGACAGAGAAGAAAGAGTCGTCTTTCCGTAGTCGGTGTAGCTGGCGGTGTAGTTGCCAGTGTCGGGATTGGAGGAAGCATAGGCGCCAGAGTTCGCACCAGCCGCAGTACCAGAGGCAGCATCGCCGCCCATAGCGCCAGCGGTGGCAGCAGCACCTGCACCAGCTGCACCTGTACCGGCAGTGCCTGCGGCTGCGGTGGCACCAGCAGTAGCTGCAGCACCGGCGACAGCACCGGCAGCGGCTCCTGCTCCGGCAGCAGCACCGGCAGCAGTACCGGCACCTGCAGCGGCACCTGAACCCGCACCGACACCACCAGCGGCAACAGCTGTGGTTGCGGCAGCGGCAGCGGCAGCGTCGCCTGCAGCAGCATTGGCAGCAGCAGCAGCATTAGCACCAGCAGTGGCAGCGGCACCAGCAGCGGCTCCTGCCCCGGCACCGGCACCAGCAGCAGCGCCAGCAGCAGCGCCAGCACCGGCAGCAGCACCGGCAGCAGCACCAGCACCGGCACCGGCAGCAGCACCGGCACCTGCAGCGGAACCTGAACCTGCACCGGCACCAGCGGCGGCAATAGCAGAGGCCGCAGCAGAAGTAGCGGCACCAGCAGTGGCTGAAGCGCCAGCCGCAGCACCGGCACCTGCACCTGCACCTGCACCTGCACCTGCTCCGGTACCTGCACCGGCACCAGAAATAGCAGTGGCCGTAGCTGTGGCGTAAACAGAGGCGTATGCTACCTTGGGGCAGGTTATCGTAGCAGTGACTGGCTCAGGTCCGCATGAAGTACAGGTATCAACAGTAACGGTGAAGTCAGTGGGAACTTTGCCCTCTGTGCACGTGCAGGGAGAAGATTCACACGTCTTGGTGATGGTGTATGTCTTTGATTCGAGGCCAGTGGTGCAAAATCCATCATATTCGGTGGTGTAGACGTAGGTAGTCCGCTGGGGGCACTCGGTAAGAACTGAGGTGGTCTCTGCACGGTATGAGACGGTAATGGGAGTCAGCGTGCTGGTAAGAACGCATGTATCCGGAATGGCATTGCGAGCAGCAGCTTTATTGCCAAAGGGAAAGTTAAACCGGGCAGACGCCACGGCCGCCAGGGAAAGAAATATAACTTGGCCGCCCCTCATTTTAGGCGATGGTTGATGAAGCAGATGAATGTAAAATGGAACAAAAAAGGAGTGTCAAGGAGAGTTCGGTGTGATTAAGGAGCAGCTGCAGTGAAGTCTTTGATGGCTGTGATAGAAAAATGCCTAAAAACGAAAGGAACAGGGGCCGGGGGGTTAAGGGCGCTCACTTGAGGCTATGGATGTTGGTCGCTACCCGATCAAGAGAGTAGCTACACTCCTCTTGCGGGAGAATGGTTATATACATGATCTTACACGTTGTACATTAACTACATATAGCATACTTGAGTACTCAAAAAAGGGGCAACAGCTTTCAAAGCTAAAGTGCGTACGTTTCCTTATTGGGTAACCGGCACGTCCGGCTAAAAACAAACAGAAAAGAGGCCTCTTCTCAACGCGAGGAAGGAATGGGAGGCCGGCTACAAAGGCGAGGAGAGTGGCGAGGACGTACGCCGTGTTTTCCGAGCATGGAATGACAACAACGTTGATACGAATGCCATAAATGATATAAGGGGGGAAGATCGACAACGCAAACGTCATAGAAAGCATGTTGCTACCGAAAACAGACTCTGAAAGTTTGGTACTTATTAGTCTAGAACTTTTATGAGCAGAAGTGGGCATACTAGCATACGGGTATCACGAGAAAATCGTAAGGTAGCCCATGGTCCTCCGTAATGCAATAAGAATGCAGACACGGCGCGTCATGCTAGCTACTGGACGCGAGAACTTGCAATACTGTTCCAGGGGGATAGCTACTAGGAAAATAAATCAAAGAGCTATACGTAAAGAGGTTAAGAGCCGATGTGCTCAAAGGAGGAGACGGGGGGAGGGGGTGGGAATTCCGCCTTTGAACTGTACACATGAGGGCCACGAGGCCACGAAGGAAGGAAATTATCCGAGACAAAATATTGACCTAGATGCCTCCATGTGGTAAATTTGGCAGTAACATAACGGACAGTAAAAGTAAGTTAATTTGTAGTTTACTTCAATGCACCGTGTCGGGACGTATTAAGCAAATTTGCCAGCATGATCCCAAGCAAAACTCTGGGATTCCAGGGTTTGCTGTTATGGCCAAATAAAGCCGTCCTCTCTGTGAGACGCAGCAGCAGAAAGCAGCGGGCCTGTTATTGTGTAACTCGAGGGACACCGGCACTTCTGCCTGGCGTCACTGTAGAATGAAGACAGGGCTATGTGAAAATTGGGGAGCGGATGTTCGTCAGCTGAATGAGCTAGGGATTCGTATTCGTTTGTACGAATATCAAGCCCATACCCTACGTTTGAAGTGAGGCTGATCAGCGAAGGCAAGTAAATATTTAGCTCGTAGATAAAAGAAATGTGTATGTTCTGATGTACTTGTACACATACATTGCATGCCTACAAAAGTGAGACCGAGAAAAGCCGTACAGACGACATGGACAAGTACCATATCCCCCTTATTAGGTCTTAGATATGTATGCCCTCGAAAGCAGTACGTTGAAAGTCCTGTATACTCGCCAAGCTCTTATGTCAGTAAAACCTAAATATCTGGTTATGCCGCACCAATATCAGACACAGTCTGCAGCTTTCGAGTAGATGAAGGAAGTACAGGCTTTTTCAGAATAAATATCTATTACAATGTGTGACCAGAGAGGCATGGGAGTACGGACAGGTCTGTAGGAGCAAGCAGTTGCCGTCCCAGTTCCGCAAGTCGAGGTACCCTCTATGGCATGTCCGTCTTAGCTGCCTTTAAGCCAGGCGTAAATATGCTGACGTGCAAGAGATGCAAGGGGGGCGGCAATCACTCCCGCAATGTAAGACACATTGACGCAGTCCAGATCGAGTGTAGCCGGGGCGCATGTCTCGGATGCTGAACAGAAGAGGGAAAGCGTGATCGACAACCGCTCGGTGGTAACCGAAGGGGCGCACACTTCAGGCATAACAATGCCGCGTACGAAATGTATACTTCAGACGCACTGCCTTCCGATAGGTCGGTTTAAGAAAGTAAGGAAGCAGACGCCAAAAAGAAAAGTCATAATCCGACACCGAAAGATATTGAGTTGAGACGAAGCAAAGTGGATGCATATTGTCACCGAACTACAGTGGAAAACTGGGGTACTAGCTCATCTGTGGATCAGTAGCCAAGACAATCGGCAACTTCTAAAAGTACTTGCACCTTTCCTTGATAAACTGTCCGGAACATCGGCTGAACTCTATGATATACGAGCATGAGTGGGGGATGGTCTATATGGTCCAGACTCCGCTACGCGACGACTTTATCCTCGGCGTACGGAGAAACTTGTCTAATGCGACTACGGGGTAAGCCGAAGGAGCAACAAGAACGAAAACAGCAGCCGTGGTTTCTAACGGGTAGGATGCGGGTTTGACAGGCAGATCCGTGTTCTGGGTATGTTACGTTTGCGCCATATGGCGTTTTTTTATTTCTAAGACAAAGGTATTCCCGTTTCTCGGGCGAAGCTCGAACTACCTCGGATCTGGCATGCACGTTGATAGCTATTGTTGGTAAAACTTGCACGCACGTGTTTAAGTCGCGAGGCAGATATTGAGAGGGCTGTGAGACGCTCCTGGCAGACTGACTTCGGCTCAAAATAAAATATAAACAAAAAGCTGCATGAAGGATTCCCTCAGAATTGAGTGTGTCTCATCAGGGCGGTGGCCAACCTCGATGCGTTTTTGACATCCCGAACAGACCAGTCGCCAAACATCATGAACGAGTCTGTACATGCCGATGATGAAGGGAGACAGCATCGCCGAGGAGCTCTTATTACCGGGCCCAATAGTGCGAATAGCGCGAGGCCCGGCGCTGTCTCAGTAGAACTGGTTATTCCTTTTTATCACTGGTGTCCCCCTGTACAGTGTTCATGACGCAGGATCCTCAACCCGCCCAAAAGAGGAGTCTGGTACTTTGAGAAGTGGCTAACTAAATCCACCAGTCAGCGCCGTACCAGTTTGTTGTGTAGCACCGGTAATGTTCAGCTTGGAGGAGAAAAGGTCAAGGACGAGCGCACCTTGCTGCTGTTTTGGGTATGCGAAAGACTTAGTTGCCCTGGCTGCTCGTAATCTAGCAGACGCTTACAGTATTGAGCTCACCATTCCTTCCATATCTCTCTGGCCGAAAGCATGCGCTGTAACCTTTTCTCCGTGTCTCACTCAGCCCTTGACGACATCTACATTACTGGGTCGGTGCGTACTATGCGCTCATGCCTTTCCACATCTGGCCAAGTTGAGCTGAAAACCTACAGAGAACTAACTAAACAGTCCTTCGGAGCCTCCGTAGAGACTTCTCTGGCCCTTCTCGTCGTTCCCGTGCTGACTCTCCCCCGTGCCTGCGTCGCCTGTGCCAAGTGTCAGCGAGGGAGGGCAAAGTAGGAAAAGGTCTAGATGTCTGTACTGGTCCTGCGGAGACATGGAGGGAGATTAGTAGTTTGTTTGATTGTACTGGTCTGGCCATTGAACAGGTGGATATTGGTCTTGTACGAAGACTAACATGCCTCTGGCGCCCTCCCAGTGGTCGCCGAGACGGAGCCACCCGGCGCTGGCGCTGATCTTGGATCTGGGACCCCGTACTGCTTGGCCATTGCCACATTGGTATAATCGCGGGAATAGAAGTAGGTCAAGGTATATATGTCTACAGTAACTAGACCACTCTTCTCATGATTTCCGCACAGAACATTATCGGCGCCCAGCTAATACTCTGTCCGTTCTGACCGGTAGAGCGAGTCCGTTTTTCGACTTCTAACCTGGGCAGTTGTCCCTTTTCTTTGATTATTTTGTATTTATTCGATTTGGGCGTTTGATTTTGACTGCCTGCCTTCTCATTACAGCCTTACCTCTTCTGCTACCGCAGGATGCGTCTCCACGGCGTGCTTCCCGGCGCTGCCCTACTCAGTCGCTTTGCAGCTGCAGCATGGGTGCAGGATGACTGTCCAGAGCCGGTGTATGTTCAACCAGTCGAGGTTGTTGGGGCCTCGGCCGTGCTCCTTGACGTGATCATCAGTGTAAACACGGTGATCATACTGAATGAAGACATTACAGTGTCTATCACTGAGGTGCCTACACACTTGTCTACTGTGCTCACCACCATCGTCACGTCGACTTGCACGGAGTGAGTATCCACTTGGCGGATTCTGTTTGATTTTGTGACCTACATCAACTGACAAAGCAGTGGCCGCGGCTCATTCAAAGGCCCTTACACAACCATTACCGGCACCTTTGACGGAATCGGGACTGATCCACGGACTGTGACGCTGCCGCCGACAGATGGTAGTGGCACCGGTACCGTGATCGTCGAGTATCCCCGCACGACCTTTGCCGGCCCGTACACGACCATTACTGGCCAGTGGACGGGCACCGAGGCTACGACCATCACGACACCGCCCGTCGGGACTGGCACCGTTGGCACTGTGATCGTGGAGTCGCCTGGCCAGAGCTCGTTTACAGGTCCGTTCACGACCGTTACTGGTGGCCAGTGGACTGGAACGACGCCGACGACGATCACGATCCCGCCTACTGGTTCTGGGACCATTGGGACGGTGATCATCGAGACGCCCGCAGGCGGATCAGGTACGTCTAACACGAATACTGGGGCCGGAGCCGGCTCTGGAACCGGCTCTGGCTCTGGCACCTCCAACACTGGCACCTCCAACACTGGCACCTCCAACACTGGCACCTCCAACACTGGCACCTCCAACACTGGCACCTCCAACACTGGCACCTCCACCGGCTCCGGCAGTGTGTCCGGCACTGGCACACGCTCCTCGTCGGGTGGCTCGACTGCAGGGACCGGTACTGCCGGCTCCGGTTCATCTGGCACCGGATCAAGCTCTAGAACTAGCACCGGGACTAGCACCAGAACTGGCTCCGAAACTGGCTCCGGAACCAGCTCTGGAACTGGCTCTGCGACGAACTCAAGCTCGTCCGGGTCGGGGACGGCTACCGGCACCGGGCCATCCAACTCTGGATCTTCCACTGTGTCCAGCACAGGATCGTCTGGCACCGGCACCTCTACTGGTTCCGGTTCTGGAACGGGCTCCGGAACAGGTACCAGCACTGGATCATCTGCGAGCCAGACATCAAGTGGCAGTTCAGGCTCCCTCTCCAGCACCAACACCCAGCCCGGAACCGGCTCTAGCTCACTGTCTTCTACAGGATCAAGCACTGGCTCTACTGGCTCTACTGCCTCCGGCTCCTCGACAGCTTCTTCTACCGACTCGAGCAGCATGGACTGTCTGGCAAGACGTGACGGTGCTGGCTGCCCGACCACTGGCACGAGCACGGGCTCCAACACTGGAAGCTCTGGTTCAAGTGGTTCCTCCAGGGGTACTGGTACCGGTTCTTCGGGATCTAGTACAAGCGTTTCAAGCACAGACTCCAGTACTGGTACTGGTGCTTCGAGCACTGTTTCAAGCTCTGGAACAGGATTCAGCAACTCTACCGGATCAAGCACTGGCTCTAGCTCTACCAGATCAAGCACTAGCTCCAGCACTAGTACTAGTGCTTCGAGCACGATTTCAAGCACTGGAACCGGATCTAGCAGTTCTGCAGGATCAGGCACAGGCTCTACTTCTGGTACTGGAACTTCAAGCACCGTTTCAAGCTCTGGAACGGGCTCTAGCACCTCTACAGGATCAGGCACTGGCTCTACTGGTTCCAGCTCCTCAACGGCTTCTACTGGCGCCTCAAACAGCACTGAATCTACTAGCTCCATCCCTCTAACAGGTTCTTCTACTGGATCAACTAGCTCCAGCTCCTTGACAGCTTCTTCTACTGGATACTTAAACAGCACCGGCTCTCCTAGCTCGAGCTCGACAGTTTCGTCCACCGGCGTCTCGAACAGCACTGGATCTACTGGATCTAGCTCGACAGTTTTTTCCACGAGCGCTTCGGGCAGCACTAGCTCTACAAGCTCTAGCTCCTTGACAGCTTCTTCCACTGGATTCTCAAACAGCACAGGCTCGCCTAGCTCTAGCTCGACAGCGTCTTCCACAGGAGTCTCTAGCTCTAGCTCCGTGACAACTTCTTCCACTGGGGTCTTGAGCAGCACTAGCATTACTAGCGCTAGCCCCTCGACTGCTTCTTCCACTGGATACTCAAACAGCACAGGCTCCAGCTCTACAGCTTCCTCAACTGGAATCTCGAACAGCACTGGATCTACTGGTTCCAGCTCCTTGACGGCCTCTTCCACTGGCGCCTCGAGCAGCATTGACTGTCTTGCAAGACGTGATGGTGTTGGCTGCCCGTCCACCAGCTCGAGCACGGATTCTAGCTCTGGCACCTCTAGCACGTCCTCCGGCTCTAGCACCAGCACTTCGTCCAGCTCCTCCTCAAGCAGCTCTCTGGCCACGACATGCGTGTCTACCGTGACCACGGTCGTCTCGCCCTCGGCCAGCGCTTGCGTGACCAGCTTGCCTGCGGCTTGCACGAACATCGCCACGGCCAACGCGGCGACGCTGGGGGTCCTGATCACCGCTTGTCAGGGCGAGCTTGGCCCGTATGCTGTCGGCAATGTTCTCACCTGCCTGGCCACGTCGGTCACGGCTACCAACGCCGGGTCGACGATCTACAGCTGTCTGGTCAACGCGTTTTCAGGCACCTGTATCACCGGTCTGCCGTCGTCGTGCACGTCTCTATCTAGCACCAATGGTCTGGCTCTGGCCAGCGCAGTTGGGACCTGCGCAACTGCCTTGGGTCCTTTCGCTGTCGGCAGTGTCGCTGTATGCTTGACGACGAACGATATCACCAGCGACTCTGTTGGATCGGGCGTCGTTACGTGTCTTCTGACTAGTCTTGGTCTGAGCTCGACTGGCCAGGCGTCAACAGTGACCAGCCTCGTGACCGGGGCGTGTGATCTGACAAGCTCAAGTGTGCCATCAACGTCGGCCAGTGCAACGAGCACAGCCTCGACCACGGGTCCCTTCAACAATGGCACATCTAGCACCTCTGGCTCCTCATCTGCCTCTTCCAGCGCTGGAACGTCGTCTAGTCTTGCAAGCTCTACCACGTCAAATTCTACCAGCGGTACCTCTGCCATCCCTACTACCTCCGGTACCTCGTCCAGCACTTTCAGCTCTAGCACTTCGTCTAGCCTTACCAGTTCTGTCTCTTCGTCAAGTTCTACCAGCTCGAGCACACTGTCAACTCCTACTAGCAGCACATCTTCCAACACTACTAGTTCCGGTACATCTCTCAGCACTGCTAGTTCCAGCTTGTCTTCCAGCTCTTCTAGCTTTAGTAACTCGACCGCCACTTCCAGCTTCAGCGCTTCGTCTAGCCCGACTTCTGGTTCTTCGTTGACTTCCACAAGCGGTACATCTTCCAGCACTTCCAGCACTTCCAACTCAACTACGTCGTTTAGTCCCACCAGTTCTAGCACTTCGGCAAGTCCTACCAGTTCTAGCTCGTCTTCCAGCTTCAGCAACTCAACCGCCACTTCTAGCTCGAGCACGTCGTCGAGCCCTAGTAGTTCTGGTTCTTCGTTGACTCCTACTAGCGGCACATCTTCCAGCACTTCCAGCTCAAGCACGTCGTCTAGCCCTACGAGTTCTAGCTCTTCGTCAAGTCCTACGAGCTCAAGCACTTCGTCCAGCCCTACTAGTTCCAGCTCGTCTTCCAGCTCTTCCAGCACATTGTCCAGCACTTCGAGCTACATCAACTCAACCACAACTTCCAGCTCGAGCACGTCGTCGACTCCTACCAGCAGTTCTAGCAGTTCTAGCTCAATCACGCCATCCAGCTCTCCAATCACTTCAAGCTCCAGCACTTTGTCCAGCACTTCCAGCTACGTCAACTCTACCACTTCCAGCGCTAGCTCCTCATCAGCTAGCACTAGTTCTGGAACATCGTCGAGTCCTACTAACAGCAGCGTGTCCACGTCGTCTGCCGCTTCTACGTCGTCCAGCTCGTCGTCCAGCTCGTCGTCCAGCTCGTCCAACTCAACGTCGGCAACGCCCACGACTTGCTTGTCCACCACAACGGTCGTCGCTTCGTCTACTGCTAGCGCCTGCGTTACAGCTCTCCCAGACGCCTGCACGGAGATCGAGGACGCCGGCCTCATCGAACTGCCGGGCCTCATCACCGTCTGTACCGCCGATCTCGGCCCCTATGCCGCCGGTAACGTGTTGACATGCTTGTCTACTTCGTTGAACATCACCAATCCTGGAGAGACCATCGTGTCGTGTCTCACAAATGCCTTCACTGGCACTTGCATAAGGACCCTTCCTGATTCGTGCACGTCTCTGTCAAGCACCAACGGGCTTGCTTTAGTCAGCGCGGCTGCAAAGTGCGCAACTGCCCTCGGCCCCTTTGCCGCAGGCACTGCCGCCGTCTGTCTGACCTCCAGTGACATCTCGAATGGTCTCGGCACTGGCCTTGGTGTGATTAGCTGCTTGGAAGAGGCGCTCGGTCTTACGTCTGCTGACGGCTTGACGACCACTACCAGCGTTGTTACCGGTGCTTGTACGGCGGCGGCTACGGCGTCGTCTACGCTGGCGTCTTCTACGACCCCGTTGCCGTCCTCGTCGTCTGCTTCGTCGACGTCGTCGTCATCGTCTGCTTCGTCCACGTCGTCGTCATCGTCTGCTTTGTCCACGTCGTCCACGTCATCCACGTCGTCCACGTCGTCCTCGTCGTCCACGTCGTCCACGTCGTCCACGTCGTCCACGTCGTCCGCGTCGTCTGCTTCGTCCACGGCGTCGTCTACGCTGGCGTCTTCTACGACCCCGACGTCGTCGTCGGCTACGTCTACAGCCCCGACATCTACGTCGCCGTCATCGTCTACTTCGTCCACGTCTTCGTCGTCTACTTCGTCCACGTCGTCGTCGTCTGCTTCGTCCACGCCGTCGTCGTCTGCTTCTTCGTCCACGCCGTCGTCGTCTGCTTCTTCGTCCACGTCTACGACCCCTACATCTACGTCGTCTACGTCATCTACGTCTACAATCCCGACATCGTCGTCATCTACTTCGTCTTCGTCGTCTACTTCAACAACACCGACGTCGTCTTCTTCGTCATCTTCTTCGTCGGTGTCGTCTTCGTCTTCTTCGACGACACCGACATCGTCGTCTACGTCGGCTTCGTCTTCGTCGTCGTCGTCTTCTTCGGCGTCCTCGAGCACCAGCTCCACACCAACTACCGCGTCCAGTTGTTCCAGTACCGTAATTACCACCACGTCGCCCAGTGCTTCGGTCTGCGTAAGCGCCCTGCCCGCTGCCTGTACGAACTTGGCCAGCACCACCGGAACTGTTCAGCTGGTGGCCCAGGTTGGCCTTTGTGGCACCGCTCTCGGTCCCTACACTACGGGTAGCGTGGCCACCTGTCTACTTGCGTCGAGCATCACTCTTACCACTACTGGCTCGTCCATCCTCACATGCGTGCAGAATGCTATAAGTGGCACCTGTATCAGTGGCTTGCCCGAGTCCTGTCAGGACCTTTCGTCCGAGACCGGCCTCGAGCTCGCGGTAGATGTCGGCACCTGCGCCACCGCCCTGGGTCCCTTCGCTTTCGGTGCTGCCGCTGTCTGTCTGACGACGACCTCCATAACGGAAACCAGCTTGGGCTCAGGCGTTGTCGACTGTCTGGTGACAGCGCTGGGTCTGTCGTCGGCCTCGGGCTCGACAACGTCCACCACCGTGATCGCGGCCGCTTGCCCGACCGGCGCCGCGAGCAAGAAGCGCGGCATCGACTCTGCCGACTACTCCGGCAGGGTCGTGCGCAACGCTGCTCCCAAAGTAATGTCGCCTCCACAGGCGCCGCCAGTCGCAGAGCCCGTGGAGATCCGCGCTGCTGATGCCACGCTGGCTACAGACGACAGTGCTGCAACCGATTGCTTTACGCTGCCCGCAAGCTGCGAGGCCACAGTGGATGGTGGCTTGCCGGGGCATATCTGGGGCCTGCTATCGTGTGCTAGCGACATTGGTACCGGGAAAGCCACCAGTGTCGGCTTTTGCGCAACCTTGTCGTATATCGAAAACGGTGGCAAGCTGACTTCCTCGGCAATCGTCAACTGCTTTGAAGAGGCGCTCTCTGTTAAAATGTGTTGAGGCGAGAGGAAAATCAAAGCGGGATTGTAGTTGGCATGGGGGAAGTAGGGTTTGTGTTGCTGACGGTTAATTCAAGTTTGATTATGGGAACTGGGTGGCCATGGTCATTGCAGCTCTATAATTCTTCATATGCGGATGACAAGACATTGCTTCGTGCTTGCTCTTGTCACTCGTTTTAATAGTTTTCTTTACGGAATAGGATGGAGCAACAATGCAACGCATTTGCCGAGACTACCGTGCCACTCGCCTGCTCCTGTCGTTGAGCCGGAGAGTCCCCGGCAAAGCCTGTTCACTCGCCAAGACCACACTGTCGTAATGTCACACTTTTCAAATCCCAGCAGTGTCCCATCTACTTTCTACCCGCGAGTGTGCACTCCGTGGAAGCCAAACCCGACGGCGAAGCCGACCTCGGCCCGGCCGGTCTCCTTCATCGTGCGCGCATCAAGACACAGCAGGTAGCTCGTGCGGGCTGTGCCGTCCAGAACTACAGAGAGCAGGACGCCGTCGTCTTCGTCTTGCTCGCCCCGGTCTCCTCGATCGCTGCTATCGCCATCTGTGTCTGCAGGCCGTGCCACGAAGATGGCCTCGCCCGGCACGTGGCCCGGAGGCGCAGCCCACAGTAGCGACGTCTGGGTGGCCGTGTCGGCCTTGACGAGACCATCTGCCAGAGTCGATGTGCCGCGGTTGCTCAGCGAGTAGACGTAGCGGTGCGGCTGGCACGCGTAGTCCTGGTTAAGGGTGGGCAGGTCGCCGGCATGCGGGCCGGGAATCGAGAACACAAGGGTGGCGACAGACGCGGCCGTGTCGTCTCCTGTCTCTAAAGTCGCGTCGGCCCCGCAGTCCCGGCTCTCTTCCGCTCCCGCCGAGAGCACCAACCGGTACCGCGAGAGCGACGGCTGCACGCTGGCCGCCAGTGCCGGGTCGCCGTAAAAGGCGCTGGCGGCGCCGCGCCGGTTCAGGACAACATCGTAGTAAAAGGTCCGCACAATGGCAAAGGACGGGTAGTCGACGACGTCGCAGACCAGGGCGGTGCGGCCGGTCTCGTCCGTCTCCTCGTATGCATTGACGCTATGGAAGAAAAAGGACCGGTCACTCGTAAAGGTGGCCACCACGCCCTTGCCCTTGCCGGCCGGCGTCCGGTCGATGACGAGCCAGCGCGTCGCCGCCGGGCTGTCGTCGATGCCGTCCACGATGTTGCGCACCCACAGCACCCGGAGCCCAGCCAGGGCCACATGGCTGCACGGGACGCACAGCACCACGTAGCGTGGTGTCAGAAACAACGAGTGGATGTAGGCCGGCGCCGGACCGGCGTCACGCGGGCGTCGGCCGCACGGAATCGTGGCCAAGATCTCGGTGTGGCCGGTGGCCGCGGAAATACAAAAGACACGGTAGGCAGCACGGCCGCCGAGCGCGAGGTTGAAGTTGTAAAAGTCGCCCGTCACCGGGTCGCGCTGACCATGGGCCGCCGAGAAGGGTCCGCTCAGGTCCGGGTGCAGGCTGTCCTGGATGGCGGTGCCGAGCGGCTCGAGGGTAGCCGGGTCGATACGGCGCATGATGTTGGCGTCGGTCGATATCCAGACGTTCTGTGGAAGATTGGCCGGCGAAGGGGCGGTCCCTAAAGAAACCGGCCCAGATGGAAGCTCAGGAGCCGGATCTGACTCCCGAGCCGGCTCCGGGGCCGACTTCCGGACCAGGTTCCGGGTCTCTGGCACCGGTTCCTCCGCATTGCTGGTCACACTGCCGCTCGGAAGCGGCGGCAGGCCCACGTGTACGACCACATTCACGTTGTCGGCGTCTCGCCCGCGCCGCGCCCGCCCAAACACCGCCGCCCGGAAGGTGCTCATACACTTGCCCAGCAGCCCGACACACGGATCCGCGTGCTGGCCGAAGCTGTAGCGGCCTGTGGCGCCCTGCTTTTGAATGGTGCGCACGAGCCTCTCGGACTGGCGGCGCGAAGTGTAAAACACGCGGGTCTCGGCCTTTGCTCCGTCCACCGGCGTGACGGCGTCGTCCTGGCCGCCGGCAACAATTTGGAACCGGTGCGAGTGTGCCAGCCCATCGAACCAGTGGCTGATGTAGTGCGTTCCCTTGGGCGTGTCCTCAATACGACACTGTCCCGGCCCAGTGCGGTACAGATGTCCGGCTGCCCACGCCGGTATCGTGCCGACAACCGGTATTTCAATCGGCCCTCGCTCCTCCCGCAGCCCGTCGAAGCCGGCCTCCGTCGGCCACGGCTCGAATGCATGGGCAGCGAAGTTGTCGAGCGTCTCTTGCCGGTCAGCCGCCTCGTCGTCGGCCGTGCGAAGCAGACGGGAGTTGTCCTCGTCTGCCATGCTCGTCGTCGTCTGTGACATGCTTGTGAAATGAAGGTGGCCCGACTTTGAGAGTCCGGATACTCAGACAGACAGTGTAGAAGTGGCTCGAATATATACTCGTAGGTGATCCTTTTTGGGGAGTTAATTTACAACGAGGCCCAATATCAGATGTTGCTTCCTCCTCGTTGTGTTACCCAGTAAGGCCTGTCCTCGATCCATTTAGCATTCCGTCGGGACAGATGGTCCTACCGTCGAGCACTCACTTTTACAAGTAGTAAAGGTAATAAGGAATGAGGCTATGACAGCGGAACATGGCAAGGTCCTGGTTGGGGAAAGGTAAAGAACGCAGTGCCGCAAGGTAGACATATCACCAGGCATCATTGGCTTTTCCACGAGAACATGATTTCATACGTAGTAAAAATGAGATGAATATTATCAAAGACGAAGCTCTTCGTCACCTCCCTGGTCCGCCTCGCAGACGTTGTGGCGGCCCGGCACCCTAGTCTCCGGTAGTCTGGGCCCGTCTGAGTGGCTAGACAAGCGAGTACGAAGCGAGCGGGAGGAGCGTGGACGGAGACGCAATGGAGGCCATACAGATTGCGCCTACGAAGGTGGCAGCTGGACGGCGGGAGCAGGGATATGCGGCACAGGGACAGCTTCCATCGGAGCGGCGTTCTCAGTTTTACACAGCAGGTGGCAGTATGTGTGCGTCCGAGTACATCAAAGCACAAATAGTATGCCCATAGAACAGGGGTACATAAGTAACAGTAGTACAAGTGGCCAAGTGGACATTGGTGCTCGTACAGACGAAATAGAGTACTCGTAATTATACCAATAAATTGAGCATACATGAAAGCCAACAGTAATGAGGGCGCTAGATCGCAGACTACGTATGGAACCGCCGACAAGTAGCCCTGGCGAATAGCAAACAGCTCCCTCTTGGCTCGCCTGGGCTCGCCTGTCTTGACCGTTTTTGGTCTTGGTTTCTCTTGGTTTCTTTTTCCAATTTGCCGGGCCCACCCACACTTAACGTCAGAGCCAGACACCACGACAGCATGCTTCTGACACCGAGTAGCAGGTTAACCACAAGAACGCGTGCTTGACTGCCCTGGTGCGAGGCAGGAAAGCTCGGAGCTTTGTGCTCTGCCGGGATATAGTGCCATGGCTGTGACCAGGTCGCTTCGAGGACGGCATAAATGAATTCCGGGCACGGGACACAGGTTAGACTACGACGCCGGCTGTGCATCGGACATTTTATTCTCGCCGGGCTACCCGTCACAGAACACAAAACGTAAACATGAGACATGACAAGAACGACGCAGCCGAAGCATAGAGACATGAGTAGAGGCAGAATGGAACCAGAAAGATGCGTGGAATTGCTCGTACTTGCACAACCCATGTGCCACGTTAGACGGCTTGCTCCTAACGTAAAAGTCAACTAAAGGCGACAGTTACAAGATAGTTACGTGAAGCACAGCTACGTCCAAGTCGCAGCGAGTCGTTTACATGACGGGTCATTGCTGACTAATCTCGCTTCTACGTTATGTAGCGTCACGAACACAACCTGCACACGGCATTACTAGCTTTACCGTACAATTAAGTTCGTACGTATATAGATATATCCATGTGTCCAGCGTGACCGGCAAACCAGTTCACAAGCTTAAGCCACGCGAAAGTAGACAAGTGGGTCAATTTTCGGGGTCGTTAGGTCACCACCAGGATCAACGCAGTCGTCATTTGCAGCCCTGTGAATAAGCGAGATATAGCAGGATGAGTCACGTAGACCAAAAGGGCGAGTACGCGGATGCAGAGTTCAAGTTCACAGCACTCGCCACAGATACCTGTCATGGTCGCTAGTCTCTCCCACCTGCAAAAGTAAAGCAAGCATCTTAACTGATGGAGAGGTGTCAACAGGCAAGACAGAGCTAAGAAACAAAATATCAGCCAGGTGCCCATGTGGTTGCACTGGTTATACACGGCTCAGACAGTCACACATGACATCGTACGCAAGCAGGTGCAGTTCATCAAGCTACATCGTAAAGCTTCTAGGGGCCGTGATATGCTCAACAAGATTCTGCCATTCCCGCACAGCTAGCTTCTAAATTGGTTGCCCCCGACAGCACACCTCGAAGGATGGTGGTGCATTTACTTGTAGTTCATTGTGACACCTCGAAGGATAAGCTGATAAGAAACTCCAGGTCATAAAGTACCCGTTATGCGGCAAAGATCCACCTCGGTGCATTCGTCCCCAGTAGCCTTTTTGAAACCCGAACAACTGCGTATTTGATTTATTTGTATTGAATATCCAAAATGGTATAGCCCCCAGTACACCGTGCCTGTTTATCTTGAATTCATGTCCACCCGCCAGCGAGCTGTTTCCTTTTGTATTATCGGTCCTTCTATCCCTCCCTCTCCGGTGATATTACGTATACATCACATGTCCGACAGTATCGTCACGTGGAAAGAAGACATCCCACATGGTCAGGTCTTCTGAGATGCCCATCGCTTGCATCATATCTGGGTAGAACATTTCCTGTCCTTGGATCGGCATTAGGTTGCCTTGCGCCTGCGCCTGCAGTTGGAACTGGGCTTGCATCTGTGACTGAACCTGCGCCTCTGCCTGTGCCTGTGTTTGCGCCTGAAACGGCATGCCTTGGGCCTGTGCCGGGAGGCCGTCTGGCAGGATCGGCACGGACGTGGGGGCTGCGGCAACGGCCTCGGCGAGGGACCAGACGGACGGCATGACGCCGGTGACCATGGGCTGCTCAGCAGCGGCGAGAGCAGCGTCGGCGCTTAGGTCGTTGCCCATGCTGCGGCGACGGCGCAGGTCCACAGCCCAGCGATCGCGCAGGGTGGTGACGAGGAGGACGGCGCGCTGGAAGATGTCGCGGGTGCCGGCGGCCTCGAACATGGGGGCCTCGCGAATCTTGCCGATGAAGCCGTCGAGGACCTCGAGGACGTGGATGCGCTCGCCGGCGGCGGCACGGTCCCAGTTGGGCTCGTCGACGAGGGCGAGGCTGTGCAGCAGCATGACGCAGTGGGTAAAGTAGGAGAAAAAGGCGAACGGCATGGCCGGGTAGGCGTCAGCGGGGATCTCGCGGAAGAAGCACCAGAAGCGGGCAATGGCCTCGGTGCAGCGCTCGAGACTCGCGACGTTGGCGTAGTCGACGTACGTCGATGACGGCGGCGGCGACGGGCCGGTGGGGTGCGGCGTGATGATGCTCGCGGTCAGCATGGTCTCGATGGCCAGCATGGGCGCGCGGAAGCCCTCCTGGAGGCGGGCGTCGTCCGGCAGGCTCGCGACAATGTCGTTGAGCTTCGTGCGCAGCATGCGCACGACCCAGGCCGGCAGCGCGCGGTTGCCCAGCAGGCTGCGCTGTGCGTCGTGCTTGTGCAGAAAGGCGTTGACGGACGAGGCGGCGCGGCAGTTGGTGCCAGTGCAGTCGGCGCCGCTGGAGCACTTTTCGGCGGCGTCGGCGCCGACGACGGGCCCAAACATGGTCGGCATGGTCGGGTCCGCCAGCTGCCACTCGCTCTGGTGGATGTGGTCGGCCACGCGCTGCAGCCGGGCCTGCGCCACGAGGACCAGGTCGAGCATGCTCTCCGGGTGCGCCGACAGCAGCGCCACGTGCTCCTCCATGCGCGTCGTCCAGCGCAGCGGATCGGTGCGCTTCAGCGAGATGGACATGACCGACGTCAGCACGTAGCAGCCGAGCGCGGCGCGCCGCTCCTCGAGGCGGATGGGCTCCTCGAGAAAGGTGTAGGCGTGCGCGGGACAGGCGAAGCCGGTGCCGGGATGGCCGGGGCCGGCCGCGGTGACGGTGGCCGCGCCGGCACTGCTTTCCGACCCGGAACTGCTCGCGGCGTCAGCCTGGATGCTGCTCCCGCAAAAGCCCGAGGGGTCCCGCATGAAGCGCGCCAGCAGCGTCTTGCAGGGCGCCACCATCTTGTGCAGGCCGAGATCGTAGACGAGCGAGACGGCCATCTGCGCCAGCAGCGACAGCGTCGGGCGGTCGCGACGCAGCGAGTAGTGGATCCACGACATGAACGTCAGCAGCGCCAGCAGCAGGTCCAGGTTCTTCTCGCACTCGACGACGATGAGCTGCGCAAACAGCCGCCGCAGATGGGCGCTGCGGGCCAGCTGCACCTCGGTCGACAGGCGCGGCCGCCGGCACACAATGGCCATGATGGCGAGCCAGAAGACCGGCCGATCACGGCGCAGCTGTGCGGCCGTCACGTCGGCGGGAATGTGCACAAAGGGAAAGTAGGGCACCATCTCGGTGCGGAACACGTGGAGCGACTCGGCCGCCTCCTCGGCCGTCGGCTCGATCGCCGGGTCCAAGTGCAGTATGTCGATGGGGGCGTTGGTTGGCGCCCGGGCTGGTGGCACTGGCGGCTGCGGCACGGATGTGGTTGGCAATGGCTGGTGTGCATGCGTATGTGAGGAGGACGTCGACCCGGGTGCCTGCGGTGCCTGCGGCGCCGGCCGGCCGGCCAAGTTCGTGGTCCCGGGCGTGGCAGACTCGGGCGTCCGCGGGAGGTATGCCTTGGCGGTCGATGCGGCGGACGAGGCCATGGCGGCGCCAGCACCGGCGCTGTGGCCGTACTCGGGTGCGGCGTACGGCGAGCCGGCGGCGTCGCTCCCGGGCACGGGAGCCGGGCCGGTCTGGCTGGCCGAGTTGGGCGCGCCCGCCTGCGCCTGGTTGTGTGCGGTCAGAAGCGAGACGAGGCCGTCCAGCTTCTGCTCGAGCTGCGCGGTGCGCGACAGCATCGCCGCTGGCCGTTTCGGCGCCGCGGCCCGGCGCCGCACCGGCACGGCCGGCTGGCAGTCCTTCTTGAGCCGGAAGCACCTGCGATGGGCCGTTAGCGTGGGCTAAGCGGCAAGGGTGGCCAAGTCGGTTAAGCATGCTTAGTATGCAGATGCCGCAGGCAACGTTGGTCTGCGCAACCGACACCGAACAAAAACAAAAACAAAAACAAAAACAGAAAGAGAACAATACGGGCCCAGAAAAGACCGCAACTCCTTACCTCTGGCACCCGTTGTTGTCGCTGCGGTAGATGCATCGGCACTTGGCTCGCGAGCAGTTGAGACACGCGCGTCCATACGGAGCCGGAGTTCCGCCGGGCACGCCGTCAAGGCCCGACGCGGTGCCATGACTGGCATTCGAGTGCCCGTCGGATGCCGATACCGAGCCCGGGCTTGGGCCGGAGCTGTCGCCCGGCGTGCCGTCTGGCGTGCCTGACGGCGTGCCGTCGTTCTGAAAGTCCATCGCGCTGGGCCCGTCCATCGCGCCCGCCGATGCACATGTCGCCGCCTGATGCGGTATTGACGGGTCGTAGATCATCATCCACGCGGCGGACTCGATCAACAGTTGACCGAAACTACTGAAGCGCCAAGCCGCGGACGTACCGTGCAGGACAGGACAAAATAGAGGCAGTGGGAGGAAGATATGAGCGCGAACACGGCGGTGCGGAGAAGAGCCAGACCTCGCAGCAGCGTCCGCGTCTCCTACAGCAGCTGGATGGGGAGAGTCGGTTCCGGATGCTGGCGAAGGGGCGTTGTCGTCCCGGCTGACAGAGCAGAAAAGTCGTCGCCGGATTTCAGCCTGTGCCACCGAACTCCGTCTTCGAGGTCACGTGGCCTGACGTCAGGAGCGGCCACAGGTCTCGTGTCGCGCCGGAATTCGGGCCCGCCGACGCAGGCTGCATTGGCCAATCAACGTGCTCTCCGAACTACAGCGCCGGTGTAAAACACCACAAATACTTCGAGACACGCCAAATGGAAAAAACCAGCTTCAAACCTAAATCTTAAAAGGTCAGGCTGTCTCCGTCCCCACCCTCCTTACCGAGTGCTCCGGTCAAGTATTCTCGTACTCATATTGCAGGTATTAATACTTACGGCAGTTCTACGAGTACAGAAACGGAGTACTTGGCAACATCAGGCCATCCGCCGTTTTACTCTAAAAATACATCCATCAGGAACCGCTCGCTAAGCTGCGTCTCCAGCAGTTCTGCACTGCCGGGCTCTGACATGGCATCGTGGAGGATCCCCCGGACTGCGTCGGCTATATCTCGTGCGACAGCGGTGCTGCCACAGGTGTAAAAAACGGCGCCCGCCCGCCAGAGGCGCACAAGATCAGCACGATCCGCCGCTTGCTGCAGCCGATCCTGGACGCGACAGGCCACCGTTTGCGGGTACGCTGGCTGCTGCGAGAAGGCGTAGCGCACGTCGACGACGCCAGCCTGCTGCCAAGCGTCCAGCTGGTCACCATAGAGGCGGTCCTCGGCGCCCCGACAGCCGACAAAAAGGAGCGCGGAAGAAGCTGAGACCAGTGCTTGGGTTTTCGCTTCCTTGGCGTCCGAGTCGACACTCACCGGCCGAGACTCGGTCGACAGCATGGCCGCGCGCTCCTCGAGAAAGCCCATGAACGGCGCCAGTCCCGACCCGGCACAGATCAGGACCAGCGGCGTCGCCAGGCTCGGCGGAAGCCGGAATCGCTGGTTCGTGCGGCGCACCGCCACCAGCACCTCGTCACCGACGCATAGCCCGCGCAGGTAGCAGCTGGCCACACCGCCAAAGGTCCGCGACGAGTCGGCCCACGCTGGCCCTTGCAGCACGCTGTAGCAGAGCGCCGCCGTCTCGGGCGGGCGTTGCACGGAGAGCGGGGACGACGCGATCGAGTACTGGCGCGCCCGCAGCGGTGGCAGCATGGCCAGGAACGTCGGGAACGCCAGCGGCAGCTGCGGCAGTTGCTCGAGCAGATCCAGCACGCTGGCGCGGCGCCCCGCCACCTCGCGGGCAAACACGGCCGCGTCCTGCAGGCGGCGCAGGCGCTCTCCCTCGTCGTTGTCGCTGCCGTCTGCCACCGCCGCCAGCACGGCCACGTCGCGCTGCGTCGCTGGCTGCCCCAGCTCCACGTAGCCACGAAGCAGAGCGGCGGCCGACACGGGCACGTCTGTCGGCAGAAGGGAGGGCGTCTGCGCCTCGCCGCCTGCCTCGCCGCGGATCGTCACCACGGCGTCCGGTGCCAGGCCAAACCGCTGCAGCGCGCGCCGCACAGCCGCGACGCTGTTGAGCGGCAGCACCGCCATGTAGTCGCCCGCCGCGTACACCGAGCCCGCCGGCAGCCGCAACTCCAGGTGGCGCTTCTCGCGTGCCGCGCCGGCCGCCGAGAGCGAGCGCGCTGCCGTCACCGTCGCCCACACCAGGTCGTGCTGCTGGAGGCGACCCGCACGCTGTTCCGTGGCCACGTCAACCCGCAGCGAGGGAATCGCCACCGGACATCGTGCTCGGCTCTGGCCTGCTGTGTCCCCCTTGTCCACCTCCTGCCAGAGGCCCTCCGTCCACCGAGCGAAATCGCCAAAGGTGTCGCGATCGGCTGCGTCCGACGCGCCGCGGGCCACCAGCCGTATCCCTCCGCGCTCGGCGAGCAGCGTATCCACGAGCTTCGGGATGCGTTGGAAGCTCTTGGTCCAGTCACGGTGGCCGCAGCCAAAAACAGCAAAGCGGACGCCCTGAATCGGCCCATGATTGCTTGGTCTTGCAGATTCTGATCTGGCCTCCCCGGCACTGGGCGTCTCCATTTTCTCCGCTCCTCCATCTCCCTCTAGCCATCCCACAAAACGCGCCGCATTGTCTGGTGCGAGGCCCTCGTATGACGCCGTGATAATGACCACCAGACTACGCGTACTTTTAGGCAGGCGACCTGCGGCACTGTCAAGATCCCGCACCGAGGCTCGCAACCCGCGGGAAGCTGCCTCTGTCGCCAGGCTCTGGGCCAGCGACTGGCAAGTGCCTGTGTTGCTGCCGTAGAGGATGGCCATGTCTGTCTGCGCGTTTCCTGCGTGTTCTGCGCTGAATCGCTGGACTGTCTCGGCCTGGGCATTGGCTTCGGCTGCCGCGCCGCTGCCGGTCAGCTTGCTGAGCAGCTGGGTTGCCGTGAGCCCCGGTCGCAGGCCGACGTGCACCCACGTGTTCTTGGGCTTGATTGTGAGCGTCTGCTGGATGGCAATCTTAAAGTCGGGGTCCTGGAGCGTCACGGTAAAGTTCTGCAAGATCATGGCGGTCACGAGGACGGCTTCCTGCCAGGCGAACGCGCGGCCGATGCACGCCCGGAGGCCAGTGCCAAAGGGCCGCCAGGCATTCTTGGGCAGCGCAGCAAAGCGCTCGCCGAGCATGCGTTCCGGGCAGAACTGGTCTGCGTCCGCACCAAAGACGGCCGGGTCGCGCTGGATCATGGTCAGCCAGCAGGTGACGAGAACGCCGCGCGGGATCTCGTACTTGGCATCGCCGTCGCCAATGTACACGTGCTCCTCTGTGTTTTCGGGCCGCACACCCCGGACAAACCCAGGCGCCGTGGGCGATAGCCGCAGCGTCTCTCGCAGCACCGCCTCGATATAGGGAAGCTGGGAGAGGTGGTGCGGGCTGATGCGGTCATCGCCAATCACGCGATCCACCTCCTCCTGGGCAGCCGCAAGCGTCGACGGGTTGAGGAGCATGTTGGCAAAGGCAAACGAGAGCAGTCCAGATGTCGTTTCATGGCCTGAAAGTCAGTCACTGCTCGCACAGTCTTTCCGGATGTCCTCTCTCACCCGCTATCAGGAATGTATGCATGTTGGCCGCGATCAGCTCGTCACGCATCGTCTCGCCGGTCTTGGGGTCGCGCGCGTAGATCATGCTGTTCAGCATGTCGTTCTTCTCCGTAGGATTGTCGCGACGGTGCTGGACGAGGCCGTAGCCGACCTCCCGCATATACTCTGTGTCGCGCTTCAACTGGGCCACGTAGGACGGCTGGACGAGGAGCTTGATTCGCTGGCCTATCTGGGCCGCCTGGCTGCGTGCCAGCAGTGTGTTCGTCATGGCCTGGACGTACGGGTGGACGTCTTCCGAGTAGAACGAGTTGAAGCGATAGTCCATGCTGCAGAGCGCAATGGTGTCGAGTGTAAGCCGCGTAAAGTCTTCTGTCAGGAGGACGGGTCGTTCAGAGCCCATACGTGCCCACTTCATCGCCATCTGGGTGGCGATGTCGTACATTTCTCACCAGTTAGCACTGATGACAGCTTCCCCTTGTAAGAGATAGTCGCCAGCATGACCGCAACGGTGCGACGTACTTGGCATACTCACCGTTGAACATGCCCTCTATAGCCAGCGGCCCGAAAGCTGGCATGAGAATACGATGCGCCTGGCCCCAGTCCGGGTCCTTCTCGGACGCCGCCGAGAACAGCCCGCGAGCGCCAGGAGGCGCATTCTGCGTCAGCGACGCAGGGGGGATCTTGAAGAAGCGCGTCTCGTCGCATAGCTGGTCGAAGAGCGCAAAGCTGCTCACAAAGATTCTATTCTGGCCACCCAAATCCAGGCGCATTATTGGCCCATGTGTTTTGGCAAGATCCTCAAAAGCCTTGAGAGGATATTCGCCCTGTACGTCCATGAGATTCCCGATGAGCGGATAGCCCACCGGGCCAGGAATAGCGGTAGCCATTGAAGCGAATACTGTACGAGTAATAGGAGACTCGGACTTGGTGGGAGAGCATATGAAAGGGGCGCGAGTTTCTTGATAAGAGCCAGAAGAAAGTGCCACAGTCTGCAATGGTCACGGAAGGACACGAAGAACGGAAGGACAGCAGATTGGTATGACGGTTGTTTCCAGGGTTCACGCTGCGTACGAATAAATACGTCGTGGACACCGAGACAGCTGAGTCTTTCTGTGCAATGTGATCATGGGAGGCATCTCAGACACTGGTGACTGTAGCTGTGCGGGAGAGGTCCTCCAACAGGGTTGTTTTTGGGCAGCACTAGTTCCGGCAAGCCGCATAGGCGGAGCCGCCGGACGAGAACTAGTTGCATGCCGGCCGCATCAGCTTGAAGCCTGCTCATGAAGAGCGGAAACCTGTGCTTAGCAAAATCAAACACGGAAATTCACAGGCACCTAGAGACCTTTCTATGCACCGTTTTGCTTGCCTTGTGCCTACTATACCTCCTGCTATTCTTCCTACTATCGTCATGTGTGCCGTCTACTCGTCTCTTTTCCGTCCCGTCCGCTGCTACGTAAACGCTTCTTTGCCTCCAATGTTGTGCAATTACCACGACGTTAACTGGAAAGTCAAGACGCGGGCAAGTCACGTGAAACGACTTTCGTTGGCCCCCTGCAGATACATATGTACGGAGTAGTCCGCTGTCCAAGCACTATTGCTCCGTACTATTTCTCAGCTCTCGTCCTAAAGTCAGGAACAGTGTACTAGCGCCGCCCACCCGTGACTATGCGAATGCGAGCTCCCGAATGATAGCTGTGCGAATGCATATCTAGCTGACTATGAGGAGAGAGAAAATCTGCGCTAGCTGGTGCGAGGCACAGGTGACCCATATATTTCACGTGCAACGCAATAGCAAATCTTCCGAGCCCCGCTTTGCCCACACCTTTGCTCGCGATAAATGCCATTTATGGTAAACGATGACCAGGAGCGGGCCGTTTGGAGGCAGTTCGTTCATTGGCCAAGTCGCACTTCTTGCTGGTCCTTGCCGGTTGGACGCACATGTTTGGTTTCGTATTCTAATGTTGACGAACCTTACGTACGTTGACCAATCCCACGTGGTGCGTCGCAGAGAAGTTGTACGAGTACTTGAACGACGTGAGGCGTTCATTGGAGTCTTGCTCATCTTGTGTAATGGCATTGTCTTTGGCCAGCAGTGCTTAGGATCTAATTTGCAGGGCGCAAAGCTATCTGGGAGGCTTCATTGGAGATGACGTCTGGAAGCAATGCCTGGAGATAAGGTCCAAAAGTAACTGCTGCCTGGGCATCTCCTTTCGACAGACGCCCTCCTGTTCTAAGACCGCCCTTCATGCGGTTCAGAGTCTGGCCACTGAGCAGTGTTCAACACCGAGTGATCGACTCTTGGCATGAAAGCGTCATCCATTTCTACCTCGACACTCCCAAAACCACTATGAAGAACAGCGTCTCTAAAGCTAAATACAGGGGGGCCCAGGCCTAGATGTAGTTGAACGCTCGCAAGAAGAGCTGCTCTACGCTGTCACAAGAGAGACTGCAGGTATGACAGTGACCTCATGCAATACAGATGCGAAAGCGAGACGCCGATGAGGTCTGTGAAAAGACAGCTCCAAGAGAATGATCGACCTGCTTTGAAGAGATTCCGGTTAATGGCCGGAGAGGGATTGGACCTTGGTAATGCGCACCGGGTATGTCTGCGTGGCTTTCTACGAAGTAAAATTGATTAATCAACGGCTAATGTGGAGCAGACAACAATGATGATTCAACAACCCAAGCCAAAGCCTTTGCATCCTCCGCAGCCATTTTTCTATTTTCCTCCAGGATGGTATCTAATGCATCGTTAATTTGCGGCAAGCGTTTGTCCTTTCCCCAATCGAGAATGTTTCGAACTTGTTTACGAAAGTTCATAAAATGTTCTGGGCTGGACAAGAGAAAAGCATCGACCCGTTGTATGTAATAGTTCAGATCAGCCTCCTTCCATGATATATACAACTGAGCGGTGTTGTTGTCCACGGCAATGCCGTAAATTACGTTTTCGACGCTTTGCTTGCTCCCGGACTTCTGAAGCAATGCATTCAGTCGTTCGACAGCATTGAGGCAGGCTGATGAAGCACCTGCACACTGATTTGTGGCAACCCAGAGATCGCCTCGAGTACCCCCCGCCGCTTTGAATTCAATGGCGAAGAAGGGGAAACGAAGGCCTTGTGCTGTCGCTTCCGCAAACCGTGTATTTTGAGGATGGAGACAAGACTGGGCCAAGAATTGTGATTGAGTGAAGGCCCCATCCGCGAGGTCGCCAGAATAGCCGTAGAGTAAATCGGGTTTTGGCTGAGAAACTCTAAATTGACTCTCCGGATTGTTAGGGATGAGATGAGACGATATCAGAGATGACTTGGCATTTTCCAAGCCTACCGCGCGACCATAGTCGGGGTCTAAGGACTTTGGGAATACCGCGTCTTCCAGAAACCCCTCCACGGCTGCTTCAGTGCATCCTCTTGCAAGGATTTCCAGTCCATCAATATATTCTTTGACTTGTTTAGGGGAAGGATCGGGCGAGTCTCGTTTTGCTCGCAAGCCTTCAAGATGACTAGAGACATGATCAGGAAGCTGAATATGGGCATCTTGAACATGAACGCCATTCGAGTTCAGGTTGTTTCGGCGGTAAGACGCATGGCGAACGCTGGCAGTGCTGGAGGCAGAATCCTCAGACCGTGCTCGATACGAATGGGATCCAATAGAAGCCGGCGTCGGCGGCAGCGCAAACCCATCGGCGTCCTTTGAGTAACCCATCTTCGGTTCCGACCTTGTGAGCTGTCGTGATACGGGGTCACAGTTTGAATAGTACAGTTGGCTATCCGATCGGGTCCGTTTATCTCGGTCCGATCCAACAGACTCGAGCCACTCAGAAACGAAGTTGTGAACAGATGTGGAGGTTGGATCCGGATGGATAGGCTCGACCAAGTCTCGGTGAAATGAGGCGTATAGGTATTTGGAGGGCTTAAGTTGTTGTAAAGTCGGCTGAATAGGATCCCCATCAGTTTGTGGGCTCGACACTGTCAGGGTTCGCCATACCTTGTCAACCTGCTCTGATGTCTCTTCCTCAGTTCCAGGCTGTTGTGTGTCCGTCCGTGTCAATCGGGCTCGTTTCGCTGGCACTAAATCGTTGTCGGATATCACATCCAGGGATCTTTTCGAAAGCTGTCCAAGTGCCTTCTGGGGGTTGTCTCCATCCACCAGAGGTTGGGTATTGGGAATACGCAGGGGCTCTGTAAATGATGGCTTAGCACGACTCCTGACCGACCACGCAAGAAATCGTAGACAATATACCTGCACTCGAACTCGTAATAGCCGCCAGTAGCGTTTCTTGTAAGGCCTTAGATAGTTTCACACGAGAGCGGCGGGTATGCGTCTTAGATATCCCCCCATTCATGATGAAGACGCTGTCAGCCAGTTTTTTGGCGAGGTCGGCCGCGTGTAAAGGGCTGCAAACGCATCAAATCCGGCGTGAGGTATGGTGATATTCTGCTTCCTCGTGTTGGGCGCCACGTAGTGCAGCAGAGACGCGGGGGCCAGTAAATATAATTAGCGGTCCGTCCTATGATATCTATCGTGTCTACAAGGCTAGGCAGACGAGGCTGCAGAGTCGGCGCCAACAAAAGAATGATTAGTCAAGGCAGTTGTTTTAGATGCACGTGAAAATAGTCATGTGATCGCAAATAATTTGGGCTACTCAAGGGACGTTTCCACGCTCATGAGGGGTACCGTGCATATACAGTGCGAGGAAGAGTGTCAATGGTAACCAAAGTAAACAACGGCAGCATCCAGAAACACAGCCGCCATCGCAGAGCTGATCATCTAGCAGCGCCCGCGACCGCACTCGCCGACCATCCGATCGCCAACGATCCCCCCGAACGCCGCTGCAATGGCACCTGCCAAGAAGGAAAAGGACAAGGACAAGTCCAAGGTGCACAAGCTCTCGCTGAAAGGCAGCGCGAAGCTCGTGTCCGAATTCGTATGTAGTTTTGCGGGAGCAATGCGTTTCGCGACGCGGCGATGGACTGCTGCCGAATGCTGACATGCCGATCCTCCCAGTTCCAATACTCGATTCACACGATCCTGTAGGCGCGCCTTCGCCTCCAACTGGTCCGCAGCCACCCAAATCGAGCCCTGCTAACGGCCTCAGTTTCCAGCGCGGCGTCTACCCGGCCGAGGATTTTACTGCCGTCAAGAAATATGGCCTGAACATGCTGGGTGCGTTGCCTCTGTTGTCTCTTTCTTCTGCTCCGTCGGTTAGTATGCTGACCGGCCGTTGGTCCAGTCTCCGCCGACGACCAGGTGCGCGCGTACATCAAGAAGATCATGGGCCAGCTGGACCGCTGGATGGTCGGCGGCAAGATCAGCAAGCTCGTGCTCGTGATCACCGACAAGGACACGGGCGAGCACGTCGAGCGGTGGCAGTTTGACGTGCAGATCAAGCGCACGGACAAGAAGAAGAAGACGGACGAGAACGGGCTGGAGAGCCGGAAGGAAGCCAAGGAGTCAAAAGAGTTGAAGGAGTCGAAAGAGCCAGAAAAGACCGAAGCCGAGATACAGGCTGAGATCGCTGCCATCTTCCGCCAGATCACGGCATCCGTGACGTTTCTGCCGCAGCTCGCCGGCGACTGCACCTTCAACGTGCTCGTCTACGCCGACGCCGACAGCGAGGTGCCCGTCGAATGGGGTGACAGCGACGCCAAAGAGATCGCCAACGGCGAGCGCGTCCAGCTGCGCGGCTTCAGCACGTCGAGCCACCGCGTCGACACGCTCGTGAGCTACCGGCTGGCAGATTAAGTGCCAACATCGGTCCATTTCTGGTTTTTGCGTCCTACTTTCTCGCTGTGCTTTCCTTCACCCTCCGCCCCCTTCTCTCTAACATCGGCACAGCAGAAACATATTCAGGTCACGGCGTTTGCGAGTATGTACTTTTTTTACGTGGAGGATCAAGTAATGCGTTACTGTTATCATATCTATGAGCCATTTGCGGGGCCCGACTCTCCCGGCCGCTCTATGTATGCTGCCCAGCACATTGCTGTATGCCCTGCGCCGCCGCCGAGCTCTTCGTGATGTACGCGGCCGTTGCCGGACGGAAGCCTGCCGTCCAAACGCCGATTACTTGCAAGTTCGCTTACACCCGCTTGAAGAAATAAACGTAGGCAAACTTCTTCATCTCCTCCACGTCCACCACTTCGACGACCTTCTCGTCATTGAACAGCACCCAGGACGTCGTATCTCTGTCGGGTAGCTGTTTGCGGATAAACGCAACGTAATGTCTAGGGGTGGTCAGCAAACGATTGTGTACCAGAGCGAGGAGAAAACAGCAAAGAAAATGGACAAAGAAACCCACCCTGCGTGGATGCTTGTGCCCTTGTGGCAGACAATACTCTGCAGTTGGTATTGCGCTGGCGTCTCGGCCGAGCCGGCTGGCGGCACCTCGGCGGCCGGCGCAGCAGCGGCGTCACTGCCTGCCGGCGCATCGTCGTCGTCGCCAGCCGCGTCCGGGTGGTTAAAGACCCACTCGATGGCACGCTCGACGTCGCCGCTGGTCTCACGCAACGCACGTTTCGCCTGCGGCAGACCAAAACCCATGGCCATGAGCATCTCGACCTTTTCGGGGTCGGCAGCCGCGGCGCCGGCCGCTCCAGCAGAGCCGCCCGCGGCCAACACCAACGGCTCGTCAATGTCGGCGTCGTCCATGTGCGCAAACAACCACTCCATGGCTGCGTTGGCGTCGCTGTTTCCCGTCGCATGCAGCGCCTTGTCGCAGCGCACACGGGGGAAGCCCATGGCCTCGAGCTGGGCCACAGCCTCAGGGTTCGCCACAAAAGCCGGCGCTGCATCCCCGCCCGCAGATGCATCCTCCGGCAACAGTTCCTCGCCGGGCTGCTGGCCCGCGGATAGATACGCATCCAACAAAAACGGCGCGTCATCCACGATGACCGGCACGTCCACCTTGACCGGCACCCAGTTAATCAAAGTCATCTTGCGCGCATTGACAATAAACACCTCTGGCAGCGTCTTGAAGAGCGACTGCTTGATATAGCCGTCCTTGCTGCCGCACGCACTACATGTCAATTCGACCGCCTCTTTTCCAGTCAGTCGATCTAAGCATTCCTTCAGCGTCACTGGCTTATAAGCATCCGCACTAGCGGGCTCGCTGCCTTCTGCTGCTGGCTGCTTCTCGAGCGGGACATCGATAAAGACACTATCCTGTTCATTCGTTGTGTACCGCACTTTCTTGCAGCTCAGACACTGCAAGCGCTGTTCGAGGATGAAGCGGAAGGGCAGAGTTGGGTCGTCCGCAGGCGAAGCATGGTTGGAGCGTGTGATGAGTTTGATCATATGCTGCAACAGCTCAAACGCATCCTGCTGCCGCATGGTTGAAAACTCTTCGTGGCCACGGCCGATCAGATGTTTCAGCATTGCTGGCGCCAGGCCCTTCTGGTGAAGAAGCTCAGGCGTCTGCCCCGACACGGCGACGTCTGGATCAGGCACCGAGTAACGCCCAGAGAGCAGGCCGTCGCCCATCTTGCGCAACTGCGTCTCCAGATCCTGCGCGGGGTCTTGAATGCCAGCGAGATCTTGGGTGACCTCGCGATAGCGCTTCTGGAAGGAAGGTAGGTCAAACAGGCACTGCAGGATGCTGGCAAGATAGCAGCTGTTGCCGAGATTCTTGAGGCCGGTAAGGCCCGGTCCGAACAGCGGCTTCAGCTCTTTGCCGTCCTCGGAAGTCATGGAAAACTCCCAGCGCATGTTCTGCTCGATCTGTAGCTCGGTCAGGCTTTTCTCGGTCTTTTGGCGCTCAGCCAGGATGATGCCCCAGTGGGCAAGGTGGCTTCCGAGCTGGTCGTCGATGCGCTCTTCGTCGCACGAGTAGCAGTAGACGTCGGCGCTGCCCTCTGGCGTGATAGAGCCGAGTTTGACCGCAACACCGTGGCCGGTTGTGGTGGCGTGCGCCAGGCCGTGCGAGTTACCACCAACGCCGCCAAACTGCGCGCGGCCACAGCCAAGATTGCCACACTCGAGACAAAGCCACAGGTTCTCGTTGAGCGAGCACTGGGAACAATGGCCGAGGTCCTGCGACTCGATCTGGCGCGCCTCTGTCTGCTGCAACGTGAGGATGTGCTCGCATGACGTGAGCTCCTGCTCCCAAGCTTTGACCTCTTCCTTGCGCGAGAATGTAGCGGCCGTCAGGATGCCGTCGACGAGGGGAGCGAGGGCGGGGTCCGTCTTGTCGAGCTCGGTCTCGCACTCAAGACACTTGACGGCGACAGTGGTGTCGTAGCGGTCAGCCTCCGTCTCGGCAGCAATAGCAAGCTTCGACATCTTCGGGGGCGGCTCGTCGCGCACAATGATCTTGCGGGTACGGCGAATATTTAAAGCCAGCGGGTGGCTCCAGAGGACATTGTGCAGCTTCGCATGGTGGCGTTCGCCGGTGCAGCCGCCATTGAAGCAGTGCAGACACACATCGAGGCCTTCAGGGCTGTCCTATGCAGAGTCAGCGAGTCAGGAGCGGGAAGTGAAGCAGGAAAAGAGCAGCAGAGAAGGTAGCAGAAGAACAGAATGCCGAAACAGGCCGTCGATGAGGGGAGAAAGGCGGCGGAATGAGCTCAGCGAAAAGGCCACGACCGGCAGGACAGGGCAGGCCGAACACACAGGTACATGCAGGGCACCGGGCTAGAAGAACAAGCAGCACGGCGCGGCACTCACAATCGAGTCAAAGCATTGTGTGCAGTCCTCGCGATAGACAGATTGCGCCGGAGTCGGAGGCCGAAGACCTAGCGAAAGCCGATTAGCAGAGTGACGGAGGCGGGACACGGTCGGACAGACGCACGAGCGGAGGAGAGGTGTGAGCAGGCCATCGTTGCAAGACGGGCGCGGACAGTATGGTGGCAGATGAAGCCGAAGACGTGGTGCAGAGAAAGTAAATACCCCGACGCCGAAACGAACGTCTTTCCTTCCTGCGATTCAGATTAGTCACAGGTGGCGTAGAGAGCATGGGGTGGGGCATTCCAGGCAGCTGCGTAGCTCTCCATGGTATTGCCGTTTTAAGCAGCTGCAGATTGCAGATTACCCCGGGATTTGTCCGCGTATCACGACCCCTCCCCAGTACTACGACTGAAAGACTGAAGCGCGCTGTATGGAAATGTGTTCATGTATGGTGTTGACTTTATTCTAGAGTGAGGGGGACTATATTGTAAACAGCTGCAGACGAAAATTGGCACTGGGCCGTTGACAAGAATTGAAGCTCTTGTGTATGAGTCCTCAGGATATTCTAAAGAACTCCGAAAACCAAAAAACCTGGGATATAGCCCAGCCTAGAAAGAGAACATCCTACACCGCCTTCGAAAGCGGCCATGAGCCCCCTCCGGCGGTTGCAATTGTTAGCCCAGAGGCTCTGACAGGAGCGTTCTGCCCGTTCTCCCCTCGCTTTGTCTGTAGACAAAACAGCCAGCCCGACTGCCAGTTCTGGAGTCGGTGGCCACACGCAGCGAAAGCAACGAAAATGGCACAGGCGAGCACGGTGAGCACCGCAAGGATGGCGAGAGCAAGCCCGGGAGATGCGTGAGTAGTACTCGTGCTGATCCTGCCGGACGCTGTTAGAGGTGCCATGGTGATGTTGCCAATGGGAGCGACGGTCATGCTTTTCGCGTTTTCAATGTTCGCTTTGAGAATTCAGAGTTGCTTGTTCTGTAGTCGTAGTAGCAGTAGGCGTTTTGACTATATCCTGGTAGGTATTCCTGATCAGCAGAACATGGAAACACGTATCTTTATATAGATGGACTGCCAGGCTACCCTGAGGGAGCTGTGACCGGCCGTCGCCGCCTCTTGTTAACTGTTCGGACTATTTTCACTCTTTCTCTCAAAATCATGACTGCTCATATATCAAGTGTCAGTTCATGCAGACAGGACGAGGCGTGATCAGAAACATCGGCATTTCCGTATCGCTTTTTCACATTGACGGTCTGTTATCTCTCATGGCGGTTTGTTATTTGGTAGTATTATTTGGTAGTGTAGGATGGTAGTATATGGTAGTATGTGTACCTGGAACAACAGATACGTGGACGAGCTGCTTTGATGCTGAAAGAAAGGCGCCGATGCAATGTAAACAACCTAGATAGAAAGCGATGTGTGCGCTCTAGAGTAATGTATAGGGGTATATCCATCCAAGATCCTGACACCTGACACGTCAATGAGATCCAAATACAAAAGAAACAGGCCAAAAAATATTAAGAGAGGGGACGGCATGTCCGACAAGTATGAAACTGCGTCGTGTCTGTGCATGCAGACATATCATGGTGGCAGAAGAACAATAATAAGACAAGGCAGCGACGTGCCTCCACCGCTAGTTCTCTAGACCTTCTTGCAATGCATCGTAGTCAACACCCTCGGGCTGAACATTGCTCGGAGCACCCCGCAGCTGGTGCGTTGACCAATACTCAAAGAAGCCTGGGATGGGGCCGGACTGATTGATTCCTGGAGTACGCAACATATCTTTGATGGCTTTTGCAGATGCACTGGCGGCAGAGTTGCTCTTCGCGTCGACATTAGCAATCTTCTTGGCACCGGTTGCCTGAAATTTTTGGGCCAGCGTCGTAGTTCTGGGCGGCGCTTCCTTCCCGGGTGGCGTAGACTCTGCCTCAACAGGGGATATTTCTGCCGACGGTTTGTCTGACGGACCAGAGCCACCAACCCAAGGACGCCAAGCAACCAGTCGGCTGAATCTTTTCGTGCCAGTGAGCGTCGCTGTAGATGCCGCTGTAGCTGCCGCTGTAGACGTAGAGGAAGTAGTATTGCCTGACTTTGCTGGGTTTGATGCAACCCTAGTTCGGGGCATGGGTAGGCCATGCGCGAGACTATCGCGCAGCATCATGTTGCTCCTTGACACATCATGGCTGACCCTGGATAGGACAGGCTTTGCTGTGATGGAACAAATACCGATGTCCGCTATGGCGGTTCCGTAAGTTCCCAGTGGTCGCAAAATAAGTTGACTGGGTCGTGCCTTGAGCGTGTGGATATCAAGGCCACCTCTGAGAGAAATGATAGATTCTTGCGACATTGCCCGCAGTCTCCGGCCTTTGGGCGTGAACGGGGACAGCTTATCCGCCGCATCTTCGTCGAAATCGTCGGTATTGTTGACTTGAACAGAGGTTTGAACACCAAAGAAAGGCGTCACTTTAGGCGTCGACGCTTCCGACGACAGCGAATCCTCCAATGATGTGTCGTTGGATGAAAAGTCGGATACATCGTTACCATTGAACGGCTCTGCTGCTCCGTCTAGTTCTATCTCCTCGACTGTGTGGAGCTGTTTGACATGCTCAACGACTTCGGTCCCTGGGGCCGTTTCTTCTTCCTCCTCTTCTAAGATTGGCTCGTACAAGCCAGGCGCATCATCGTCAGTCATGGGCAATGCGAACTGCGGAAGACATGGGGATGACAGAACACGGCCAAAAGAGCCGTCGCACGTCAAATAATCATCTAATCCGGCGTGCTGCCGGTTTCGCCAGACTGGAGATGTAGGGTCAATGCTTGTCGTCGGAGATGTAGGGAGTGACATGTCCGACATTCCACTGCGGTCGAAAATGGAGTTCCGGGCGTTGGTTAACGGTGTAGTTGGAACGGAAGACAAGAAATCAGAAGGTTGGTCCGACAACATCGACCATCTTGACCGGCCAGATAGAGCTGTCGATACGGAGTCTCTGCTCATATGGCGCGAAGAGGAACGAGGCGATGGGCTGCTATCAATTCCCATGGATGAGGATGTCTCTTGGTAAAATTCCAGCGTGCGAGACACATGTGTTGTAGCCGACGCAGGTGGCGTGAAGACGCCGGTAGTCAAGGTCTGCCGCTTCTTCTTGCCTCGCACTTGTTCAGCCTTCTTTTTGCCGACATGATAGTGGTGATGAATATGAAGCTCCTGCGACAGTGATGACAGTTGCCGGCGGCTTGGCAAAGGTGGGCTTGACGGGCAATCATCCAGTTCTGCGCGCAACGTAGAGGCAGCACGAGGAGTGTTGCTTGCCGAGGGCTGGTGAAAGACGAGTTGATCACGGAGTTGCTGTATCTCGTCGTTTGAGTTCATGAGCATCTCGCGCAGTTCGGCCATGCCCAATTGGAGTGTCGCGTTATCCTGAAGCAGATCGCGAACGACATGGTTGACGACACCATTACCGCCGACATTGTCCTGGAGGGACTTGACCGCAGCGGCACCTTTGAGGCGACCTGCGGCCGCATTGAGCTCTCTCTCAACGGCGCGCTGCCGCTCCATTCGGTCCATGATCTCCGCATGACGCTCTCTTTCTAGCCTTGCCTCCATCTCCATTTTCTCCAGCTGGTCCTGAAGGTCGGCAATTCCCCGTTCAGCACGCTTCCATCGCTGAAGAGCAAAGCGGTTCTCGGTTTGGGAATTGAGCAGTTCGTTCTGCAGCGAAGCTTGCTCTGACTCCAGAGCAGACAGGTGTCTCTCCATATCATCGGATCGGTGGGAGGCGCCCTCGAGACGGCGAATTACCTGCTCGGAGGACTGGAGTGTGGCCTCGAGCATCTTGACTCGAGTGTCGGAGTCCGAGACGCTTGTATTGAGTAACTCGAGTTGATCGAGCAGGGATCGGTTCTCTTCAATCTTGCGAGCATTTTCGGCTTCCAGCTCCTTCTTGTCCATTTCGAGTCTTTCGATACGCTTGAGGAGCTCGGCACGATCGCGTTCAGCGCCGGCCATATATGCCTCGTGACGTTCGAGAAGAGACTGCAGAACTGTCAGTCATATGCATAATATACGAGTGCATATGCGGAGGATAAAGAACAAAAGGCGGGAAGCAATGTGGTTGGGCCGCTACACAACGCTAGACAGGCTGGCAGTCGTGTCCCCATTCCAAGTGACAATCTGTGACGCGTGGAAAACCTATGGCCCAATAGCCACTAGCGATTTGGCAGATGCAGAAGCCAATGGAGATTGGGAGCTGTGCGACGAATCACAGCTGCATGAACAGCTGCAGGGCCGCTGCAAGGACAGCATGCAACAGGAACGGAGGGTCTGACTAACCTGTCCTAGTTTTGCGGCAATGCGGACGTCGTTTTCGACACTCTCAAGGATGGAGCAGTTGTGCTGCAGGAAGACGCACTCGACACGGCCGCAGCAGCAGCGCAGAGAGTCCGGCGGTTGGCCGGACACGGTGCTGGCCGCAGGAGATGGGCTGTCCTGTTTTTGGGTCGGCTGTGCACTACAGTCGCGTCGCGTATCTGCATGCAGGCTGTCCATGGCTGGCGAGTGGGAGGTGTTTTTTTCGGCAAGGGAGACGCTAAAGCAAGCTGGGCATAATCGACAAGGAGCCGGGAATGAGACAGTAGGAAGCCACACTGTTGCAGGTTGGCGAAAAGCGCGAGCGAGTCCCGAACTGTTTCGCTTCGTGGAGGCCGACAAGACCGGAGAGGCCAGCCGAGCAGTTGAGCTGGTTCCGCAGTCGGTAGGCGACGTGGTAGAGCGCGAAGTCATAGGCCCTGAGTCCGAGCAGCCAAACGATAGGAGTGGGAAGGCGGGATGCAAGTCGGAGCCTTCAAGTCGTGCAGACTAAGCGGACAAGCAGCAAAAGACGCATTCTCTCGCAGTTTCTCCGGTTTGACGCAGTAAGAGACGATCTGAAAATGAAAAAGGAAGCAAAAGTGCTTGTTCGTGCGAGAAATCGAAAGAGGCGAGGAAGGAAGGGTGGGAACCGGTAATATGACGCTGGTGGAGAACTGTGTGGCACCCGTACACCGTAGGTGCCAAAGCGCGATGCGCGTGGAGGTCGGAAAGTACTCGTAGTAAGCGCTGCAACATACGTTTTTCAGCTAAATCGGCAAAATAATGATTTGGCGATGTTATTGGGAAGATGCTTGGTAGGAAAAGACCAGGTTCAAAGGCCAGGGTTGGAAAGTTGTAGGAGTCATACTCTGTACTTCGCAGGAAGGAGGCATCAAGGTGAAGAGACGCGTTCGGGAAAGCGCCAGGCACACCAGCCACCAGACGCAACGGTAAAGCCACTAGCGACATTACTCCGTCCATCCCGCACCAGTACATGCCAGTAGCGCTGTGAACGACACGTGTCCGGCTGTATGAGTCAGCTTGGCCCGTCAGATACTCGAACTCGTACTAGCAATGCATATAGAAAAACATAAAGTTGTGCCTGGACTAAATCCCTTACGAAGTACAATACTCCGTGTTGTGCATCACGTCACATAGATGCAGGTTTTCACACATTAATGCATTTTATTCCACAGCTCTACTCGTACAAGTTGGTATTCTATTTTTCCGTAATATTTCGCTAGATTTCAATACTTGTTTTCTTTTCTCCAAAACCGCAGCTGTCTGCTGGTCCCACGCGAGTTTAGGAAATCCCATACGGTGTAATCCTCCTCCTGTTTACTTGCACATAAGTAAATCCAATACTATTACGCTTCTACGAGTTTGTATACACTCGTTATCTACGCCATCTCTTATCTTATTTGGGGGGGCGAGAGCATCTGCTTTGACGACAAGCTCCAGCAAGGCATCAACGTACTTACACATTTCATGCAACACTCACTCAACCTACGGTATGTTGCTTATGCCCACAAGCAACAAAGAGACTCTAATATTCAGAAGGCGATCTAGTATGGATAAGTTCTGTGCTTAGTCCAGCGCGGTTCTGATAAGCTGCCATATTCAATGCCCTCCCAATCATATATGATGCTGTGCATATGCCCTCGTTCCGTGGCTCTAAATGTTATGAATTGGACGAGGTAGTATAGAGGGATACAGAGGAATGCACGAAGTAAAATATCTTGGAAACGACCTACGTGAAGGAGAACCGTCAGAGAATATACGTGGAGAAGAATGTACACATTGGCATATTGCGAGTGGCATTATGTACTGCAGAGCATCTGATTGTTCCCATATGGCGACAAAAACGTCAATGTCAAGAGTTCATTATGAAAGTATAGGGACTGAAGCACCCGACGCACGATTGACATCAAACTGCGGGTACGCTCGAGTTCACATGCTCGCCGTACGGCAACCGGCCGATACTGCCGTCTTACTCCGTGCTTGAGGACACATAACGTGCTTAGACGGGCCGGTATCTGCCAGACGCCCAATACAGAATAGGTTGGCATCTAGCATGCGTACGGAGTAGTCAAGTGACAGGAGCGTGTAGCAGGTGTAACTTTGTGGCTATTACGAGTAAATGGTATTTGAAACTTCAACCGAGGTTCGGGTTGGCTGCTGATCAGGGACAAAAAGCAGCCGTGCCATGACTGGGTAAAAGTGGACTCCGTTCTGGCCAGGCCACAAGTATTTGTACTTACGTCGTAGTCGACGTAAAATGCGGGGAGAGCCAGGAGGTCAGCAGGTGGTTGGGCACACAAGGAGAAGGAGCAGGCACGACGCATCTTCACATGCTTTGAGCAGACGTGAGCAGCAGAGTCAGGTGCTTTGTAAATGAAAACGGACGGAACTCGACTTCTACTTGTACGAGTACAGCTGGCATGCGAGCTGTGTGAAGCATGCGGAGCCTGGTTCAGACGCCCGATCGTATTGTCACGTGAACGCAAGTGTCCGTGCATCGGCAAAATGGAAGGCGGACTGTGACATGATTTAGGCGCTCCAGTAGTCCGTTGCAGTAGCCAAGAGGATTGAGGTGAATTGTGGGCTGTGGGTTGTTTGCCGGTACGGTAACGAGTACAGGGTAATACGCGCAGAGTGCAACACCTGCTTTGCAAGTAATACAAAGCGTCGTCTTGAAATACAGGTACTTAGCTTTGCCGTTCCCCCGCAATGGGCCATTCGCCGAGCTGGGTGCCGCCGTGATTGGCCAGGGACAACTACCTTTGAGCCGAAAGGGGGGTGCAAGCTGGGGAGACCCACATATCGGAGCCGATACGGCAAGCGACAAGTGTAAGTTGATTGGCTGGCGACGAGGCAAATGCCAGCCCGGCGCCGTGTGGCAAAGACAAGCAAGGGCTGCTTGGCCGGCGCGGTCTCACCAAGCATGGGCGCCGCGGCAAAGCAGGAGGGTCCAGGACAAGCACAAAGTACGTACTCGGGTACCCGGGAGTACTCGGGCCTTCGTATGCGTGCGCAGCAGGTATGCGTACCTCGCCGGGGCTCCAGGAGAAAGCCGACCAGACGAAGTGCTGGTAAGCGGCCGGGCAAGCGACTGAACAGCACCACAGGACCGTCTTGCAGCAGCTCGGCCGTTTTCACTTTGCGATCTTTGTCCGGGTCGCGCGCGGCTTTGCTTGCGGGGCGCCGTAACAACGGGGCGGCGCTGGGAGGGTCGAGAGAGCCGCCGTCCATTTGTATAGCCGAACATGTGACGACACTGGTCGACTCGGACGTCGCAAAGCGGCCGGTGCCATTTGGATCGGCCGCGTCTGGATTTCTTTATTTGGCCGCCTTCCGCACCTTCTTTCTTTCGAGCTCCTTGTTTTGACTCAGACCTCGCCTTGTCTTCCACTGAGACCCCCCTCCCCCAATCACCATATCGGATTCAGCAGTGGCACACATACCTACTTCACCTTGCATGACCACCCTGACTGCTATCTCTCTGACAGCGGCTTCTTGTACCTCAGCTCCTTGGCACCCTGCCCCACAACACTCCAACGTCCACGTCCGCCCTCCCTCTACACACCATGGCCTCCAACAACATGCTGCCTCCGGCTATTGATGCCGCCGCAGAAGATGCCGCCTTTGCCGCCGATGTTGCGCAGGTCAAGCAGTGGTGGAGCGAGCCGCGCTGGCGGTACACGAAGCGGCCGTTCACGGCCGAGCAGATCGTGTCCAAGCGCGGCACGCTGAAGATCGAGTACCCGAGCAATGCGCAGGCCAAGAAGCTCTGGGGCATCCTGGAGAAGCGATTCCAGGCCAAGGATGCGAGCTACACCTACGGCTGTCTGGAGCCGACCATGGTGACGCAGATGGCGCAGTTTCTGGACACCGTGTACGTGTCGGGCTGGCAGTCGTCGTCGACAGCGTCCGCGTCGGACGAGCCGGGCCCGGATCTGGCAGACTACCCGTACACAACGGTGCCGAACAAGGTCGGCCACCTATTCACCGCACAGCTGTTCCATGACCGCAAGCAGCGCCACGAGCGCCTGAGCTTTGCGGCAGCCACACGCAACCAGGCTGCTGCGCACGTCGACTACTTGCGGCCGATTGTGGCGGATGCCGACACGGGCCACGGCGGTCTGACGGCGGTGATGAAGCTGACGAAGCTGTTCATCGAGAAGGGCGCGGCCGGCATCCACATCGAGGACCAGGCGCCGGGCACGAAGAAGTGTGGCCACATGGCCGGCAAGGTGCTGGTGCCGACGAGCGAGCACATCAACCGGCTGGTGGCCATCCGCGCCCAGGCCGACATCATGGGCGTCGACCTCGTGGCCATTGCGCGCACCGACGCCGAGGCCGCGACGCTGATCACGAGCACCATTGACCCGCGCGACCACGCCTTCATCGTCGGCAGCACCAACCCGACGCTGTCGCCGCTCAGCCAGGTCATGGCCGACGCCGAGCGCGCCGGCCACACCGGCGACGCCCTGCAGGCCGTCGAGGACCGCTGGCTCAGCGAAGCCGGCCTGCTGCGCTTCGACGACGCCGTCGCCGCCGCGCTCAAGGCCGCCGGCCAGTCCGCGCGCGAGGGCGAGTACCGCGCGGCCGCCAAGGGCAAGAGCCACGTCGAGGCCCGCGCTGCTGCCCGCGCTATCCTCGGTGCTGCCGCCGACGCCATCCACTTCGACTGGGAGGCGCCGCGCACGCGCGAGGGCTTCTACCGCATCAAGGGCGGCTGCGACACGGGTATCGCGCGTGCCATCGCCTACGCGCCGTACTGCGACGCCATCTGGATGGAGAGCAAGCTGCCAGACTTCAAGCAGGCCGAGGAGTTTGCCAACGGCGTCCACGCCGTGTGGCCGGAGCAGAAGTGAGTTTCGGACCCATGACTGACCCGACAGACAGATCGGGCACTGACTAACCAATGCCAGGCTCGCCTACAACCTCTCGCCCTCCTTCAACTGGAAGACGGCCATGCCGCGCAACGAGCAGGAGACGTACATCCGCCGGCTCGCCAACCTCGGCTACTGCTGGCAGTTCATCACCCTCGCCGGCCTGCACACCACCGCCCTCATCAGCCACCAGTTTGCGCGCGCCTACGCCCAGAACGGCATGCGTGCCTACGGCGAGCTTGTCCAGGAGCCCGAGATGGACTCGGGCGTAGACGTCGTCAAGCACCAGAAGTGGAGCGGCGCCAACTACGTCGATGACCTGCAAAAGATCATCACCGGCGGCATCAGCAGCACGTCCGCCATGGGCAAGGGCGTTACCGAGGACCAGTTCCACTGAAAATGCGCTGAAGCTGTAATGACGTAGTGGAGACAAAAGTCCGCGATTTGGTGTTTTCTCGGGTTTGGGGTTTCCCGGGTTCTCTTTTCTGCGCCCAACGCTTTGTACGCACATGACTCGTGCCTCGATAACACTTCCGAGCACGCTGCTTGCGAGAACAAATGTTGCTTGTTCATCCGATCGCAGCCGCAACGGCCGCCTGATCATGCACTTCAAGCTCCGAACCATTGTCTCCATAGAATAGGAATTCTTTCTAGTCTCGTCGCGTCCGTCACGCCAGAATCTGTAGCTGTTGCCCCAGTAGCCAATGAGACGAGTTTGTTAGCGCCGAGTGGAGACTTCCAAGCTTCGGAGTACGGAATACGGAGTACTTCTACAATCGCGTCACGAGCTCGACGTGACGTTGTTCTGGCCGTGTCCGAGTTCGTAGTCCTGTGCCAGCCGAACGGCACACAAAGGCAAGAGCTGCCGGCCATCACTCCACCACACCTTCCCACCTCCCGGCCCATCGCGCGCTGCTCCAGCCTCTTGGTCGCGCCTTCCTCTTCCACCTTTGTCCGTGCCTGCCCTGTGCCTGCTCGTATTTATCGCCATTCTCGCTTCCATCGCCATTCTGCGATTTGGCTTCATTTCGGCCTCCCTCTGCCAATTGACCATTTTCGAGCTACTCGCCACTCGTAACCCGACCGCATCGAATCCGCCCTCGCGCGACTCCCATAACGCACGCTACCACCCACGCTCCCGCTTTGCTCTTTCGCGTCGTCGCAATGACTGCTGCTCCCGTCGTCGCCTCGGCCGTGCCGCCCGGCGTTCGCACGCACTCCGGTGTGAGCACCCCTGGCGCCCCGTCTACCGGTACCGTCACGCCCGCCATGTCTGAGCTGCCCGCCGACCAGGTTGAGCACAGCCTTAGGGTGTCGCTCGCCGACCTCTGCGCCAAGGCCGCCGTGCTGTACTCGCAGCAGAAGAACTACGAGGAGGCAGCCGAGGTCTACGCTCGCGCTGCGGAGATGCAGGCTGAGATCAATGGCGAGATGAGCCCCCAGAATGCCGAGATCCTCTTCCTCTACGGCCGCGCCCTCTTCAAGGTCGGCCAGAGCAAGAGCGACGTGCTTGGCGGCAAGGCGCCCGAAACAGGTGCCGGCGCTTCGGGCACTGCCTCCTCGAACAAAGCCTCGGCAAAGGCCGTCAAGAACGACAAGGCTCCAGTCAATCCTATTGCCGAAGGCCTCGCCGCCGCCGCTGGCGACAAAAAGAAGGCTTCGAGTAGCGGAGGCGCTGCGAAGGAGGAGGCTGCTGCGTTGGACGCGAAGAAACCTCTTTTTCAGTTCACAGGCGACGAGGAATGGGATGTGTCCGACGAAGAGGTACTAGCTACAGTTGTCCTTGTATCTTTTTTGCCTTTACCTTTTTGGTATTGCTCCTGTGTTCTCTGGTACAGATGCTGACAGCGCCTAGGAAGTCGAAGGAGATGACGACGAAGAGGCAGACGAGGAGGATGACGATCTTGCCGTTGCCTTCGAGGTGCTCGACCTTTCCCGCGTGCTATTCGAAAAGCAGATCGAAGCAACAAATACGGACAAGGCAGTTGCCGGTGCAGAGGAGAAGCTCAAGGAGGTAGAGACAAAGGAGGCTGCTGAAGCAGACGACAACGCAGACCAGCCAACAGAAACAGACGGCGACAAGCTCACTCCTGCCACACGCCACATCCTGGAGCGCTTGGCCGATACGCACGATCTTCTGGCTGAGATCTCTCTTGAGAACGAAAGGTAGGTCCCCTTAAAAGAGGAGAGATCAAGCTGCTTCTGCGAATGCCTGTCCTTTTGTCTACAATCTCTTCCCCTGCTTCAACCTCGAATCGGTGCAAGATGCCTTCGAATCGCGAGACGACGGAAGAGAACGTGAGAGAACATGAGAGAGCATTAAGGGGACACTGATTAATCCAAGGCTACAGGTACCCGAATGCTATAGAGGACTCGCGCGCGTCGCTCTCTTACAAGCAACGTTTCTTGCCGGAGGAGTCTGAAATTGTTGCCGAGGCGCACTTCAAGCTGTCCCTGGCGCTTGAGTTTGCCTCCGTCACAACATCTACCGACGACGCCGCGGATGCTTCCGCATCTAGCGCCCAGAAAGACCAGCAGGTGGACCAGGGACTGCGTGACGAGGCCGCCCGGGAGCTTGAGGCTGCCATCAACAGCACCAAACTTAAGCTTCAAAACAAAGAGATCGAGCTCGCCACCTTGCACTCGCCCGAGGACAACGAGTCGACACGGCGCCAGATCACCGAAGTCAAAGAGATTATCGCTGACATGGAGCAGCGCGTAAGTCCCTGCATACGACAATGGGCTGTGACGTCGACCGAAGTAAAGACCCGCGCTAACCTCTTGTCTCGCAGCTCATCGACTTGAAGAAGCCACCTATTGACCTCAATGAGGCCGTCAATGGGGGCCCGGCCGGCGCTGCAGTTGGTGGTCTTCTGTCAGCTCTCGGTGGCGCCAGTGCCAGTGGCTCCAGCGTTGAGATGGCTAAGAAGGGAGCAAAAGATTTGTCCGGTCTGGTTCGAAAGAAGGCCAAAGATACGGTTCACACTACGGCAGCCGAGACGGCTTCGAATGGCAGTGCCAAGCGCAAGGCCGAAGAACCTGTTGGCGAAGAGGAGGATGCCAAGAAGGCACGCACCGAAGAGACTGTGTAGACACCGTCTGCGGCGAGCCCGACACCAGCGGAGGAGGCCGACTACCTGGGAAGCAATCTTGTTTCAACAGCTCCGCTCGCCTTTCCCCCCCTCGTCGTCTCTACTCCCTCTCTGCTCTGTCTGATGTGGACTGCGGTGTGAATTGTCGAGCGTGGCGGCTTTTTTGCCGTTGCGTTCAATTTTAAAACTTTCTCTTGCCGTATCTAATTTGGCTAGGGGTAAGAACAGAAGGTCTACGAAAGTATGACCACAAGGAAACTGTGCATAAAAATGGGAGGAGTTTATGGACGAGGGTCCACGAGAACTTACCAGCTTTTCATTTTCGACGGTAGAGCCGAGAAGTGGGAGCAGGATGGATCTGCTAGGCTAGGATAAAGAGGCTCGATGTACGATTACCATATGTTTGATGTTGAATTTCCGTCATCTCTACCGTCAACACAGGCGCTTGCATATGTGGCTGTCTCATTCTTTTGCGTGAAGTGAACTTTTAGACACCTCCAATGCCGCTCAGCTCATCGTTGGATTCGCGCGAGGCCCTATCACAAATTGACATATGGAACCTCCCGTCTCTTGTTTTTCTGCCTATGGGAGTACGAACGCTTTCCACGACGGCACTCCCTCATGCTTGAAGGCTCTTCGGGGGGACGGAACTTGGGAGGACCGCCGCATGCATGGGGCGGAGGCTATTCTCGAGAAATGGGCGACTGGGAGGCAGCTCGGAGGACTTGCTAGACAGGGAAATTAACGGACAGCAGCAACGGTGAGCCTACAGCAGACAGACGACAACCACGAACAGGTAGCAGAGGACGGACGACAGGCACAGGAATAAGGCAAAGTCCACAGGACCACCCGGTCGTGCCGAGAAGACAAGAGAGGAGGGGAGGGGGGCAAAGGGCACAAGGATGAAAGGTGCAGGACTCTGTGCTTGGGTGTGTGGGCTGAGTGAGAGGTAACGACCGTGGCCTGTGCCATGGCAGTGATCGTCATCATGAACATTTCGCCAGCCCTCTCTTTCCACCTTTCACGCCCCCTTCGCGGTCTCGATGACGGGGCATGGCCCTTTCCTGACGAGCAAAACATGCCGGCCAGACGTTATGGCCATCCCCACACCTCCTTTTCGGCATGCTTCCTTCGTCATCCGAGTGGACTTGTTTATCGGTGAATCCTGAGCGGCGTGGTTCATGCTGATGTTTCGCCTCCTTCTCTGTCTCCATACTCTTACGTTTGTCTTTTTCTTCCTGACTTCTGCGTTTCTAGCCCTGCTTGCCTGTTTCTTTTCCCATCGTCGTACGTATTGCCATCATCAGATGACGTGGCCTGCTTGTAGGATGGGAGAAGGATGGACGGATTCGCAAACACGCATTACGACGGCAATGATAGGCAAGTTCAGCGTCAAGAGTGGCCGGGCTGCATGGGAGATGGAGGGAGGGTGCGTGGAAAGGCAGGAAAGCGGATGACCTCTGACTGCATCCACGAATGCATACGCACGACCTGAGTACACGCCCGGCGAGGCAAAGCGGCAAAGCGGGCGGTTGAGGCGACCGGCATGCGGAATGCTGCATGCAGTGCTTGAATTTGATCGACCATGCCAGTCCGTGTCCACCACGTCTCCTCGCCACTTGAATTTGCCTCCATTCTCTCTCCGCCCTTTCTCGCTCTCCTATCTGACCAACACCTCCTCGCCGAGTCCACGTCACTTCTCACCGTGTATCTGGGCATGTCTTCTATCTTCCAATGCCACCGGCCCATTTTTGCAGAATCGTGAATCAGTAATACACAGCATGGTCGGGCGCGGGAGGTATTTTCGGAGATGGGAGGGGCGTCGAGGAGCCTATCGAGGGGGGTAGGGGGGTGTAGGAAGCAGCGACATCCTCGCGAAGGACACTGAAGAAGACAAGACGGCATGCTTAGTTTCCTCAGTCCTCTCATGTCGGCCGGAGAGTTCACTTGTGGCCAGGACCCGCAGCTGCTACACGATGTCCCCGTACAGACGCGACCCGAAAAGTAAGGCGGGCGAGGTGTCGTACGCAGGAATTAGAACGGGCCAGAGGGTCATGTTGTGTGATGTGCTGCATTGCAGATGCACGACGAAGGAGTGTCGTAAGACGTTGCGAGGAGAAGACGTACTCTCGGCGTGAAGCTGGGCAAGCAGTCGAGAAGCGTTGCTGGAATGGAGGTGTAGCACACAGGTATCTTACTCGTACATTCGTCTATCCTCTCGTAACTTTCAAACACTGTTGGCGGCCGGCCTGCCTGGCATTAATGTTTGATGCGAAGAACTAGGCGGGATAGAAAAGACAAGTAGGGGGGGAATCTGGTGTTGTTTAACGGTACATGATGGTATGTTTGATTATGGCCATAAAATCAGCAGTTGCACGTACAGTTTAGCAAGGTGTATTTAGGAGCCCATGGGGAGAGTGAGTGAACAGCCGAAGATAGAAGCAGTGGAAGTTCTATTTTCCATCAACGTACACAGGCAAAAGCTCTGCAAAGTGCTGTAGACTTGCCCAGCGGTATACCGCGTACCATACGAGCTCATAGTAGAGTGTGACGCTCTTGCCGTTTATCCGCCCAGCACCGAGCGGCACAGCTTGTTCTAGAGAGCACAAAAATAAGGCAGGGGATCACAGGGGCTCACGTTCAAGTGATAGTCATGCAAATACACAGGCATGGGCGAACAAAAACGACGAACCTGTTGCCCGGACTAGTGGGTGAAACTGACTCGTATCATCTTGCGGACTACTTACGTGCTTCTTTGGGCCGTGCTTGCTTGGCTTGTGCTGCCTAGCCTCTTTCTTTTTTTTGCGGCCTCCTCGGTGTCTCTTCTGCCTCTTCTGAAGCCTGTTTGATATTCCAGGGCTGGGGCAAAATGAATAACTGGCCTGACGTATCACTCAGAAATAGGCTGTGGTGGACACGACGATTTCCACAAACGTGACGATAATCGTGAAGAAGACAATGTAGGACGTAAAAGCAGACGGTAACCGGAAGCCGAGCAGCATGAGAAAACGCGTCTCGCTTCGTCTGTGAGATAAACGCCTAATGGGCACCAAGGGATTTGCGATAACGCAGCCACAAGCTTCGTGGCTTGGTCAGAACCGGGCAAGTCTCTCGCTCCTGTGCCTCTCTTGTCCACCTCCCCACTCCATGTAGTGGCACCGTATATACTTCGCGGGCATGGCTGGCCTTCATTTTCCCTCATAAAGCAATTTCAGCTCGTGACATAAGCTTCACGGTACGTTTACACAATTGCTATCTTAATGTACGGATGCCCCGATGTGCCTTTTCCCAAGTTACTTCTAGCAATGAAAGGTCTAAAAACGGTCTACAGGGGCCAGGAGGCTTATACTTCGGTGCACCCCTTTTAACTTACAGTAATTAGATACTTTACAGTGCTAAGTAGTTTGCTAAATCAAAGATATTTATGAGACATTAACCAGCAAGAAAACGGAAACATGGCGACGTGGCAGCTTGTGGGCGGTTGTAGATCGTTGGCAAGAATGAGCATAATCTGCTGCACAGTTGCTTTTCTATGACGCTTACGGAGTACAGTAAAAAGCTTGCGTTGCAAGCCGCGTACGCATGCAGGCATACGCTCTGGTAAAGCTTTTATGTATAAGCTTCTCTCGGACTGAAGAAGCATAGTCGTAAGCCTCAACAAACGCGTCGCCCTGTCAGATTTTCCGGCCGCAAAATGACGTTGGATAGTGACGAAAAGAGGTGCCGACAGTAGATGCCGACGGTGGGCGGACGTAGGAAAACGGGCCACACATAGATAGCAGAGCAGCTGGAGGAGGCGCTTGATCTGGAATTTCCATTGCGGTCAGCACTGTGGCTGATCTGCCCGCCCATGTTACTACCGGCTTGCTTTCCCATCGTACATCTCTCTTAGATTGCCTATTGGCCTGACTGTACCAGCAAACGTACGACAAGAGGAGAGGGCGATCTATTCCACCATCTTCCTATCTGCTGAGGTCAGACGCATGTCTGCCTACACAGTCAACGATCAAAGCTAACCAGTTTCTTCCCACTGCTGCCGCGTATCTACAGGTACCGGTACAAAGCACATAAGCGTACAGGTTTATCTGAATGCTGGCTGCCATCTTGCCACTAGTTAGCCAAGGCCTAGCCATGGAAGAAAATCAGCCAACCATCGGACATCCCACACCCTTCTCTGTGTCCCTAGACAGCGCATGCCTTGAGTATTGGTCAACGAAGGAGAAGGTGGAGGGGCGGGGGGGGAGGCAATGGTCGAGCAGTGGCGGCGGTCAAGATGAGCCGAGACTGTCCTTGCCAGCAGGTCTCTTCTATTATTCGATGAATTACTCTGCATGTCCGGCTGGACCATGCATCAGATGACCCTGCTCAGAAGCCTCTATGACGGCACATGCCCCGGCAACCCGTCAATCATCCGGGCGACGCAGTTTATCTGGCCCGCCATTCAAGGGTTCGGTGTAAGGAGCCAGCCTCTTGTCGCCAATGAAGGAGGATGGGCTGTTCGGGACCGACACAGGGTGGGATAGTGAGACTAGTTGAGTAATAAACTTGATACGTAATTCAACAAAAGTAAGAGCCGTCTAGACTGTGCCTTATTGGTCCATGACAGCGATAAAATCAAATGGAATAAACAAACCCTACGTAATAGCCGATGCCCACAGTGAGAGACCAAGCACACCTAGTCCTGCTCTGGCGCCGCTGTGGCCCTTTGATTTCGGTGTGCTACCCTCCTGGACGGGTGAAGTCCAGAGGCGGAAGGGCAAGAGGATGAAGCGGCAAGGGAGGCCCGTGAGCTCGGAGGTGAGGGACTACTCAGCTACAGGCCAACACGCGTGCCACCGGGGGAGCCACAGGAGCCACCGCAGACGGCATGAAGCAGGAAGGATGACGGATGGGGCTTGTGCAGATGCTGCTCAGACGACATACTCCGTACGAGTAGCGCAAGCTGATTTGCCTAGTACGAGATGACCGCTGCAGCAGCGGGTTGCGCGTCCATTGCGCCTCATCGAGTACTACGACGCATACGGAGTACACACATGCATAATGGGCCCTTGGACGCCCGACGAGACAGGGACAGGACGCTATTACTTCCGCTCAGAGTGTGTATGGGGGGTGTACTGGCCGGAGGGACCAGACACCAGACAGACAGGACGCACAAAAGGACAAAACGGTCGCAAATGGGCAGGGAGAAAAAAGCAAAATAAAACAAAGTACAGCAAGAAAGCAGCACGAAAGAAGACCAAAACGCCATAAACTTCACATAAGAAAGCAAAGAAACAACGTCAGTATCATTCTCGCGAAAACCAAGAGGGCGTTTCTAGAATTGGTATTTAATTCTCAATGTGCGTGGTCTGGTCCAAAGCTTCCGGAATTCCCCACGCTCGCCGTAAGATTTCCGCATCGGCGAGCTGCAACCGCCGCAGACTACTAATGCCTCATCTGGAAATAGAGATAGGCTCGCCGTGGGTCTTGCATATGAAGCTACAAGCTGAAAAAATATAACCTGAAAGAAAAGAACAAAAGAGAAGCGTTGGTCGGTTGGAAAAAACGTAAACCGATTCGGTACGGTCTGCCTAAAAAAGGCCAGGCGGACATTGCAGACGGACTCCGACGTCCGCAAGCGTGCGGGGACGGCTGCCAAGGGCCTCCAGCGTGCATACGAGTACGTGGCATTGCTAGAACATGGTCTCCGTGACTGAGAACACCGGTCTTGTGGTGGACGCTCCGCTTCCACCACAAGACCGAGGCGTCGTACATTGCTCGCCGGGACCGTCAGAGAAGAGGCTGAATGACGAACCACAGATCATAGACTTCATGGACAATGACAGTCCCTGTAGCTGCGGCTCAGCGTAGCCCTTTTCACTGTTGCTCCTCCGCCCTCGACAGTTCCGCACTGTCAGACGAGGCAAGAGGTGGATCTCGGGGCTGGAGGTCTGTGAGGTCTGCCTGCCATCAACGATTCGCTAGACTACGGAACCCCAACCCTGGTGGCCCATTATGCTTGTGTCCTTGCGACGAGCGTGCGTATGTAGCGCCATGCGGCCTTGCCTGTCTTCCAAGCACGCCGGTGCATGCGTGTGTAAGACGTACTCCGCAAGCTGCAAGGTGGACTGTAATCCGCGCAAGCTGAGCACTCGCAGGACTCTTTGTGCCCAGAACAGGGAGAACTGAGAGAAAATACTGTGAGTGTGGGCGGAGTACTCCGTACGAGGAGTGGAAAATGGAGATCCTGAGAGCGCAGTGATCGCCCTGGTATGTTGGAAATGATCATGGCGGACGGGCTTGACTTTGCAGAGTCATCGACTGTACTTCGTAGAGCGCCGGATCTCGGATACAAACGGAAGCACCATCATATCTGCGTCTTTGTATATGGAATTCTATCGGCTGCTGTGTCAGCTAAGCTCAGCACGATGACTGATGGCGCATAAATATAAGGAAACCTGAAACGGGCGAGCGGGAAGAAAGGGAGAGAGCACAATAAACTGAAAGAAAGAGAAAGAAAGAAAGATCCAACAACGAGAACAGCCAACCAAGCAGCCGAATAGAAACTCACACCTGCTCACACGCGCGGCCGGCTGCAGGTAGACAGCCATGTCAGCATGAGCTTCGGCATGAGAGGCCGGCGAGGATACGTACTCCTTCATGGCGCCGTTCTTACGGCTCAAAGGCGGGTGAGCAGCCACGAAACTGATGCTTTGTCTTATTTCAGGGCGCCTTTGCTCGGTAGTAGACAGCAAGCCCCGGCATGCAGCTGTCTGCTGCCAACTTGATCACTTGGATGCTGAAGCTTACAGCAGCTGGCGCACGGCCCTGTAACCTTTGTGTGTCCATATGTACTTTCCGTAGGGCACAAAGCAGCCATACGGATCGGCTTGACGTGGAATATCGGACGCTGGACCGATAAAGGCAGATTCCACACGCGTCATTTTGTTGCGTCAGGTTGCTGTTGTCGTTGCCGCCGTCCGCCGCATGGCCCGCACTTCTTTTTGTTTCGATAACGCGGCGCTGCTGTTTCTGCCTTGCTGTATCGGACTCTGCATATCCACCGCTTCGCTGGTATTCTTGCTGCCAAAGGCAACACCCTTGTGCCGATGGGGAAGTCTGAACGTCTTGAGGCTGCTGAAGTGGATGTAGGCTGCTGGTTGAGGTGGGGATCGGCTGTCCGTAGTGGTGACGAGTCCGTAGTTACGGACGTCCTACTCCGTGTCTTACATTGTGTGCCACTTACCGCTGTGTAGCCAGGGCTCGAGCTTTTGGGCGAGCTGGGGCTCCTGCGGCAGAAGCACAGATGGGATCGTGTATCCTACACAGCTAATTATAAGTAAGTACTGAGCAGCGAGAAACGAGGACAGCGATGTGATAGGTCTGCAGCGTGTCCCAAGTATGTGCTGTGTTGAGGTTGGTGTTGCTCTGCTCTTTGCCTTCTGCTTGCTTCATGCTGTCCTCGCGTTGTCCTGCAGATATGCGGTTCTACACTGTCTGCCGCCGTCTGTTCCCGTGCTTTCACGGCTCACGTCCGCCGGCTGCTCTTCTCTTGCCGTGGCGCAGTATCCCGGTCTAGTTCGCATGCATTCGCCCCGCCGGCCGGGAAGCTTGCCCGCAAGTCCACCATCGGCGGCATCGAAACGGCAGTGGTATTAGGACTCTCACTCTGGCCAGAGATTCGCCAAATGGTCCAGTTCAAGCGATGGGCACCGCCGCACAAGCAGTTACAGGAGGTTGCATTCTGCTGTCCCGTTGTGGCTCGTGTGACGGTATCTGTCTCTCGTCTTCTGGAGGAAACACTGGGGCCGAGGGAGTGAGGCACAGCCTGCTGTCGAAGGATCACAGGATCGGGCATCCCGTACTTGTCGAGGTACGGAGTGTGCGAGTTCTTTTCTTCCACCTTTGGCTCTGTGGCTGCGCCAAAGCACGCCAACGGCGGCCAGGCTGTCCGCAGGTACATGTTGCACATCCGCGTAGGCGCACTGATATCCGAATCAGACGAGTACAGGTACAAACACAAGCAGTCCTTCTGTGGCGCCGAGCTCGTCTGCCCGCGGCCAAGCTCGCAGCGCACTCGTATTAATTCGTCCGCTTGTATGCCCTTGTAAACACACTCCGTAAACCAACGGACAATGCCATACGGAGTACGCAGTGGTCGTAGGGCGGGCTCGGTACCTGTAGTGCAAGGATAAAGGTGGAGAGTGTTTCGAGATTCGAGACGATTATTAGCGGCAGAGAAGCTGGCTGCGTGTTTTGTGTGTCAGTCTGCTGCGGACGTCGGAGAGTTGGGCTCGCCGGACCGACAGCAAGGAAGCTGCTGCGCCAAGCGTGACAAATACGGACGACGGTGTGCGGGCTTACCTGTGCGCCGCGCGGCGCTCTAGTGGTGTTCCACATCGACACCGGAGAGGATTTGGCAACGAGGCAAAAGCATGTCGTGATACTTTGTAAACTCCGTACAGATTGCTTCATATGTTTGCCGCTTTGCTTACAAAGTCTGAAGAGACACGTGCCGCCTGAGCACGGAAGCTGCGATCGTGCTGCTTGCTTCCTTCCCTGCATCCAATCCCCTGCCTTGCTGGCCTCCTACAGCTCGTACCTGCCCTGTTGGGCAGCACAAGCGCGGTACGAACAGCACTGGGCCGAAGACTTTACGAGGCGGATTCTCGGGCTGTAATACTTGCACATCCCGATGCACATCGTACGTTGCAGTCGTCGGATTGCTCCTTCCGTGGGTCAGGAAAAAGCCCCAGGCACGCAACGGCAGCCACAACAACCAACAATACCAGGCGAGACATCTCGTGAACATTGTCCTTCCTGCAAACAACCTTGCACGCCAAAATGTCCCGATGTTTAACAGGAGACCGAAACAGCAGCTCCGTGTACCACGAGAGTACCCTTAAGCCTCGCCGAGGATGTCGGGACTCTCCCGGTCACATATCGGCACTCCGGCCCTTGAGCTTGTCCTGGCTAAGCTTTATCCCTTTTTGCCTCTAGCTGGAGATCCGGTGAGTGGACGACGGCTAGTTCTACTGTATATGCTTGCTGCTAAAAAAAGGCCTTCATATGCTGGTAGCTGATAGCTGATAGCTGATGTCGGACATGCCATGACTGTAGTGATACTTCGCAAAGCCGATCACCGATGCCAGCGTTTACGATCTGCCGGACCAGCAGGCATCGGCCAGCCGTCAGTCTGCACTTTGCAATGTAAATTACGAGTCTATCCGTCTTCCGAGCGGCAGTATTCGGGTCGTTGGCCATTGTACTGCGTCCGTGCAGATGGAGTACGCGTCTGCGACACACCACAGCTACGAAGTACGTACTCCGTACGATGAAAAGGACTCGTACTTTGTACGATACACCCTCATGCACTCCAGAACACAACCTCTTCTGTCCACCCCGCCGCTGCTCTTACAACTGCTGCGCTAATCCGATTCGACACTTTGGAAACTCGGGACAGACGTGAGAGCACACCCCTGTCACATTCAAAATATCTGAAACAGCGAGCATGCACCTTGGGCAGCCAATCGCCATGAGAACTGCAGCTTTTGCGTGCGATCCGTCTGGTCTTCAACCGCGCGCATGAGCCTGAGGGGCCTGGCTAATACTACCCTGCGATAGCGCTCCACGACGATGTGCTGCGCAAGTTCGGAGGACTCCGCCATGCCACGCACACCCACGCACACGCATTAAGACAGACGGCACGCACTGCCATGACCGGATGGCGAGAGAGCAGATGACCAAGTAGTACCGTGCAGAGAAGGCGCACAACCCAGACCACGAACAGACGAGCACCTCACATGCGCACAGATGGACCACATGGCACACAGCGCAAGCAAGGACGCGATAAATGCGACGTCCACGGGGATGACCTTGTGCGCCGAACTCCCGACGTTGCTTGCGTGCAGGGTACGACTTATTTGTCGAGTGATACGAGGAAGAATGCGCATGTCTACATTCACACCACGCATACGTATGCCTCGTCCGGACACAGCCTCCAACATCTATGCGCCATAGCGGGTGGACCGATAGCCCGCCCCAGAACACCAAGACTGGCGGGAATTCGCCAGAAGTCTGTCTGCCATGCCACGTATCGGCCAAACCAGCCAAGCCAGCCAAGCCAGAGCCTGGCTGCTTTAGTTTCGTTTTGGAAGCGTTTCTGCCGGCACAGGTGGGCCATGCGAACTCCTCCACGCAGTAATACTCCGTAAGTATCACTCTGTACCATAATGTCGAGCAGCCGCGAGGCAATCGACAGGCAGCAGGCAAACTGGCGCCACCCAGAGAGCAACCCTCCACCAGAATGTTGTGGCCAAGCAGCCATAGCCGGCGCGCAGGACACAAGTACTCCGTATCTGTACTCGTACATGAAGGAGAACAATACTGCCTGCTTGCGCCGCAGAAAAGCTGGGGCTCTACAAGGATGAGAGTACAAGTTCGTAAGTCACCAACGGAACCACCGTGTGCCTCACAGACGGGGCGCTTCACTAATACGAAGGATTCCGTGGACTGATCGACTGATTGATCCAGCCAAAGACGGCCGGCCGCCAAATCACCGAAAAAAGAACTCGAAGCCTGCTCATTACGAGAAATCTCTGGGAATGCAAACACAACGGCAGCTTTCGTCATTCTCACTCTGCCACCGCGTCAGCGCATCTGACTTTGTACATCTCTGCGCGGCATACGACTCAAGTACTTTTTGAAGCACAGGGCTTGTACATAAAAAAGTACCCATACGTTGCTCAGGCTCGGTACGTGGCGGCCGACTTGCCACTCCGTACGAGAGTAGGCCGTTAAACGGCCAGATGCTAATCCGGTATCAGGGTGTCAGATTGTCTGGCATGCCACCCTCGTCCTTCACCCCCCCTCCCTACCGGCAGTGCATCAACTCTCAACTACAGTTTCAGACTCCCAGTTTTGTCTCAGCATGTCGATCCTTGTCTACGAAGTACTTCGTACTCTGCGCCTCTCACAATCATCGCCACTCCACTTCTTTCGCACATACATGTACGAAATAATACTTCGTACGGAGTCTCTTTCGCCTCTGCATTCTCACTTTGCGAGTATTACGGGTCCGATCTGCAATACCCCAGGCCCAGCCTAGCAGTCAGAGCATGCCTGCGTGAGGTCCAAACTCCACGGTGTATGCCTCTGTATCTTACATGTATTACGGAGTAATACTCCATTACTCGTTGAACACGGTGATACGAGTGCAACGGCCATCCAGTGTATCTGTATTGCTACCCCTGCGAAGATCATAGTCGTTCAGACGACCATCTGACGCTACTACATATGGAATACCAAACACCAGCGATCACTACTTTGATGTCGACGCAATACCTTACACCCTCCATACCTACCCTTGCCCACCCCAGCAAAGATAAATACACTGCCGTACATGCTGCACGCCCCAGGATGAGTACAGGCACCTATTCTTGCCTGGGCGAGGTCTGACACAATCCCCACCTCCCCTAGTAGTGTACTGAGAACTCGCAGTGCGAAGTACACAGACGCATCTTGAGTGGGAACGTATACGTTCCCGCACCTAGTCTTCCTTCTAACCCTTTTGTCACACCCTTACCCTCGCATCAAACTCGAAGCATACGAAGTACGAAGTACTCCTACACTGATCAGGTTCACGACGCATTATCCACTGCCACTTGTCCAATAAGCCGACATCGTTCTCGAACATACTCTTCCCTCCGCCACTGCCGTGTCCTGCCGTCTCCATATTGTCCATTGTGGCTAAAGAGGAAACGCCGCTTGCCGTCAAGACTTCCATATCCGCAGCCAAGTCGCCTCCCCGGATTTCTTCGAACCATTGCTGTTTGTCCGTCGACACCCCTCCCCGACATCCACCTCACAACGCCCGCTCTCGCCCACCCTGGCGGTGCCGAAGAGCGTTCATTGATTCGGACCTTGTTTCATACCGTTCGTTGTCGCGGCGAAGCATCCTGCCATGTTTATATGGCCGTAGCCGTTCCGCTCTTAAATCGCATCCAACCCATCCAAGACGAAAGAATCCACATAGAAACACGGCATAGACAACCGCAAAAGCCCCCGCGCTATTTGCATCTCATGGTATGGTCTTGTCCGTAATGTGCATTCCAGTTTGATAGGCATTCTTACCGTGCCTACTCGTTGCCAGATTCTGTGGTCCACAGCAAGTCAGAAAACCGCTTATCGCCAAACCGTATCGTGGAGTACGCAAATATCGACGGTTCCATCATCAGGTATCTCGTATATCTAGCATTGGAGCTGGCTCTTCTCCTGGCGGCCTGAAGCGTCTGGTCGGATGGGAGCCAGATCTCCTCAAACTCGGCAGCGCTTTGTTCGACCTAGCAAAATTCAGGATAGCTAAAAGCAACGACCACCCAGGATCCGAGCTGTTTCGGCCGTTTCAATCATTGTGGGAACTACCAGTGCAACTCTCAAACGTCGATCCCACATCGCAATCGAAGCTCTTTCGGTCTTTCCACCCCCCTTTTCCTTCTCCTTTTGCCATTCCTTTGTCCCTTCACCTGCATCTTACCCCTGTTAAAAGACAAAACTCGAGGTCTTCCCACATTACAAGTAAGCGAATAATACGGAGTACTCTGAAGCTCTTTTTGTTCATTCTTCCCTTCTCTAAATATTGTTGATTGCCTTGCCAATAATATTGACGTCAGGAAGCTGGGATTTCTACACACTTACGGGCACTCGCGTCGTTTGCCTGACACAACAGCTATACCAACGAGGCGGCTCGAAGGTTTGACAGCTTGAACAGCAAAGGTGGTCGATCTCCGTCGAGGACAAGATTTACCTTCACTCAGGCTTGGCAGGAAACGACTGGAAAGCATCGGGGTAGAGCCGAAGTGCACAACGCCCCAAATTTCTTAAACCGGTACACGCTCTAGTGTCTGCATTAGGTTCACTTTCTGGAACGGACAACAAACCATCAAACACAACTAGATAAGGGCCTCTCGACTACTCATGCGAGATCTGGACTTTCAAAACAGACAAAATGGACGTTACGTCGTTGCTTAACACGGCAGCGAGAGAGCCTGTGGACGCGGAGAGGGAGATGCAGAGTGTCGAAAGGATCCAGAGTGGCGATGACAACTTGCTGGACTCGACGTATACGCCAGCAGCAACGTCTGCAAGCGGCTCGGTCACGTCCAGTTTGGCAGTGACGCCACCTCCAGAGACCGCATCACCGCAGAGATCGAGAGAATTGAGAGTTTTGAGCCGGAACCGAACCCCATGGGACGCGAATGGCTATCATCTTCCGCTGATGCTGGACACCGGAAAACCAAGCTTGCCCGGTGCGACTGGGCGTACTGCTGCGACTATCACGATTTGTCGGGATTCCTCCTCCCCCCCCGAGATGACCGACTCGGGCTGTCCCAGTCCGAAGAGTGCGTCGTCTCGCCACAAGTTTTCAGACAGCCGTAGCAGTTTTTCGTCCTCGTACACCATCTGCTCCTCGGCCAACTCAGTCACCCACTCGCGAATCTCGTCGTTATCGACCGTCTCTGAACACCAGCCACTTCCTACACTCATCACTGAGTTGTCACTAGACACTAGGATAACGGATGCAGAATCGTCCCTTTGCGGCAGGACACATTGTGTCCAGCAGCATACGCCAGTGGCAGAGACGTTAGCATATGGCCAATGCCTTCAACCAGAATCACCAACACCCGTGCGGGATCGATACGGCTTGTCACTCGAGGCTTCGCCTGCGCATAGTCCCAAGTCACCAAACCGGACACGCTCACCATCAGATGTGGCTATGTTTGCTCGGCTCGAATCCGTACCTGGTGATGCCGTTTTGTCTCTGGGAAATGATAGGTACGTTAAGATGGCTAAAATGTATGTTAATTGCCATCATCTGCCTCTCGACATAAAGTTTCCGTCTGTTCTGTTTGCCTCTTCGTCCAAGCCGTTATGATCGGACGAAAGCCATACTGCGTGAAATACTATGCGCATTAGTGATGCGTTGGTATAGGCTTCATTGCGTGTGAAGTGCAGGATTTCAGTTTCTCCTCATTTCCGCGTAGCTTCCCCTTCACGACGACGATAAAGGGAGACGGCAAAAGACCAGATTGAACAGCCCCACAGAGTCCAAACTGAGTCACTGAGCTTTGATGCTTGGCCTCTTCGTCTGTTCTCGTAAACTTGATCTCTGGGCCTCCCTGTGTCGTTCCTTTTGTCCTTGAGGATTACAGTATTTAAATCAGCTTCTCGCCCCGACTACACAAATTCCACACAACCTTCAGAGAGCCTGATCTATTGCGATATCAACGCAACCCCTGCACATCTGGCAAGTGTCAGTTATACATCCTCAATCACGTGTAGAATAGCAAGTGAACAAGGATGGGGAGGAAGAAGATTCAATCAAAAGCGATGGGCGTGGACGCATTTGTCTTTGCATTTGAATTTGACGACCGCAATTGCTGACATGCTAAACAGATTGAGGGCCGACGCCGTGCATTCTCGGGCACACTCTCGGAGCAACTTTCTGAATAGGTCTCCCACTCGCCACCACAAGCGAGCTTCTTCTGCTCCAGATTTTTTCTCCGTCTCTCCTTCCAGTTTTAACCCCAGGTGTCCTACTTTTGGTCCCATTCCTGAACCGACACCGTCACCTTCCCAGTACAGTGACAGCAACGCGATGGACCAGGATTTTCCAGCAACATCAAGTTCTGGCAGATTGCATCCGGAGCACAGCTCCAACTCTGACCTCACGCCCACTAGTAGCGAGCCGAACACGATGGTCCCAAGTCCGGCGGCCTCGGGCCACCGGACCCCCGGTACTAGATCGAACCATCCAGGCGAGGTTCGATCTGTACCGGCAAATACGAATGGCGAAGAGCCCGTCAGCGTTCCGGCGGATTTCGAAACGGCCTCGGCCTGCATGTACCGTGGAGACTGCCAAACCGGCTCACAGCTTCGAAAGGCCATCTCGCACATATTCGGCAGAAACAAGCTCTGCACCCGTATGATTCCCACGGGTGTTTGGGTACACTACTGCCGCAAGCACTACCAGCGGACGCGATACCGCAACGGCGGCGAATACCCGCAGCGACAGATTGGTCTCGTGCAAGAGCAGGTCAAGCGAGTGCAGGCGTGGAGCGATACCAACGTTCGCTCGGGCCATGGTCCGGTTCTCAAGGACTGGTCGCTGTCGGTGCGCAAGCGCGAGCAGCTGCGGCTGGACAACAAGCTGGCGGCGACGGGGAAGAAACGTCTGTTCCAGGACGAGGCCGAAGAGGAGGAAGAAGAGGCGTTTGACGAGGACCGCACGGAAATGAGTGGAACGGCGGTCCCGAACTGGGTGGTCTCTCGCATCGGTGACGGCTACTCAACAATGGATATTCTTGCTGTTGTAGAGCAGCTCCGAATCGACATCGACCAGGGCCGTCTGCAGCAAATCCCCGACATTGAGATCCTGCCCAACATTGTCACTGACTCTAACAGAGATGACTCGTCGGCCAGCCTTAAGAAGAGCTACACGAAGCGGCGCACAGCAGGCTCGCGGATCAGTTTCGGAGGATTTGGCCCGGTTTCTGACGCTGGAGGCCACCGGCGATCGCAGTCGGTCAACACTTCCGCGCTTCAGCGCGATGGCATGTCCATGGGCTGCCACCAGAGCCACCCGAACAGCTTCTATCCGCCTTACAGAACGCCGGGGCGTTTGACGAACGGCAGCGAGCTGCAACACCCGATGGAGAAGCGCCTGCGCATGGATGGCGACGGCGGCGACCGGCACATGGATGCGGGATGTTCTGCTTCCTTCGAGTCAACCGAGGCTCTGTCCATGGTACACGGGCCCGGACCCCATGCGCGGGCCAGCACGGCGGGCCGAGTCCAGCTACCGCACCGGCCTGCTTTCAGCGGAATTCGCGAGGGCTACGCCGAGAGCCACGGCGCCTACGTGCCGGACGATGCACCGTACGAAGGGCCGCACGACAGCAACGGCATGTACGCCCATCAGTACATGCAACTCCCGCAGCAGCATCACCATGGACGGCCTGGCGATGCGGCTCAGCGTGGCGAGCCGTACCATGGTGCTCCCGCTGGCGAGGCTGCGCCGTACTATGAGGGTGGACGGTACTACAGCAACGGGCCGGCTCCGAACGGGGCGTTTGAAAGCAGCAGCTGCCGCGAATACGAGCACCGCGGCAGTGCCGGCGGAGGTCAGGCGTCGTACTCGGTGCTGTCGGCTCCCAATCCGCAGCGTCTTGGCGGCTCGTCTATGGCACAGCAGCTAGAGACCTCGCCGTACGTGGTCAACTCGGCCAACTCTCGACGCAGCGGCATGCACCAGCGGTCGCAGTCCGAAGCCGTGTTTCTCCACCACATGCCGCCGTCGCATCTGTCGCGTCCGACGTCGTCTTCGGGGTTCGCCGGACACAGCTCGTTCGCCGGCGGCAGATACTCACATGGCGGCCCGGAAAATGCGTCCCCGGCGTATGCCCAGCGCGTCCGCGAGCAGCCAGAGTACAGCGGTTACCCAAACCATGGACACAGCCACAGCCACAGCTACAGCCACGGTCTTGGCCACGGCAGCCGTTTCGAAGAGGAGCGTCTGGGCGATGCGGGCGGACCGCCGCCACCTGGCTATGCAAACGGATCCGAACATCGTGACAGGTACGACAATGTGCAGCTTCCGCCGCTGCAGTCGATCTCGCAGGGGCCTCTCCACCTACGGCAAGCGACGTCGTTTGCGGGCAGCGGCGCCGGCCTGGACCGGGCGTTCCCGCCGGTGTCCGAGCACCCGGAGATGTCGAGACATGCGCGGCACCAAAGCTCACCGGTGATCCCGCGTCTACTTCCTCCGCCCATGGAGGTTGGCTCATCTCCCGTGGCCTCTTGTGTGGTGCGGTCGCTATCGCCCAGGGTGTGAGCAGTGCAAGCATGGCACAGCAGTGCGGTGCACAGCGTGGAGGCGTGGAGGCGCTGCAGTGCAGCCTTCAAGTTTCATTTTGTTTTCGTGTTTCGTTTTCCAGTTTCAGTTTTCGCTTTTCCTCACTTTGGTCTTCTCTTGTGTCTATTATTTATTGGAGAAGCTCTCCGTTCTTTCAGTTATTTGTTTGTTCGTTTTTTTTATTTTACGATGGGTATGGCAAAGACAAAAGGCCAATACCAGCTGGATGAATGGCTTACAGAATATGAGAAGGAAACTGGCGTTGGGAAAGGAAATTTCGTTTGCGGACAGGAAGAACGGACCTCAGGAGTTCAGAATGGCGATGCCAAAAAGACACGGGACGAGCAGACGGACGAACTCCTCCCCAGTGGACGGATGTTCCTTGTCATGCGTTAACTGCTTCTGATGGGTGCGGAACAGTATCATCGGCTAAACGGTCAGGCTTTTCCGTATGTTCTATATGTTTAGCAGGAAGATGTGATGTCTGTTTGATGTGCGTGAACTGAACTGTAAGTGATGTGGTCGCGATGTCGTCCGATTAAAGGCTGATCTTGGTGGTCACGTGAGTGGCATTCACCGATTAGCCTCATGCATGTGGCCGCTGTGCATCTAGCCAGACGGCTAAAGCTATGGAAACAAGGCCTGGAAGCAGACAGTGCCCTGGCGACGTGTTTCATGTGTACGAGTACAGTATTGCTTGAAGTACCGATCGCCCGGGTGCCTTTGACAGCCGGGATGTCGAGAAACGAGCACTGGTCACGTGCACGCACACGGGCTTCAGAGTTGGGAGGACAGACAATGCTTCTCATTGCAGTCATTTGACCCAAAGCACGTCGACGTCACGGCCACTGCCGACGGGGATGTGACAAGCTCCTGCTCGCAGTCCGCTTTCCGCGGCGGGTGATTGGACGGCCGGGGCCTTCCCGGAGGACGGACTCCATCCATCGCAGCCATGGCCTCTTTCTGAAACGGCGCAGACGACCCCAGCCAGCAGCTTGCTTCGTACGAAGCAGTACTTTTTCGAACCTTTATTTCTCTGGGCTCTGGAGCTCTTTCATTCCTGGACGGACAGCTAGCTAACTCTGACTGTGTCTGCCTTCTCCGCGCTGGTTCTGCGGGTTGTCGTCTCTTCTTTGGCCGTCTTCGTTTCGCGCGCTGATCTCTTCTCGTCACTCTTCGCTTCCTCGTCGCCTCTTCTGCTCGTCGCCATGACCTCGTCCCTCTACGTCGTCGCGGCCATTGCGGCCGTCTACTCTGTCGTCACCATTGTCCACGGCCTGCGCCAGAACACCCGCAAGGCGCGCCAGATCGGGCTGCCGTACATTGTCACGCGTGAGTCTGCGTCTCGTCTGGCCTCTCCATCCGGCGTCGCTGCCTGCTGACCTGCTCCAGCCTGTTCGCCCTACAATCGTCTCTGGCAGATCACCGCTGCGCTGTGGGTACCGCTGATCCAGCAGCTGCCTGGACGTCTCTGGCAGGACTGGCTGTTGTAAGTGTCTTGCCTCATCGCGTGTGTCCACTGGACCACTCGCGGAGCACCTGAGCACTGGCTGAGCACTCGCTGACCTCGGCAGTATTCTCCTCCCCGACTGGGGCTACCAGTTCCTGCAGGAGCCGTTCGAACGCCTCGGCGACTCGTTTGTGGTCTGCTCGCCCAGCCAGCTCGTGCTGATCACCCAGGACCCGGATGGCATCCACTGCATCTCGACGCGCCGCGAGCAGTTCCCCAAGGCCACCGCCTACTACAAAGTGCTCGAGGTCTTTGGCCGCAACCTGCTGACGACCGAGGGCGCCGTCTGGCGGCTGCATCGCAAGGTCACGAGCACGTCCTTCAACGAGCGCAACGCGGCGCACACCTTTGCCGAGGCCATCCACCAGACGCAGCAGATGGTGCACCAGTGGGAGGCCCAGAAGGCGACCATCACCTCCATCGAGGCAGACACCATGGCGCTGGCCCTCAACATCATCGGCTACGTCGGCTTCGGCCTGCGCTTCGTCTGGCCGCACGAGGAGCTGCCGCCCGACACCGATCCGCGCCAGCGCAAGTACAGCAGCCTCGTGCCGCCGCCGGGCCACTCCATGACCTTTGCCGTCTCCGTCGAGCGCGTGCTGCACCACATCCTGCTGCTGCTGCTGCTGCCGGCCGGCCTGCTGCGCCAGCTGAGCCGCCTACCGCTGCGCGCCGTGCGCGAGGCCCGCGAGGCCCGCGACAACTACCAGCAGTACATGCGGGAGCTGCTGGCCGAGAAGACGGCCGCGGTGCGGGCCGGCGACCGCGGCGCCGGCGGCATGGACCTCATGGGCCAGCTGGTGCGCGCGCGCGAGGACACGGGCAAGGCCGACGGCGCCGGCGCCGGCGGCCTCACTGACGACGAGATTGTGGGAAACGCCTTTGTCATGCTCGTCGCCGGCCACGAGACCACCGCCAACACGATGCACTTTGCCCTGCTCGACCTCGCCGCCCACCCAACCGCCCAGCGCGCGCTGCAGGCGGACATTGACCGCCTGCTGGGCCGCGACTCGGATCCCGCCCAGTGGTCCTACGACGCCGTCATCGGCGGCCTGCAGGCGTCCATGCTCGGCGCCGCCATGAACGAGACCCTGCGCATGATGCCTCCCGTCGTGGTGGTCCCCAAGATCGTGGCCGGCGCCGCCGGCGCCCCCGACCAGGTCCTGACGCTCAACGGCCGCGCCCATGCGCTGCCGGCCGGCCTCGACATTATGCTCAGCGTCGTGACGGCCCACCGCAACCCGCGCTACTGGCCCTCCCGGCCGAGCGCGCGCGGCGCCCCCTCCGACCTGGACGACTACGTGCCGGAGCGCTGGTTCCGCGAGTCTGCTGGGGGCGCCGCCGCCGCAGCGCCCGCAGCAGCCGCCCAGAGCGAGACGCCGGACGACGACAGCACGCCGGACGACCTGGGCGGCTACACCGGGCCGGACACCAGCGCGCAGCTCTTCCGGCCCGCGCGCGGCAGCTTCGTGCCCTTCTCCGACGGCGCCCGCAGCTGCCTCGGCCGCCGCATTGCCCAGGTGGAGATCCTGGCGGCGCTCGCCGTGCTCTTCCAGCGCTACAGCCTCGAGCTCGCCGTCGACGACTGGGCCGACGACGACGCCGTGGCCGCCCTGTCCACCGCCGAACGCCGCGCCCTCTACGCGCGTGCCCAGGACCGCGAGCGCAGCGTCCTGCGCGGCGCCACCACCATGCTGACCCTCAAGCTGCATGGCACCGCCGCCGTGCCCGTGCGGCTGGTCCCGCGCGGTTCGGAGCGGTTCGTGCACATTGTGGACGTGTAGGCGGAACAGGCTGCGGTGGATATATGGTTGTCTTCGGAAACGAACATTGTACGATAGATTGACGAATTACGACCACTGTGTGCCATCTGCTCGTCCCAGTCACCAGACTGCGACCGCTGCCGCCCTCGCTGTGTTTGACATGTGTTTGCTTTTCGTTTGCCTGCCTGTTCCCTGCTCCTCCTTTCGAGAGAGTTCCGTGCCCTATTCCTCTGCGTCGCCCTCCACGGCCGGTGGCACGTACGGGTGGATGAGCATCTCGCTGAACTTTTCCAGCTTCTCCTTGCCGCGCACCTCCTCGACGAGCAGCGGCATCTTGGCCACGTTGAAGTCGTCGTAGAGCTCCTCGATCTGGTCGAGGTACTTTTTCTGCATGCGGCGGCGCGCGTTGCACTGCTCGCACTGCGAGCCCTTGCGCGGGTACAGCAGCTGGTTGACGACAATGGTGTGCGTGTCGATGCCGTACGAGGACAGCTCCTGGATCATGCGCTCGGTCTCGTACAGCGACAGGAACTCGGGGATGCACACGCACACAAACGTCGTGAGGGCGTCGTCCTTGAACTGCGCGTTGACCTCGCCGATCGTCTGCCGCAGCGACTCGAGCTGCGCCATCATGCCCGTGATGCTCTGGCCGTTGGGCAGCGCGCCGCCGGCGCCGCCGGCGCCCATGAGGCCGTTGAGCAGCGGGCCGTACTGCTCCGAGAGCGCGCTCAGCTTGGCCAGCGCCTTCTCGAGCACGGTCGGGAACTGCAGGAAGCGCAGGGTGTGGCCCGTCGGCGCGGTGTCAAACACGATCGTCTCGTACGACAACGACTTGACCTGCTTCAGCACCTCGGCAAAGGACATGGCCTCGTCAATGCCCGGGATCTGGCCGTCAGCTGACATGTCCAAGTCGAAGAGAAAGAGCAAAAGCAAAGGCAAAAGCACTGCTTCGGCGCGGAACCTACAGAAAATGCCAGCTCCTGCACCATGCTGTTGACGCCGCCGGCGCTGTTGTTGTCGCCGTCGCTCATGCCGGCCAGCATGTCCTGCAGGCCGGCGCTCGGGTCGACCTCCATGGCGCTGAGGTTGGTGAAGCCGTCGATCAGGCGCGCGTCCTTGCAAAACTTTTGCGCAAAGGCGTCGGACAGGTTGTGCGCCGGGTCGGTCGAGATCAGCAGCACGCTGCGGCGCACCTTGGCCAGCTGGATGGCCAGCGAGCACGACGTTGTCGTCTTGCCGACGCCGCCTTTGCCGCCGACGAAGATCCAGCGCAGCGACCGCTGGTCCAGGATCGACTGCAGCGTCGGCGACATGGCGTCGTCATCGTCGACGTTCACGAGGGCCGCCATCGTGAAGGGGGAGGGGATCGAGGAGTCGAAAGCGCGTAGTCCGAGTCTGGAGTCCGTGGGGAGGCAGAGACAGGCACAACAATGGTAGGCAGCAGCGCGGCACGAGGCTCAGACGCAGACGGACGGCGATGATATTGACGTCGCCATCGTGGAACTGGCTGGAATCACCGAGCAGCTGTCCGGCAGAAAAAGGCGGTCAGAGGCGATGGCGGGGGGCCTCACGTACGAGTAATTGCATCCCACTCGCTACTCGTATGTGACTATGCGATCAGAAGGAGCAGAGAAATGCCCTGTCACATATGACGTAGGCCGGGCGAACTGCCGTGCCAGCCTCGCGCAGAAATGTCTTATCTGATGCTGTGCCCGTCGACAGGCCTTGACAGCCAGACGGGGCAGTGCTGGTACGACGCATCTCTACCCTACTCCTTGGCCGTCGGCAGCCAGTCGCGGCGTCCGGCGCACGCCGCACTCCAGCGCCGAGCTAGCGCAGCCAGCGCCGCCAGCCAGTATAACGCCGCCGCCAGCACAGCCAGCGCCGCCTGCAGGGCCAGCCCGCAGGCACAGCCGCCGCTATAAATAGAAGATTTTGCGCGCGAAAGGCATCGCGATTCATACAAGTAGCGACAGCTTCCGCTCCCCTCTCGCTCTCACCCCGACCGGCCACGACCGCCTCGTCCTCCACCGTCATGGCCAAAGAGCGCATCACCTGCCACATTCTCGACACCGCCAAGGGCAAGCCCGCCGCCGGCGTGCGCGTGCGCCTCGAGCTCGTCGTCGCCGCCGCCGCGCCGAGCAACGCCTCGGCCTCCGGCGGCAGCCCGGCGCACCCGACCAGCCCGGCCGCCAGCAAGGTCTTTGAGTCGCAGACCAACGACGACGGCCGCGTCACGGCTTGGCTGCCGTACTCGGCGTCCAGCGCGTCCGGCGAAGTCCCCGTCTACACGCTCGACGACGCGCTCGCCGAGGCCGAGGCTGCCGCCGCCGAGGCCCCGACCACCTGGACCCTCCGCTTCGACACCGACGGCTACTACGACGTCGGCAACGCCTTCTTCCCCGAAGTCGCCGTCACCTTCCGCGTCGCGCCCGGCCAGCACTACCACGTGCCGCTGCTGCTCAACCCCTTCTCGTACACGACGTACCGCGGCAGCTGAGGCGGGAGACCTGACAAGGGCTGGGGTGAGGGTTGGGGTAGCTAGGATTGACCGGGAACGGTCCAATGGCGGTCCGGTGTCATAGTCTGCCAAGTATGATGTACGTCGTACGTCGTATTGCTCCGTAGACGGCAGGCTGGCCGGGGTTCGTGACGATAGCGACAGGAGTAGGCCAGTGACGACGATGACGCATTTTTAGTCGCCTAACGGCACGCATTCCAATACCACTTTGCACGAACCGTTTTCCCAGCCGTTGCATAGAAAGCACCAACTCGAGGCATCCAGTGACAATCTTTGAATAAATTATGCGCCTCGGTTGTAGACAACCTTTGGGCTAGAAGAAGCTAGACAAAGAAAAAGTATTAAACTGCTGTTATACGCGATTTACAAAGTCGTTGGATGTCGTTATATGCCAGATGCCGTGTGGCTTCTTATTCCCAGGTAAAACAAGAGACAATATTACCACAGCCCTAAAAGTCAATGGGCGCCATGGAAGGCAGTGTCGGGCCAAGACAAAACAAAAGAATTAGTAACGAATGACGATGTCCACCTAGGGACCATGTTCCCATGCTTCCAATTCCCATGTCCCATTTTCCATTTTCCAAACCAACTAGCCAAGAACACGACTGTACCTATGAGCAGAAAACCTTGCTCGTCGCTCTCGGGACTTTGCTTTCCCAAACTCCCGTAATCATCGCTCCTTCTCTTCCGACGGAAAATCAAAATGGTGGGCAGCCTCATGGCCGCCCACGACGTAGGCCAAACTGTAGAGCGATCCTTTGTTTCGGGGTAAGCGATAGGATGGAGTAGCATATATGGCTTGGACGTATTTTTATCGCGTCGCACTGCGGCTCGGTTGCCGCAGACTTGAGCAGGGTAAAGCCCCTTGTTCGGTGAAGGCCCCGTCTCTAGTCGTGGACCCTCAGGCGCTTGAAGAAGCCGTTATGGTGTCTGCTCTCGGACGTCACAGGTGAAAGTGGCTTGAAGACGTCGTCAGAGCCATGGGCCGAGGAGGGTGCTTCGCCGTGGGCAGAGGAGGACGACCGGCCAGTGCTTTCGGAACCGTCTTTCGAAAACTGTTCTTCGCTAAAGGATGCAGACGAAGACGAGAGGTCGCTGTCGGTGCGTCTTTCCGCGATTGAGATCATCTCGCCGTACGCTACACCATCCATGTCGGCGACGTGGAGCTTGCCGTAGTTGACGGCGCGCCTATGCTTGGCTAGGAAGGTCCGTCGAGACCGACCCATTGCCCTGCTGCCGTCAATGTCGCTTGCAGAGATGGACGCATTAGGGGAGGTATCGGCATCGGGGTGGCGAAGCGTTGTGTTGCCGGCTAGACATGCAGTTAGCAATCACGAGTCTATGACGTTGGGGAAAGGGGGTTGAGCGCTGTGGCTACGTACATCCACAGAATGGCTCTGGAAAGCCCGTGTCGTAGCCTCGCGACCGAAGCTTGTTCGGGCTTCGCAGTGGTTGCTCCATTGTAAAATCGAGGTCGGTGCGAAATGTCGACCAGCTCTGGGTTCGAGATCTGGAAAATCTGCGCATGTTTTAGTCTCAGTTCGGTCGGGGTTGTGGTCTCTGCGCAGCGTTCTTATGAGGCTCCAGAATGATAGTTATGAATAGCAGCATAAATACGAGCAGGGGTATGAGATTGGTACGAGCAAATCACCAAGCTTGGCACGATGGGGGCAGACTGTGCTTATAAGTCGCTGGCCCGACAAGCACAGTGGGCAGGTATTACAGTCTAACGAAGGAAACGACAAAAGGAGAATGGGACGACAGAGAACAAAAGACGAGCGGTAGAAACAATGTGTTTGTGTTGCTGGGCCGTTGCGTGGCTTAAAGGCTAGAGCGATCCGGATAAAGGAGACAGGCGACCTGAGCGGCTCTGACACTTGTTTCGGCCACTGGACCAACAAACAAAGAGCGTCCAGAACGATTGGCTTCGCCTTTCTTTCTTTAAATACCGGATGTCGGGCCAGAGTGATGCTTTGTCCGGCGTTGGGGCTGACACAATTAGAGGCCGAAGAAGGGGTTGGCCCGCTGAGTGGATTGAGGACGCCGAGGGTCGATACGAGGACGAAAGCCGCGCAACACGATCTTGAGACGCAGGCGACAAACGGTCGATGCACTCGCATCGACTATGGCTCGCAGCGACAATGAAACTGAACTGGGCGGCAAGAAAACAGACGGGCAAGAAACGATAGCCTATGGGCGGACGAGGCTCACCTGGCGATGTGGAGAGGGTCGTCTAAGCGCGCGGTACGACAGACGACGGGACAGGTTTGCGAAATCGTGTAGTCTTGACAGCCAGAACGACGATGGTGGGATGGCAGACGTTCTTGTACTTTGCTGATAGAAGCGGACGCTGAGGGGAAGATAACAGAAATGGGGAGATGTGGTCCTCTCGAGGATGTATTCGTACGAGTAAGCGCACGTTGCTTTGGTAATACTCCGTAATGCGGCAAGAGCGGCAACAGGGAGGTCGGCAGGAAGGCACGAGACAGCACAGAGCAGGAGCTGGACAACGCAGAAGAAGAAACGAGACGCAATGGCGATCGGGGGCGGTGTGCTGCCTATTTGCAAGACATGTGCACATGTCGCCCGCAGGCGAAACATACGTTATATGTCGCCGCCGCCGCCGCTGGCAGCACATCTCGAGAAAGAAGCCGCAGTCTAGCATTGCCGCCAGCCAGTAGCTGGCAGTCTGCCCACCCAAAGCACAACGTCACCGACTAGTGACTGCCTAATATTGGGAGGCTGCAGCACACAAATAGCGCTGTACTTTAGCAGCTGCTGCGCCGAGTTGGGCATTCCCGGGCGGATTCCGGTGAGCTCATCCGCCTGTACTTTCTGTACGGAGTATTACGTACGTATTGCACATTGCTGCGACCAAACTGCGCCATGTTGCACTGGGCCGCCCTCTGATTGGACCGGATGCACCGTCGCGGCGACTGCACGGGAATGGTGGCATTGCCCTTCCTCGTGCCCCGTGTGCCCCAGCCTGCCCACCCACAGCAGACCAGTGGCCCAGCGGCGCCGCCGTGCCCAGTTCTCGCGGTGTGACCTGTCTCGTTAGCAGGCCGGCCATTTGCTAAGGCTTGCCGAAATCTGCGGGCGTTGTCCGTTTCTCGGCGTCGCCTCTTCGCCTCATCCACCGTCCAGCCCATTCCAACGGATCGAAGCACAGTCTCCACTGTCGGCATACCTACGAGTGCGATTGCGCAGCTGCACAACCATACCGTGTCCCGTGGCAGTCAGGTCTTGCTCGTGCTCTGTACTCCGTACAAGTAATATGACGCGTATGGGGCCGCCCTTTTCGGCCTCCGCAGTGGACTCTTGCTCCGCCTGCCCGCTCAAGCTGGACTCAGGCGCCGCTGCCAAGCCGGGACTTTGCCGGGAGGCCAGTGGCTCACGTGCCGGCGGGCTAGCCAAAAGCGGGGCGGGCGGCCAATGCTAGGCAGCCACTTGTAGAGCTCCATTACCACTGCCACCGAAGCCCAACGCCGTCTCCACGACATTCGACGTAATACCACTGGCTCAACCTCGCTTCGCGTCTCGGCCTGCAGGTTTGCCCGGCCCCAGACTCCCGAGGTAACCGGCAAGGAGGCTCTGCGGCTTTGGTTTTGAATCTGAGACTACGAGCACCGAGTAATACTCGACGCTGCACTGGCTCTGGTAACTCCTGCGAGACGACTACGAGGGCGAGTACGACGTAAATCGCAGCGCTCAATGCCGGATCACGTCCACGCCTCGATGGATCGAGCAACGTGACGCGCTACGAAGACGCGCGGCACACACAGGCCCATATCGTGCGCCAATGCACTCCAAGGAACTACGAGTAGAAAGCGCTCATTCGCCGTTGAAGAAACGGAAAAGGTAAGTCGTGTCAATGTCTCATTACTTTGTGTCCTTGCAGTTCGCCACTCTGTATGAAGTATTACATGTACGAGTAGTTTCTGTGCCTCGGGCACCAACGACATATTGCACCTGTCTATTATTACTGGAGTTTAATTTATTAAATACAACTGCAGAAACGGCAGAGGAGCCCTTCTGGAAAACAGGGAGGAGAAAGGCTGTCTGAGACCACTCGTGTGCCTTATGACTCCTATTAATGCCTTACATGTGCGAGTATTAATTACTCTGTGATCGTAATTATCAGGCCTCAACATTGGCTGCAATGCAATTTTTACTATCAATACGAGTACGGAGCATTACTCAAGGGATCTCTACTTCCCAAATTAAGTAACATTGAAATGGAAATGGAAAGTGGGAATATGATCAGTATGTTTATTGCAAGCTGTCTTATGCCAAAAATAATGGCGCCCAGCTGTTTCCCATTGTTATGTGACTTTGTTAACTGATTTCCGGTGTCCTCGTCTTGTCTAGTCTTTTCTAGTTTGCTATACTCTACGAGTAGTGCAATATATGCCACCGCATTGCTTACTCCAGATACGATCACTTCTCAAACGACATGACAGCATAGCGGAACGATCCATTAGCGTAGCCGCGGCGCATGGCGCGGAAGGCCTGCAGAAAGGCAATGCCGTCGCGGCCCTGACTGAGAGCAAAGGCCCAGAGGGCGGGCTTCTGGACAAGGTCCCAAGAGAGGTCCCTTGACAGTTAGCAAAGGAGCACATACGTCGGCTGTCGACCGTAGACCGCGTCAGGGCTTACCATGTCTTGCTAACATCAGCACTGATGTCTTTGGGTGGAGAGCGAACTCGCAGGCCGTCGGCCGTGGCGTGGCGGACGTAGTCTGCCTCGGTACAGAGGGGTGGCAGAAGCATGCCGTCCTCAATGGGCTTAATGTCCGCGTCAAAGGACTGTGCAGACAGGTCCTCTGCTTTGAACCAGTCGGCCAGGACGAGGCGCCCGCCGGGCTTGAGCACGCGCAGCGCGTTACGGAAGAACAGTGCCTTGTCGGGGAAGTGGCTGAGAGCCTCGCTGATCCAGACGACATCAAAGCTTGCTTCGTCAAAGTGGTCGCCCATCTTCTCGGCGTCAAGCTCCTGGAAGCGGACTTGGCCCTTGCCAAAGGAGAGGAAGCCGTCGTCTGCGGCATCGGCCGGAGCCTTTTCGTCCTTGGCGCCCTGTCCTGCCAGCTTGGTCGCAATCTCAACCTGCCGGGTGGAGATGGTGATGCCAGTGACGCGGCAGCCGAGCTCAGACGCTAGGAACCGCGAGGTGCCGCCGATTCCACAGCCGACGTCGAGGACTGTAGCGCCCGCCGCACCGGCAGCTCCGGTAGTTGCCCCGGCGTCTCCCGTGTCCTCGGAGGCCACGCCAGAGATGGACAGAAGCAGGCGGATCAGATTCGCCTGGGCAGTCTCCTTCGTGTCAGTGGCCTTGGAGGCCGGGGTGGGCCAGTAGCCGTGGTGGATATGCTCGCCCCAGAGGCTAAGGTAGTAATCGCTGGCGAGGTCGTAGTGCTGCTTGATGCGCGCCTTGAGCGCTTCAATGGTGGTGTGGGCAAGGCCCAGAGGAGTGTCATACTGCCGGCTGAGATCGGTGGTCTCTTGGGCCGGCGGCACGGAGGTGGCGGAAGCCGGAGCAGCCATGGCGAATCCGGATGATAGGTGGGGAAGAAGGACAGTGGGCACGCAATGCGCCAGTTGGCTCTTGTTCTGCGTCTGAGAATGTGCTTTGCTTTACGGAGTATATTCTGTTCTTGCGTTCTGCGTCTTGCTATTCTGCACCAAGCTTTATGCTATGTTGCCGGACTACCATGCGTTTCAGGTGCCGCCCGCCTATTGGCCAGCCTCAGTCGCAGGGACCTTTCTTATCAGCAAGGCCTACTTCAAAGGCAAGTGCAAGCAACGCATGGCACCTTCCCCGTTCAACTCGCATACAGAGTGCTCGCCAGGCAGGCGCCAGAGTACACTTTCTACGGAGTATTGTGGAACGTGCGCCCCTGCGGCACCCTTCATCCGCTCACGAGCAGGCGTCTCCTGGTGTTACGAGGCAAAGTGAGATGATGTCAGACATCAAATCATGTGATCGGTTCCGTGGTGCAGTTGGTTAGCGCATCGTACTAATATTTCATACGAAATACATGCGAAAGTCGAGGGTTCGAGCCCCTCCGGGACCATCTACCTTTCTTTTTTGCTCGTTGCTTGAAGCAGAAAGACTCGTTTGTAGTAAACTGCATCAGATGCTTTTCCCCCTTTGTTTTTTGACCAAGGATATACTCCGTATGTTCATTGCTATTACATCCACAATCTCCATCAATGGAAAACTATCTCCACCTACATTTCTGATGTCACTCCTTCATGAAGCTCTTTTCCGCCATTTTCCAGTATTGGGGTGCAGACCAGCGACGCAAGGCCTTGCCCTTCCATATCATCAGCAGGAAAGTGGCCGTGCAGCCAAGAGACAAAAACCCGGCCATGATAAAGCAGTTCTGAAGACCCATATTCGTATACCAGGGCGTTATGCCGTACGATATCGCAAAACCCAGGGTGTTTCGGACTATGATGATGGACGTGGTCGATTCACCACTGATGTCCTTGAAGCAGTCGACGTTATACGATAGTGCAACACTGCCTCCCGTAACAACCGAGAAGATCAGTATGCCGAGCGCGATTGCCAGGCCGGACCAGTGCACCTCGTGAGCGGCACCAACACCCCAGGTAATCAAACCAACGCACGAGAGAAGCGCCGAAAGTGCCAAAACCCACAGACGCTGCTCGGGCTCACGAATGCCATTGTTTCGACGGGCCAGCCACAGTGTAAACCGATCGGCGAAAAACCCTGCCCAGATGCTACCAAGAGCGGCACCAACGATTGGGCCGGCGTAAATGGAGCCAACCTCGCCCGTTGTCCAGTTGTAAGGTGCAGCACTGAGGACGGGACTGGCCGTGCCATTAAGCACGTTATACCACGAGAGATTTATGCCGTATATGAAGCCAGACCAAGCAACAGTTGGGAATTTCACAAGGATCAGTAGTGGCGTGAGCATAGCTTGGAATATGTGCTTCACACTTGGCCGGCCTGGCAAGTTGACAAAGAATGAAAGCTTCTGGGTATAGGTTTTTTTGACGGAGGATGGATAGACTTGTGCTGTGGTGGCTGAAATAGCCTTCTCGGTGTCGCTGGTTGCAGCAAGCTTGGATATCGGCGTTTCGACTGCTGCTGCTTCCTTTTCCTCGACAACCTTGGGCGTCGTTGCACCCGTGCCTTCGAGAGAAGTCGGACTATTGTCGCCCTCGAGGCCCTCGAGCGTCTTGCGGATATACATTGTCTCTTCCATGCAAAAGTAGAGAATGACAAACGTCAGGGCGACAACCATGGCGCCAAACTTCATGCACCAACGCCAACCATACGCCTGAGTAAACCAGCCGGACACCAGTGGCCCGATAAAGTTGGAGCCGAAAAGGGTGAAGACGTAAAGCCCCATCCAAGAGCCCCTGTTGTGTGCAAAGAATACATCCGGCACAGAGACCTCGGGCAGCGACTCAATGGGGGCAAGAAAGATGCCGATAAGGATACGTGTAGCATACCATTCACCCTTAGTCTTGAGGTATGCTGACCACACCATCAATGGGATCATGGCTAGCGTCGAACCGAGGTAAACGCCACGACGTCCGAACGTCAGTGCAATGGGCTGCCACAGCAGACATGCCCAGCCGAGAAAGAGAAACATGATGCCGCTACCCTCGACAAGTATGGCTGTCGAGATGCCCGTGTCGGCCGTGATGTCGGCGAGAATTGGATAATGGAATGTGCTGGCGAAACCGGTGCCGAGAGTGTAGATGACCATCATCGATGCCGCCAACTGCTTGCGGCGCTCGCTCCAGTTCAGCGGATCCTCTGGATCATCACTCGGGCGCGGGATGAGCTCGATTCCATCTTTGGAGTGAGCCGAAGCATGCTGCCCAGCGATATCAACGAGATGAACCGTGCCAGGGACAGCCCGGTTGTGTAGAGAGCTGTCACCCATGTTTGGGAATATCTCGTAGCGCTGTAATGATATCCCACAAGATGAGAAAGTATGTAAAGTGCTAGTGAAGTATGAGGATGCCAAAATGTCAAACAGCGGCGACGTGTCTCGGACAAGTACCAATAAACGTATTTATCTATTTGTACTCCGTATACAAAGCTGAGCTTGGAAAGTAGCTGCTCGCCGCGATGTGCGATAAGCACGCCGTCTTCTCGGCACAAATAGTATTCGTGGCGTTGTGAGGGAAGTTCTAGCCGTACATATTGAGGGATGATGCAAAGCTACTCTCCGACGTAACAAATAAGAGTTAAGTGCTAGATAAGACACGTTCTATCAGTACATCTCGACGGACAGGTCCGTGTCATGTCCAACGAAAGGTATCTATCTGTGTGACTCCCTATCTTGATCGGCAGAGAAGTAAACCAGGGTTACCTCTCGGCATCTCGATAATTTTTTACTGGCCAACAGTACCATTATGGACGCACGCATCTAGAGGTGCATAATACAACCAAAACCCAAAGCTTATCAGTTTCCATACAAAACACTTCTCCGAGGCCCTAGTCCCCCCAGCGAAACGGTCGGAAACGTTCACGATTGGCTGAGCTCATCGGCGTATTTATCAACTTCCGTACTTATGGATAGCCTTGATAAGCGTAATTGTATCTTACAATGACGACGATCATTCTCAGTTCTCATCTTATCCCGGATAATGGGACAACAGGCCTAATAGTACAGCGCGCCCATCGCAACATCATAAACTGTTCTCTATTGCTGGCAATTTGCTTCGAGTATCTGTGCATCCACCTCAATACTGCTCCATACATTCACCATGGTTTCTGTACCGTTCCCTCTTATCACGAAAGTGCCTGTCCAAACAGGATCGGCGCAATATGAAGCGCGCAAGGCAGACATTGTGAAGGAGTTTATAAGCGCTGTTCCAGACGAGCTGTATATCTCTGCAGACTACATTGCCAACCCACCGACGGATGTCACGACCATTCCACGGTCTTGTGGCCTGCTTAGCGACGAGGAACTTGACATCACTGAGAAGTACGATGCTTTTGCCATCGCCGAGGCAATCCGAACCAAAGCCCTCTCAGCTCAATCCGTGGCTACGGCATTCGCCAAGCGCGCTATCATCGCGCATCAGGTCAGTGGCTGCTTGACAGAATGGTTTATGGATGAGGCGGTCGCGCGCGCAAAGGAGCTGGATGCGCATCTCGCAACCACGGGCAAGACAGTTGGCCCACTTCACGGCGTGCCATTCAGCCTCAAAGAGCACATGCCCATTGCCGGCCACTACTCATCGACTGGGTTTTTGAGTACGCGCATCAAAGACACCAAAGACTCCCATATTGTGTCTATTTTGCGGCACCTTGGCGCTGTTTTCTATTGCAAAACAGCCCAGCCTCAAAGCATCATGCACCTCGAGAGCTCACACCCGCTGGGCCGTGTATTGAACCCACACAACATCAACTTGTCCGCTGGCGGCTCGACTGGCGGCGAGGCAGCCCTCATTGCCCTCCGTGGATCGGTACTCGGTCTTGGAACGGACATCGGCGGCAGCATCCGGTGTCCTGCGGGGTTTTGTGGCATCTACGGCTTCAAGCCGACAGCTTTCACAGTACCCCAAGACGGCCTCCTCAACGGAGGCTCCTTGTCAGAACTCAATGTCCCAGTGTCAGCCGGGCCGATGGCTACCTCGCTGCGTGACCTAGATCTCTTTATGAGCACCGTGCTGGGACAACGGCCGCATCTACAGGACCCCAAGCTCACTCCCATTCCGTGGACTGGATTGAAGACTCCAAACCTGGACCGGCCGCTCAAAATCGGCTTTCTCATGCACGACGGTCACATCCACCCACAGCCACCAGTCACGCGTGCTTTGTCGTGGGCACGGAAGAGCCTAGAAGATGCTGTGGCTACAAAGTCTGCGCCGCTCATCATCAAAGACTTTCAGCCATTTCGAGCAGCTGAAGTTGTGCAGCGGATCAGGAAAGAATACTGGCCTGACGGTGGGCTTGGAGTCCGGTCCGCTCTGGAAAAGGGTGACGAGCCAATGTTCCCGTTAACAAAGTGGATCATTGAGGATGCTGAAGCAGAAGGCGAGCTGTCGGCTACGCAGATGCAAGCGGTAAAGATGGCGCGGCTCAAGTATCACAACGAGTTCGCTGCTCATTGGACTGCAGAGGACGTTGATGTTGTTGTTTGTCCCGTGTTTGTTGGACCGGCCTGTGTCCACGAGACATCATACTACTGGAACTACACGGCATTTTGGAACTACGTAGATTATCCGGGCATCGTCTTCCCGACTCCCCATTCAGCACTTGCCAAAGGGGCCGAGTCCTACGACTCTGCAATTACGCCATTGAGCAAGGAGGATGAGCACGTACGGCAGCTCTGGCAAGAAGGCGACTTCAAAGGAGCACCGATCGACCTGCAAACTGTGGCAAGACGTAACTGCGATAATGACCTATTCGGCGCTTTGCAGCTCGTGGAACAGTATCTGGCAGTATGATTCTTCCTCGAGAATTTGTAAATAGGGTTTGAGTATTACCATAGTTTCAGGAAAGCGTATGCTTGCTTTTGCCATTTCGATCACCATGGTTCCTGACAACGTTGTTCGACGAGGTGGTATCGCAGAGATATGTTAGTGCTTGAACAACCTACAAAGGTGACTATTCCTACGTGTTGTACGGTCAAACTACTCCTAAAGGTATTCAGAACTGTTCTTTTTATTGCGGAGTTGCTCAAGTATGCCTTAACGAAAAAATCCATTCTTTCAACTAGGCTAATAGAAGAAGCGAGAATTGAAGGTTCGTCTTGACAGGTAGATCATCATGTGTGAGAATGACTTGGCTATGTACTTCGCGACATATTTAAGGGGTAAGCACCAACACCGCAACGGCGTACTCTGGCAAGGTGAAATTATAACCAGAATCAGCACTGCCGGATATGGCACTAGTTGTCGGAGTTATTGAGACGTCGTGAGGATAGTTGCTAGTTGTTGGATCGCCGCTCAATAAAATCAAATTGGAAGAGGAAAAGCTGGCTCCCGGGACCTGGACCACGACCGACTGAGTTGTAGTGCCGTAATTGGCAAGCTTGACGTAGTACGTCCCCGAGTCTGTTGCTGATGCAACCCAGTAGACTGGCCCAAAAGCCGAATCAGAAGTAACGGGCTTGATAATCGAGCCACGATTCGACGCGAATAGTTTCTGTACGTAATAGGATGTTGATCCAGTAAGCGATCCAGCGGAAGAATCCAGGCCAAAGAGGTCGGGACTCCATTGGGCGAGGTCAAAATGCTCCAGGAGCGGCGCGAAGCATGCCATTTTGACAATGTCCGAATTGCGCTCCAGTCCGATCATGTAGACAGCCTCGGAGCAAGAACCTATCAGATTGCTCCAGTATGTCGCGGCGCCACTGTTGTCTGATGTGCTAGCATACTCGCCCACGAAAATAGGCCAATCTCGCGACCAGTTGTCCCATTCGTTGAAAAGCGCGACAAACTGTTTTGGCTGGAGGTAGTAATGAATATCGGTCCAGACTCCTGCAGGAAGAGTGCTTGGTAGACACGACGTGTCCGTGGTCGACGCAATAATAGTAACGTCCGGGTAAGCAGCGTGAATGGCGTTGTAGATCTGAGTAAATCTTGACGCATATGTACTGCATCCACCTGATAGATTTTCTTCGTTGCCAATCTCGATCATGTCCACTGTAAATGGCTCCTCTTGGCCATATTCTGCCCTGAGAGCACCATATGTTGTCGAAACATCGCCAAGAATAAACTCGAGCTCGTTCAGAATGTCATCGATATACGGATCAAGGGCATCACCAGTGAGCACGGTGCCATCAAGTGCATGCCCTGCCCATACAGCCAAGACATTCTGGAGGTCCATATCTTTTGCCCAGTAAAGATATTCCATCAATCCCAAAGCGTCGGTGTTGACATAGGTCCACGTACCAAGATGCCCCGGCCGGTTTTCAACCGGCCCAATAGTCTCATTCCAAGCCCATCGTGTGCTGATTGTTGTACCTTCAAGGTTGTTACCTCCGGGCCAACGGAGAAATGAGCCTCCGATATCCCCCAGGAAATTAACTACGTCTTCCCTTAGGCCATTACTGCGACCCTTAAAAGTTGGTGGGAACAGTTGCGGCAGTCCAAAATTGAGAGAGTTGTCGGTTGCAAGAGACATATTGTAAGTCAGTTGCCAGACATTATCGAGTTTTGTAGACGATTGAGTGACTTCAAGCTCACTGCTGAAGAGCGTAAATTTGGATGACGTAGACTCTACGTGGATATCTGCAGAGTTGTAAATAGAACCACTAGAGGAAGCCAGGGAAACGGTAACGTCGCCAGAGAAAGTTCCTTTTATCCAAAAGTAAGTCGTATAGGTGCCCTAAGAGTTGATTAGCATATCTATTTTCATATCATCAGCTTGGAAGATCTTCATTGCTTTTATAACAAACCTCTATAACAGGAACTCCGTTGTATCCAGTATTCTTGAACCCGACAAGTCCCGAGCTTGATGATGGATTAGTCACTTTAAGCGTTCTGGTTATGGCTGTTGTGAGCGGATTGGCAGTATCGATTGATAAGGTGGTATTGCCGACAGCCCCATACGCTGCAAGTGTTGCATCAGCCCCAGCTTGAAAACCGTTGTCTTTGAGGACTTGTCCGTGGATGCCCCCATCACCTAATTACAGTTAGGTCAAAAGCAACTCAATTTGATGGCCATTTCTGTATTACCAGAATAGTTGATGTCCTGATCCTTGAGTTAGCTCTCGTAGCTAATGGCTATAGGCATAAGAAAACAATACCTCAAACATGTAACCGTAAAGTATTGGACTAGATTCATTTCCGCCAGTCGTTGACACAGACAGAGTGACCGACAAGGCAGACCGAATTGCTACGGATGCAAAAGCTAGACTGCGTAAAAGGCCCGCCATATTTAGCAGCAATTACTGCAAACTTTCCTGGTAAGCTAAGTGTTGGCTGCCACGAGACGAGGTTGAAGTTACCAAACTTGATCAACTCTGGAAAGATATTCATTCCACTTTATAGTTTATATTCGGGAAAACTCGCATAACAATCTTGACTCTAGTTTCGGACGAATTGAGCAATACTCCGCTTACAACCCCAGCGAGTCTCGGAAGCATCCCGTGTTACCAATTCATCCACAATGGTTTAGAGTAAGCCCAGTCTCTTCGGATAACACCAAATACATGACCTTACGGATAATAGCTGTGATTTTTACACTTTTTGGGGCATATTTGTCGTACTGTTCTATTACCGGTGCCCATATGGAAGCGAGAACACGGCACTTCCGCAGTTTTAGGCGGGGTCAATGCGGGGAGACGAGGGGAATATTGTTCCGTGATGCAACAGCGCATAGAGGTTATTCGTAATCCGCAAGTTCAAGTCACCAGGGTTGTACGGAGTAATTGCGGCTAAATGCTCGGTCAATTTGCATGTGCTGTGCCTTACGCTCGTGCATGAAATGCACCCGAAGTCACATACTTTCACCTGATAATCCGAGACAAGCCCCGATGCCCGTTGTTAATTATGGAAAGCTTTTGATTGAACGGCCCCGCACTCGTACGACTGTATGTGATATTTTGTTTAGCTGAGACTTCATACGAAAGTCGGGTATGACAACTATTAGGCTAATATCACTAACACGATAGGGACTTAGTAAGTTAAGTTTTGATGTACATGCGGCTCGCATGATATTGTACTCGCGTAGTTAACTAAAGTTAAGAGTATGGCGAAACTTTAAATACTTTTCTGATAATGTAACTCGTTACCAGAGTTAGCAGACGAAAAGAGATGATAACAAGAAGGCCGTCTATTTACTTGGCAGTGATGTACTATTGCACATGTCTTTGTTAGACCTTTGGCACATTTACACTAAAGTGTTGACTAACAGCGGCTGGCAGTATTAGCATAAGGCAAGCCAGGTCTATTTCCCTGGATATGACTTATGAAAATCTTCATACAGACTAACACATGGCACAATTTGCTCTAGTATAAGCCTCCGTTCAACGATACAACGATACATAGCAGTATATCACAGTTGCATAGCTATATGCATGCCGCATAGAATATACCCAATATACCCAATTTTCATCATAAAATATCGCCCATGAATTATGTCTATGGATGGAATGCGGAAAGCACATCTGGCTCTTGGCGGAATTAAGTGCAAGGATGACTTGTTGAGCTTGTAGTCGCACTAGATTTATGCAAGTACAAAGTACCTACCCAATTCTGTACTTGAAAAAGTTTGTTGTGAAATGTGCCACCAAGTATCTACCGTATTAGTTGAGAATGTAACTGCTGTGATCGGCATAGTCTGCCCTTCTGCTAGGCATGCTACTCGTACACCTGCAACGAAATACTACGCCTGTTCTCACGGACCCTGGCTGTGATGCAGAAGAATAGAGAGGACAAGCGTACCAAACAAAGTTACAAACGATGCTCGGCCAAGGTAGTAGTGTACTCCGTATTTGCTGGTATTACTACCATAAAAAAATGTTAATGCTCTAGTAAAGAGCAAAAATAATCTCCCGAGCCGAAATCGAATCGGCGACCTTTCGATTACATTGGAAACCATTACAGTCGAACGTGATAAACCAACTACACCATCAGGAGTTGTTGATGAGATTTTCTTACAAGGGTAGATATGACAAGCCCCAATGGCATTGTGTCACGCTATAGGTGTAGGAGAGAGAGAGGCAAGAGAAGACGGTCTCTTGGTGATGACTATGGTCTGTTTGTATGAAGGAGGATGATGTCTGTGCCTGCACAGAAATCTCTGCGCAGTCCAGAAATAGGACAAGGGCTAGGTCACCTGACCTAGCCCGCAACACATTGTTCTCCGTAATACCCGTAGTGCCGGTACCCTCGGAAGGGTATCGCGCGATGTATCTATTCACAAGCTTGTGGTAGTAAACTGGTGAAGCCCCGTTGACCCTGTACGTCCTCCTATTCCTTGAATGGGGGGGTACAGTTTGGTCTTGGTGGTGGCATGAAGTCTGTCTAGCTATCGTGGCGCCCGATGCGGGATACATATAGCCGCATGGGTGCGTCTTGGTGCGGTCTGAAGTAAGCCCCTACGGGGCTTACTCCCTATTGGTTAGTCATACAGAAAATGTGGGTCAGACGGCGATGTCGAATTACCAACACGTAGAGTCGGAAGAGTAAATGAATTATCTCGCCACATTTGTATGTTACCAATAGCACGATAATATCGGTAGCTGCGAAGAAGGCTAGTGTCGATCGAGCATATGCGTACTGTGGCAGTATGGGGGCTTAACGGTTAGAGGCAGACAAGTGATCTCAAAAGATAAAATTGAAGGTTAAGTTTTGGATTATACCTAAAATAAAACAAAAGGGACATGGCTGTCCTCTGATAGGGGCCATGGCCAGGTGTCCAGTATAGAATACAGTGCTGTGGACAGTGCCAGAGGTGAACCAATCACCTATTCCTCACACTCCCCCTGAATTGGTGCACCGTAAGAACTAGACCACCAGAAGAAAAAAGAAGTAAGGGACCGCTATGCGTCTCCTTCTTCCAAACCAGCACCATTACCTAGCATACCTCTTTACACCCAGAATAGCGGTCAGCGATAACATCCTAAGTACAACCGACCTCTTACTCCCTGAAGACATTCTAGGGACTGTAGGGTTGTTGTTTCGTATGCTTCTGTCTGTCTAGCTTTCTAGTGTATTAGTAGTCCTATGCGGTATAGGTGCTGTCCGGACAGACAATGTCCAGAGCCGGCCATGTCTAGAGACGGTGGAGACGGGCATTGTGTGCCTAAAAGGGAGAAAAATCAAAAGGAGGGAATCAAAAGGGGAGAGTGCTAGCAGACAGCTTAGCACTCAAACAAGACGGGCATTTAAAGTTGTGCCTAAAAAGAAAAGATAGAGTGCTAGTAGACAGTATGACACTTAACAGAAGGGGCATTAAAGTCATGCCTATCTATAAAGACAGGAGTACTAGGCAGCATGCTAGTACTCCTGCCAGAGACGGCCGTCGTTGTTACCGTGCTGCTATGGTTTGCAAGAAGTCTGTCTCAGACAAGTAGCAGTCTGATGCCCCTTTAAGGGGTACGGCGGAAGGTAGTCTTGAATCCCTTCCTTAATCTTCCTATCTAGACTTCTGGATCTAGCGTCTGAAGCGGCTAGTCCTTTGGTGAGGGGCGGGATAGCGCAATAGCCTTTTCCTTTTAGTATTGTATTACCGAGCTGCTATGGTTTGTAAGGAGTCTGTGTCCTTGGAGGGCCATGGCGGAAGGCGGACTTAAATCCCTTCCCTGATCTTCCCATCCAGACTGTCGGAACCAGACTTCGAATGTGCCGGTTCTCTCTAGTGAGTGGGACAGCGTTGCTTGTCCCAACGGTACTGTAGTCTTACTAGGATTCGGAGGATTGTCTTTATAATAGAGACGCTTTCCTATTTTATGGTATAATAGCGTCCCGAAAGGTGCCTGGTGTTACCGCTATGCCGTGGTTTGTAATAGTCCTGTCTTAGACAGGTGTCACACGCCTAGAGTAGCGGTGACAGTGCTGATCCTTCAAGGGCCACGCGGAAGGGGGCTTGTTCCGTTTTTCCGGTGAGAGTCGTGATGATCTGGCGACTTCTTTGAATCTTGTCGTTGCAGAGGATTTGAATAAAATGTCCCTTTGACCGAAGGCCGAATCCTACGCATACCGACCTATTCCTTACAGTAGCAGCGTCAACGATGTATCTTTATTTACATCTAGTTTTGTAAGAGTCCGTTGTAGCGACACGTAAGTATTAGTTCACGTGTACTTTGCGGTGTGTTTATACGCTATATACACACTGGATTAAATACAAGCATTGGCCAGTCCTGGTCAAGAGGCGACAAGTCTCAAATCCTGGTGTTTCACAGGCAGTATAACCCTCATGGGGCAGAAACTACTGGGATCCTTTCTAAGTGGTTGGTGGTGGTGGTGGTGGCGGCAGCGGCGGCAGCGGCGGCAGCGTCGGCAACGTCGGCAGCGGCGGCAGCGGCAGCGGCGGTGGCGGTAATGGCGGTGGTGGAGAGGCGTGGGTGGGCTGCCTGATCGAAAACTTACTTACAGGGGGGTTTGGCGTCCTTACGTGTAGATAACCTATAGCTTTTTTGAAGGATATCCAGTCGAAGGGCCAAATGGACAGCTTTGGAATAATCACGTTGACACGCGCGCCGTTGAGGTTCGCCGACTGTGCCGTGCTGATTTGTGCTGTCTAACGCTGTATTGTATAGTATCCGCGATACGACGACTTACATAGAACAATCATATTCAAAGAAGGATGAATCACATCAGTTTCACATCCTATATATGAGCTAAAGATGGTCGTGGGATTATACGCAAGACGGCAGAGGTTAACCTACCGATGTGCACCCGATATTAATAAGCTGCCGTGTAAACAGCCATCATCAGTAGTATATAAAGGTAAGATGGGACAACGCTTGTCAGATCTTAAATATTTCTGGAAAACTACAATATCGAGCAACTTTGCACTCTAAACTATTCTCCCCTGCCTTTCTTAAGTCGTATTTTTCCTCAGACTCCTTTCATAGCTGCCCAGTCGCAGAAAATTCAAGATGGATGCAATTTCTGTCGCTGAAGGTGGCAACGGTGCACCAAGCAAGAATACCCTACTGGTTTTTTTGGCTTGTCCTGCTACTGGCCATATGTCGCCTACTCTACATATCGCACGCGAGATGATCAAGCGCGGCTTTGAGGTCATCTTCATGACAGCACCCGAATTTCGAGGAGCCGTGGAGAAGGTTGGTGCCGAGTTCTTCGAGACAGCTCCTCTTATGACTGAAGAGCAAGCTGCCGCACGTCTAAAGACACCTAATGGGCCAGAAATGATTATTCACGACTTTCATGACTGGTGTATTCAATCAATTGCTGTTAGGCATCGGCATCTCAAGTCACTGTTGGAAATGGTGCGGAAGAGAGATCCCAGTCAAGATATCATTGTCGTTCCCGAGGTCATGTCACTTGCTGCTATTCCCTTCAAGCTCGGTGCTCCTTTACCAGAAGGCTATACCGAATTCCCCCCAACCGTCGGTATAAATGTTATCCCGCTGGTGGCATACAGCATCGACACAGCTCCCCCCGGATTTGGACTTTTTCCCGACTCAACTGAGTCGGGTCGCCAGCGAAATAAGGAGTTGTACGATATTAGCAAGTCGACTTTTGCGCCTGTCCTGAAGCAATATGAAGCTTGTCTTCGTGACTTGGGCTGTACCCAATCCCTAGATCGCTACATGTTCGACACCTTTTTCGACGTGTACGACACCACCTTCCAAATGTGCAGCCCTAGTCTAGAGTACCCCAGATCGGACCTTGCTCCAAATATTCGGTTCGCTGGCGTCTTGCCTCACCGCGGTCTCGATCCGGCACTGGTCTATCCTGCCTGGTGGTCAGAAATTACAGAAAACGCTGCTCTCCCGGCTGGGTCTCCATCGCGTAAGAAGATCATTGCCGTGGTGCAAGGAACCATTGCTGTCGACTACAATGATCTCATTATACCAACCATCGAGGCCCTGGCCGATCGTCCAGATATAATCTTGATTGCAATTTTGGGCATCCAGGGAGGTTATCTTACAAAGGAATTGCCTTCCAACGCCCGAGTCCTTGACTACTTCCCTTATGATGCTGTTCTTTCCCATGCTGATTTGTTTGTCACCAATGGAGGCTATGGTGGAGTGACCCATGCTGTGATCAATGGAGTTCCCCTTGTAATGGCAGGATTAACAGAGGATAAAGCAGAGGTTTCTGCTCGTGCCGAATATGCTGGAATCGCCATAAACTTGAGAGCGCAGAATCCGTCATCTGATGCTATCAGAGAAGCAGTCGACTCTGTATTGAGTAACGAAAAATACAAAGTCAGGGCTTGTGAGCTTCAATTGGAAAGCAAAAACATGGACGCACTTGGGACGATCGAGAAACAGCTTCGCATATACTCCGACCAGAAGCTATAGGATTACCGGGAAGTGGGAAATTGGGGATACTATATCACACACAAATGTCGTTATTTTGCCTTGCCGCATTGCTTCTTTTTGGTACGAGACCTTTTACGCCCAAGTTGCTTAGTTACTTTGCGTTTTACCGATTATGAATTGAGTTACATTTCCAGACTCGCCTTTGATCGCCCATAACTGTTCTAGTAATTGGACGTTATAATTGCCAGGACTGGCAGGCTGCACTTAAAATATCAGGTATCACCGGTAACGGTAAATCATGTATATGGGCCCCATAACGTTCATCGACAAAATGATCCTGCTGAGTTGATTGTAATTTCACGGTTGACTACCCAACTGTGCTACTAGATTCTACCTGCAGTCTGCATTGACAAAGTAGCGACAATAGGATATTGGCCTCCAATCATACTACAATACTGCCACCCAGGCCCGCCATTGGGTTCTAATTTCGTTTCTGTTTTGTGTCCGTTGAGAGAACAAGGTTATGACGGCTACCAGACTCTGGAGAATGAGGTTTTCAGGCGACAAACTTGGTTGCGCGCTTAGAAGCCGTGGTGCTGCTTGGCATTTGAACAAAAAGGATCGAGCCAAAGGGGCCATTGGCGTTGTTGTTTGAGATTTTGACAATGCACAGGTTGTCATACCCACTCTGAGAACCCGTGCAAGTAGTGTTTGCAGGAATGGCGACCGTGAAAGTCTGGAAAACGCCAATGTCTGTAGCGCGGCGGGATATAGCACCCTTCCGCTCAAGCCAACGCCTGGTTGAGCGAGCCAAGCGTTGGAAAGGCTTAGCGGCGGCTGGGATCGTTCCCGTGTATTCGCCTTTGTCACCGTCTATATTTTGAGTAACTTCGGTATTAATAGCAGTGGAGAACTTGCCAGTGGCAGTAGTGTCAATTATTGCAGTAAGAGGGCCGGCACCGTCAGACGTGACGGTCTGCCACGTGCCGTTCACGTAGCCACCGGCAGAGACCGTAGCGAGAGTAGATCCTGAGAGAGCAATGGCTTTGGATAGGTCGGCCAGGGTGTTGTCACCGTGGGCGTCGGTGTAGCCGAGATCATTATCCGTGTTAATATCCTTGGACCAGAATGTTGTAGTGTCAGGCTCAGTCTGGTAGTTGTATCCAAAGGTGGCGATTGCTGCTCCCTCAATTCCCAGCGAGGTAGAATTTCCGCCCAGATCACCAGAGTAAACCGTGACTTTGCCGTGGGCCCGTACAAAGGGGGCGGCGGCAAGCGCTGCAAACATAGCGGTTTTGAAAAACATCTTGTAGTATGTAGAAACGTATGACGACACTGTCAAGAGAGAATGAAAATGCAGCGAGCTAGGTGCTTCGAAAATAAAATAAGAGCAACAAAAGGACGGAGGTTGGCTGGAGAAAACAATGTATCCGAGGCTTGAATCAATCTAGCACTCAGAGAAAGAAGAAGAAGCAAGAAGTGAATGAAAATGTAAGCTGGTAGACAAGGTATGATATTATGAGTAGATCCGTCTTGGGAAGAGAACAAGTCGAGGCTTTTATACGCTCTACGCACATATCTTTCTGCTTTCAACATACCGGTCGCGGTGAAGGCAGGAGGCGGTTTCGTTATGATTGAAACACTAGACAACAAACTGTTGGATGAAATTGGGGCTCTACGGATGCATACACTGTTTGACGCTGGAAGTAACAGATTGTGTCTGAAGCGCGGGTCAAGGGGAAGGGCAGTTGGATCTGAAGAATTCATCCAAAGTGTTTTTGAGCAGAATGTAGTAACAAACCGAGCCGCACATGAGACTCAAAATCGTCCCTTGTGGGATAGCTGCAGTATGCGTGGGACGGATGGTGTGGTGGGAGAACTCGTAAGTGTTTGAGATCCGCACAGGGGAGACATCGACAGGATTTGCACATCTGGCGTCACGCGGCTGAATTCTCGTATGGGCTGACGTCTGCTTTTTTCAGAGTGCCTAAAACGTTATTGGGTTTTACATCACAACGGTCTTTCAGATCAGTTTATTTCTTGGTGTCTAGCTTTTGCACGTAGCTACCAACAATTCAGACTGAGATGGCGGATAAGGTGGGATAGAGTACAGCAAGTAAGCGACTCACGGTGCATATTTTCAATCAGACTAACTCATTGCATTAAACTTACCCAGGCACACTTGTGCAAGAACATGCTTTGTACGCAACTTACACCTACGTAGCAAGGAAATCTGGTATAAACGGCAATTGCAGTATAAATTAACCCCAGGGGCTTTTCTATCAGCGGCCATTGTTTCGGATCGCCGTAATACTCCGTACTTCGTGGGCATCTTGTGGATCTTTGATGGATCCGATGCACTCCGTGTTACCCTAGCAGCCATCCTGTCTCGTTGAAGCTTTGCCGGGACGCGTCATTCTTCAATATGCGTAATGTTCCGCGTTGTAAGAGAAAAGGAAAATATGAAGCGATTCGTACGAGGAGGTCTACGTCGTAAGCCGCCCACCTGAGGGTGGGCGGCTACGACTTTACAGAGTAAAACGGCCTGTGCTCCGCAGTAATACCCTAGCCCATCCCAAGCACCACAACCAGACGTAATGCTTAGCACGCTTAGCACGCTTGGCACGCTTGGCATTGCGGCTCGTGTAATACTTCATACATAGTAGTATCCAAGCTACCTTCCATTGATATTAGGCCCGTCGGTGCCCTTCACTGAATAACACTGCAAAGTAAGGAAGACGGTAGGTTGGCATCGGCATACTCCTTGCTTGAATCGTTGCGTCGTGTATAATATTATATGGGGAATAGTAGAGGTAAACTGTGCAAATACATGAAAGAGGCAAAACAAGTGAGATAAGATGAATATCAACCTAACGGCCACCCCACCGAATCGAGACTTTCTTCTTCTTCGGTACCCGGACCAACCAATAAAGGCCGAGTGCAGCAAAAATGTTAAAGACAATATAACACGTCCCAATACCAAAGTCGCGCCACCTGTTGTTGTAACTGGAGCTGATAGATGTCAAAAAAACATCAGTGCTCGCAATTCTGCAAAAGCTGCAGCTCGAAGTAGCATCGCTGTCTTGCAAGTAGCCCCCGTCCACGGCGATATAGTTGGCAAGATACTCCCCGCAAGTTTGCCCTGCCGGAGGCTCCAAGGTAACCAGCTCACTGGAGGAACAAGTGACCGGGGCGTGGGCCAATCCAGTGGATAGGACCGAGGAAATCCAGTACGTAAATGGGCTGACTCGGTACATGAAGACCCAGAAATGAGGCATCGAAGAAGGCGACGCAACAACGCCACAGAACATCAAGCACATCATGAACAGAACATTCGCTAGATTGCCTCCGGCTTCCGCGGTGTCCGTGATGGAGATGCAGGCATGCGCAAACGTGCAGGTGAAGATGAGGAACTGCCAAAACAGAAGCCACATAAGACCACCACGTTCCACAGTCTCTCCCGTGATGGCGGCGTTGTCGTTTAGTCCAACAGGGTAGTACACGCAGACAAACATGATGACAGACATTAGTGTATTCCAAGGAATTTCAACAATGATCTGTGAAAGCATAAAGATCTTCCAGCTATATGCCTTGGATGGGCGCTCTCGTACTTCGTAAAGCGAGCGCTGTGTAACGAAGTGCGGCATCTGCTGCTGAACAAGCTGACCAAAGATGGTGAGGATATTGAAGATGGCAAACATCTGATTTTGCAATCCTTGAATGGAACGTGGTGCGTTGAGGAAGACCAGCCCGATAAAGAGAGAAACAGACAAGCAAAGGCTGAATTTGGCGTAAATGTACGAAGGCGTCCGCCAGTATTGCTGAAATACGCGATGGGAAACGGTGCGGAGCTGGTCCCAGTACGAGGCGGCAAACTCGTCATAGGCGTTTTCGTCGTGCGTGCTGGTGGCCTTTTCCTGCTTGCTTTCTGCTTTGCTGCCCGGACGGCGAAGCGCTTCAAGCTCTGCCTGGACAGCAGCATATTCAGGGCTTGATTTCCATGTCTGGTGCCAATCGATGTCGGTAGTCGAGCCAGGGGCAGCGCCAATTGCTTGTAGCATCCACTCTGCGGGATTCTCTCCCGGCGAGCATTTAGGAGCACCATTCCGTTCGAAATAGGACTCCATAATGGAAGAATTTTCGCCGATATCACCAAAATAGACCGTCTTTCCTCCGCTGGCCAGGAAGAGAAGCCGGTCAAAGCGTTGAAACAGCATGGCGGAAGGTTGATGAATGGTGCAGAGGATGGACTGGCCTGCCTTTGCCAACTTTTCCAGCAGGTCGAGAATTGCCCAAGATGTTTGCGAATCGAGGCCTGAAGTAGGCTCGTCAACAAAAAGTAGAAGCGGGGGCTTGGCTGCAAGCTCAACTCCAATTGTCAGTCGCTTCCGTTGCTCCACATTCAAGCCTTCGCCAAGCACACCCACAACAGCATCGGCATAATTCTGCATATCCAGCAGTTTGATGACTTCATCAACATAAGCGAGCTTTTTAGCTCTTGGAGTTGTCTTTGGTTGGCGAAGAAGAGCACTGAATTCCAAGGCTTCGCGAACAGTTGTTGTTTCCAGATGGAGATCTTGCTGCTGCACGTAGCCAGTTTTCCGTTGGAAGGACTGGTCACGGATCTTGCCATCGACGAGCATTTCTCCCGTAATCACACCAATGGAAGTGCGATCTGCGAGGCAGTCAAGCAAAGTCGTTTTACCAGCTCCAGACACGCCCATTAGAGCTGTGAGGGTACCAGGCTTCACCCAGCCATCCACGTTGTCGAGAATTCGCCTTGGTACACCCTTGATCTTGACGTCGTAGCAGACTTTGCTCCAATGAAAAACGCTTGTGGACGCTTGGATATTTCCGTCACTCGACTCCCCCGATGTGAGTGCTGGAATCTTTTCGGAGCCGGGAGAAGCCTCGATGTCGTCCTTTGAGCTGATGGCTGCAGGGAGGTAGCCACGTCGGAAGACGAGAACCTCACCCTTTGATTTCTTGGCCGAGATGAGCTCTGTAGCGGCAAAATAAACAAAGTGGCTAAAAAGGACGAAGCCGAAAAGAATGCCGACATTTCGCCATTTGTGGGCATGGTAGTACTTGTAGTTGAGGTTGATGTATCTTTCTCCGTCGACATAGTCCTGGCCTGCGACCGAGCCAACAGCCGTACACACTCGGTTGAGGGGGCCGATATTTTCGTATCCAGCGACTGCTGAGCTTGGAACATATGCGTTGCAAGTGTACTTCCTCCCGCTAAACTCGTTGATCATGAGAGATTCGAATCCATAGGCAACGGGGTCCAGGTAGTTAATCCAACGACACCAGCCTAACATGTAGTCCACTGGGATGACAAATCCAGTAAAGATGACTAAGGCCAAGATCAAGATGGAAGCAGGAACCATTGCCTGTGATAGCGTTCGTGATAACGAGGCACTTTAATCTTGTTAGTATTGCTTAGTCTTAAGGGGGGGCAGAGCTTACATGCTGCGGAAAATGCCTGACATGGCCAGGACCATGAGGAACGCCACAAGAAGGAAAAAAAAGAAGTTCCCCGGCTTGCGGTTGAGATGGGTCATAAAGTATAAGATGAGGTTGTAGGAGATATTGTTCAGGACTTTGTAGGGCATATCGACCAGCACAGAGGAAAAGGCTTCGGCAGAGGCGTGGTAGAACCCGTAGCGGCGCTGCTTTTCGACGATGGGGCGTTGCGCATATTGGGTGAGGATCTCCAGGGCGCTGGAAAATGCATTCGTCAGAATTGCCACAAACAAAATGGCGGATCGTTGGTAAAACGTGGACGTGGTCTGCGGCAGGTTGTAGAACAGCGATGAGATGATCAGGCCCGTGATGGAGTTCGCCAAGAGCATGAAGATTGTAAGACTAGGGTCACCGAGCAGACGCCTGAAGCCGCGCCAAAGACACAACCTGACTTGCTGGCCGTACGACAAAGTGAAAGCCGATTTGACGCGCTGTCCCTTGGCCTGGGCCGCGTGCTTGTTAGCCCGGAAGGCCTCGGCCTCCGGGCCATTGAGGGGGTACATCGCCTGGTATGCTTCAATTCCAGCCTGCAGGGTCTTGTACTGTGCACTGTTTCTCCACGCCATGGAAAACTCGTCTGGGGTCCGAGGAACGCGGGCTTCCCAGCCAGGACGAACGACGCGTTCAGACGGCGATGTCATTGATGTAAGGAAGTCCGGCACCGTCTGCCGCGCAGGGCAGTCAAACCCAAGACCCAGGAAGTAGGCTTTGGCGTCTCCAGTGCGGCCGAAGAAGATCTGGCGGCCTTCATACAGCACAATGACCTTGTCAAAGACGTCGTAGGCACTTTGGGGGGCTTGGTAGATGGAGACAATACTTGTCTGGTAGAAGGCATCTGCCTGCAGACGGAGAGTCTTGCAAAACTCGATGGCGTTGGCCGAGTCGAGACCACGAGTCGAGTTATCCCAGCACTGCAGAGGCGCATTGGACAGCGTAGCCTCCGCAATCGTCACTCGCTTCCTCTCGCCACCCGAGACGCCGCGGATATATTCGTTTCCCACTCTGGTGTTGATGGTATGGCTGATGCCGTACAGGGCCATGACCACGTCGCGGTAGTGGTTGCAGAACTGCTCGTGTGTGATTCCCGCTGGCACAGTCCTCGGTGCTCGGGCGTGGGCCGCAAACGTGAGAGTATCGCCCACGGAGAGCATGGGGAAGTGGATGTCCACTTCGGCTGCATAGATGGCTTCGCCGCTGTGTTGGGTGTGCATCTCGTGGGCCGAGATTCCACGGTAGTTGAACTTGGACTCGCTGTCGATGTAGATGCCGTTGGTCTCGCCCGCAATGGACTTGAGGAAGGTCGAGCACCCAGCGCCGGGCGGGCCAAGCACGATGAGCATTTCGCCGGCGTCGACTGCGCCGTCCAGGTGCCTCAGGATGTCAATCCGCCGACCCTGTCCCGACCTGAAGATATAACGGCGGGCCAGGTCGGGCAGCTGGAGAATGACGTTGCCGACATCCTTCTGGTAGTCGGTAGATTTGCCGAAGCCGAAGACGTTGAGGTTCTGAAACGACACACCGCTTTTGCGGAAGCCGTTACCTCCCTCCGAAGCAGCCTCGGAAAGTGCATTTGCCCAGGCTCTTGCATTGAACTTGTCACTCCACGGGTTGGTTGGCGAATCGGGATCATCAATGCCGAGGCTGGCGATATTGCCGGCGGTACCGCTGGCGGATGATCGCGTGTACTGGCGTGCCAGCTGTTGCACAGCACTGTTCCGGCGCTGAAGTTCGGTCTCCTCAGCATCGTCGGTGCTATGCCGGCGTAACGCAGTACCAGAAGGCGCCGTTGCCGCCTCGGTACCAGAAGCTTCGCTGTCGTTGGTCCAAGTTCCTCCGCTGTCGTGAGCCGACTCGGCACACTGAGCCGTGGGTTGAAAATCCAGATCGTTGGAAGCCATTATATTTGATGGATTTGTGCGACGAGATTAGTGCCGTATAGAAGGCTGTCGTATTCAATCCAGCTCAGGCTGAAAAGCCTTGGAAGTAGAGCAGTCGTACACTTATCCGTACACTTATCCGGTCAGTAGGTTAAAGCATGGCCGTCTTCAACGAGCCACATAATCATACCTGAGCCTCCTGTGTTGCAGAACACTGTAAGCACCGGAATATGCATGATCCAGAGCGGCGGGTCAGTAGCTGAAAGGGACGGAGTGGAAGGGACTCGTCGTCTATTTGTATGAGTGAAATATGGATCTGTCGACGTATTCCGGGAGCGACCTTGCCTCTACAACCCTAGATCTGATATGCAGTCCTCCCGAGCATTCCTTCAGCTCGGGCTGTTGCAAAATACCGACAAACGGAGACGGTACCCGGCACAACCCCGACCCAGGATTCTGGGCGTGTCAGGCTACCAAAACCCAGCTGCAACCGGCATGTCTTGCCAGGTATGAGTACAACTGTGACGCCCGTAGCGAATCATGTCACGCCACACGAACAGGGCCCAACCGGCCCTTTTCAGGCAAGGTACAGTCCGCAAGTAGTAAACGACGCAGGAAGACCTTCTCAGAAGAGCATGACACTTGTAAGCTCCGAGTGGGCGCATAGTAGCAGCCATAAAACAGCTGTGATCGCACATAGGCGATGGCACCTTTCTGTCAGCTCAGCTACAATTCACAGCCTTCAAGCATACGCGTTAACATTCGCTCTGGCATATCAGCTTAGGAATCATGTAGGCGTCGTTTGGTAAATCCACGTGGCCGAACCATACGTTGGCGATCTGTCCATACAGAATGGAAGCCGTCGTGTTCCGTAGTTGCAGAGAATGAAGTGGCCGTTAGTCTCCGGTGAATTTGTGTGGAGCAACCGAGGTGGGACGACACAACGGAGCGGGGGTGGGGACCGTTATTGGCCACGCGGGCCAATGAGCTTAAAAACCGGAGATGGGTGATCTCGATCGGCAACGGACTGCTCTAAAACCCCGGGAAACTTCTTGGTGCCTCCTCCACCTTACGAGTATTACATGTCGTACGAGGAGGTTCTGCGAGTTTGGAGGAAGTGCCGTCAGGGCAGTCGCTCCAAGTACTCGTTACAGTAATTATGGCTAATTTTGACACATGAGTACGCTATGAGCAAAAGAGAACGGCGAGTTACGCACCTGAAGCCAAGGGACGACAGAGAACGAGTATTCTGTACCGAGTATTACGGACATTAGGCGCCTGCGAGTCGGTTGGTGGTCCACAATAAAACCGCATGCAGTCAGTTAATGATACTCTGCACTAAGCTACGATTGGTCTTCCCGCCGTTTACTGGACCGGCGCATGCAACGCATACGGAGTCCGGAGTATAGGAGTAGTGCCGATTGTGTGGCACGTGTGCTCCATGGCGCTGATCGACGATCGCGGAGCCACGCGCATGGTCATGTGCTGTGGGCGCTCGGCGATCTCGCCGTCGGGCTTCGATTTGAGCGCTCCGATGCTTGAAGCCAGCAGTGCGTAGTCTTGTATTTGCGCTCCTCTTCCTCTACGTCGTAGTATATTTTGTACATCGATGTGAGAAAGCGCCCACTTGATGTATCGCCAATTTCCGCCCAATCTGGCCCTTGCCAAGGTCGGTGAATTAATGAAGCGGGCGGCCATTTAAAGAAGCAACTCCACCAGGTATTGAAAGACGTGAAGACGCTGGAAAAGCTCTGTGCTGAGCTCAAGGATGAGTATTTATATTGACGGCGTTCTTGGGTGATGTGGAATGGGCGGCAGCAAGCAGGCCCGGACAGAGCTTAGATACACGTCCACGGCAGCCGGTGTGCAGTTTGCTGATGCTTCCTGGGTGAACAGAGCAACTCTTGCGCGTCTCGTTTAATCGTCCAATAGTTCATGATGCCCATCGATTAGACTGTTCCTCAGGCCACCTGTTTGAAAAAGCTGCTGTGCTATTAGTTATTCATCAAATTTACAATCAGTCAAGTCATATTAGCTGCTACCTGGCCTGTATTTGGGCCTTGCTTTGCTACACTTCTTCATCGATTACTATGCCTGTATACAAGCAGCTTCACGTAGACCGCTGCTTGCAAACTGAATGCCCCCACTCCCATTATTGCATACTATTCGTTCCCTCTCTCGAACCTGCGTCTGAGCCTGCGCTGCGGACTCGCCCCGGCCTGCCCATCTGTGTTCAGAATGTCTCCTAGCGCACACGGCTCGACTGAGATGGCGGCACCGCTGCGCTTGTCCACGGTGAAGACGAACTCGTCCAGCGCAACGCCGCCATACACCAGCTTGGCCACCGTCTCCCAGGCAACGCAGTTGTGTGCCAATGGGCCACTGTCAGCATCCGGCCCGGTGGCCGGCAGGTGGAACACAGCACGCCAGCCGACCTGCTCCGTAGGCACGGTCAGCGACAGGTTGCCCGACGGCGGCCGTGTAAACGTGAGACCGCTGGGGTAGAGGCTCATGGCCACGGTCGTCTGTGCCGGGTCGGCGGCGTCCGGACGCAGCAGTGCGCCGAGCCAGGCAAGCACGTTTGTCTCGCCGTGGGTCCAGGCGCTCACGGACAGGCCCGGACTGCCGGCGCTGGCGCCGACGACCATGGCCGAGCCGCTGGCATCGTCCGTGTACGTGCCGGCGTAGTTGGCCGTGGCTTCTGCGGCCGAGGCCTGGCGCAAGGCCGGCACCCAGGCCGCCACGACCGTGTCCGCCACGGCACGCACAGCACCGGCAGCGGTCGTGCCGGCCGCGAGGACACTGACGCCGATGCCGAGGTCGGGCAGCAGGGCAACCCCCGAGGCGTAGCGGCCCAGGTCCTCGTTGGTCGCCGGATACACGGTGTACATCCAGCTCACGGGCGCGCCGGGACTGTCGCTGTCGGGCGCTTGCACCACCGTCCACGGCGCACCGCTGGCCACCAGTCTGCTCCCGGCGCCCGCGAGCCGGGCGGGAAAGCCGCGTGGCTGCATCCACCGGCGCGTCAGGGCGGGGGCGAGCTGGGCGGAGCGCAGGATGGCGGCGCCGACACGGCGCAGGTCGTTGAGCGAGCTGGCGTAGCCGCGGGCAGGGACGGCGCCGCGCAGGTCGACATCCCACCAGCTGTCGGACGCGTTGTAGGGGATGAGGCCGCGGCACGTGGCGTTGGCGGGCGGGACGCCAAAGTAGGTGCCGGTGAGGTGGAGCGGCCGCACGAGATGGGCGTCGAAGAGATCGGCCATCGGACGGCCGGTGATGTTCTCGAGCGCGTACGCCGCGATCTGGAAGGCCGCGTGCGAGTATACCGGCATGCGGTACGGCGCCACGACCGGCCGCTGCCGCGGAAAGTCGGCGAAAAAGGCCGTCCGGTCACACGGACTCCGCAGACGCCCGTCGCCGCAGTCCGCGTTGTCGAAGCCGCCCGGGTCTGCCACGTCGAGCGCACCCACGGCCGCCTGCAGTGCCGGCTGGTAGGCTGCGTCGCGCGCAATGCCGGCGAGGTGGCTCATCAGCGCCCCGACCGTCACCGATCGCCAGTCCACGTCGTCCACCGAGCCCTCGGCCGAGCCCTCGACGCGGTCGTCGGCCGCCGCGATGCCCGCGAGCTCCGGCACGTGCTCCGTGATCGGGTCGTTCCACGACCGGTCGCCCGCCGCGACGAGGTAGACGTAGGCCGTCCACAGCTTCGACAGACTGCCGACGCGGAATATCGTGTCGCCATCGAGCGTCTCGGCGCCGACTGTCCGCGCCAAAGCCAGGCCGTCGGGCAGGTGGTGGTATGTGAAGAGCGGCTCGCTGGCGAGGATCGAGTAGATTTGCACGGAAAAGGCCGTCGTGTCGGCCGCGAACAGGCCCTGCTCAGACGCGTTGAGGATGGCGTCGAGCTGGGATTTTGTATCTCTGGCTGCAAAATCGACAAATACGTGGCTCGAGGTCCCCAATTTGGACGGCGCCGGGTAGCTTGTGTCCATGATCGGGCACGCCTGGTCGTAAGCCGACGCATAGGCAGAGGCCGCGAGGACCAGCCGCAGAGTGCGGCGGAGTGAGGCCGCGGATCGGCTCATTGTCGTGGCTTGGTCGTGTCTGCTCTATTGTTGTTATTGTTGATTGTTGCTATTGTCGTTTGATTTTGTACGACGAGCAATGAGAGGCTTTGTCATATATGACAAATCCGCTTCGTCTGAAGTCGGGACAACTCTTTGAGCTCCACGAGACGTCGTCCATGAAATCAAACAGCGGAAACCTCACGCCAGCAGCCTCACACCAGCAGCCTCACGCCAGGAGTAGCGCACCACGCCAGTCAATTATGCACATGGCATCGCTTCGCTATACAAACGGATGCGCCAGAATAACACTGCCTACTGCGCCATCGCCAGCAGCTTCTGCCAATCCTCGTCCCGGCCCACGCGCACTTCCAGCGGCCCCGTCTTGGTGTCCACATACAGACGCACGCCCTTGAAGTACGCCAGCACGCCGCCTTTGCCGTCGCCGCGCCCCGTGATGCGGTACAGCGGGCCCTCGGCGTGCACCTTGCGCCGCTCCGGCAGCAGCTGCAGGTCGTGGCTGTAGCACCAGTCCTCGACGTAGTCGTGGATCGACATGTCTTCTGTGGCGGCGGCGGCGTCCTCGTGATGGCTGTGGTGGTGGCCGTGGCCGTGGCTGTGGTTGTGCCGGTGGCTGGCTCCGTGGCCGGTCCCGTGGCTGGCCCCGTGGCCGGCCCCGTGTCCGCGTCCGCTGTCGTGCCGGCTCTTCGCCCTGTCCCCGTCCTTGCTCTTGCCCGTCGACAGCGCCGGCCCCCGACGCGGCGCCGCCAGGGACGCCTGCACCAGCGCCGGCCCCCCGCGCGCCCAGAGGTCGACGGCCTCGTTCGCCATGGCCAGGCCGCGCTCGAACTCGGCCGCCACCGACGGCAGCCGCAGCAGCTTCGCCGGCAACACCCGCTCGACCCACCACTGCAGCCACTGCCGGACCTCGTCGAAGCGCACCGTGTCGCTCACGAGCCACCGGTGCAGCGCCGCGTGCCACAGCGGGAACACCTCGGCCACGACCACCTCGCCGAGCAGCGGCGCCGGCACCATGCCGTCGTGGAGCCACGCGAACAGGCCCGTCAGGATGTCGAGATCCCGCCCCGGCTCGGCCGGGTCGACGCGGAACTGCGCGCGCACGTACGCCGCCATGCTCGGCAGCACGTGGGACATGATCAGCGGCCGCCACTCGTCCTTGCGGCTGCCGTACTGCGGTCGCAGCATGTCGCGCCACTCCCACAGGTCCGGCATCGTGCCGCGCCGAAACTCCCACCCGTGCACGAGATGCCGGAACTTGCGCTTCATCTCGGCCACGATCCCGTCCGCGCTCGACGGGTCGATGTGGCGCTCCGGCAAGAACATGAGCCACGGGAACAGCCAGAGACTGGGCTGGCTGAGGCTGGGCGGCGCTTTCGAGGACCGCCGCCGGCGCTTCGGCTCCCACTTGGCCACCGCGTCCTGCAGCTTCGGCACAATCTCCTGCTCCATCAGCTGCACACGCACAAACTCCGGCAGCAGATAAGACCATGTATCATAGAGTTCGATCAGCCTCGTCGCGTCCTGCGGGTCCCATTGGCGCACAGCCTGCAACACGTGCGGCAGCCAGAGCTTGTAGAGCATCGTCTCGTACGGCGTCGCCGTCGTCTTGCCTTTCGCTTTGCCTGTGTCGTCGCTCAGTGTGCGCTGCAAACGTGCGGCGCCATCCGACAGGCCATAGACCACGCGCATCCCCTCGCTCAAGGCAAAGCCAGGGTCCTTCAGCGGCGCCCACGACTTGAGCGCCTCTTTGAAGATCGGGAGCGTCGCAGCTACAGCGACGGCAGCCAGCTCCTCGCGCATCGTGTCGGCAAGCGGCGCCGGAATGGTGCTTGCTGCCGCTTGCAGCTTCTTGATCGTGTGCGTCCACTGCGCTTCCCAGCCGCCTGCCATGCCCGCCACCTCCTGCTGGGACAGCGCCAGCTGCTCAAAGGCGCGCACCATGACTTGCTGGTCGCGCAGCCGGTCCTCCGCCTCGGCTAGCTCCTGTCGTAGTTGCTGTGCCTGCAGCTCCGCGTAGGCCTCGCGGTCCTGCAGACTCTGGTACTCCTCGATGACGGCCATGAAATCGACTTGCGCCCGCCGCGCGAGCTTGCGCGATGCGGCCTGCTCGGCCGTCTCCTCGGCTCCGCCTGCAGCACCGCCCGGCGTCGTCGTGCCGTTGGCGGGTGCCATCAGGCCGGCTGACGACGTCAGCATCTTGCGGTCCTTGCCCGTCATGTCGAGGATCGGCGTGAACGCGTCCGGGATATGCAGCCCCGGTGCCGCCCGCTTGATCTCGTCCAGCGTCATGTACTTGGCCTTGGGCCGCCGCGGCGTGCTGGCACCGCTGTTGGCATGAGACGCGCCACCGCTGCCGCCCAGGCCCAGCGCCTTCTTCCTCCGCGCCGCTGCCTTGGCCTTCCTTTCCTCCTCGTCCGAGTCGACGACCGTCTCGCCGCGCAGCCGCGCCTGGCGCTTCTCTTCCTGGCGCTCCTTCTCGCTCTTCTCTCGGACTGCGCCCAGACCGGCACCTTGGGGACGTAAATTCGCCTCGATGATAATGTTGCGACCCTGGCTGTCCTTGCCCAGGCCCGTGCCCTCGACGTAGCCCATCTTGGCCATCATGCGCGCGCCAAACGAGTTGGGATTGAACTTGGCGGCCCCCCCGCCACCCTTCTTGCCGCTGGCCGCTTTGGCGGAGAACGCGCTCGGACGCGCAACCGTGGCGGGCTTCTCGTTCGCCTCCTGTCCAGGCCGCCACTGAGGAACCGGGTCGGCTGCTGACGACGGAACAAAGCCACGGCCGAGGGGATTTCGCGCATCGACATCATTGCGCGTGGACATGTCCGGCCTTGTCGGCATAGCCGGTGTCGATGTCTGAGCTGCAGATGATGCTTGCCAGCTTGGCCAGCCCGGCGTCGATGCGCCGAGTCCGTTCGTCGAGGAGCCGAAGCCCAGCCCGACGCCACCGACTTCGTCGTCGTAGTCCTCGTCCTCTGCGTCCTCCTCTGCGCCCTCCTCGTTGCCCGCCTCCCCTTCCGTATTTCTGTGCTCGTGTGTATCCTCGTCTTCGTCGTCCTCCTCGTCCTCGTCGCTGCCGACTGTCTTTGCGCCCGATGAGACGAAGCTGACGCCTGCTTTCCGCAGCGGCTTGCGCTTCCACTGCCGCCCGCCCGGCCGCGTGTCGTCTTCGCTCTCCGAGCCGAATATGCCCAGTGCAGCGCTCTCTTTCGCGTCGCGGCCCGTCCGGCGTCGCTTTCGTGGGTTGTAGCCACCAAACTCGTTCGAAGTCGGATCGGTCGAAGGGCGCAGAAACGCGTCGTTCTCCTCGTCCGAGTCAGAGTCTGACGTGGAGTAGTCTTCTGCGGCCGTCTTCGACATCTTTGCTGCGTCGTAGGGGAAGCCGCGTGAGTCCATGGTCGCGAACAGTCGCTTCGGCCGGAATCCCAGCTGTCGTTGATGTTTGCCGCATTCAAATGTTTTGGCTCTTTACGGAGTAGCGGCAAAGGAGTCACTTAGGGCATGATGTGATTGGCCAGCCGAGCTGCAGGCCTTATCGATACGCCACGCCGATAAGGAACAGCACCGCACACTAAGCACTCACGATAAGCCGAGTCCAAGCGAAATCAAACACCACGACATAAGGGAATGTTCGAGTACAAACGCATAAAGATAGAACTCTGCGGCAATCAGAAATGAGCTGTGATACAGTCGGGAGGGCTATGATACAGTGCGTAATAAGCGCACTCAAATTGAATATCAGTTGTACAGTCAATTAGAATCAAGGGTGACGATGTCCCTTTAGTAAAGTTGAAGAGGAAGCTCAACGTCTGCGGCGACCTCAGATACTCTGCATGTTCGACACTTGAACCAGCTTAGTCTCTTCAAGACAACACTCCGCATTACTCGGCCGTGACGGCTCCTCTTATTACCCACGCCTAAAATAAGAAAACCCGTGCCCATACCAGCCGCCTTTTTTCAAACGACAATACGGAGATTCGCTGCACAAACATGGATATACAATGAAGCAAAGCATTTCGCTCCTCACTTTCCAGCTCCATGACTCCAGCTCCCTAGCATGGCGCACATGTCCACTCCCGTGTGTTGTGGTGCCAATGGCCAGTCCCTCGCTGCCTCCATTGCCCGCGGGCATCCCTCACGGGCTCCATTTGAATACCCGGCGCCCTTATCCTCTCCGCATACCCTGCTTTGCCTGTGATGGTCAGTATGCTTGTACGTGTCTGTATGTTACTGGAAGAGAGAGAGGGAGAGAAAGACCTACCTTCATCTGCTCGATCCGCGCCTTGAGCTGGTTCGTCACCTCTGCTGCCCGCTTCCAGCTCTCCTGTCCGCCGATGGCGCTGCCGTTCTGCGCCGTGTGACTGCTCGTGCCAGAGCTGGCTGTGTTGCCGTTGCTGCCGTAGCCACCGCTCATAGCCGAGTCGGCCCGGGCACCGTACGCCCCGCCACCGCTTGCGCCTCCGCTCAGGCTGGCACCGAGACCGTCGTCGGTCGCGAGATCCCGCCGGAAGCCGCGTGCAGGGCTACCCCGGCCGCTCGACGTGGCGCTGCTGGCCGCCGCGTACCGCAGATCGGGGCTCATCTTGCTCCGCGCGTAGCCGGCGGCATCGCCCATGCTGTTGCCGTTGCCGTTGCCGTTGCCGTTCTCCTTTTCCTCCGAGAACGTGCTGGCGAAGCTCATGCGCGACCGGCCGGTGCTCACCGGGTATGCGGCGTCGCGATAGATGCCGACGTCGTCGATTGTCGGCGACGTGAAGCCGGGACTCGCCATGCCGCTGTGGCTGCCACCCGGACCCGAAAGCATCGCCGCTTCCGCCTTACCGAGGGCCCGCTTCAGCCGGTCCAGCTCGCGCCGCAGCCGCTCGTTTGTCTGCTCCGCGGCCTCCGCATCGCTGCGCGCCCGCACCAGCTGCGTCTCTTTGGCCTTGATACTCAGCACATCGCGCGTGTGGTCCTCGATCAGACCGGCATTCTGGTTCTTGAGCTCCTGGATCTCCGATATGAGCTTGGACCGTTCGTGCCGGCCGTCGTCCACCTGCCGTAGTAGCCGGTCGTTGGAGGCTCGCAGCTCCTCCAGCTCGGCCCGCTCCATCGCCGTCAGACCCGACATGGGTGTGGGCGAGGGGGGTGCCGGCGGTGGTGCGGCTGCTGCGGCGAGACCCGGCTTCGCCAGCGACCGTGCAGCGAGCCCGCCCCGGCCCATGCCTAACCTCTGCGGCGCCGGTGCTGCCGCTACCGGCTCCTCATCGTCGTCGTATACTGGCGCTGCGGCTGCTGCTGGCCGCCGTGGCGACATTGTGCCGGGACCAGAGATCACACGCTTCTGTGGTGCCTTCATTGCCCCGGGCTTGGGCACGCCTAGTTTGCTGGCTGCCGGCCGTGATGTCGGTTGGGGTGCCAGCGGCTCGTCTTTCGGTGCTGCTGGCGGCGCTGGAGCGCCTGGACGCTTCATCGGGGACGCTCCCTTCTTGGCACCGCCGGCGCCCATCAGCCTCTTTGGTGGCCCAGCTGGTGCACGTGCTGCTGGTGGCGGCGCCTTCGGCTTCTCTTTTGCCTTGACCTCGGCCGTCTCAAAGAACTCCTTCACCTTGGTCTTCCGGATCTCGTCCAGGCCCTCAATGTGTGGATTCATCGCCCGCTCGCCAATGATCTTCATAATGGTGCCCAGAACTTCAGCACCGCCGGACCGCAGGCCTTCGCTCGACTCGGCCAGCAGCTTCTTGGCGGACTCGACAATCGTGGCAATCTCCTGCTTGCTCGGAACGTCACGCGTTGTTCGTAGACACCGGACAAGAAAGCGCATGGTGCCCTCCTTGACCTGCGGGTTCTTGTGTGAGAGGTAGGTGGTGATGTCCTCCAGGCAGTCGGACAGGTCCGTCGCCAGGAACACTTGGTCGAGCGCAGCACCAAGCGCATCGGCCACGGACTGCTTCTTTTCCTTCAGGCGCTCCAGGATAGGCTGCATCACGGTGGTCCGGTACTTCCCGTACGACTTTCGCAGACCCTTGGCGAGCACCTCGATACACAGCGCGGCTTGCGTGACGACAGCAATGTTGGCGTCCTTCATGCACTTGGCCAGGCCACGGTTGATCTCGTTGAAGTCCCCGTCCTTGATGCGCGGCACGTTGCAGACAGCGTACAGCGCGTCGACGGCCTCCTTGCGGTCCTTCCACTTGGACGAGGCCAGGCTCTCGTGGAAGTTGGCCGGCACCTTCTTCAGCACGTCCTGCGGCTCGGCCAGGTCAAAGGCGTCCACCTCGGCCGGCTCGTCGAAGTCGTCGCCGTCGTCGGCGCCGTCGTCGCCGGCGGCGGCGGCCTTCTCCTTGGCGGCCTGCTGCGAGCGCAGCAGGCGCTCCTGTTTTGGCGGCTCGTTGGCGTCCTTGATCTGGGCGAACTGGACCTCGAGGTCGTTCTGCTGGGTCGGCTTGAGGTCGCCCCAGAACATGGGCTTCATGGCCTCGCGCAGCCAGCGGTAGAACTCGAGGGCCAGGTTGGTGGCCTCGGCCCGGACGTTCTTGTCGGCATGGCCAAAGGCCTTGGGCAGCGCCTTGAGCGCGGGCTTGGGGTCGACCACCTTGCAGCCGTAGTTGTGGTAGATGGTGACGAGCGCGGCCAGCGTGGCGGCGATGACCTTGGGCTGCTTCGAAGCCAGCGTCGGCAGCATCTCCTCGACGACGGGGTCGGCCACGTCCATCTCGATGTAGAGCAGCAGCGCCTCGATGGCCGAGGCCTTGGTGGCGGCGCGCGTGGACGGCAGGCACTTCTCGGTGATGGCCGGGATGGTGGCGCTGCGCGTGCGCACGCAGGCCTCGCGGCCGCCGAACTTGAGGAACGCACAGAGCGCCGCGATGCCGTCCTGCTGGGCGGCGACATTCGAGTCGGCCACGGCGCCCTTCCACAGCGTTGGATCGCGCAGAAACGGCGTGAAGGCGGGGTCGCTCTCGTCGGGCGTCACTTCGAACTGCTTGCCGGCATCTTCGTAGGCTTGCTTGCGCACCTTCCAGACCTAGACATGCCGTGTTAGCACCGCTGGCCGCGACATCCCGAGCGTGGTGGCGCTGGCCGTTGTGCTGATCCGGCGGCCAAAAACGGCGATCAGCCCCTATACGAGATTCACGGCGCATATTCACATGCCTTGTGGGCGAAGCGGTCTGGCAGCGGCAGAGAGCTGAAGTCCTCCTCTTGGTCGGCCATGGTGCGTTGTCGGGATCGTGTGTGCGCTCAGGGTGTGGCCGTTCGGGCTGGGTGAAGCGTGCGCAGACAACGACGGTGAGCGGACAAATTGGGCAAAACTTCGTACTACTGCGGCGATGTTGTTTTGCTGATAGGCTGCAGATTGGCTGCCGGTTGGCAGGGCAGGGGTGCTGCGCGACTGGCCGCCGGTCACGTGGTGGGTGAGGTCATAAGTCACGGTACGCGGGGTAGGAGCTGCGCGCAGATAGGTACCTGCCACATGCGGTGTGCCTGTCACGTGCTAAAGTACCTGCAGAAGCGCGCAAGTACCGTGACATCGCGATACTGGAGAAAGTAAACAACCGTTGGTCAGGAACGGATGAGGAACGATCCTGCGAGTAGGAGCCCACCCTTCCGTCCGATGTTGACAGCCTCGCCGCCGCGACACAGCTATGCCCACACCACGTCGTGCAGCCATCTGCCGACCTCCGCGACATAGGCCTTGGTCTTCATTTCGGCGTCTCGCATCGACGCCTCGCCCATGGCGCCACGCATGTGGATGTTGTCGAACCCATGCACGGCGTCCGGCACGAGCAGCCAGTTGACGCTGCTGCTGCTGCTGCTGACACGGCTCGACGAGCCAGTCCCCGACGCGCACCACGTGTCTCGCCACCCGAACCGCTCGTCGCCCGCTGGCTCCAGTGCGCCTTTGCGCTTGCTGCTGGCCCGCCGGCCCACGCACTTGGCCTCGTCCGCCTCGCTGTCGGGACCGGGCACGGCTCGGCGTGGGCCCTGCGCCGCCGCCGCCGCCGCCGCCGCCTCGTTAGCAAGCCGGCACGCCAGACGCCAGCTCTCGTGCGCCAGCATGTCGAGCTCGGCCGCCACAAGAAAGACATGGGGCGGCAGCGCAGCGCGTGGAGCGTACGCCGGACTCAGCAGCGGGTCCTGCAGGTCGTGGCCGTACGGGATGTAGCACCAGTCGAAGACGGGCGCCAGCGCCGCCAACATGTCGACGCTGCTGCCCTGCGGCAGCGGCAGTGTCGGCTTGTAGAAGCGGTTGCGCAGCTTCGCCTCCGGCCGCCGCGCGAGGTCCAGGCAGCCGTACACGCTGACGGCAGCGCGCGGCGCGTCCTCCAGCGCTCGGATGCTCGGCAGCTGGGCCAGCGCCAGTGCCAGGTTTCCACCCGCCGAGAATCCCAGCAGCGCCATCTGGCTCCGGCTTGTCGGTCCGCCGACGCTGGAAGCGCCTGCTCGCGCTAGCGGCAGCGACTCGTCCGCGAGCACAGCATGGTACTGTGCCTCGAGGTCGTAGAGTGCCATGGGGAACGTCTCCGCCGGCGCTTTGGAGTAGTCCATCGCCACCACGAGCACGCCTTGCGAGTCCGCAAAGTAGCGGTTGTACTCGTCGTCGTCGCGGCTTGTCCCGGTGCAGAACCCGCCGCCGTGGATAGTGAACACGGTCGACAGCGGCGCTGGCGATGTCTTGTCGTAGTCTGCCGGGAAGAAGATCCTGTCCTGTCAGCCTGACGCCTGATGCAGCGGTGCAAGTGACTCCCAGGAGATCCGGTCCAGTCTCACCGTACGGGGTGTCTTGGCCGACACTCATATGCCTTGACAATGTCTGGCCCTCCATTCGGCGGATAGAAATACTCCCTCCAGCTCCGGACCCAAAGCGGCACTGATAGTACAGTCTGAAGCGAGTACATGTGCAAAGCGTACGCAACCTTTGGGGTAAGGGCGGCGTCTCACACAGAGGCCTCTCATTTTTATCGCGTGCTGGAGGCAGCGACTGGCCTGGCTCGCTCTTGGATGCGATAGCCATAGAAGCTGTAATCTGTAATGGCAATTTAGCAATGTGTACGGCGGGAGTAAAAGTTGATGGTGCGCAATGCAATGCGATGCCATGTCTGGTAATGTTGAGCTTACAGATTGATCCGGTTCTTAAACGATCGATACAACTGTCTGTGAAATTAAGGGAGTCTGCTGATGCAGCGCGATCGGCCGACTCGGTGCAGGGGCACTGTCTACCCAAGTAACGTACGCCAATGCCATATGCTAGTTTGGCATACTCGGGTCTTTAAGTGCTTGAAGTTCTGCGTATTACGTCGCGGAAGTCAACAAATTAGAGCGCCCAAGACAGGAGCTGGCAGCATGCCCCAAAAGTTCTAGCCGAGCCGCCTTACTGCTGTACAGGCACATTTAATACAGTTACCGTATTGGTCCGGCCCCGGCTACTTTATGCCGTCTCCTCTTTGAAACAATCAGGAGAAGACGTCGTATGCAACCATATGCCGACGACATGCCTGCAAGGATAGAAATGGGTTTTGTATCAGGTGCAAACCGTGAACACGCCGCCCAAACAATCCTACAATAAAACCAGTGCTCAGACTCTAATACCGCAATTGACTTTTATTGGTGCTAGTATTGAAGTTTGTTTATCGTTAGTAGTTGCTCTTTTTTACAATTCCGTCGTCACCGTTCAGATCTAATTTGTCGGATGACGACTAAGTAACGCCTAATGCTAATTCACCAAAATGACTTCAGATACTGTACCCAGTATTACAGAGCTTAAGAAACGAAGGAGAATTAGGAATTGGCAAAAATATTATATGACAAAAACAACCGTTAAAAATAGAACAATATGATTCTATCCGGTATCGAACCGGAGACCTTCAGTGTGTTAGACTGACGTGATAACCACTACACCATAGAACCATTTCGATGTTCTTGCTCGCTGCTACGTGACTTATAAGCGATGGCACTCAGTCCGTGGCTCGTTTCTTCTGCGCCGTGGACTTCGCTTTTTTGGCGCCTTGCAGCAGCGTTGTTGACAAGAATATCTAATCGAAATTTGCCTTCAGTAATCTCTAGTACTACAATACTCTGTGGAACAACAGGACAAGCAGCAAAACCCGCCGAAATGCACCCATATAAACACGATAGCATAGCATACATCTGCGGATCATTACAATCCCCTGGACCGCCTGTTGAACTCCTCCGCCGCCACTGCTACCATCCGGTAGAGGTATGCCCGCCCGCTCTCTTCGACCACCGGGATAAATGGCCCGTTCATGTTTCCCCGTAGCGTGATGCTGATCCCCGTGCGCTCCTTCGCAATGCCCTGAATATCCCGCAGTGGCACATCCCATTCCTTGGACAGTCGTCGCGACCGAATCAACAGGATTCTCGCGTATGTCACCATCGCCACCATATCCTCCTGCGGAAGCTCCAAATGCCCAATATACACCTCGTCGAAGTACTTCCCGTTGTCCACTTGCTTCAGCCAGAATTGGCCCAGCGCCTCCCGTTGGCTGTACGGCCGCACCACCCCATCTGCAGGAATGAAGCGTGTCAACCGCACCCGATCTAAATCGGAGCCATCAAATACAGTGGTCGTGTTGCGAATGCCCTCTGACACATTGCTTGCCAGATCCAACACGCCGATGACTGGCTTCGTCGCCACACCAATAACACCCTTGCCAATGCCCTTGAAGAATCCCAATGCGCCCTCTTGCTCGGCTCCCTCCAGAGGCTTCCGGGCCAGGCCGCCCACACCAGATGCCACAGACGTGAGAAAGGAGTTGGCCCCTGCCGTGACACCATACAGTGCATGCTTGGGCCTGTTGCGCGCCCGCGTGATGCGTCGTCGATCCTGGAATTGCTTGTCCAGCGTCGCCGCCGCCAGGCCTTTCGACACAGCGCCCGTAAATTTGGAAACGGAATCGCTCACACCGTACACGGACTTCTTGACAAAGGATGCCGCACCGCGGGCAAGACCAATACCCAGCTCTTCTGGCCGATCCGACATGATGAGTCCCTGGTACGGTTCGTAAAATATGTCCGTGATGCCAGACGATATGTTGTTGAAGAGACCGACCGGATTACCCAAAAAGTCTGCCGAACCCAGAATCTTGTGAATCTGATACAGTGCCTCCTGGCTGTAATGATTGGAAATGTTCTGCGTCAGCACAGGGATAGAGACGCGCACGTTCTCAAGCATGAGTGCATTCAGCCGTACGGGCGCGTCGTTGACATTGCCGATCGCCATAGTCAGAATATTGAAAAAGAACATGAGCGGGTTCCGTGACGATGACTTGTCCTCTGCATTGACGCGCTCGGTCCTCATAAATGAGATGTTCAGCTGCATAGGCTGGATGTTCAGCAGTTCAAAGTAGATATCCCTGCCAGATTGCTGCAGCTTTGGTGTCGGGAGTCCAATATTATCATCGCACAGACGATCTTCCTCAACCTCGGGCGACCAGGACGTCCCTTCAATCTTTGAAAAGTCCAGGACGGCGAATACAAAGTCTTCATCGAGGTCCAACGTCATCTCCTGCAGTAGAATCGTTGCGTATTTGATGTACTGGACGCCATAGGAATCATCCTTGACACGCGTGATCATGGCGTGGAGTGACGGGTGGGACTCAATTTCCTGTGCACGCTTCGGCACAACACTGGGATACAAAACCATGGGGAAGATACCGCCATAGAGCTGATTGTCGACTTGGATCCACTGGATGGTTGTCGTGAAAGTTTGGTACAGAGCAGAGTCCTGGTACTTCAATTGAGCTTCACGCAGTGTAATGTAAGCAAGTTCCTTTAGCTGCGAGTTGATCAGAGAGACGCCGATACCAGCCAGCCGGAGTTGTGCTCGAAAAGTGACGCCCGTGTCCTGCTCTTTGGCTTCGAAACTCGTCCTGCTGCGCTCACCACCGCCCGCACTGCTGCTCGATACACTACTCGTAGACATGTGACTGCGCTGGCGGTACAGACTTTTCGACGGACGAAAGTTGGACAAGATCAGAGTCAGAGTGGGCCCATCTGCCGTGACGTTGATGTCGATGATCTTGGTTTGTCCGTTGATCGCTAGGAACTTCATTGGCAGCTGGTTTCCGATCTCAGCCAGCTTGACGTGCCGTTCCTTGCCAGACGAGCTAATAACGATCTCGCGGGCCTTGGCTGCAGGAAAATCCCAAGCATAGGGCATGATGCTGCGTGCTGGCAGGCGGTAACGAATTGGCCGCCAACCCGACAAATCCTCAACACCGTCTTCATCCACGTTGGGGTTGGCTTGATAGAACGTGAACTCGGTATCGCTCTCATTGCGCATGGAAAATGGCCAGTTCTTGACCTCAATGCTCAGATTGAGGAAGATTGTCGCACCCTCCATCAGAATCTCAACTCTGACAAGACGCTGTCGCTGTCCCGGTTTCGCCATTTTGATGTATGTTGTTCCAAGATCAGAAATGTTGAATGGCGAGGACCATTGGCTGTTGAGATCGGGGAAGCACAGGCAGAGCTGCTTTACCGGGCTCTTTTGCAAAAAGTGCAGAGGCTGTAGCGCACCGGGTTCGATAGGCATCATGTTGGACGAGCTTGGTTCGCGAATATTGATGCCTTCAGCCAGATTGTTCTGAATGACATACCGGGGGGCAAGAGTCACGACCTTTGTCATTTTGTACTTGCCTTCGCCTTGCTCAACCGTGATGCCCACGTGAATTTCGGTGTTTTTTGTACGCGTCGATTGAAGTACTACTTCCGAGGAGCTTCCAATGGCGTCAAAACTCTGTGGCCTGCTCCACTCCGAGTCGCCGACCTTCAGCAGAGCCCGATTCCTGTTGTCTTCGCTGGGATACGAGAACATGAAGGGAACGGCTTTTGGATATGCGCCACCGCCTGCCGTATCAACGAGAATCCGACCAGCCGCGGCTTTGGCTTGTTGCATGAAGCCCTTGGAGCGTACATCCAGGTCCAGGCCCGTCTTGTTCAGAATAACGTAAGGGCTGTACACCGTCACCTTGAAAGCTCCACCGGCATCTGGGACCCGATAATAATGCAGCCGAAGATGTAGGTTGAGGTTAGAATCGTCCTTGCAAACGAGGCTGTTCTCTTTGGTGAAGTCTTCAGAAGTGCCTGAATTGATAATTGCAAAATCGCTGGGTTTGAACGCAGTGTCTTGCATGTCGACACTAAGAAGAAGAAGATGAGATAGTTCCGTGACATGGACTGGACTGACGCCGCCCTTCCGTAAAAAGTTTGTCCAGTCGCGCTTGGTGTTCTTGTCGTAGATGCGATACTTGAAATCGTAAGGAAGGAGATTCTCCAGCACAACCGGAGCAGAGAGCTTGATCTTCATATAAGGATAGCTCTGAGAAAGAGGGCTACTCTTGTCAAAGTTTGCATTCACCTGAAAGAAAAACTTGTCGTTGTGCTCGCCCTTGCAGCCAATCGTCCGGGTCGGCCGTTTCAAGAGATCCCGCCACCAAAGAGTCTCAGTGGACCAGTCATATCCAAATCCCGAGTCTGGTCTCAGAATAAGGCTCTTCAGGTAGACAGCCCCAACGGGCGCCGGCCGAGATTCGCCAGGGGCGATCTTTTCAATTTTGAGCAGATGGCCCTCTTGTGCGTCGTACACCCCAAGCTCAACCGGGATTTGTGTGTCGTTCTCGACAAGTAGCGGACTGCGCAGGGTGACGTACTTGACATTGTCGCGGCCGAGCTTGACATCAACGAGAAGCCGGTGCAGAACCTGATGACTCTTGGGACGGAGGCCGAAAATAAATTCTCCTTCGCGACTCAAGCGAATGTTCTTGACTGGATCAAACCCGGAGCCCTCGAGATGGACCTGAACACTTGAGGATTGTGATTCGGTGATCAAAATCTCGCGCATCTTTTCCCATTGCTCAAATGACCAAGGCGCTTCATCGCCATCCTCGAGGCGAGCTTCTATGTCTTCATTCGATGTGGTATTGCGGGATGTGACAACGACTCCAAATCCAGTGTAATTTCGTATGCGGTATGGCGCGTCAGCGCCACGCGGTTTGCTGAGCACATCCTCATTCTTGGTAAGAAAGTTGAGCGATTTGGATACAAGAGCTATTGTCGCTGTTGTCACAGTCACGTCAAAAGTGCGCTTGGACGTGACGTCGATCGCCAACAGGCCGCTATCAGAGTCACGGCTGACGCCCATAGACAGCTGCCAAGGTTCGATGAGGGGTTCCCAGGCCGACTTGGAAAAGCTGTAGACATTCGTGTACATGTCGATCGACGTGCTGGATTTGAGCGAGCTGGACCAATTCTCTGCTGAAATGGTGAATTTTTTGACGCTCATGTCTAGGATGGGCAATTCGTGAAGATCTCCAATCAGCACCACTCGAACGCCTTCGATTGTAGCAGATAGCTCTTCATGCTGCAGTTTCTGCGTGCGTCCGGGCACAACAGTAGCCTGTCCAGAAGACTTATCCAGCGCGATTGAGCCGTGGCGCTGTCTGCTCACACTGCCTCTTCCCACCTTCGACATCGACGTTGTCGTTGTCGTGACTATGGATGGACGGCCGTGACCGCTAGCAGTCCTTTGTCTGATACCTGCCTGTCGTAATTGTTTCGCCTTCTCATCAGCCGCCGACTTCTGGCGCTCGTCGGTCCTCTCACTTTGCGATAGCTCAGAGGCTCTGCTAATGATTTGTAAAATCAAAAGAATATCCCGCAGAGAAAGACGGAGAACTAGCGGCTCGATGTCGACATTGACAGACATGAACCCTTCCCTGGAGCTATCTATGGAAAGCTGAATAGAGAAATCATCGATGATTCGTAGTCGGGAGTCTTCGAAGCGGTCCATGCGACAAAGGTACATGCCAGTCTCCGACACCTGGAAAGTCAAGGCGTGCTGCTGGGACAGAAGGACCTGCTTTGTACCAAGAACGATTGCTTCGGAGGACGTACTCAGAGGATTCGCAATGAGGATGACCTGAGCATCAACGACATTGACGCGGAACGCGATGCTCATTTTCGGTGGCGGCGGTACTCCCGGCAGGTCTTGCCTCTGAAGACCAGACGACGAAGTACTGCTGCGCAGCAAATCTGTGCGACGTACTTTCGACGCTGCTCGCACTGAATCGGTATCTGACTCTTCGGGCGTCTCCGACGGACTTGGAAGTTCTTCCGCCTGCACCTCAAACTTCTGACTGGACATGCCGACAGTGAGGAACCGTTGAATAGCAAATATGTAGTCGAGCGCAAAAATGATGCGAGGGCTATCGATAGAGACAATAGCGATAATGTTCCTCTCCTCGCCGCCAGACAAGGTTATACTGGCCATAAATTGCTGGACGCTCTTGTTGGCCGAGGACATGATCCGTCGAAACTTGTTTGTCTCGCCAGGCCGACTGTCGTGGATGGTGAAGGCATCAATAATAAACTCGGCTTCCAAGGAGCTGTTTGCTTGCATTCTCAACTTGAGTTTGCTATGGTCGAGTGAGAAACGTGAAAGGCTGCTGCTATCGAGGTTGCCAACTGGATGTTCGTCTGAGGCGTTGATCAACTCTAGACCAATCGTATTGACATTGAATACAATATCCACTTTGGTCCAGGTGTCTGAATGGGATCCGAGTTCAGGTCCGAGGTCAACGATTTGCGACTCGTCCTGCTCGCTGGGAGGTTGGGCACCAAATCCGGACCGCGCCCTTTCCAAGGTCCGATGGTCAATGTCGTGCTCCAGCTCTTCATTGGCCCGCTGCTGATCACCTTCTGGCGTGAAGGCGGCCGGGACTGACCGGGAAACCTCAAGGAGGAAGCGCAGCTGGTACTGTGTGATACGAAGATTGAAATCAGTCATGTGGCCGGCCACCTCTGTTTCCGGGCGTTTGACACCGGGCTTGTGCTCTGAATATGTGACCTGAAAAGCTAGATCGACATGATCGATGAGCTCAAGTTCTTCGGATTTGTCATGGGGGTAATGAAGCAGTGAAGTGAGACGAATGTTGCGAATGCCGGCCGACAACTTCATGGCAATATCGGAGTTTTCGGAATCATCAAGAGGCAAAAACCGGTTCTGGGCGTAAATTTCACCCAAGTAAGCAGTCAAAACATCTCGATGAGGCCGGCCTGGAATGACGACCCGAGGAAACATGACAATTGGCGTCTTAATGACAACATCGAATCTGATTCTGCTGCTACTTTGCTGCAACTGGTTCGCCTGGTTGGCAGCAGCCTGACGAGCAGCATTGTAGATAGCTTGCATTCTGCCAAACTTGACAAGGAAGTTGAAGATTTTCCGGAACGGCTCTTCCATGAAATTGACCTTGACAGAGCCAGCACGAAGATAAATTGAAGAATCGTACCCGGGATACGTCTTTGGATTTTTGGCGTCAAACGTCTCATATCGGAAGTCGGCCAAATCATCGCCATGGATAGTGATGAGCTTGCGAAGGTCGGAATCAGGGGGCACACCCAGATTGACGTCGTCGGTGAGGGTCAGATTACCAAGTCGGGTAGAGAGGCGCATCGTACCGGCATAAAGGAACAATCCAACGTCAGCATGATTGAATGCTAACGTGGCTAGTCGTATCCCATCATTGTTCAAAATGAGACGAATACTTTTCAAGTCCACCTTTACTCGTATGGCCCCAGCTTCCGAGGACTGCCGTTCAGCTGGTGACTTAATCTCGCTGACGTTTCCGTCGGAATCCGTGCCGGTGACTGTGGGTGTTTCTGTCGACGGCTCAGCGGCATTGCTTGAGGGACCAGTGTTAGGGCCACTCGAGTTTCCGCCGCCATCGGTGAACGTGATGAGAACAAAGTCCAGCAGTGTCAATAGCGTCTTCCGGGTGACGATGAGGTTGATGGTTGAAACAGCCACGTTGACGTTCATCTCAACGCCTTCGTAGACAGGCATAAACTCGGGAGACTCCCTCTGGACGCGAACGAACTTAACATGGACCAGGGCTCGATGCTGCTCCTTGTCCTCAAAATCACCAGAAGAGATGATCGACTTGAACTCAGCTGGCGGGTTCGAGACAAAGTCGTCCATGACAACGGAGCCAAGGGACACCTCGGCGACCATGTCATACGACCTCAAGTAAAAGTTCAGGTCAAAGTCGTGCGCGGCGAGCTCCACCAGCAGCGAGTCTGCTTCTTTTCCGTCTGGGTCGCTTCGAAACAGAGAGCCGCGGAGCTCGTCCACGGCAAAAGTAAACTGAAATGCTCTTTGCTGAATCTTTAGCTGCTCACTGATGGAACCACCGCTGTTGGCATCCTCGAACTTGTCATCTTCGTCATTGTCTTCGTCAAGAACAATTGCTGTCTCTTGGAGTGTACTTAGGGACAGAAGCTGGGATGGCGGCCTGCTGTTTCGCTTCTTGGAGGCCGAGGCAGTGCTAAGGAGGCGAGGGCGATTTGGCTGCGACGGAGTAATTGTGTTGGGTGGCTCCTGTTCCCCAGCCAATCTCGGAATAGCAACGTCGATGATTTTCATGAGATTCTTGTACTTCGTATCGGACATGACAGCATGAAGCATAGGCATACGGCCAGACATCTTCACTCTTGTCAGGTTTGGAGCTTTGGGAACAATCGAAATCTCAACGATGAAGTCGAGGTTGATTTTCTCTACGATATGTAGAAGCTTCGTATTATCCTTGCTGACAAGCTGTGCCTTCGTCTCTTCGATGGATGGACCAATCAATACTTGGGTTGATGTCAGGTTGACGGTGAAGCGGTCATACATGAGCGACTCGAGGCGCTTGAGGTCGGCGTCGGTGAACGGTTGACTTTGCTTTGATTGAATCTCCTTTGTCGTGGCCGTGTCAGCGAGCTGGCTGTTTACACTGATGTGGCCGGCATCTAAAATCAAGCATATTGACTTTCGGGTTGTGATGCTTTGAGGAATGATGATCAAGGGAGCTTGGAGGTCCAGTTTGGCGTTTATGGTTTTGTGTTCCTCGAGAGCGAATTCGAGGCCAGAGCGCGTTTGCTCCCTCAGCCCTTCGACAGTTGCACCAGCCGACTCCATTAATGCCGTGATGGATTCCATATGACGCTCTGGGGGCTTAAAAAAATCCCATACGCCAACAACGAAATTCGGATTCCAAACAATCTCCAGCGGCTTAAGCTTGGCCGTGACAGCAATGTCCCCCTGGCCATCCAGCGGGTTTTGTTCGATCTGAAAGTGGAAGAACGAATCCCTGTCGACTGGATGAGCTTGCTCCAGGTCGTTTACTGAAACTCTTTTCCGCCTGCTGGTCCCTGGAGCGTCCTTGACGCGAACAATCTCCGTGAAGAGACTATCCGGGGTAGTACCATCATTTAAACGCAGGCCACCTAGACTTATGTCGAGAAAGAGGGAGTCTGGCCGTTGAAGAGTCTTTGCACGAAATACATCAAAGTGCAAGCTGAGGAGATCTTTTGGACTGGCCAAATGGGGGCTTTGCTTCAGAGTGAAGCTTCCAGTGCTGAGTGATGCTTCAATTTGCATTTTGACAGCATCTCGTGGCACGTCAATCTCGTCGGCAAGAGCAGCCTTCTCATCCCACTCGATCGCTTCATACAGCTCCTGGCGTTGCTGCTCGGTGATTTGTGTGTTCTCGGACTCGTCTGACGACTGCTGCTGCTGCTCTGCTGGCTTAGACCCCCAGGCCCATGCCAACCATCCTTGCTGCTGTGGAGGTTCTTGTTTTGGTTGGTTCTTCAGCGCAGCTGCATTCTCCTTCTTAAGCTGATTGCGAGCCAATGACCGCCAAAAGCGCAAATCCTCGTAGCCTAGCTTCCACTCCAGTTTTGTCAAGTCGTCGGACTCCTCGGGCGTGAGGACCAAATTCTGCTTCTTCTTCTTGAACAATTCAATGTAGCGCTTCCGGTTGTCGCGCCTTTCACGGAAGAAATCCCAGGTCCAGCGACGGTTGCGCTCGTGAATTTTTCCGAGGACAGCATTTCCAGCAAACTTGAGCCATGCCCGTGGGTCTTCCGAGGGCCGGACACCCTTGGGCTGGTACTTTTTGTATTCCTGGTGTCGAATGAAATAATGGAACAGGTCGACCATCATGAGGGCGTCGCGGTACTGGTGGTCGTCGAGCACAACGCCGATCTCGTCAAAAAGAAGCTTTGCCTTGAAGTGCGGGGCGTGGGCAGCGCCTGTCTTATCCAGCTCGACCTTTGCCTGGCCACTGACTGGCCGAAGGATAAACTGGTGGCGTGGCCATTCGGCGCTCGCGGTAGGCGATGTGTAGCCATCATCACTCTCACTGACTTCTGCGACCTGACTTTCGGACTTTGCGATCATCTCCTTGAAGCGGCTCAGTATTTCGTCATGTGGTGCCTCCTCAGTGTCGCTAACGGCCAGTTCTCGACCACTGCCCATCAACTGGCTGTCTGTATTCCAGTAAATGGCCAGAGCTCCGAGTGTGACAAGCTTGTTTGTGGCCTTGACGGCGGCTTGGATAAAGGCCGGGCGCCAGCCCTCGTCTGCGCTGATGGCGCTGAACTCCTCCAGAGTGACCCCGAGGGCGAACGGATGGCCAGGAGCGGAGATCGAGTCCTCGTAGCGGATGTGGATGTTCTTCACCGTGACCTGCAGGTTGTCGACGATCTTGGTGACCAGACTCTGGGTGAAGCTCTGGCTCTTCTTCTGCTCCTCGGGACTGAGGCCCTCCTGGGACCGCTCCTTCAGCAGCTCTGCCGAGTCCAGCTTTTCCATCTTGAGCCGCTGCTTGCGGCGCTCCTCCTCCTCTTCATTGTATTGGGCCTCCTCTTTGGGGGATGCGAGGAGGAAGACATCTTCGATGTAGATTTTGACAGGAGCACCACTGAGGTTCGACCAGGGAATGGTGAGGGTCAGCTGGCCCAGGTGGCCTTCGACGACGTTTATGGGTAGCTTGAGCTGGTCGAGAGCCTCTCGTTGAAGCTCGAGATCCCGCAGCTTGACGTCGCCCGACCAGATGCCGACCTTGAGTTGCGTAGGGTCAAAGTTCTTGACGTACATGCCCAGGAAGCGGTTAAGCAACCCGGCGACGAGGCCCTCGAGCATCTTGGCGGTCGTGTGTCGCTTCTGCGAGAGGCGTTGAGCCGAGGATTTGTGGTGATGCTCAGCGACGAGCGGAGCGCATCATTGCTCGGAAAATCGTGCGATGATGCAGAGACAACAAAGTCGTCGGGCACGAGATCAGGCACGGCTGATATGCGCAGTCGTCGATGGGGGAGGAGCGATTGGCAATTGTTGGGGACTGTGGCGTGGCGGATAGTCGCTGACGACCCAAAGTCGAGTACAGCATTCCGGTAAACCCTACGAACGAATGCCGTGTTTGCTCAGAAACAGGTAATAGTGGGGTTAGCGCCTCCGCCTTTGGCATCTCTCAGGCGGCAGATGCCAAGATGTATTCACCACTAGAATTAGCGTGACGAGTACTTTCTTATATTACGTCACAATTTAAGCTGGCAGTGATGGGAAGACTGACGGTAACACTTCGAGACAAGGCCGATCGGAAAGGCAATGATACTCCGTACTTTGGCACGATGACGTACGGGCCAAGGCCTCAGCCGGATAGCCATGATCGTGTATCTTACATATCTTCGGTGTCTCCCGACCAGAAGCTTTTTCTTGTCGCCCGTTTGCATCTGATGGTGATTTGTCGACTTTATTGTATTGATACCAAAACGATACGATGGCAACGGTTTCTCCTCGACGCGTTTTCCTTCACTCTGTAGCCTTGCGAGGGTATCTCAAGTCGAGGCCACTGGGGGCTGTCTACTCGACGGCAACTCGGCCGCTTTTGATCTCAGCTCTGGCAGATAGACAGTGGGCGGGCCTTTCCCACTTTCACCGTGGAGGCTTCGGAACCAGCTTTGCGCGAGAGATCCGTTTAGACTACTCGACAAAGAGAACCTCCGATTCGCAGGACAGAAAGAATGGCCAGAACGATGCCCGCACTATGACTGACGTTCCACCGATGGCTCATTCTATCATAAGTGAGCTTGTAAGGCGTCCTCCCTCGACTTTGTTTGCCGCGAGCATCTTACTCAAACTGAAGGGACACTAACGGTGACGTAGAAAATCGTTAGAGACGCCTTCACACTGAAGACAGTCCCTCTGGAGCCCTACATTCTGGGCCTTGCCAGCACACTTCCATACTTTGCAACGTCCATCTTCACTGTGTTCCTGGGTTGGAGTCTTCAGGGCGGTCATGGTCCAAACTCGCTAGCAGTAGGCCATGCTATGGCCCAACAATGGCTCCAGACACTGGAGCCCATACAGATGGGCTACGGTGCTGTCATTATCTCGTTCCTTGGAGCCATTCACTGGGTAAGTCGACTACGCTTACGCCTCGTTAGACTACGTACTAAAGAGTTTTAGGGTATAGAATTCGGGGAAAGGGTGCCTTCTGCAGATCGATCAAAGTTCCGATATGGCATAGGCCTTCTAGCTCCAGTCATTGCCTGGCCGACTCTTTTGCTGCCGGTTCAGTTTGGCTTGATTGGGCAGTTTCTCGCTTTCACACTTTTGTATTTTGCCGACACGCGAGCCGCTGCGCGGGGATGGGTTCCTGCGTGGTACGGTCCATACCGCTTTCTCTTGACTACGGTCGTTTGCAGTGCTATTCTCGTCAGTCTGGTCTTCCGTGCCAAATCTGAAGGCTCCGGGGGCACTGATATGCCGGGTCGCCTAGAGGAGGGCATGCACCAACGCGGGATTCCAGAGCAGCCATATGACGAAAGGTGGGCCAAGATGGAGCATCGAGAGGTTGAGGAGCGGAAGAAGGAAGAAAAGAAGGCTGAGCGCGAGCAAAAAAGAGTAGAGAAGAAGCAAGACGTAGGGGAAAAGAAACAAGTACGAGACAAGGAAGCGCAAGTCGAAGAGGAGAAGCAGACAGGCGAAGGAAAGAAAGAGGAGACCGAGGGGAAAAGGCCGTCAGATTAGGCATCACGCAAGACTGTGGGTGGAGATTGGGCAGCTTCATTATTGGGTATCACGTGATCACGTGATGTTTTGTTTCTGAATGGTTTTCAAGACGGCGACAGGTGGGCGCCCTATCACTCAATTAATCGTCTATTGCAACTGACATATGTCAACGTGGGCTTTGATGGCCTCGAGATACTGAGGTGTACTGGGGATTGTGATGTATTTAAGAAAGGTCGGTGACAGTTTTCGTGCTCCCATAGATAAGTACATCAAGATGGAAATAACCTCAACTGGTAGGTTTTAGTGGCTACAAAAACATCTCATAACAGTAGCAGAATATTTTGGGCGATTTTGATTTATTAAGTACATATCCTAAGTTTGTGCGAGAAAGTACGTAATAAAACAAAAAGAGGACGAGCTATTATTTGTACGTGCCAAAGGAGTAAACAAGAGGCGTTGTTGTGTGAAGCTTGACACAACCCAAAATTGCCATCCTCTTATGAACAGGATCCAGTTGTCCGGCCAGTACATTTCCACTCCCATCCCATCAACCAATAATTTTATTACTCGGCGTTCAGGTCACCGAGCCCTCAGAGTGAAAAAACCCTGGAATCACCGTATCGACAAGAACACGGGAGAGAGCTTACTCCTCATCCCTCCAGGAGTTGCGCCACTGGTCGGCAAGATCCGCGGCGTCGCCAACGGAGCACTTGGAGTCGAACTCGTAGTTGGCCACCTCGGCAAGACGATTGTCAATGTTGCAGTTCTTCTTCATGCCGAACCAGTTGCGAGACTTGATGACAAAGTCCAAATGGACGTTGCCGTGGACGTCGTTGACGGCGTGGAACTGGTCGACATTGCAGGACTTGAGGTTGTCGTAGAAGGCCTTGCCGGGCATGACATCATGAGGCTGAGCATACTTCTTGCCCTCGGGAATGCGAACAAAGTACTGAGTACCCTTGCCGTCGGCAGAAGGACGGTGGACACAGGCACCGTGGTAGCCAGCGGCAGCACCTTGGTAAAGGCACGCCATGGCAGCAATGGCCACAGCGATACAAGACTGGGTGAACTTCATTGTGAAGTTGAGGTTTGTATGTGAAAGTTGTTGTTTGGTAGTGAAGTTTGGGGTGTGAGGTGTATGTTCTGTATAGGAAAAGAAGAAAGATTATTCATTGGGGAGGGAATTGCTCATAATAAAGGTTTCTGAAATCAGGCCGTAGTGCTATTCAGTGCACTAGTCGTCATGACTAATGACCGTCGTGAAGTACCTTGAATCAGGTCCCAACATATCTGCGTATTAGTACGTCTGTTGGTTCAAGGTATTTTTTGTGCGAGGAACTAGTTGTACCAAGGGCCTCTTGTGTGTTATGCCTCATCATCGGGTTGGGAATTAAGATTCATCTGCTCCATATATGGTTGAACTGTCTGGTCTTCAGTCGAGGTATTGCGTGCTAACAGAGACCCTGAGTACATGTGAATAGTACATCTTGATGCAAATGCGGTTGGGAGAACCAATAAAAGGATGTACACGTTGTATCTACTTTGCATTATATTAAAACTACAAATCAGTCCTTGTGGATTGCGTCATATGATGCGCGGATTGGCTGTATGTATTGAGCTGCCACATCGTGCAAGTTGTAGAGCAGACACGCAAAAATCAACTCGAAAAAGCCGGTCTTTACCAAACGCCTGACTTCTTCGCGCCGCTCAACAAGTGCTCGGCTTAGCATGCGCATTTTCAGCACAGCACGTATCCGCAAGCTTTGAGCCCGAGTTCTTGCCGGAAGGTACGTCCAGGGCCGGGTTTCCTGTAAAGAAATCAGACGGCACGATATGGACGCTAAGCTTTTCGATGGGCCTACTTTGATTAGAAACAACGGGACGTGCGATACGGGATAATCAAACAGGCAGGGAATCGAAAATCATCCGCCAGATCGATGGCGATATCGACTAGGAACCATACGTACATGACGGGCCAGTCCTCTACACGCGGGTTGTGCGTGAGACCAAAGACGCTCCAGACGACAATGTCTTCGTCGAGGACGGGTTCGGCACGAGCAGCGGCGTCGAATACGCCCCCAATCTCGCGCCGACTCTGTAGGGTGTAGCGGCCGCCGGCGTAGAGTTCATCGTCGCGGTAGCGTGTGACCCAGAGGTGGTGCTGGGTGAAGAGGGCTCGCTGGGCCTGGATGCTGTCGGGATGGGCGAGCAGCAGCTGCGAGGGCGGCGCCAGGATCTTGTAGGAGACGGGGCGGCCGCTGATGGGATTGGCGATGGCGCGGTTCTGCACTTTGAAGATGCGGTGGTTGGCGGGGGCCAGATCGTGGCCGGAGGAGGTGGCGATCGGCGTCTGCCGCACCTCGTAGAGGTTGCCGCGCGGATTTGTGGCCGGGTCTGGTGCTACCGGCAGGCTCTCCTCCTGGACGAGCGTGTTGCGCTGGCCGTCGACGGACGGGTCGATGCGCAGACAAAAGAGATGCTGGTGGTTCTGGGCCAAGGCACCCGGGCTCACGACGGTGCCCCAGTTCGGTGGCTTGGCGTCGGCATCCATGTGCACGACAGACACGATGCCGGTGGCGCGGGCCTCCATCTCGATGCCGGCAGCCTGGTCGAGCTTGAAGGCGAAGACATACTCGTAGTTGGCCAGCGTGATGATGAACTGCACGACGAGCTCGCGACGCCGCGTTGCTACAGCGCGTCCGGTCCGCCAGTTGGTGTGCTTCCAGCCGAGGCCGTCGTCTTGCTCGTGCAGACAGATCACATTCCTTGTCACCACGGGAGTGCCGTCGTTCTCCGTCAAGACGCCGTCAAAGTACTATGCCGTATCAGCACAACGAAACCCAAAGGAATGCAGGACAGGGTCTAGCCCGCCGAATACCTACCTTGATCACGCCCAGACAGTCGCAGCCGAGCGTCAGATTGTTGACGCAGTGGCCCAGGCCGCCATCCCCAAAGTCAAAAGCCTGTTTCCGGTGGTAGGGCGGCCGAGGGTCAGCATAAGGGACCGTCTGCATCGTTAGTAAGCGACACAAATGCAGAGGCCACGATGCTGCGAGAAACATACCATGTCGCTGAGGCTCAGGCGGTAGAGCACCTCACGGCCGTCGTAGCGCACGTCATGCAAAACGGCACCCTCGCGCGGATTGAAGGTCACGCGTAGCCGCCACTTTTGCCACTGGATCAGGTTGCCATCGGACACGGAGAAGCTTGGTCCATCCGGCTGAACGATGCTCAGGGGCTTGACATCTGTGCGCGTACCGCCGGGCAGTAGCTCAGGCACATACTCGGCGCTTCGGGCATGGTCAAGTAGACGACTGGTCTTGCCGGTCTTTGCAGTCTTACCGACCAAGGGGTCACCCTGGCCTCCCGTTGCAGGCTCATCGACGCGGACGATCTCGCGCGTGTGGGCGTCTATGATGGGGATGAGCGGGATGGGATAGGCGTAGAAGTTTGAGTCCGGGTTGCCGTTTCGGGTGTCGCGGGCGAAGCAAAGGCACTGGAAGAAGCGTGTGTAGCCGTCTTCGGGATCAGGACCGCCGTAAGGCCAGGGCTCGAGGACAACCTCGAAGCCCTCGGGCAACTCGTAAGCCTGAATCTTCTCCTGGAAGAGCGTCGACGCGCGGACCGCTTTGACCGCAGTTTCGAACTCGTAGCTGTTAATCGTCAGCGGCAACAATATATTATGGCGTAGCTTACTTACATCGTGAGGCTGGCGTGATGCTCTGTGCCGACAACCTTGTGGCCAATACTTGTCCGGGATCGCACGTCTATGATCGTCTCATGGTCCTCGGGCACATTGGAGCCACCGATCAAGTGGTAGTGGGCCTCAGCGAGACGAGGTGGCCGCGGCGTGTCAGCAGTGACCTTGCCGGCGTGCTCGAGCTTCAAGAACGACAGAACCTCGGCCTTGGGCGGCTCAAGGAGGTATATTGTGCTAAAGTTGATGACGCAGTTGGGATGCTGGGCCAAGACGACGTTACGCGTTTGAGCTGTCTCCTCGAGGCTTAGAGCCGAGAGTGGATGTGGGAAAGCCATGATGATTGGAGTGATATGTCTGAAGTGATTTTATCTGAAGCGCTTTCAAGGAAGATACAGGCAGATGTCAAAGACGTCTAACAGACTAAGCTATCTCTTGACGTTGTGGTAGGCCCAAGTAGACCCAATATATGGAAGACGGACGGGAGGCCGCTCTCGAGACGGGCATGCTTCGATGATTATATGACGGCGAGCAACGACATACGGAATGCTTGTGGGATCGTATTGGACCAGTGTTGCGGTTCTACTTTCTCTATTCGGAATTGAGCTCATATGCCGTGCTACTTCACATCGGAATTCCAAGCTATTCCGACTTTGTTCCGAGTCCTTCCGCCATCCAACCAGCGAGATGGCGGCCTGGACTCACAAAAGCGGCGTCTAAGGCTTGAACCAAGAACGGGTTTAAAAACCATGCCTCAATCTACAGAGCAGACTGACCCGACATCCGGCCAGGCTGTTGCTATCATACACGTCCTCAGTCTGTTGCCCGCCGACTCTTGGCGAGCCATCCACTTTATATCAGCCACTGAAACCGCTGTGAAATCTCGCCACCCTCGCCCACCAGTCCTCCGTGGTCGCCCTCGCCCACCGCAAACGGGTCGCGCTCCATGCTGTCGCCGGCCAGCTGCTGTCCTTGGCCGAAGAGGTCAAAGATCGTCTGTAGGTCGTTGTTGACCTGAAACATGTCCGGCGCCGGTCCAGAGAACGTGGTGCCTCCGTAGAACGGATCAGCCACGTGCACATAGGGCGTGTCGGCCCAGAAGTGCCCGTGGCCACTGGCCTCACCGGCAGCCATGCCCGCGCCCGTGCTTGTCATGTCCGTCGCAGTGTGGGCAACAGTCGCAAACAGGCTGGCTGTTGGCGGTCCCTCGGCGGCTGTGTCTGTGGGGACGGTCAGAGGCGCCGCTTCGCTGTGCGGCCTCTCCATCGGTACTCTTCCCTCCGGCATGCCGGGCTCTGGCGCCTCGGGAGCCTGTGGGGCCTCGGGAGCGTCGGCACTCTCGCCGAGCCCGGCCCGCCGCAACACGGGCAGCAGGCCCCGGATGCTGTGCCAGAGCCGCCGGCTTGCCATACTGTGGCGGGAGAAGCAGCGGATCAGGCCGATGGCGTCCTCGAAGTTGCGGCGGCAGGGCTCGGCAAAGACGCGCGGCGCGTGGCAGACGGCGAGGAAGATGACGGCGAGCGCGCTCAGCAGGAAGCAGTGGAAGGCGTGCTGCTGGCGCGCGTACATGTCGGTGCTGGCGTGCAGGTGGTTGAGCACCTGGATGCTGTCGACGGCGATGTCGACGACGAGCCAGGCGCCGCGCAGATTGGCGGCGATGGCGGCCGGACTGCGCAGACGGTGGCGGTGCACGAGGATGCGCAGCGCGTTGGCGCGCAGGTACAGCTCGGCACGCAGGCGGTGCAGCACCGCTGGCTGGGCGCGCGGCGCCAGGCCGAGCCGAGGGTGTCGCAGCTGCAGGTCGGCTGGGATGCTCGCGAGCCACTCCTGCGTCTGCAGGTCCAGCTGTGCGGCGCGCTCGTCCGTCAGCGCCGACGCGGCTGTCCGCCCGGACACGGTGCCCGAGAGCTGCGGCAGGGCGGCCCAGAGGTGCGAGCACAGCCGGCCATAGCCGATCATGCACTGGAGATATGGACTCTCGCTGCCCTGGAATTGTCAATTCGCTTGGAGCTGGTCGTAAAACGTTTGTCTTGGTTCCGTTCCGGGTTTCTCATGGGACGGAAACACGCAATGGACCATGGCCACCTCTTGGACTACTTACCGGCTCGGGGAGGTCCGGGTCGATGTCACGGTCAGCCAGTACGTACGGCAGACTCGTGCCCAGGCTCCAGCGGCGGTCTAGCACATAGATGCTCCAGAACACGCGTGTGGCTCGTCGCCTAGACTCGGCCGTCTTGCAGTTTTCCATGAGGCTTTGTCGCCGGTGTAGGCCCATCTCAAGCATCTCACGAGCAGCTACGCTGATGGCACGCCAGGCCAGGAGATCCTGGTCAATATGAAAGTAGTAGATACTCTGGTATGTCAGAATGGGCGAAGCGCAAACGGGGACAACATGAGCACGTACCAGGACTGACAGCAACTGGGCCTCCCTCAAGTCCGCGTCCGGACTGGCAATGCATGACACGTTGCGCTCGACCGGGCTGACCAGCATGTCGCTGATGTCGTTGCGTCCCTGTGCCTCTAGCACGAGCGCCGTCGCGACAACGACACGCGCCAGAGCGGCATCGCCGGCGCCCGTGGATGCGCGCGTATCGGGCAGCAGCACGCTTTCGTGGTGCCGCAGACAATGCAGCACATCGTCGAGGATGGCCTGTGGCCGCGCCGCAAGGTCTGCCATGACGACCACGGGATCGACGGCGTTGACCTCCTCTTCGTAGATGCCGAGCAGCCGCACGACCTCCGAAACCGACCAGTTGACGTGGAGGCCAGCAGGAGCGGCGCTGGCTTCGACGTCCGCATCGGTGTCTGTCAGCGGCTGAGCGCCGTCATGCTGCTGGCCACTGTGCTCGCCGCCACTTGTCCGGTTCGGCAAGTCCCCTACCTGCTGCAGCATCCGCTCCCCAAGCTGCAAATCAAATTCAGACCGTGTTGGCCCTACAAACTGCGGCTGCCGCCGGACCCCTGGCGCCTGTGTGTTCGGCGTGTCCGTAAAGGCAGCCGAAGAGTGCGATAGAGTGAGCCCCTGCTTGGTGGCCTTTTGTATCTCGCCCACGGCGGTGGCCAACCCGCCCACCTGCCGTCGTAGTAGGGCCAGCTCGCCGAGCAGCAGCCGGAGCGGGTCACCGTCCAGCGGCGGTCGTTCCCGCTCGCTCACAGACGAGGCTCTGGCCAACCGCGGCAACGTCTCGAGGTTGCACGGGACATTGGCAGCGGCGCACCGCTCGCAGCTGAAGCTGTCGGCGCTGGAAATGCACTTGAGCTTGCGCCTCTTGCACAGATCGCTGGCGATGTTAACAGTGGTCTGCCTGTTATGCAAGCCAAGCCGCAGAGACGTGCTTCTTATGCATGTCTTTGGCTTCGTCCAGTTGTTCCAATGACTCACCATGCGTTGGATGTGTACTTGCCTCTCTTCGATCGCGGCGTATCCGCTCCATCGTGGGATAGCCGCTTGTGCCCCAGACCAATTGCCGTCTGGTTCTCCATCGCCGTGGAGTCTGCAGGGCTGAAATGCGCACTCATTGCTGCGACGAGAGGATTCCGTACATGAAGTAACAGCAATTCCGACTTCAATTCCGGGTTCGAGATCCCCCACATTGTGAGAAGGGTTAGTCCGTTTACGGCATAGACCCCTGCTCTTTGGACGAAGCTAGTCTTCTTACAGCGTACGAGTATGAGCACAGTGTGGCTTCTGCCCAAAGGACGTCCGTACTCGTACGTAGTCTGTACTAGCAATGGCTCCTGCTTGCTGTAGTGTGTGGCAGCCTCGGCTCGTACTACGTGCGCCTGCGAGTAATTCACGTTAGTGGTGCCGGAAGCACTCAATTATCCTCCATTGGCAGCCTGTTTCGCTTCGGCCAGTAGCCTGAATAGGAGGTCCCAAATTATCCCCTGTTCGCGCCTTCCTCGTCGGCACCGCATTACCCCGCAGGTTCTCATCCAGCATTGCAGAAGCCTTGGCGGGGCTGTTCCAATCATCTCTTAACCTACCCGTCCACCTACAGGTTTAAACTTCAGCCTTATTTGTCTGGACGTAACGTGAAATTCATAGCAAACTTAGTCTTGTATGAGCCTAACATAATACATTTCATAGCAAACTTAGTCTTGCCCGATCCTAAATTCAAGTTCATAGCAAACTTAGTCTTGTATGAGCCTCTAGGGATCCGTCTACATTCTGGCCCATCTTGTTCCTAGACGTCAGACATCAACTTACAACTTCATAGCAAACTTAGTCTTGTATGAGCCTAACATAATACATTCATAGCAAACTTAGTCTTGCCCGAGCCTACGATCAACTTCATAGCAATCTTAGTCTTGTATGAGCCTCAAGGGGTCCGTCTACATTCTGGCCCATCTTGTTCCTAGACGTCAGACATGCCGGCATGCAGTGGCTTCGCACGACCTACGCCACTAAATCGATATTCTCCCAGTACACGGCGCCCAGCACGGTTGAATTGGGGTATCGTCTGCAACAGGACGGCACGAGGGAATAGTGTTCGCGTCAGCAGCATCAACCGCCGATATGAAGCACATGGAGTTCTTCAGTACAGCGAGAAGACTCACGCGAGGCTGACAACGAGGGCAGTTTCGGCTGGTGCTACGAAGTCGCGAATGTGGACGACCAGAGAGTCCTCAGACAGGGGGTATGTCCGGGGCTGTTGTAAACGGCTGCCAGACCCTGGGCAGGTGGCTAAAACCACGAGTACGGAGTAGAGAGAGCCGCTGCATCGTGTATTCAGACACCACCAGTGGTAACGCCAGCGAATCACTACTAGCAATAAGGTCCTTGGATATATCTGTCCTCCTCATCGATCTCGCCGCAGAGAGTGTTGGCAATGACTTCCGGGAATACTGGCAGAGGTTTCTAAGAACATGCGTAGGAAATACAGACTGCACTCGCCGGTCGCCAAGCCACACATCACCGTGTCCAATACGCAGGACGACGTCATTCCCACACACCAAGGCGACTTCTCCGGCCCACTGTTAGCCTTTGCCGACACGGCCCTTGTACCACTTATGGCCAGCTGGCTGTCACAGCTGGTTGCATTCATCGAGGTAGCCGCCCCGCTCCAACTTAAGCATAGCCACGACGTGGAACGACTGAAATCCTACGGGGTACAGCGTATGCTGTCCGGCAAAGCCCCCAGATGGCCGTTCTCCGAGACTGACGAGCGCCGCCGCGTTGCAGCGGATCTGATGGACCTTGGTAGCCACCTCACGTTTGCTGCGGTCGACGCCAAGGAGCTTCTATTTGATCCACTTGGCGGCGATCCTACACACTTTCCGACTTTTCTGCTTTGGTCCAGAATGGTGCATACTCCGTACCTAGATCAGAACTTGCTAGCCGGTGTGGTCAAAGTCAACTAAACCTGAAAAACCAAGCTCGTCTCACCTACCACGCAATTTAACCTGGCCCCGGTCTAGTAGTGCGGTAGATGTGGGAGTGCCCAGATGCAGCAACACAGCAACGAGACAGAAAAGTACAGCAAGACGCAGCAAAAAACGCGGCGATTGTGTTCAGTGGTTCCGGGAAGTCATATTATTGCAAATCAGTCAGACAATCAACGAGCAGCTACCCTGTCGAGCCAAAACAACGCAGTTGAAATAATATTAGACTGGCGAAGCATAACAACTAACAACAGGGTTGGTGAAGCCTTGCAAAGCTTATCAGATACTACATATACCTACTTATCTTAATCTGCTTCTGTCTTCTTATGCGTGCGTACGAGTACGTACTACCTCATACGCTGTAGTCACGATGGCGTGACTTGGTTCTATTAAAAAAGACTAGGACTTGCAGTGTCGTACGAAGCAGGCATGAGCACGGTTGTACTAATCGTACGTGCCTTTATATTAGTCAATTGCTGCATATATCGCCTTGTCTGTCTCTACCCCTGCTTCTACACTAAATAGCGGTGTATTCTGACTCTGCTAGGGAGATAATTTTACCACAAATGGACGAGATGCGTTTGATTATCTCTTGACCCTTGTCGGTTTACACACGTCCATTCACGTGCACCGGGTCTTCTCCTGGTTTTGGTGTACTCGCCACGATCAGAGCGCCGTTCTACTCCGTGCACATCTTTTTCTTTACACTTTCCGTGACTCAGGGATAGATGTGTTCTGCATACGTAATCATCCGTTGTAAGCGTGTGGAGCTGTCTGCAGGGCTACAGGGCTACTTCGCTTGCACTTTTGCCCTTTTAAGATAGCGATCTGTCCTAGCACTACCCATTGACATTGTGTACGAAGTAATAACCCGTACGGAGTAAAGTGGTCGCTACAACTGTAACAGGGGTAGTCCACGCGCTGCAGGCCTCCCTAGCCGATAATGTTCACGATAGCGCCACATAGCGTTAAACTCAGCTCGATAGCCGCGAAAGCACGGCCTTTTTACTGACGCACGAGCTATCGATCGTACGACTTTTCATTATCGGCGAGAAAGAAGCGTATCACAACGGTGCAAGCGTGCCCGGCAATCTTCAGAGGCCGGGGGGTGAAGTGTAGCTGCCTCTGCGTGTGGATCAGAGTGCGGAGTATGTTTACGCGCATTATTTACAGAGTAGACCACGCGACGGTGTCAGGGAGAGGGGGGGCATGGTTCGTACGAGCAGAAAGAGAAAATCAGAGCGTGTACGGAGTATTAATAGGTTGAGCCGCCTTTGCTCTTCTCCCCCAGGCTTGCGCCATGTATATACAGACAGACGTAAATTGACAATTATTCCGGGTTCGTCGTTCGCTTGCAGCATGCCCTCTACCAATCCAACACAATACACTCCCAGAGGTCAGGCAGTAGACCAGGGCCGTCCTGTCCGGATAGCCATCATAGGGGCCGGTATATCGGGCATCTGCCTGTACATCCGCCTCTTGCAGCACGTTCCTACGGCCAGAATCACCATTTATGACAAGAATCCGGATCTGGGTGGCACCTGGTACGAGAACAAGTACCCCGGTGTCGGCTGTGACATTCCGAGCCACGTGTACCAGTACTCGTTCGAGCCCAATAGAAAGTGGTCCAAGCTGTTCGCCCCCGGGTCCGAGATCCTCGACTACATCAAGGGCGTGGCGAGCAAGTACGGCGTCGACAAGAAGATCAAGTACAGCACAAGAATCATCGGAGCTCGGTGGGACGATGACCAGGGCGTCTGGGATGTGGAAACAGAGCAGGTCGACTCCGAGGACAATGTCGTGCACAAAAAATCAAAGGCCGAGATTCTCATCAGCGCGGTCGGCGTCCTGAACAACTGGAAATGGCCCGAGATCGAGGGCCTGGACGACTTCCAAGGCAAGCTGCTCCATTCGGCAAACTGGGACCCGTCGTGGTACGTTTGTTTTCAATACCATCCTTCCTCCACCGCCCTTGTGCTCGTCTAATAAACAAGGGATTACTCCGGAAAAAATGTGGCCTTGATCGGGAGTGGCTCTTCGGCCATCCAGATCCTACCTCATCTCCAGGAAAAGTGTAACCAGGTGGACAATTTCATCCGCGGTGGGACCTGGATTAGCAGGTCTTTTGGCTCGACGTTTATCGAAAATATCTTGAGCCACAGCGACGAGCCCGGAAACTACACATACACAGAGGAAGAACTGGCCCGGCTGGAAGACGACGAATACTACCGCAACTTGCGTCGCGAATACGAGGTCTCGATCAGCAAAGACTTCCCACGCCTGTACCCCGGCTCGCCCGAGGAGAAGGCAGCGACCGAGCAGATCAAGGTCATCATGCGCTGGAAGCTCCTCGAGAAGCCGGGCCTCTTCGAGAAGCTGCAGCCCACGTTTGCGCCGGGCTGCCAGCGCCAGACCCCGGGCCCCGGCTACCTCGAGGCCCTGGTGCAGGAGAACGTGGATGTCATTGACACGCCCATTTCCAAAATCACCGCGACGGGCGTCGTCGATGCAGACGGCGTCGAGCACAAGGTCGACGCCATCATATGCGCCACGGGCTTTGACTGCAGCCACATGCCCCGGTTCCCCTTGCAAGGCCGCGGCGGCCAGCTCCTGGGCGACCGCTGGCGTCTGCGGGCGTCTGCCTACATGTCGCACTCGGTGCCCGGATTCCCCAACTTCTTCGTGGTCGGCGGACCCAACTCGGCTTCGGGCATTGGCTCTCTCCTGCTGATCCTGGAGTCGATTATCGGCTACGTGGTCAAGGCGGCGCAAAAGATCAGCCGCGAGCAGATCCAGGCGATGGAGGTGACCGAGGATGCGCTGAACTCCTGGGAGGCCACCGTCGACCGGTTCTTCACAAACACAGTCTACATGGACAAGTGTGACAGCTGGTACAAGTACCGGAACAAGGTCGTGGGCCTGTGGCCGGGAAGCAACGAGCATGCCATCAAGACACTGCAGAACCCGCGGTGGGAAGACTTCACCTACAGTGTCGTCGAGGGAATAGACCGGCTGGGGTGGCTAGGAAATGGCTGGACGCTGGCCGACGTGAAAAGAGAAGGCCTCGGGCAGTATGTAGACAACGTAGATATCCCGCCTGTTCCCAGCGACGAGAGACTTCAGCGGCAGCCCTGAAGAAAAGGGTAACTGGCGCGCCATTCTAGCTCTCTATCACCCAACAGCCATTATTTGAATAACATACCCTGGTACCTTCTCTCATGGTGTCGTGTTTCAGCAAGGAGCTCAAACCGATGAGGCCAGACACGCAGTCTCCAAAGAGTCAAGACAAAAACTGAAGCTCTTGATTCCTCCCTTTGTTTGCGTAGTTAAGGTCTTACAAAGGCGTACATCAATATCAGCACAATCAGTGCAACGTCATATGACGCTACTTGGCCAAGTCACCAGAGGAAAGGGTAGCCATCAAGTCAATAGACCGTAGGGCAGCCCACGTGATGGCAGACAAAGACGAAACATCGCACACGTCTGATATCCAAGACATCATCACCTGGCTTAGTCTTCCCCGCATATAAACAGCTGCCGGCTGCCAAAAGCGGAGAGGACCCCCTGAGCTTTGGCGTCTCGGAACCCCTTTCCGATCGGATGCAATGGGGATTGGCCAACTTACAACCACGCAGCAATTCTGCTGCCACGCCACAACTGCCGTCCTCCGGTCTCGTAGTCTAGTAATCTTGCTGTTGGCTTGTCGGTGCAATAGGATCCTGCTCCGTCACGGGGCACCTGATCTGGGAAGTAGAGAGTAAAGGTGTCTGCCCCGGAATGTGTCTATGGCCATAGAGTCCTCTGCCGGCAGCATTCCTTCCCCAACATGCTGCGCCATGCTTCTGGGCGGTCGTAGCCAAACGCCACAAAGCGGAGTACGTCTCGCTTCCCCGCAAAATCAGACAGCAGCAGAGTAGTATCTGGGGAGGATCCACGGCGCGATGGGGGTCGCAATCTATTTATGAGCCTGTCCGCGGGCTCGGCAGCTGTGACAGACTGGCCGTCTCGCCTGAGGCTTATATACCAGGAGTAAGCTCCGCATTTCACGCGACCTGGAAAAGACTGTAGAGACGGCGGCTGAGACATCTTTGAATTCGTGGGCCCAGAACCGACCTGCCCAGGACAGACAGTTCCCTTGATCTTTATATCATCTCCCAGTTGTCAACTTCGCCGCGTCCGCACGTTTACTTGCCGTATTCTTACCCTCCATCATGAGTGCCCAACGGGTCGAGACGTCCCTGTGGGCGAACCGGAAGTGTCTGCTCATCTGTGTTGTTGTGTCCGCCGCCAACATGCAGTACGGCCTGGACGCTGCTTCCATAGGCGGTCTACAAGCGCTTCCCGGCTTCCTGCGCGTCTTTGGCTATGCCGATCCGACCAGCGCGAGCGGCTATTCCATAGGAGTGCGTTTTTGCTTTTATTTTATTTTGTTTTTCTTTCTGTTCATGTTCTCCAGTTGACTCCGCCCTCTTCATCTTGAATCTGACACCGTCCAGAGCACGTTCCAGCAGCTCATCAGCTCGCTGCTCACTCTCGGCGCCTTTCTGTCCTCGCTCTTTGCCGGCTCCTTTGCCCACTTCCTGGGCCGCCGCCCGGCCCTCTGGCTCGCCTGCCTGTTCGCAGCGGTCGGCTCGGCCGTCCAGATCGGCACGGAGGACAAGGGCGTCGTCTACCTCGGCCGCCTCCTGCTCGGCATCGGCAACGGCTTTCTCGTCACCTTCTCCAACATCTACACGTCCGAGGCGGCGCCGGCGCATCTGCGCGCCGTCATGGTGGCCCTCTTCACGGAATGGGTGAATGTTGGCAGCATCGTCGGCGCCAGCATCACGTACGCGACCCAGGATCGCCTGGACAAGTCGTCGTACCAGATTCCCATTGGCACCTTTTTCATCGTGCCCGTGCTGCTCTCGATCGGCCTCCTCTTTGTGCCGGAGTCGCCGCGCTACCTCATGTACAAGGGCCGCACGCAGGCGGCGCGGCGCGCGCTGGAGACGTTGCGTGGGGACTCGTTGGACCACGAGCAGCTCGAGCTCGAATGGGTCGAGATGGAGCGTGGCATCGAGGAAGAGCTGCGCATGGCCAGCTCCATCGGGGCGCTCGACATGTTCAGGGGTAAGTCGGGTGCTGTCTGGGTGTGGTCGATCCCCTCCTGATCCGGCAGCATGCTCGATTCGATGCCGCGAGGCTGACCACCCAGGAACGGACCTCCGCCGGACGCTCCTTTGCTACGGCGTCATTGCCTCCCAGGCCGGGTCGGGCTCGTGGTTTGTCATATCGTATGTGACCTATTTTTTCATCGTCTCCGGCATCAGCACCGAAACCGCGTTCCGCTACTCCATCATGAACACCTGCCTCGGCCTTGTCGCCGTCAACTTGGGCATCTATGTCATGCGCCATCTCACCGGCCGCCGGGGCATCCTCATGGCTGGCGCCATCTTCCAAGGCGCATGGATGCTCGGGATGGCCATCGCCGCCACGGTCAATAGCCACGGCACCGTGATGTCGCGCAACTGCCTCATCGCCTTCATGTCGCTCTACCAGTTCAGCTACAACATGTTTGTCGGCAACGCATCCTACCCTGTCGCCACCGAGCTCGTCAGCACGCGTTTGCGCTCGTGGACCGTCGGCTCGGCCATCAGCCTCGGCTACTTTCTGGCTTGGCTGACGGGTTTCTGCTCGCCATACTTTATCAACCCGTCCAACCTCAACTGGGTGAGTCTGGTTTGCTTTTCTTTCAGTGCATATTCAAAGAATGCCTGCTGATCCCGCCAGGGCCCCAAGTACGGCTACATCTGGGCCGGTTCGAATCTTGCCTGCTTCTTCTTCTTCTACTTCTTCGTTCCTGAGCTGAAGGACCGGTCCCTCGAAGAGATCGACGAGCTCTTCGCAAAACGCGTGCCAACATTCAAGTTCAAGTCCTACCAGACCACAATCCGCGGCGATGCGATTCTCGAAGTCCGCAAGCAGGAAGAAATGGTCCACGGGACGACACCAGCCGTCGAAAAGAGCGGCACCGCTGAGATGGTAGAGGATATCAAAGATGCTTGATGGATCTCGTAGCAAGAGCAAGTATGCGTGTCGAGTATGGTCACCAGCAGCTGTCCAGAATTACACGAGTTTCTACGTACGTGCCAACGAGACGTTCATGACTGGCCTGGAAACGCAAACACATAAAACTGCATCGTCGAGCTTGACAAAACCGCAAGTACATGACCGCCTATCGTACAGGATTCTCGACTCATACATGCCACATATCCAACAAAAACTAGAAAGACAAAAATGCGAGAACTGACCAGGAGCGCCCGAGAGTAGGCCCCCCGAGAACCCAAGTTCCGCGGACAGAAATCAAAAGTATGGGATTTTCCAAAACCCGCGCACCCTTCTATAACCAGGTGGTCAGCTCTGGTTGTAGAGCACGTACCTCCAGATAGATACCCCAAAACCCAGTATAAGCGCGCAAGCCCCTCACAAAATCAAAACGTAGTCCAATCCGAGCTCCCGCGAAGGGGAACAAGCCTAGTCTAGACCACGACCTCGTCTTCATCTGGGCCCTCCAGGCTTGTTCGTCTCTTGGCTTCCTTCACACGGCTGATCTGGTGTCCATCTTCGCCGATCACGGCCAGCCCATCATCCGCCTTCTCACTCGACGTACCGACAGGCGTCTTCTCGTCTGGCAAGCTCTCCTGTCCGTCCTTCTCGTCTGCGCCGTCCTTCTCCTTCTTCTCCATGATCGGCACACCGAGCGCACGGAGCCGATCGAAGGGCCATAGACCACGACCAGTCGTTCCGCCGGGACTGCTGTCGGTAACGGCACCAGCATTGCTGGCAGTGCTGTCTGCAGATACCGTCGTTGGCGGATGCACAGCCAGCGGCTTGAACAGGATCGGGTCGTGCTGGCCAAAGAAAAGGCCACCGCTGGAACTGTTTGGTGGCGCAGGAGCTGCCGGCACAGGAACATGCGTGCTGCCGGCACCATCTGCACCTCCCACCTCCGGCATGGCAAAGTCGCCAAACTCGTCATCTTCGTCATCATCGCGCGCCTCAACGCCACGGCCGCGGTCGACTTCGTCGTCGGAGCTGCTGTCACGGCCATCGCCAAACTTCTCCTCCTTCTCGCTGACGACGCCTGCATTGTTGCGGTCGCGCCGCACCATCGATCGCCACCAACCGCCGCGGTTCCAACCGAGCCCAACATGGCTGGTACCGTCACTGCCACGGCTACCGTTCAGCGCCATATCACCGTCATCGTCCTCGTCTTCAGCCTCGTCATCATCCTCGTCCTCGTCATCCTCGTCGTCTGCAAAAGGGTTCTGAGGCCTTTCTTCAGACAACTCCCGGCCAGCAATAGCAAACTCTGTTTCGTTGTCATCCTCGATGCCGTCGATCTCATCCCGGCCCTCCTCGGTAGCTGCTGCTGCCTCGGCGTTCCGCTTGTTCATTGCTAGCCGAGCCGCCAGCTGCAGGCGTGCTCGCGACGGGGGCGTGTTCAGAGGTGGCGGAGGCGGAGGCGGCGGGGGGATGGCTGGCGGGAGCATGGATGACGAGGAAGACGCGTTCAGCGGGTCGGTGTACGCCCGGAACTACTGCAGTGTTAGCAACGCGTACCCCCAAGTATACCACGAGATCACGTAAGTGGGCGATGAGCTTGAGCAGAGCAACTGGCCACTCCGGCCTCCTGTCGTAGGGTTGGCTGAGTTGGTCGAGTTGGTAGTCCCTTGGGACGAAATGGCACAAAGGCCATCGCATTGGAGACTTCCAAAATGCAAAAATGCACGGGGGATACGCCCAAAATTGCAACCAAAATGCACACTGCATCAGCGCTCGATAGGAAATGGCAAGTCTTCTGATGCTATACCAACACCAGACACAATACCTGCTGGCCAACTTGGCGTTTGGTGAAGCGCAGAATCACTTAACAGCGCCACGCAGAATCCCTTTCCATCAGATGCTCCATAACAATGCTCTCAGCCACATCGAGCCAGACAACCACAACCGCGCATCACCACCTCGCAAGATCTTACTAGGGTTCTAGGGTACTCTCAGAACCCAGCATCAACCCATCCGCCTCGAACTCAGTGCCTCCGATAGAAGCAATGAGCCATACTGTCTTTCCATCGTCGAGGAACATCTAGGCCTTCCTGCGTCTTTTTGCAGTATTGCTGTGATAGGAGATCCGAAAATTCCTCAAGTGTGTCGTAGTCCTGCGCCTTATCAAAATCCGATTGATCCTCACGCTGCCCACTTGGCATAGAAACCACTGGTCTCTGCGGCTGCTTCGAGACTTCTCCAGGGGCCACATCCTTCGTTTCGACCGTTTCGTATATATCACATCCGCCATCCTCCTCGTCGCTGGTGTATCCATTTGGATCGTAAGGGCCATCCTCGTCGGAATCTACATCATCTAAATTACCGGCTCGCTGCCAGTTGCTCTGCGCTCCATCGAAGCCCACCAACTGGAAAGAACGTCGGTAGGGATGGGGTGCACTGACCTCACTGTTCACGTCCTCGTCATTTTCATCAGCGTCCTCATCGTCCTCATCGCTCGAGCTGTGGAAACCTGAGGAGATTCCGGCACTGATCGAGAATGGGCTGATACCCCCATCATTGCCCTGAAAATCGAGGCTTCCGTTCAGGCCAGCGTCGGCCAGTGCAGAAGACGCGCCCTGCAAGTTATTCAACCCAAAGGACGAGCCGAGATTGCTTAAGCCAACCGCAGCCAGCCCAGATGCGGCTGCTTGGTTGCCCATATTCACGTCTGGCCGGACGCCGCCGAGCACAGCGTTGTCGCGCTCTCGTGTCTCCGCCAACGGGCCCTCGACATAGTTGATCCAATCCTGCGACATCACCCGGTCAAGCACGACGTCCGAAAGCAACTCGGGCGGGTGGCGTTCAGTGAACTTGACAACCTCCTCTGCTATCAGTGTCAAGTGTCCCATGTAGCCCATGCGCGTACGAGTTGCGGTCTGCGACTTCTCCGAGGCGATCTGGCCATTAATAATTTGTGTCGTGATATTGGCCGACTCGAACAACGAGATTGCGAGGTGAGGATTGAAGCCCCGGTCCATAGGTCCATTAAACACTTGCTGGACAACGTCATAAACAACATTATGAAGGAAGTTGTTCCAGGAGTACGAGAAGAAGAAAGACTACAATGTCAGCAAGCAGGTCAACAGGCTTCCAGACCTCTGCGCAAAAAAAATAAACTCACCAAAATTGTCGGAACGACCTGGTGTTCCACAAACTGCATCTTCAGGTAGTCTCCAACAACGGGCTCAACATCAACAGTTGTCGGTGCACTGCTCAAAGGCTCCTCGGACAGCGCTTGTGCTACGACAACAGATCCTTCTCCCTCAGGATAGACGTTACCATTGCCCGCAACTACTGTTGCCTCAGCCACCTCAGGAGAAGTCTCCGGCTCGACCTCGTTCTTCTTTTCGCCTTCTGGGGCAGACTCTGCGGGCAGTTTCACTGTCTCTTCTACTGAATCTGAAGCCTGCTTGTCCTCCCGGAGAGCAGGTGTGGAAGTAATTTCTCCAGTCTGGCTCTCGGTATCGGCAACGTCTTCAATAGTTGTCTGCTCCAATGTTTCGGGCAGATCAGAAGTCGGACTGGGTGAACGGCGCCGGAAAGAATCAGACATGCTGGAAATAGTGGGTGTGAACACAATGGACGAATCAGAATCATCAATCTTTACAAAGTCAGGAAGGTTTTTAGCATCCCTGCCGAGAGCAGGCTCAGTGGCCTCTGTGACGAAGTCGTCAGAGCCTGAAATCTGGCCTTCCTCATTCGTGGACAAAAGCTCTGGACCATCTGACATCTTCAGATCATCTGTGTCGGTAGGCTTTTTCTTGGAAGGGGACAGAGGTGCCACCATCAGACCAGGATCGTCAAAATGGGACGAGGGGATGTCAGGCAGCTTCTCGTCTTGTGTGATCAGACGAGGCGAGCTGAGAGGTTCATCCACGAAATCGTCGTCATCCTTGTCCAGGAAAGACTTGGAAGTGGAAGGTGGGTCCATTGTTGGGAGAGTAACCTCCTCCGGCAGAGATTTATCCTCATCACCCAGGCCCGCGGCATGAGTAACTTCTTCGAATCCGTCTTCGTCGGCAGCAGAGACGTTGGTGACCTCCAAGCGGCGAACCTCGTCCGACGCTGGCGCATGGGGTACACGCATGGTCAAGAGGTCGCTACTGGACGGAATGGCCTCCTCGCCACGATTCGGGGTAAGCTTCCCCTCCCGTCGCAGGCGGTGGCGCTCAATATCGCGTTGGGCAATCACGGCCTCGGAGCCGACTTCGTTTAACAGGCCCATGTTACTGCAGTGTAGCAATTCTGCCATGAGCTCGCATGTCTTGAAACGATCGAAACCAAGCGGCTCAATCTTCTCATTAAACGTTGAGTTGAGCCGGGTTTTCTGAGCAGGCGCGTTGTTCATAAGACTCATAAACTTTGGCACGTTCTCGGCAAACTTGCGCAGAAGAGTGCCAAGATAAATGGGGTCGCGGCTCGAAGGAATTGAGTTTGCTTCCGTTCCAACGTCCGGATCATAGTCGGAGTTGTTTTTGCGGATGACCTCAATGACGATGCCGACGCCCACGGTAAGAGCGTTGCCACCAGTGAGCATGTAGTTGATCAACTCGTCGATACACGGCTGAGAAACAAGCTGACGCGTAAGTTCGTTCGGACCGATACAGGTCTGCTCGTTCTGGGTCGCATTGGCCGAGACTGTGATAATGGCCTTAATGAAGTCGCCGGCCGATGTCTGCGTGGCCCAGCTGTTCTCGGGGCCCAGGAAAGAGAGAAGAGTAGGCATAAGATTTTGCGTGTACAGCCACTAGATAAAGTCACGTTAGCAAATCGACCAGCTCCGGAGACAACAGGTGGGATCAGTTCCGCTTCACAAACCTCAACAATGCCCGGGCTTCCCTCCGGACGATCGAGGGTAATGATCTTGAGAAGCACATCCATAATCATCGGACAGTCGACATGACGAAGCATGTCCTGCACGGCACCGTCAACGGTCTTCAGGAAAGCTGTCATTTCCTCCACTTTCTTGTCGAAGAGCGACTCGTTGACCTTGGTAAAGTAGCCCGCCTGCAGCGGATCAAGCGGGACCGGCCGCTTGATGTACTGCCAGAACTTGTGCAGCAGATCACGGTTGGAAGGGTCCATCAGGGACTCGCAGATAGACCAGTTGTCGCACGACAGAATCTCGCAGGAGACGATGGCATAGCGGTTTCGCTTCTTTTCGGTGTCGTCATCCTCTTCTCGGCCACCGTCTGTGGCAGACGACGACGCTCGAGAGCGCCCAAACGGCAATACACGGGCGCGTCCCCGCTCGTTCTGGCCGTCGGTAGGTTCGGCAGAGTCGGCGGGTCCGGCGGGCACGGCTTTGTCGTCGGCTTCGGGAGCCGGAGCAGGCTCGGTCTTGGGGGCGATCACATAGTCGAGCAGGCGGCCGAGAACATCTCGTTGGCGAATGTAGTCGATTAGCTTGTTGTTGTGAGCCTTGATGTCACCAAGCAAATCCTCGTCCAACAGATCCTCGAGGGTGAAGTCCGGTCGGTCAAGAAGGCTGTCGATAGCCGATATGTTGGCGTAACCGCCAAACTTCCAAAACATGTTGGCGGTGAGTTCTCGGCAGATCCGCGACGTCGCAGCGCCGGTCAAGAGACGCGGGGCCGGACGGGGAAATCGGGGAGGTGGATAGAAGGCGGACGGAGGGCCAGCGAGCACCAGGTCATGCGCGGAGCCGAAGTCTGCACACGCCAGGAAATGTGGGATGCGGGGAGTCGAGTAGTCGTAGGCTCAGGCAGCTGTTGCCGGTGTTCGTGGCGTAGAATAGGCTTACGAGCCAGGCAGCCAATGGCGGAGATACGGTGACACAACTAGATAGCGTGGCCCAGGCAAATCGGTCTATAAATGCTGGAGTAAAGCGGATTGGATCCGATTGCATGGAAAGGAAAACTGGTATGGGGGTATCTCAAATATCTAGAGCGGAAAACTGGGAGCGAGTCAGCATTGGTCGGGGATTTGGCAGATCTCGTGCACAGGTCAGGCGGTGTTCAGGCTACCACAGCAATTGGCTGTGGTGGAAGGGAAAATGCGACTGGTGGTGCATTTGTTCTGGCGGTGCGGGTGGGCAGAGCGGGCGGTCGGTGCGGGTGCAGCGGAGCCAGCGTGGATTGATTGGCAGGCCGACAATAACGTGGTGACCTCATGTGCGTGTAGCAGCCGTGTCCGTCATACGAAAACGGTTGCGCAGTGAACACCGACTGGAAGCTGGATGGACGCCGGACGATGGCCATAGTTCGTCGGGCATCAAGGCAAATAGAGGCCGATTTATCGGGCACAGTTACAACGCGGTCGCCGTGTGGCCCGCAGATAGGGCAGCCAGTAGTGCTGCCGTTCATCTGCACGCGCTTCCCCGTAATGTGTATTGTCCGTTCTCGACTTTCGACTTTCGTTCTTCGTTCTTGGAGTCCGCCATAAACATGGTGGAAACCGTGGATAACGTATAGCAAAGGCCGACCGCGACGACCGCGACAGCACGGTGGGGGCAGGAGCACAGCTGACAGCGGCGAGAAGTCTCCGTCGTGAAGCTCAACAGCAAACCCTCGGTGCTGACGTCCCGCAATGTCGATGGCAGACGCTTGATGCCCATCGGGGAGAAGGACAAAGTGCGCAGAGTGATGATAGGAAGGAGGGGGCGAGGCGAGGCTTTCATACTCACAGACATGCCAACCCTGTAATGGAAAAAAAGAAAGGATATTGTTGCGAAGCTGATGGTAGTGGTACACAGATGCAAGGTACCGCGGGTCGTAGACGGCGTTGCGAGTGGGAGCGAGAGTGAGGCGGAAGAAGACCGAAGCTTTGCTGTCAAGTTTGTCGCGTCGTGGTAGAAAACCTGGCCAAAAACCGCACGGTTGATGCCAGGAAAGAGCGACCGGGAGTGCACGCACGCGGGAAAGGCAGGCATGGGGCGCACTGTTCGGGGCCGTGTCTGGTAGGGCTTGGCACTGTCACACTTTACAGTGTTGTACGGTGCATGTACTGTATAGGGCATCGGCCGCGAGCACGCATGCGGAATCCCACGCAATCCTTTCCACGCGTAGTCCGTAATGCCTCAGCACATGAGCCAGTTCTGTCACGGTACGTCGAGGCTTAAGCGCTCACGCGCACACAGCCTCTCTTCACCCGGCGGTGCCCGTCTACGAGTACGAGTGATACGTCTGGCGTACTCGTACTCGTACTCGTACTCGTACCCGTACGGAACAAGTTACGCGCAGACTGTGCGCTGTCGTAATGCCCACTGTGGCTACGGCAACACAAGGCAGTCAGGGGTGCTTTGTCATCCAAGACGGATTCCAAAGAATCCCATTGCCATGCAATTGTCGCCGATTCGCGCATTCTCAGCTTGTGACGCGGGGCATGGACTTTAGACTGTCAGGCAGCCCACCAAATGCGAAGTACGAGTAGCACCCATGGCGCCCCTCCATCAATTGCTTTCTTGCAGACAATGGGCGATCCTATCCGAAAGGAAATATAAGCAGATGGACCAGGGTTCTAAGCCCGTGACGAGCCACGTGTGCTGTAGATAGGGTGTATGTGTATATTTGTATAAACGCATACTAGCGCTTCTGGGCTGCAATAAGTGCATATCCGAAGAGACTGCTAATAATAGCTATCATATGCCGTGATAAGGGGGGTACGTAGGGTGGGTCAGAAGCTTCACCGCCGTAGGTCCGTAATAAATAGCAATCTAGCCAATCAGAAAAATCTCCTCTATTTTTACTGTATCCCTACGAAGACTTGCTAAATACGAGTATACTAAGCTAAGAAGTCTCGTTTGATGCGCATTTGGTGAGTGCTTAGAGGGTAAAGAAACGGCAGCTATTTTGCTTGAGATTCTGGCGACAATGCTAGTGGTAAGCAGGCGGCAGAATAAGTAGTCTAGTATTAAACTAGTATAGCGTCTATAGTGATCCAATTAAATCTACTTATCTGGTCCACTTTATCTACCGCGCCTAATGTACTCCGTACTCCGTACACCTGATAACAAAAACTAAGGTACCATTAGCAAGTCTCCGAAGGAAATAGCCTCCCAAGCATGCCTCGAGATGTTCTTATTTAAATGGACAGATACTAATGATTATTCTACTCCTAGATTGATATTCTTATTCAGAGACTTTATTAAGCTATATCTTTTATCGCCGTTTTGACAGTGTGGCAAACAAAACTCTCCAGGAGCGTTAATATCCTTGTACTCGAAGACATAGCTTTGATTCTCACATCTTGCTTCTCTACCAAGTCCAGGTTTGCAAGTAATACACCGACAAACATTTAGCTACAAACTCTTCATTAACAGCCAGGTCCGTCATGAGGCCATCACAAAACAAGGCATGTCAGCCTATAAATCGGGCCGCACGCGAAAAGCGTAGCTTCAGACTTACGCTGGGCCCTTGCACATTTGGGTCCTCACTTCCTTTTACGTGAGGATGTCCGCCAGGTTGGAGCGGTTGCCACGTGAGAGCATACGGGCTCCGTACCGAGTAAAAGAATCTCGGCCGGGCCACCTGTTGTAGGTGGCGGCTGCGGCTTTTCATTCATTGACTGTGCGATCGAGCTCTCGACTTAGTACATTGCTTCCCAAGTTCAGCGACGTGCATTGCAAGTCATGCGTAAATTCTTTAATCTTTATTGTGTTCTTTGACTTCTTGAGTTTGTCCTACTCTACGGGTATTCTCAGTATGTAAGTGCAAACGAGAACTTGTCGTCGTAGTGCATCTTCCAGTAGGTATCCCAGATCTTCGACGTGATCGGTCCTGCCTTTCCGTCGCCGATCGGTTGTCCTTCCAGCTTAGTGATTGGCATCACTCCTCCCGCTGTTGTGCAGATGAAAATCTCATCCGCTGTGTAGAGACTCGCAACCGGCACGAACTCGATGCGCATCTCGATATCCAGAGATGCCGCCGCATCGGCCACGCTCCTGCGCGTAATGCCCTCGAGGACACCGCGCATCGGTGTCCGCAGCACACCGTCCTTAACGATGACAATGTTGTAGCCGGAACCCTCCGTGATGTTACCGTCGCCATCGCCGAGGAATGGCAGGTCGGCGCCGCGGTCCTGTGCCTCGAAGAGCGCGCGTGTGAGGTCACCCCATTGCAAGTTCTTGATCGTCGGGTCGTAACAGCCCGGAGATGTGCGGTTGACCGTGCGCGTGATGATGGCCGACCCCTGGCCGGCCAGCTGCTGCTCCGGCGACAGCGCCCACACGTATGGCACTGCATACATGTACAGCTTGTTGTCAAGACCAGCAATGGCCTCTGGCGAGAGGCCGCGTACAAAGCTCGACCCGCGCGTCACAATGATCTCAACAAAGGCATCGCGCAGGCCGCTCTTCACAACCAGCTCGATAATTGCCTCCCGCACCTTCTCGCGCGGGATGGGCCAGTGAAGCCGCAGCTTCGCAAGGCTTCTCTCGAAGCGGTCGAGATGGTCGTCAAGGCGGAAGTACCGGCCGTCCCAGACTGCCGGAACGTCATAGGTGAGATCGCTGTGCAGGAAACCCTGGTCCGTCATGGGGATCTTGGCATCGTCGAGCTTCACAAAGTCGCCGTTGACATAAGCAATGCCGTCCACATATGGGTTGGAACTGGTATTGAACTCTGCCGTTCGTGCCGCGTAGGCGTCGAACACAGCTTTCATGGTAGTCATGGTGATGGTAGACTAGGAGGAATCTGAGTAACGAGTGGTGATTGCTTTAGCGTGAATGATCCTCTGGTCTGATATGCCACCTTGGAAATGAGTGACCGGGAGAGAGCAGCTACAGATATATATAGACGACGGGACGCAGGAACGCTACATGAACTCTTGCTCCGTATATCGGGCTTTCGGGCAATACTATGTCGACGTATCTCGAGGAGATTGTGACAAGCTCAAGCATGGCAACTAGGTGGGCCGTCAAACTTCTTATCAGACCGAGTTTCAAGCCAGCAACTTAGTACATAGCTTGAATAATACAAATATCCTGTGACCTATAGGACAGACTTCAACATGTTTATGTCCGCGATTCAAGGGCTAACAACTGCTTATTGGAGTTGGAGATAAGGCCAGACTGGCGCTCAGACTTACGATTCACCCAAAATAAGGTAAACCAGATTGAAGCGTTCAACAAAGCAGCTTGTGCTATACTGTCTCGAGAGACCTACCAGATGAAAGGTTTATTTCTATACTTGGTTCATTTGATGTAAACACTCTGGAACCCCCCAAAGCAAAATTCACTAGCCCCGTGTTCTCCGCGCTATCAGCGGGCCCAGGAAGTGCTATCTCCACACCACCATCGGTGTCTCCTGCCAAAATTCAATGAAAGAAGATACGGGTACGGCGTGCACTTTCTCATCGACTACTAAGTAACTTTGCCATCACTTATACGTAAAAAAAGGGCAGTTTATGACTACACGCTCTCAATGTCTGATAGGTTCGGCAAGTACTAATTGCCGGGAATTGCCTCACTAATTTACAATATTGATAAAATAATACGACGTGGCCAAGAAGAATGCGTGTAAATCATACTGACAACGGTGGTGTGTCATAACCATAATATATCGCGGGGGAATCAAGGTGTAGAACAGGATTCACCAATGTATCTACGTCGTAGGCTGTGAAAAACTATCCTCTTCAGCTACGCCTGGACTGTCTTTGGCCCCACCGGAGGGGTTGTGGAAGCTATATGGCATTGGTGCACTGCAACGTTAGTAACTAGTGAGAGAGGAACAAGCAGGTACGAGCGAGCACTCCTTTACCACAATCTTACAGGAGAACGGCTCTCGCCTGTCGAAAGATAAACAGAACTTACTGGAACGTGCTCCATGGCTAATGGGATACCCAATACCAGTGTGCATCACACCCTGGGAGTTGTCAGTGAGCTTCTTAGGACAAGTTATGTTGAGCCTCACTTACCCAGTTATTCCACGCCACCATATCACCCTCGGTTGCCGACAGTAGCAGCATGTAAGCCGGGTCCACGATTCGGCATAACATGCTATTCAAGAAGACTCGAATCTCTTCCTCATCGTCTACGATCCGTTCTTCCGCTGTCGGCCCATCCTTGAGGTACAGCTTCCGTACTGTGTCCGACATCACCTGAAGTCCCTTGACACCTGTGACCGGGTTCACCCACACCAGCGGGTAACGCTTAATATCGGTGTCTGACCACGGAGGGAGATCCTCGAGTGCCCGTGTGGCACCGCCCGGTGCTACGCCCAGCCCGGCCGGCAGCATCTTCCTCGTCCCGTGCCACGCAAATGGGTGCGGCGCCGGCTCCCACCAGCTGTTGTCGGCGACCGCCTTCTCGGCGTCGGTGAGCAGGCTGTACAATTGGGCACTGCTGAAGAAAGCCGTGCTTCCCGGCGTACAGAGCATTGTGCGCGGGCCCACGTTCCGGTCGGGCTGCGCTACGCCGATAGGGCCCATCTCCTCGTCGAGGTGCACCGTGAGCTCGGGTCCTGGTGGCGAGCGCACGCAGCGGAAGGAAGTGACGCGCGACGGATGAGAGCCGTGGATGATGCCGTCAAAGTGGAACGAGTTCATGCGCACATTGCCGGCCTCTATGGCCTCCGGTGACAGCGGGTGTGCGTGAAAATCCGTGTGATGGAAGGCTTCCATGGTCACGTCTCGCAAACCGTAGTGGTCGGCACCCTGGTACCCGTGGCCAACAAGCGTGACGCCACCGCCCGAGTCGGGAATCACATAATACGGCCGTTTCTAGCACGGTCAGCAGAAATCAGATTAGGTTGCGCGGGAGCAGTACGGGGCGAGAGGACGAACGCCCAGGTCTCCCAGCTCTTTGGTCGTCTTTCCGGAGCCAAAGCCGTGGCGTGGAGTAGCTTCCGGGTCGAACCGCTGGACGAAAGTAAACTGCTTGGCAGGCAGAAGATTCTCCTGGCCTTTGATCACCACAACGCTGTGCTCGTAGATCGCCTTACGGATCGTTGAAAACGCCGCGTCATCGAGGTCATTCAAGTCAGCACCTGTGATCACAGCGCCGAACTGGGAGAAAACGCGAGTTAGACAAGGCAAACGATTTACAATCCATTGCCTACATCTAGTTTCTTGTCGCTGCCGAAGACCATCGGGGTCACTACAATCGAAGATGTCTCTGCGTGCGGCATGTTGACGTGGTTTTTTGGAAACTGTAGATATCGTTTCAAGACCCGCGGAAGAGATACGAATCCCAGCGGAATCTCTAGGATATCTTCACGACTGATATTCCCGTGTCGGGCCGTATCAACTGCTCGCCTGCCGCCTGTCTGCCCCTCTAGCTGTCTGATTAGGCACATAGCGCCAAAGCCTAATCACCTCGCATGCAGAAGCACCTTCTGAGGCCCTTGGTGGGTGGGTAGTGATAAGCATGGAGGGTAGGGGGAACTGGCCGAAATGTGGCAGGTAATGCGAAACAGATCAATGCTGAAGTATCCCTGCTGCTAGAGCTATCGTCTTTTCACGCCGATGCTTCAATTAAGCTACCTGCTCACCCCAAGGGAAACAAAGCAACGGATACTCTTGTCACGTTGCGCTGCTCGAATTGGGACCGGTGACTCTTCGGCGATGATTCTGCTGAGTCATTGGTCCACTAAACTTTGTTAGTAATCGCAATACTTTCGAGTCTCAGCATCGACATCTCGCGACGGGTCCTTGTCTTCTCTCCTCCACACGCTGTGCCATGTCTCGATCACAGCTCGCTCGGCTGCTCGACCTGCCGGACGACACCCTCCAGCAGGTTCTGGACTACGGTGCAACGTTATCCAAGGCCGACGCCGTCGACCACTTCAAGAACCTGCTGGGCGATGCTCCGGCAGCGATCAGCTTCATCTCCGACTTCAATGCGCGCCGCCATGACCCTGCAGCGCCGTCGGTAGCCGCTGCGGCATCGGGCGCCAACTCGGCCTCCAGTTCTGCACATGACGGCGTGCCGAAGCCACAGCGCGCCCAGAAGAAGAAGAAGGCACCCCTGCACACGCCAGCGCCGCGACAGATCGCCAGCGTGGCGCCGGTGCCGGGCGCCGTCTACAACAAGAAGAGCATCGAGAGTGACTACATTGCCGGCCGGCCTCTGGCTACGGCGCTGCCGCCCAAATCGGCCACGCCGCCGCCACCACCGAAGAAGCAGCCGGCGTCGGCGGGCTCGCTGATCCAGGACGCACTGCGGCACAAGGGCGACGGCAGCAGCAAAGGCAGCAAAGCTTCGGGCAGCACGACGGCACCGAGCAACGCCAAGAGCGGCAAGAGTGCCCACGCCAAAACCAAGATCAACATCACTGGCGGCACGGCTATGCACGGGGCGTCCACGGCGCTCGCCGACTTTGACGCGGCGATCCGGGCGCTCGAGATCAGCACGAATCCGGCGCTGGCAGGCAGCAACGACGCGGCACGACGGTGCGCATGCGTGGCGACGCGGCACCCGCTGCAGACAGCGGCGCCGAACTGCCTGCAGTGCGGCAAGGTCGTGTGCGTCAAAGAGGGGCTGGGGCCCTGCACGTTCTGCGGCGCGCCGCTGCTGTCGGCGGACGACGTGCAGGCGATGATCAAGGAGCTGCGGACGGCGCGCGGCCGCGAGCGGATGGCGGCGGACGCGCAGGCCCATCGGCGGGAGGGCCCGGGCGGCTCCAAGAAGCCGGCCATGGTCGCCGGCACGGTCCGATGGGGCGGCGACGACGACTTTGTCAGCCTCGCCGAGGCCGAGGCGCGCCGCACCGACGCCCACGCGCAGGCCGAGGCGGCGGCCCGCGCCCACCGCGACAAGCTGCTCGCCTTCCAGGCCGAGAACGCGCAGCGCACGACGGTGCGCGACGAGGCCGCCGACTTTGACGTGGGCGACGCCATGGCGGCGGCCAGCGGGCAGGGCCATGCCGGCAGCATGTGGGCGCGCCCCGAGGAGCGCGCCAAGGCCCTCAAGAAGCAGCAGAAGCTGCTGCGCGAGCTCGAGTGGAACGCGCGTCCCGAGTACGAGAAGCGCCAGCAGGTCGTCAGCATCGACATTACCGGCCGCAAGGTCTTCCGCAAGACCGTTGCCGTCGAGCACCCGGCCACGCCCGAGAGTGCGAGTGACGACGACTTTGGCGCCGCCGCGCCGAGCATGGCCGGCGTCGAGGGCACCAGCAGCACCGGCGGCACCTTTAGCAGAAACCCCCTGCTCGGCGGTCTCATCAAGCCCGTCTACGTGGCCAAGCCGCGGCGCAAGCAGGGCAAGGGCAAGGGCAAGAAGAAGAACGGCGCAGACGACAGCGAAGACGACGAACAACCGCTTCGCGGCCGCAAGGACGACCCTGCTGCGGCCACGCGCTGGCGTCGTGTGCAGGACGACCTCGACGACAACGAGGCGGTCGTGCTGGACGGCGGGCTCTACGGGACTGCGGGCTCCGTGGGTGGCGGCGGCGCCGAGCCAGAACGCGGCTGAGCGAAACAAGAGGCGATATGGCATCATGACACAATATATGAAGTTAATGCAACTACCAAAGCTACGGCCGATCACAATCACCTTGGGGCACACTATTTAACCAAGCCCATTGCATCACTTCTCCATTATGTCCGTCATCTTCTCTCAACTGCCGGCCTGTAGCGCTGGGCCAGAGGCAGATCCCGATCTCAGCCTTTGCTCCAAGTACTTGCAATTGGCGATGATGTACTCGGGAGGGAAGGCGAAGATGCTCCGGAAGGCGTAGCGTCGGGACTGCTGCCTGGATTACCGGCACTCTGCGAGAATCGCCAAGGCCAGGCCGATGCCTGAACCCAGAGCCTTGACGATGGTGCTCATGGGTACGATCAAGCTAAAGTCGAATGAAGAGAGCGGGAAATGGCAAGAATCAATAGACGTTGACTGTGTCTTGGATGTGGCCAGAAATGCAGATCTCTACCCTTATACACAGCTCTATAGAAAGAGAGTGAGATGCAGCTTAGCTTCACACGCAAGTACGCTCCTCAGGTCCGTTTTCACAGTGTGGCAGCCTTCGTTCGCAGCCAGGAGGCACAACGCCATGTTTCAAACACTGCCAGCATTGCATTGCTAGTGCCAACTTCGTATATTGTGTGAGGGAACTTGTAGGCGTGGTTGCTATGCCGCGAGCGCAAGGCTGACAAAGACGGCGCATCGCTCTTGCCTGCTCGATCCTGATTGGCCCTGGCCGTCGCGCCTGCCGGAGTAAGGTCGCTCCGGTGGGAGTCAATGGGAGCAGGAGGGGTCCTGCGCAGTCGCTCGCGGTGACTAACTTTTTGTGCCCCTCATTTTTCTGCCGGTATAGACTGCGCGATCCAGATGGTGATTTTGCCCTTCTGTTTTTGCCTCTCGTTTTCCAGCCCCGACGACTGCTCTTCTCTGCACGCCCTCGCCGAGACCCTGCTCCCAGCCGACCAGCAGGGCGCCCGCTGCTCCGTCCACTCCCGCCTCGTCGCCCGCCGTATGCTCGCCGCCGCGCAACCGCCACCATGAGCATCAACTTCCCGAAAACCGAGGAGGATGTCATCCAGCTCTGGCGCGACATCGATGCCTTCCAGACACAGGTCCGCCTGAACGAGGGCGGCAAGCCCTTCATCTTCTACGATGGCCCGCCCTTTGGTATGCTGCCCTGTATTCGTGGTCTACCGTGGAACGTATGCCGGCGCGGCATTCTGTTGCGTTTGACGATGCTAACTTGGAATTTTGTCAGCTACTGGTAATTCCTCCACGAATCTTCCGTCGAGTGTCCCCGGCCATGGCCTTGGCTGGCCTGGTCTTGCTGTCTGGTCACTGCCTGAGCCTTCCTAACCGCCCCAGGTCTCCCCCACTACGGCCATCTCTTGACCTCGACCATCAAGGACATCATCCCGCGATACTGGGCCATGAAGGGCTACCACGTGCCGCGCCGCTTCGGCTGGGACACTCACGGCGTGCCCATCGAGTACGAGATCGACAAGATGCACGGCATGTCTGCCCGCGACGCCGTCAAGCAGATGGGCATCGAGAAGTACAACGCCGAGTGCCGCGCCATCGTCATGCGCTACTCCCAGGAGTGGCGCTCGACTATCGAGCGTCTGGGTCGCTGGATCGACTTTGACAACGACTACAAGGCAAGTCTTGTCGCATCCTCGCGCATCCGAGCCCTGCCGGCCGCACGCCGCTAACACTACCAGACCATGGACGTCCGCTTCATGGAGTCGTGCTGGTGGGTCTTCAAGCAGCTCTTCGACAAGAAAGCCGTCTACCGCGCCTACCAGATCATGCCCTTCTCGACCGCGCTCTGCACACCCCTCAGCCAGATGGAGGCCAAGCAGAACGAGAAGGCCACCCAGGACCCCGCCGTCGTCGTGGCCTTCCCCGTCGTCGGTGTCGCCGGCTACGAGAACACCTCGCTGCTTATCTACACCACCACGCCCTGGACGCTGCCCTCCAACTTGCTCATTGCCGTCCACCCCAACTTTGAGTACCTCGTCATCCTCGACGAGCCCAGCGGCAAGCAGTACATTATCCAGGAGGCCGGCCTCTCCAGCCTCTACAAGAACCCCAAGAAGGCCAAGTACAAGGTCGTCAGCAAGGTCAAGGGCAAGGACATGATTGGCTGGAAGTATGAGCCGCTCTTCCGCTACTTCGCCGACGAGTACGCCGACTGCTTCCAGGTCATCGGCGCCGACTACGTCGAGGAGGGCGAGGGCACCGGCCTCGTCCACCAGGCTCCCGCCTTTGGTCAGGAGGATTACGATGCTGCCACCGCCGCCGGCTTCATCACCCCCGAGCGCCTGCCGCCTTGCCCCGTCGAGGACAACGGCTGCTTCACCGCCCGCATCCCCGAGTACGCCGGCCAGCACGTCAAGGCCGCCGACAAGGTCATCATCAAGGATCTGCGCGCCACTGGCCGTCTGCTTGTCGAGAGCCAGATCACCCACACGGACAAGTTCTGCTGGCGCTCTGACACGCAGCTGATCCGCAAGGCCGTGTCCTCCTGGTTCATCCGTGTCAGCGACTCCATCCCGGAGATGCTCGAGAACCTCGACAAGACCAACTGGGTGCCCTCGTCTGTCAAGGAGAAGCGCTTCGGCAACTGGGTAGCCAACGCCCATGACTGGAACGTGTCGCGCAACCGCTACTGGGGCAGTAGGTTTATCCATCTTTTCGTGTTTCCGTTGCCTCTGGCCCTCTGGCTTTCTCGCTCTTCTGTTGTTCTGACCATGTCCACCCAGATCCCATTCCGCTATGGGTCAGCGATGACTACGAGGAGATTGTCTGCGTCGGCAGCCGAGCTGAGCTCAAGGAGCTGAGCGGTTACGAGGGCGACCTCGACGACATCCACCGCGACAAGATCGACAACATCACCATCCCGTCCAAGATGGGCAAGGGTGTGCTGCACCGCATCGACGAGATCTTCGACTGCTGGTTCGAGTCCGGCTCCATGCCGTACGCATCGAACCACTTCCCCTTCAACGAGGACGCCCGCAAGGCCGACAACCCCAGCACGCCTGCCCTCTTTCCCGCCGACTTCATCGCCGAGGGCCTCGACCAGACCCGTGGCTGGTTCTACACCCTTACCGTCCTCGGCAACAAGCTGTTCCACACGTCGCCCTTCAAGAACGTCATCGTCAACGGCATCGTGCTGGCTGAGGATGGCAAGAAGATGTCCAAGCGCCTCAAAAACTTTCCCGATCCGCTGCTCATCCTGCAGCAGTATGGCGCCGATGCTCTGCGTCTGTACCTCATCAACTCGCCCGTCGTGCGTGCCGAGTCGCTGCGCTTCAAGGAGGCGGGTGTCAAGGAGATGGTGTCGCGCGTGCTGCTGGCCTACTGGAACAGCTACCGCTTCTTCTCCGAGCAGGCCCTGCTGTACCAGAAGACGGCTGGCAAGAGCTTTGTCGCCGACCTGTCCGTGATCAGCGACCCCAAGAAGCTGAGCAACGTGATGGACCGGTGGATCCTGGCGGAGATGCAGAGCCTGCTCAAGTTTGTCGAGCAGGAAATGACAGCCTACGTAAGCGATCTTTTCCTACTTGTATTTGCGTTTTTCGTTCCCGTCTTTGTCTCCCCCATCTAACCCCAGCAGAGGCTGTACACGGTGGTGCCGCGGCTGCTGTCGTCCATTGACGACCTGACCAACTGGTACATTCGTTTCAACCGCCGCCGCCTCAAGGGCAGCGCAGGTCTGGGCCTGGAGGACACGACCGCAGCCATGAACACCCTGTTCCAGGTGCTGTTTACTCTGACGCGCGCGCTCGCGCCATTTACGCCGTTCATCACGGAACACATCTACGGCCTGCTGAAGCCGTACCTGAGCGCCGACGCGCTCGGTCAGTTCAAGGACAGCCGCAGCGTGCACTTCTTGCCGTTCCCGACGGTCCAGGAGTCGCTGTTCGACGAGGTCATTGAGCGCAAGGTGGCGGCGATGCAAAAGGTGATCCAGCTGGCGCGCACGGCGCGCGAGCGCTGCAACGTGTCGCTGAAGACGCCGCTGCTGTCCGTGGTGGTCATTGCGGACCAGGAGATCCTGGACGACGTGGACTCGCTGAGCTCGTACGTCAAGGAGGAGCTCAACGTGCGCGACGTTGTGCTGACGCAGGACGAGGAGACGTACGGCATCCAGCTGGAGGCGCGCGTCGACTGGCCGACGCTGGGCAAGAAGCTCAAGAAGGACGTGCAGATGGTCAAGAAGGCGCTGCCGGGCCTGACCCAGGCCGAGCTGCGCCAGTACCTGACCGAGAAGAAGATCACGGTGGGCGGCATCGTGCTCGAGGGCAGCGACATTTCCATTGTGCGCGTGCTCAGCGAGGCCGCCAAGGCCTCGCCCTCCGAGTCTGGCCCCAAGTGGGAGCCTGGCTTCGCGGACGACATGATCGTTCTCGTCGACACCACCGCCCACGCTGATCTCGCCGCCGAGGGTCTCGCCCGCGAGATTGTCAACCGCGTCCAGCGTCTGCGCAAGAAGGCCGGCCTCGTCCCCGCCGACGACGTCCGCATGCACTACCAGGTTGTCGCCAACCCGGAGAGCGTGGACCTCGCGGCTGTCGTCACCTCCCACGAGGGCATCTTCCGCACCGCCCTGCGCGGCACGCTGGAGCCGTCCGAGGCCGCTGAAAAGGATTCCCTCATCGCGGAAGAGGAGCAAGCTATCGGCGAGCTGTCGTTTGTGTTGCGACTCTTGAAAATTTAGACTGCCTGTAGCAGGTGGAATATAAAAATGAACATCGGCAGAGCATCAAAGGGAGAAAAATTGTCCCCTATGGGTATATCTGAAGAACGGGCAAGTCAAGGGTTTGAGTGTAGCCGTTGTTGTGTATCGAAGCTTACAAGCTGTATTATCGCAAGATATATTCAGATGCTGCAGTATTTTATTGCGCATCCATCTCTTGATATGCGTGACTTGTACGAGTTGCAAGTCCTCTTATTGAAGACTACGAAGTACGCTCCTTATTCCACTAGCTAAGTCGCTTTTGAAGCCTCAGACCTTTCAATATTCATTCAATGCAGATGAGCTCGTTTCACTCGTAAATACGCCGACTACGGTAGCTACACAAACCATTCACCTTTTAAATAAAAAAGCAAAAAGGCTAAACACTACCCTGGTTTTGACAATCCTGCACTGCGATTTTCAGGTCAAAAAGTAGATAACACGGAGCACCTACACCTATATCAAAAGACTACCTACGTCATGAAGGCGTATATCTTCAAACGGCATGCTGTGACCGCCACGATCGATGCGGCCCCAGCCAGCACCCCAGCCCGGAAAGATACCAGCGCCGCTCCCACCACTTGCAGTTTCCGGACGCACAGCAGCGGTAGGTGGGTGTGTCAGGCCGCCGGCAATAAACTCGTCTTCGCCAGCGAGATTGGCAGCAGTGCTTGGGCCAAGATATGGCAATGTACTGTTCCGGGACGCGAGGCTGAAAGGGTGTAGATGGTGAGCAGCAGCGTTGCCACCAGTGGTTGTGGTTATCGTGGCACCATCGTTGGTACTGCCAGCAACGGAGCAGGTATTGGTGCTGCGGCTATGGGTGGTCGAGCTTGTATTGCGATTTGTAGAAGTCAGCTCACGGTTGCTATCTGTGCGCCGACGACGGCTGCCACAGCCTTGAGAAGACGACAAAGGGTCGCAGCCGGCGGCAGCAGCAGCATTTTGGGCGGCAATATTCGCGTTCGTCATTATGCCGGTGCATGGGACGTTATTGTTATCCTCATCGTAGAAGGACCCATCGCCCTGGTGATGGCGGAAGAAGCAGGCGACGCCGCGACGACGCCCTCGTGCACCACTGCCTGTCGCGCGTGGGTAAAAGAAGCCGGCTGGCTGGCCGCCGGCAAATGGCCGCCATTTGCTGAGCCAGCGGTTGCGTTCGGGTGGAACGCGGATGACGCTGCCGTTGCGTCCGGCATTATACGAGGTAGGCACCTCTCCAGCGAGCTCTTCGAGGGTCACGCCCTTCGTCTCGGGAATGCAAAATAGCGATATTAGAGTTCCGCAGAACATGAAGAGAGAAAATATCATCATCAGGCGGTAGAGCCAAGGAGAACAGCGGCTAGAGCCAGAGTGGCAGTTGAGGGGCTGGTCCTTGCTGAGGATCGGGATACTGATGATCTGTGCCAGGATGGCGCCAAATTTTCCCATGGCGGCAGAGAGACCATGGCCAGAGGAGCGGTACCTTGTCGGGTAGCATTCGCCGGGTATGACAAAAGTGGTGGTGTTGGGTCCCCAGTTGAAAAAGAACTGAGCAATGATGTAGAGGACAAGCATGGCGGGCTCGTTAAGGCGGCGGTAGGCGAATCCAAGAACGCAGAAGACGATGGTCAGAACCAAGAAGCCGAACACCTGCAAGGGCTTCCGTCCAATGGTGTCGATGGTGAAGACGGCGGCCCAGTAACCAGGAAGACTACCGGCGCAGGTAAGGATTATGGTGCCGACAGCGTTTCTGTGTATGTTAGCCAAGAGTATGGCAGGTGAGAAAGAAGAGCAGGTGAAATCAGAAACATACTTGTACAGCACATCATACAACGTAGGACCCGTGGAGTAGCCAATAGCCTCGAGAACGATCGAGTTGTTGAGCGCAAGCCCGTAGTAGGCGAGATCAAGGAAGAACCAGGACAGGGTAGTGCCTAGGAGAGTGCGGAAGTTTCTCCAGAGGCGAAAATAGGCCACGACATCCGACCAGGAGGCCGCCGGCAGAGATGCCATGGCTGGGCCAGCAACGCGCTTGACATGGGCCTGGATGACGGGATCGACCTCGCCCTCCGACTTGCTGTCCATGTAGGCACGGATGTCGGCGTCAGCCTTCTCAACGTCGTGAGCGACGTCAAACGTGTAGCGGGGAGTCTCGGGAATAGTGACGCGGTAGTAGAGAGCAAAGCAGGCGGGCAGAGCGCCGAAGCCGATGATGATGCGCCAAGCGCGGTCAGCGGCAACGCGGCAGCGGTAGTCGCAGCTGCTGGCGTCGATGATGTCGTCAAAGTCTGCGCGGAAGGCGACGGTGACGACGAGGGCGACGATGGCACTGAGAAGCTGGCCGATGCCCTGCATGGAGAAGACCGAGGCCATCATTGTGCCACGCCAGCGAGTCGGTGCAAACTCGGACGTGATGACCGAAGACAGCGGGTAGTCGCCGCCGATGCCGACACCCATCATGACGCGCCAGAAAACGAGCAGACCTGTCGAGGTCACCGAGGGCGACGGGCTTGCCAGCGCGCAGTTCATCGTCGCGAGCAAGATGACGGCCAGCTCAATGCCGTACATGCGGCGGCGGCCAAAGACGTCGGCCAGCCAGCCGAACAGCAGCTGGCCAATGATGATGCCGGCGCTCGTCGAGGCCTTGAGGGCCTGGCCCACTGGCACTGGCAGCGAGCCGTTGTTGCTTCCGTAGCCGTACTGTTTGGCAACGGCGCCATCCTCAGCCGAGTCGGCCGAGCTGCCCCAGAAGGCCATGCCGAGGAAGCTGGACGCCATGCTGATGGCGAAGATGTCGTAGGAGTCGAGGAAAAAGCCGACACCGGCCACGGCAACGGCGCGAACATCTGGGACGCGTATTAGCAGATGGTGTTTGATGCCAAATTAGGGGCGAATTTACGCGGCAGTAGAAATTCTCGAGAGATGCAAAGGCGGAAAGGAAAAGAAGGAAGGCGTCAAAACGGGAAGGGGCGCATGCAGCATAGACAAGGCAGATGGCACAACAGGAAGGAACACAGACAACGGAAATGGAAGGCACGCAGGCAGCAAAGCCATGGCATATCAAAGGAAGTGTTGAAACCTCAAACACTCACGATACAATCCAATCGGGACCTTGTCAATCTCAGACAGTGCCAGCCGTCGCCGAAGATTCGGGTCCGAAATGTGTGAATAGTCGTTTGCTGTCGGTCAGCGGCTGCTCGCGGAAGGCAAATATGCATGCCTCGACCTACCGAAATTGTGAAACGCGCGGTTGCCGCCGTATGTTGTCCGGTTGGTCTCCTTGAGACTGATAGCCGGCTCCGGCAGCATGTTCATCATGGCAGCGGCAGCCGTCCACAGGCCGATGGCGGCAGCACACGATACTGTGGGAGGCAGTAACCGCGCAAACCGCGGCGGCTTCTACATACGAAACTCGTGGCGCGTCGCTAGGCGGAAACGACAACGAAGATGACCCGATGGCCACGGCTGCGGCGGGTGATAGCAGAAGTCTGTCGATACCCAGGCCGTTTCTGCGTTACACGGCCGTCGCCAGCAATGAAGTTGAAGTGGCGTGCGTCATTTGAATATCAAACATCCGCGCGGGATCGACATGCACAGTACTTCAATACAAGTATATATGAACTTCCACGGATACGAAAGCCATTAGGTTTCGCGCCAATGCGGGCGGAACGGCCGGCCATGACGAATACGGAAACGCACTCATAGGGTACCTTTATGTACACTACAAGCACAAGGACGGTAGTAAACATAAAGGCAATCGTGTCCCCCGTATTACCCGAAAGTCAAGTGCCAACGACGGGGAAAGACCTAAAATGGCGTCTGAAAGGCAAAAAGGGAAGAAAAAGAAGAAAGAGAGGAGTGGCGCGAACAAGCAGAACGACCGTGTTTACGGAGTACGAGACGCCATGAGACGACTAGTGGCGACCGATGCCAGAAACGTGCTGGAACGATGTCTCTGGATTGTGCCCAATGAAACCTTGTTCACGTTCTTCGTATCTCGAGAGGCCATACAGGCTCGCAGGTTGCGATACCCGACACAGACTTTATTTCCATCTAGGCCAAGAGCGTGCTTGCCCGTGACAGGCGTTGTACCCCCGCAACGAGGATCATGCATGGGACCAAGAGAAATAATGGACACGCCTCGTGTCAGCTCCCCGTTTCCTACTGAACTGACCGCAACGCAAGGGACGTCGTCTCTTCAGCCAATCACTGCCCACACAGCTTACACGTGTGCAGCCTTGCTACGTCATGCTTTGAAGTGGGTCGTATGGACTTCCGTTGGCACAACCTACGGAGCACATAGCCCATTGTCTGCACGGCAATGGACACAGGTGCCACGCTGATTTTTGTGGGCGCGGTGCACGAGGGATCACGAGCTCGAATAGCTAAGCAATCCGCCGGCGCCAACCTTTTTGATATGCTTACCCGCCGGAGAGTACCAAAGCGAGATGCCAAGCAGAGCAACAGAAGAGACACAACAGACCGGTCGAGGAGGTGGTTGAACAACGCATTATAACAGGAGTTTAAACGCAATACAAATCAGACATCTCCTAATCTTTCTGGTATTTATGCAATTCATACACGCTGAGACGCCGATTGGATTATTTATGAGATGACACAGATACCTTCAGTACGTACAAAGAAGCAACCGGAATTGTTCCTCCAAGCAATCCCATACTCTTTATTGTACGCACATCCATGTACGCGTGCTCGGTCCGCCACAAAGCCTGCTACGGTACGTTCCATCGACACGTGGACTCCCTGCTAAGCCGCCAAGCCCGCGACATCCCGGATTTCGGCCATGCCCGCAGTCCATATGCATGTAATCCATACGTCGTAGCAGTTTACTCGTATGTACTCGTATGCGCGCCGTGTCTGGCGCTGTCCTTTATTTTGTATTCTCGTATCCAAACTCCGCTTCATCATCTTGGCCGATTCCTGATGATCTACTCGTAATTCTTTTATCATTCTAGCAGGGGTTCTGCCGAAGACGAGGCTTGCCTTCTAGCACACTGCTCCTGCATCCTACCATGCTGTGATATCCTCCACCTCCGCCTCGCCGAATGTGCTCGATTTGGTCAGCTGGCCCACCGAGCTCTCCTCCTGCGCCGCATCGCCGGCGCCAGGCTTGCTCATGATGTCCGGCAGCACCTCGCGGAAGAACGCGAGGATGTACCGGTTCACCTGCTCGAACTGCAGCAGAAACGCGTCGTGGCCCTCGGGGCTGTCGATGCGCTCGAGCCGCGCGTGTCGAATGTGCGCCGCGAGCTCTTGCTGCTCGGCAAACGTGAAGAGGCCGTCGCTCTCGATGCCGAGCACGAGCGTGGGCTGCTCGATCATGGCGAGCGCCTCCGCCACCGTGGCGGCCCGGCTTCGCGACACGTCGTGCGTGTCGAGCTTGCGTGTCATGGCAATGTAGCAGTTGCTGTCGAACCGCTTGACAAACTTGGTCGCCTGGTACCGCAGGTACGACTGCGCCGAGAAGTACGTCGACGTCGGCACGCCGCCCGCGAGGCTGTCCGTGGCCTGGCGGCCGCTGCTGTCTGCACCCGCCTCCTTGGCCTCCACTTCCGACCCTGGCCCGTGGAACTGCGGGTCTGCCGCGTCGCTCTCCGGCGGGCTGTCCCGTCGGAACCGGTCCTCGCGCACGCGGTGCCCGTCGTTGTGAATGCGAAAGTGCCCCTCGGATGGCGAGTTTGGCGTCGGCGATCCCGACAGCGACGACCGCTTCTGCTCCCGCTCGAGCAGAATGGTCTGCTTGCGCTTCGGGTCGGGAATGTTGCGCCCGAACCGCGACTCAAACGAGTCGCGGCTCCGGTACGTCAGCAGCGCCGACATGCGTGCTGCACCGAGGCCCGTCACGGGCGGGTCGTCGAACGAGTAGTAGCCGTCCTCGTACTTGGGGTCCGCGTAGATGCTCTGCCGCTGCGCCTCGCCCCAGCTGATACCCCAGGCACTGTGCCGGCTGCTCGTTGCAATCGGCACAATGTTGCGCACATAGTCCTTCCCCAGGTACGCCCATTCCAGCACAAACATGCCGCCCAGCGAGCCGCCGACGACGGCCGCCACCTGGCGCACGCCAAGGTCGTCCAGGATCATCTTGTGCAGCCTAGGGCGGTCAGAACAAGAAGGCTGGCGAGAAAGAGCGGTGGATTTCAACCAACATGGGGATTTAGACGTACTTTACATCGTCCCGAATCGTCGTCAGCGGGAACTCGGGGCCGTACCGGCCCTTGCTCACATCACCGTCCTTGGCCGTGACCGGGCTTGCGGAGCCGTACGGGCTGCCTAAGCTGTTTAGGCAAATAATGAAGAAGCGCGACACATCAAAGGCCCGTCCAGGACCGCCCAAAAGCGGCCCCCACCAGTCGCTCACGTCTGCGCTGCCGGTGAGCGCGTGGCAGATGACCAGAGCATTTGTGCCGTCCGGGGACAGCGTTCCGCGCGTAGTGTATGCCACGGGCACATTCTTGAGTGTCACGCCTGACTCGAGCGTGAATGAGGGTATCGTCGCGATTTGCTGCTCTGGGATCAGGGCAGCGAACGGGTTCTCGGGTTGCCCCTGGCGCCTTTCTTCCAGGTATTCAGTCACTGCTCTTCCATAGTATGGGGGGCCTATTGGAAGGTGCTCCAAGCAGACGATGCTCTTCAAAAGGGTACTGACCATAGTGCGTTTGAGGTCCCCCATTGGCGGTGACGCCGTCCGTAGTCATCGTTGCTCTTGCTAGAGGGGTCTCAACCCGTTTTCCGACTCCGGCGAGTACGTACAATCTCGGTAGGGGTGCTAATTCGGCGCAAGATGTAGCGACTCTGTATATGCGCTGTACAGATTTATGCGTATATATTGTCAGAAGGGTCAGGTGTGTCTGACTCACGGATCACAGAGTGCAGTTCGTCGTCGGAAAAAAACTACATCCCACCATTATCACCCTTTCCGACGGTCGGCTTGCGATGCGATAAGCACCGATAAGAGCCGATAAGAGCCAATAAGCTTATCTGCCTTTTGCGACATATTCAAAGGGAACTAGTTCGGGAGGTAGTATAGTCACGTGGTGTCCCACATGCAGTATTTGTGGCTGTGCAGTGTGGCTAATAATCTCACGTATCCAAGGCTAGGCTTGACGCGAAAGTGAATAGCTTCGTTTTTCTTGTTTCTTCGCAGTCACCTCGACACGGAGCGCAACCACCCACGCCCGAGGCCACCGCGATACCGAGCAAGGATATCGGCGTACTTTCTCGTCGCAGAGGCCCACCGATACATCTTGTCTTTCCTTATATCATTCAGTCGCGCTCGTATCGCCGCCGGCTTCTCTTTTTCCTTCTCCTTCATTCTTTGTCAATTGTCGTTTGTAATATTTTCTTGCGCACCACCTTCCCGTCGCTCTTTGGCATCGCGTCGCTCCTGCTATCTCTCTTCGATCCCAGCCTAATTTCGACGCATCGAATATCCATCTGTCGGCGCTCTGCTGGCTTCGCGCATCGGCCTCCTTTGAACGACTGGCATCCTAGCCGAAGTCTCAGAAATCCACGACTCTGTATTCCAGCTTCAGGCCTACGCTCGCGCACGACCATACACCTACTCTCTCTCACCGCAGCTGACCTGCTACAGCCTAGCGAGGCTTCATCTCACGCCGTGCGTACAGCTTCAGTACTTGGAAGAATCCTGCCATCGACTGCCTCCTCTTCGTTCCAACCCTCCAACTGTCCAACTTTCCTTCATGTTTCCCCGAACAATAACATTAACGTCTCTCTGAAGAGAGTGCGGGGATGCCTCCCAAGCGGAAAAGTGGCGCCATGGACGGTGGCGGCTACCGTCCCTCGCCTCACCATCCCGAGTACACGTCTCTGGGGCGCCTACAGGACAACCGCAACATGAGAGGCGGCATGCGTGGGCGCGGCACAAAACAGCGCGGCCGTCACGACCAGGTCTACTCGGCAGCGGAAGACACGCCGCCGGTGTCTCCGGCCCGTCACAACAGCTCGGCCCCCTCTCCCGGGCCCGCGCAGCCACCCCCGGCGGCGCCGACGCCAGCCTCACATGTCGTCCCCCCCCGGATGTCTGCAGCCGCATCTGCGGCACCTCCGGCACCCGTCGTCGTCTCTCGGCCGGCACCTCCACCCGCTCCGCCGAAGGCCCCCCGGCCCTCGATGCAATACGTATACAGCATCGTGACGGACGAACGCCTTGCGAACTGGCCCGAGACTGGCCGTCCTGAGATCCTCGCTAGCGGCCTCCAATCTCGCGACGATGAGGACGAGGTCGAGCTGTCCACGCTATTTCAGGAGGTCCTGCGTGCGATCGCCGACAAGCGCCTGAGCCCGACCGATGCCGGCTCCGTTGTCGAAGAGATTCTAAGAAACAGCGCAGAAGAGCCCTCTGCCGAGGGCATCAGCGAGGCGAGCAAGGCGCTCTCGCTGGTCACTACCCGCGATTTCGAGTCCCGGCTCGTCTTTCTCGACACCGTATCTGTCTTTATGGAGGTTGAGGACATCACGACCGAGAGCTACCAGCTTCTGCGCGATTTTATGGGGCAAACAGGCGTCTCTCCGGCTCTTATGCGCCAGGTACTGGACCACGACTTTCTCATGCGTCTCGGCCTGCTTCGCGACACCTTCCAGCGCATGGCCATCCGCTATTCGACGAACCTGCTCTACCGGCAGCAGAGCTACAACCTCCTACGCGAGGAGACCGAGGGTTTCTCGAAGCTCGTGACTGAGCTCTACACAAGCAGCTCTCTGGCCATCCAGGACTCCGGCTTCGACTCGACGCGCATAACCTTTGAGAAGGTTAAGGGCCTCATCGGTACATTTGACCTCGACGTTGGCCGCGTTCTGGATACCACACTCGACGTCTTTGCCGCCACCATTATCAAGCAATTCAAGTTCTTTGTCAAGTTTTTGCGCATCAGCTCGTGGTGGCCCCGCGACCACTCCAAGTACCCCCGAAGCTCTTTCTTCGGCGGTCTTCCGCGCTGGGCACAGCCTGAGCTTGCAGGCAAGAACTTGACGGAAGACCAGGAGGAGGCGCTTGTTGCGGAAGAGCACTACAAACGCGACGTCGCTTTCTGGGACGCAGCACGGCAGTATAATCTGGATGCGTTCTTTCAGCTTGGCGCACGCGAGATTGCCGACCCAGCACTCCAGAAACTGGTTGATCGCGCGCTGCCCAGCGGAGTCAACGGAACCGACGGCGAGGACCATGCCATGGTTGGCGACGAGGCTGCCGAAGCGGCCGTTGCCAACCTCCCGCAGCATGAGCTGGAATGGATTCGACTTACGCGCACACTGCCGCCGCAAGGGAACCGCGTCGCTGCCCAGCTTCTCGGCTTCAAGCTGCGCTTCTACAGTTCCGAAGCGCGCAGCGTCGACGACGTGCTGCCAGCCAACCTTCTTTACCTAGCGGCCCTCCTCGTCAAGATCGGCTTCATTTCGTTCTGTGACCTTTACCCGCACCTCTGGCCACCCGACGACGAAATGGAGGGCCTCCGTGCCAAGAAGCAGGAAGAGCTGGACGAAAAGGAGCGGCGGAGCCGGCCTGGCATGTCGTCCAACGCCCTGGCCATGGCTGGCGCTCTACCCGACGACACACCTGCCTTGCCACCACTCGCCGGTGGCAACACCGCAGCCACACGTCACGATGGGCCTGCGGACGCAGCCGGCGCCAGTCAGGCTGGCGCATCAAGTGCAGCAGCCGGAGCTGGCGCTGCAGCGGCCAGTGACGCGCCACAGCTCTCCGATCCCCTCCCTATGAAGATCCAGATCGTGGACCACCTGTTGCTGATCGGCGCCATCCCCGAGTCCCTCTTTATTCTCGGCCGCTTCCCCTGGATTATGGAGTTATACGCCGAGAACCTGCTGCCGCTCATCCACCGAATCCTCCTCCGATCTCTTCACAAAGTGGCGGCGGAGGCGCGCGCTGTCCCAGTGTCCGCCGACGTCGTCGAATGCCCGCCGAAGAAGGTGGCGGATGCCGACCAAAGCGGCATGCCCAAGGGCAGCGTGAAGCGCAGCGAGCTTCCGATTCGGCGGCCGTTCCGGTGGCCCTTTGCCGACAAGCTGGATGTGGCCGATGGCCAAGCATACCGCTTCTACTTTGACGAATGGGTCGACAACGTGCCGGTGTGCCAGACAGTGGATGACGTCTTTACGCTCTGCAACTCGTTTCTGGGTGTCTCGGGCGTCAACATTGGCCAGGAGCCAGAGCTTCTCAACAGCATCTCGGCGATCGGCGTGAAGAGCCTGCATGACGACCCTTCGCCGGCCAATCGCCAGCGCTGGCTCCAACTCCTCAAGCGACTGCTCATCCCAGCGCTGAGCTTCATCCCGGAGAACCCGTCGTGTGTCGACGGGGTGTGGCAGGTGCTCCGCAACTACCCTCTGCGCACACGGTACGAGCTGTATGCGGAGTGGTATGAGGGCCCGACGTCACGGTTGCCGCACATGAAGAAGGCTTTTGACCGTGTCCGTCGCGAGACTATGGGCATCATGCGGCGCATTGCCAAGGACAACAAGTCGGTGATGGGGCGGGCGCTGGCGAAGACGGCGCTGGCGTCGCCGGGCATCGTGTTCAAGGTGGCGCTGGGGCAGCTCGAGGCGTACGACAACATCATCGACGTGTTTGTGTCGTGCGCGCGCTACTTTACGGACCTGGGCTGCGACGTGCTCGTGTGGTCCTTGATGAGCTCGCTCGGCGGCAAGCAGCGCAGCCGCACGCAGGAGACGTCTGTCCTGTTGACCTCCAAGTGGCTGCAGGCGCTGTCCAAGTTCTCTGGCCAGGTCTTCACGAGCTATGCCAACATGAACGTCGGACCGGTGGTGCAGTATGTCAACCACCAGCTGTTTCGGGGCAACTCGACGGACCTGATCATCCTCAAGGCGCTGATTCTGTCCATGGGCGGCCTGGTGTCGGACGCCGACTTCACCGAGGCCCAGATCCAGGCCCTGACAGGCGGCCCGGCCTTGCGACGGCTCACTCTCATCAGCCTCGGCGACCGGCGGTCTCAGTCGCACGTCAGCGCGCAGCGGCTGATGAAGGCCCTCGTCGACACCAGCCTCGCCGGACGTCTGCTGATCAACCTCGCGCAATATCGCCAGTCGGCCATCTACGCCGAGGCAGAAAAGCAGGCGCACATCAAGTACCTGGCCACCATGGTGGACGATGCGCACCAAGTGCTCACGCAGTACCTCGATCTGCTGCGTAGCAATCTGACCAACGACAAGTTTGACGAGCTCGTTCCCAGCATTCCCGAGCTCATCCAAGACTTTGGACTCGACGCGAGCCTCGCCTTCATGATCGGCCGGGCCGGTCTTGACTTGCACAAAGTCCTTGCCGGGCTACCACCGCCCCCTGCTCCTGCTACGGAGAAGGCGACACTGCCAAGATCTCACTCTGACACCGACGTGCTCATGGAGAATGGCGGCGATGCAAAGGCCGGCGAGAAGAGCGAAGGCACAGCCAGCGATGGAAACAGCAAAAACGACAGCAGCAAGGACAACGATAGCAGTGACGAGACAACAATGGAGGTGGACGGAACAGTCGACAGCGGGCCGCCGCCTCTCGAACCAAGCACGGTGGGCTCGCTGCAGCCGCTGGCTGAGGCAGTAAGCGCGACGCTGCCGGAGCGGGCGCGCAAGTACATGACGCCGGCATTCTACTTTACGTTCTGGGCACTGGAGGTGGGCGATCTGCAGGTGCCGCGGGCACGGTACGAAGCAGAGATCCAGCGGCTGCAGAAGGAGAGCGCAGCACAAAAGAACAGCCGGCCCGCGGACGGGTCCAAGGCGGCACTGGTGCGCAAGAACGAGGAGGCCGAGGCGCTGCTGAGGGACCGGCAGGCGATCGCAGAGGAGATGCTGGCGCTGTCGACGCGCAACCGCGACTCGAAGCGGCGCATGGCCGAGCAGGCGAAGACGTGGCTGCTCCGAAGCAGCGCGAGCAGCACGGCGAACGTGCAGGCGGTGGCCGACACGCTCATCGAGCAGTGTCTGGTGCCGCGGCTGCTGCTGTCGGCCGCGGACACCGAGTTCTGCTTCCAGTTGGTCAAGTTTCTGCACGTGCAGCGGACGCCCAACTTCCAGCTGTCGGCGCTCTACGGCCGGCTGTTCTCGGCGAACCGGCTGCGCGACCTCATCTTTACGTGCACGGTGCGTGAGGCCGAGCACCTGGGCCGGTTCCTGCGGCTCGTCCTGGGCGAGCTGGCCCGGTGGCACGGCGACAAGCAGCTGTACGAGCGCGAGGGCCTCGGGCAGCAGGCAGCCAAGGCGGGCAGCCACCGTACGCTGACGGGCTTCGCCAAGTACGGCAAGGCCGACACGGCCGACGGCGAGCCGGAAGCGTACATTGAGCACGTCGAGTTCCGGGACTTGCTCTATGGGTGGCATAAGAATCTCAACATAGCGCTCAAGGACTGCCTGGACGACCTCGAGTGGATGCACATCCGCAACGCCATCACGATCGTCAAGTCGGTCATGGACTACTTCCCGGCGGTCAACTTTATGGGGCGGCAGTTCTGCGAGCACCTCAAGCGCATCGCGGCGCGCGAGGCCGCCTCCAAGACCGCCTCGGAGTCGGAAGCCGGCCACCGCGTCGACCTGTCGGTGTCGGCGCAGACAATCTACTCGGAGCTGATGCGGCGCGAGTCGAAATGGGTACTCGTGCAGGCGTTCCGGTCGAATGCGGTAAGTTTGTAGCGGACTCTCCCCCTCCAGCTTGCCGGACGCAGCTAACGATGCAGTCGTCCAAGGCCTCTGCCGACGAAGCCAAGGCGGCAGCCGAAGCGGAAACGGCATCGGCACTCCGTCCCGACGCGCCCGAGTTCAAGCCAAGCCGGGGCAGGTAAGCATGGCACCGTCATGGCAACACACGCCGGCCCAGTCTAACGGATCACCAGGCAAGATACATCGATGGACGTGGAGGACGGCGAACTCAAGGACACTGCCAGTGTCGGCGCCGGCAGCACCAACGGGGCCGCCAGCAAAGCCGCCCTCTCTGCGGCCGCGCCTCTGGGCCCCCGGAGCTCCATCGCACAGACAGCACAGACGGGCAAGCCGACACCCCGAGCGTCATCCGGTGCTGCGCCGACGCCGAACTCGCAGGCCAAGCAGCAGTCGACGCTGACTTCGCTGCCGCACTCGCACAGCCTGCCGAACCGGCCCGACGTGCCGGTGCCGGGCCGCTACTCGACGGACCGGTTTGGCCAGCTGCGCAACCAAGAGCGCGGGGCGCCAGTGCAGCCCGACAACACACCTACGGGCCCCAGCAACGCCGGCGGCGGGCGCGAGGCTCGCGGGCCCCGAGAGCCGCGCGACCAGCGCGACCCACGCGAGCCAAGAGACTTCCGCGCGCCCGACAACGCGCGCGGCGATCGCCCGGGTCCGGGCGGCAGCACGCGCGGCGAGCGTGACTGGAACGCGCGCGCCGACAACACGCCGACGCGTCCCGGCCCGCACGGCGGCGCGCGCGACCGGACGGCGCCGACCGGACGGCAGCCAGCCGCGCTCGGGCCGCAGTCAGCACCGTCGCAGGCACAGCCAACGCCGCAGCAAGGGTCTCAGCCGGCCGGCCGTCCGCCCTCGTCCTCGCAGTCGGAGTCGTCGGCAGCGGCCGCAGCGCAGAAAGCAGACGTCCCCGAGGTCCCGATCAACCCCGAACGGGCACGGCGCATTGCGGAGGACCGGCCGGCCGGCCATGGCGAGGCGGACCGGCTGTCGGTGCACAGCGAGACGCGCGGATCGCAGGACCGCACGCCCGGCAGCCAGAGACCGTCGCCGCGCGTAGGCGACCGCAAGGCGACCGCGGCCGAGGCGGGAGCGCCGGCGGAACGTGGGCGGGAACGGGAGCGCGAGAGCCGTGAGCGCGGCCGCGACGATCGGCACGCGCAGCCGCACTTTTCGCAGAGTCGCGACCGCAACAGCGACCGCAACAGCGACCGCAACAGCGAGCGGGACGTGGCCGGCAGCACGCGGAACGACCGAACGGACCGCAGCGACCGTCCTGGCCGCGGCGATCGGATGGACCGCGGCCGCAACGCGCATCAGCAAGATCTCAGCTATGGGCGGCTCAACGCGATCCCGTCGGTGGCCGACTCGTTCCCGTCGGGGCCGCGCAGCAACCGCGAGCGCAACGAGCGCAACGAGCGCAACAGCGACAGAAACAACGACCGGATGAGCAGCCGCAGCTCGTTCCACGCGCTGCCGCCGGCCGGACCGGGCGCCAGCATGATGCCGACCACGTCGGTCAACGCCACGCCCGTGAGCGGCGATCGCATGCGGCACGCCAACTCGTCGCACGGCACGCCGCCGCCGTCGGGACCGCTGCCGCCCAGCGGACCCAGCAACCCGGACCGGCCGGGCTCGTTTGGCGCGCGGAACGGCAACAGCGGTAGCAACACTGCGGGGGCGGGCGACATCGTCGCGGGCGGGCCCGGTGGCGACCGCCAGCAGCGTTCGCGTGACGACCGCGACCGCATGATGAAGGGCATCCAGGACACCATCAGCAGCGGCAATGCCGGCGGCAGTGGCGGTGGCGTTGCCACGGCCGGCAACGCCGTCGGCCGTCGCAGCCAGCTGGTCGACTCGGATGCGCAGGTGCTCACGGGCGGCCTGTCCCCGGTCCACCACGACACCAGCGGCGGCAGCGGGGCCCGCGACGGCAGCAGCAGCCGCCGGGACCACCGCAGCGACCGCGGCGAGCGCAGCGAGCGCAGCGACCGCAACGAGCGGGTGGACCCGAGGAGCGATCGCTCGAGCCGCCTGCCGCACCGCACGAGCCGCAGCCCCGGCCGCTGGAACAATGCCGGCGGCAACGAGCGGGACGTCGCCGGTGTCGGCAGTGACGGTGTTGGTGGCAAAGGCCACCGCGAGTACCGTGACCGCCGGTCGGACGTTGGCGTGGGCGGCAGCGGCATGGGCAGCGGCAGCGGCGGCGGCAGCGGCCACGGCGGCCACAGCTACAACGGCGGCCACATGAACGCCGGCCGATCCGGCGGACCCATGCTGGCACACGGCCCGCCGCCGCCGCCGGGGCCGCCTTCGCAGGGCGGCCCGGGCCAAAGCCTGCCCATGGCGCCTGGGCCCGGCGGCAACAGCGGCAGCGGTCTGCGGCGGGCGAACCTGCGCGACTCGTTTGGCTACGGCAACAACAGCGGCGGGGACGGCGGCTACGGGCCGGGTCCGGGGCCGGGCATGCGGGGTGATCCGAACCGGGAGCCGGTCGGGCCCGGCCGGGACCAGCGCCGGAGCAGCGGCATGGGTGCTGGCGGGCCGGGAGGGCCGGGAGGACCAAACGGACCAAACGGACCGGGAGGCTTCGGCGGCCACGCAGGCCATGGCGGTCTCGGCAGCGGCGCGATGAACCACATGAACCACATGAACCACGGCAACGACTACCGCCGCGACCGGGACGACCGCGGACGCAAGCGGCGCAGCAACGACGGCAGCGGCGTGGGCACGCCCCCGGGCGACCGGGACAAGAAGCCGCGGCGGTAGAGGGCGGGCGGGCGGAGGACGGAGGACGGAGGACGGAGGACGGAGGACGAGGAGGATCGGCGCGACAGCAGCACAACACGGCCGGATGCACGGCCGGCGTCCATCTGGCCTCATGCGGCGTCGTCCGGCAAACGCTGCATCGACACGGCCCAATACTGTATATACGCTGCAGACGCGGTTCGGCCACTATTTTTCCCTTTCTGTTGGAGAATGCGCTCGCGTATCAGACTTTCGTTTTCTTTCTGCGTGCGACAATCTCTTTGTACAATACCTACAATACCAAAAAAATACGGCGCCCACGCGGCGATGGATAATTACACTACCTTGGCTGACCGTTGACCGAGTCTTTCCCCGGAGAACCGTGCGTCAGCTTACTCTATAAATGGCCGTCACTGATTCACGCTCGAGCTATTCAAAGCACATTCTGGCATGTTCGATCATACGACCGTCTATTCCTGCTTCCAGGCTATGCGCTGGCTGCCAGCCCAGCTCCAAGAACACCCTGACCGTTCGGGTAGACTGTAGGCACGTATGTCAACCCGTGGTCCCCAAAGCCCATGCGACGAAAAGACCAACCGGGATCAAACAGAAACAAAAGAAACACGACGGGCTAGACCGTGCAAAGGAGACGAAAACGCCACGGGACAAACGCCTCTATCCGGCCACAGAAACAAAGAAAACGCGACCAGACCAACAAGGCCCGCGATATCGCCCCGGATCGCAGTCGCATGGCATCCGGTATTCGCAGGGACGGCACGGGTATCATCACATCATTACGGCTGCCGTGTGCAAGCCAATCATCTCGGACGCCGACCACTCGCTTAGATGGCGTTGCCCCATGCCATGTCCGGCGGCAACTGCTGTCCCGACTGCTGTCTCCTTTGACTTTGCCGTTGCCTCTGTGGCCTGGCTTGGGGTTGTGTCGCGGGGTAGTGTCCCGCCTGTGCCTGTTCTGCACGGTAGGGTCTTGCCTGGCGCTGTTCCGCGTGGTACTGCGCTGCCTCGTGCTGGTCCATCTGGTGCGGCTCCGCGTACTGTCCCGGGTGCTCCTGGTACTGTTGCTGCTGTGCCTGGTACTCCGGCTGTGCCTGGTACGGTTCTGGCTGGTATGGTGTCTCGTAGACGCCACGGCCGTACTGATGGTCGTATGCATCATCGCGGTATGCCGGTGCGCGCGGTGGCGATGCCGCATAGCGTTGCGCCTGCTGGTTCGGGTGCTGGTCTTGGTACCGCTCCGGGCTGCCGTCCGGCTGCTGGCGCATGGCCGGCATGGGCTGCGCATACGCGATCAGCCCGGCGGCCTCGTCGCTTGCCTGTCGGCGGCCGGCGCCTCGGCTGTCGGCCATGCTGCCGGCCACATTCGCCGGCTGCCGCAGCGGCGCGGCGTTCTGCGGGTAGCTCTGCAGGGCGTTGAAGCGACTGCGGCGGAACTCGGTGGCGATGGGCAGGCCGTCGGTGTTGGACACCTGCGGGTGGTAGGCGGTGTCCATGTCGGCGCCGACGACGCCGCTGGCGGGCTTGCGGTTGTCGTAGCCATCCGGCGACAGGTCGTCCATGTCGACCTCGGCCAGCTTGAACGGCTTCTGATAGCTGACGTCCTCGCGGCGGTGGCGCACGCCCACAAACAGCCAGCGCACACCGCGGCCAAAGGCCTTGGCCACATCCCAGATGTTGAGCGCCTCGCCGAGGGCGCGGAGGCCCATGACGCCGCCGCTGCGCGGGTAGTGCTCGTTCAGCTTCGGCATGGCGTCGGGGGCGTTGGGGTCGGGCACGGGGTAGAAGCTGGGCGGGGCGGTGTCGATGTAGGGCTTGTAGGAGAAGGCCCAGAGGTGGAGGGCGGCGAAGCAGGCCATCTCGACGCAGAGCAGCAGCGAGGGGATGACGACCTTGATGTCGGGGTAGGCCAGCCAGTCGTTGGCCTTGACAATGTGGAGGGTGGAGGTGCCGAGGGAGATGGCGGTGGACTGCCAGAAGGAGAGGAAGATGACGAGCTTGATGGCGAGGACCTTGAGGAAGGGCCGGTGGCCGGCCAGGGGCGCCTTCATCTGGATGTAGAACTGGATGACGCAGTACATGGCGATGGTGACGGCGACGGACTCGATGATGAGGATCTGCGTCGGTTAGCGACAAGCGGCAAACGACAAGCAGCCGACACAACAGACGTACCCAGATGTGGCTGAAGGCCGGGCTGTTGGAGCTCTCGCAGTAGCGGCCGTAGTACTGGGTGACGACGGCGGTGACGGTCATGGTGACGCGGATGAAGCAGTAGTGGTAGATGCCGATCCAGATGATGTTGAACCAGGTGAGGCCGCTGGCGGGCGTGCGCCACGGGCCGCGCTGGTCGCCGCAGCACTTGCCGAACCAGGTGACGGGCCAGACCCAGGCCTTGATGTCGCGGATGTTGCGGAAGAAGTCCTTCTGCTCGTGCAGGTCGACGCGGACGTAGGCGCACAGCAGGGCGAAGAAGGAGGAGATGGCAAAGGCCTCGTAGCAGTCGCTGATGACCTGGAAGTAGATGGCGTGCCAGTAGAAGCGGATGGAGAGGAAGGAGGAGGCGGCGTAGACGGGGACCATGAAGAGGATGCGGATGATGCTAGACGGTCAGCGCAGGACGAGGCGGACGGCGACGCGGCACTCCGACGCGGCACTCACTGTTTCTGCTCGGCCGGCTTCGTGTAGTGCAGGGCGTGCATCCAGCTCAGGTAGAGGCTGAGGGCGATGGCGACCAGGGTCGAGGCGCCGCCGATGATGAGGGCGAGGTTGTGGAAGGTCAGCGGACCGGCGATGGGCGTCTCCGAGGTCCCGACTGTCGGTCAGCATCAGGGCAACACAGCAGAGCAGCCAGGCGGCCAAGCCGGCCAAGCCGGAAGCCGGCCAAGCCAGGCCAAGCCGCGGCGTCCAGACGGAAGCTTACTCCGGAGCTCGTCGAGCGTTGTATTGCACACCGTCATGGCGGCGACGTGGCGACGGCCACAGGCGAGGTGAGGGGATGAGCTTGGATGAGTTGAGTTGATTCGAGTGAGTTGATCGAGTGAGTTGATCGAGTGAGTTGGAGTGCGTTGATTCGAGTTTTCGAGGTGAGCCGATCGAGGTCAAGTCAAGTCAAGTCAAGTCAATCAAGCTTCACGATGCAATGCCCAATCCGGCGTCGATGCAAAAGCAGTGGGAAGCGCACAAAGAAATCCGAGGCAGGCGCAATGCGAGACGGCTCCGTAATCCTTCGCCCTCGTATGCGACCGCTGCGAACGTTGCGAAACGGCTTGGCTGGAGGGCCCCTTTTTTGCCTTTTTGGGCGTGGCCGCGGTTGTCGGCCAAGGCGCAGTCCTGAAACGACGTTGCGCCGAAAGGCGAAAGGGCGATCGGCTGCGCGTACGAGGATGACAAAGTACTTGCAGGAGGGGCCGCTGTGGCTGAGCGGTGTTGCGCCGGCAGGTGCGAGACACGGGGCGGCAGGAGCGCAGGAACGCAGAAGAAGCGGAAGGCGTGGAACAGCACGTAAACAGAAGGAGCGGCAAAGCAGAGCGGAAGTGCATGGAACAGCACGTAAACAGAAGGAGCGGCAAAGCCTACCCGCACCGTGGCAAGTCGTGATCCACAGCATGGGCAAGTCCTCGTACGAGAACCTTCGCTGGACGAGCACGAAATCGGCGGAGCACGAGTACCCGCGCGACAGGCACCTACGATATACAGCACTACGAGTAATACAGAGTAATACCTACGAGTAAGAAGCACTACAGGGTCATACCCGAGTAATACTCCGTACAGCACTACACTCTGTACTCAGCGACGTACTCCGTAGATCGCCAAGCAGATAGCGTGAGGCTGCCGCGGACCGACTCGCTGTTGGCACACAAGCTCAGGAACACGCAGCAATAAGCTTTCCTGCGCTTGGCAGGGCAGCGATCACGCGCGCTGCGCCTCCGCCAAGCCCACGTTTCGGAGTGAGTGCCCGACCGATGATGCGACGAGGCAGAGTATCGTGAATAACGTATCGTGAATTTGAGATGTATCGTGAATTCAATGACGTATCGTATTCAACGACGTATCGTGAATTCAGCTCCGAGTACGAGTACTCCGTACTCGTACAAATTAATAACCTCCAACACATCGGACCACCGGCCGATCGTTGCTCATCGTGGAGAGCAGGCCCGCTGCCTCGCGGCGCCTGCCAAGTGCCGGGAAATGCAACGTACGCGGACAGCCGCGCGTAAGCTCGCGCCGCAGTCCACACGACTACGACGACTTTGAGTGTTCCGCGTGTACAAGTACGCAGCATTCCTCTGTACTATTTACTGTATAAAGTGCCGTGTGTAGAATGTCACGTGACCGCGCGTCGACGGTACCTGTATCCGCATGCGTAATCAAAGGCAAATTGCTTCCTGGCCGTCGTTCCTGCGCAATTTCACTTGGGGGCAATATGGGTCTGCCTTGCTGCCACCCCGGCCCATGACATCACAGCGCTACTTCGTGCTCCGTACAGCACGCAATTGCCAGGGAGTCGAGTTGCCTTCAGCAAGGTTGCGCACGCACTCGACGATCGTATGTATCGTACGCGTACTGCCGAGCACTGCTTACATGCCTCTCGTAACTGGTCACTCCGTACATTCTCCATGGCGTCTGTACATCGCCCACCGGCTGCATTCCTTCACAAACATGTGTACTTTATTGATGATATGCAACATAAGTACACACTTATATCCAATTAGATGGCCATGAGACACCCGGCGCCGTCGCCTTCTCAACCCTCGCTGAGCAGCAGCCCGTCGGCCTGATCGCGTGTAGAGGTCTTCCAACCCGCTACTGTAACCGGTACCCTCTGTATCCGTATTCCATATTCCGCAACAAAAGAAATGACCGCCCAAGAGAGCGCGAGCGCGTACATCCGTCCCACGAGGACCGGAATGCCTGACAAAGCCTCGTCACACGTGTCCGAGGCCGTCGGCCGGCGCGGTCACAGCCCGTCATATTAGCAGAGCTCCGAGCATAACAAGTTATATTCGCCAGGGAACAGTCCCGCCGTTTCGGCTCGTCCGTCCCCTCGTGCTTGTCGCCCTCCGACAAGCCGTGTTTCGTCTGCCCTCCGTCTAACCGTTCCGTTTCTCGCCTCAGTCTGGCCATTATTCTGGTGTCAGAACGGGCTCTTTCGCTCTTTAAAGATGCTGTCCCAAATATCAAGTCCCACCCTGAACGCCGATTTCCTGGTATCTCGGAAAAAATGCAAATAAATTATCTGTAGGAAAGACTGCAGGCGGACGGCGTAAAGCACGCGTCCGTGGAGTCTTTCAAGGTGGATGGAATGCTAGAAGCGAATGTGGCGAAAGCTCGAAAGTTCGTATCCGCCGTCGAGCCAATCTCCGTGAGATTGGAGACGGCTGGCTCATCCGTCGACTCACGCGTGTTCGGGGTCTGGATTTGTCGCCCGCAGGACCTTGGGAGGCTGTAGCACGCGGCGAGAATAGTCGTGGTCGTCGCGCAGGGAGTTCACGCTGTCGCGACTCTTGTTGTCGGTGCGCGCGTAGATATCGCTGTATGCAGGGTCGAGGCGCGGGTCAATCTGCATCAGCGTGCTGCGCCGCCGGCCCGAGGTACCGTCCCAGCTGCCGTTGGCCGTTCGCCGGCCAAGCGTAGAGCCGCCACCGTCACCCAAGCCGTGGGACGTGCCCGGAGAGCCGCCCCGTGTCGAGGCAGCGAACAAGGCTTCGTCCTTCTCCGTCTGCTGCCGCTTGCGCCGCCAGACAAAGAAGGCCACGCCAGCCATGAACACAGCGCCGATGACCGTGCCCACAGCAATGCCGATGGAAGCACCGGTGCTGAGGCCCTTGTGGCGCGAGCTGCTGACAGCAGACGTCGCCGCGGCAGACAACGGTGTCACGGTCACGGTCTGCACAATGCCGCCGGTAGTGACCGTCGACACTGTAGGAGAAGCGGCAGCTGCAGTCGCCGTGGTTTTCTGTGCAATAGAATTAGCGATCAGCTTGACGGCGGCAGCCAATGGGCGGAGAACAAAACAGCATCGCACGCAATTCGTTTTCGACAGGTTGTATCACGTTTGGGGAGCGAATGCTCCTATCCTGGTGTCTGCCAATATATGCCAATCAAGTCCTGTCATATGGCGTGTGAGATATCAAGCTGTGGGCAACAGAGTCCCAAAGCACACAAGCACAAAAGCACGATAAATGAGTCAAATGCAAGCAAACATCAAGCATCAAAGCATCGGGAATATCAAGAATATCAAACAGGGTTGAGCCGTACAAATGTTGATATGGAAGTCGCTATGGCGGGTTGAGGTTGAGAAGAGCTGCTGCTGGATGTGGACGGGGTAGTTGAAGTTGTAGTTGGCGTTGGTGATGGCGATGACGATGGCGATGGAGTTGGGGTTGGAGTTGGAGTTGGGGTTGTCGACGTCGAAGGTGTCTGATTGTAGCACAGATGTTCAGTGACCAAATACTTTCCTTGATATTCAAGTAAACCCATGCGGAAGTGCTGCAAAACTGCAAATGCAAAACTGCAACTGCAAAACTGCAACTGCAAATGCAAAGTCGATACAAGCTGGTCGAAAGCAGCACATTGGCAGAACAAAAGCACAAGGCATGACATAGTGGCATATAGAGCAGACTGAGGATAGGAGCTGCGAAAGAAATTAAGGGCGTGGCATCCATTGCGAGTGGAGAGCCGTCACGACATCAGGCTCACGGGGTTTACGTAGATACATACCGTAGTAGAGGTTGTGGAGGTGGTCGTGGGCGCGGCTGATGATGTTGCGGCGGCCGCCGAAGAAGTCGCGCCTTTGGTGCCGGAAGCGCTTTTGCTGAGCTTCATGTAGCCGTACAGGTCGGGTCCGCCACAGAGATCGGACGGATAGCCGGGGCACGGCGTGTCGCACTCGGACGTGTCGACCTGGGCAGACGAGTCGGGCGTGTAGTCGGAGCACCAGCACTCCTGCTCCAGGACAACGGCGTAGGCGTAGCTGTCGATGCAGAAGTCGTGGCACAGGCCGTCCGACTGGTATATGCTGCTGTCTGCGGTGTGTTAGCAGGCGGCCAGACGGCGTCGGCAGCGCCGCTTTGCCATGGGCAGATGTGCAGAAATACGTACTCGCACTGGTGGATGCTGTGTTGATGCTGGCGCAGTAGGCAATGGGCACAGAGCTGTCGGCAGCGGCGCGGCGGACCATGGCCGAGGCCAGGAGGAGGCCGGCAGCTGCGCGGAAAGCCATGGTAATGGGAAAGGCGGAGTCGAGCGGTCGAGAGGCCCAGGTGTCGCCGCTGCGGTCAGGTCGTCGCGATCGCGAGACGATGTCGGTTCGGAACGAGAGACGGGGAAACGCTAGACTCGAGAGGCGCGGACAGCCACTGCCATTGCACGGCAATCGAGGTTAGGACGGGAGCCTGACGAGCCGGCGGACGGTCGATGGACGGGTCCGTCGTGGTGTTGTCCGGCGTGGTGTTGTCCGGCGTGGCGAAGCGACGGGCGAAGCGACGGGCGAAGCGACGGGCGAAGCGACGGGCGAAGCGAGCGATGGAGCCGCGGTGCAGAGCCGGAAAAGACACCAAAGGACAAGCGAATGCCTTTTCGCGGGCGATGAGGATGTCGACGGTGGGACAGAAGGCGAGCGCTCGATCGGATCGCGGCGACGGCCAGCAGAAAGACAGCGCAAAGGAAGCGGCAGCAGGTCGGAAGGACAGCGGAAACCCGGGCAGGAAGGGGAGGAGAGGCGGAAGAATGAGGACTGGGAAGCAAAAGTGTTTATAAGACGGCCTGACAGGGGGGTGTGGTGGGATAGCAGTCGCAGACGTCGGCCAGTACGTACTGTACGACTCGTACTGATACAATCCTGTCGGGTGTTACGAGCGTCGACGGGGACAGAGTGCGTAGCGCGAACGGAAGGCGCCAAAAAAGTGGACAGCGGAGCCGGGCAGTTAGTCAGAAGCGAGAGGACAAAGGATCCACAGGCGAGGAATGGGCGGGCCCGTGCTGCCGTTTCGAGCGAGCTCGTCCGTATTGGCGCATCGCAGCTCTCTGCCTCTGACGGCGTGTGGTGGCGGCATCGCGGATTCCACGGCCGGGCGCTGTACGGCGTATCTTGGCCGCCGGATCGGTCGCGTATCGGGACTGTTCTCGTGGCCCGGTTTTGCACTGTCTGTGTCTGCCAATGGCGCCGCGGCCGTGCCTTGCGCACGCGTACCGTGTACATGCGCGGCCGCTCACCAGGAGCAGCGTGTACGCGTGTATCCCTCCTCTGTACCCTCTTTTCTCCTCGTGCCTGCCGCCTGTTCCTGTCGCCTGTTCCTGTCGCCTGTTCCTTGCGTGCAGCGCAAGCCCCTGACTAGTGAGCTGTTGGACGAAAAAGAAAGCTGCTCGCGAGCATCGCCATACTCATACATTGTGTCGCCCGTGTTCAGCCGCGATGCAGCGCGCCGCGCAAAACGGAGCCTGCCCGCGCCGTAACGGAGCGCGGAACGGAGGCGCCTACGGGGACACCGTAGCCCTGAGATCGAGCTCCACCTGTCAGCGTAGCGCGCGCCGACGGAGTGAACGAGAGCGAAGATTGCACCTTCCGTGCGGGCGACCGTGTCATCACGCGGGTCTGGGCGGCTTTCAGCTGCATTCTCGAAGCCGGTAGCGGGGAACAGCGCCGCGTCCGAATAGGCACGAGTACTCCGTACTCGTACACCATTGCCTGAGGAAGCGACAAAGTACGAGCAATACGGCTTCCAAAGTACTGCTTTGTTTACGTCGGTGGAGCGACGCAGCTACGCCACGCACAAGGCATGAAGGCGCGGGCATGCAGATGGAAACGGAAGGAAGCACGGTGGAGGCGGGCTTGGGCTGGCGGATCGGGCGTGCCTTCCCCCGCCGGCTGCGCGTGCTCGTCTGCTGTGGCCTCTGCTGGCCCGCGCAGGCGCCTGCCGTGGCCTCGCCCGCGGTCGCTGGGTCCTGCTGGCCTGCCTGGCCTGCCTGGCCGGCCGGCCTGCCTGGCCTGCCTCTGCCTGGCTCCCGGAGCTGTCGTCACTGAAAAGGCCGTGCATTAGCGCGTTGCGTGGCGGCGATCGTGCCCTTCCCAGTCTTGGCGCCGTGGCACGGCGGTGGACTCTGCTCCCTGCAGGCGGCGTACCGGTACACGCGCGGCGCCCTGGCCGCCGCCCGGCACAGGCAGGCGCGCGCGCGATACGAAGTAGCGCTACAACGGCGGTCCGGGCGCCGTCGCTGGCCGGCCGACTGGGGCAGCGCGCGCCAACCGCAGCTGAACCTGTGACGGCGCCTTTGCCAGCTTATCTTATTAGCCCCGGCCGCACCGCTCGCTGGCGTCTCGCTTTGCGCTCGCTCTTCGTTTTTCTGCCTCCAGTCCACAGTTTCGGCAGAAAAAAGGGGCCTTGCGGGACGGGCTGACGCCGCCCATCTGTCTGAGTCCAAGACTTGTTTGGCCTACCAGGCCGCGCACAAAGCAGCAGGCCGAGACCAGGCGCAGACACAATCGGCGCGTGCATAAAAAGACGCAAAAGACAAGTCGCCCAAGACGCCCAAGACGCCAAAGACGCCAGACCCCAAGTCGCAAAACAAATGGCGCACACGGTTTCTCGGCGACTTCATGCAGTGCTACCGCGCCACTTTACGGAGCACAATCAAGGAGCTCGGTGAACAGCGAGCAGGATGGGCAGGGGCCAGTGACAGCCTGACAGCCTACAGCGATCGCGATCCGTAATACGTTGTAAGATGGGCGACCGAGGACGGGGCAGACGAGCAAGATACTGTCTCCCGTACGGCGTACTCCGTACGGCCAGGTCGCCTCCGTTTGCGCTAGGCCGCTTCCGGGTCCGTTCTGCTGCGTGCCTCGATTCCCGCTGCCGTGAAAGTACGCCGAGCCGGCCAAAAGCAGGTTTTGCACGAGACCTGTACTTTATGCACACGGCGCTGAGTCAGCGGACGCACAGGCTCGTGTAGGAGCACGTGACTCTTTGGGCTTTTCGCGAGACAGGGCATTCGTCGCCTTGGAGATGGAATGCTGCCGACCATCACGATCCGTGGCTGGGAGCAGACAGAGCCCGTGGCCTCCACTTCGTGCCACTACGACGTATGACTTCTAGCAGCCTTCCGATGCGTCCTAGCTGATCATGATCTTCTTTCGCCTCCGTAGTCTGCCACCACTGCCGCATGGGCGCAGCGCAAGTGGGCCGTGCACGGTGCAAGCGTGCTCCTCGTACGGTACGATACTCGTGCGATGGCGGATACGGCGATTCGGCTGGGCGCTGCCGTTCGGCGTTGCTACCGTTGTGTGCGTCGTATCGTGGATGCGCCGACTTGCCGTCGCCTACGGAGTACGGCGTGCTCGTACTTGTACTCGTATGGCCAGATGCATTAGGCTGCATTCTCTGCATCCAGTGCGACGACATAAGCATGCATCCGCCTTGTCAGCATCGCCAGTCGATGGGATCCCCCATCCGTAGCGCAGAGATCTGTCATCCGTGCCAAGAGCCGCCGTCTTCTCGTATTCACTGGCTGCCAGTCCGACCGCTGACCCTGATTCAGGCCGGCGCCTGTGCGCTACGGCGCCGGGTCACCGCCTCTGCGCGTTGCTGTGCAGCCGGCGACGCATCGGCGCTTTTCAAAAGTACTGTTGCGGGCTGAGCAAAAGCAAGCAAAAGCGAGAACAAGCGCTCGCGGGTCCGCGTACTTTTCCGTGTCCATTTCCATGCGCATTGCACGGCATTCGGATCAGCGATAAAAAAAGAATCCCGTGGAGGTCCGGCGGGTTGCAGTGCAGCTGATGTACGAGCACGCCGTGCTCCGCAAGATACGTATGCAGCCGTTGCGTTATCACGGGTATGCCCCTCCGCGAGAAGCCTGCTCGCCGTATCCACGAAGCTGCATTCTGCCTAGCATCTTCGTGTCTCCGGCATCACAAGACGTTGCGCGGTCACGCCAGCCGAGGCGTCCGCTCCTTTGTTCCGAGTCAGTGTCTTGGACCGGGGACAGTGCTCACTGGAACGGGAAGAGTCTGCCGCAGGGGAGAGTGCTCTGAGAAGAACGGAAGAGTCAAAGGCAGGCCGAATCGGGGCCGCAAAAGGCAAAGCGAGGGAGAGGGAGAACAAAGACGGCCGTGCTGTAATGCAGTTATGCTGCCGGCAATGCAGTTGTGTCGTATCGTGATCCTAATCTCGATTATGGTCACGTAGAAACTGGCAGAAATGGCGCAAACAAAGAATTCATACCCACTAGAACGACGCCTGGCAAGCATGCAGCAAGCCTCTGCTTGCAAGCCTCTGCTTCCTTGCGAGCAATGCTCCGTACTGGTGTACTGGTCCGCCGCATCTGGCCGCCGGCGCTTCCACGTCGCATCCGGCGGCCGCTGCGTGTTGACGGAGACGTCGAGGCCCATGGCGGCTTCACTTCCATGCCACGCATCCTGCGCTCCCGTGGCACTGCCCATCGCCTCACGGCCAGGCCACATCCGTCCAGCCTCGAATGCTCTCGGGGCTCGGCCGTCTGCCTCCTCGCAGCCGACCTGTCTCGACATCACGGCGCCTTCACGCGGGCTTGGCTTCACTCGGCCTCTGTCCGGCTTCCCCCGCATCCCTAAAGTATCCCTACAAAGATACGAATCTCCACCCATACGAGCAAAGTCCTCCGCGTCTCTCCCTGCCGGCTTCTGCGGTCCGCCACCGTCCCATCATTTCCAGCCCCTTGCGTTGCGCGGGTCGTTCGGCCAATGTTCCGACGTCTATATTCGTAACCGCCCATCCCAGCCAAACGGCCAACAGCCAGTCTTCCGCGCTTCCGAGTCGCCATCCCGACAATGCCAGCTTCGCCGGCATGCCAAAACCGCGACAGCATTCCGTATGGCCGTCGCTGGTTATATTCTCCGGACGCCACGCGCTTCTCGTAGTTCGGCCACTGCCCAAACGACCGAGTGCCGTGTCGGCACGTGATACTTCACGTGTTGGCCTTAGCAGTAGCGCAGCCAATGGCAGCCCTCCGTGCTGCACGTTGCCTCCACGGTGACGCATTGCAGGTCAGCTGACCGCGATGCATGGACGTCGAGCTTCTCGGCGACGATGATGTGCTGACCGATTCTTCGTCCACGCGCTCTTCGAGCGGTACTCTTCACGCACGCAAGCCGCCACCATGGACCTCTGCCGCCGGCGTCACGCATCGCACTGGACGCCAGCGCGCTGCGTGCGCGAGCTGCTCGTGCCGCTCCTGATTGTCGCAGCCCTGACCTTTTTCCTCCTCGGCGCCGAATGGACGGACGGCTCACCGCCGCCGGGGCTGCCGCTGCCGCCGGACATCACGGCGTTTGACCCGGCCGGCGAGCAGGCCCGGCCGTCGCCCTTCTCCTTCGACCTGGCCGCGACGCCGCACGCCGACTGGATGGCCGCCGCGCCCGACCACTGGCCGCTGACCCGCATGGCGCTGCCCGGCACCCACGACACCCTGACCTTTGACGTGCGCAGCGACATCTACCGCTGCCAGAACCACGACCTCGCCGCCCAGCTGCAGAGCGGCGTGCGCTACCTCGACGTGCGCGCGCGCGTCCAGATGCAGGTGCCGCCGCTCGGCCGCGAGCCCGCCGCCGCCGCCGCCGCCGCCGCCGACGACGACGACGACGTCTGGCCGCTCGGCATCTACCACGGCAGCATGTACACGGGCTACGAGCTGGCGGCCGTGCTGACGACCGTGTTTAGCTTTCTGGACGCGCACCCGTCCGAGGCCGTCGTGCTGCGCCTCAAGGAGGAGGCCATGCCCATCAAGGGCGCCGTCGACGACCCGCCCGGGCGGCGGCCGCAGCGCACGGCGGCCGAGCAGGCCGCCGACGACGCCGCGTGGAACGCCAGCCGCGGCCCCGATGCGCTGCCCTCCCGCTTCGAGGAGTCGCTGCGCCGCTACCGCCGCGACGACCCCCGCACGGCCCCGGGCTTCGCCGACCACGTCTACCGCTTCCCCCTGCCCGCCAACGCCACCGACGCCGACGGCTGGCCGCTGCCCGGCGGCCCGGCGCCGACGCGCGTGCCGACGATGGGCGACCTGCGCGGCAAGGTGCTGCTCCTGCAGGAGTTTCCCTACTTCCCCTACCAGCCGCGGACGCCCGAGACCACGACGCACTGGGGCATCCCCTGGGCGCTGTCGTCGGACCTGCTGCAGGTCGAGGACTACTTTATCGTCGAGAACCTGGCGCACCTGGACGACAAGTGGGACGCGGTGCGGACGAACCTGGAGGCCGCCATGGAGGAAGCGCGGGCGCACGCGGCCGTGGACCACCTCTTCCTCTCCCACCTCAGCGCCAGCATCGGCGTCAAGCCCATCGACGCCGCGGCCGGGCCGCCGGACCGGTCCGTGGTCGGTATCAACGACCGCACGGGCTTCTGGCTGGAGGCCGGCCATGACAACAGCAGCAGCAGCGCGGGTCCCGTGGGTATTGTCATTGCCGACTTCCCGGGGCAGCGTCTGGTCGACGCGGTGCTGCAGCGGAACCACTTTCTGCGTGAGGCCGTGGACGCGTAGACGCATTGCATTCGGTTCGGCGTCGGGCATCTTGTTGCTTTCTTCATTGGCCACACCTTTTGGTGTACAACATAGACAACTGCATAAACGGTGTGAATTAGAGTACATGCAATGCTTATAGCATCTATACGATGAGTATGGAGAAAACGTATATTATGTCAGTAAATATATAACGCTTTCATTCCTATGTTTATGTTTTGACATATATGCTTCTAATATACTCCGTATAAATCAAATCTTTTACGGTGAGTATGGAGAAAGGCGTATTCTTCTGGAAGTGTGTGACAATTTCATTCTTATTCTGTATGTTTGATATATTGTATGCTTCTAATCTATTTTAAAATAAAATGCTTACAGGTATTATTGGTATGCTCAAATACTCTGATAATATCTGACAGTTCTAGGAGCGCATCACTTGCCGTGCGTAATTACTTATTGCTTACACCGCATGGCGTGCTCTGCTATTTCTAGCTGTCGCTTGCGTCTGCTACGAGTCATATACCAACCATGCCAAATGCGCATCTTTAAGATGATGAAAGACACCGCTCTTATGTGTTGGACGCCACCGCAGATTGTCTACTCCAAATAGGAGATGTTGGTGAAGGCTGTCAAGATCATGGCAGTATTACTTCTGATACCAAAAAACACCTTTATATTCTACAGTTTCAATTGTGAGAAGACTTCATTTAAGTCCCTTATAGATACACCACTGTACATAATATTGAGTAACTGTTATTCTGTACTCAGCTCAATAACCAACATCCGATATACTCTCCCAACGCCTCATCCACTTTGCAGCCTTTGGCATTGCTTGCTACGCTAATACTACTGATTACACAAAGAAACAAAACACGCTCCGCTACTCTGCCCCGGCAGATCCTACAGATACCCATGCCTGTGCGCCAAACACCATTATCCAACCGTCCGGCAACAATGCGTCTGATACATTCACGTCCTCTTGTGCTCTTGTGCTAGTCCAGCTCACGCCGCCGACCCCGACGCGATGGACGAGCTGGAGCTCTCAATCTGCTCGACCATGTCCAGCACAAAGCCCGGGGGCTTGCGCTTCAGGGCGCCGGCGGCTGCCTGGGCGCCGGGCGTGTCGGCCTCGGGCGGCGGACGCAGAGACCGGCGGGAGTGGCGCGACAGTGAGCGCGCCGACGGCGTCTGTGGGCGCTGGTGCCTGCGGGATGTGCGGTCGGGCGTGCTGGGTTCGGGCGTCGGCGTGCGCAGCGAAGCAGCCGACTTTTTGGGCAGCGGCGTTTTTGAGGGTTTTGAGTTGGAGTCTTTTGAGTTGGAGTCTTTTGAGTTGGAGTCTTTTGAGTTGGAGTCTTTTGAGTTGGAGTTTTTTGAGTTGGAGTCTTTTGAGTTGGAGTCTTTCGAGTCAGAGTCTTTCGAGTCAGAGTCTTTCGAGTCTTTCGAGACTGTTGTCTTTGCTGTCGCTGTTGTCGCTGTTGTCGCTGTTGTCTCTTTCGTCTCTCCCATCTCTCCCGTCTCTCCCGTCTCTCCCGTCTCTTTCGCCGGCAGGTCCCCGGCGTCGATCCAGTCGACACTGATGTCGCGGTCGACGGCGGTGTCGCGCTGGCTGGCCGCCATGCCGGCCGTGATCCACGGCTCGAGCGTGCTCGCGGCCAGCAGCCGACGCGACGCGGCCAGCGCGTCCTGCATCTGGCGCAGCAGCGCGGCCTGGGGCGGCGGGCCGAGCGACGACGCCGGGGAGGAGGGGGACGGCACGAGCGTGGAGGCCGAGGCAAACTTGTCGGGGACGAGCGGCGGCAGTGCTGGCGGCGGCGGCGGCGGGGACAGGCCGCCGGGGGCCAGGGCAGCCGGGGTCATGTCGTCGTCGTCGTCGTCGTCGTCGTCGTCGTCGACGTCGTCGACCTCGGCGTTGACCACGCGCAGCTGCTCGTTGCGCGGCACCGTGAACATGACCTGCACGGAGCGGGTGCGCGCGGCATGCTCGACGTCCCAGTCGTCGGACTGGCCGCTGCCGGCGCGGCGGCCGGCGGCGACGGCCCCGGCGGCGATGTCGGCGGGCGGCAGCGCGGTGGTGTCGCCGGGGCGGTCCGGGATGGGCGGTGCGGCAGCGGCGGCGGCGGCGGACGGCCCGGGGTCGCGCATGCCCTGGACGCTGATGACGCGGCCGGTCATGACGCGGCCGCTGACGGCGACGCGGCCGGTCACGGCGCCGACGGCCGTGGTCTCCTCGTCGCGCCGCTCGTCGGCCTCCCAGTCCAGGCGCCCCTGCTTGCGGCGCAGCAGCGTGGCGTGCGCCCGGTCGCGGTCTTGCGCGAGCGAGTTGGCGCTGGCGGCGCCGCCGGCCAGGAAGGCGGCAATGCTGTCCTCGTCGACGCGGTCGTCGGCCGGCAGCGGCGTGTGGCTGCCGCCGCCGCCGAACATGCGCATCAAGTTGCCGAGCAGGCTGCGGCGGCCCCGGGTCTTGCTGGGCGAGCCCGGCGGCTGGTCGTAGCTGTCGTGGGCGTGGTCGTCGCTGTACGCCGGCTCCGGCGGTGGCGCGGCACTGCCGCCGGCGTATTCGGGACGGGGCGCGGGTGCCGGCGCGGGGGCCGGTGCCGGCGCGGGTGCCGGCGCGGCCGGGACACTGCCGTACGTGTTGAGGCCCAGGGCCTGCGCCTGGGCGCGGCTGTACAGCAAGCCGGGCCCCTCGGCCCGCAGCGCCAGGAAGCCGCCGAGGCCCGAGTAGGCCGTGTTGTAGGTCTGGCTCGAGACGTCGCTGCCGGTGAGCGCGCTGACGCCGCTGCGGCCGCTGCTGCTGCCGCCGTCGACGCTGGCGGCCGGCGGCAGCGACAGCGGCAGCGGCACGGCCGGCGCGGCGGCGTAGCCGCGGGACTGCGCGCTGGCCGAGCGGCTGAGGTAGCTGCGCACGCTGCGCTCGGAGAGCGTGCTGCCGGTGCGGTCGTCGTCGGAGCTGCCGAGGCCCCAGGCGGCGGCGGTGGCGCCGAAGAAGGAGCGCGTGGGACTGCCGTTGCGGGAGTGGCGCACGGAGAGGTAGCCGGCGTGGCGGGACGGGCTGTGGGCGTGGCCGGCCGTCTGGGGCGGGCTCGGTGACACGGAGGCGGCGACGGCGGCCCCGGCCCCGGGCACAGGCGGCGCGAACAGCAGGTGCTCGATCTCGAGGCCGGACACCCACTCGCGCACGTCGAGGTCCTGGCCGGCGACGGAGGCGGTCGAGGCGGCGGCGGCGGCGTCGGCGCCGGCAAAGGGCTGGAGGCGCATGGTGGCGGCGCCGGCGCGCGTCGTCGTGGCGGGCGTCAGGAAGGGGTCCTCGAGGCTGTCGCCCTCGGTGTCGGGGTCGGCCGAGTCCTCGTCGGCCTCGTAGATGGGGTGGATGGCGTTGCCGGGGCCGGCGGCGGCCTCGTAGTCGGCAATGGTGGTCGGCTGGTAGAGGCCACGGGCGGCCTGGCGCGTGGGCTTGCGCGTGGGGATGGCCGGGAGGGCGTCGCGCGTCTCGCGCAGGCGGCTGTCGCGCGGGTGCTTCTCGCCCAGCGCGGCGTAGGAGAAGCCGTCGGGCACGGGGCCGCGGTCGCTGTCGCGGTCGCGCTCGCGGCAGCGGTACCAGGCGGCGGGCAGCGGGGGGGGCTGGGCGTCGAGGTCGGCGTCGTGGACGTGGACGAAGCGGGTGTGGTCCTGGGCGAGGGCGCGCACGGCGGCGTGGCGCCGGCGCTTGCGGGCGCGGCGCCGCCAGACGGTGCGGCCGGCGAGGAAGAGCACGAGCGCGAGCAGCGGCAGGCCGAGGCCGAGGCCGATGCCGATGCCGATCTTGGCGGGGGAGTAGGCGGAGGAGGAGGAGGGCGACGACGACGACAGCAACGCGCCGGGGTGGGTGTAGCTGTCGGACCAGGCGAGGCTCGTGAGGTTGAGGAAGCGCAGCGCGGCGGCGTCGCGGCGCCGCAGCGCGGCCGCGCCGTCCATGGTGTAGCCGCCGTAGACGGCGACGACGTTGCCCGGCAGCAGGGCGGCGCCGTGGCCGAAGAGGCTGTCGGGCTGGGCGGCGGGCACCGTCCAGGTCCAGGCGTCGTAGTCGGCGCCCATCTGCAGCAGCGCGAGCTGCGGGTCGGCCGCGGTGCCGACGTCGCCGACCCAGCCGCCGAGCACGGCGATGGTGGTGCCGTCGCCGCTGAGCGTGGCCGTGTGGCCGGAGCGGCTGTCGGGGGGCGCCACGCCGGCGCCGACGCCGACCGCCACGTAGGACCACGCCTGCTCCGGCAGACTCCACACGGCCGCCGTGCTCATGTTGACAAACGCCGTGCGCGTGTGCCCGCCGAGCACCACGGCGCCCACCTGCTGCGTCACCGTGTCCGACCGGTTGGCCAGCGCCGGCGGCAGCGCCGTCAGCGAGAACCCGGCCTCGGCCACCGGCGTGCCGTGCGCCGCCACGCGCGCCGCCGTGTAGCTGCCGTTGGCGTCGTCGCGCGCCAGCCGCACCATGCGGTTCGTGTAGGTCGCGTTGGCCTGCCACGCGCCGGCCGTCTCGCTGCCGGCGTCGGCGCAGAGGCCGCCGTACAGGTAGAGCGCGGGGTCCGAGACCGCCGGCGCCACCTGCGCCGAGAACGCCAGCGCGCCGCCGAGGCTCCACGGCGCGCTGCCGTCGGCGCCGGCCGCGCCGTCGGCGCCGGCCACGCCGGCCGCCGTCCACGTCGGCGCCGGCGCGTCCGGCCGGATCGTCCACGTCGTCGCGTTCGCGCTGCCGCACGCGCCCGCCGTTACCACGATCGTCCCGTCCGGCAGCAGCACCGGCGCAAACGCCGTCGCCGCCGTCGCCTGCCCGTCGTCCACAAACGGTACCCCCGCCGTCACCGTCGTCAGCGCCGCCGCGCCGCTCACGCTGCCGCTCACGTTCAGCGCCAGCAGGTCCACGCGGCCGTCCGCCTCCGCCAGCACGTACACCACGCTCGCGCTGTCGCTGTCGGCCGGCGCCAGCAGCGACGTCGGCACGTACGGATACACCGTCGGCACCGCCGCCGCCGCGCGCCCGGCCCACGGCAGCACGAGCGCTGCCAGCGCCGTCCGCCAAGGTCGCTCGCGCATTGTGTCCCCGGAGTCTGTATCGTCTGTTGTGTCGCGATTCGTATGGGAGTCGTCTGTCGTCTCATCTGTCGCTGTCAATGTTCTCTTCTTGCCGGCCTCATCCCCGGGTGCCCATCCTCGGTTGTGCTGCGTTCTGTGCCCGTACGTGGCGATGCTCGATGCCGTATTCGTGCCGTCTCAGTTGTCGTTGTCAATCACCATCGCAGACCTGCCTCGTGTGCAGGACTACGCAAGCACTCTACACAGTAACACGACAAGATCGAATGCAGGCGCCCGGTGCAACACAGCAGAGCAGGATGCAGAGCAAAAAGAAGCCAACCGCCGACTCTTGACTCGACGTGGTGGCATGGCATCTCCCGGCAACAGCTGTCTGCTCCGTGCAGAGCAATATTCCGTATTACGCCGTGCTCCATACGCACTCCATCGTACCAGTACTGCTACCCCTGCCCCCGATACCCTGTCCCGCGCCGCCGTTCTATGGCTTTTGCGGTATTTCCCCGTCTTCTCTCGTGCAGGGTACCTCGCCGCCCTCCACTCCCGCGTGCCGGGAATGCGATCGCCGCGCACAGAGGGATCCCAAGCAGCAGCCACTCACGGGCCCCGTCCTGCCTCCTGCGCGCCGTCAACAACAGAACCGTGGTGGGGCTGCAGCGGTCGTCGAGGTCGCGGTCTGGACAACCGCCGTCTGTTGTTTTGGCGGGAGTTGCCACAGTAACGTGAGAAAAGCGGGACATGCCGAGCAGCGGCTGACCTGCGCCGGCGCGTCGACCAATGACGTGACGCGCGCTGTGGCCCGCAAAGGCTGTGTCGTGCACGGACGTCGGCTGGAATGGGTCGGCCAGGACGCTAATTTCGCTGTACCTGAAAAAGAAGGAATAAATAAATCACTAAATCAAAAGTACCCGACACGCGTGATCGCTTCGGAAAGTACAAGTACAGGTTGAAGAATGCAGCGGCTGTTATGCGTACGAGTACGAGTACGAAGAGCAAGTCGATATCATTACGAGGACTACATTACTACAGGCTGTCATACGTCGCACACCCTGAGATGCGGTGTTCACTCCGATGTGAACCCGATGGGACATCCAGACGGTTGTCCTGTCGGTCGACATGATCAACTCCAAACAAGACAGCTGTTGGCGGCCTGAGCGCCCCCACAGCTCAGGTCCGTGCCGCCCATGCTGCCCGCAGCCGCTCGTGCGTGGCTTGCAGCAGCTGCAACTGGCGCGTGAGCGTCTGGTTGTCGGCCGCCAGCTCGGCCGCCGTCTGCAGCTGTCCGTGGTAGCGGTGCTCGAGCGCGCTGACCCGGGCCGGGAGAGCCGGAGGCGGAGGCGGCGCCGGCGGCGCCCCAGCGGCGCCGTCACCAGCACCAGCGTCCACGCCCGCAAACGGCACCATCACCACCGTCGGCCGCCGCTCGAGCTGCACGACGGCCTGCGCGTCCGGATGCTGGTCCCAGGCCGGGACCACAAAGATGGGTCCGCGTGCGGCCGGACCACCGGCTGCCGCGCCGGCTCCGGCAGCACCTCCGGGCCCCGCCGACACCCGCAGGTACCGCGTGGCCACATCCACGTGCACCAGCGAGTCGCCGCCCGCGAGGGCGCCCGCCACGCCCGCCGCCTCGTTGTCGAGCAGGTCGTGCAGCAGCGCCCACACGTCGTCGCCGGCGTTGGCGAGGATGAAGCGGTCCTGCGCGGCGGCGGCCGCAGTGGCGGCGGCGGCCGCTGCGACACCGGCACCACCAGCGCCAGCGCCACCAGCGCCAGCGCCGCCGGCGCCGCCCGGCGCACCCACCACGACCTGCAAGGCGGCGGCCGGCACGACCGCCTCGCCGCGCAGCGCCGCCAGCGCGTTGGCGTAGGCGATCTCGAGCTCGTGCATGCGGGCCACGAGCTGCTGCGTGAAGACGAGCCACTGGCCGACGAGCGAGTTGCGCGCGTCGGCCTCGTCGGCGGCGTCGGCGGCGGCGGCGGCGGCGCCGTCGGCGCGCGCGCCGGCCGTGGGCAGCAGCGACAGCAGGCCGCCGGTGGCGCCAAACTCGTGGTCGAGACGCTCGAGGCACAGGTTGGCGTGCATGAGCAGGTTGTGGTGCGAGGCGTAGGGCGTCTCGTCGGGCGGGTCGCCGTCGCCGTCGTGGCCGTCGCCGGCGGCGATCTGGAAGGGCCCGGCGGCGCGGTCCCAGCGCGCCAGCGGGCAGTGGCGCGCGGTGCCGAGCACGTCGTGGCGCGCGCGCACCTCGTTGACGAGGTCGCGCAGCGGGCGGTGGTGCGCCGGGTCGCTGCTGGTGTAGGGCGTCGCGAGGTCGCCGAGCCAGTCGAGCGGGTGGTCGAGGGGCGCGCCCGCCGGGCCGGCCGGGCCGGCCGGCGGCGCGTCCTCGCCCGGCTGCAGCAGCAGGATCAGGTGCACCAGCGACTGCGCGTGCTGCTTCAGCGCCACCAGCGTCGGCGCCACGCCCGCCGTCGACACGAAGCCGCAGCTCGCGTGCCGCAGCAGCGCCGCGTCCGCCGCGTGCGTCCGCGAGAACCGCGACAGGTGCGGCAGCGCGTAGTCGCTGCCGGCTAGGTAGCCGTGCTGGCTGGCGTAGGCGTCGTCGTGGCCGACCGTGTGAGCCATGGCGAGTTGTGGTTGTTGTGGTTCAGCCGTGGTCTGCGTATTCTGGCTTCCACCGTCAAGATCTGGCTTCCACTGCAAGATGTTTCTGGCTTCCACGTCAAGACCTGGCTTCCACCGTCAAGACGTATCCTGGCTTCCGCGCCCGCTGCCGTCCCGGCTCTTATTGCTCTCTTTCCCTGCGCCTGGCCGTCGAGGCAGTCTCACAGCTGCCATCCTTTGTCTGTTGTCTGCATGCGGCGTTGGCGCAGCTCCCCGTCAGAACCAACAGTCCCATTCGCTGCCAACTGCACGTACCCTCGCATACAGTGCATACAGTTGCATTCGCTCCTCTGCGGAACCGTTCTTCGTACGTCGCATTGCACTTGCGCAAGGCGATGTGCCCCAGTCGACAAGTTTGACCACAGACGATCACATGACGTCACACCTCCGATAAGTGATAGGCTCGACGATCACGTGTCGATGTACGCAGAACCAGCCGAGGTTGGACGCTGGGCAAGTCTATCGGAATGACGCAGCTTCCAGCTGGCATGGCCAAGTATTGTTTGAGTCTGCGCTGCAGAATTCCGCCTGGGTGCTGAGGAATGGGTTGCCTCGCATCCGTGCCGAAGCACAGCCAAAAGGTACGAGCAACCTGTACAGCGAATCGCTGACGAAAGGACGCCGCTGCAAACTAGTTCAGCTGGCGGAAAGACGTTTCCGGACGGACCAAGGCAGCGGCAAAGCGGACAAAGAGAGGCAGCCTTCGCGGCTGAGCTGACGTGCTTATCGGCGCTGGAAGCGGCGATCTGGTGCCGCTGTTGCGTCTACGGTAGCGATGGCGCGCTGAATTAAAGCCATTGCCATGGATTATGTCATCGTGCTGGTGTGCATTCACATCTGCACTTTACTCGTACATCTGCACTTTACTCGATCTGCACTAACTACACACGAGTAGATAACATCGTACTCCATACCCGTGGACGCGATGTCATGAGTCGCATCGCACGTCGACTTGTACCAAGCAGCTGGGCTGACAGGGATCCAGCGATCGCCTCTTCGCATGCGCAGCACAACAGCCACGATAGCGCCTAGCTTAATCAAAGTACGGAGCAGCCACCCCGCCGTCCGTGCAGGAGATTGCTATCTGGCTAGAACGTCGGTATGACGCGTCAACAACGTGCAGACGCTCCATCGCGCGCGGGTTGTTTGGCAGCAGTTCGTACGTGGCAAATGCAGTAATGCAGTAACTCGTGTCTCGCAACGCAAGATACAGCGCGTGCTCTCCTGGGCGCACCGTCTGTCGCATCGCCCTACAGAAGCTCAATGGACGCCAAACACCTGTAGACCGCTGAAAAATCCGAAATTGCCCAGAGACAGATCCACCACTTCATTTGCTTTAGGGACAAGTGCGTCAGTCACATAGACCCGCTCTTCGAACCGCCAATCGCCGCAATGGACCCACTATAAACACGGCTGCGGACGCGAAGCTCAGCTCAACAGGGTCGGGCTGTCCGATTTGTGCTGGCTCGCCAATGCAACAGCACGCCTCCGTACACCGCGCCTTTCTGCGCGTTTGCGCCTGTTTCTGCGCCAGTTTCTGCGCCAAGGAAAGCATGCCATGGCCGCGCCTGCCGACTATCTGGATGCTACTTCGTATTACTTGCGTGCTTGCCTCGCTTGCGCACCCTGCCTGGTGTGCCCCTCGTTCTTGCCGCCGAAGTGGCTTAACAAGTGCAAGAACAGGGTGCGGCTTGGAGGTACGAGAAAGTGATACGCAGGTGGCACGGGCAGGCGCGACTGCCAGAGGCGGTCACACCTGCCGCGCACCCGTAGCGTCCTGCTCATTTGCCCCGTCGCTCGACTAACTCTGACTAGTTGCGCACCGAGCTGAACTGGCGTGCACCCTCTCGCCGATCGCACCTGCCAGATGTGCCAGAGCCTCCATCGCCCTTTCTACCTTGTGTCTACTTGTAGCCAGACCGGCATCTCTCTGATCTCCCTCGCCATCTCCGCTTGCATGTCTGACCGGAGTATCTGCGTGTCTGCCGGGTCTGGCCTGCTTGCACGCTCTTCGAGCCCAAACACATCCACGCCCTCGCCCAGTTTTTCCATTTCACACGTCCACGGCCCCTGTCTGCCGCTACCACCACAACGTATTTATCTATTGCCCCTGCTCTTCACCCCTTGAGCCTTTTCTTCAGTGCTTGGTCTTTTTGGTTTTCTTGGCTCAAATTGGCGCAGCCCTGGAATTGACAGTGCTATCCGACATCGCCAGAGTTTGTCATCTTCCACGAGAGCTTGGCTCTCCCTATTGCTGCCGCATCTGTTCGTGACAGTTTGACCGAACAGCAGCTTCGCCATGACGTCTTCGTCGCTGCAGAGTAAGTTTGCTGGATGCCATCCTCATGCCTCATGTCCGAGCCTCATGCGAGCCTCATGCCTGAGCCTCATGCCTGATGCATTCTATTCTGTGCCTCCTCATCCTCTAGCCTCTACTGTCCTCTATGCCTCATGCCCACATACAGTTCGCCTGCTAACCTTCAGGTCTGTACATGACTCTGGCCCCCGTGGCCGTTGCCTCTGCCATCTACATCCTGCTCTTCTTGGTCCTGCGCCCCAGGTTCAAGCGCTGGTATGCGCCGCGCACATATCTCGGTTCCCTGAAGCCCAGGTCAGTCTTGCCCTCTTCGCGATCCCGTCCTCCGCGATCCCGTCCTCTCCGATCCCCTCTTCCGCGATCCCATATCCCCATTCTAACTCCCACAGCCAGCGCACGGCTCCCCTCAAAGATGGCATTTTCAATTGGATCAAGGACTTCTTCGGGACGCCCGACCACACTGCTCTCAAGCACCAGTCCCTCGATGCCTACCTCTTCCTTCGTTTCCTGCGCATGACGGTCCTCGTCACCTTTGTCGGCTGCCTCATCACCTGGCCCGTCCTCTTCCCCGTCAATGCCACCGGCGGCGGCGGCCAGGTCCAGCTCGACATCCTGTCCTACTCCAACGTCGACTCGTCCACCTTCAAGAAGCGCCACCGTTACTTCGCCCACCTCTTCGTCTCCTGGATCTACTACGGCTTTGTCATGTACCTGATCTTCCGCGAGACCGTCTTCTACATCAACCTGCGCCAGGCCATCCTCCTCAGCCCCGCCTACGCCCAGCGCCTGTCCTCCCGCACCGTCCTCTTCACTAGCGTTCCCGAGTCGATGCGCGACGAGCAGCGCGTCCGTAAGGTCTTTGGCGATGTCGTCCGCAACGTCTGGGTCCTGCACGACACCAAGGAGCTCGCCAAGAAGGTCGAGGAGCGCGACGACAACGCCTACCGCCTCGAAAAGGCCGAGGTCAAGCTCATCACGACTGCCAACAAGCTGCGCGCCAAGAGCCTGCAGCAGGCCGGTGCCGTCGAGGAAGCTAAGGGCAACAACCAGTTGGCATTCGACGAGGTCTCCGGCAGCAGAGCAGCCGCCTGGCTTCCCGACAAGAAGCGTCCCACCCACCGCACTGGCCTGCTCGGCCTCATTGGCCCCAAGGTCGACACCATCAACCACTGCCGCGAGAGGCTCACCGACCTCATTCCCGAGATCCAGACGGCCCAGGCCAACTACCGCAATACCCCGTCCATCGGCGCTATCTTTGTCGAGTTCACCTCCCAGGCTACCGCCGAGAACGCCTTCCAGTCTATCGCCCACCACGAAGGCCTCAAGATGAACAGCTACATCGGCATCACCCCCGAGGAGGTCGTCTGGCCCTCACTGAGCATCCCGTGGTGGCAGCTCGCCGTGCGTCGCTATGCCGTTGTCGGCTTCATTGCCGCTCTCGTCATCTTCTGGGCCATTCCCGTTGCCGTTGTCGGTGTCATCAGCAACGTGTCCTACCTCGAGAAGATCTCTTTCCTCACCTGGCTGAAGAAGATCCCCACCGTCGTCATGGGCCTTGTCTCCGGTCTGCTGCCGTCTGTGGCACTGTCGATCCTGATGTCGCTCGTTCCCGTCATCATGCGCTGTAAGTCTCGTCTGCGTCGCCTGCCCCGTGTCGCCACATGCTAACGCTGGCAGTGTGCGCCCGTCTTGCTGGCGAGCCGTCTCTCCCGCGCGTCGAGCTCTTCACCCAGAACGCCTATTTCTGCTTCCAGGTCGTCCAGGTCTTCCTCGTCACCACCATGTCATCGTCTGCCTCCGCGGTTGCCAAGCAGATTGCCGAGAACCCTAGCAAGGTCACGGAAATCCTAGCCAACAACTTGCCCAAGGCTTCCAACTTTTACATGTCCTACTTCATTGTCCAGGGCCTGACCGTCGCTGCGAGCATTCTCTCGCAAGTCGTTGGCCTGGCCATCTTCTTTGTCATGTACAAGTACATCACTGGCACCCCTCGTGGCCTGTACGAGAAGTGGTCAAGCCTTGCTGGTATCTCGTGGGGCAGCACTCTTCCCGTCTACACGAACATTGCCGTCATCGGTACGTACTTTCTTGCCCTTTACTTGCCTGCTGATGCTAATCTTTTCAGCCATTACCTACTCCGCCATTGCTCCGCTGGTACTTGGCTGGGCCTGCCTCGGCATGGCGCTGTTCTACCTGGCCTGGCGCTACAATGTCCTTTACGTGACAAACTCCACTCTCGACACCCGTGGTCTCATCTATCCGCGTGCTCTTCAGCAGCTCATGACTGGCGTCTACCTGTCGGAGATCTGCATGATCGGTCTTTTCGGCGCCTCGGTTGCCATCATCCAGCTGGTACTGCAGGTTATCTTCCTCGTCTTTACCATTCTTGTGCACATGAGTATCAACACCGCTTTGGACCCGCTGCTGCACAGCATGCCCCAGACGCTTTTGGCGCTGGAGGCCGGGCGCACTGTCGACGTCGAGTCTAGCGTACAGGGCGGCGTTGCCGTTGCCAACGGACCTGCTGCTGCTAAGCAAAGCTCTGCAGACGATCGTACTGTTGGCAGTAAGGAGGGCCACCAGGGCGTCGCGGCCAACGGCGTTTTGCCGCCCATCGCGGCTCCTGCGCCTGATAAGGTCAACGCCCTGCTGCGCTTCCTCAAGCCCTGGAAGTACGACAACTACGATTCGCTGCGTCGCTATATACCTGAGGTGTACGACGACGTGGACTTCAACACTGTCTACTCTGACAACGTCACGGCCAGCGCGTACCTGCCTCCAGCTGTTGGCAGCCAGCCGCCGCTGTTGTGGATCCCCGAGGATCCCGCTGGCATTTCAAAGCAGGAGCTGGCTCACACTAGCAGGGTGATCGCCATCACGGACGACGCTTGCACTGTGACCGACAGCGGCAAGCTCAACTGGGACGAACAGACCGCCCGCCCACCTGTGTGGGAGGAGAAGGTTCCGTTCTAAACAGTCGAAACAGCAAGGTTTCTTTGCTAGGCGTGCCTCGCACGCAACCACTCACTTACACTATTATTCCTTTTTCTTAATTAATTCTTGTGGTTCTACTTCTGTCTACGAGAAGGATATCTTCTCCGGACGACGGAAGACGGCGTTGGACAGGGCTTTGTTACGGGCAGGTGGTTGCGAGCCTTGGAAAGGGTGGGCAAACGCGCAAGATATCCCAGAAGAGTTGTTTCACTCCTTAAATAGTCATTTTAGGTAAAAAATACCATGGAGTTCTCCCATTGTTTGCCAAGTATACGCTCAGATGGCGGGTGAGATTCATTCAAATCCCAGACAGACAGCCGTAGAGTATTCGCCGTCGTGGCTGATGCTTAGTCGGGCCTCCTGTTCAAGTAGAGACCCGTTTGGGTCCTCGGGCGTGGATATGCGCACCAGAGCGACAGGCGGGCCGCTCCCGTTCTTCTCATCATGCCGCGTGCGGGCGATGCGGATCCGGTGGAAGGTCAAGTCGAGATGCGGATGGGCTTTGATGACAGCCTCTTTGGCGGCGAATCTGGGTGGATGAGTCATCAAACAGAAAACTCGAGCAAACGAAGAGACAAACCTTCCGGCCAGGAAGCTGGCGGCGCTCCACAAAGGGTCGTCTCGGAGGGTCTGAGCGGACGTAGAGCCTGTGGATGGCGAACGGGAGCTGCTGCGCGCGCCGGCGAGCAACCATGCGAGGAGCTGATTGGACGTCGGCTTAGGCGGCAGCGATGACGGCGTAGCAGCCGTGCTCAGCGGCACGGGCGGCAGCTCCAGGGGTGACAGGATGCGGCGCACAAAGCGAGCGGCGCGACTGGGGCTGCGCGGCGCCGTGGCGGGCGTCTTGGCCGAGTCGGCGGCGAGGATGACGTAGATGCGGCGGATATGGCAGATGTCGGTGCCAACGTGGAGGCCGGAAAAGGCAAACGGGCGGATTGCCGGGACCGCTGTGCCGGCGGCCGCGCGCGCGGACACGGCAGCAGCATGGACAGACGGCGAAGCCATGAGCGGGCCAATGCTCTGTGGCCGAGGGCGCAGAACGGCCCAGCGAAGATGATCTTTGATCTTGGGATTTTCGTGACAATCACGATTAGGTAAGCGTACATTTGGCTTTGCCTTGTGTGCTATATGCTACACTGGGAACAAAGAGCTGCCCCCTTGCTTGATTCGGTCCAATCTGCATTCCATTACCCCATTCCAGCGTCATTCCTTGTCTGATCTCGATGGCCGGCTGGGCCATACGTTTACAATCTGCGGTTCTGTTGTCCCCGTGGCGTGCCTACGTAATCCGGCGTGCTCGAGTGCCGTATTGTCCGAGTCTGCGGTATTCACTCGTGCAGAAGCGGCGCCTGCTCCGCGTCGTCCGAAACAACGACGGCAAGGACCGAGCGGTCGCGGCTGGTCCACTGCGGCACGGCGATGGCCACGGTGCCGACGAAGAGCAGGGACATGACGGTGAAGGCGAAGATCCACTGGAAGGCGATGATCTGGGTGAAGAACTGGCCGACGCCGAGCGCGGCGGACAGCACAGAGAGACAGAGGCCCATGGAGACATCCTGAACATTAGCGAGGCTGGGGGAGGACGGAGAGTGGAACGGGAAAGGAACAGAGGCAGACTCACGCCAAGCAGGATAAACAGCAGGCCGTAGCCGAGGAAAGACCACACAAAGATGTTGGCCAGGACGCGGGCGACGAGGCTGTGGCCGTGCGGCATCGCCATGGCGCCGTTCCAGAACAGGGCGACAAAGGTCCAGGCCAGCGGGCCGGCGACGACGGGCCCGTGGATGCGCGCCAGCGGGTGCGACGCGGACGGGTGGCGCATGGACAGCGCCGTGAGGTTGACAAAGTTGGCCGCGAGCACGACCTCGGCGAGCACAAAGTGGCCCGCGACGAAGAGCAGCACGAAGACGGCGTGCAGCAGGTTGTGCACGATAAAGTGGGCGCCGACGGCGGCGGCGGCGGCGGCCGTCTCGCCCGTCGCCGCGTAGAGGCGCTGCACGTAGGCCGTCTGCGCCGCGAAGAGCAGGCCCCAGTAGACGTAGACGATGGGCATGCTGAGCGAGAAGCCCGTCGCGTGGTGGCCGTTCTGGCCGCCGATGCGACGGCCGTGGGCCGGCGCGCGCACCGCGTAGTAGACCGAGACCGCGACCGCGACCGCCCAGCTGGCGAGGCTCAGCACGCGGTACGTGGCGAGCTCGCGGGCGCTGCGCGTCTCGCGGAAGCCAAAGGGGTTGTCTGGGGGTCAGCCATTGTGTCGGCCAGCACGACAGACGGCATCGAGGCCGGCGAGAAGGGCACGCAGAGGAGGCAGGCAGAGGAGGCAGGCAGGAGAGTCAGGGCGTGGAGCGGGCTTACAGCTGGTCATGATGGCGATGATGGTGATATGGCGATGGCGATGGCGATGATGGTGATATCCAAAGACAAGGTGCAATGGTCAGCGGAGGTCGAAGGCGAGGGAAGAGCCGTCGGGGAGTTGGACCGCTCAAAAGGCCATGACGACAAACGGCGCGGACACGCGGACAACGGCGCCGCAGTCCTTCCGGCGGCACTACGTAATCGGCTGCAGTTCACGATCACCGCATAGACGGCTATGCGGAGTACGAACACTGGAGCTTAGCGGTCCCCGCGCGGCAGCGACGTCATATTCGGGGCCTAGGCCTGGACCGTCTTGATTACCTAATGCAACGTTCGGCGATCGTCAGAGTACCGCTGGTAGAACAGCCCGATGTATTCGGGAGAAGACAGAGAAATCTCTGCGCAGCACAAACTATACAGCAGGGCCAGGTCACATAACCGACCTGGCCCGCACCAGTAGCCGCGGGAGAACAGCAGTTGTATTAGATCGCCAATAGAAAGTATACAGGAAGAAAGCGCCGCTACGCCGCGCTCGCAGGAATCAGAATCAGAGGATTAGAAGTCATAAGGCCGCTGCCGCAAACAGATCTGGACAGCTGCAGAGCACTGGAGCAGCACCGGAAGCAGCAAGAGAGCCGCAGAGAGCAGAGACGCGCACAGGACACTGGACGCGCTGCGGACGAAGACGCAGGATGCCGCGTGACCGCCGTCTCACGTCTGCCGCGACCCCGGCCGCGACGCCGAGAACGGGATCGACGACGTCGCGCCCTCGGCCCAGGCGAGCACAGCGCCGGCGCTGGCGCCCGCCGGGTCCGGCGCCGACGTGAGCCGCAGCGTCGGCGGCGCGGTGGCCGGCGCCTGCACCGACAACGCCGGCGCTGTCGGCGTCAGCGGCGCGGGTGCCGCCACCGCCGGCGCCGCGTTGGCCGCCTCCGCCTCCCGCCGGGCCTTTTCGCGCGCCTCTTTCTGCGCCGTCGTCACCACGTTGATCTTGATCCGCCGCATCCCGCTCGCCAGCTTGTCCACGTCGTCCGTCTTGGCCGGTGCACGCGCCGCCGCGCGCGCCGCCGCCATCGCTGCGGCTGCACTCCCGGCGGCACCCGCCGAAACGGCGCGACTCGTCGGTGCCGGTGCCGGTCCTGGTGCCGCTTTCCTCGCGCGTGGTGCGCGGCCCGGCCCAGGCGTAGCGCCCGGCCGCGTCTTGCGCACCAACAAGCTGGCCGTCGCGTCGGCGCTGGTGGCCGTGCTCTGGGCCGACGCCGGCCGCGTCGAGCTGCGCGACACGTCGGCGGACCCGGCGGACGCGCCGCCCAGGTCCGGCGCCGCTGCCTCCGCCACCACGGTCGAGGCCACGCTGAGGCGCCGTGCCGGCAGCTTGGGGCGCGCCGTGCGCGCGCCCGTCCCCGCCGCAGGCGGCGGGGCGACCTTGTCGCCCGCCAGCGTCTTGCGGCGCGTGCGGCGCTCGTCGTCGTGGGCCATGCCGAACGGCTTGACGGGCTTGCGCTCCCGCGCCGAGACGCGCGTGGGCCCGCCGGGGGCCGGCGACGCCGGCGTCGTGTCGGCACCCGCCGGCTGCGTGCGCTCGCGCCGCGCCCGCGTCGCCTCAGCCGACAGCTCCTCCGCGGTGCAGCTCTGCACGGACCGGTCGCGCGGGATGAGCAGCTTGCTGAGGGCGTGCACGGCCACGGGCCAGGGCACGTCGGGCGGCGGCGGCGTCGGCGGGCGCGAGGGCGGCGCGCTGCCGTAGGCCGCCGAGAGCCCGGACGTGCTGCGGCGCACCCGCGGCGCAGACAGGCGCGCCTGCGACGCAGCCGTGGGCGACGAGTAGGTCGTCGACGGCCCGGCCGGCCCGGCCGGTCTGTCCGACTCGCCCGGCGGCGGCGCCAGAGCCGCCGCCATCCAGTCGAGCTCGGTCGCCGCCCACCACGCCGGGTCGTACGGCGTGCCCCGGCTCGGCTGCGGAGCGGGCGCAGGGGCCGCGCCCATGCCCGCGGGATCCAGCTCCGCCTGGATGGCCAGCGCCGCGCCCATCTCAAAGCCCAGGCCGTGGTGGTAGGCCTCGTCGCGCACCGGCGCGGGCTCCGCGCCCGCTAGACCGCTGAGGTGGCTCAGCACGCCCGAGTAGAGCGCGCGGTCGCTGTAGCCGCCCTCGAGCACGCTGATGACGCGGCCGTCCACGCCGAGGTCCGCCTCCGCGGCCAGGCGCACAATGTCGCGCGTGAAGCGCGCGTAGAACTCGGTGGGCACGTTGACCTTGTGGCGCTGCATGCTGCTAGTCTCCCACTCGCTGGCGTCGAAGCCGGCCGACAGGAAAATGGCGCCCTTGCCCGCGGTGCCGGCGGCCGCAAACGTCGCGGCGGACGGCGACGGGGCGGGCGACGCGGCGGCGCGCTGCTCGGTCTGGGCGCGCAGGAAGCGGCGGACCTTGTCGAGCAGCACGGCGTACTTGGACTCGTAGAGGTGCCAGAACTCGGCCGCGGTCTTCCAGGGCTCCAGGTGGACATTCCAGACGGTCTGGCCGTGGGCGCCCTCCACGCAGAGGCTCGCGTTCCGGACCTTGTCGGCGTCGCCGTACTCGCACGGAAAGGAGTGGATGTCGTGCAGGCTGAAGTAGCCGATGGACGTCTTCTTCCAGGCCGCGGCGTTCTTGTGGTGGCCCTGGGCGACACTGCGGGCGTTGTGGTCCCACGCGATCGCCTGCGAGCCGTCGCCGTGGTGCAGGTCAAAGTCGATGATGGCGGCGTGGGTGAGGCCGTGGTTGAGGATGCCGTGCATGATGCCGACGTGGACATTGTTGATCCAGCAGAAGCCGGAGGGCCAGGCGGCGGAGCAGTGGTGGCCGGGGGGACGGATGCCGACAAAGGCGCGGCGGGGGCCGGGGCTGCCGGTGCTGTCCGCGCCAAAGACCGCGTCGACGGCCTCGCAGACGCCGCCGAGCGCGCCCTCGAGCGCGTCGAGCGACTCGGCGCACAGGTACAGGTCGCCCTCGTGCAGCTTGGGCGGGGTGGCGCTGTGCAGCGGCGGCCCGCGGTCCATGTCCGGGCGCTGCAGCTCCTTGCCGTTGTGGGCGAGTTGGGCCTCGGCGGCGGCGCAGAGCAGGCGCAGCTCCTCCATCCACTTGGCGCCGTGCACGTTGGTGACGGCGGGGGCGAGCAGCGGCAGGCGGCGCGCGGTCTTGAGGATGCGGAAGGGCGCGGGCGGCAGGCGGGGGGCGCCGGGCTGCGCGCGCAGCGGCCGCGGCATGTGCGCGCCGCCGGCGTGGCGCTCGCCGAGGCGGACGTAGGCGGCGGCGACGCCGACGGCGGCGGCCTGCAGGCGCTCGGGGCGCTCGACGATGGTGGCGAGGTTGGCGCGGGAGGTGCGCGGCCGGGCGAAGCGGTGGCCGTAGCAGCTGTCGTGCAGGACGACGAGGGTGTCGAGGGTGTCGCCGGCATCCGCGCCGGCCTGGAGCGCGGCCAGCTCGGCAGCAAAGTGCGCGTCGGCGATCTCGGCGGCGGTCGGCGGCCGCGGCTCCTCCAGCAGCGGGTCGAAGCCGCCGAGGCCCGGCGACCGCATGGGCGAGCCGCCGCTCGACAGGTGGCCGGAGCTCGTGCGCCGCAGCGGCGTCTTCGTCTTGCCTGCGCCGCCGGCCGCGCTGTGCAGCGAGTTCAGCGACGCCTTGCGCAGCAGCGTCGGCGTCGCGGCGCCGGCCCGGGACTCCCGGCCGCTCAGCAGCGGACTGCGCGGCGGCGCCGCACCGCCGCCGCCGTGGTAGCTGCTGCGGTTGCTGGCCACGCTCGGCGACCGCACGCTGCCCGCGCCCGTGCTGCTGACCGACCGGGCCAGCGGCGAGCGTGTCCGTGCCGGCGACGCCGTCCGGATCGACAGCTGGTGCAGCGACTGCGCCAAGTCGCCGTCGTCGCGGCCGTGCAGGCTCTGGGCCGACGGGCGGCGGCGCAGCGGCGTCGAGCTCGGGAGCGACATGTCCGCGGGCGTGTCGTGCCGTGCCGCTGCCTCTCGTGTGTTTCGCGTCTCTTGTCTGTTTTGTTTTCGTCTGTTTTGTTTTCGTCTATTTCGTCTTTTCGTCTATTTCGTGGTTCGGCTTCTCACTTTCGCTGTTCAGCCTCTCACTTTCGCCGAGGTCTGCCGTGTCGCATAAGCTGGTCAGGGGTACAGTAGCATGACGCAGCCGGTGCCAGACAGTCGTGCAGCTGTGCGTGGACGGGACAGGCGCTCGAGGCTGTGCCGGTTGGCGGAAACGTCGCGAGCGTTGCAAATGGCAGATTCACGATTGCCAGTGGCAGACGGATCGCTTGTTGTGGCGAGGCTTGCCGGGAAGGTGCCCGTCGCGTTCCTTCCTTCCGGACGCGTTCCCGCCCGGGCCGTTTCCCGCGAAATGCGGCATCTCAGGGTCACGTGGACACAGCTACAGGGGCTTTCAGGGGTCATGGCCGTCCTATTGCTTTTGCTGTATTTGCGTCAAGTAATTTGCGAACAAGCCAAGCTGAGTATTACTCCGTACCGGCTCGTGCTGCGTACTTTGTACGAGTACTCCGTCGCCGTATGACCCGTATTGGTACGGCAATACTCCGTATCTCCCCACTGCCCAACCAGACGCCGGTCTGCTCCGTCGAGTCGCAGCCAACTGCCGACGCAAGCTGGCCAGCCCTTGCTCAAAGTCCTCCATCTTAGACCTGGCACGCTCAGAAGTCCTCCATCTTGTAGACCTGGTACCCCGGCTCTTCGTATGGATGGGCACTGCCGGTCAGCACGGCACGACTGGAAGGGGCACGAAGCGGACGCCATCAAGCCAGCATCAACAGACCACCCACCTCTTCAGCGCGTCCACGGCCTTGCGCGCCACGGCCTCGCTCGCGCACAGCGTCTCGACGCGCACCTCGGGCGTCTGCTCCAGCGCGCCGACCGTGCCGATGTTCGGCTGCGCCGTGTCGCCGGGCCGGAACTGGCCGGTGCCCTCCGTCGTCCAGCAGCACTGCGTGTAGTTGCCGGGCCCGGGATACCGGCCGGCACCCGCTGCGAAGACGGCGGCCTTGCACGCCTCCACGGCGGACGGCGGTACGTAGAATACCAGGGTGTAGCGGGCAAGCGTCGCCATTGTGTGCGTGTTGTGTTGTCGTATTCTTGCAGTCTTGTGCGGCGCTGTCGCAAAAAGCGGTGCCTTTCAGACTTAGTAAGCATTGTAGCCGTACGGCATATGCAAGCCGTATCTACTACATCTACTATACGTTTAACCTGTATCCTGGTTCTTACGCCGTCGAAAGCAGCGGTAAGGAGATCCATGCTGTCGATATGTCGGCCGTCTATTTCTTCGCTTCCTATCCTCCGTAACGCCAAGCAATGGTCACCGTTCACTCCGTGGTTTTGTTCTCTCGTCACCATACGACACGGACAAGTCCATCTCCCACTGCCTCACGCTAGCAAGTCCACGTTTACCGTCGCCAGTGCCTCCACTGCCCACTGCGGGTACTGGGCCTTGTCCGGGTAGAGATCGCCAAAGAACTGGCGGACAAAGACCGGGAAGCGGTCTGCGAGGATCGCCTCGCGCACCTCGCGCATGAGGTTCAGCTGGTAGTGCACGTTGTGCATGGTGAGCAGATGGGCGGCGACCGTCTCCTTGGCGACGTTGTGGTGCACAAAGGCCCGCGTGATGCGCGGGCTGCCAGCTGGGTCGTCGTGCGCCGCCGCCCCCGGTGGCGCGGTGTCGGGTGCCGAGGCGTCCGGGGCGTGCGTGTCGAGCGCCCAGCGGCAGGCGGTGCAGCGGCAGCCCTGCTCGATGGGCCCAAAGTCGGCGGTGTAGCGGCTGTGCTTGAGGTTGAGGACGCCGCGGCGGGTGACGGCGTTGCCGAAGCGGGCGGTGCGCGTGGGCCAGACGCAGTCGAACATGTCGGCGCCGAGGGCGACACTGACGACGAGGTCCTCGGGGTAGCCGATGCCCATGACGTAGCGCGGCTTGAGCGGCGGCAGCAGCTCGGTGACGGCGGCGACGACGCGGCAGTAGTCGGCCTTGGCCTCGCCGCCCGAGAGCCCGCCGATGGCGATGCCGGGCGTGTCGCGCGCCAGCATGGCGGTGGTGCAGGCGCGGCGCAGCGCCAGGTCGAGGCCGCCCTGGATGATGCAGAACAGGTTCTGGTCGTGCGGGCGGGCGTGCGCGGCGAGGCAGCGGTCGAGCCAGCGCACGCTGCGCTCCATGGCCGCGCGCATGCGGGCGGCGTCGGGCGAGGTGGTGACGATGACGTCGTCGAGCTGCATCAGAATGTCCGAGCCGATGCTGTTCTGCAGGCCGACCGAGTGCTCGGGCGTCAGCAGCATGGGGCTGCCGTCGTGCGGCGACAGGAAGCTGACGCCCTCCTCGGTGACGGTGGCCAGCTGCAGCAGCGACACCATCTGGAAGCCGCCGCTGTCGGTCAGCAGGTTGTGCGGCCAGCCCTGCAGCGCGTGGGCGCCGCCGAGCGCGTCGAGCACGGCCTGGCCGGGCTTGAGGCCGAGGTGGTAGGTGTTGTTGAGGCAGAGGCGGCACGAGGTGTCGGCCAGCTGCGCCGGCGTCAGGCCCTTGAGCGACGCCTGCGTGGCCACCGGCATGAACACCGGCAGCGGAACGGGGCCGTGCGGCAGCGTGAGGATCGAAGCGCGCGCGCGCGTCGTCTGGCGGTCAGTCTTTGTTGCTTCCATGCCTCTTCTTTTTGCGATTTTTGCGACCTCTTCTTTGCCATATTTTCTCTCGCGATCGCTCTTACCGAACACTGCGCCAGCAGCTCAAATGTCAGCGCGCCATGCGTGGCTTTGCTTGCCGGGGAAGCCATTCGGGCGGCCAGCATACTCCGCCGCCGAGGCGTGCGTGGTGGTGCAGGGTGCAGGGTGCAGATCGATCGCTGGGTGCCGGATCGTGTTGGATTGTCGCGGGATTACTGCTGGCTCTGCAGGCGGATGCCGCCGCTGATTGGCTGCGCGTCTCCGCAAGGCTGTTGGCCGCACGCGGCACGTGAAGGGCACGCATCGCAGCTTCCCCACTTCTCGCTGGCCTGCTAGCGTGCCATGCACCACTTTCCCCATTCACTTGAGCACCTGATTTTCCACTTTTTGTTTTCGTCCTAGAGATTAGTCCGGCGCCTACGAATATCAGCACGGAGAGTTGGGCTGCTGCACGGCGCGCAACGGGGCGCTCGACGGCTGCGATGCGACGCTGGAGCCCAACCTCTGGCGCTGCACCAGATGGTACGTACCCCGGGTCGCGATCCCTGGCAGCCTTGGACGTCATACGATGGGGCGTGAAAATTCTGAAGGGGATGGGGAAAGGGGGTGACAGTCGGGGATAATGAAAAAGAAAAGAAGAAAGAAAGGAAAGAAAGGAAAGAAAGGAAAGAAAGGAAAGAAAGGAAAGAAAGGAAAGAAAGCAAAGGAAAGAAGAAAAGACAGCGTAAAACCGAAAAAGCAAAGTGAAACGAGAGAGTTGGAGACGAGCGACAGCGGAAAGAGGCCGATCGAACAGCACAGCATGCCGGAAGAAACTGCAGACAGCCGGGAAGCAACACTGCGCAGCCAAGATCAGAAGCGAGATCTGACAAGTGAGCGCCCGCATGGAAGGCCCAGCACGCAAGGCCGCCAGTCACACGCTGTCTCGCCGACGCAGACAGGAGCAGCTCCGCTAATTTCCCTGCGTAGCAGTCGCATTCTGGCCAGTTTCCGCAAACCGCCGCCTTCCCTGCCGAATCCGCGATTAATAGGCATCGACATTACGGCGGCATATTACCTTATTACGCGGACATATCTGCTGTAATGAGCCGTGCAGGCCAGCACAATACGAGTACGAACTCGCACAGACTAGCCGGCCCATAAACGACAGGCACACTCCGTACCCGTGCTCCGTAATAAGTGCGTCGGCCTCGACCGTCGGAGATTCCCCGATATCGTCGCCTAGCCTTCTGCGAGCCCAGATGCAAGCACTAACACTGGCTATTTATTAAGTCGCCGGCTTACGTCCCGGGCTTGGGCGTCGCTTCTGCGTCTCTTCTGTGCCGATCTTGTCAATCTGCCTGGCATCTCTGGCATCTCTGGCATCTCTCTGGCCTCATTCTTCTGGCCTCATCACTCTTCTCTTCCTCTCTTCTTTCTCCCCTCTACTGTCTTCTCTATCACTTACTCCCGCCATATGGACGTCGCCAGCTCACCCATCCATCACCCTGACTCAAATTACGTCATGCGTCTTCTGCCGTTCTGAGTCCGCCTGCTATGCCTGCACACATCGCTAGCTCGCCTGCAGTCCTGCCTACTTCCGCTTCGCCCACTTGCCTCCTCCGCTCCTGACGGCCACCATGACGCCGCCCGTCTTCACCCTCTTCCCGGCGCTGCCTGCCGAGCTGCGCCTGGCCATCTGGCAGTTCAGCTGCCACCCGCGCGTCGTCGAGGTCTGGTACGATGCCGACGCCGACTGCTGCTGCACTACGGCCCGTCCGCCGGCCGTGCTGCACGCCAGCCGCGAGGCGCGCGCCGAGGCCATGGCCCTCTACCAGCGCGCCTTTGTCACGCGCAGCCACCCCGACCGCTTCATCTACTTCTCGCCCGCCTGCGACGTCCTCTACCTGCCGCGCCACGGCCTCATGGGCTACGACGAGACCGCCCGCGACTTCACCGTCCACGTCCGCGACACCGCGCCGCACGTCCGCGCCCTCGCCATCGACCATGTCCGCACCGACACCATCCGCCCCTGGGAGCCCTACAACAAGCTCATGCTCATCTTCAGCTTCCCCAACGTCCAGGAGACCATGCTGGTCGTCAGCAGCGGCACCAATGACTACCGCTCGCCGCGCCGCCGCAGTCTCGACTCCGTCGCCAGCGCCAGCTCCGACTCCCCCGCCTCCGCCGGCTCCGACGCCGAGGTCGACGCCGACTCCGGCCCCGAGGCCAATGCCGTCCCCAAGATCGGCGACATGGAGCTGGTCGACCCCAAGGGCGATACAGCTGCCGTCATGCGCGTCATCAACAATGTCATCGAGTCCTTCTCGCGCGAGATCCAGGACGCCGGCCTGCCCCCCAACGACTGCCCGGCCCCGGACTACCCTCACATGCCCGCCCTCATCCCCAAGGCCAAGGCCTACCACCACCAGCACGCCCAACACCGGCGGCGGCACCAGAAAGACCGCCATCGCTATGCGCTGGTCCGCGCTTAAACCTGCTGCCGAGCAGGCCATTTGTACGAGTACGATAGAACACGGCGGTTGCATACATCTACGGAGTCATACGAGTACGGAGTACGCATTGGCGGGGAGTTTAAAAGTGTAGCACCATGTTTCGGCTTTGGGCCGTACGGCTGTTGGCAGCCATTAGATCTCAATAGAATTGCTTCAATCATTGCTTCAATCATCTGCTTGTCTTTGCTGGTCTGTCATGTGTCACTGCTTCTAGACGTAGGCCACGTTCTGCGTAGACGATCGATCGGCGGGTCTCCAGCGTAGCCCTGTGAGCCAACTACCCGTGTTGCGGTTCCCTTGGCGTGTGAGTGCATTGCTTCTTCCGAGGACGACAACGCAGGCGGACCAGTTGATGCGCTGGGTGTCGCTCTTAGGTCACGTGACATCACCACGAGCGAAGCGGCCAATCGGGTGCCAGCTTGGAGCATCGCAAATTTGCGGCCGACGTCTCGGCTGATTTTTCTCAGCCAGCGGCCCCGAGCAGACCCTCGTCCGCGATCCAGCAGCCGCGCTCTAGCGACCATCCCAGCCGGACACGCCATGGCGACAAAGACGGTGTCGCCCGGCGCCGCGCTTCTGCGCACGTCGCGCATGTTCTCGCTGCCGAGCCAGCTGCCGCCAGCGCCGGCCGACGCCGCCAAGCGCGCCTCCAACTCGGCGACGAGGCCGTTCCCGACGATGCAGGCCATTGCTTCGCCCAAGTCGTCGCGCAGCCGCGGAGACTGGGGGTTCAAGCGGCCGCTGCCCGCCAAGCTGGACGCCTCGTCCCGGAACCCGCTGGTCCGCGTGCTCGAGATCGACTCCGCCGAGCAGATCACCGACTTTGCCACCGCCACGGACCACGCCCAGACGCTGCGCAAGTGGCAGGAGCTCAACGTGCCGATCACGATGCCGACGGAGGTGGAGCTGAAGAACAACATCACGGGCAAGTCGGTCTTTGAGGAGGACGACGACATCATCGCCATCGACGAGCACCTGAAGCACACGGCCGAGGACAAGCGGTGGAAGTACCAGGGCCCGTGGCTGGCCGGCATCACCGAGGGCGCCTTCCAGACATACCTCAAGAAGCAGGTGCGCATGCGGCGCGCCGAGTTCCGCGAGTTCCTGCGCGCCCAGCTCGCCGCCGACACGAACGCCGCCGCCGCCGCCAAGGCCATGGACGCCGGCGTCGACGCGGCCGCGCCCATCACCCCCGCCGACATCTCCGACGCCGAGTTCACCGAGTACCTGCGCGCGCTGCGCCACGACCGCGGCGTGCTGTACCGGCTCGTCGGCAAGTTCCTGGATCTCGCGCCGCTCGAGCCGTCGGGCCGCGTCGCGCAGAACCTGCACAGCGCCGCCTTCACCTCGTCGCTGGCCGTGTCGTTTGGCGCGTCGCCCGCGCCCGCCGCCGCCGCCGCGACGCCCGCCTCGCTGGCCACCAGCAGCCTGCTCAATCCCACCGCGGGCATGGGCCGCCGCACCGGCACCGCCAGCCGCTGGGCCCAGGACGGCCCGCCCATCACGCACCCGTCCGCCGGCCTCTCGTACCTGCGCACCAACGCCTACCTCGAGAACCACCCGCTCTACGGCCCGCAAAAGGCTCACCAGCCCGTGCAGGCGCGCATCGTCGCGCCGCGCAGCGTCAACGGCGCCCTGACCCCCAAGCTCGGCGTCGGCGGCTTCATCGCCGAGAGCCCCTTCCAAGAGACCTTCCACAACACCCGCTACAGCCGCAATGTGCCCGGCCTCAACGGCATCGACCCCAGCATCGTCGGCGGCGCCAAGGTCCCCGTCCGCGTCGCTTCCGCCAAGATCAACTCCCAGGGCCATGTCCTCGTCAAGGTCGCCGAGGCCGACCCCGAGGCCGTCCTCGTCCACCGCGAGCTGGAGGGCAAGGAGACCATCTACGGCCAGCCCTCCCGGCTCCTCTCCACGCGCGCCCCTCCCCCGCGCATCTTCTCAGGCTACACCAACGCGGGACGCCCGGCGTCCTCGTCCGTCATCAGCAGCCCCCGGACCTACGGCCTCTGAGTATACGCCGAGACGGTCATTGCCGCAGCAGCGGTTCCTGGCGGAACGGCTTCCTAGCATGGATCGCTGGCGAACTGGAAATGTATATACCAGTATAGAGGAGGCAGACAATCCGCCTGTACTACTACTACAATGAGAAAAACTCTACAACTCTGCATCTACGACTCTGCGTCTTCTCGCGATGGCAGCTGGAGTATCACGTGACTATGAGCGAGATTCACATGACATGGCCCTCGAGAAAATCTGGCTTTGTCGTATCACGTGCAAGCCATACGCACATACCCTAAGCCCATGCCCCACCACATCCTGGCGAAAAATTGTGCGCAGAGGAACTTTTTTCCTTTAGAATCAACACGATACCAAGCGCACTCTCTCTCTTCATCCACCGACACACCGCAACAACCGCCCTTCACTCCCACCCTCCACCCCAACAATCAGTCAAGATGGGTCGCGTCCGGACGAAAACCGTCAAGAAGTCCGCCAAGGTCATCATTGAGCGGTACTACCCCAAGCTCACTCTCGACTTCGAGACCAACAAGCGTGTGTGCGATGAGATCGCCATCATTGCCTCCAAGCGCCTGCGCAACAAGATTGCCGGCTACACCACGCATCTGATGAAGCGCATTCAGCGTGGCCCGGTCCGCGGTATCTCCTTCAAGCTCCAGGAGGAGGAGCGCGAGCGCAAGGATCAATACGTCCCCGAGATCTCGGCTCTGGACTTTGCCCAGAACACCGACAACGGCCAGCTCGATGTCGACACCGAGACCCGCGACCTGCTGAAGCACCTCGGCGTAAGTTTTTCAGCCTGCCTGTTGTCTTCCGTTGGCGCTTCGCCTTTTTTGCTGTCTTCTGGCTGCGTCGGTGCCGTCCACATCTAACATCCGCACAGTTCGAGCAGCAGATTGCCATCAACGTCGTCCCCGTCACCCAGACGCAGGTGGCGGAGCGCGGTGGCCGCCGCTTTGGCGACCGTCCTCCCCGTCGCGACTAGATTGTCGCGTGACGACCGCTCATGACGACCGACAACCCATCCTCCCATCCCTCCACAACGAACCCCCCACCGCGACGTGGCTCACACGAGCGTGGCGCTGTATATTGATCAGGCGTCGAAACATGCGGATCGGGTCTTGCTTGCAGCCCTGCGGACGGTCCGCAGTGGCTAGGATTTGATTTAGAAGACAAAATGAAGGGCTGGACCGAGGACACGGGAGAGGGACAAAAAATAAGAAACCCGCATTGTGCACATCCAAGGTGTCGCGGGCGCTCTTCTGGCTACCAGAGATGCGCCTTGCTTGATTGCCAATCTCACTTTCCTATGCTGAAGTGCTGCGTGTCGAAATGTTGCGACGGAACTGCTTTGGCGTCGCCGTCTCCCGTCATGGCCTTGCATCACTACCTGGCAGCTCGGGTCACATTGTGATGCAGGAACTTGACATTGTGTGATAAACTTCACATTGTGTGATAAATGTAATCTGTAAACCGTAGATAAATCCGGGGTATCGTCTTTGATGCCTGCCCTAGCGCCATTTTAAATCATCTATCGAGGAACGCCGTGTTGCTCTATGCTGTACAGAGTAGGCCTCGTCTATGGCTCAACAAACTTGATCTTGTGTCCCTCCACGTCTCCAGCTGCGCCATTGCCTGCGAGAGAAGGTTCAGCGGGGGCCGAAGTAATCGGCTTCTCGTAGATCTCAACATCCATCAGCGCTGCCTTGGGCTGCACGGCAGACTGAGCAGCGGCAGCAGGATCGTCGCCGTCCAGCACGGCGTCGCCACGCTCTGCGGCCAGGGCGGCCTGGTCCTTGGCCAGCCGGCGCTCCTCATGCAGCTTGAGCCGAACCAGGTCCCGGGCCAGCTGGGCCTCGGGGGTCTGAGCCGGGACGGACGCCTCCTGGGCGCGGCCGTCATCGTCCTCTGGCAGCAGTTCGACCTCGATATCCGGGATGCCCACGCGCTCCCAGGCGGCCGTCTCGTTCAGCTGCACCTTGATGTAGAGGGCGCGGCGTGCGCACGCCTGGGAGCACCACTTCTCGAGCTCCCCCTTGGCGACGATGCCAAAGTCGCGGCGGCCCGCGTTGACGAGCTTCCACGTGCCGCCGCCGGCAAAGGTCTTGCGCGGCTTGGCGCACAGCGCGTAGCCGCAGAGGCCGCAGGTGTTGCGCTCCTCGATGAGGTCGTCGTAGTCGCCCGGCTGGAAGGTGCGCACAAGGCGGCAGAAGGCAGCGGCGTCAGACGGCGCCGGATGGGCGGACGAGTAGGGAGGCGCGCGCTCGAGCGGAAAGTCTGTCAGCCGCTCAATGTCGAGGAAGATGGCCGTCTCGAGCTCGCGGCGCTGCTGCAGAATCTCCGCGTGCTTACGGGCAATCTCGGCATTGTCCTCCTCCGTGCGCTGGCGACGGCTGTACGTGGCAGCGCGCCCGTTCGCACCGGCCTCATGGCCAGCGGCAGCCGGATCGCGTATCGGCTTCTTGAGGATGCTTTTGGGCGGCTTGTCCACAGCCGCGTCCATGGTGACGCAGAGGGATGGCAGACGCGCTGTGCTGCACGTCGGGTCGGCTGAACAGAGAGTGAGAGAAGCAGACAGAGCGACGGCGCTCATGCAGTCACCTGGCTGGACAATGTAAGCAAGCTACGACGTACTCCGTAGACAGCAGAAAAGCTTCATCACTCTGGCGCTTTGGAAAAATGGGCCGGGTCGCCACAATGACGATACCGCACTGTGCTGGCTACTGTGGTCTTTAGCCACAGCAGCACAGTCATATCACGGGTGTCGCGACGCCCGCTTGCTCTTTCCCTCCCCGCCGCACTTGCCCCGTAGAATATAACGGCATGGGAAAACAGGTGTTTCGAGTAATTGCCATCGTAACTGGCAAAAAGCCGCTTCTCTTGGGCCTCACCTCAGGACACCCCCAGCTCCCTCCACCTATCATCCCTACAAAGTATTGCCGACAAGCGCCGGCACGCAGAACGGCGCGTCCAGCGGGGGCATTTACGAAGTAATCAAACGCAGTCGCCGTGGCCGCTCCGCCGCCGAACGAATCCCTCTGGCTAGTCGTCGATTCGTCTCCTTTCTTGCTGATACGAGTCTTCCGATCCACCACATACTCGTATCTTGCACGACGCACTCACAGCCACACTGCCCTACGACGCAGGCGTGTGCGGAACAGCCATCTCTGTTTCCCGACGACGTCGCGGCGCCCCTCTTTCGTGTCTCTTGTCGCTGCTGCCCCCTTGTTACAGGCCACCCCCCGGTTTCATGCGCTGACGTCGACGCAGCCACTACGCTCTGGCTTGGACAAGCGCCCTGGAAGCGCATTGCGGGTTTTAATAACAAGGCGAACGGCTGGCTGCCAACCGAGCAAGCTCCTCAGAGAGCCCGGCACAGCACGGCACGGCTAAGCCGACTTTCTCCCTCCGTCAGTTTGGTCTGGCATCTGGCATTTGACATCCGCGTCAGCATCGAACCCAACAGCCCAATAACGGCCAGGCGGCGCCTGTTCAGAGCACGGCTTCGAGCGTCCTGCCACCTTGCCGTCTCCACATCTCGTCCCCCCCAAAATAGCTGCCTACCAGGAAAGGCCAGCGAACAGCAAACGGGTTCCGCAACCGTGGTCCGACTTTTTCGCTTTCCTTCTCCCCTCCGCGCCGCATCGTCCCTTGCGTGTGCTGTTCTTCAGTCTGTCGGCTCGCCCTCGTGTTTCCCACCGCTTTGTCTGAGCCGGCTGCCTCGCTTTTGCCCCGTTTCCCGACTCTAGCCTGCTATTCCCCGCGGATTCCGGAAAGGAGGGGTCGAGCTTCAGGTCAAATACACCTCAAGCCAGTCAGCATACGCTGCTGCTGCAGAATATACTGCAAGCAGCATCGCATCCGAGAACTTTCCACGCACACACCTGCACTTCCCCTGAGCGTCTGCAGGCCGCCAACCGCCATCATGTTCAAGGTCAAGGCTCTCTACGAGTATTCGTCGGAACACGATGACGATCTGCAGTTCCCCGTCGGCCAAATAATAACGGTCACCGAGGAAGAAGACAGCGAGTGGTTCACTGGCGAATACACTGATGACGCTGGCGTGCACCATGCGGGCCTCTTTCCCCAGAACTTTGTCGAGAGGTATGAGCCTGTTGCGCCTCCCCGCCCGACCCGGACGCGTCCGAAGAAGGAAGCCTCACCGCCAGCGCCCTCCTCCCCCCCTATCCCGGCAGCTGCCGTCGAAGAGCCTGAAGCCCCTCCGTCTCCCCCGACAGCCTCGGCACCACCGGTCTCTGCGCCCGTTCCGCCCTCGCCCAAGAAGGCGGCGCCCGTGGTCGAGGACGAGCCTGAGGGAAGATCCCAGCCAGAAAAGACCGAAAGAGCCGCCACGCCTCCGCCACTCCCTGCACCCCCGGCCCTGTCGTCCCCCGTTGCCGTGGCGAAGCATGCACCTCCTCCGGCCGCGTCCAAGCCCGCCCCTCCGGTGACCGACAAGCCGACTGGCAATGCCTTCCGCGACCGCATCGCAGCTTTCAACAAGGCTGCTGCTCCCCCCATCACGCCCTTCAAACCGGCGGGACTGGGCGGCGGCGCCGGCAGCAGCAACTTTATCAAGAAGCCTTTTGTGGCGCCGCCTCCGAGCCGAAATGCGTACATTCCTCCGCCGCAGAAAGCACCAACTGCAAAGATCTACCGCCGCGATGAAGACCCCGAGATCAGGGAGCGGGAGGCCGAGAATGTGGAAAGCGCCGAGCGCGCCGGCCTGATCCCGGCTGCGTCCAGCAGTGCAGCTGCTGTCGGCCCTGGCACCGGCGCCGGCGGTGATGATGACGACGAACCAAAGCCTATGATGAGTCTCAAAGAACGCTTGGCCCGTCTGCAGCGGGAGCAGCAAGAGCAGGCACAGCGGCACGCCGAAGCCGCTCTGAAGAAGGAAAAGCCGAAGCGCCCGCCAAAGAAGCGCATCGACAGCGCCGATGCTTCGGCCCCTACGCCAGTCGCCGAAGAGCCCATCGAACCCCTTCAAAGGAGGGACACGGGCGAGACTATCAGCCGCCGCTCTGTCGACGAAGCCCACCCCCCGCGTGCGCCCCACGTACCCCGCCGGAAGCCGTCAAGAGACACCGAAGCACAGGATGGCAACGACGCTGATATGTCTGGTGCAGGTGACACCACCGAGGGACAAGATGACGATTTGGCGGAGCGCGACGACAGCGACGAGAAGCCCAAGCGTGCTTCTAGACTGGTGTTCCCCATCATCGCACCCGGGCCTGGCCCGGCTGCCGAGAAACATCCCGAGGAGGCGGTCGAAGAGGAAGAAGAGGACGCCGCCAAGGACAAGGACGTGACCAAGGATACTTCTCCCGAGGCCGAAGAGGAGGAAGCAGAGGGAGAAGAAGACGAAGATGTCGATCCCGAGGCACGGCGCCGTGAAGAGCTGCGCGCACGGATGGCCAAAATGAGCGGGGGCATGGGCATGATGGGCATGCAGGGCATGCAGGGCATGTTTGGCGGTCCGCCGCCAGCGATGAAGAAGAAGAAGGCTCCCGCCGCGCCAGAGAGACGGTCGAGTGAGGCGACCGAAGACACGGCATCTCGGGGCCCGGCACCCCCGGTCCCGACAATGATGGCTTTGCCGGGTCTGGCAGCTGTACGCCGGTCTGAAGACAAGCCGACGTCCCCCGTGGATGTCGAAGAAACGGCGGAGCCTACGGATGAGACTGAAAGGGAGACGGACGATCCGTATACTGCCGAGCCACGAAGCCCTATGCGTAAGAATCGCCCGTCTGCTTGGACTGGCTGTTCCCTGCTAACTTGACTATAGAGGCTGCCCCTCCGCCGCCCCCGAGTGCTCGCCCGGTACCGCCGGCACCGCCGGCACCGCCTCTGTCGGCCGACGTCAAATCGCCGAGCGAAGGGTCTGCGTCCGACGATGAGTACTCGGAGCAGACCACCGATATTTCGCCAACTACTCCTCGCCCGGTAGCCCCGCCGATATCCTCGGCACCTCCGCCGCCGGCTGTTCCCACGTCGCCTGCATCGTCGTCAGCAAGCAAGCGCAACAGCCGTCCTCCGCCCCCGATTCCTGCCTTGGCACCGGCTCTCCCACTTGCAGCGGCCCGGCCTCCTCCCCCGCCGCCGCCACCGCCCGGAAGCCTGAGCCGTCAGTCGACGATGGAAGCCCGTGCGCCTCTGTCCCCGGCAGCTCACGGAGCCGATACGGCGGCCAGTTCCGACGGCGAGGGCGAGGAAGAAGTAACAGAGTACGAGGGCGATTACGATACGGACATTGCCAACCCTGTGCCGCACAAGAACTCGCTCAAGGCACATGCCCGCGAGTCCAGTCTAGATGACAGCATTTCGCCCAAGTCGCCCGTCTTGGAGAAGGCTCCGCCCTTTCCTCCGCCGATCCCCGGCGCACCTCGCGGGCCACCTCCGATCCCGAGCCAGCCTCCGCCGCCGCCAAGCCAGCTACGACAGATCCCGCAAGCGTCACCGTCGTCCATCGCAGACTCGCGGCGATCTGTGGACGTGCCTCGGGGCCCTCCGCCACCGCCCCCGCCACCTCCTGCGAAAGAAGCCAGCACGCCGAGATATGACGGCGAGGACTACGACCCGTACAGTTACGCGGCGCCGCCGACGGCCAGTCCAACGAGGCCCATGTCGGGCTTTGCTCCGCATCCGTCCCAGCCGCTGCTAGGCGGTGACTCGTACACCCCCCCAGACCTCTCCTTGAGCTTCGGGTCCCCGTCGGCCTCGCGCGCACACCCGCCTGGCCCTCCGCCGCCGCCACCATCGGCTCAGTCACCAGTTGCCCTGCATAGCAATCGGCCGACGGCACGGCAGTCGCTGGATATGTCTCGGGCGATGGGCGGTAGCCGGCGATCAGTTGACATGATTCGGCCCTCCATGGAGTCTGGCTTTGTGGCCAACGATATCGACCTCGCACCGCTCTCTGGCTGGTGGCTTCAGCCCAACAGCCTGCCACCGCAGCTTCAGGGCCGCAAGGACATCTTTTTTGAGTCAGAGGAGGCGCAGTCCGTGCAAGAGGGCGGCAAGATGATTGTTTCGCGGGACGTGTACATTCTGTACGTGGACTACTCACAGTCGGTGATCTCGGTGCGGTTTGACCCGTCAGACTCGGCCAACGTGCATCTAGAGCAGCGTCACGAGGCGCCCCCACGCAGCCTGCGACAAGACCAGTTGGAGCAGTCGTACGAGCGGTTTGGGCGGCACATTGCGGACGCGGTGCTGGCCAAGAAGGACACTGTGGTGGGCGACGGGTCGCCGCAGGGTCTGGTTATGGAGCTGATTCGGCCGTACCGAGATGCGCTGTTGCCTGTAGGCACGCGCGCTTATGGTGCGCTGGTGTATTCGAACCTAGCCAATGCCAGCACAACGCAGAACGACGAGATCCGTGCGGGCGACATCATCACGCTGCGGAACGCACGATTCCAGGGCAAGCACGGCGCGATGCACGCCAAGTACAGCATGGAGGTGGGCAAGCCGGACCACGTTGCGATTGTGAGCGAGTGGGACGGGACGAAGAAGAAGGTGCGAGCATGGGAGCAAGGGCGGGAGAATCGGAAGGTGAAGCTGGAGAGCTACAAGCTGGATGACCTGCGATCGGGCGAGGTAAAGATCTGGCGGGTGATGCCGCGCAGCTGGGTCGGCTGGGAGGGCCAGAACTAGGGAAGAGGAGCGTTGGCGTCAGCAGCGGCCGCAGCGCGGGCGGCCGTGGTGGAGGCCGAGGCGTCTCGGTCATGCTCACAGTCGTCTCAGCTGTCGCCGTGGTCATGGTCATCATCTGGTGCAGCACACGCAGCAACGGCAGGCCATTACCACTATCCGTTGGTGAGAAAGCGGAGAGGGCTCGGGCTGGCCAGGCCGGGAGGACTGCGCGCGACCAGCAGGCAGAGGAGCCATTGTACGATGCGGGTAGGGCGGCCGATGTGAGGCGCCCAGGAACGGCGGCTGGTGGGCTCTCAGCCAGTGAATCTGTCAAGACGGAACCTATCATATTGGCGCTTGGCTCGCCGCATTCGCTCTCGGGTACTGTTTCCGGCGTTGAATCTCACTGCGTATATGGGCTCCTGGTCTCGGGTGTGGTCGACACTCGGCAGGGTCTGGACGTGTCTCCGCTCTTGCGTGCGTCGTGGCAGGATGGCGGCTATTGGTCGGCCACTTGTCTTGGCTTTGCCGTTTGATTTTGTGTTTGACTTGTTTGGACTTTTTTGTTTCTCACCGAGCATCTCCCCCCTTCCCTTGGCCTTCGTCCAGGAGAAGCACAAAGGACACTCGCACTATAGCTTGCACGCATTTCTATCGCTCTTTTTGTTAGTATAGTAGCAGTAAATTCCAAGACTCGTTGGGTTCGTTGTGTTTCACGGGAGGGAATTGTGTGATTACATAAGACGACAACGCTGAACCCAAGACATGGTCACAAGCACAAACACAAGCACAATGGCGGCACAGCCTTGTCTTGCGCAGGGCACGTGCCGGGCGAGACGCAGTACAGGGGCTCAGAGAAGCGGTGGCAGGATGGAGGTCAGCGGAAGGAGCTGGCTGCGGTCGGACGTCGCCCCTGCCTGGATTGGCGTGGTCTGTCGATGGTCCTTCCTTCCCGCGGGGGCAAGCGACGCAAGGGATATGGCGAATGTCGTCATAATCGTCTGCGAGCCAGGAGCGATCTACAGAGTACGAGTAGCAAGAAGAAGCAAGCATGGGCAGGTCGCAGCCGCATTGGGCAGTCACCGCTCTTCTGGTTTCTGTTTCTCCGTGTGCGGCGCCGCGACGGCGGAGCTCTGCTGACTACGCAGGGAGCGCACGTGCTGACCGGGATGGGGCGGCGTCAGAGTGAGTGCGCTGAGCACTCTGTAGGACACAAGACGAGCAACACGTACGTCGTGCATGCTACGGCATACAAGGAATGTCGGGGTGTGACAACAGCTGCTGTGCGACGCTGTACGATGGTGTGCATAGTAGGAGTCACGTATGGCTGCAGGAGGAGACCGGTATCACAGAGTAGAGGTCCAACGGAAGAAATATGGAGATATGGGGATATGGAGATATGGGGATATGTCGTGTACCAGTAGCATCAGCATGGGGAAGCTGAGGATGAATGAAATAATAGTAAGTATTACGTGCAAAATAATATGCTAGTACTCGTAGAGTAAGTATTGCGTGTGCAAAATAAGATGTAGAGTACAGTATTACGTGCAATTACAATACAGCATAGGTTGCGCAGAAAGGCATTTCCGGGTAAATCAAAGACAAATCCAATTCGTGAAGAGCCAAATCCACGATTAATCCAGGTAAAGCGTGCTACGTTATGTAACATGGGATGAAGTCGAGAGCCAAAGTAGAAGGTATAGTTAGGTGTACCAAGCATTATCCAAACAAATGAGAGCCAAAATAGAAGGTAAACGCCATCCATGATAATCGTGATCCGTGATGCAGATGGTTGCAATGTAGTTGCATGCGTCCCCTGTGAAGAGGCGTGCGTCCGCGGCGTGCTGTGCCTCGCTCGCTGCTATGATGATGAGACAAAGGAAAGATGCAAAAGAGAGAGGTCGGGGTCGACCGGCTTGAGGGTGCTGTTGTCTAATAAGCGCTGATGGGATTCCGCAGCGGGCTGGAGCCGTGCGGGCAGGAGTGCAGGCTGGAGCCTTGCTGCGCGGGAGCGGGGGGGTGCGCGGCAGGGCTCGGCGCGGTGCTGGTGCTGTGGCGACGGAAGAGGTGCCGGAGCGGCCAGGCCGAGGGGGCGGGAGCGGCGTGGCCGGCGTGGCCGGCGTTGCTGGCGACGCTGGCGCGGCGCTCGTGCTCGCGGCGGGCGGCGGCGGCGGTCGGCCAGCGGGCGCGGATGCAGTCGTCGACGAGGGCGATGAGGCCGGTGGCGACGATGACGTCGGCGACGTCGGTCAGGGACTGGAGGACGCTGGCGTCGCTGATCCACATGTGGCAGGCGGGCACCCAGCCGCCGGCGGCCTCGTCGGCGGCCTCCTGGCTCGGCGAGCGCGGCTCGGGGACGATGTGGGCGATGGGCGTGGCGGGCTGGTCGTCGCGCAGGAGGTGGAACTGGACGACGCCGGGCATGTGCTGGGCGGCGACGCGCATCCAGGTGTAGCAGTGGCCCCACCACTCAAAGTCGTAGCCGGGGCAGCTGGCGAGGCCGAGGTCGAGGTCGGAGCCCGCGGCCGCGAAGGCGGCGCTGGGGCCGTCGCGCAAGGTGACGTCGACGCGCGCATAGTTGCTGAACTCGAGCTTGATGGTGTTGGTCGGGCGCTTGGGCCGGTGCGCGGCGACGGCCTCGGCGAGCGCGGCCCGCTTCTTCTCCTTCTCGCGGCGCTCAAAGAGCGACGAGAAGGAGGCCAGCGACGCGGCCGTGACGAGCGGCGGCCGCCGGATGCCAGTGCCGGTGCCGGCGGACCGCGACCGGAAGGCGCCGAGGGCGCGGGCGTGGCGGACGCCGGGCTTGCCGATGCTGCCGATGCTGCCGCGGCCGGCGCGCGCGGCGGTCTCGGCGTCGGCGTCCGAGTCCGAGTCGGAGGCGTCGTCGGCGATCGCGGCGACGGCGGCGGGCCGGTGGGTGCCGGCGGCGAGCGAGCGCAGCGCCGAGGACACGGACCGCTGCAGGGCGGCGGGGCGGTAGCGGCGCCGCAGATCGCGGTGGCTGTCGCGCGCGGGCGGCGACGGCGGCGGCGGCGGCGGGGCGGCCAAGGCCAGCTTGGCGCTGCAGACCTCGCGCCCCGAGTCGCGGCAGTAGCGGCGCAGCGAGAACTCGCGGCGCGCGAGGTCGTGCATGCGCAGGTGGAAGAGCTGGAAGTCGGCGGGCCGGCGGCGGCCGCCGGTGGCGGTGCGGCCGCCCGGCACGGTCATGTCGACGCGCAGGTTCATGTTGCCGTCCGCGGTGCTGTCGTCGTGGCGGATGGACATGCGGTCGACGCTCGGGAACAGCGCCGCAAAGTCCTGCGGCGTCGTCGGCCGCGCGGCGCCGGCGCTGCTGCTCGCCGTGCTGACGAGCTCGTGGCGGTACGCCGGCAGCGGCGGGATCACGCAGAGGTCGTCGTCCGTCGCGCAGCTGCAGCGGCTGCTGCAGCTGCCGCTGCCGCTGCCGTCGTCGCACATGCTGCCGCAAGCCTCGGGCAGCGCCAGCACGTCGGCCTCGTCGCCGTCGCTCTCGTCGTCGGTCGACTCGTACGTGTCGACCGACGCCCGCGACCAGCACCTAGTCGCCGGCGGCAGGTCGTCCGCCGGCCGCGCTGCCGGCCGCTGTGCGCGGTAGGACGCCGCGGCGCTGGCCCAGGTGTCCCGGTCGTGGTTCCGGTCGTGGTTCCGGTCGTAGTTCCGGTCCTGGTTCCGGTCGTGGTTCCGGCTCCGGCGGTCGGCTGGCTCGCACGCGTAGGTGACGGCGCGCGGCGTCGACGGCGAGGGTGTGTCGGCGCGCCGGACGGTCTCGTAGTAGTAGTCGTTCCGCGCCCGCTGGGCGGCCTTGTCGAGCAGCCGCGGCGAGTGGTCGACCAGCAGCGACGTCGGCGCGGTGCTCTGCGACGCGTACGAGTCGTCGCTGCGCCGGCTGCTCTTTGAGTCGTGGCTCGACGAGCTGTGGCTCGAGCTGTGCTTTGGTATGGCCATGGCAACGACCGGGGGGTGTCGAGGCGGGATGGCAGTGGCAGGGGTGACGGGGGAAGGGATGTGGGTGAAGGGTGCAGTTGGTGATGCGATTGCTGGTGATGCTGGTGGTGGAAGGACGCTATGGCCAATGGCCAATGGCAGCAATGACCAGAGAAGTGCAGCGGATGTTGGATGTGTATGCTGGGTAGACTCGGAGGAAGCAGTCCGCTTTCTATATAGACTCGGTTCTCGCGAGCGATGGTGGGTGGCACATGCACGGCGAATGGGGCTTGCTCTGCTGCTGCGTATGAGAGGCCGGCGGCTTCCCTGCGAATACGGCTGCCGGAACGCAGGTGCTGCAGATGCTGCAGGTGCTGGTGACCGGGGGCGTGGTCCGAGGGTGTTGTCGAGTCGGCGGATAGAGGATGTGTTGTAAGACTAGTATCGATTTGTGTCGCTGGCGGAGCCGAATCGTCGTGTCGGCTCGTGCGCGCGCCGCAATACTTGTATGGTGTTTGCGCAAAGTGCAGACCAGCGGCTTGGGCGTGGCATGCCAGGGGGGTGGCGTTTGTCTTGCCGTTGTGTCGTTGTCGTTGTCGTTCTGTCGTTTTATGGGTTATCGTTTTATCGTTTTATCGTTTGCCGTCGATGCTGTGCTGGCCGTTGTGTTGTGCGGTCTACTGGACGGCAGTGCTCTACTTGTGCGGTGTCGGGCGGATATGCAGAGATGCTTGGATCAGGAAATACTGGATGTACGAGTGCTCGTAAAGCACGAAGCGATGCCGAGGTGGCTGGGTGTCCACGGGGAGTATTGCGTAGTTATGTAGCCAGGCGGAACGGCGGGAGGGCGGGAGAGCGGAAAGGCATACTTGCTGTTCGGCGCAGTCTGCAGGCACCCACGAGGACAGTGCTCTGCTGCGCGACGGCAAGGGGGCGTACTCCGTCGACTTGGGGGAGTGGTAGCAGCAGTGGAAGCTATGAGCGGGCGAAAAGGCGGAAGAGACGGCAGGGGACGGACGCAGACGGGGCAGACCAGCACAGCAGCACAACCGGGCCGGCGGGAGGACAGGCTGGTCGACTACGGCTACGGTATCACTGGGGGTTCTGACTTTGTACGCGTGGAGGAAACGAGGTCGGCGTGGCTGAGGACCGGACGAGATGCTATTCTTGCGTGCATAGGAGCACAAGAACGCGAGAGGCGGTGGGGATGACTATGAGTACGGACGGGCACGGCGTTGCGCCATGCGGCCGACAGCCTGTGTAAGACTCCGTACTCCGTATGTGCGGATGCATCGTGAGTCTGCGAGAATGCGCTACTTTGGCACATTGTGCGCAGTCGGTGTAAAGTACACTTTGGCGTGTGTTCCGCGCGCGCGGTACTTGGCACAGGAGCGGGGCTGCCGGTGGACGTTGGGACCAAGCGGCGACGGCTGGCGGCGCGTGGCTCCACTGTGGACACCATGGCCTGCTGGGTCTCCCCACGAGAACACGCTAACAGGCACCCGAGCGCTGTAGCGGCGGGCACGCTGGCGGCGTGGGATGCGAGGAAGGAGGGACGGAGGATTTTGCTCTTTTGGAATTGGGAAAGCGCGCTGCGCCGGCGTCGAGCAGACGGCGCTGGCCGACGGTCGCAGCTTCCTCCCGCGGTATCGTGGCCAGCGCGGCGTGACGGCGTGACTGCCAGCCCAGCGCTCCTTCCTCCTTCCTCCTTCCTGGGCATCCCGTCTGGCATCGCTCTTTCCGTTTGCACGTCCTCTTCCGCCATGACTAATCCTGTGCCGCCGTCTGCTGATTTGGTCTCGGGTTCGAGCATTGTCCTACGCGTATCTTCATCTTCCGTCTCTCCTCTTCCATCCAGCTTCCATCGACGCCGCGACGATCCGCTGCCGTGAGTGTGGTGCATTGTGTCACGGCGCCTACGGGTGCGTCTGAACCGCGAACGGCCCTGTGGCATACGCAGTAGTGGCCCAACAACGCTGCAGACCCATCGTCTGAGCGTCAAAATCTACTTTCGAATTTCTCATCTCGGAGTATTACTTCAGATTCAAAGTAGACTTTTTCGGTACAGATCGCAAGTGGTGCTCAATACGGTTGCCTGCGCTGTACACAGCGCGCTGTGGCTATGCTACCACGCTGCGGCAGACGCGCGTTGACGGCTCCGTTTGCCTCAAGACCGTCGGCGTCCAAGGAATACGGAACACCTGCGCCATCTCTTGATCTGCACGGCTTTCGCCCATCTTGCGCGTCGCTCCCACGCTGTCCCGTCTCTTTCCGTCCATGACGTTGCCTTTGGCAGTCTTGTCTGATACCAAGCAGCCTGCAGACACCGCAGACGGAGTCTCTTGTAAGCAGCCCATTGTCTGCCGGCTCGAGAGTTTCACATCTTCCCATCTTTGCATCTTTGCATCTACGCATCTACTTTGGAACGACGCGCAAAAACAAGAAGCAAGAACCGAGACGATGTACGATACAACCAGGCCCAACACCCTTCGTCTAGCGTGGGTTTAGAACCTTCCATCATGCTGGGCCAATCGATCTTTGCTCGAGTGCGAACACTCCTTGCTGATCCGACCAAGGTAGGAGTACGGCTTGTCTGCGGAAGCACACCGGCAAGATCGAGTACGGGTACTTTGCTGCACGTATTCCACACCACCCTGAGCACTGTCCAGTCGGCCGTCCTGCCGGAACGTGACTCCGAATCGGTACATCACGCAACAGACGCAACAGAATACCGGGAATTTCCCTCTGCCGGCTTGACGTGGACACTTACTCGCCTTCGACGTGGACAATTGTGGGCTTTCCTCCTTTATCGAGCAGGCGAAACACCGAACAAGTCGCCAGCCGAAACAGGCTGTCGACGACTTGTCCACGAGCCACCGCCAATCTGCTTTGGATCGTCCGTGGCGGATTGCGGATTGCCCTCCGTGCAGTCGCCCACGACTGGTCGCTTTCTGGGCCGTGGCACTCCGAGCTCGCTGCAACTTCACCACGCCCAGCACTGCCCCGTCAGACTCAGGCAGCACCAGCCCAAAGACAGGCAAAACTGCCACAGATAGCACGCCGCGGACCAGAGCAGCACATCCGGCGTGCCTAGTCCATCGCCGTGTGCTGGCATCTGCTTATTGGCCGGCACAGCGTGTGGGTAGCGCCCATCCCCGCCCAAGAGTTGCATACGCTGTACTTTGTACGGAGTATGGGATACGCAAGGGGCCTCGGAGACCGTCGCGCGGCTTGCGCCTGAATTCGGAATGCGACGTACTCCGTAGAGTGTCGTCGTGCATGGTTAGCACCTCAATTGTGAGGCTGCTCGTGCTTCTACTCCGAGGCCCGCCCCGTGCCAACCACCGGTTGGCCGCCTGTACGGGCTCGATTACGTCGTTTGAGCACTTGCTTGGGCCCCTTGGCGTTGGGCTGAGCTGCAGCTCTGCTTTGCGCGCCATTACCTGATCGAGACTGGCGGGTCGTCGTCTGCGTACGCAGAAGCCCGCAATCTCAGGTCGCTTGCCGGTCTAAATCCGGAGCATAGCTGCAAGCCGGTCACTGTGGTCGCTGCAGGAGATGGCAAGGCACAAACACGCCAACAATGCAGACGAGCAAAGGATAGGCGGTACAGGCACAACTTTGGAGCCCAACGACATTTCTGCGCCGGCCGATGCGAACACTGGCTGGCCATTTCCACCTCTGGGATCCTGAGTCGGCGTCTGTGATTGGGCTGTTTGCAGCAGCTCGGCATCATAATTCGGAGCGCGAACCATGGTACTCTGAACATGACAACCCGCCGGCGACCGACCTTTTCGCAAATACGCAGTCTATCGCCCCGTTGCCCTGCCTTGTTGCCCTGCCTTGTTGCCCTGCTATCAAAGAGTAGCTTCCCGTCGTTAGGGCCCAGATACCTCTTGTCCTTGCCTGTGCCGTGTCTGCTCGTCTGCCATGTGAGCATGCAATATTCAAAGGCCACGTGGGACAATATCAAAGCCATGTGAAGTGTGCCAGGAGAGGCCAGAAGGCCTAATAAACGAAGCTGGGCAGCCGTGGCAAAGTCACTTGCGAAACCGTCGTGCCACAGAGCTCCCACCAAAGCCAATTCAATCGTGCCACCGAGCTCCGGCTCCGGCTTCTCGCTCTCATGCTACTACACGTAGTTCATCGGCTTGGCGGCGCTCCCACTAACACCTGTTCGAGGAATGTGGGGTGTGTTTGACAGCAGTATCATATCAGACACATCACGAAAACAGAAACAGTGCTATATTTCAAAGACAAAATATGATATCTGCGGCTGGCAGCACCCGAAACGGATGACTACGGAGTATGGGCTCTCGGCTAGCCTGTTAGCCCGTCAGAGCTCTACTAAGTGGCTTCCATTGCCTAACACGGCCAGCTGCCGTGGATGGTGAGCCTCTGGCAGCCGTTTTCCAAATATGCCTCTCCATGCCGGCAGTGATCAGGGTAGCCCAACGACCGCTGACTATGTGATCGCGCCAATTACAGGCGAGCTGTCCGCGATGCGTGAGCCGTTTATCTTTGCCAGCTCAACGAGGGCTACCCACACCATTCAGGAGGCAGCATTAGGGGTTCATCACGATAGCACCCCCAGATTTCTGCTGGCTCTCTGTGTGCGTTGTCACGCCGGTTGGCAGTGGCCCAGGTGCAGCGGACTGGGGGAAAGGTGCGCGACGGGTTATCACGAAAGACTCCAGAGGTTTGCTGTCGCTGCATGCGTGCTGTCTAGCGATGGGTCCCGAAGGATGCAGACGTATTTGTGCGCCACTGGCTGCCGACAGGAAGAGTGGCTCGTGACGGAGCTGCTGTAATGGGGTGGCGTCTGGGTGCACGCGCTGCACATGCAGTGCGAAGGCCGGGAGTCTGCATGACTCCTGCCTCCTGCCTCTTGTCTCTTGCTACCTGATCTTGTTTTTCCTTCTCGTGTCCTACGTTCAGCACACGGAGCAACCATGCCTCCCATCACGGCAGCGGCCACGGAGAGGCGAGCAGGCCGCTGACGGGCGCGGGGGTCTGTCCCTGTCGGTTTGAATTACGTGAAGTACAGACACTGCATGCTGATCCATGCTAACGCGTCAGATACAGGAAGACGGCAACCAGACAGCCCGAGAGGCCAGACAGGCCAGCGACAGAGGGGACTGGCACAGCCGAAGGCTACCGTGCAGATTGGGGGTCACTGCTTGGCCGTTTTCGTCCAGAACTGCCGTTTCGCGAGGCGAGCGGCTTAGGCAGAGGCTCAAGCCCGGCGCTTGGGTCGTTGCAAGCCGCCTCGTCTGCCTTGTCTTTCTCCCGTACGGACACGCGACGGGAAGCATCTTGTCCGGAGCATGTCTGGCACGCTTTGCAAATGCGCGCCTGCAAGACGGCCGTCGGTCCACGGCACCCAGACAGCGAGTGGCCTTTGCCGGACGAGTGATCAGAGTCTGGGGTGCATCGCACATTTGTGGAGGCCAAGCTGTGCGATAGGCTGTGGCCAGAGGGCGCGGAAGAGACGAGAAGCTAGACCGGGAGATGACATGCTCAGGTCACTCTTCTGTGCACCACATGATCCGTCATCTTTTCCCTCCTGCAGCCTGCGCAGCGATTCGTTGGGAGAGGGCTCGAACGCCCGCTTTCCGTTGTTGCGTGCGGAGGCGCGAATGGGAGGCGATCGAGTGGAACGTTTGGGCGGAGGATGAGCCTCTCCGCGAGCGAGGGCATCAAAGAGGGGCTTACGAGCAGCGGCAGAGCAGAAACCGCTCAGACCCGTGGGATGGCCAGTGTGCCGTCGTGGGATGCATGCATCCCCGTACATTTCGTCGGCAGATCTCACGTGAGAAGAGAGGGTGGAAGTAGAGACGCCGGAGAGCCGTGGCCGGTGCAGCAATGTAACGGTAGCCATCGATGAACAATCGAATTGGGTAAGTCGAGGAGAGGGGGAGTCCGAGTGAGTTATGAAAAGAAGCAGCGGAATTGAAGGACAGGAGAAGGCCGTAAAACGAGAAAATAAAGAGGAAATAAAGGTAAGAAAAGACAAGAAAAGATGAGAAAAGAAAAGAAAAGAAAAGAAGAGAAGAGAAAAAAGAAAAGAAAAGAAAAGAGTAAAGAAAAGAATAAAGAAAACAAAAGTATAAAGAAAACAAAAAAGAAGAAAACAAAATCATAGGACTAGAAGTGCACAGCAGCATCAGACCACGCAGATTCTACGAGCGTCATTAGGCATGACCTTTGCCGGGGCGACGCTGCCAGCGGCCGCCACGTACTCGCCAAACGGAAGACGATGCTCTATTGTTCTTTTGTACTCAAGCTATATGGATGCAGCAGAAGACAGACACGCAAATTACAAGGACAGAAAACAAAAGACAGAAAACATAAACAGAAAACAAAAACAGAAAACAGAAACAGAAAACAGAGACAGAACACCAAACATGCCTGTGCGTTATTGCACTGTGCTGGTAATCATACACCGGCTGGACGGCCAGAAGTGACGAGAAAGGAAATGACGACAAGATAAAGAGCGAAGGGTAGACAAAAGACAAAGAAAAGAGCCGCGCTTACCGGCTCGGTCGGGTCGAGACCAGGTCTCTCTCCCGGCCTGTGCTATCCATCCGTAAGGGCCGCCGGAGCCGCGGGCTCACGCCGATCCCGCCTCGGCCGCGGGCTCACGCCGGCCCCGCCTCGGCCGCCGCACTCTGCCGCTCGACGACGGCGCGCAGCACCTTGAGCTTCTCCTCGGTCACGCGGATGGCCTCGCGGATGTCGGCGTCGTCCATGTGCTCGTCGCGCAGCTTGTCCTGCACGACGCGCGTCTGCGCCGCCGACGCGCCGGCGCCGGCGCCGTAGCGGCCCTCGTTCAGGTGGTCCAGCCCGACGCGGTCCTCGAGCCACTGCCACAGCTCGCTCTGCTCGCGCCGCCAGAGCTCCTCGTAGGCGGCCAGGCGCTCGGGGTGCGCGGCGCGGTACCCGAGGTCGTGGCCGTAGCCGGGGCCGTAGCCGGCACCGTAGCCCGGGCCGTAGCTGGCCGGCGGCTGGCGGCTCGACGGGAAGCCGAAGCCGAACCACGTGGCCACCAGCAGCCCGACCAGCAGTCCGTACACGACATTGCCCGTCAGCAGCGGCTGCACAATGTCCACCAGGGGGGCCACGAGCCCGCGCACCGGCTCCAGCGCGCCCCAGCTGTGCGTGGCGGCCGCCTTGGTGCTCACGGCGTCCGCGTCGCCCGTCGGGCCGGACGTCGGCGCGGGCTTGCCCTTCTTGCCGCGCTTCTTGCCCTTGCCCGCCGCGCCGTTGGCGGCCGCGGCCGTGTCGCGCGTCGGGGCCTGCAGCGCCTCCTTCAGGCTCGCAAACAGGTCCTTGCAGTACTGGGTCTGGCCGTCGTTGGCACCCTTCTCAATGGGACCTGGGGGGGTTAGCACATTCCGTCGTCCGCGGCGCGCACAGGGGGATACGCACCCTTGAGCCAGCTCTTGCCGGTCCACTCAATGGTGCAGTTGATCTGCAGTCGCGTCCCGTTGTTCTCGCCCCACGCGAGGCAGTACTTGGTCTTCACCGTGAACACATTGCCGCTCGGCACATCCGGCGTCTGCGTCGTGCACACCACGGTGACGGCCTTGTCGAAGTCGATGGCCTCGATCTGCTCCGTCACAATGCACTTGGTCTGCTTGGGGCCGATGGGCGCGTTCAGCGGCTTCGTGTACGAGAATGTGCGCGAGCGGTTGTCGGGGCCGAGGCCCGTCTTGTCGGCCATCTGGAGATCCGTGCACTTCTGGTCGGCCGTCAGCCACTTGCTCATCCAGGCGACGGATGTGCTGCCAAAGATGTAGCTGAACACCTTGCCCAGCGGCGCACTGATGACCTCGTCGGCCAGGACCTTTTCGTAGTGCGTCGCCGCGTCGCCGCAGTCGGTCGGCGCGTGCGTGGCCGGGCCCGGGAAGTCTCCGCCCGCCGACGGCGCCGCGCCGTCCTTGGGCTTCTCGCTCGCAGCGCCACCGTTCGCCGTCGCTGCTGCGGTGCCCGACGGCTTGCGGGACACGGCCTTGTCGGCCGCCCCATCGGCCGCGCCTCCCGGCTCGGCAAGCAGCGCCGCATCGTGGCCACCAGCCTCGTCGGCGTCCTCGTCGTAGAATTCGTCCGAGTCGGCGTCCTCGTCCTCGTCGCTCTCGTCGCCCGAGGCACTCGGACTCCGACTGGCCACGGACGCGCTGTCCGCCTCGCCATCCGCAATCTTCTCCGTCTTGTCGCCGCCCGTCTCGTCAATGTGCACGCCATTGAGCGAGCTCTGCAGACTGGGGTGGCCGAGCTTCCAGATCTTGATGATCAGGTCGTACGTCGAGTCGCGGCTGGCGAAGCTGGCGAAAATGTGCTTGGCGTGCAGCGTGGAGATCATCAGGCCGTTCTTGAAGACGAGAGCGGTGCTGCGCTTCTCGACCGAGACCACCTCGTCGAAGCTCATGACCAGCGTCGTGACCCAGCCGAGAATGTTGCTGCTGAAGCAGATGTAGCCCTCGGAGACGTACAGACGGCCGTGGGCGAGGATCTCGCGTTGCAGCGCGCAGCTGTAGTCCTCGATGAGGTAGTCGTCGTCCGGCACGCTCTTGAACAGGTTGTGGAAGTCGCGATTCCGCTTCTTGCTGGCGACGGCAAAGCCCGTCAGCTTGGGGGTGCTGGTGTTGGGGTGCGTCGGGTGCGCAACGGACGCATTGGCGGCTGCAATGGCCGCCGCAATGGTGGTCGCAGTGCCGCCCGTGGCGGCAGAGCTGTTCCGCTTCCGCCGGCGCCCAATGGCACTCCGAACGCTGCCGGTCCGCTGGAGCGTGTCGACGCGTTCTTTGTCGCCCACCGCGCTGGACTGCGGCGGCGTGCCATCACCACGGTGCGGGTCATCCATGGACGTTGGGCGGCTGTGGATCAGGGCATCGTCGGAGGCATTGGAGTGTCGGGGGACCGCTTGCGCGAGCACGACCGAAGGGTCTGCCGGGGCGGACTCGGAGCGGTGCCGCGACTCGGCCCCGATCTCCGACATTCTGTTCGGCAGGGGTGCGGCAGCTGCCGGGGCTGCGTCGTAGGAGGTCCTTGGTCGGTCGGCAATGCCGAATTGGCTGAGGCTGAGGTTGCCGTGGCCCAGCGTCTTCACGGCCGGCTCCTTTTCGGCGGAAGCAGCGGAGGCCAGGGAGGGTCCGAGGTTCGAGGTCACTTCGACGCCCTCGTCCTTGCCGTCGCTGTTGCGGTCCGCCTCGACGCTGAGGCTCTTGTCGTCGTGCTCTTTGCCCGACGCAGTGCTGCTGGCGCGTTTGCTGCTGCTGCTGCTGCCGTTGTTCCACGGCGCCGTGTTGGTGATCGAATTGCTCAGGCTGTTGGTGGCGTTTTGGGCAGCCGATATCATGGACGAGAAGAAGCCCGAGGATGGAGTCTGCGGCCCGCTGTCGGGGATGGGCGAGAGGGGGGCAAGCGTGTAGCTGGAAAGCTTGCTTGGTCCGAGTGATCCTGCTCTCGCGCGCTTCTGCAAAATCATGCTACTGCCAGTGGCGCTGGGAGGGGAGGCTGCATGGGGGTGGATCGATAGCGGAGACGTGCTTGCGGTGTCAGCAGCCAGAGGTCCTGGGTGCTCGGGATCAGTGGGCGTGGGCGGCGTGTTGACAATGACAGGGGCTGTCGCGTCGTCGTACGGCGGGGTCTCCGGTCGCACGGAGACGGGCTCGGGATGGTGCCTCGCGATCCGCCGGGCCTTGGAGGTGTCGGACGGCGCCCGGGCGTGCCGTGAGCTCTTCTGTGCCGGGCTGGGGGCGGAAGCGGGAGCGGACACGTGCACGACAACCGGGGGCGGCGGCGATGGAAGAGAGGCCGATGCCGAGGCGGCCGGGGCGCTTATCGTTGTCGCTGTCGTAGAGGCGCCGGTGTGCGCGGTGTTTCCCGTGCTTCCGCTGGTCGGGGTCCGCGAGGGAAGGTCGTGCTTGCGGTCCAGACGGCCGCGGACGGACGGACGCTCCGGGCTCGAGGAGGCAGTGCTGGCGCCGTTGGCCGCAGCGTTCTTTTTGGCCTTGAAGACGTCGCGGAAGCGGCCGACCGGCGAGGGCGAGCGGCGGGCTTTGGTCTGGGGAGGAGCAAGACCGGTCTTGCTGGCGGCGAGGGCTGGGATGAAATCGTGCGATTCGGAGTCGGTGGGCTCAGTGGGCGATGTGGAGGTGCGCGAGAGGCGGTCAAAGTCGCTGCGGTCGGGCGGCCGAGCGTCGTGCATGAATTCTGCCTGCACGAGCGGCGATGACGTCGTGAGGTGGCCCAGCTGGGACGGACGGCGGGTGCGCGACAGACTGTGCGACAGAGTTAGAGGGACGCAGAGCTACTTGGAGAGGATGGGAGCACGGCGGCAGCGCTGGAAACACGGGCAACGCTGCAGAAGCGCAGGAAGCTAGCAGTGACAAGCGGAGCGGCAGCTAAAATACGCCGTTCAGACGGAGCAGACAGCGGCGCCTCGGCCGATGCGAAATTGGTCCGTACGAAGTACGGAGTAGTGCTCCGTAATGGACAGCGATTCGCGTATTCCGCCGGCTGTCTAGGCAGCCGTTGTCCGGTTGTCGAAAAGGAGTACAGCAAGCGAGAAAGACCGCGGACAGAAGTAGCCGAGAAGACGACAAAGTAACCGGGAAGACAGAAGTAACCGGGAAACGGACACCAAATGACAGCCAGAAACAGGGCCGGCGCGACCTGGGGCACACGGACGCTACCGTTGCAGAAGGGGCAAACTGGAGCAGAAATGGCGATGGTGCTTACAGGTCGTGGGAGGACTTGGTCTCGCCGTCCACCATGGTGAGCGACCCGGTGTCGTCGCTTTCCAGCTCTGCGGCGCCCTCGCGGCTGCCGGCGTCGCGGCCGCGTGACGGTGGGAGGCTCGCCGTGTCGTCGTCGTTGTCACCGCCCGTGTCGTCGCCGGCCTGCGGCTGCTTCTTCCAGCGCCGCTTGGTCGTGATGCCTTTCGGGAGGAGTTTGCCCTGCAGCTTGGACCGGCTGCCAGAGCTCGAGAGGCTGCTGGCCGTGCTGGCGGCGCCGACGGATGTCTCCATGACCGAGTCCGGGCTAGCGAGGAGATGGGCTCCGAGCTATGGAAGCTATTCCTCCGTAGTACAGGTCTCGCGTTCTTCGTATGTGCCGATATGCAGAAGGCTGTTCGCGCGGTGCTGCACAGGCGGTGTCGCTGCTGAAAGGGCAATACGAGACGGAGTGCTGTGAGGCTGACACCGGTGCCGGGTCGTTGGCCGTCTGCTCCGGCACCGCCGCTCGTTATGTCCAGCTGCAAGGCAGTGGTCGCAATCCCGGTTGGTGGGTCTGCGACGGAGTGGTGGAGAGCAGGGGAGCTTTCGTACGAAGTGCGAAGGGGCCGTAGGATGGTGCCGACGATGCAGCAGATGCGGCAGTGCGGACCGGCGGGCGTGCTGTGGTGCCGTGGGATTGCGCGCGATGGGGTGACGGGGATGCGAAGAGCCGAAAGTCCATATCGTGAAACAAATCGTCGATGCGGTCATACGAACTACCGGGAACCAGAAACAGCAGGCGCATTCGCTCCCCCTCGCGTCCGCAACGCTCCTGCCAATTCGCGGCTATTGAGCCCCGTCTCGTACTCGTACGAAGTACTCCGTGCCAATAGAGTCGCACCCGACGGAGTGCCACTGTGGTACCCTGTCGTGCCCCTAAATACACTCCACGCTAGGCCACATGCGCACTGGCGCGGCTGATTGTGCTGTGTGGCTGGTGGCGTCTTATCGGCCCTGGCCTTGCCCACGTCCGAATCGTCAGCTGGCTATCGCTCACCACCTCGAGGCCGACAGCATCGCACGACCCGGACGCAGCGCAACGCTGTGCACGACGATCGATCCGACCGGACCAGCTACGCAAGCCCTGCATCTTGCCGCTCTCGGCTGCGTTGGCCGCACGACGCGAGAATGGAGGCTTCACCGCTCATCAAGGCAAGTGGATGGACGGTTGCAGGAAAGGCCAGGTCGGCGGCGATGGTGGAGACGCAACGGAGACGTCGCCGAGGCCAAGGACTCGTTGCCGGCCAGCGGCTAACGCGCTGCAACGCGAGCAGGCACACGACCACGCGCGCGAGGCATCGGTGGCGACGCACGCGGCCGACACGACCGTGGCCGTCGCCGAGCACGCCCTTGCCGCCGGCGAATTTGCCACGGCCGCGCAGACGACGACGAGCGTCGAGGCGCTGCGGACCCTGCGGCTGCTCGAGCAGCACCACGAGCGCCTCGCGCAGCTGCTGCGGTACACGGCCGCGCACCCCGGGCGCCAGCCCGACGATGCCGGCGTCCGCGAAGCGGCCCACGACAAGGAGGCGGCCGCCGCCGGCGCCGTGGGCGCCCTGGGTGCCAGCAGCGCCGCGGCAGCAGCGACGACGACCTCCGTGTCGGGGGTCGTGTCGCGCGGCGAGTTCGCCGGCACCCGGCCGGGCGACGCCGACCCGGCCGGCACGGCGGGATCGGTGGCGGCGGCCTCCATGTCCGCCGCGGCGGCCGCGCACCAGGCCGGCGCCGCCATGGCCGCCACGCTGGCCTCGACGTCGCCGCGCCGCTACGCGCCGCGCGAGCTGTCGTCGTCCATCGCCACGAACCTGGCGTCGGCCCGCGGCATACGGTCGCGCCACCGCGGCCAGCCCGCGGCGCCGAGCGTGTCGAACGAGCAGGCGCCCGGCAACCTGGACGGCCAGGTCGGCCGCGACGGCCCGCGCGCACACATGCAGAACGTGCTCCAGCAGTCGCCGGACGGCAAGCCGAGCTGGGTGCCGCCGACGTACCCGTCCTCGCCGCCGCAGCCGGCGGCGCCGTTGGCGAGCGCGAAGCCGGAGGCCGACGGGGACGACGGCGCCGCCAAAGCCGCCGACGACGGATTCGCGCGCTTCTACAACCGCTTCGGCAGCATCATCCACCGCCTCTCCGCGCCGCTGGCCTTTGCCGGGCTGCCGCTCATTGCCGAGGAGGCCGGGGCCGCGGGCGACCCGTCCGCGTCGGTGGCGGCCAGCCCGGCGCTGCCCACATCACCCGCGAAGCGGCAGCTCGACGAGCAGCAGCAGCGCCGTCTGCGGCCGACGTCCCTGTCGCTGGCAGGCAGTGCCGAGCCCGAGCTCAGCAAGATCTACTCCAAGGCGGCGCTGCGGGCGATCGGCCGCGACGGCCACAGCGCCATGGACTCGTTCTACGTCGTGCCCAAGACGGGCCACACGGCGTCCTACGCCAACATCCTCAGCTTTGACCAGAAGGAGCGACGGCGCATGGCGGCGTCCCTCCACGGCGCCGACGACGAGCTGCTGCAGCACGGCGACGAGGACGACTTTGTCGACGCGGCGCAGCACCCGCACGCGCCGCTGCACGGCCACAGCCGCAGCCGGCCGGGCTCGCCGACGCGCACGCGGCACGGCGGCAGCGGCAGCCGGCTGTTCCGCGGCAGCAGCGGCGGCAAAGACCCGCAGCTCGTCGTCGAGGAGCTCGCGATCGAGAACCAGAGCCTCAAGGACCTGCTGGACAAGCTCAGCAAGCGGCTGCACGCCTTTGAGGCGAGCGCGCAGCACTCGCACATGGCGCTGCAGGAGAGCATCCGCTTTATGCGTCCCGGGTCGCCGTTGCCGCTGTCGGCGAGCGGCGGTGGACGGCCGGGCACGGCCGACGGCCCGGCCGGCGGTGCCGGCGCCAGCAAGTCGGGCAGCGCTGCACCGCCGGCCGTCCCGGACGAGGCGCTCCGCAAGAAGATCGCGGACCTCGAGCAGGAGCTGGCCCGGACTGTCCGACGGCTGGAAGAGTCCGAAAGGGGCCGGGCGCACCAGGAGAAGACGCTGCAGCGGTACCGCGACAAGTGGGAGAAGCTCAAGGCCGACGCGAAGGCGCGCAAAGAGGCGCAGACCGGCAGCCATGGCGACGGCATATCGACTCCCCGGTGATCGATTCCCTCTTTCCTCTTGAGCCTGTCGGCTTCTGTTCTGTTTAGCCTGTTTGACTGCTTGCAACCCAACGCACCAATGCTTCCCTCGTTAGATACCACCCAGCAACACCGAATTTTACTGTTTGTATTTATTGCTCCTTAGCAACACCGTTACTGTTTGTATTTATTGCTCCTTGGCAACACCGTTGTTTGTATTTCATTGCTCGAAAGCGTCGGTACACTTGTCGTATACCTTTTGTACTAGGCAGCCCTGTCTGATCCAAGTTTTCCGGCTCCCGTCGCCCGATACATATAGTACATGTCATAAATCATGAGCGCGAAGCTCTGTTCCCAAGCGGGCCAGCTCCGCCCGTCTTGTGGCAGATTCCGCGCCGCGAGCCGCGATACCGGCTCTTTCTCCCGTCTCACGCCCGCTCTGCCTCGCCTTTGCATGCATTTGCCGGCTGCTCTGTCGGCGGCGGCTGGTCCCACGTGGCGGCGGCCTCGGCCAGGCGTTGCCGCGTCAAGATGCCGCCTTCGAGCAGCCTCGCGGCAGCGGGGGTGTCGGCGGACGCCTGCCGCTGCTGCAGGGCGGTGGCCCAGGAGGCGACGCTGCGCAGCGCGACGGCGAGGAAGCCGAGGGTCTCGCGGTCGACGTCAAAGACCTCCCACCAGGGCGCGTCGGCGGGCATGTGGCAGGCGGTGTCGCGCGCGGCGTTGTAGATGGCGGCGACGGCGAGCTCGTGCGGCTGGTGCGTGAGGTAGAGCAGCTGCGGGCTGAGCAGGGCCGTGTTGAGGTAGGCCACGGCGGTGCGCGTGAGGCGCGCGCGCGTGCTGTCGGGCGCGGCGTCGGTCGGGTCGGGGGGTGGCGCGGCCGTGCCGAGAAAGTCGAGCGCCTGCAGGTACGTCACGGCCAGCGGGTGCGGCAGCGCGACGTGCGCGTCGAAGCCGAGCGCGACGAGGATGCGCGCCTCGAGGGCCAGCACGCGCGCGTGGAAGGCGGCGTAGGCGCCGTCGGCGAGGTAGGCGTCGTCGTAGGCGCCGGCGAGGTAGGTGCCGTCGGCGGCCGTGGCCGCGCGCGGCGACCGCCCCCAGAACCGGGCCGCGGCGAGGTAGGCGTACGCGCTGGCGACGTCGCGCGCCGACCGCGGCGACGCGCCCGTCTTGGCCACCATGTACAGCGCCGCCGCCGACACGTGGCTGTAGTCGAAGTCGGCGCCGCCGCCGGCTGCGCGCAGCTCGCTGCCGAGGCCGTCGATGCGCGCGCTGCGGCCGTCCGGCTCCAGAAAGCCCGGCGCCACCAGCCAGTACCGCGCCAGCACCACGTTCGCCCGCGCCGTCTCCGACTGCGGCAGCTCCAGCAGCATGCCCGCCGCCTGCGTCAGGCACTGCACGCCAAAGAACACGGCGTCCACCAGGTCCGCCGGCAGCGGCAGCGCCGCCGTGCGCGCGCGGCAGCGCTCGAGCTGGGCCGCCGAGGCCAGCGGGTTCGTCATGTGCGACATCGCCGAGAGGCCACGCGTGAGTGTCCCGGGCCGCGTCCGGGGCCGGCAGTGTCTCTTGTCAAGGGGTCCCTGCGTACGGGCGTGGCAGGTCGGTGTGGCTCGCGGAAGCGCACGTAGGTGTTCGTGGTCCGTTTGGCGCACGTGAAGCAATTTGGGATGCGTAGTCATCCATGCTCGCTATCGCTATCTCTATCGCTATCGCTGCTGTGTCCTCAGCTCGATCGAACCGCGACCGTCGATCGTACTCCGTACTCCGTACTGATACAAAGTACGAGTTCAAGTACTCCGTACCGCGACGTACTTGGACGAGCCCGGTAGACGGATCACCGTAGAGAGATGTGCAGAACCGGGGGGCCGGCTTGTTTATTTGCGGTGCTGTTGGTAGACATTGGAAATTGGACGTTGGGCCTAGAGCCAATCAGGAGACTACGTACGCATTGGCGGCACTTCATGTAATCGTACGCGAACGCGACGCAGACGCGAATCTTTTGTACAAGACTTGGTAGAGGCCGTAGACGTAGTAACACCTCGTCAACCCCCCAAAAGTGCAAGTAGCAGAATTGCAAGGAGTGTATTACTCCGTAGCTGTTGGACGGGTGCACCAAAATGGTCACTAAAAATAGAAATAGTCTGAATAAGCCGGTAAGGTCGAGACAGGATGCGCGCTGCAAACGGAGGCACATCATACTCGTACCTGATATCCCAGCCAGATCGAAACCGCCACCCTGCAGCCGATGCGAGGCGCAAAGTCTGTGCGGAGGGCGGAGAGCCATCGAGATCTGTCACGTGACTTGCTTTGTTTACTTTCTTCTTTTGCTTGTCTCATGGCAGAGCACAAGTCTACGAGTACTCGTTTGTGTCGGGATGCCTTGCCGACAAGATCACTGCCTTTTTGTAAACTTTTTGTAATCTACGTCCAAATAGTACGAGTAAGTACCGAGCACTCGCTAATTTACGAGTTAGGCCGGCGATCTAAGACAGCGGCTGGAGGAACATACGTACGGAGTAATACATACAAAGCACGTCGTCCACACTCGTACTCTGTATCTTACTACCGTACGAGTACGAGTACGAGTACAGTAATTTGTGTAATACGGAGTACTCCGACTCCGCACACGTAGAGCCAGGGATGCTGCCAAGGATGCCGCGCTTACTCCGTACGCCAAACAGAGAAGATCGACAACGGGGCGGCTGGCGGCTTGCTGTTCTCGCCGTCAGCGTTGAAACAGCAAGTTGCAAAGCGTGCGTTTGATATTGCACCGGTCGTGCGCACATGTGCGGCGTCCCAAGTACTCTGTACGTCTGCACGGTCGCGGCACGCTGGACGCACGAGACACGCTGCGCCGACTCCTACTCCAAAGGGCCCGAGAAGGCTGAGAGGTGGGTGTTTCACGTTCTGCACTTGGGACGGCGGACAATCGGTGGAACCAGATGGGGCACTGCACAGAGCCGGGCAGGGGAGTTTGCGCTGGCGGTAACGCGGCCAGGGTAGGGTGTCTTGATGCTGATCTGGTCGAGGAGTCTATTTGCGCAGCGCTCGAGTACGAATACAGTGGCTGGGCACTGTTGAGGCCGGCACTGTTGAGGCCGGCCACTGTTGAAGGCCTCCTATCGCACAGGTACGAGTAGTACGAGTAGTCCGTACGAGACAAGTATCACTTTGCCGTGTTCGATCCTGTGGTCCGCCGTGCTGCTCATTTTCTCCCTGACGATTATTGCCGTATTGTGCTGCCCCCACAGAGACCCTGGACTGCGGCCACTCGAGTCCGAAACCGCGGCGCCGAATGGCAGCCAGCGCTAACGGGACAAGAGCCGAAGCGCTACTCCGTACGCTGGAACACTTCAAATGAACAGAGGGGCGGAGCTGAGAGCATGCCCCGTAACATTTTGTAATACTCCGTCCGGTAATGAGGCCACATCCGTTGCCTCGCTGTACGGAGTACGGAGGAATCCGTAGGCGTTTACGAGTTTGATACGGTACGGAATAAGATACAAGATTGCCACGTTCACGTTCACGTGATATTCGTAAGCAGCAATACCAGCGCACATCTTATTGTCTGCTGGGAATACTCCGTATGCAGCGTCATCGATTCTATGCAATGTTTAAATTACAATAGTCCGGAGCAATATAGGGCGTAACCGTAGTTCAATACTGCTAAAAATGCACGGCCTAGCAAATGCGCTCGATTAAGCACCGGCATACGTATTATTCGTTATTTATTGTTATTACTCCGTAAGACACATGTAGTTATCTCAGTCGTCCGAACGACTGCGCACCTGTCTGCATATGCCCGATTGCCAGCCACGTGAGCAGATGTAGTTGTACGCGTCTGCCTCGGTGCAAGTCAATACATGTATCCTCCCTCGTCTCCTGCTTCCAGCCGCCTCGACAAGTAGCCGCCTCTACTCCGTACACGTAGTCGTATTTCGTGCAGCCAATTCTCTTCCAGTACTCGCGATAACACTGCCTTACAAAAGTCCACGCCGGGCATCGATAACTGGTCATCAATCTACTTAAGAGTGCCCCCAGGATGACATCCCATGCATCTCTTGCTGTCGTACGACTACGATGCAGCTGCTCGATAAACGTACGAAACACATCGCCGTTTGCGGCTGGATGCCTGAGCCCTGTCACATGGAAAGCAGCCTTCCTGTCTGCCGAACGCCCGCCCTGTCGTGCTCGTACTCCGTATTACTTTGTACTCCGTATCTGCCCGCCCATGTTGTCGTGCATCCATGCTATTTCGCACATGCGCCATTGCTTCCGTGCTCTTCGTGGGCGTGTTTCCGCTATTTCGTGCTTCTTGCACGCATGCTTCTGATGTGCTTCTCGAGACCCACTCCTTCCATCTTCCGTCCGAGGCACCTCGCTCACCTTCGTACTTACTTCGTACTCGTACTCGTGCTTGTTTGTATTACTCCGTACTCGTAATGAGAATTCGCGGCTCAGACCACCGGCCGGCCCGCACAGCGTCGTCCTTCCCGGATCCGGTCCTAACGGCTCGGCAGCTAAGTACCGGTCGTCGCTTCCGCGGGTGTACATGGAGTAGCCCTGTATGGCCGTACTTGCCTACAGGGACGGAAGTAGACGTGCCGTGCACGCCGTACCTGCCTCGTGCAAGTCGTCGTATGTTAGGTACGAGGCAAGTCCAACCCGGACAACGTATCACGGGGTAGTCCTCGTGTTTCTCATTTCCGTCGCGCTGCTAGCGGGTGGATCTCGCCTCCCAACGGCGTGTGCACCTCCCCGTCCCGGACTACAAACGGCGCGCTCGCCGCTTCCGGCAAACGGAATCGCATCCACCCTCTCACCACGAGCCCTGGACACGCGCACGACCCCCGGCCGCGCTATCCCGCCATCCCCGTCGCTCCTTCCTTCTGCTCCTCACCCCTGCCCGTTTAACACCATGTGTAATCCTCGTTGTGCAGGTCCGAGGCAATACTCGTATCTTGCCTGTACTCGCAATACCTGTAATACCTGTACGGCCTCCTGTACCTACTCAACCTTGTACCCGTAGGCATTGCACTATGCTCTATCAGGCGCCTTCGTTTCTTTTCGAAGCCAGAGAATTTTCTCGTCACAGTCACAATCACACTCGCCGTCCTTCCTTCGCATGTCTTCCTTCCTCGATCCCTTTTCTGCTTCGTCCACCCTTTCCCTTCTCCTTCATGACCTCGGATGGAGCGTGCCACTGCCTGGCCTCTTACTTGCCTCACGATCTTGCATTCCACAAATCGGCAGCTCACTTCCACGGGGTGATACGACGTGCATACATGCTTCTGCACAAGAAACCCACAATCTGCTCGACGAGAAACCGACAGTACGACTACAGGTAGCCACATATCCTTGTTTCTGAAGTTTCGACTTCTCGCGAAGAGGGTGGGCCGGCCTCGCGTCCCCTCGCCGCACGAACAGCACCATGGCTGGGGCTATCTCCACGCCTGAAGCTATGGCGCCCGCCGCAGCGTCTGCCGCCTCGCTTGCAGCTTCTCCCACAACTTCGGCTTCTCCCACGGCCACCACTCCGTCAACACCCAAATTCCCGTCCAAGTTTCGACGGTCGCGTCCGCCAGACCTCCAGATCGCCAGGACCGACGAAAGAATCCCGCTTCGTGCCGAGAAGCTCAGCCGGCGCGCCTCCCGTCTGAACCTGTTCAGTCTCTTCACCAAGAACAAGACTGCGCAGGACGTACGAGCTTCCAACGTCGACACCGACACGGAGCCGTACTCCTTCCATGCAGCACGTTCCGAGTCCACCCTGCTTTCGGAACGACCGCTGCCCCCAAGAACCGCTGGCCCGGGGTTTTCGCATTTACGACAGCAGGCTTCCGGCAGGCAGACTACAGCTCCGTCCTCGCCCGCATCCTCATCCTCCACTATGCGAACACGACGGGCACTTGGCACCCCTCGGAGCAAAACACCGCCTCCGTCGTCCCCTTCGCAGTCCTCGAGGGGATGTCTGGCTACCTGGGATCCGCCGCCGCTCTTCCAGGCCTATCCCCAGGCCATCAAGCATGCGCAGCTTCCAACCTGCTCTGCTTCCATCGAGACACTTGTACGCTTCCACAGCAGTACTGGCAGCGGCATCAGATGCCCGGCCGTATCGCGAGAATCACCGCTCCCTGGCTCTACGGACGACGGCGCTGTCGTCGAGAAGCCAGTCGAGAAGCAGAAAAGGAGACATCGCCGCAACACGTCGGCTTCTTCCATGAAGCTTGACTGGTCGAGCAAGATCTACGTGCTTGTCACATCGGGCTACCTCCTCCAGTATGCCGGCGACGGCTCCTTTGACCGCCTGCCCGAGAAGATGCTGCATATCGGCAAAGACTCCGCTGCTTTTGCAAGCGACCTGATACCGGGTCGCCATTGGGTCCTGCAAGTGTCCTCCGTCATGGATCCCGAGGGCGGCTTCACCTATGACTCGCGTTCGTCCATTTCACGCCTGCTCTTCCGCGGCAGCGAGCGCAGACACGCCTCCAACTTTCTCATGGTCTTTGAGGGCGCCGAGGAGATGGAGAGCTGGATCACAACCCTGCGCCGCGAGATCGAGCAGCTGGGCGGCAAGAAGCACATGTCCGAGACCGGAAAACCAAAGGTCGACGACCATGTCCTGCAGCTCAAGGCTCAGCCGAGCCACCGCACCCTGGTCTTGCGCGATCCCGACCGGTTTTCTCGCCTCATCAGCCCCAAGAACTTTGAGGCCCCGCCTTGGCGTCCGGAGTCGATGGCGAGCATCAGCAACACTGTCACCGACGGACACTTTGACGGCCATTCGTTGCTGGAACGGCTGAAAGAGCTGGATCCTTCTGTCGACGACATGTCGGCCACGAATAGTATGGTCTCCCACGACGGCTACCAGTTGGACAACCTGCGCGACAATTCTAACCGCCTCTCCCTCATGTCTCTTGGCCAGCGGACGGTAGTGACGTCGGAGGCGTCCTCGCCGCCTTGCTCGCCTGTTCGCCTCAGTTTTGCCAGCAGCCACACCGACGATCCTGTGGCAGCCGATGGCCCGAAAGAAGCGCGGCCGCGCCCGAACGCGGCCGCCATCCTCGACCGCAGACAGTCCATACAGCCCTTGTCGGCGGGTAGCCCGACCTTGGACTTCCGTTTCCCGCATAAGGCGAGCCAGTCCCTCTCCAACGTGACACCGCCGCCGACGATCCCTCTTCCGCCGAGGCCCGATGCCGCTTCCATGTTCATGGACAACGTCCTTCCGAGACAGGCTCGCACTGGCCCCCCTCAGCACGGTCTTCGCCTCCGATCGGCTTCCGCCGCGGCGTCTACGGTCTTGCGTACTATTCCCAACTTTAGTGTACCTCATGCCGCTTCAAAGCGGTACTCGACTGTGATGCGAAGTTCGTCTTTCGAGACCACTCCATCGATTGTACTTCAGCCAGCAGCCTCGCCAAGCCAGACATCGACGTTTGTCACACCTGGGCCTCCACCTGCACAGCAGCTTCCTGCTATCCGCAGCCGCGTCCGTCGCGCACCGCCACCGGCCTTGGCCTTCTCCCGCCCGCTTTCAGTCGTGACGGATCAGCCGTCGCCGGCATCGGGCTCTCCTGCTTCTCCGCGAGACCAATCCCGCGCCACCAACTACACCATTCCAGGCAGTCCTAGCTATTCCGATGTGCCGGACACACCGGCGCTTTTTGCTTCTCTGGGGCTGCCGCCGTCCACGGAGAGGAAGCCGTATGCAGAGGCAGTGCCAACACGTTGCGACTCTTCGTCAGCGCGCCGACGACAAAAATTGGACCACGTGCAAGTCCAAGTGCATGCCAGCCCCCGAAAACGGTCGAACACGGCAGTACTTGCTACTTTTTCGGACAAGGGGAATGCGTCGACGATACCGGGCCGAGCTGCATCGACTTCCGCCAGCCAACGGAAAGGGTGGTTCTATAACAAGCCCCTGCGATCCAAATCTGCCCTTGCATCAGTCGGCCAGACGCGAAGCCCTTCACCGACGAGTATCTACAGGACCCAGTCTGTGAGCTGCAAGCAAGCGAACGTGCGCATGCAGTCGGGCGAGGCTGGATCTCCGAGCCTAGAACCGTGGCCGTCCATGACGCCGGAGACGGACGGTGCCGTTGCTGCACGGCCGATGCCGCATATACGGCCGATGCCATCGGGCTCCCGTCTCCGTTCCCACTCCACACCACAAAGACCGTCGTATGGCAGCTGCCGCAGCACGTCACAGCTGGCAGAAGGCCCGCCACCCGCACCGCCGCCGACGTGTGCCTTGCCGCCAGTCCCTCCCGATATGCAGGGACCGAGAAGCTGGTCGAGGGTCCTTTGAGTGGACTTTGATTTTCCATGCAATGTCATGTGCTCCATTTATTTCTTTTGTCCTGCTCTTTGTCAGGCTAGACAGCTACGCCGTTTTCATTTGTGCCGGGGTGTTTGGATGGGTGAGGATTATACCAGCCATAGGCTTCACGCCAGTGTTGGCTTTGTTCTGTTCAGGATACGTTTTGTGGACATTGCTTTCTTTTCTCCCTGTATTTTATGTACTACTAGTGACGATGAAGAGAGCTATTTAAGCTCATGAATGGAAAGCAAGGCTGCACTTTACCTGGCGCTGGCAGAATAAGCGGCACATGAAAAGTACTCCGTAGTGCGCAGACGACAAATTGGGGGGTACTGGCCCCACCGTGACCTGTGAGGGTGGCCGATGTACTCCGCTGCCAAATTAGTACTGTATGTACATGGCACCCCTTGCCCCACACAACTGATAGTGTCCAGAAAAATTAAAAGTGCATCTGAGAAATGCACACAAGTTGGGAAAAAAAGAGGAAATCGAGCAGCCCCGCGACTCAAACGACCGCGACCACACGCAAGACCGCGCTCTCGACCACAGACCAGCCAGCCGACGACGATTCTTCTTTGGCCGACGCAGACCCCAACCACCCAACATGGCGACCACGCTGCCCACGCGGGCCAAGCAGGACTGGGCGGACGACGAGGACGTGGAGGAGGCCTCGACCGACCTGCCGCCGCCGCAGACGATCAACAACAAGGACGGCACCAAGACGACGATCACGTACGGCTACAACGACCTGGGCCAGAAGGTCAAGACGACGCGCCGGATCCGGCTGACGACGCACCGCGAGGTGGTGAACCCGCGGGTGGCGGACCGGATGACGTGGAAGAAGCTGGGGCTGTCGGCCAAGGACGGCCCGGGCCCGGCGCCGGACACGACGTCGGTGGGCGAGAACATCATCTTCCGGCCGAGCGCCAACTGGCGCCAGGACGCCAAGGACGAGTCCAAGGACCCGAACGCGAACGCGCTCAAGGACAAGCTCAAGGACAAGAAGGTCAAGTGCCGCATCTGCAACGGCGAGCACTTTACGGCGCGCTGTCCCTACAAGGACACGATGGCGCCCATCGGCGAGACGCCGGGCGCCATGGACACCGGCGCCGAGGACGACGACGTCGGCAAGGCCATGGCCGCCGGCGCCGGCGACGGCGGCAAGAAGGGCTCGTACGTGCCGCCGGCGCTGCGCGGCGGCGGCGGCGGCGCCGGCGAGCGCATGGGCGGCGCCGGCGGCAAGTTTGGCGAGCGCGACGACTTTGCCACCCTGCGCGTCACCAACGTGTCCGAGCTGGCCGAGGAGCAGGAGCTGCGCGATATGTTCGAGCGCTTCGGCCGCGTCACGCGCGTCTTCCTCGCCAAGGACCGCGACACCGGCCTCGCCAAGGGCTTCGCGTTTGTCAGCTTCGCCGACCGCACCGACGCCGAGAAGGCCTGCGAGAAGATGGACGGCTTCGGCTTCAAGCACCTCATCCTGCGCGTCGAGTTCGCCAAGAAGGCCACCTAGGTGCGCCGCCGCGCGGGCGCAGCCACGCGACAAAAGGAGGACGACCGGGGGTGGACCGGCGGCATGCCGTCGTGCTTGTATCGTCTTTTTACGCGTATCTCTTCTTCTCGTTCGGTGTCATAGGTCCATGAAAAGCACTCGGAACATCAGGAGTGTCGGTATTGGGAATGATCTCGTCTAGCCTTCTCCATGCTGCGTGAATGTCCCGCCGGGCCACCTGCTCGCCTGGTGTCTTGAGGGACATGCTGCCTGCCTCGTACATCCGATGTCCAGAGGAACGTGTAGTCCGTCCTCGCTGAGCCTCTTCGCCGCGTCGAGCTCCCCCGTCTACCAAGCCTGGCCGTGACTCGGCTGCGACTCGGACCGGTCACGGGAAAAGATCTTGCCCTTGCCACCCTCGTCGGGGCCGTCTGGCTCGTGAGGGGCGTGGCTGTGTGGGATGAGAGCGCCGAGCTGGCACTGCAGCACGGCTACAGACAGCCTCAGGGCCTTGCGTAGGTGGCCGCAGGCCAGTCCATAGTGACCTTTGGCTTCGATATACAAGGCGCGCGCCTCGGCCGAGCGCGTGTGCGTGCGGGACGCCTGGGGAGGCGGGGGCGGAAGATGCGGCGCGGCGCTGTGTCTGTCCATCTGTTCACTGGTTACCAGACGCACAAAGCCTGTAGAAAGTGGCTTGCGAGGCAGCGTGATCGGTTTGGGCGGCGGCAGCGGCGGCAGAGGGGAGGGAGGATCAGCCGCAGGGGACAGCGCCCTTGGAGAGGGCGACATGGCTGGCGGTGGCGGAGTCTGTGGCCGCTGTCCGGCAGGGCGACGTCGAGTGACGGGGGGTCTGGTCTCGCGAACCATGATGCGATGTTGGCGATCTTCTGCCGCACGATGCAGAGAGTTGCGCGACTTGGTCATACACTTGCTTCAAGGCTGCTTGGGAAAACGGCAGAGGAGAAGATGGAGATGCAATATGTCGTTTCCGTGATATTTATGGTCTGCCTCGAGCGGCCACGGCTGGTAAGGCGTTGCCGTCCTTAACACGCCCAATATGGGCGGGCGACTGCCACGACTCGCGTCTTCCATCCGCGAAAGTTGACGAATGAGCGACGGAGTTGAGCTGTGTTTACTTCATGTCAGCATTGCACGGCTTTGCCCGTATCTGAGAGAAGTGTAAGCAGCCAATCAGCAGAAACAATAACAAGGGCCGAGACCAAGAACATCAACTGGACCACAACGAAGATGACATTGGAGCTCTGGTTCGACCTCTCGGAGGCTGACACGCCCTGTAGATGGGCTGTGAAGATGGGAGCAGGCGAGAAGTACGCCGTGACTGCGAAGGTATCGGTTACTCGATTGCTTGTTTACTCGATTACTCGCTTACTTGTTTACTCGATTACTCGTTACTTGTCTACTCGTTTACTCGTATTTGAGTATTCACGTATTTACATACGTGTCAGTAAGGCATACCGATGTAAGAAGGCACGCCGGTCTGCGCCGGCAATAGCTCCACAGCGACTGCCTGCGCCTGGCCGCTTCCCTAATCGCTCTAGGGCTGTTGGGGATGCCCACAGCGTTCTCGGCCTACTCCAGATTCCTCCATGCGCTAGTTCGCTTTCAGGCCCGGCCACTGTGGACTGCTGTATGTGGCATGTGACAGCCCCAGCTCGCGTCGTCTTCTCCCCTCAGATTGGCTGCTCGCCGACGATTTCTCAACAAACCGCCGGCTACACGGGGCCGTTGAGCGTCCAGCACGAGCTATCGTTGCCGAGAAGGGCGCGGTGAACAGCTAGTCGCCGGCTGCGCTGTCGGCCGCCTTACATAGCGGCGACGCCCCTCTGCTGCCACCACTCCGGCGTTGCCTCACGGCTTCATCCAACTATCACGACATTCGGCTGCCTCGCGGCCCTGTACACACACCCAGCGCTCTGTCTCAGTAGTCGCCATGAGCGCCGAGCCAGCACCGGAGGCCGGCTTGCGCCAGCGCCACGGGCCTCTCGGCTCGGCCGATCTGGCCGCCTCGTTCGCGACCGACGTGACCGACGACGAGGACAGCCCGTCCGAGGGCGCCGGCGACGCTCCGACACCCAAGAAGACGTATGGCCGCACGCCCGACGGCACAGGTATGACCGCCTCCCCGCCTCTGCTCCCGGCGGCGCATCGCGGCGCCCAGCCCGGCTGACCGGTCCAGTCTTCGTCGTGCCCACGACCCACGACATGGTTTCGCAGCTGCTCGATCCGCGGCAGCCCAAGAACCTCTCGGACGTGGCCGTGCTGGCGGTCCTCGCGCTCCACATCCTGGCTGCGTACATGCTGCCCGCCCACCTCAAGCGCCCCGTCTTCGCGGCCGTCTTCATCTTCTGGCGCGCATCGTACAACATTGGCATCGGCTGCCTGCTCACGGTCCAGTCCAAGTACCGGCTGCTGGTGCAGTGGGCCCGGCGGTGGCGTCTGTTTGAGCGTCCCGCCGCGACGGGCGGCCACCCGCGGCCCTGGCTCTACCGGCTGCTGAAGCGCGAGCTCGAGGCCAAGATCCCCGCGGACTACGTCCTGGACCAGGCGCCCATCGAGTACAACACCTGGCTCGTCTTCCGCCGCGTCGTCGACCTCATCCTCATGTGCGACTTTGTGTCCTACTGCCTGTTTGCCGTGGTGTGTGCCCACCGGCCGGCCGACGAGGGCGTGGCCGTGGCCGCGGCGCGCTGGGGCGCCGGCCTCCTGCTCGTCGGCTTCAACCTCTGGGTCAAGCTGGACGCCCACCGCGTCGTCAAGGACTTTGCATGGTACTGGGGCGACTTCTTCTACCTCATCGACCAGGACCTGACCTTTGACGGCGTCTTTGAGATGGCGCCCCATCCCATGTACTCCATCGGCTATGCCGGCTACTACGGCATCTCCATGATGGCCGCCAGCTACCACGTGCTCTTCATCTCCATTGCCGCCCACCTGGCCCAGCTCGTCTTTTTGGTCGTGGCCGAGAACCCGCATATCGAGAAGACCTACAACCCGCCGCAGCCGCGCGTGCGCTCCGACTCGCCCGCCGCGTCGGCCGGCGCGCCGCCGCCGAAGCCGAGCGACGACCAGCTGCCGGCGTCCGCCGCGCCGGCCGGCACCCCGACCGCCGTCCACAACTACTGGGGCGTGGCCCACTTCGACCTGTTCCGCATGGCCGATTCGTCTGCGCTGCTGCTCGGCATGTACGTGCTGGCCCTCGCCGTCGCCACGCCCTCGACGACGCTCTGGCGGGCCGTCTTCTTCGCCCACGCCGTGGCCTGGCGGCTGTGGTACAACGTCGGCCTCGGCGCCGTCCTGCGCGGCCAGTCGGCCAACAAGGGCTTCACCCGCCACTTCCTCAAGTACGGCGCGAGCGCCGGCGAGGCCTGGCGCGAGTGGAAGGGCATGTACCACGTCAGCATGGCCATGTGCCACATCTCGTTCGCGGCCGCTTGCTGGAAGATGTACGCGCCGCCCGCCGACTGGCACTACGGATGGGCCCTCCTGAAGCACGTGCTGGGATGCAGCCTGGTCGCGCTGCAGGTGTGGACGGCCTTTAGTATCCACGACGAGCTCGGCGAGTTTGGCTGGTTCTACGGCGACTTCTTCTTTGACAGCACCGGCAAGCTCTCGTACAAGTCCATCTACCGCTACCTCAACAACCCCGAGCGCGTGATCGGCTCTGCCGGCGCCTGGGGTGCCGCGCTCATCACGTGGAGCCGTTCCATCTTCCTGCTGGCCCTGCTGACGCAGCTCCTGACGCTCGGCTTCCTCGAGTACGTCGAGAAGCCGCACATGCAGAAGATCTACGGCCGCAAGCTGCGGTCCGAGGCCGGCCTCACCAAGTTCCTGCGCCGCTCCCTGCCGCCGCCGGTCAAGGAGCTGCAGGAGAGCGTCGACCGTGTTCTCGACGACACCCGCCACTTTGTCGAGGAGTTTGTCGATGCCGCCCGGCCCAAGCTGGCGGCCGGCGTGTCCACCATGGTCCGCGACACGACCGCGCTCTTCAACAAGTACCCGGCCCGCCTGACGATCGCGCGCCTGTCGCCGGACCTGGCGGGCCTCGACCCCCGCGACTACAGCATCGCCATTGCGGACGTGGCGAGCGACCCGGCGTCGCGGGACGTGAAGCCGATCGTGCTGCCGTACGGGGCGCCCATCCGGGTGCGGTGGACGGCGCCGCTGCAGCACCGGAAGAAGGACTGGGTGGGGCTGTACATGGTGACGGACAACCGGTCCCGGGACGTGACGGAAGTGCCGTCGCTGGGCCGCTGGGTGCCGACGTGCCCGGGCGAGTACGACACGGCCATTGACCGGGGCATCCTGGCGTCGGACGAGCCGGCCGAGCGGCCGGCGGGCCGCCTGGACGAGCAGGCGCCGCTCGTCGCAGGCGAGATGCTCTTCGCGGGCGACCAGCTGTGGTGGACGCAGGGCGTGTTCGAGTTCCGGTACCACCACGACGGCAGCCACAACGTCATGGCCATCTCGCAGCCGTTTGAGGTGCGCATCGACCGCTACGACGAGGACGACGGGCTGGACGCCCAGGGCGGCATCGGCGCGCCGGACGGGCTGTACGCCCAGGCCGTCGAGGCCGCACTGCTGCCCATGGTGCAGAACTGTCTGGACCGCCATCCGGACATTGCGCCGGCGGCCGCGGACGAGCCGTTTGGCGAGCACGTGGAGCGCGACTCCAAGTATGCGCGGCGCGTGGTGTACGCCATCCAGCACATGTTTGGCATCGAGTTTGCGCCGGCCGTCGTCCCGTCGGACGGCTGCGTGCGGAAGCTGGCGTACCGCATATGCAACGCCAAGCAGGTTCTCGTAAGTCGGAGCAGCCATTGGCGCAGATGACCACGGCTAACCAATGGATATAGGCACCCTACAGCATGTCGCCATCTCGTTGATGGCCACCGCAGGTGCACGCTATCTCTAGCGAGTATGGGAGGATGGAGTCTCCGTGTCGGCGCCAAAACAATCAGGCGTCGGGAGCAGCGGTCATTTGGGAGTGGAAGAAACGGTTGCAATTGGGCGGGTTGGAGTCCAGGCAGAGGCTAGATGGACGGACTAAAAGTTGTTTTGCATTTGGAAGTACGAGTTGATTGAACGAAGGAGCCGAACAAGGGACATTGTACTGGTCTATCAGGTCCGTGATGGCTTGACTTTACTGATGGTGACAGCACTTGCATGATTTCTCTTGCTTTGTGAATCTTTGTTGTGCAATGGCAAATCTCATTAAAACTAGTAAGACGGGTGTCGATGTGTCCGCCTTCTCGGCCGACAAGTCCCAGAATAATAGCCGGGACGCCCGTTCGGCCCGTGGTATCTCCAGACAACAGTAAATCAAACGCAAATCAAACGCAAATAAACGTCAATCGTGATATGGTACAGTCGCATCCGGCACGCCGGCCGCCTTTGCGATCCCTCCTCTCCGGACCAGAGCGCGTAGTACTCCGTGTGCTCTCCCCGGTCTAGAGCGCGTAGCACTCCGTGTGCTCATCTCCCCGGCCTAGACGCGTAGTTCTCCGTGTGCTCTCCCCGGCCTAGAGCGCGTAGTTCTCCGTGTGCAAAAAGATCTCCTCGAGCATGTCGTCGCCCCAGATGGCGGCCTGCAGCCGCGCGACGGTGTTGGCGACGCCGACGCGCATGCTCGCGGGCCCGCAGACGAAGACGGCGGTGCGGCGGCCGAGGATGCCGCGGCCGTCGGAGCCGCCGGTGGCCCATTCGCGCAGCATGTAGCCCAGGTCGGGGCGTCCGTACTCGACGCTCCAGCCGCCGTCGATCTGGTGCGGCACGGGGAAGGCGAAGCGCATCAGCGACTTCTGGAACTCGGTGGGCGTCGCGGGGAAGCCAAAGTCGAAGCCGGACGGCGGGCCAAAGGTCGAGGTGGGCCGCGGCTGGGCGGGCGGCTGGACGCGCAGATGGGCGAGCTCGGGCGGCTGCATGCCGGTGTCGTCGGGGCCGGCATGATGGGCGGGCGCGAGGTTAAAGTGCGGCGGCGGGCGCGGCGGCGGCGCAAAGTGGAAGTCGGCCGTCTTCTCGCGGTCGGCCACGGGCGGCGGCGGCGGTGGCGGCGGCTGGTAGGGCTGGAGGTACTTTTGCTGGGGCAGGGCGGTGATGCGGTCCTCGTCCTCGGCGCGCAGCTGCTGCTCGAGGGCGGGATCGCCGAGGGCCTCGGCGGCGATGAGGGCGGAGTTGCGCTTGGAGGCGATGCCGGCGACGAAGCCGTCGAGGCGGTCGTGGAAGAGGTGGCTGAGCGGGCGCGGGGCGCGCGAGGGGTGGTGGCTCGCGGGCGGCGCGTCGGGCGGGCGGTCGAGCATGGAGCGCGCGAGGTGCTGGGGGCGGCGGTCGGCGCGGGTGGCGGCGGTGACAAAGAACTTGCAGGTGACGGCGTCGGGGGGCGCGGACTCGCGGCAGATGCGCAGCTCCTCGCGGAACCAGTCGAGGGCCTCGAGGCGCTTGAGGGCCCAGACGACGACGACGCGCTTGGTGATGGCCTTGCCGTCGCGCATGCGCTTGATGAGGCTGAGCAGCTGCGAGACGAGCGAGGTGATGCCGCTGCCGCCGGCGATGAGGATGCAGGTGTCAAAGGCGGCGAGGTCGCGGCGCATGCCGCCGTAGGGGCCGTCGAGAAAGGCGCGGTACGTGTGGAAGGGGCCCTTGGCGAGGGCCGTCGCGAGCACGCGGCGCGTGAAGCCGGCGTAGGGGCGGAAGACGAGCACGCAGTCGCGGTAGGCGTCGCCGTAGGCCGAGGCAAAGTCCTCGCTGCAGAGCGAGGCCACGGTGAAGGGGTGGGCGCCGAGCAGCGCGATGCCGGGCATGCGCAGGTAGACGTACTGGCCGGGGCGCCAGCGCATCTGCGTCGGGATCGTGATCTTGACGGCGTCTTCGGCCAGCAGCGTGATGGCGGCCTCGTCGCCGACGCCAAAGGCCAGCCGCCCGGGCCGCGCCCAGTTGAGCCGGCCGAGGCGCGCGAGCTGGCAGCCGGCAAAGACGCCGCAGGTGGCCCAGAGGTACGCCCACGACCCCAGAAAGTTGCGCGTGTGCCAGAAGAGCAGGCCGACGTAGAGCAGGCCGACGGGCACGTGCAGCAGCACAAAGGCCTCGTAGGCGAGCCGGCGCACGACCGGCAGCGAGGCAACGCACAGCCAGACCAGCGGCACGAGGCAGGCGATGCCGCTGCCGTACACGATGCCGCTGCCGGGCGGGAAGAGCGCGCCGAAGACGCTGAGCCCGCCGTCGGCCCAGACCGGCTGCACGTAAAAGGGCAGCGCGTGCACCAGCGACAGGAACAGACACAGATAGCCGGCCCAGCGGTGCAGCACGTTGAGCCGCTCCGGGCCGATGCCCGTCAGCAGCGTCAGCACGTTGGCCTTGGTGCTCGTGGCCACGATCCACGGCGTCAGCGCCACGGCCATCATGCCCGCGCGCACGGCCAGCGGCGGCGCGCCGAACCGGATGCTCTGCCAGTACAGCGGCTGCGGCAGGAAGCAGTAGAGCGCGCAGAACGTCAGCGCCACCACGCCGCAGGCCAGCACCGCCGCCGACGAGAACGTGAACCGGTGCCGCCGCCACACCACGTCCGGCAGCGGCCGGTAGAACACCCAGCGGAACAGCGCGATCGTGTCGTTGACCGCGCCGACCGACGAGAAGTTGCCCGACGGCCGGAACGCCGTCTCGGCCTTGGCCTCCTCGGGGAAAAAGTGCCGGCTCGACGCGTGGCCAGCCGTCGCGCCGGAGCTGGGTGCCGGCGTGGCCGGGGCGTCGGCCTCGGCCTCGGGAGGGGGGTGGGCGTCCGGCGCGCGCTCCGCGAGGCTGTACAGCGCGCGGTAGTGGTCCTCGACCTCCTGCTTGTAGATGGCCTGCCGGATCTTGTCCTGCCAGTAGTGCCACACGCGCACCACGACGGCGCAGCCCGTGAGAGCCAGCGCAAAGTACGTCCAGGCCAGCGCATACTTGCCCGACTTGGTCCACGGGTCGACCGTGTTGGCCTCGACGAGGCCGGCTGGGCTCGTGGCCGTCAGCGGGATGTAGATGCGGCGGTCCAGCGCCGTGGCAGACATGGTGAGCGTGGATGCGAGTTGCTGTAGGGCGAGGCGATGGCAGCGGCCATGAGAAGCAGGACGAGTGACGAGCCAGCGAGGCCGGACGGAGAAGCGAGGAGCGCGCAGCTACTCGTACTAATGCGCAAGGAAAGGATCGGCAGGCGACACAGCCCACGGCCGACAGGAAACGGGCCCGAATGTGATATCGACACTGCAGCGCCAAGTGTGACGGCCGCACCCCGCAGGCACGACGACGTTGCTGGTTGGCCCTGCGTCGTATCCGCACTGAGCGACAGCACTAGGCTAGCTCCCGGCACTGCTGAAGAGCGCTTCGGGGACCCTTGTCGCGGAATGGAGGCAATGCGCTTGCCATCAAGACGGACGCGCTCCGTGTGCGGCGAGCATGAGTACGCGTGCTCGTATTACTCGTGCGCAGCGCGGGCACGGAGTAGAGGCTGTTGCTTGCATCTGCGGCGGCAGCGGGATATCTGCCGGGAAGAGGGTGGCGAGGGGGGGGGCCAAATAGGACGCGGGAGGCGATAAGGCCGGGACACACCGCATCCTGCCTAGGTGGCCACCTCGCACTCGTACTACGTACTCGTATCGTAGGCCACATAGCACGCACGAGTCATGTACTCCTGCGAGTCGCTCCTCGGCAGTGGCCAGGAATCTGACGGCCTCATGCAGTCTCGGGCCATCTCGTGGTCGCGCCACATGTGCTCGTTCGGGAAGCACCCGGTCGGCCATTGCCCTGCGTCACGGGGCCTGGTCCGCGTCGAAGCCGCTTCTATTACGCGTACGGAGTAATCGGTGCATGCACGCACACACACCTGCTCGTAGAGAGCGTTCCTGTGATGGTCGTGGTCGAGGATTTCCCGATGGATAATAGGGCCGTGCAAGCCCCACTCCTGTGATGGAATCCCCACTTCTGCTGCTGATTGGCCAGAGCCCTGTCAACGGGTTGTGGGTCCAACCTTGCTTGGGCCGGCCCTTGCTCCACTCCGAGCAGTCGGCGGTAACAAGCGCCTTGTGATTGGACAGCACCAGCTCCGTCGCGTGGAGGTCACGTGACCTGGTTAGGATGCCCGGCTGCATCCGGAGTACGGAGCCATACTTTGTAATACGGAGTACGGAGTACTTGTACGACAATTGCTCGTACTCGCGGATGCGACAATGTCGTGCGTCTTTGTACGAGGCAATAGATGTGGACCTTACGCATGACGCGGCCGGATTAACGGCCATCGACGGACATACTCCGTGGCAATGCCGTAGATCCTCCGATTTATGTCTCGGGCATTTAGATGTCTGAAGTATGTAGATGCCATGTCTTGTGTAGTTTTCTGCGTACTCGTATTTTGTGGGGAAACACCTCTTATCCGCTGTACTCGTAAATGTACACTGGCCGTCAAAGCTATGAGACTCACTGACAATGAGACCCTGGTGGGTCTGATAGCCGAGATTGCAAGGCTGCAGCTACGCGCCGAAGCAGCAGCCGTTATTATGCAGGAAGGAACGCGCCTCGTAAGACATTGGCCGTCCTCTGCCATACATTCTAACTTGGTGACAACGGTACAACGTATGCTTCAGTTTGGCGCTGTCTCGATCGCCAGGCCCGAGAAGGTGACCTCGAGCGACTTGCCTCCCGACTCGTTCTCCGGGTCCGGTTGCGCAGCGTAGACGCCGACGAGCGCATCGTCGCCGAGTTCGTCGGCATCGAGGAACAGCCACGGCACCTTGCGGATGAGCGTCCTGGTGGCCGCGGCGCCGGTGCCGCGCACGACAAAGATCTTGAGGGCGTTGTGGTAGCGCAGAAACTCGAGCGTCACGGACGTGACCGTGCCGAGCGGCGCCTCGAACAGCGGCAGCATGCTCCAGTCGCACCAGCCGCCGGGCGCGCGCGCAACGATGCTGACGCACGGGTGTCCGTCGTTGGTCTCGATGCCGGCCTTGACCCAGGCCGGGTGGCTGCTGCTTCTCTTGCCGCTGACGGCGTCGGGCTGCGGGCTCGTCGTCGTGGGCACGGCAAACAGGAAGCCGCCCTGGTCGAACTGGTGCTCCCAGCAGCCGGCCACGGTCAGCCGGGCCGAGACGAAGCTGGCCTTGGGCAGGCGGCGCACGACCGCCGGCGCGTCAAAGACGAACGTGGCCGGCGGCACGGGCTGCGCGTAAATGTCCGACTTGGGCGGTGCCGAGATGGTGAAGCTGCTCCCGTTGGCCGTGGCGGCGGCCACGTCTGGCACGGGGCCGGCGGCCTCGGTGAAGTTGATGGGCGTAAAGGTCATGGCGGAGGTGATTGCCGGACGTACGGCTATCGTCGATAGCACGCGTGAGAGACGAGAGACGGCCGTCGCAACGGCGTCGAGAACCTTGTACGATACTGGCCCGTCGAAAGGCAGGCTAGACCTGGAAAAGACTAGACGCGGGGGCGCCGTTCACGCTCTCGGCGACACCACTCGGCATCATGACCCAATCATGTCGCGCGGCAAAGACGACGGGCACGGCGCCGGCCTCAACACCGAGTGGCTGGCCGTCGCCGCGGCCGTAGCCACGCTGCCATACTGCGCCGACACTAAGTGATACTACTGGATATCTGGCGATGTGATGCGACTAGCAGGAAGACATGTCGTGGACATTCAAGATAGACGGATTAGAAAAGGAAGCCTACCGGGAGCAGGCTGGAGCGGAAGAAGACGAAACGACAGGACGGAGCACTCGGTGCCGGAGCCACGTCACAAAAACACAAAACGGCCTCACGGGCACAGAACTTCCAGACGATGGGCATCGAAGGCGTCCCTACCGGCGAAACGCCGGCCGCCGGCAGCTACAAGGTCGTCGAGCAGCCGATGGGTACGGCACGGCCGGTTCGCATCGTCTGCATCGGCGCCGGCGCGAGCGGCCTCAACGTGGCGCGCAACGTGAAGGAGCACATGAAGAACGTCGAGCTGCAGATCTACGAGAAGAACGGCGGCGTCGGCGGCACCTGGCTGGAGAACCGCTATCCGGGCTGCGCCTGCGACATCCCGAGCCACAACTACCAGTACTCGTGGGCGCCGAACCCGGCCTGGCACGACTACTACGCGTCGCAGCCCGAGATCCTGGCCTACCTCGAGCGCGCCGCTTCCGAACACGGCCTGCTGCCCTACGTGCGCTTCGGCCAGCGCGTGACGGCGGCTGTCTGGCACGAGGACGAAGGCGTGTGGCGGTTCCGGATCGAGGACCTGGCCACCGGGACGACCGCCGAGGACTACGGCCACTTCTTTATCAACGCCAGCGGCTACCTCAACAACTGGAAGTGGCCGGCCATTGACGGCCTGCACGCCTTCCAGGGCACCCTGCTGCACAGCGCTGCCTGGGACGACACGGTCGACCTGGCCGACAAGACCGCGGCCGTCATCGGCTACGGCTCCAGCGGCATCCAGGTCGTCACGGCGCTGCAGCCCCGCGTGAAGCACCTGACCACGTTCATCCGCGGACCGACCGTGCGTCTCCCTTGCACTCGTGCCCGCCCTGCTCCCTCGGCTAACCCGCGCAGTGGATCACGGCCGGCTTCGGAAGCAAGTACGCCGCGCCCGGCGGCCTGAACTTTGCCTTTTCCGAGGCGCAGAAGAAGACGTTTGCCGACGACCCGGCAGCGTACCTGGCGTACCGCAAGGGCGTCGAGCACGAGCTCGCGAGCCGGTTCAAGATGCTGCACACGGACACGCCCGAGCAGCAGACGGCCGTGGCCTTTGCCAAGGCGGACATGGCGCGCCGGCTGGGCGCGGAGGACGGCGGCCAGGGCCAGGGCCAGGGCCAGAACAGGTCGCTGGCCGACTTTCTGATTCCCGCCTTTCCCGTCGGCTGCCGCCGGCCCTCGCCCGGCAACGGCTACCTCGAGGCGCTGACGGCCGCGAATGTGCGCGTCATCACGGGCACGGAGATTGCGCGCGTCGAGCCGGACGGGCTCGTCCTGGCCGGCTCGGGCGACAAGGTGGCCGTCGACGTGATCGTGTGCGCGACCGGCTTCGACCTCTTCTTCCGCCCGCGCTTCCCCATCGTCGGCCGCGGCGGCGTCGATCTGCGCGACGCCTGGGCCACGCGCCCGACCGCCTACCTCTCGCTGGCGCCGCCCGCCATGCCCAACTCCCCCGTCGGCCACGGCTCGGCCGTGCCCATCATCGAGCACCTCACAAAGTACATGCTGCGCATGGTCCACAAGGCCCAGACCGAGGGCTACCGCGCGTTCTGCCCGCGGCCGGCCGCCGTCGCCGAGTTCGTCGAGCACGCCGACGCCTTTCTGCCGCGCACCGCCTGGGCCGGAAAGTGCCGCAGCTGGTTCAAGAACGGCCGCGAGACCGGCCCCGTCACCGGCCTGCATCCGGGCAGCCGGCTGCACTGGTTCCACCTGCTGCGCGAGCCGCGGTACGAGGACTATGAGTGGACGACCTGGGGCGCCAACCGCTGGGCCTATCTCGGCAACGGCTTCTCCGTCATGGAGGGCGAGGGCCGCGACCTGACGTGGTGCTTTGACGCGCCCGAGAAGGAATACGAGGAGCTGGTGTACTGAGGTAAGATGTCGGTATCGAGGAAGCGTCTGGAGGAAAAATCAAAGACCAAACCATACGGTGGCTTACATGGTATTCAAAGACGTGGTATGACATATAGAAGCATGGAAATTAATCATACAAGTTCATATTGAGTGCGGCTTGTCAGCATTTTTGGGATAAAGAGACGACTTTTCTGATTTCTCAGCACACAGCTAGAGGCGTCTCTAGAAGAAGGATGGTTTACTACACAGCTTCAGCGGCGATGAAGCTGGAAGGACTGCGGAGCAATACCCTTGCAGTATCACAGCCTGGCAAGGAGCAGTTGACCCTGTCTAGCGGTCTCAAGAGACATGCAAGTTCGCCCGGTTAGCTCAATCGGTAGAGCGTGAGACTCTTAATCTCAAGGTTGCGGGTTCGACCCCCGCATCGGGCTCAATTCCCGATGCGCCTGAAACAGGCTATTCGTTAAGACATTTTTTTGCCACTTTTAACAATTCCAGATCTTGCTCTTTACCAAAGAATGAACATAGCTCCAGTTGAGCTGCTTTTTTTTTCCGCGCTTTTTTCCTGTAATACTTCTAGCAAAGTAGGGCACCAGCTCACTTTTTAAATCGTACAACTGTACTAGCGTGGCGTTTGATTCTGTAAGATTTAACTTTGCAAGCATTACTCCTTGCTCATTATTCTTAACTCTATAAACCCAGACCTGTTTCTTCAATTTTCTATTGCTCCTCTAGCGCTCTTGTTTACACAACAACGTGTTTGATTTCTCTTTCGTAGATACATGACTTTTCGCGCGTCCTTGCCATGCGACACTAGCCATAACGAAGACATCTACACGGCCGATAAGCTGGATCTGATGAAATCTGCCAAGTCCATCTTGAGTACGCTGTTATTTGCCGCATCTGCCTGCCTTACTCCGCCGTTTCAACCACGTCGGCTTCTTCGGCCTCTCTTGCCTCCTTCTCGCGCTTTTACCGAATCTGCGTCTCGCTCAGGTCCTCGTCGCTGCGCAGATACTCCTTGACCATCTCACCCCAGACGGGAATCCGCTTGTAGCGCGAGAAGGCAGGCGCATTGCCGCGACCATAGCCATCGACGGCACGGACCATGGGCTCGGCGAGGCCGACCTGCTTGATCTCGCGGATTGGGTAGAGATAGAGATGGACGCTGAGGAGACGACCGCCGCTGGTAGGCAGCGAAAAGAGCGTCTGAAGCTCGCACCGTACCCACGTGTCGTCGAGATGGAGATCGGCCGCGGCGAGGGAGGATACCTGGTCGTCGGCATAGAGGTGGTACTCGCCGCGCTCGCAGAGCGCGCTGTTCGTCGCGACCGCCCAGTTGACGCGGTCGACGACGCGGCCGACGACGCGGCCGGGCGTGAGCTTGGCAAAGTAGCGGTCCATCGACAGCTGCAGGTGCTGCTTGTAGCCGGGGACGGGCCCGTGAGCATCGCGCAGCTTGATGCCCATCTTGTCGACGGGGTCGAAGCCGACCGGGTACAGCCACACAAACGCCTGCAGCGAGTAGCCGTCGCCGTCGGGGCTCGGCAGCAGCATCAGAAAGTCCTCGTCCACCGTGAGTGCCACGAGGCGCAGCACCGTCGTGATGTCGGCCGGCGGCGCCAGCGGCAGCTGCTCGCCGAGCGCGCCATTGCGCAAGACACCGGCGCCCGCATCCATCGAAAAGACGGTCGGATACCGCCTAGGCAGGTAGTGCGTCATGAGGTAGGTGTAGAGCTCGCGCACCATCCCCTCGGCCTCGGGCGTCGCCATGCATCCGAGCGCGCCAGGATACCGCTCGATGATGCGCTTGCGCTCCTCGATGCGCTCGGCGTACTGCTGGTCGATGCGTGTGATGGTGTTGATGCTGGTTTTGCGTAGGCCTGGAGGTCAGCTTGTGCTTGCTGACGCTGCATTGCACTCTGTCCTGGACTTCCTCTCCACCGTTACCTCGCTTACCCATCGTTAGGTTGTACTTGTCGGCAAACTTGTAGATGCGCTCTGGTCTCTCAGTCTTCCAGTCCAGCGCCGTTAACGGCTCGATCTCACCCATGTCGTCGAACCCCAGTGCTTCCTCCTTTCCGGATAGTGACTCTACTGCCTTCTCAGGCCCGAAAGCTGCTTGACTCTGTAGGGAACGCCACAAGAAGCTAATCAAAGCCACCGATGCGGCACAAATGACGGCCACAGCCATAGTCAACCGGACAGCATTCTGGCCGTCCAAAGCCGGAAAACTGAGGTAGAGGTGATCCATGACTGGTGAACTATCGCGTATTGCCTGGTGTCTATTACGGTTACCTTTCGACAACTAACTGGAAGAGTAGACAGTCCGGCTGGATCACGGACGGGACAAAGGTACAAGATCTCAGCCCACGATCTGGTGTTGCCGTTCTTGTATCGCACCGGACCACAGCAAAGAGCCGGCTTTGTCGGTCACATTTCAGGCACGACGAGCAGAGCCTAGCGGGCCAGTATGGCCTTTCTTGCTCACCCGAGTGCGTCTTGTTATTGGGCTGCAACGCCGACGGCGTTCGGCGTTGAAATCGCGGCGCTAAAAGTCACCCGCGGTGGATCGGCGGCGGCGTATCTTCAGGTATCAAGGAGCAAACAGCATGCTACTCCGGCTGTAGTGTGTAATCACAATTTCGTGCATTTGCAAACTGGCTAATCTTGGTTGTACATGTGAGAAGTAGATGTTATTAGCGAACGTTACCCGTAAATGAACCAGCTTGTCGAGACTGTTGTGGCCACCGTTGGGCTTTAAAAAACCATGACAATTGTCTCTGAGCAGTTTTTACAAGAGAGGTTTGATACATCCTTCCCAGAACTCAGGCACTGCGTGTGCACCCCCCGTGTAAGAGACAACGGCAGCAGTGCAATTTGAATGGCTTCACGTCCCATTAGTAATAGATGCATAGCGGCTCTTGCACTATCAAGTGATCCATCGGAAGCATTGGGCTTGTGGTTTAGTGGTATAATACTCCCTTAGCATGGGAGTGGTCCAGGGTTCGATTCCCTGCAAGTCCATTTTTTGCCTCCGCCGTGACATGCTTCACTATAGAATCCTACTTTTTTTATGCTCTTTGGAGTGTCTTTTCGAGTTACCATACGGTGACTTTTTTGCTGTCGGGTACACAGTATCTTTATGAGGAATAGTACAAAGGACTGGTCCAAGTAGCTTTGTTGTGACGGTCAAAATCAACGAGAAGAGCGGCATGGCTGTTGGCGGGCTGCCCCATAAAAACAGTATTCCTTTAGCTTATATTGGGTTAGCTCGCCCCATAGTCGTCTCCATATCGTAAAAATACGAGAATCATCGTGAGAACGAGCACCCGCCTACTTGGACTGACACCCAACCTCAAAATATCAACAAGCGTCGGTGGTTTAGTGGTAAAATCTGTCGTTGCCATCGACAGGCCCCGGGTTCGATTCCCGGCCGACGCATCGTTTGTTTTTTTTTCCCTTCATTTTCCCTTTTGTTTTCTTTTTTGCGCCTTCTTCCAAATTCACACTGGGCTACACCAGCTCTCTGCCGCGTAACTCCTTTCGCTGCTTCTTATATTTTTGTGTAGAACTGCCACTCGCTTATGTGTCTCGTCGTTTTAATATGTATTGTTCGGATTGCTTTGCGTACTTGTTCTGGTATCATCGTTTAGACTACCCTGAGAACACAGCATCTCAGCAAAACCCGAGTTCTCCCAGTACAGGTTTGTCCAGTCGAGTTGTTCGTTCAGGGACGCCAGATGCTGCTGCAAGTTGGTATTTGGGCTCATCATAAGGGCTTGCAAAGCGTCCAAGTGCTGAGGTTGGCTGTGGAAGGGAAGAGGCGCAGGCGTATCGATAGGGACAGCCATGGCTGCGTGAGCATTTCTATCAGACACGCTCGCTGCCATGGAAGGGGCTTGTGGAGGACGCGTCGATGTTGGTGAAGCCGAAGCTTGCGCTGTGTTCGTAGACATCGAAGCGGCATCCGTGGCTGAGCCTCGACTCGCTTTGCCGATGGCCAGCTGGGTACACAGGCGCTCCGAGCTGTCCTCGAACAGACGCAAAATGACCTCGGCATTGAGCCAAGAGGCGGCGAGTTGGCGCAGAATATCCATGGCGGCATCGAACCGACGCATGGCATGGGCTGCCGAGATGGGGTTGGCAAGGCGGATCTCGGCACTCAGCTGGATCAGGGCGGTGAAAACGGCGTCGACAGAGAAGACGTTGAGGGCACGCAACTCGTGGCGGGAGGCAACAGCCTCGAGCAGATGGACCATGGCGGTAGCGGCGGACGAGCAGATCCCCATATCGTCCTGGTTGGTGACAGCAGCGGCGAAAATGGACGGCGTGGGCGGGGGAGGCCGGTGCAGGAGGATGAGGAAGTTGTTGTAGGTCATGTGGAGCATCGTGATCCACGGAGCGGGGGCGCTGCCGGGGAGACGCAGGGACGGCGGCAGGGCGGCCATCCAAGCGGCCAGGCGCTAGTCGGCCTCGCCGAGGGCGGCACGGCGCCGGTCCGGGGGGACGCGGAGGCCGAAGCGGTCGCGCAGGGTGGCGGCGACGAGACAGCAGAGGCGGGTGTGGTGGAGCACAAAGGGGCCGTCGATGGACGGGTCGTCGGCCACGTCGGCGTCGACGAGGTCGGGGACGTCGCTGTCGTCGAGGCGCACGGCGGGCGGGCGGCCGTAGGCGAGCGAGACGATGACGTCGCACTGGATGAGCAGCCACCAGAGACGGCGCCAGAGGCGCTGGTCGGGCGCGACGAGGGTGCTGGCGGCGGCGTCGCGGTGCATGCCGAGGCCGAGGGCGGTGCGCGCGGCGATGCCGACCCAGAAGTAGGCGTTGGCGCCAATGTCCTCGACGCCCTCGGCGTGCCACGTCAGCAGCAGCGCCGCCTGCACGACGACGTCGCGGTTCCACTCGGCGCGCGCGTCGAACAGCAGCTTCGCGCGGCGGAAGAAGCCCGCCTTGAACGCGGCGCGCACGCCGGCGCCGCCGAGATCGAGCCCGCACGCCGCCAGCGCCACGCTCGGCGCCGCCACGTGCGCGCCGACCATGAGCACGGCCTGCAGCACCAGCAGGCTCGGCGGGTTGCGCGGGTCGCGCCGGCGGTACTGGCCCAGGAAGACGGCCGCGTCGAGCACCGGGAAGCCCGGGTGCACGAGGCCAAAGTACGCCTCGAGCAGCGCGTCGACCACGGCGGCCGGCGGCAGCACGAACGCGCGGCGCGGGACCGTCTCGGGCGGGTCGAGAAGCGGCGGCATGGCGGGGCCGGCGGCCGCCGTGGCAGCGGCGGTGTCGACCGCCGGCCCGGCGGTCAAAGTGGGTCCCGTCCCAGGTCCGGATCCGCGCCGGCCGGGTGCGCCGGCCGCGCCCGTCAGCCGGCCCGGCCGCCACGGCTGGCTCGACGGAAAGTGGTGCACGGAGGGCGGCGCGTGGCGTGCGCGCTGCCGCACCAGGTAGTGCACGTTGGAGTACTCTTGGCCGACGTAGACGATGCGCACGCCGCGCTGCAGGACGCGATCGGCGATGTCTTCCTGGGCCAGCATGGCGACGAGGTGGCACCGGTCCGCGGCATCGTCGGGAGACACAGTGCCAAGGCAGCCTGCGACGTCGGTGTCCTCCTCTTCATCGCCGCGCCCCCGCCACGGCGCCGCATGCAGTGACGACAGCGTCGCCGCCACACGGCCGACCTCACTGTCAGGGTCGTCCGGTGATGTATCCGCGCTGCGTACGCTCGCTGCCGAGGCCACACGGGGCAGGGGCGGCGTGGGCTGGGCCGTGGCGACCGGGGCTGTCCGCACGGGTGTCGGCGTCGGCGTGGGCAGTATGGTCGCGAGAGCCGTGGACTTGGGAGGCCCGCGCTGTCGACCCGTCAGCGTCCAGAAGCACAGTCACCCTGCCGTGACGAACAGAGGCACTCACATTGCGCCGCCGCTTCTCGTAGGCTACGCAAGGAGTCTGCGCATATCGACACCCGAAACACGGCTGTCCCGGCGCGGCATCACAGCGGACCTACTCGTTAGCAGTCGACGGCCAGCGAAGAACACTACCGTGTATTACCTTGCGCGCGTGACATCGGTGGCTGCAGCCGCAGTTAGCATACATGGATACGAACCACGTGGAAAGCCGGGACTCACCAGGCGGAGCGCTGGCTGCTGCGGGCCGGCGGTCGCGGCCGATCCATTGCACAATGGGGGTGAGTGACGGAAACGAGAGGGCGCTGCGAGATCTCTGGGACGCCGACGGCGATGCATCCGATGACGCAGCAAGACCACTGCACGACAGGCCCGGCGGCAGCACTGGCCGACAGCCCCATCGCCGGACAGGCTGGCTTTATTCAGTCGGCCGGCAGACGAAGCGCCAGACGATAGCCGCAGAGCCCAAGAGACCTGAGACCGGATCCCGCAGAGATGTCGCTACTTTGATGAGACGAGCTAGACCGCAGGACTATCGCCTGCTGGCAGACCTGCTAGCAGCTCCAGCTCGTGGCATGGCAGCGCCTCGTGCCAATAGCCGACTCAGACAGCCGATCGCGAGCTAGTCTCGGCGACGAAAGCGAAACAGCGTGCGCCGATTCGCGTGTTATCAGCGCCAACCCATGGCGACGGACAGCCTCGGAGCCGCTGGCCAATCAGACAATACCGCACGTTGACAAGACGACTCCCGGTATCAAGGCGAGCCGGGCTGGCCCATGTCGTTCTGCTCCTCGGGATGGAGTCTGACCTGCAGAGGCGCCTGATCGAGGTTGGCGAGGTTCGTTATCGGGGGAACGGCGACGCATGTTTGAATATGGAGGAGTCTCCTATATAGTTGCCGTGGAGAGACGTGCTGATCTCGACGCGTTGGCGAGTTCCGCTCAGTGGCCAGGCCAGCTCTGTCGTCCACCTCGAAGCAACCGCCCACGGAACGTGGGATCGACATCACGCACCCCCCGGACCGCCGCCATGGACAAAGACCCGGAACGCATCACGGTCGCGCGCACGTCCGGTGAGACGGCCGGCGAGGTCAAGGTGGCCGTTCCCGCCGAGCAGGGCGGCGAGTACGGCGGTGCGGCGGCGGGCGCGGCCGGCCAGGGCACGCTGCGCCGCACGTTCAAGACGCGCCACGTGCAGATGATCGCGCTCGGCGCCAACATCGGCTCCGGCGTGTACGTGTCGAGCGGCCAGGCGCTGCGCGCCGGCTCGGCGCCGGGCATGCTGATCGGCTACGGCCTCATCTGCACCATGGCCATGGCCATGATGCACGTCCTGAGCGAGGCCCAGTGCCTGTTCCCGACGAGCGGCTCCTTCATCGACCACGCCAGCCGCTTCGTCGACCCGGCCCTGGGCTTCGCCATCGGCTTCTGCGAGTGGTTCGGCGCCCTGGCCGTCGTCGCCGCCGAGGCCGCCGTCGTGCCCCTCGTGATCGCCTACTGGACGACCGCCGTGCCGCCCGCCGTCTGGTACTCGCTGTACCTCGTCTTCGTCGTCGGCCAGCACCTGCTGCCGAACCGCGTCTTTGCCGAGTTCGAGTTTGGCACCGGCGTGCTCAAGGTCACCATCACCTTGGCCGTGCTCGCCACCATGCTCGCCGTCTGCTGCGGCGTCGGCGGCGACGCCGTCGACCGCGGCGCCAACTACACGAGCCTCTCGGCCTTCCCCCACGGCTTCAAGGGCATCGCCGCCGTCTTCCTGCTCGCCGCCTGGGCCACCGGCGGCCAGGAGATCATCGGCATCTCGTCCGGCGAGTCCGCCTTCCCGCGCTGGGAGCTGCCGCGCGCCGCCACGAACCTCTTCCTCCGCATCGTGCTCATCTACCTCTCCGCCTGCGTCTACATCTCCGTGCTCGTGCCCTACACCGACCCGGCCCTGCTCCAGAGCGGCAGCACCCTGGCCAAATCGCCCTTTGTCATCGTCATGGACCGCGTCGGCATCCACGTGCTGCCCGACATGGTCAACGTCGTCCTGCTCGTCGGCCTCGCCGGCATCGGCTCCGAGTCCCTGTTCACGGCCTCGCGCATCCAGACCGCCATGGCCCGCATGGGCATGTTCCCGGCCGTCTTTGCGCGCGTCGACCGCTGCGGCCGGCCCATCTACTCGACCGTCTGCTGCAGCATCATCAGCGTCGTCATGACCTACATCAACCTGTCAACCGGCGGCTCCACCGCCTTCACCTGGTTCAGCTCCGTCTCCGCCACCACCACCTTCTTCGCCTGGCTCACCATCCCGCTCACCAACTGGTGCATGCACCGCGCTCTGCGCGCCCAGAACGACCCGGCCCTCCAGCTGCAGCACGCCTTCGCCCTGCGCTGGTGGCCGCTGACCCCCGTCTACCTCTTCGCCACCACCCTCTTCACGCTCGTCTGCACCATCTACGTCGCTGCGAGCCCCATCAGCGGTGCAGCCAGCGCCTCCAACTTCTTCGAGACCATGCTGTGCATGCCGCTCTTCTTCACTGCCTATGCGGGCTACAAGATCTACTTCCGCACCGCATTCCAGGACCCGGCCACCGCGGATCTCAAGAGCGGTCGCCGCTACCTGACCGAGGAGGAACTGCAGACGCTGGACGACTACTATGCTCAGCCACTAGGCAAGCGTCTCTTGAGCTACGTGACGTTTTAGAAGTGTTCCATACGCAGAGATTAACACCAACTGAATTAAACCAATCAGTTCATCTGTGTCGCGATAATTAAAGTTGTCAGCTATTCTGCTTCAGTTAAGCTAGTATCTAGCCCTCGAATTGTTGTTGTCCCATCTCTGTCTTTTCCAAGGTCAGCTCTTCCGTGAAGAATGAGCTCAGAAAGCCAACGCCACCGAATCCGACCATTGTGTACAATATGGCTTTAATCGACGTCAAGTACGCATGTCGAACAGACAACAGCACATCTTGCTCTACGTCGAGAGTTCTCAATTGAGAGATAAACGACACAGCCAGATTTGGATCTCGCAGGCTATCTAGCGAGGACGGCAAGTCGCCTATGGCTTCCAAGGCACGTGTGAACTGGGTGCTGAAGACTGTCGAGCAGATGGAAAGCCCTATCAAGCCACCGAGCAGTCTGAAGGTCAGTAGAATACCAATGGCCAGCCCATTGTCATCCACCCGCACTATACTTGCTTGTAGCGGGAGATACAGCAGGCGGAGCAGCAGGCCAACTCCAGCACCCCAGAGCACCGGAAGCCCGTAGACTTTGGAGGCCGACGAGTCGGTGTCCAGCAGGAGGAGCAGTCCGGTCCCGAGAACGGTGAGTGCCCACGAGATCCAGATGCTCCATCGATATCCCGCATTCACCAGTCCGACAATTATTACTCCGCCAACAGCCGATGCCACGCTCGCAGCGCTTGTAGGCAGGAGGGAGACAGCCGATTGGAGCACCGTCTTGTCCATGACGGCCTGGTAGAGGAGTGGAAGCCACTGCAAGAGTGAGTACAGCGACACGCCGTGAAAGAAGGCGCCGATGAGCGCGGCGCAGGCGGTTTTGGATCGGAAAATGCGATGGGGCATGATGGCGGTGGCGGGCTGGCTCTCGTAGACTGCAAAGGCCACCAGTATGACGAAGCCGATGATGAGCGGGAGAAGGGTCCGGAACGAGCCCCAGGCGTACAGATTCCCTGCCCAACTCAAGGGGAGCGCGAAGAGCACGATTCCCGCGGTAAACAGAGGTATGCCCACCCAGTCCAGGTTCCGCAGTTGCGAGAGCCGCGCGCCTTCCAGCGGCCGGAGGCGAAGAAAGAAGACCGTCAGGGGAAAGCCAACTCCGAGAAGCGGCAGATTGATCCAGCCAAGCCACCGCCAGGAGACAAGACTGCTAAACGCGCCGCCGACAGTTGGGCCGAGAACACTTCCCACAGCAGTGGGCAAGGCCATGAGCCCGAGGTAGAGGGGACGCTCCTGCAGTGTTGTCATGTCGGTCACGATGATCTCACTCAGCACATCCAGGCCACCACCGCCTAGGCCCTGGAGAAGGCGCCCTGCAATGACACTGCCCATATTCTTAGCCAGGGCAAAGACAATGGAGCCGGCTGCAAAGAGGGCATATCCGACGAGAAGGCATGGTTTGCGGCCGACTACATCGGAAACTGCCGCGTAGAGAGGCTGGGTGATGACCACTGCGACAAGATAGGAGATGGACGCCCAGAAAGCTTCCAATGAGGTGCCGTCCAGATCAGCTGCTATAGCCTGAGATAGCCCGTCAGTCAGCAGAATATCTCAAGAGATTTCAAAGTAGTCAACGGGGCGGCCGCAGCCCGGGATGGCATTACCGGAGTGGCTACTGCCAGTGTGGTTGCGTCAAGGGAATACACAAAGAGATTGATGAGAAGGGCTACAAAGCTGAGGTAGAAGGCCAGAGGCCTCCTGGGGGTAGTCTGCGTGGCCGTAGGACTGCTGAGGTCGGCGTTTGAGCCGGACGAGAGAGGCGTGCCGTCGACACCGTCTTGTCGCGCTGTTGCTCGTTTCTCTTCCTGGTCCATTGTGCAGTCAGTAGCGAGCCGTAGCAGCGAAGCCCCTTTAAGGACTTGCAATGGAGAGCCCCAGGTTCTGAAGTGCAGCCTGTCTGGTTTAAGAAGGGTGACCACGGATCTGGGAAATTGCTTGGCTGATTAGGGGACTCCCAGGAAGCGGGACACGGGACGCACCGGCATGTTTATTGCGCCAGACTTATCGCATCTTGTCACAATGTTGGCTCTGTGCAGTACTGCGTATTACTACGTGGTGAGGCTACGAGTACTTATTACCGTAAGTGTCTCACTATGTCCGTCCGGGTGCATAGGAGCCGTGCACAAGATACGTACGGAGTACGAAGTACGAGTGATACGGATAATACGTACACTAGAACTGCAGGTACTCAGCATAAAGGATGTGCTACGCCTAATGAAGAAGGTAACCTGCGTGAAGTACGAGTACTTGGTATGCACCCCGCTTGCCGCCGCGCAAGCATCGTGAACTCAACCATCATCGCAACTGCATCTGCAAATTTAATGCAAGTGCCGCCAGTGATACCCGCGGCGGTCAACACAGACGGCACAAACACTATTGTTCTTGGAATTCCGCATATCCTCTGTTTAAGGGGAGCCTTATTCTCACAATACGATTTCTTATTCTCACAATGAAGAGATATATAGGGCCTGCTAAGGAAATAAAGCAAGGTACCTTACAAACGTGCCAGGGGTACCAAATGATGTACCCCTTTTGCATTTCAAGTCGCGTCGTATTGTGGCTTCTGCTCCAGTCACGTCCCTATTCTGCCGTAATACTAGCAATGGCTTGCGCCTTGCTGTAGTGTACTCATACGGTCACCAGGACAGTCGGTATCGGTACTTGTGGTTACAAATACGATACGACTGGATTGTGCTGCTGGACAGAGGCAATAGGCCTAGTACAAGATGTGCTCTGAAGTATAGATGAACTAGCAGCTGCCCGCTTGCGATGCAAACGGATTGGGTGCCTGCTTATTAATCTAGTCCGACAGTCTGCTTAATCATCTGTCTGCCTGTCTGTTTGTATGCCGTCTGCCTGTCTATTCGTATGCATTAGTTAATTCATGTGCCTGCCTGCTAGACTGTCTGCCGGTCTGTCTGCTAGCCCGTCTGCCAGCCCGCCTGCTAGTCCACCTACCGGTCTGTCTGCCAGTCCTCCTGCCAGCCCACCTGCCGGTCTGTCTGCCGGCCTGTCTGCCGGCCTGTCTGCTAGCCTGTCTGCCGGTCTGTTTGCTAGCCCGCCTGCCGGCCTATCTATTAGCCTTCTTGCCTGCCTGCCTACCTACCAGCCTGCCTATTAGTATGTCTGCTAGTTTGTCTGTTTCTTATTTCGTTAGTAAATACATTAATAAAATAAATAAAATAAAATATTACTTACCTGCTTACTTACCTGCCTGCCTGCCTACCTACGCACCTATCCACGGGGCAATAGCCGATATATATGTAACTGGCTACTACAGTTAGGGGATGCCAGTCAGCTAACGTTAATCGGTTATGCCGGACATCCGACAACATTTGTAAGGGGCGAGGTAGACTAGGTGAAGATGGATGGATAAAGATCGAAGACGTATCGGCAAGGTATCACGAGAGTGTCAGAGACGAAGTAATAGAGGTGAAGGAGGAAGGTGGTGTATATCAGAACATAGACTAAGTCTTGAGTCCCCCTCGACCTCTGGGTGAGACGAGGGCGACTCATATATATATGCAGATCACTCATCATACAAAACAAGACGAAGACAGAAGTGGGCATGCCAGAGTATCCCAAAGCTGAAGGGAGACCGACTGGTCTAGACTTGGCTGAGGGGTGACCCGGCTGAGGGGTCGAGACTTCTGTTGAGTGGCGATACTAAAGGAGAGGGCTGCAAGCGATATGTCTCCGAGATCCCTCGGAGACACGTCCTTGTCGCATGCCTCTGGCTCGACTCTCATGGTCGTCTCCTTTGTCAAGTCCGTCTCTCATGTCCTAGGCTTCACCAAGTCACGTGCTCTTCTGTCCATTGCTTCATGGAGGAGGAATTACCGTTTATCCCGTAACAACATTAGACAATGTTTCGGACTACGAAGCTATTCAGACCACGATTCAGACCACAAAGCCGTGAGACAGGGCCGACGCTAATCGTAATAGGCTGGTATGGTCTGTGTCGGGCGATTACAAAGTGCTACGGCTGCAAAAAAGAAAAGCGTATAAAAAAGAAAAGTGTAAGGTCGGGTGGAGTCGACAGGGGTTAGCGATTGTAAATTCATATAGTAGAAGTTTCGATGTGACTTATGGCTTTGGTGGATCTTAGTACGTTTACAAGGTATCACCTTAACTTTTTAGCTAGCCCGCCCTATATTTATGGCCGTATTGTACGGAGTAGCAATAGGCAATTCGTATCGTAAAAATACTCCGTAGACAGGATCTTAGCGTGCATGCTTTTTGTAAGGAATATGGCGTACCTTTGGATAAGTTGTAGTACGAGTACATCTGCTTTACTAGGCCCCTAATGTCTACGAGTATGCCTTAACCTGGCTAGCTGGCCCTATATCTCTATACGAGTATTGTAAGAATAAGAAAATTTTCGTACGGAGTACTCGTAAGAATAAGGCTCCCCCTGTTTAGCTCGCTCTACGCGTACTTGTACTCGTATTGGTGCTCCGTATCGTACGGTTACAGTATTCCTATCGTACTAACGACGCCTACCCATCAAGAGGACCCTAAAGGATCCAGACTAATGTACCCAATCCTTAATTGGACGGTACCACTGTGGCTTCTGCTCCATACGCGCCCCTAGCCTGCCGCACCTCTAGGTGATGGTAGGCAATAGGCCTCAGTACGATGAGCTCAAAAGTAAGATACTATATTGGTTGATTGAGGAAGAGATTCAGTCCGTCTTCCGTCAAGCGTGGACTATAGATTAGGATGTTGTACCCTAGGTGGGCTGTGCTAGGTGTGCCTCAGGTATCCATAATCCGCACTACCACGGGATCTGTATGTTGTTGCATGGTGTATTACTCGTAAGACATCATCTCGTATGTACCAATAGAGGCATCGGTCTGAATCAGGGGCCGAGTCGGGAATCCTTGTAGGGCTTTAGCACACCAGAAGGCCGCTGATTACCCTATAAAGAGGGCCTTAATCCTAGTAGATTTCCTATTTCTAGTTCTAGACAATACGACACACAAACTAAAACGTAGTGGCATATGCAACTTAGCAACCTCCGCAACCTATACTTTGATTCTTATACGACCAGCGTGTTTTTCAAGTTCTCAGATCTATTGACTTAATCAAGACCAAGGCCAGTTGAACGAAATGGATCGTAGAACACGAGGATGGACTGAATCGGACGAGGTATGCAAACTTACGCTGCATGGGCTTTGTTTAAACTTGAAATACTAAAAGTATTGTCTTGATAGGAGTCACCTTACAAGTCTAATAGCTATAACGGTTGGTTAATTTAACGCGGATCGAATGCCCAGCGGAGTACTAATCAAAACGTTGATGCTTAGTTTGCGACGCCTGCCGAGCACGAAAAGTACGCTGTGGAAGGGAACGTCCCAACTGCGCCAATTGCTCCAAGATGGGACAGAAGTGCACATGGAATGGACATGGCAGAAAGCCAAGCCAGTCTACAGCTTTGTTCGTGCTTATATCACCTCGACTCTTGTGGACGATGATGCTAATTTATGCGGAAAATTGACAACAGCAAACACGTCATTTCACGGATCAGTACACAACTTGACCGACTGGAACAAAACGTCTCAAATATGTATGGAAGCATCCAGAAATTCCAATGTTTAGAAAACAATATCGAGGACAGTAGGGGCCCAGGATCGATGCATCCATCCCAGACTTGTCCTTCTCGACGAGTTACCAGATCTGCGTCAGAAGTAGCGGTTCCACAAGAAAAGCTATGCCATGGTGTTGGTCGCCGTGAGTTTCACTTTGAAGACGGTCATGAAGCTTACTACGGCCCAACATCACTTCACTGTCTCATCCTCGACGCGCAAGAGCACATACTTGCCCCCATGATGCGAAAGGGCATTGTTCAGGGACAGCAGGCAGTTGTGCTCACCAACCGATTGATGGGATTGCAAGTAGCACAACCTATTCCAGCACATTTCGACACGAGTGATGACTTCCCGCCTGCTATGCCACCTGCGGCATTGCTGGACGCAATGATTGAGCCTTACTTTGACCAAATCAACCCAACCTTTCCAATTTGGACAAAACAGGGAATGAGGGAACAAATCAACCTCTACGAAGCAGGCCACATCGCCTGTTCTATATCTGCCAACAATATAATTTTGCTTACCTTGATGGCCAAGTTTTGTCTGGTGGAATCTCGAAAACCCCCCAAGCAGCCATTCGAGGAACAGTTTTTCTCCATGGAGAAAGAGCTCGCTGGGCCATTTACCATCAATGCTAGACGAGCTGCCAGAAATGCGGATAAGCTTTTGGCCCCGAAGCTTGCTAATATCCAAGCATTATTGTCATTGGTTCGTCTACTACCATAAACTGCCCCTTTACATGTTGTACTTGTGCAGTTTGTGAAGGTTTATGCTAAGTTAAATCAGTGCCTGGTAGCGCCCTATTGTCTTCCCGAAGGAACTTTACATCAGTTGTTTTCTCAGGCTCTGTATCTATCACAGCTGGTGGGTCTTAGTGGGCAGGAGCCTCATTTGGGGGAACTGGATCCATCGAGCTGGCGCAAGTTTCAGGAAAGGCGAAATGTTTTTCGCTGCTTGTGCGTCATTTCGACATCCGTCAACTGGGTGACTGGAATATACACAGGCAGTCTGACATCTGGACAGCTCACCGCACAGTCAACGGAAAGCGCACCTGACATGTTCGGGACATCGAAATGGAGTGCTTGTGCCGATCTAGTACTGATAGAAGAGCAAGTATTCAAAAGGCTTTTCGCCCCGAATCAGGGCATGCAGAACGCTGGAAACGTTTGCACATGTGCCTCGGAGCTATTAGCTGATCTAGATCATTGGCGTAATACATATCGCGCACAACTCCCAGATGGATCAGAAGAACCGAGAGACCAGCTTGAAAGTCAGCGAGGGTTAGGCGTCATATCCAGGCATAGTTTTCTTCGTGCCATTCTGCAATACGCAGATTGCCGAAATGAAAAGCACTCTTTGCGAGCTATGGAAGCGTCGCAAGATCTCTTTAGAGTGATAATTAGAATCTGGAAGACAGGTTCAGACTTGGGGCACTATATAAGTCTCACTTCGTGAGTATTATCAGAGGCTGTTAAACTTGATTGACCCGGATCTAACTTAATCCCTTTCGGTAGTCATCTCTTATTGTGCTCCTCTGCTGTAATTGTCCAGCTGCTATCTGACATGCACAGCGAAGAGACTGAAGGTGATAGGAAGCCACCATTCGACCTAGACCTATTTCGCTCTTTGCGGTCCATTTTCAATACTGCTATGACCCTGAGTCACTCAAAATCATTTGCTACGCGGTTGGCGGAATTTGTAAATGTTATATGTGACTTAGCGTCAGCAACGCATGCCTGGTCTTCTCCAGAACCTCTACTGTCATCATCAGGATCAACTACCAGGTATATATTATTGCAATAGGTTAAACAGACTTATGGCCTTGACGCAGTACACTGACCTAACAGATCAGAAAATGTAGTAGATTCTATCTTTGACTCTCTACCGGATTTCCTGCAAGATGTTATCCCCCCAAGAAGCTCCGGACAATGGGCGGAATCTTGTACGCTACCCAGTAATCATCTGAGTTTACAACGATACAGTGAAATGGGGATTTTCGCCCAAGAAAGCACTGGAAGGGAGATCGACTCATATCTTGCGTTGGAGTTGGGCACATGCGGCAATTCTGATAACACAGATTCGGCTTTGCCAAGAAAAGAGCCCCAGAAAGATGTTTGGTAACGGTTGAGCGAAGAGTGGCATCATCGTGCTGCCCTATGGTGCCGGCAAAAGAGACTTGTTGGTATCACGGCCGCCTGCACGGCGAAATGGAGTGTCATTGTACTCTGCACAAGCTCTATGTCGGTGGTGCAGTGACTGTAGAAATTTTCAAAGTGGTCAAACATCAACCCAGATGACATTGCGAGGCTAGCAATAGTAAACTAGGTCTGGAAAGACGAGATTTCCGCAACGCAAACTTAAAGCAACATCCTTCGATTTCTGTTCTGCCAAAACCTACAGCCTCTTGTAAATCTCGGCGACCTCACCATTAAACTTTTACGTTGATACTCTTAACGTGTAGGAATAAGCCATTTAGTGGCCGGATAGTAATAGCACCTGCAGGAATCACACTTTTCTCATCCATGCCCAATGTCCAATCAAAGCGCATAGCCATAGCTGCGAGAAGGCATCGAAGTTCTGCTTTACTGAAGTTCTGGCCTATGCAGCTGCGAGGACCATGCAGAAATGTCAGGATAGCATAGTTAGTACTCGCGCCTCCGTGATTGTTGGGTCGTCCATCAACATCAATCCAGCGCTGGGGGTCGAACTCTTCCGCCCTTCCGCCAGTTCCCCACAGCGTAGGAGATCGATTTGTTACCCACGGTGATATAAGAATTTCTGTTCCCTTGGGTATCTTCTGGTTTCCGAGTGTTGTATCGCAAGTAGAAACTCGGTGTGTGACTGGGACTGTTGGAAAAAGCCGCAGCGTTTCGTTGAGCACACCGTTTAAGACTGGAAGGCCCTCTAGACAACGGGCAAGATTGTCGGCGGCTTGTCCTGTAGCATCCCCAGCAATCGATTTGAGATTGGCCTCTCGTGTTTCTTCAGCCAGTGCCGTTTTCCATTGCGGATTTAAAGCAAGGAGGTAGCAGGCCCATGCGAGTGTGGCGGACGAGGTGTCATGACTAGGAGGAATGATGTGAGCCAGCAAGCCGGAAGTAATTATAAAACTGCGACAAAGTTGTCAAAGAAGAGAAACCAGACGCATAGGATAGAAAAACGAAGAGCTCACCCAGCCACTAAAAAGGTCAGAAGTTGGTCAGCCAGGTCCGAATCCGAAAAGCTTTCGGTATTAATGAGGTGAGATAGAATATCGTATTGTGAATCGGGGTCTTGTTTGACGGCCTCCTTCTTTCGGGTGATCAGGTCTTGGCATACAGCTCTCATCCGGGCAGTATTCTCTCTAAAAAGCACGTTTTTCTGCCACGGCAGGTACTGAACAAGGTCGAAGGAGAGCCACATGGACATGATGAAATATAGCAACATGTGATCGTCAGTAACCGCCTCGTAGCTCTTAACCAAGTCATCGTCACAATTTTTCAACAACTTGAAATCATGTCCAAGGCCCGCAATTCCTATGACATCTAGGGTCACCTTAGAAGACCAACTAATCATCTCGACCCGACCGGAGCCTCCTTGTTCAGATAAGGAATTTTCGATTGCATCGACCAGTACAAAAGCCTTCTCCCATATGATGGGATACAAGTTTCGAATCTGGCGAAAGCCAAAGCCCTGAAGTGTGTTTTTTCGAAGAATCTTATGCCTGTCACCTTCTAGAATAATAAGCCCATCACCAATAAAGTGCCGCATAAAGTTGCGAGTATTTTCGGGTTTTTCAAAATCATACGGATGATGTACAAGCAGCTCAGAAACTAGACTGGTGTCCGTCAACAGTAACCGCTCAGTGTATAGCTCATTCAACCGGAGAATGCCATGGTTTTGAGTCTCTTCCGCTACTTCTAAAAGAAGTTTTCCTCCTGCTTCTTGTCGGATCAGACGACTGCGAATTAGGCGTAAAGCATACCACTAACAACATTTTACACAATCAGGCTCGGCACTTTCCGGGGAACGGTTTTGCACTTGGGGTAACTACTTACCTTTGGTTTTGCTATCTTCCTCAATGGGCTTATAAACTCAGGGTAGATAAGAGAGGTAAAGAGAATAAGGATTGTGTAGTTTGCAAAAAGCAAGACCATGCTCACGACCCACGGGTTGATGAAGTAACTCTCATAGTGACTAGGTATGTAACTTCGTGAAAAGAGTGTCTTAGCAACCAAGCTTTCTATCAGTGCAACTATCGTGAAGGGGGCCAGAAGTCCCATTTTGGTTCTTGGGTCGACTTGGTTTTCACCAAGAACTTGACGAACTAATTGTTTGGCACGCTAGAGTAGTCGCTTTCAACGAAAATCAGTTGCTCGAACACAAGTACCCCCCAAGAGAGTCTCGGTGACTTTATCATGCATGTATTTAAGGTCGAAAATGGCGTTCATAGGATGGATCTGAGCACGTAAGTATTCGTTGCCACTTTTATTCGGTACTCGGGATTCCGACTGCCGAGCGCTAGTACATGCGCGTCCCGACGCTACAGAGACCTTCGGGCGTCGGGTCCCTTGCGACTCTGATTCCACTTCCGCAGTGGGGGGGAAAGGAAGGGAGGGGGAGTCAGTGTGTACGGAGTAGCTCAGCATTTGGTCAAATTAAATTTACAATAGAAGCGGGTTTGATTTGCCTTGCTTCTAGGTCCATGCTTCATCTTGCGTGCCCTGGGAGGGCTTATGAGACCGTTTAGAAACCCCAGAGGGACAGTGCAATACAATATGCTAATTTAACTATTATGCTAAAACGGCCGACCGTGTCAGCCACCAGGGAGTGGCTAGGTGCACGGGTATCCTTACATAAGCACACCAAAAGAAAACAAAACACGTGATAATCTATAAAGCAAATAAAGAAGAGCAAATAACACAGCAAACTACTATACAAAATAAAGCTGCTGCACATTAGAGAGCTCATTGAACGCCTCCTAGGGCGGCGCGCGGCGGCGGCGCCGTGGTGCGGGCGTGTGCGGGCGATGCGGAAGAAGTCTCGGTCTTGCTGGGGCCAATTCTGGAGTACGAGTAGTTCTTACCACGCCGTTTGTTACGCTGACTGCTGCGCCGTCTGTTGCGCCGACTGCTATGCCGACTCCCTTGACGTCTACTGTACTGACTACTATGCTATCTCTTGTGCCGTCTACTTTATGAAGATGCGTAGTAAAATTAAATTAAGAAGGAGAAGACACGCAGTGTTACAAATTATTATCTTGGTGGTGATTATGTAAGGTTACCCGTGCACCTATCCGCTCCCACGAAGAGAAAAAGGTGTTGTGTATTTGGTAGGTGGCAGGTGAAAAACTCTGCGCGTACAAACAACTATAAAGGGCAGGGCTACGTCATGTGACCTGGTCCAATCGTTCGTTCGTTCGCAACAGACCGTCTATGCTGAAATGCTTAGCTGCTCAATGTGGTCTTACAACCCCGTTGTATCATTGCCGATTTATGAACTAACTGCAGCCATTAGTGCGTACACCTGCTGCGCAGATTTGGGCATTTTGGAAGCGCCCTCAGCCCCAGTCTCAATGTTCACCATTTCACGCGCCCACTCGCACGTAGCCTTTGCGATTCCATCAATCTGCTCTTCAGTGTTTGCTCCGTGGACTATGAGACGTATACGGCTCTGTCCTTTGGGCACCACAGGGTAATCAATGGGAAATAGGCAATACCCGGCGAGCTGAAGATGGAATGCAAGCCAATAGCTGTATCTCTGGCGTGTCCGAATGGCAACTATATGGACAAGAAAATCACGATCCTCCAAATCCTCGCAGAGCGGTATCCAGACAATGCCCATGTCAGATGCCTTCTGAAACATCGGGTCGGCCCTGATTGCGGTAATAAACCGCGTCACGAGATACTGAATATTTGCTTGGGCCTGCCATCCCTTATCAGAAAGTAGCTCAGCCATCTAGGTCGAAATTGAATTGATTTACTCACCTTTTCTGTCTCGCCAGACCGCAGAAGCTCGTAACCTGCTCTCATGGAGGCTACCATAGGGAAGGAAGGTGCTGTTGTATAGACAACTGATCGTGCAAAGTTGGTGAGGGCAGACCGCACAGTAGCGCTGCCAAGAATTGCCGCTGTAGGCGTCTCGTAAGCATGAGTTCAGTCTCTGCATCGAAAGATTAAGGGTTTGTTTCTTACCACCGGTGGACGCCAAGCCTTTGCCGCATGTATGAAGCCGGACAGCAATCTCCTTCTCCATTCCTAGGGCGTTGACAAGTCCAGCGCCCTTTGGACCGACGATACCTGTTCCATGAGCCTCATCGATGATGAATTCGACATTGCCTTTTGGGCACAGCTCCTTTGCAATATCTACAAGCTCTCGTAGAGGACACACATCACCATCCATGCTATAAACCGATTCCACTGCCACGAGGACACACTTTGAACCTTCTCGAATCATTCTTTGCGAGTCAATAACAGACGACAAGATTTCTCGGAAGGAATCACAGTTGTTGTGGCGAAACGACTGCTTGGTAAGGGCTAAGCTATGCACCATGCCGTCCAGTGTACTGGCGTGTACGAGCTCGTCGTAAAGAATCACATCGCCTGGACGCGGGAGGGCACCAAAAATGGCGCCATTTCCCTCGAATCCCGAATTGACAATGAGTGCCGCTTCAGCCCCATGAAACTCTGCGATTTCCCGCTCTACCTGTTGAATATATTCGTAGTTGCCGTCGAGCATTCGAACTCCTCCCGAGTAGAGGTTGTAGTCTGGGTGTCTTTCCAGTTCTTTCTCGAATGCCGCACGGATCTGACCAGTGGCGCCGAGATGGAGAATGTCGTTGGAACAAAAATCCACTCCCTGTCCGCTTTTCCAGGCGCTAATATTAGGCGTGAACAGAGCATGGTCAGCTCTGCGAACATCCAATGCCTCCTCAAGATTTCGCTGAAAAACAGCGGCGGCTTTCATTTGAGGGGCCCTCAGTTTCTGGCCCTGAATCCAGGACGTAAGCATATCTTGCGTGGACATGGTGAAACGATGCAGCTATTAGCAAAACTCGAGACTTGTTAAAACCTCTCAAAAACAAACAAATTCCAGACAGAGCAAGAGAAGGAACAGTAAAAGCAGATGCTGACTTTCTGTGATACTTATGAGCACCAGATTGCAGCCGAGGCGTAGAAAATCAGCCCGGCCGAGTACTGTGCTCTAGAGTGTATCAGGATTAGGTTTTCGTCGGCGAGCGGAATCCGTCCTCGGCGAGTGGACCCGGGCTCGGCCCGCATCCCGTGTCTCAACTGATCATCTCCCGTCGGCTTCCGAGCGCCGTAGTCTACTTCGTAGCTGGTCAGATAACGGTACGTACTTGAAACGACTGTGATAAGGCATGCTCTTCTTGATCTTCGAATTATTTTGATTTGAGGGCCCCGATATTTTCTGTACATGCCTAATTTATGTTGCCGACGAGCCATTGCCAAAAAATGATGGAAGCTGGCCCCCAATTCAATAAGGCGAGGCAATACCAGACGCACTTGTTTTCGGGCTTTCATCGTTACTGTATCACTAACGTCAAGAGTAGACGGCATTTGTGGCGGGGGGTTCAGGTGGGCTTGGGAAGGCAATTGCAAAACTACTAGCATCGCAAGGTAAGCACACGTGATTTTTCGGCTGTGTTCTTCGTCTAACAGATCTTAGGTGCCCATGTGACAATATTTGGACGTACAGAAGCTGCGCTTGAAGATGCCGTCGAGGAAATACGGCACTCGCGCATTGTCGAGTCTCAGATAATCAGATATGCTGCTGTCGATCTATCCGATGCCAGTCAGGTAATGAGGCTCTGCACCCAGAGTCCCTTTCCACAATAGTTTCATAACAAGTGCTGATCCTCTCGTGGCGGATTTATCAGGTCTCTGCTGCGTTTCAGAAAGAAAATCTGATTCCTGATCTACTTTACTGTGCTGCTGGTGGCAACCATGCACAAAACGGATTTCTCCTGGACATCACGACCGAGCAGCTCGACGCCTGCATGCGAAATAACTACTATTCCACTGTGTTTCCAATTAAATCAGTTCTTGATATTTGGATTCAGGATGACAAAAGCCGGGCCTGGCAGAGAACCCCTGGACCAGTACGCCGCCAGGTTGTCATCGTAAGCAGTGCAGCAGCCTTTGTCGGGCTGCCAGGATCAATTGCATACACACGTAAGAGCGCGCCCCAGGATATATTCCTGACGAAAATCGATTGAATTGGGCCAAAAATACTGATACGCTTTCCTGGCACAGCGGCAAAAGTAGCTGTTCGAGCTCTCGCAGATACTCTCAGACTTGAGATGCTGCGATATTCATCATCGGCGTCCACGTACAGCGCCCACATCGCATTCCCCAGTGACTTTGTATCACCTGGCTTCTACCAGGAGCAGTTGACAAAGACGCCCCTTACAAAGCGTATGCAGGGTCTCGAAGGCTCCATTGACGAGTTGGAGGCTCGCTATCCTTCATCTGAGAAGGTCGCCTCACTTATCGTCGAAGCTGTTGATAATGGGGAATTTATTATTTGCAAAGACTCGCTGGCAGCCTCTATTCTTTTTACTAACATGGTTGGACCTTCTCCAAAGCGAGGCCTAGGAGCCCTTGACTCTTTACTTGGCGTTGTAGTTGGCTGGATTGTCTGGCCACTTTTACGTCTTCGATGGGAAAGCATGTGCAGGGAAGATGGGAGAGCGTGGAGGCGTACAGAAAGCTCGTAAAGTATGCTTATTCTCAGAGCCTAGCAACGCGAAAAACTTCAGTCTCGTGCAGTGCGGGCTGGTTGTGTGCATGGGTACCTAGGCGTACACTTGCAACGTAAAACTACCAAACTTTTACATCAGAATCTGCCCGTTTTTGTCCACTTCACTGAGGTTACACTATCACATCTCTCTCATCTCACACTTCGTTTGGTCAAATATCTACTTTTCAAGTATATATGAAGTATATGTAGATTTGTAATCGATTCTCCAAATCACTCGCAAGTGGGCGAAATACTACTCGTATGCAATATGCAGTCAGCACGTAAGCTTCGGTCCAACCACAAAGAGTAGGTCCTGCAGGAAGTTCGGGCGCCTCCTGGCCATCGGAAGACGTACATTCGGGTTTCGGACCGAGCGTACCGGAAGCCGTACAGTTCGGAATCCGAGCCTAAAAACTAGGGGTATTGTAAGCTATGGATCTGACAAGTCCGGGGGATTGCATCTCAGCAGCGGAGTATCGCAACCCGAGAGCGCGGTGATACGGGGCCGACGGCGATCTTCTCAAAGTTGCGCTTAGACAAAGCTCAGCCATCTAAATGGTCTAGGCGGAAGAAAACAATGTTTTTGATAAGCTTATGTTTCAACTCATATATAAAATCGGAAAGGGAGTCTCTTAGGAGGTCGCCGTATTGGTTTAGTAAACCTCTCCTTTCAAAGCACTATTTCGACAACCACGGCAGTTGTCACAGAATGGGGCCCATCGAAATGCCCACGGATGGCAAGTCCTACGCAGGGGCAATGCCAATTGCCATTTGCGGCATGGCACTCCGTCTCCCTGGAGGCCTGGCTTCCCCCAAAGATCTCTGGAACTTTTTGCTCGCGAAAGGGGATGCCCGCAGTCGTGTTCCCAAGTCCCGCTACAACGTGTCCGCCTACCACTCCAATGATGGAAAGCCTGGGTCTGTAGCAACCGAGTACGGCTTCTTTCTGGATGAGAGTGTCGACTTGGGTGCTCTCGATACGTCGTTTTTCAGCATGACACGCAGCGAAGTGGAGCGCGCTGATCCGCAGCAGAGACTTCTGCTAGAGGTCGCCAGAGAATGCTTCGAGGATGCCGGAGTGACAAAATGGAAGGGGAAAACGATCGGATGCTATGTGGGTAGCTTCGGTGAGGACTGGGCCGATATGTTTGCCAAGGAACCACAGCAGTACGGCATCCATCGCGTTGTTGGTGTCGGCGACTTTGCGCTGTCAAACCGCCTTTCATACGAGATGGACTTGCAAGGGCCAAGGTACGCACAGTTTTTTGACTCCCCTTGGCTGGTACTGACGAGCGATACAGCATGACTCTACGCACGGCTTGCTCATCCGCACTGACGTGTCTCAACGAAGCATGCATGGCCATTGAGCGTGGTGATTGTGAGGCAGCGCTGGTTGGCGGCGTGAATCTTATTCTCGGCCCGGGCATGACGATAGCTATGACCGAGCAGGGAGTGCTGTCCAAGGATGGAAGCTGCAAGACGTTCTCTGCCGACGCCAACGGATATGCTCGCGGAGAGGCAATTACTGCCATCTACGTGAAGCCTCTGGCAGATGCAATCCGTGACGGCAACCCGGTGCGGGCAATCATCAGGGGCACAGCGCACAACATCGACGGAAAAACGCCCGGAATGTCGCAGCCAAGCACTGATGCACAAGAAAAATTGATCAGACGGGCCTATGAAGTGGCTGGCATCACCGACTTCAGTGCCACAGCAGTCGTCGAGTGCCATGGCACCGGCACAGCCATTGGCGATCCCATAGAGGCTAAGGCGGTGGCTCGCATCTTTGGTGACGAGGGTGTCTACATCAGCTCCATCAAGCCCAACCTAGGCCACGCCGAGGGGGCTTCCGGCTTGGTCGCTGTCATCAAGATGGTGATGGCTCTGGAGCACGGCACCATCCCGCCTAATATTCGGTTCTCGTCACCCAACCCCAACATCCCCTTTGAATCTGCAAAGCTCACCGTGCCCGTGGAGGCAACTCCGTGGCCCACGGACAAGAAGCAACGAGTAAGCATCAATTCTTTCGGCATCGGTGGCGCCAACGCCCATGTCATCTTGGACTCAGCAGCCTCGTTTGGCGAATCCCGTAGCAACGGACATGCTGCCAACGGACCTCAGCTTCTGCTGCACTCAGCAAATGGCCTGCCGTCACTCGACAAGTTGAAGAAAGTCTACGCTTCTTATGTGCAGGAGAACCCTGATGAAGTCGGCAACCTCGCCTACACTCTGGCTTTTCGACGAGAAGCTCTCCCGCACCGATCCTTTACCATTGTGCACGACGGCGTAGTGGCCACTTCGTCCAACGCTACGAAGCCGGCGGGAAGTCCAACACCCCGGGTCATCATGGTTTTCACCGGACAGGGTGCGCAGTGGCCACTGATGGGCAAAGAGCTGCTTCGGACGCACCTCATTTTTCAAACGAGCATACGGGCGCTGGATGCCCATCTGAAAACGATCGCCGGCGATGACGCTGTCCACTACTCGATCGAGGAGGAGCTTCTGAAGCCCGCAAAGAGGAGCCAGGTCGGCATGGCCACCTTGTCGCAGCCTTTGTGCACTGCCGTGCAGATTGCACTCGTCAACACGCTCGTGTCTCTGGGCATCACGCCAACTGCCGTGGTAGGCCACTCGAGCGGCGAGATTGCTGCCGTCTATGCTGCCGGTGGCCTGACAGCGAGAGAAGCCATCCTCATCGCCCATTTTCGCGGCGTTGCGGCCTCGCGTCAGACACGGGCAGGCGCCATGGCAGCCATTGGCCTGAGTTGGGACGAGACGAGCAAGCATCTCGTCCGAGGAACGACTTTGGCCTGTGATAACTCACCGAACAGCGTCACTGTCTCGGGCGATGCAGAGGGCGTCGGTGCCGTCGTGGCCAATATCAAAACCGCGTTCCCCGACGCCCTAGCAAGGCTTCTGCAGGTCGACAAGGCGTACCACTCGGATCACATGGTCGAGGTCGGCGACTACTACCTCGAAGCATTGCATCGCCACGGAGTCACCGGACGGCTTCCAACTGCGGCCACATTTGTTTCCAGTGTGACGGGGACGTTCACTGACGACTGCCTCGACCTTGGGGCCGCGTACTGGCGAAAGAATCTCGAATCTCCTGTCCGCTTCCGCGAAGCTGTGTCTGCCATCTTGGAGAACGAAACAACGCGCAAGTCTTGTGTGTTTATCGAGATGGGTCCTCACTCAGCGCTTGCGGGCCCCCTTCGACAGATATTCACGTCGTCTTCCTCGTCTTCCTCCTCTTCCTCCTCCATTCCGTACGTTGCGACGCTGGTGAGGGGCCAGGACAGCAGAGAGTCACTCCTTACCACGGCTGGCAAGCTGTGGTCGCTTCATGTGCCTGTAGAGCTGGAAGCACTGATCCCCACCGGAAAATGTCTGGCGGACCTGCCGCGGTACCCATGGAACCACACGGACAGCCACTGGTTCGAGTCTCGGCTTTCCAGACAATGGCGCCAGCGTGTCCACCCCCATCACGATCTCTTGGGCTCGCGGACATGCGAGAGCACGGACGCGGAGCCGTCGTGGCGCAACCTGTTCCATCTACAGTCCGCCCCCTGGGTCCAGGACCATAAAGTTGGCGGGGACGTCGTTTTTCCCTTTGCCGGCTACATCGCCCTGGCCGGTGAGGCTGTCAGCCAGCTCAGCGGCATCCGCGAGGGCTTTCGTATCCGGGACATGACGGTCGGCCTGGCACTTGTCTTGCCCGAGGGAAAGCCAACGGAGATGATCACCACTCTGCGGCCGGTACGCCTGACTCGGTCTCTGAATAGCCACTGGTGGGAGTTCACGGTCTACGCGCACAACGGCCAGGGCTGGAACAAGCACTGTGTCGGCGCGGTCAGTGCCATCGCTGCGGGACCAGATCCGGATGCACAGCCGCCGGCGCCTCTTCCGCGCAAGATAGTAGCATCGGGGTGGTATGACACCATGCGCAAGACAGGGCTCGATCTGGGCCCGGCATTCCAGACCATGCATACGCTCGAGTCGTCTACAACCGGTCCCAACCAGGCCAGAGCACGGGTTGAGATGGCACGGGCGAGTGCAGATCGAAAAGAGGACGTTTACCACATCCATCCTACCGTCGTCGATGGCACGCTTCAGCTCCTGAGCTGCGCCGCCACAAAGGGCCAGCCTCGCAAGGTCAAGAACTGGCTGCCCACCAGCATTGACATGCTGACCATCAAGCGATGTGCGACGGCACTCACATCTCACGTATCGGCAAGCACGACAAGCAACGGCTCCTTGGTCGGCCGGGGTCGCTGCACCTCAGACACGGACGGGCTCGTATATCTTGAGGCTTCGGGCATCAAGATGTCCCTTGGCGGTGGCCCCGAGTCCAGCGGTCTGGCTGACACCCATGCGGCAGCTCGCTACACGTGGGGACCGGACAGGGACTTTGTCCCGGCGAACGGCCTGGTGAAGGCACCCATCGACAGAGACTCGCAGGTGGCCCTTTTAGACGAGCTCGCCAAGCTCTGCCTGCGACAGTCGGCGTCTACTGTCGCTGCCCTGGCCGTTCCAGAAAGTCTCCAGCCGTATGCTCAGTGGATCAGCTCGCAAGGACTCGAAGCTGAGAGCGTGTCCACGGCTGCGGATCGAGAAGCTGTCACCCTCGCCCTGGAAGGGTGGGCTGTGCGTCTCGCTGGGACGCCGGCATATGCAGCCATTGTCGCGCTGCAAAAGGTTTTTGCCAGCCTTCCCGCCGTGCTGGGCGGGCAGCAAGCATTTGACCAGGACTTCTCCAGCGATGAACAGACTGCCCTGGCGCACTTCAGAAGCACGTTTGACTTGTCGACCTTTGTCAAGCATGCCTGCCACGCCAAGCCCAACCTCCGCGTCCTCGAGATCGGCGAGTCCTCGGCAGTACCCTCATCCGCCATCACCCAGAGCCTCGTTCTCCCCAGCGGCGACGCTTTATGCTCGCAGTACATGCTCACCACCAAAGGATATATTTCTACCAAAGACCAGGTGAAACTGTTTCCCAGCATGGAATTTTCCACGTTGGACATTAGCAAAGACTTGGAGGACCAAGGGTTTGGCAATCATCCGTATGATCTCGTCGTCGCGTCAGACTTGACAGACTCTTTGGAGACGGGCTCCGTTGCTCTCGAAAACATTCGCAAACTCGTCGCACCCCAGGGACGCCTTGTGTTGCAAGAAACGAGCACGGCGTCAACGTGGGCGAGATTTGTGTTCGGCTCGCGGCCAGCTTGGTCGTCCAGAATCACCACCAGCAGTGGCCACAGTCACTCGGGATCCCGCGTGGGGACTCTGACGGCCAACCTCTCTGAGGTGGGCTTGGAGACGGTAGACGGCGTGGTGGAGGATTTTCTGTCGACCACCATCGTTGCCCGGCCTGCACTACAAGAGTCGCCTGCCAAAAGAGTAACGGTCTTGTACGCGGATGCTGACGATGCCGAGAGAGCGGACGATCCCATAGCTCGTCAGCTGGAAGACGCCGGGTTTCAGATCACAAAGTCCACGCTCAGCGACCCTAAGCTGCCGGTCGGGCAGGACGTGCTGTGCCTTCTGGATCGAGCAGAGCCCTTCTTCGAAAGCCTAGACGCAACACGCCTCGATTCTCTCCGGACCCTCCTCGGCCAGTTGAGAGGGTCCGGCCTTCTCTGGGCCACATTGCCCTGTCACATTGCCTGTCGGGATCCACGCTATGCTCCAGCTATTGGGTTCGCCCGGACAGTGCGAACAGAAATGCTTTTCGACGTGGGCACATGCGAGCTGGAAGACTGGGAAGCGGATGCCGCTGCGCTCGTGAGCGTATTTCGCAAGTTCCAAAGCCGCAAGGGAACTGAGGTGGACGGGCTCAAGTCGGATTTCGAGTTCGCTCTCCAACAGGGCCAGGTGCAGATTGGCCGGTACTATCCGTTCAGCCTTCCAGATGACCTGGCGTCCCTCTCGACCGCTAACAACGCGGTCCTGGATGTCGGAACGCCCGGGCGTGTTAACACTTTGCAATGGGTCCAGTCCTCGCGCGAGGAGCCCGGAGAAGACGAGGTGGAGGTGGAGGTCCATGGAGCCGGTTTGAATTTCAGGGTACGTATGCCCCTACCGGCCACTGCTGCCTTTCATCCTTTTCTTTCCTTTAAGATGGCCAAGTTCGTGCCGTATTAACGAGTCTTTCAGGACATTCTTGTCGCTATGAATGTTGTCGAGCTCCCCGTACGCCAATTTGGCCTCGAAGCGGCTGGAGTCGTCACCAAGGTTGGATCGCTTGTCAGAGACTTCAAGATCGGTGACCGTGTTGTCTGTTTGAAGAAATCGGCATTCGCCAAGTACATTTGCGTGCCAGAGTTCGCCTGCGCGAAGATCCCTGAAGCTGTCCGCCTCGACGAGGCATCTTCCATGCTTGTACCGTACGTCACAGCAATACACTCGCTTGTGAATGTCGGCAGGCTCGTTGAGGGCCAGGTACGTCTCATACATCTCTGCTCTACCCATATTCACTTTTTTCTATCTTCATATCCTTGCTAATCCTCCCACAGTCGGTGCTCATTCATAGCGCCTGTGGAGGCGTCGGCCTGGCGGCTGTTCAGGTGGCGCAGATGCTCAAAGCTGTCGTCTACACGACTGTCGGTAGCGAAGAGAAGACTCAGTACCTGAACAAGGAGTTTGGAATACCGACGAACCGCATTTTCCACTCCCGCGACGACTCCTTTGTAGCAGGCGTCATGCGCGAAACCGACGGCCGAGGTGTTGATGTGGTGCTCAACTCTCTCTCGGGCGAACTTCTCCATGCCACGTGGTCCTGCGTGGCTGATTTTGGCACCATGGTGGAAATTGGAAAGAGAGACTTGATCGGCGGTGCCAAACTGGACATGCAGCCGTTCCTGGCGAACAGAAGCTACTGCTGTGTTGACATCGATCAGCTCTGGAGAAAGCCACAGGTTCTCAAAGAGTACGTATATCGATGTTATTCTCCCAATGGTGTCGCGGAATTGCATCTACACCGAGATGTGCTAAAACAAAGTGAACAGCCTCATCCGATCCACTGTCAAGTTCTGTGAAAACGAGGAAATCCGCCCTATCCGTCCGATCAAGCTTTTTGGCGCCAACGAGGTTCAAGAGGCTTTCCGTTTTATGCAAAAGGGCCTGCACATTGGCCGCGTGTCCATCGCCCTCAAAGACTCTCTAGCAGACGATGCGTTCGTTTTGGACGTGGTGCCTCGGCCATTCCAGGTCACTTTCAGCAACTCCGCATCCTATCTCCTTGTCGGCGGCCTCGGCGGCCTCGGCCAGGCTGTCTCCCGCTGGATGGTCGAGCAAGGTGCACGGGAGCTCGTATATCTGTCACGCAGCGCGGGCACTTCGCCACAAGTCGGCTCTTTTGTCGAGGAGCTCGAGAGCGTCGGCTGCCACGTCCGGCTTGTTGCCGGTGACGTGACCAAAGCAGACGATGTTGCCAGAGCTGCCGCGGCCGCATTGCTGCCTCTCAAGGGCGTCTTGCAGCTGTCCATGGTGCTGCGCGATGAGAACTTTGAAAAGATGAGTTTCGACGACTGGCAGACGGCTGTCGCGCCAAAAATCACGGGCACATGGAACCTGCACCACGCCACCAAGAAGTTCAACCTCGATTTTTTCCTCATGTTTAGCTCTCTCTCCGGCTGTGTCGGTCAGCCGGGCCAGGCAAACTATGCGAGTGCCAACACCTTCCTGGATTCTTTCGTACAGTATCGCCAGTCTTCTGGCCTAGCTGCTTCTGTCATTGATATCGGCGCCGTTGCCGATGTTGGCGTCATCGCCCAGACACGCGGCCTGATGAGCAAGATGAAATCAACTGGTTTCCGGGGCATCGCCGAACAGGAGCTCCTCGATGCTGTTTCACTCGCAATCGCCTCGGGCGGCGCCTCAAGTACGGCATGCGAGCACGCCCAATCGCCGTTGCGCTGGTCTGACCCGAACAGCTTTGTCCTCGGCCTTGGCTCGGACACGCCCCTTGACAGTCCTGGAAATCGGTCTGTTTGGCGGAATGACAGACGTATGGCCGCCTACCACAACAAGAGCAGCGGAGCCGGCACTGCCGATACAGGAGGGTCGTCGAACCAGGCGCTCAAGGCATTTTTGAACGGTGCACGGGCTGATCCCTCGATACTGAAGCAAGCTGATTCGGAGGAGTTCCTTTCCATAGAGATCGGAAAGAAGTTGTTTGATCTCTTGCTTGAGCCGTATGACGACCTCGACACGGCAAGATCACTAGTCGATCTTGGCCTTGACTCTCTGGTCGCAATCGAGCTGCGGGCATGGTGGAAGCAAGTGTTTGGTTTCGATATCAGCGTGCTTGAAATGTTGGGGATGGGCTCACTCCTGGCCCTCGGACAGCGTGCAGCAGAAGGCTTATTGGGAGTTGCGGCCGAAGCTGAGGCTGAGACCACAGCTACATCTTAGCTACGACGCACAGATACGCAAGCTCAAACAGTCTACAGAAATGCTAATCGGGCTGAAAGACCAGGGCATAAAGTCTCAAATCGACATCCACTCTGCCTCATTGAGGAGATCAGTTTTTTGTTTTAACTGATGAGATACAGACCTTTTCTACGCCTGCCCTTGTGACGTTATTGTCTGTCTCCCCTGGTTTTCATAGGTTTCTCATATTCAATGATCATCACCTGGCTTGACTCCCTACGCCTTCAGTTCCACCTTGTACATCTCCAGAAACTCTGCCGCCGCCGCCACGAACATGTCTACATTCTCGTCCGTGATCACAAGGTTCAGTGGCGTGTAGCCGCGGCTGGCCATGTAGATGCCCTTCTCCAGCATGAAGTGGTAGTACAAGTTGTGCCAGAGGCCAGCGTCGGGCCCTGCAAACCGAAGGTTCAGCATGCTGCCACGGCTCGCGAGGAAGACCTTGGGCAGCGGCAGTGTCGGCTGTCCGGCACCAGCAAAGAGCCGCGTCTCGCCGGCGAAGCTGTCCACCTCGATGACATCCTGCAGGTGCGGCGCCGATGCCTCGTCGGCAGGGTAGGCGCCCGAGGCGAAGAGGGCCGCGGTGAGGCCGGCCTTCATCCGGTCACCGCGCGCGTTGAGGGCCGCGACGGCTGCCGCGTCGAAAATGTCCAGGGCCACGACGCCGGCGCGCATCGTGAACACATTGTTGTTGTAGGTGCCGGGGTGCATCAGGCGGTGCTCGGCGCCGAGGGCCGGATCGAACAGGGCCATGACGTCGCGGCGGCCGCCAAAGGCGCCAAAGGTCATGCCGCCGCCCAGCCACTTGCCGTAGGTCGCGAGGTCGGCCTTGAGACCCTGGGCCGCCAGCGCGCCGGCGTAGCCGAGACGCGAGACCATGACCTCGTCGGCGATGACCAGGGCGCCGAGCCGGTCGGCGGCAGCGCGCAGGTACTGGAGAAACGCGGGCGAGGCCGGCCGGCAGCCGCCGGAGCCCTGGACGGGCTCGACCAGGATGGCCGCCAGGCTGTCGGCGGGCAGCGCGTCGATGATGGCGGCCGTCTCGGCCACGTTGTTGTAGGGCGCCGCGACGAACTCGTGCGGCAGGTTCATGTTGCGGCACGGCGCCGTGCCCTGGCCGCCGGCGTGCATCCAGCGGCACAGCTCGGCGGGAAAGACAAAGGTGCCGCCGTGGTAGCCGCTGGTGAAGACGAGCACCTTCCGGCGCCCCGTGAACGCCAGCACCGCGCCGATGGCAAACGTGTTGGCCTCGGTGCCCGAGTTGGTGAAGCGCACGAGGTCGACGCCGGCCGGCGCATAGCGCTCGACGAACCGGGCGGCCAGCTGCTTCTCGAACACGCTCTCGCCGCCGTAGTTCCAGCCGTCCGCGAGGGCCGCCTGCAGCGCCGCGGCGATCTGCGGGTGCGAGTGGCCAAACAGCCCGGCGCTGAACTCGCCCAGGAAGTCCACGTACGTCTGGCCGTCGACTGTCGTCAGCGTGTTGCCCGCGCCCGACTGGATCGCCACCGGGTACGGCTCCGCGTACAGCACTGTCCGCGTGTTGCCGCCCGGCATGTGTGCCGCCGCCTTGGCGTGCAACTCGCCCGACACCTTGTTGTGCTCGCGGAACGTCGCGTGGGCAGCCGCAACCGCCGCAACCACAGCAGTCTGGGCCGACATGGTTGACGTGGTGGTGGGTGGAGCGTAAGGAGTTGGCTGCTTGACTATGGGGTTGTCTGTATCTGCTTCTCCTCGTGCAAGACGTCCCTGGCCCGTTCACGTTTACAGCTCCTCTGCCCTCTGCCGCTTCGCCCGGAATGTGGCAGCCTATCTACTCCGTAAGCATGGCTGCTGTTTTCCGAAGCGCTCGCGATCCCCTCTTCCACGGCGCATGATCGGCGCTCTATGGGACCGGTGCTGGATACCCTGCAGCCCCCATTGGACATCAACGCCGAGTGCTAACGCTAGGAGCTCAGCAAAGGTTAGCTTCGCAATACCGAAACCAGGGGCCGCGTCCGACGGCTTTCTGTTTATCGGGCCTTCGCGCCTGCGGTGGGATCACACTTTGGCCGAAGCCACTACGGAGCTATTGCAGTTGATAGCACTCTAACTAAGGTGCAGAACAATCGAGACCATGATGCATGTACACGGAGTTGTGTGTTTGTCGCCATGTGTCTGCTGCAGCAACTAGTTTCAGAACAACTCGAAGCTCGGTTCCCCAGGCGTCTTCTGCCGTATTACTTCTTTCCTTCCGTTCCTATGCTGCGAATGCCGCCCCAGAAAGTGTCCACCCTATGAACTGGGACAAGGCGAGCCAAGCCGTTGCATATGATGCAACTTCCTAAACGCTTTGATCAGCACATTTCCCACACGCCATAACGGGAAAGGGAAGACTGACAACCCAGCTCAAAGCATTTTCAATCTTCACTTTCTGTATGTCGAATGACGTGAACTGGAAATAAAGCGAAATGAAGCAGGCGCTGCTGGGACTCTCAGATGCGTCTGACACGTCGCATGTAAGCGTCGTCGCACTGATCGACGAAATAGTGAGGTCGTAATCGAGAAAGACGCTCCCATCGGCTTTCTCCCGCGATCGCAGACCAAGATTGACTTCCACCATGCCATTGGCATCGACGAGTACCAGTCGGGTATAGCCTCTCTCAAGAGCGTCCTCGAGTGTAAGGGCTGGGTCGTAGATCGCAAGCCAGAGACTGGGAGAAAGATTGTGGGACGAGTCTTAAAAGGCTTTTGTGCTATTATCTGTCCCAGGAGCGTCAGACACCACTTTCGTAAATGGAATCCCATTAAAAAGTAGATAGCAACTTACAGTAGAAGAATGCCTGACTCAACATGCGTACAGCAGGTTTGAGGGACCGCACCGCCGATGTCGCTGTGAATGACAGGGATCGGTAAGTGGTATTTGCCCATACGAAGATGTCCATCTTTTCGTCCCACGAGCCATCACATCAACAAGGAAGCGTCCCAAGCTCAACAAGATTGCAGTCTGGCGCATTCTCATCAAACCTGCCGAGAAAGCACTTTGGCGTCGGTGAAGTGGTCAGACTGGCTTGCGAGGACCAGTCGACTGACTGGAACAATGTGAAAGATGGAAAATACGCCCAGTCCTACAACCTGTTAGCTTTTCATCGCCGGTGGCGAACGCCAGGTGGACACAACTGACGAGGGTGTCTTCGTCCAGTACCAGCTTCGTTCGAATACGGTCAGGGTACCAAACTTTGCTGTAAAGCGGCGGAAGTATCACCATGCACGTAGTGATGGTCAGTATCGTGCTCCACAAGTTCTTACTCTGAACGCGTTGTCTGAATCCAGGCGGCCCTGTGGCAGGCGGCCCTGAGGCAGGCACTCTTGGGGGAAACAATGCTTTGAACAGTGCATCAGACCCGTAAATGAACCATATGACCACCAGTAATGCAGCATAAGCGGCTGAATATATGACGGACGGCTTCTCCCAGCTCGTATGTGCCCACATCGCCGTATTGAGAGCGACCCAGCCGACAAAAGTAAGCACAACAAAGACTGTGGCGCATCTTGACACTCTAACACAATCGGAGAAGAACTTTTTGAGACGGGCAACATCAAAAATGAATTTAGCCATGGATGGGTTTGTTGTTGTTGCTGTAGCCGATGCTTCAGTTGATTGCTGTCTTTCGACAGGAGCGCGATCGCTGTTTATGAGGTCTGCAGGTATACCACATCCTTAATAGCTGTCCTGTCGCTATCATCGATGTACTCCGTACGTCGTATTTCTTCGTAATGCCAAGGAACTCCCCCTGGCAAGTGGCTGTTTATTTACGGAGCAAGCACGGTAAGACTTGCACAGGACCAAACTCGACATCGTTATTACGCCCCAGTACGATGTATTCCATGTTGGAGACGTGAATGCCAGACTCGAAATGCACGAATGAAATGCACCGAGTACCTCCGGGTATCGGAGACACAACACGTGTCGAAGCTGGATACCTGAATTGTTGAGTTTCGTAGTATCATGTAGTCGTACACGGAGTAAGCGTGGATAACAAAGGTACGGAATACTTTGCTCAGCCTTGCTCAGTCACCAGCTTCTCCCAATCACCATAAAACGTAAGGGGTTGGTACGCCGTACAAAGTGAGGAACCGACGGGGTCCTTGGCTTCTGGCAACGGTTTTCTATTCTCGATTCTTCATCTCTAGTTGACTGAATATGGTTTTTCTTCTTCTGCCTCTGTTACTTGTCGCCAGCCTCCAGACACATGCCAGCGCTCAAAGAATTTTTATCAATCAAGCGTCCGGCTACTCTCAGCTACCAACATGCGCAGAAAAAGCTCTTAGCACTATTGTGAGAGACATGGTCTCCGGGTGCGGAGACTTTGCCCACACGACATCCTACAGCTGCTTCTGCGCGTCGAGCTTCTTTCAGTTCGAGTCGAAAATCAGCACTGCAGTTGTCTCGACCTGCTCCGCAAGCGCTACTACAGCCGTGGGTGAAGCGTTGCAAGTTTTCGAAAATTACTGCCAGCTTTCTCTTACAGGTTCGCTATCTCTTCTACAGCTACCTCGAATGTGTCTGTAGACTAACTGTCTGTTCTAGTTGCGAGTACGACTACAGGCCCGTCGGTTCAGACCACACAGTCGACAAACCTCACCACGGACTATACGAACAGTGTCATCCGCACCTCAGCGGCTATACCAGCAACAAAAACAAGTCTCGGGCAGATAGCGACTCCAAACTCGTTTCTGTCGATAGTCGTCCCAGTTCTCGTGATGTTTCTGTTGTCTGGGGGTAGAATGTTATGTTATGTATCATCAATGTAGGACGGTTAAGTGGCGTGTGACACCACTTGTGAGGGAGACTTGGCTCTACCCAAGACCTTCTATTTGCGCCATTAGTTACGAAATGTAGGCTTGTTGTAGCTCCTTGCTGCGAACGAGTAGAAATTGGCGGCGGTGAACTTACAGGTCAGAGAGATTAATCAAAATGGTGCAAAAGCATGCAATTTTCGATAAAACTAATCGTACTGCTAACAACCATTGACGGTGATGTTACAAAGCACAGCTGTGTACCAATTGTGTAAATCACTTCTTCACTTTTTCAAGACTACTGATACAGATCATCCTTCTCACGGAAAGACCGAACGGCCCACTATTGGCCCAGTTAATACAATGCAGCAAGTACGTAGCTTTCTACTAGAATTGTACATTGCGATAACAGTTTCTTCATCACTTCATATCGAGTAGCAACTTCCGATACAGCAATGGACTGGGTATGAATATGCTGTCGTCATAGCATTGAATTGAATGGATTGAACACCAAAACAAAGAAGACAAGTGGGGGTCCAGCTCGAAAGAGCTTGTATCGAGCGAAGATGGTGCCATAACTTCTTAGAACGCCTTACAGGTGAATCAGTGAAGTGAATAACTTGTCGTGAATTCGGATGAAAGAAATAAATAAGGTCATTTAAAAAGAGGCAGTTCGCGAGCCCAAGTTCAATCACCAACTCCTCACAACCCACCAGTGAGGCTCCTCTCACGTCAGTCCAACTACTTCAAGTTGGCCGAAGGTCTGCCTACTTTCCTAAAGTCTACCATCCATACGCTCATTAGCAATTATCATCATGTCCGGGCGTATTGCCTTCCCTGCCGGCAACGACGACTTCCGTGCCGCCCGCGCCCGGTGTGCCGTTGCCTGCAAGGCGTTCAACGATTTGCCCCCAGACGCCCCGGCCGATGACCGTGTCAAGCGATGGCTGGAGTAAGTGACCACAGACGTTCTGCAACTCGACTTGCTTGGTCAAATTTCCCGACACTCTTCTTACAATACTGTGCCTCGTTTAGCATCGTCTCTCCCAGCACCTCCCAAACCAACAGTGGTCCAGCCACAACTGCGGAGCACATGTATACCAGTAACCCTGTGACCATGCCCCTAGCTCCTTATGTCAAGGCTCCTATTCGAATGGACTATGGTCTGCGCGTCAGAGTTGGCACCACGACTTTTGTCAACTACGGGTGCTCCATCCTGGACACTCCCGTCGCAGATGTGACGATCGGCGAGAAATGTATGCTGGGACCTCATGTCATTATTATGTCGGTGGGCCACCCCTTGAAGGCTGAGCACCGCCGGACCACTACTCCCGATGGCCTTGCCCAGCCGCTCACGAGCTTTGGCATGGCGGTGACCATTGGAGATGAGGTCTGGATTGGAGCTGCTGCCAAGATTCTGTGAGTATATTGCTACTTCTTTGATTTTTTCGATGCGTCATTGTTTTCTTTTACACAGCTAATTATAGGCCGGGAGTCATGATCGGCAATGGATCTGTGATTGGAGCTGGCAGTGTTGTCACTCGCAGCATCCCTCCCATGAGCCTCGCGGTGGGCAATCCCGCCCAGGTTATTCGCTCTCTGGCCGGTGAGCCCAAACCTACACATGAGGCGGTAGCTTGGAGCCTTAAGGAAGCGCTGTGCAACAGCTTTACGGCCCCTTTGACAGACGGGTAAATCGGCAGTAAGATACACATTTACGAAAAGGTGCCTTGAGCAGTTTAAGCCAAGTGCAAGCTACATAGTGATAAATGTAGCGCAGCTCTTACGCCGGGATCCTCATATCTCAGGCTCGATAGTCCAGCGATGCGTTCTTCTCTTAGACAATACCCTGCAAGCTACAAAACATTATGAAGTCCGCTATTCGTAGTCATAGCGATTTCCCTGCTCGGCTGTTTGACCCGCGGAAGATCAGGTTCCCACTAAACGATATCCCCATATCTCGAGTTAGCTGGTGGCGTAGTTAGTTACAGTGGATAACGCCCCTCAACATCGTGTACTCGTAAGTCGACAAAACGGTTTCTTCTCTCAGCACCTCCATGAAAACAAGAAGGCTGTCAATTCGGCTAGGTTTCGCTTGCTAACCCAAAATTTTATGGAATTTATAGCCCACCTGATGCCTTTATAGCCAACAGACAATTAGACAAACTTGAGTTCTCTCAGCTTTACTCAGTATTGCACATAATATTATCACTTGCTGGTTTATTTTGATTCCACCGTGATTCGTGTTATGACCGCACTTTGTACAAAATCTGGCAAAGCCAAGCCTAGACTGAAGACCGCCGCTGGTAAGAGCTCGTAAAGGAAAAGTGATGTGAACGAAAGCCCAACCATAACCGGTCGACGACGTAGAACTCCAGCCACTCCCCTCCCAAAGCACCTATCTATCTGTCATGCAGTCGGCACCCATTTGCTAACGCCCTGGGACATACCGAAATCCCACTCCGGTTGCTCCATTATCGGGTCGCCTTGCGAGAAATGCTCAATGCCCGCTGCTTCACTTGCATCCTGCCAGCGCATACCTTGATGTCTGTCCACGTATGGCAAAACTTGACCCATATCGGGATACACCAGCCTCATGTCTTGAGTCTCAATACCTTCTATGTATGGATACGACGTCTCATCACCGAATACATAGTTCCGAGACATCGACATTGACGCGCTCTCTTGTTGTAGCATGTGCATGTGCGCTGTGTCTTGGTCATAGCGGCCCCAAGGTTGCAATGCGCCTGCTTGTGTTTGCAGAGGCGAGTCGACCTCCATGGAAAGGCCGTGGGCAGGAACATCAAAGGAATCCCTATTGTCAACATAAAGCATATCGACGCCGCCGACTACAGGCGGTTGTAAGGGCCCAGCTGAAACGCCCCCCTTAGCATCGCCTATCCCCTCTGCTCCCACGGGAAGATTGTCGGGATACTGCTGGGCTGCACTTCCTTGTGCAAATCTCTCGTGTGCTGGCCCAAAAGACTGCGCTGCTTCTGGATGTGGCGGCTCCAGTGCAGGATCGCCAACATGGGAATTGTGCTCTTCCGCTTTGCTGTCAGGCATTGGGGTGCAGCTTGTCTTTGTAACTTCAGGTTCGGCTGACGGCCATTCCTTCACACCTGTGGACAAGCTGCTAGCTCGTGAAGTAAGTCGGCCGTCGCCAGGACCCTCCTCTTCTGACATGATCATGCCGTTTTCCGTGACCTTCGGCCCGTATAACTTCCACTCGTCCAGTCCTCCGCCGCTCCCATCACCACCTAGTCGAATGCTGAGCTTCTCCGTCTCACTTCCTTTCTGTTGCTTTTCCATATGCGCTTGGTATAGGTCCCTGACTTTGGTGTAGTATTTGTCCATAGACTTAAAATAGTTGGTATATGTACAAGCCATATTCAGCAGGCTGGACATCTTCGAAAGGGTTTTGTAAGTAGTATGCGTGGGTCCATGCGTTGTGATTTGAGCGCTGGTCCGGCTTTCGGGTTCCAGGCCTGGTACTGTATTACTTACGCCGTCGTACTTTCCGAGCATGTGGTGATTCACGTCCAGCAACGGGAAGTGCCAGGCGTAGATGCCAACAAAGGCGGCAGTCCAGACCGAGAAGACGACCAATGCGGACATCGGGAGCTTGTCGTGGCCTTGACAGATCTCAATAAGATCGACAATGTTTCGTGCAGACTTGAAGAGACATTCGGCACTCTTTTCCCAAAAACCAGGCGGCGCACTGCCTTTGGGAAAGGTCGGCTCGTCGAGAGGTCCCTCCGGTCCAGGGCATCGGATGGGAATGAAGGGAACGTACTCGCGGTGCAGCATGATGCTGCAGACGGAGCCCAGCATGTGCAAGGACACGTACGCACTCGAGGCCTGGTGGTTTTCGTGAGCGTGGTAGTTGGCTCGGGACAAGGTGAAAAAATCGGGCAGATTCTCGTAGAACTCTTCGAGTAGATTGCGCAGCCGCCGGAATTCCGTCTCCTCCCAAGGCGGCTTGTCTTCTGTACGGCGGCCACCAGCAAAGCTATACCTCGATATCTCGCCCCATATATCGACAAGCTGTATGAAACGGGCCAAGAGGCTGTCTTCGACTTCTTTCGGCGCTTCGTCGCCGTTCAAGGCTTTATTTCCTGTCGATGATCGGAGGTAGCCAGTACGAACGTCCTTGGACAGGTCAAAGGAAATATCAGAGCATGGCAGTTGTATCTGGAAGTCCTCGGAGCGTATTGCTGAGAGTCTCTCCTTGCCGCATGCCAGGAGGCGGTCCATGATAAGACAGCTAAACATGGTGCGCCGCCGTATTTCTTTTTCGACGATTCTGGAAGGCGATGCTTTACTGAGAGAAAGGTCCGGCTTGCGTCCCTTGCCACCCACAGTGTTCGTCAGTGCTTGTGTGTCTGCGTCCTTTTTTGTCTCCATCGGTTTCGATTCGTTGACAAGAGGGGCTATCGATTTCCGCCGTTGATGGCGGCTGGGTCGATCGCCGTGCCATAGGCCCAAAGCCTGGGCCATGCGTATAGCAACGCCCACATACATCCAGGCACCCAGACCGCCGGTCTTGCGTTCTGTCTGGCTCCACTCGTACAGTCCTAGCATGAGAAAGGCTTGAACCCGCTCGATGCTAGCGGCCGTCATGCTGATACTGAGAGGACCTAATGCCTTTGCCAGCGCGTCGGCATAGTACTCGGAGGCAGCCCACGGCTCGGGTTTGACAGCGGAGGAACGCGACTTGGCGCCTCCCTGGTTGGCGATAGTATGGGCGACATATTTGACAAGATCCGGGTGGAAGCGGGAGGTAAGGGTGAGCACGCCGAGCAGAACAAGGTTGGTGCCAGCCGACCGCGGCGGTTGCAGGTCGGAGAATCCGGCACCGATTTTCTCTTTCAGGGTCGGCATGTGAAGAAACGGCAGTTCAGTTGCGAAATGAAGGCGGTAGATGTCGCAGATTTGCATCCACATAGCCTCCGTAAGGTAGGGTGCGGATACAATGTCGCTAGCAAATAAGACGGCATCGGGCAGGTCAGGACGCACGGTATCGTCCGACTTTTTCTGGCGCTTACGGTCAGGGCCACGGTCAAGACGGCCGTCATCTCGCTTGACTGCCGTAGGCCCAGGGCTTGTGGCGGCCGGCGGCCCTTGCGCGTCTGCTGTCCGCCGGGGCGTCGGGGCGGTCACAGGAGGATATTGGCAGTCCCGTCCCGACTTGATGCACGTTTCACAGGGCGACGTTGCCTTTCCATCATTGTCGCACTTGATCTTGGACCGCCGGCACCGAACGCAAGCAATGCTGGACCGCATGGGAGGACGTTTTTGAGCGGCAGCGCCCCTCTTTGTATCGACAGGACTGATCGGAGCCGCCGGGGTGACGGCGAGTGGCGGAAGTTGGTGGCGCTCTGATTCTGGCTGTGACGAGGGTGCTGTGGGAGCAAAGCTGTCTGTCTGGTGCATTTGCCTGTACGGTGCGGCCGCTGAGGCAAAGGCAGGCCGCTGCTGGTCATAGCCGTGGGACAGTGTTGGCGGGTATCCGTGGCCCGGAAAGGCCGCCGGTCCACCATCGGCCGCTGCCGTGGCGACGGTGGGCAAGACGTCGAGCTGGGCATGTGCGGGATCTTGCGCGCGCTGGAACCTAGGGTAGTACTGGTGGACGGGCGATGGTTGATGGCGCTGAGCGTAGTGTGGATGCTCGTGCTGCTGCTTGAAGGGAGGAGACGGCAGCTGCGTCGGGTTCTGATATCGTGAGATCGATGCATTGGAGCCCCGGGATGATGCAGGAGAAGTCGATTGGGAATATGCCGGAGCGTGAGAGACGCATGTCACCAACGTGGGCCCCCCAGCCAAGCCTTGGGTCGGCGGAGAGGTAGCAGACGACGTTGCAGGCGAGGCGGCAGATGAAAACCCAGTCGTCGAGAAGGCTTCTGGGTAGGATCGTTTGGGGGGGGACGCAATGGACGGCGCCGTACTGGAGCCTTCATCGAAGCCGGGCCCGGGGGAGAGGATGTTCTCAATGCGGAGTGGAGACGTGGTTGCGGTTTTATGGGGGTCTGTCATTGAGAGACCCCAGACTTTATATGTGCGGTTGTCAAGACGAAATGAAAAGTCGTTCTGTCTCCTTGCCTCTCTGTGCTGCGCAGGACTTTCGGGTCGGCCAAGGCCTGTGGCAGAAGGAAGGCCGTAGACGAGGCACAAACGCGGGGCGTAGTGGTTGCCCAATGTGTCACGATGTCAATAGCAGACGTGTGTGAGTCCAAAGGGTCTGTGGCGGAACTTGGCGATCGGTCGGCAGCGGATGCAGTTTGGCCACAGAAGACAATGGAGGCAGGTGAAATGACGGCGGGAAGGCGCACGGGATCGTTGCACAAGCCAGGAACAATGGGCAGGGAAGCCGAAAGAGCTGACAGACGAGGACTGGCTTCCGAGAGGGAGAGGGGAAGGGAGAGGGGCGAAGGCGAGGAGCGAGAGAGATGCAGATGGCAAAGGTCGAAGAGGCTCAGGCTTGTGCTGACACGGAAAAACAGAAAATGTGTCGAGCGTCGGGTCGAAAATGGCGAGGCGGCTCTGCAGGCAAAGGGACGTGTCGTCGGCGCTGGTGCCGCTGGTGCCGCTGGCGTGGTGTGTCGGCTCAGCAGTCCTTTACAGCACGACAATATATGTGCAAGCAGCCATGCAGACTAGCCATTTCGAGGACGAAGGCTGGCAGGGAACAATGTCAGAAGGCCGGCGGCATCGATATGGAGAATGGAGTGCGAAGTAGGACAGCGAAAGCCCTATGGAAGCCCCATAGAAAAGAGGGCCAGGGACAGAGCAATACTCCGTACTACGAGCAGGACAGGCGTCGGGGCAGGGGTGGCGGCGTTGGGAAGGAACGGCCAAGGTGACAGGACAGGCGTGCAGCCGAGTTGTGGGGGGGTGAGGGTAGAGGTTGCGAAGGCGGGGGAAGGAGAGACGGACCTGACGCACTGCGTGCTGGGCGGACGCGATTTGCGTGCTTGTGGCCTTCGTATGCTGACCAAAGAAGAGCGAAGGCGGGTCTTGTCGGCTATGCGCTGGCAGCGCGAGGCAAGGAAGGCTGGAAGCTGGACGGGCCGGCAGACGAGGCGCGAGGACGGCCCACGCGCAGTCTGCGGCAGCCCAGCTGTCGACAGGTGGCCGGCGCGGCGATATTCGCTGCGTTTGGGGCCGGCCGATGTCAAGACCGGCGAGGGTATCGAGCAGAAAGAAAGATCCCCAAAATGGTCGGAGAACGGGAGCCCAGTCGACAAGCCCCCCAAAATGGCCGGAGAACGGGATCCCAGTCGACGAGCCGGCGATGACCCACGATCAGCCCGACGCTAACAAACGGCGGGTGCGCTGCGAGAGTCGAGGCTCGCGGGCCGATATTAGGATGGTGCGGAGCATGACATAGTCGGCACGAGGCGTCGTTGACAGCAGACCCAGTTGCCTCGAGGGCTCGGTTGTCTGACAGCGGGAGGCCAGCGAGAGCAGAAGACGAGTGGCGCGGGTGCAGAACGGGCAAAGGGAGCGAATGCGACTCTGAAGGCCCGACCAGGCTCGACGTGTCGGCTTCCTACTTGGCCAGCCGTCACAGAGCACGATACCGGCGTCTGCGGAGTACGGGCAGGGCAAGAGCAGCCGTGTACATCCCTATCTTTGCTTCTAGTTCCTGCCGTCGTTTACGTATTTTGTACGAGGATTTCGTACCAGTATTTCGTGCTTGCCGCTTCTGCCTTCTCGCTGTCTTGGTTGGGAAGGGACGGCAGAGAAGGAGTGGAGCGCGGAGGCGTGGGCGTAGGACGGGAACAGGGACAGGGAAGGTGCAGGGGGCACAAAGCGAGGGCGCACAAGTGCGCGCAGAGCAAGAGCGCAGAGCTCGAGGAAGGACCAACGAGCGGAAGCGAGGCGGCAGCCGCGGGAGAAGTACGAGGAAGAGGAAGAGCGGCGAACGGGAGAAGTACGAGGAAGACGAGGAAGAGCGGCGGATGGGGTGGCGGTCTGGCCCTGGCACGACGGCACAGCGGCGTGGCGGCATGGCAGGCGGCAGGCACCCCTCCTCCTCAGCTGCAGTGCGAAGCGTGGTGTTTACCACATCCGGCGGATGTCGCCGGCATCACCACTCAAAATGCCACTCGTAATCACTGGCGTCAGGCGGCCAGCACAAGCGCCCAGCTAGCTGCCGCCCCAATGCAACGCTGGCGCACGGGCGTCGGAGACGGAGACAGGACGGCCCAGTGCAACCGAACGTTCTGGTGCGCGTGCATGTACTTGTTTGGGCCCTTGTTTGTGCGAGTGCATATTTGTACTTTGTGCTTTGTATCGTATCTTTGCATGTTCTGTCTGTTGTCTGCCGCTGCTGGCTATTGCTGGCTGTTGCTGCTGTTGCTGCTGTTGCTGCCGTTGCTGTTGCTGGCTGTTGCTGGCTGTTGCTGGCTGTTGCTGTCTGGGCTTCTCTGCTGCCTGCTATCTCTGCGCCATCTGCACAGTGCTCAAGGCTGCTCATCCCCGCCACGTCCAAGCCGGGACCGACCGCTGCCTCTACGGAGCATTACTGGTAAGATATCCCCGTACGGAGTAATACGGGGCCTCGACTTACTTGTACAGAAGCCCACCCCCACCGGCTCCAGGCACATGTTTGCGATGTCGCGCCGCGGCCGGCTTGCCCAGGCTGTCCAGCTGTCGCAACTTCCTTCTGCGAGCCATTGTGCTCGCTTGCATTGTCCGCACAATCCGCCCTCTGCACAATCTCCCCTCTTCCTCGCTCTGGGCCCGGTCCTGCCCGATTGGCCGGCCGTGTGCCCTGTACTCGTGCCTGTCCACAAAAGCCGGCCGCCCTGTTGTTGGCGATGCACGTGAGGGAATCAGGAAGTTGTGCGTCCGCGAGGAGGGTCGCCACCGCTGCCGATTGGCTGCTGCGTATGCCGTCAGACCGGCACGTCTGCGTCAGGTATGCTGCGTGTTCTAGCGGTCTGCTTCAGAGTATGCAGCGCGATGCTTGCGTTGGTAGTGTCCGAGCCTAGCGTGCCTGTCCATGTACGGGCATGATCATGTGCGAGCTGTACGGATACTTGTAGTCGTGCTCAATCGGGTCTTGGCGCCCCTGCGACGGCACCTAAAATCACAGTATTTCTGCTAAGCGTGATCAGCCACGCCGTCGAAGAACGCGCGCGGCGGTCTGGCCAGCTTCGCCGCCTTGCGTCTTGCGTCTGGGAGCTGCCCTTCCCTCGCCGACACGCGCCGCAGTTCTCTCCCTGGTTGCTCTGGACCTCGTGTCGTTTCCTGCCGAGGTTATGGAGTGTCTGCCCATCTCTGCCTGTTCTCTGCTCGTCACTCCTCGTCGCCTCTGCTGCGCCAAGAGGCCGTGTCTTTGCGCCGTGTCAAACCGAGACTGCCGATCGGTCACCCCGGCTGTCGGCGAACACCAGAGTCGCCGCATCTGCAAAGCACGGCATACGACGTTCACGTCGGAGACAGTTCGGTGCCACAGCCGGCCGCTGGCGTACAGGCAGCGGCGTGTGGCAGACAAGACGAGCTCGCCATCACAGAGTACGACTTCTCATGTGGCCGCCCAGATCGTTCGCTGTGCCTGTTCCACTGCTCAACCACGGCACGACAGCGCGATGACTAATAAGCGCTCAAGGACAGCTGGTCGCTGACTTGTCACCACCGCTCTGCCATGATCTGTCTGCTGTCGCGCAGAGCGTTTCGCCAGAGCTCGCTTGCGCGCAGACAAAACAGCATGACGAAGATGCGCAAAGCCACCGCGGGTCTCTTGGCAAAGTGCCGCTGCACGGCAGTCTGTTTCGCACGGCCAGCGGGCCAATGACAGCGCTAGCGGGCCCAAAAGACCCCTGCAGAGAGGCAGCCCATAGCACCGGCCAGGCTGCGGCGCTTTGCCGCGCCAAACAGAGGCTGGCTCTAAGCGCCAAGCGAGCGCTACGGCTGGTGCGCCCGCCGTCCTTTGCGCGCTGCCGGTGTGTATTCATAGTACGCCGAGAAGAGGTGGCGGCGCGATGACATCCTGCCCTTGCGCGCGGGCCCGGCTCTGGCGCCTCTTATTTTGCCGCGTCGCCGCGTCTCGTCATCGCCATTGCTTTCTCTCCGTCCGCTGCCTCTCTCCGCGCCAGCCCACTAGCCGCCAGCAGTCCCCGCTACATCCCCTAATTCACAGGCGCCGGCCCCGCTATACAAAGTACGACCTGCAGCATCGCCGGCGAGCGCGCCGGCCAGGCGATCTTTCTCTAGACAAGAATTGGACACTGCGCCATCGCGAAGACCAAGACGAGACTGGAAGACGAGAGACGAGAGACGACAAGACCAGCAGACGACGAGACGACGAGACGACCAGAGAAAGACCACGACGAGAAACGCGGTCATGGCTTCCAATGTACATTGACCGCTGCCCTGGACGAGAAAGGCGCTGACTTGCCGCTCTGCCGGCTGCCAGGACCCCAAGCTGCTGTACGCCATCACCGGCGTCTCGGCCTACCACATGGCAAACGGCGCCGAGCAGTCGCTGACGCCGGCCGGGCCGCAGACGCTCTCGCTGCTGATGGTGCCGACAGCGTCGCCGTTTGCCGACGGCGCCGTCGATGCGCGCCCCGGCCACGCGCCCGAGGAGGACTTTTATCTGCACCTGCACCTCCCGCCCGAGCTCGACCTGCCACTGCCGGCGACCACACAGATCTACCACCAGCCGCCCAGCAGCTACCTGATCCCGCGATGGGACATGGGCCGCAACAGCGGCGTCTTCACGCGCATCGAGTTTCCGGCGCCCGGCAGCCGCAAGGGCCTGCAGGAGGACGTCGACACCTTTGAGACCATCCTGGCGCAGTGCACCGCCTTTCTCGAGCGGGCACCGCCGCCGAAGATCCGGAGCGAGAGTAGGGGCGGCGAAAAGGGCGAAAAGGGCGAAAAGGGCGAAAAGGGCGAGGGCAGCGAGAAACAAAAGAACCGGGCCGCGCCGCCGCTGTCGGCAGCCGCCACGGCCCGCGCAGCGGCATCGAGCCGGTCGCCGCCGCGTCGCGAGGCCCCGACGCGCAGCGAGAAGCGGCCGGTGTCACGGTCGTCCGCGTGGTCCGTCGCCACCGAAGAGCTGCCGGCCTACAATCCGGCGGCCTTCAAGCCGGGCGAGGCGTACGCGGCCGGCAGCCACAGCGCCAAGGCCCGCGGCCAGATCGTGCTGATCGACGAGGCGGACGGCAGCGTCATTGGCGAGCTGGGCGAGGGCTTCCGGGTCGTCGAGGACAAGGCGCTGCTGCCCGGATCGAAAGGTGTGTGCACTCGCGCAAAGACCGTCACCGCGTCCCACTAACACGCCAGACCCCGTCGAGATCACGCTGCCGACCGAGGCAGCGCCGACGATCTCGGTGGCGCCGGCGTCCGCCGAGTTCCTCGACACGCTGCACCCGGCGTACCGCAACTCGACGCTGGTGTCCAACGCGGCGGCGGCGTCGCGGCTGATCGTGGCGACGTCGGCCGCCGTGTCCAAGGCGCTGCAGGGCCAGGCCAACAACTACGCGCGCAAGGCGCAGCCGGCCAGCAAGCCGATCACCTTCCAGGCGACCACGCACGAGCACGTGCGGCGCATCAACACGCTGTCGTCGAGCGCCGCGGGCCTGTCGGCCAAGGCCGTCTCGCAGGTCAGCAAGGTCGCGCAGAACATTGGCGCGTCGCTGGCAGGCCACAAGCCGCACGACGCGAGCGCGACGTCGACGACGTCGAACACGTCAAAAAGCAAAGGCAAGGGTCTGCGCGGCCAGGCGGCGACGGGCTTCGGCCCCGACGGCGCGCCGGTCGACCAGTTCAAGCCGGGCCTGCTCAACAAGAGCCTCATGGCCTTCTCGACCGTGGCCGACGGCATCGAGCAGGCCGGCCGCCACCTGATGGACTCGTCCTCGGCGGCAGCCACCACCGTCGCGGCGCACAAGTGGGGGCCCGAGGCCGGCGAGGTCACGCGGCACATCAGCTCGGGCATCAAGAACGTCGGGCTCGTCTACATTGACGTCACGGGCGTGTCGCGTCGCGCGCTCATCAAGAGCGTGGCCAAGGGCATGGTCGTCGGCCACGTACCCGGCGGCGGCGACCTGATCGTGGGCGGCAGCGACGGCGCCGACGCAGCCGGCGCGCCGAGCGGCCACGGCACGGGCGCGAAGCTCAGCCGCGCCAGCACCACCAGCACCATCACCATGACACCCCCTTCCAGCGCCGCGTCGTGCCCGCCGCTGCCGCCGCGGAGCTCGACCATGCGGTCGGCAGCGCGGCCGACGGACGAGTTTGCCGACAACAACCCGTTCAAGGGGCGTTAGGGTTGGTGAAGCTGTCGGCGATCTATACTTGTATTACTCTTTATGTGCTTGTGTATCTGGGTTCCTCTTGTACCGTACTTTGCTCTGGATGCGAGCTGTCTAGATTCCACTTTGATGATTGATGCTGCTTTGACAATGTGCGCGTGTTACGGAGACGAGTACTCTGATAGATGGAGTGAGCATCATTTAGTACTCGTAATAGAAACTCGGTAAGTCAAATAGAGGAGTGAGTCGTGATAGAGGAGTCGTGATAGAGGAGTCGTGATAGAGGAGTCGTGATAGATTGAGGAATCTCTATTATACGTTCAATCCTCCGAATAGATAGAGTACGTCCACAGTGCGCACTGCCCCACGCCCGGCAGTTACGCAGCGCTAACCAGAGCTGGCCGCTAGAAGACGCGTCTGCCCCTCTGTCGCGTTCCGTGACTTCTCGACGTCGGCTTGCATCTCATGGAACATCACGACCTCGGACACTGCCCGCCTCAACCTGCTGCGCACGTACGATGCCTCTCTGACACTGTCTGCGCCTGGACATTCTCGCGGCGACAGCCACCCCATGTGCCGCCTCGAGCTGTGCGGTTGGCTCATTCTCCTCTTCCACGACATCGAGGACCGACTCCGGCCGAAGATGTATGTTCTGCGCGTCCCGGCGCAACCAGCAGTTCGACTCTGGGCTCTCCTACTGACCCGCAACCAGCAGTTCCTACTGACTCTGGGCTCTCCTACTGACACACGTGCTAGCCGCCGTCATGCTGCACGAACTCCTCCTCTCGCTCTCGGGCCACCCGTCGCCGCTGCTCCGGCCCGGCCAGCCGCCCAGCGCCGACCACCCCGTCCTCGCCGCCACGCTCTCGCCGCCTGAGCGCGCTCTGCTCGCCGACATGGCCCGTCTCAGCGACCTGCACATGCGCCTCCGCGCCCACTGCGCACACATTGCCGCCCAGCAGCAGTCGGTGGTGTGCCGCGCCGTCGGCGCCGCCATCGAGTCGGTCCACCTCGCCGCGTTCCAGCGCGCCATCCTCGCCGCCGAGGCCACCGTGCTGCGCCGCGACCCCGCGCTCGTCGGCGCATACGACATCGTGCCGCTGACGGCCGTGACCACCACGTTTGCCGGTTGGCCCCGCCGGCTCGACTGGCTGTGGAGCCTGGCTCAGTTCATCCTGCCGGCCGCCGCACCGTCCACGGCTACGACGTCGTCCCGCCCGCCGACCACCGGCACACAGCTCATCGACCACATACGCAGTGAGCTGCAGACGGGCTACGAGGACATTGAGGCCATTGCGCGCAGCCTCGTGCGCGTTGCCGAGATCGCCTGGCTCAAGCAGGTGTCGGCGTGGATTCTGTACGGGCGCCTGCCGAGCTTTGGCAGCGCCGACTTCTTCGTGGCCGCGCAGCAGCAGCCGCCGCCCGAGGGGGACGGCAGCGCCGTGACCGAGTACGTGTGTGTGCCGCAGAACCTGCCGTCCTTTGTGGCAGCATCCACGGCCGCGTCCATGCTGGCCATCGGGCGGTCGCTCGTGCACATCCGCGCTGCGGGCGGCGCCATGCGCTCCATCGCGGGCACGAGCAGCTACGAGCAGCACCTGGCCGGCCAGCTGCAGGCTCTGGCGCAGCTCACGCACCCGCTGGACGGCACCGCCTTTGCGCGCACCATTGCGCGCGTGCGCGCGGTGCTGTCGCGCACGGCGCTGCGGCGGCTGCTGCCGCCGGCCAAGGTCGTCGAGATGCTGCAGCTGCTGCGCGACTTTTTTCTGCTCGGCCGCGGCGCCTTTGCCATGGCGCTGGTCGAGCAGGCGGACGAGGCGATGCGCAGCCGCTGGCAACGGGCCGGCCACCTGCTGTCCGACGTCCGCACCGCCAGCGGCCTGCGCAACATGAACGCCACCATGGTCAAGGACGGCGAGGTGGCGGCCGTGCTGGCGCGCACGTGGGCCGCGCTCGGCGCGATGCGTGCCGGCGGCCGCCACGCCAACGTCGACGAGGAGGACGAGGACGAGGGCCTCGAGCGGGCGCGCGGCATGCTGCGCCTGGTGCTGCAGCGGTCGCCGAGCGGCGCGGCCGCTGGCGCCGCCGCGTCGGCTGCGGACGACGGCGACGCGGCCGCACGGCTGCTGACACCCGGGCCGCCGCAGCGCGCCGCCGTCGCCGACACGCCCTTCCGCAACCTGCTCTTTGCCGTGCCGGTCGTGCTGTCGCTGCGCGTGCCGTACCCGCTCGACCTCGTGCTCGGCCCGGCCGACCTGCAGGCCTACACGGCCGTGCACGCCTACCTGCTGTCCATCCGCCGCGCCCACATCCGGCTCACGAGCCTCTGGAAGCTCTCGTCGCTGCGCCGCCACCACCCGGCGCCGCCGATGGCCGGCAGCCGCGCCAGCCACCCGGCGCACGTGCGCATGCTGCGGGCGCGCTACACGACGCGGGCGAACGCGCTGCGCCGCGTCTGGGCGACGAGCAGCGCGGCCGTCTTCTTTCTGGCCGAGGTGGAGGGCTACCTGCAGGCCGAGGTCGTGGTCGAGCTCTGGGACGGGTTCCAGCGGTGGCTGACGACGGGCCGCGATGCGGACGCCGCGGGCGGCCAGCGCCAGCCCGGCGGCGGGGACAAGGACGAACGAGCGGACCTGTGGCCAGCGGAAGGGGCGCACTCGGAGCACCCGGATGCCGACGGCGCGGCGTCGCACGACCCGCAGACGCTGGCGACGGCCCATCAGCGGTACCTGCGGCGGCTCGTGCGGCGGCTGCTGCTCGACCGCGCCGGCTGGACGGACGCACTGTACGCGGTGCTCGTGGCCATGGACCAGCTGGTGGCGCTGGTGCAGCGGCTGCAGGCGCTCTGGGCGGCGCTGGACCTCGAGTCCGACGCCGGCGTCGTCGACGCGTTTGTCGACCTGGACCGCGAGCAGCACGACGTCCTGGACGCGCTGGCCGTGGCCGAGCAGGATGTGCGGCGCGGCGTGGGGGCCGCCGTGGCGGTGCTGCGCGACCTGGACCTGGGCGACGACGACGCCGACGACGCCGACGACCGCGACACCGAGGCGGACGGCAGCGCCGACCTCGCCGGGCTGGGCCTGCGGACGCCCGGCGCCTACATTCCGCGGCGCGTCGGCGGGCTCGACCGGCTGCTGACAAAGCTCCACTTTGGCAGCTGGGCGCCGGACGCGGACGAACAGCCAGAGCTGGATATCTACGGGTATGCGTAAGGGCATACGGGCACGAGGGCATGAGGGCGGTGGGAGGCGCATGTACAGAAACATGCTACGCGGAATGACGCGGAATGAGCCGCCAGCAGGACATTGTATATATTTCTGCTTCGCTCACTCCCTGGGAGAAGAGATTCTGGCCTGTACCGTTGACGATTCGTGATACGTGCAGCGCCAGTCTGATCTCTGCACCGATCTACGGCCGTTTGGATGGCATTGGCAACCATCCGAGACCGAGGCGAGTCCTCGTTAGCCCGATGTTGGAGCAGCTTGCGTGTCGGCCTCGTGTAAAGCTGCTGTGAATGCTCCGAGTTCAGTCCGAAAATTCTCAGTCTGAGGAATCTTTATGCGAAACTCGGTATACATTACTGGAACATTAGAAGTGCTTTGACAGAATCCTTGAAGCGAAGACTACTGAAGCCAGGAGGATGTTTTCGTATTCTACTTTGTTGTGTTCGCCCCAGTTGCGGCTTCATATAAGAGTTTCCGAAACTCCATCACAAAGCGTTATTAGCTGAGCTGTTCGTTTTGTTACATTGAGTTACTGAAACAAAAATTATTTGTGTGTATATCTTGATACTATTTGATGCTTACAGTAACTGACGTACGAGTACAAGTAAACCAATAAACAAAACTAATATTGTCTCTCTTTCGTCCACTCCCAGGTTCACTATTACCGGAAAATAAGCTGCGGCAAGAATGCCGCAACAACTGCAAGCAGCAGCCTCCGATTAGCGTCATATGACCACAGTGCTCATTGGTCCGCGCTGAGTCACAGAAGTGTCCGAAAATGTGACGATGATTGTTCCGTCCGCGCACAAGTATGACGGCTTTGGACAGGGAATACAAGCAACAAGGCGCATGATACAAGTACAAGTATGCAGGCGGTGAGGAGACACCATGGCGTAGGGAGCCAGCGCACGCTGTACAAGTAAACTGCCAGAGGACAGACGACGCCTGCCGAGCAAGAACACGTCGACGGGGGCAACGCTGCCGAGCGGAAGATTCCAGCGAGGTCCTCGTGCGCGCACGACTACGGTACAGATTGCGGAGTACCTGCTCGGCCTCGTTCTCGCACAAGCTCGTAAGCAGACAGAGCACGCGACCTGGCGATCTGGCACGCTATTCGTCCAATCGGCCCATGCCAGCGTGCCAATCCGGAGACTCAGCCGTCGTGTTCCCGCTGCTGCGTTCTTGGCCGGCTTGCCTCGAGAATTGACTGGCGGCGGGCGGCGGGCGGCGGGCTGTCTCTGCCTGGCCATGCTCACTGGCTTCGGGAGATTTAGCAGACAAGGTGTGCCTGCGTCGCGTCTCCGGCCTGCGTGTTGCCTTGGCAAACGGCCGTCGCGACAGCTGAGGAAGATGAGGCAGAGGCAACGGATCATGGTCTGCCGGCGGCAACGCGTCTTGGGCCGGCAGCCCCGCATACAAAGTACTCGTTCTTCGTACAGCGAAAACGCAGACGGCGCCGCTGCATGCCGCATGGGCGTCGAGTCCAGGCCCGACAGATGCTACGTCGTATGGATGGAATGCTGCTGGCAAAGGTGCGGCAGTGGAGACGGGTGAGACCAGGGGAAGCACAGTGTGCAGAAGGCCCCTGCGACTCAGCCACGATGACGGCGGCTCCATGCGCGCGTGCCGAAGCGTTGTACCAGTACCAGCGCGCGCTTTGCTCACAGCGTACTTTGCGTGGCCGAGCAAGGCAGCGCGGAGGACGTGTCGGTACCTGTACCTCGCGCTGCTCCATATTGGCTCGAGATACTTGCGCTGCTCCATACGGGCTCGAGATACTCCGTATGCAACGCGGGATCGCGTCGTGTCTCGGCTGCGAATGCGGTGCCGGAGAACTGGAGCAGGAGGCGGGCAGAGCGCCGTGACAGCCGTCGCGTCTCTACCGCTGCCGCTTACTCGTACGAGTGCCGTCTCGCAGCCGACGCAGCGGCGCCGAGCACCGTATTTCGCTCCGCCTGTTCGTACAACGAGACGGCCAAAAAGTACTCGACTCGAGCGCCCACTCCGTATTGCAGATCACGATGAGCCGCCCCACTCGCCAGTACAGTGATGGCTCGCACGCATGCACTGGCCCGCCGCGCTCGTCTGCCTGGCGCCGCTTCTTGCTGCCTGGATGCCTGGCTCGCCGACTTTTCTGCCCAGCCGTTGCCTCGCACCTGCCCACCCTGCGCTGTCTGCTCGCCTCCGCTCCTGCCTCGCTTTACCCTGTTTGCTGCTGTTGCCCCTTGCCTTGTCTTCTCCTTCCTCCACTACGACTGCCCTCCCTCCTGATTCTTCAATCCACTCCCTCCCACTTCTCGTCATCTATCCACACGCCCGCCCGTTTGGTCATTTGGTGCAAGACCGCAAACAAGGGTTCCCGGGTTGACGGCCGTCCTGAGGACTCGGAGCACGAAGACCACGGAAGAGCACGCCGCCCGTCTGCCGCTGCACAAGTCTTGACGCCGACCGAACCGCCACGGCGTTTCCCGACTTCCTTGCCGCCGTCGACGCCGTCGACGCCAGTTCGGCCCGTTTCCCTTGTTTTTTCGGGGTTTCGTTTTCCTCTTCGTTGTCCGTTGTCCGTTTTCCGTTTTCCGTTTTCCTTTCTTTTTTCCCTTCGCTTCGACTTCGCGTGCCATCGCCACGCCATCGCCACGCCATCGCCACACGCCACTCTCTCCTCCGAGCCATCGACGTCCGCCATCACGACCGGCCCATCGAGCTGCCTCCCGAGCCCCTGCTCGGCCGTCCGAGCCACCGCCTTCGCGCTGTCCGGTGCCGTGTCGTCCCGCGTCGTTCCGCGTCGTTCCGCTTCTCCCGCATCCTCGCTGCCATCCGCTGCCGTTCCGCATCATGTCGAACGGTCTCTCCTTCGGGAATGTCAATGGCCTGCGGCGCGGCTTCACCCAGCACACCAACGCCCAGCCGAACAAACCACAGCCGCCACCTATCCCTCAGCACTCGCCCTACGCCAGCTTCCATCCTGGCCCACAGGCGCCATCGCCATATGCCCACGCGCACCACCTGTTCCCCAACTCCGCTCCGCCACCGCTCCAGGGCGTCCCGGGCCTCCAGAATGCCGGTGCGCGTCCGTCACCGCCGCAGGTCGCTGCCACCGTGCCGCGGAACCGCCAGATTCAGCAGCCCGGCGTCGCATACCTCACCCAGGCCCTCAACCAGCAGTCCATGGCCCACCAGGTTCAGCAGAACGACGCCGGCCTGCTCGGCCCCCAGCGACAGCCGCCACCGCAGCACCCTCAACACCCTCAGCACCCACATCATCCGCAGATGTCACAGCATCAGCAGCACCAGCACCAGCAGCACCAGCAGCACCAACAGCACCAACAACACCAGCAGCACCAGCAGCATCAGCTGCAGCACCAGCAGCACCAGCAGCACCCGCAACACCTTCAGCACCAACACCCGCAGCACCCTCAACATGCGCAGCACCAGCAGCACCAGCAACACCAGACGCACCCGCAGCATTCGCAACACCCGCAGCACACACAGCACCAACAGCACCAGGTGCTCCCACAGCTGCCACATGCGCAGGCACCACCGTCTAGCCTGCAAGCACAGTCACTAGCCCAGCCTCTCTCGCAGCCGCTATCGCAGTCTCTTGCGCAGCCTCTTGCGCAGCCTCTGTCGCAGTCGCTATCGCAGCCGCTATCGCAACCTCTGTCCCAGCCAATGTCCCAGCCCATGTCGCAATCACCCATCACGGCATCGCAGGGCCTCCAGCAGAAGGTCCAACAGGCACAACATCAGGTTCAGCAGCAGATGCCACCCATCCATCAGATTCAGCAGATTCAGCAAACGCAGCAGGCTCAGCAGGCCCAGCAGGTGCACACCATGCACCAGGTTCAGCAAGCCCAAAAAGCCCAGAAAGTGCAGGCACAGCAAGCCCAGAAAGCCCAGCAGGCCCAGCAGGCGCAACAGGCGCAACAAGCTCAACAGGCTCAGCAGGCTCAACAAGCACAAGCTCAACAGGCCCAACAGGCCCAGCAGGCTCAACAGGCCCAGCAGGCCCAGCAGGCTCTACAGGCCCAGCAGGCCCAACAAGCGCAGCACGCTCAGCAAGCGCAACAAGCTCAGCAGGTTCAGGCCCAGCAAGCGCAACAGGTCCAGCAGCTGCAGATTCAAAAGTCTGGCCAAGTACATCAACAAGCCCCGCAGCCGTCGCCCACGCCGCCACCGAAACGCGAAGCACCGTCACAGGAGGACCAAATCGAAGATGAAATGGAAGTCGAGAGCCAGTCGAACGAGACCGGTGAGGGCCAGGAGGACAAGAATGCGGATTCCCAACAACCGTTTGTGCCCAGACAGCCAATGGGAGCACTAATGTCCGCGCCGCCCGAGGGAGGTAGCTTTCCTACGCTCGAGGCCGTGCACAAGTTTGTGCTTGCATACTGCACGTCTGTGGGCTACGCTGTTGTGATTGGCCGCTCCAAGAAAACCGTGCCGGGACTTAAGAAGGTCTTGTTCGTGTGCGATCGCGCTGGCAAGCCGCCGAAGCGGGTGAGCCCAGAACAGCGCAAACGGAAAACGTCATCGCGCAAATGCGACTGTCAGTTTGGCTTTTTCGCCATTGAACAACGGACACAGTGGACTGTGCGGTACCGACCTGCGCCACAGCATCTCGAACACAACCACGGGCCCAGCGAAAGCCCCGTGCTGCACCCTGCCGCCCGCAAGCTGGATAGCCGCATGGTGGCGGCTGTCAAGGCCCTCAAAGACGACGGTATGTACCTCATCCCTTACTGTATTTGGCAGTATAGTTGTTGGGTGTTCTAACGCCGCCATAGGTGTCGGTGTGGGCCAAACGCTCGAAATTCTGCAGACTGAGAACCCTCACGTGCCGTTACTGCCGCGCGACATCTACAACGCACGTGCTGCCATCACGCGCAACCCCCAAAAGGTGGCCTCGGGCATTGCAGAAAACCGCCCGGCCATCTACAGCAAACCGCAGCCTACTGCCGAAGAGCGCATACGGGCTGATCTGCGCCGCGAGCTGGCAAAGGCGCGGGAGGAGTTTGCCAAAATGGACGAAGAGAGGCAGAAGGAAATAGATCTGCTCAAGCAAAAGTTGCAGGAGAAGGACCAGGTCATCAAGCAGTTTGAAATGTTTATCGACATTTGCAATCAGAGAGTCATTCTCCAGCGGGAACGACTTTCCGATACGAACGAGGGTGGAGGCGGTGGCAGCAGTGCGGCCTCCTAGCCATGCCAGCCGGGATGGGCCGATTGGGGCCAGGGCCAGAGCCGGAATCAGAGACACCGACTCGGGCACTTTTCGTTCTGATACCTGGCATAGATGCTCGCTTCAAACCTTGCTGAACGGAGGACCGGGCTGGCAAGCTGCGCGGGATACGTCTTGGATATGGAAACAGTTGAGGTCGTTTGGACAACTTAGCATGGCTTCAAGATATGTTATATCGCGCGGGCCGTCCGTTTAACGATGACGACTTAGAGGCAGCCACGATCACGGGCAAAGGCATGGGCCAGAGGAGAGGCGCGGGGTACAAGCTCTTATGACTGGGTTTAGGCGCTATGCATTTGTTTTTCTTTGCGACTATGCTTTATGATGGGCGAGAAAATGGTTGGCGTCTCTGGGAACATGATCAAGAGCTGCGCACCATCACATGGGCCTGTTCTCCTCGGCTCTGGCAATACTTTGCGGTAGGCGAATCCTATGTGTTGGTCGTACTACTCCGTAGGCAGACGGCACGAACATGCTCGTGCTTTGGGCAGACGAGAGATGCTTACGCGTTTGTACTCGTAATACCTGTAAGAATACCTTGAGTTGCGGCAGAATACTCAGCGGTGCTGCCCCTGACGAGCACACAAAGCATCGCGGATCACACCGCATTCGACACGCTAGTCTAGCGGTCCCACGAGCGCTAATTCTCGTTCTCGTTCAGCGGCAGATGGCCGCTGAAATGCAGTGTCGGCTCTGCATACGACGTGTTGCGTCGCGATGGGCGTGGATATGGGCTGCTTCCAAGTCTCGACAACGATGGTTACATAATCAGACATCCCTTTATTCCCTCTGATTCGTCGCTTCGTCGCGTGGCCACGCCACTATGCATGAGGCAGGAGCAGCCCAATCATACGGATGTAGATACCCCACCCTGCCGTCCAAGCCTATTGGGCTGCGGCACAGGGCAGTCGCGACCAGGGGTCCTGTCGCCGTTTGATCGCGCCCCTGCTGATATGGCCAAAGACCCGGAGACTGAACTTCTCCATCCTCGGATCAACGCTTCACCACCTGGGCTGAGGACGCAACTCGGAGCAAACCACACACTACACATCCGCAGATAGCCACTTTGCGACTGTGCTGCTCCGCGCCACCTACGCCCATTCCACGCTCTCTCGGCCGACTCGACTGAGCCTGATCGACGCCACATCCAGCGACGGCGACATACCTGCCTCATCCAACGCGTTCTGTCAAGACAGCCTGGCTTCTTCGTTTGGCCTCGCCACTTCACTCTGCTCCTTTCCTTTCTCGGCGGCACTTTCGACTGTCTTCCACGTTTAATGCACGGCGCACGCCTCTTTTTCATCTGTTGACTTGCTGATACCCCTTTTTCGCCTTTTCGTTCGACAATGTTCCCTGGCCCCACGGCGAGATAGAGAAGCTCTATTTTCCAGGTTTCAGCGAGAACGAAGCTTTTTCCCCCTCCCCTTCCATCTCGGCCGCTGCTATGGAGCTGGTCACCCCGTCTCCCGTAGCCGGCAGCTCCGGCGCTAACGGGCTCGACTCGTCCGCAGCTGCCGCCGGTGCCGGCGCTGCCTCCCCGGCTTCCTATGTCGACCCAGCGCGCGTTGTCGACCATCTGGCCGCCGTTCTCGAGGCGGCCCTGGGCGCCACGCGCGAAGAGCTCGAGGCTCCCGGCAGCCTGCTGTCCCAGTCGCGCTACGCCGACACAGTGCAGCGGTGTTCCCGCTTCGCCCACGAGCCGCAGGTTGTGTCGCTCTACATCCAGAAAGACCAGCTGCCGACGCGCATAGACGAGGCAAAAGGCACGCCGACGACGCCTCTCCACCTGTTCACCGTCGCCTCCGACCTCTCGGCCGAGACGACCACCGTCGCCTTCCTGATCCTGCTCAAGCGGCCGCAGCCGCTCGACCCCAACGTCCCCATCACTTCCCAGGTCCAGATGCTCAACCTGCCCGGGCCCGCCTACCTCTCTGCCACCGCCGGCGAACAAGGCCTGACCACGTCTCCGTTTGAGATCTTGCAACTCTACCTCCACAACGGCCTTGCGCCTTACTTTGACGCGAGCACCAAACCCGCCGCCGGCGCTGCTGTTGTCAACGGCACCAGCCGCGGCCGCGCCGATCTCGAGGCAAAGACCGGCGTGCCCGTCACCAAGAAGCGCTGGACCGAGCTCGAGCTCAGTCTCGCACATCTGCAGCAGAATGTCGAGATTCCCGAGGTCGTGCTGCCGTTCCCGCCCATTGTGCAGAATGCGCTCGACGAAGCCGCGTCCCGCGGCACGCGCCCTTCCTTTGACCAGCTCCCCCCCGGCGTCACCCAGGAAACCTCCCTCCTCAACAGCCTGCAGGCCACGGTCAACACGTGGATCAAATCCATCCAGGTTGTGACGAAAATGACACAGGACCCGACGACCGGCACGGCCAACCAGGAGATCAACTACTGGCTGTCCATGGAGTCCGCGCTGGAGCGCATCGAAGCCCAGCTGCGCGGCGACGGCGTGTCGCTGACCTTGGACATCCTCAAGCACGCCAAGCGTTTCCAGGCCACGGTCAGCTTTGTCGCCGATACGGGCCTGAAAGAGTCGATGGAGCGCGTGCAAAAGTACAACCAGCTGATGCGCGACTTCCCGTTGGACGAGCTGCTCTCAGCGACGGCCCTTGCCAAGGTTGAGGACTCGATCGTGCAGATCTTTGGCCACCTCAACAAGAAGCTACGCATCTGCCCGTACCCCATCCGCCGTGCTCTGGCGCTCGTGGAGTCGATCTCTGGCGATCTGGACGACACCATGCACCGCCTGCTGCCGGGCACGGAGCTGGTCGACCTAGACTACCAGGAATTCAACCGCGTCATGAGCGCCACGAACGACATCTTCCGTGCCTGGGACGACAGCGTCAAGGAGTTTACCAACGTGGCTCGCGAGGTCACGCGTCGCCGCAACGACAAGTTCATTCCCATCAAGATCAACCCGCGCCATGCTCAGCTCCAGGCTCGTCTCAAGTACATCCAGACGTTCCGCGAGAACCACGAGCAGCTGCAGCGAACGATTGTCACCGTCCTGGGCCCGACGGCAACGAACGCCGCCGGTGCCAACGGAGCGGACGGCGCGAACGGCGCAAAGGCCGCCAACGGCGCCAACGGCACCAACGGCGCCAACGGCACCAACGGCACCAACGGCGGTGTCTTTGATGAGACGAGCGACATGGATGCTGTCGAGGAGGTGAAGCAGGCGTGGGAGGCGCTGCGCAACGTCGACCTCCTCGACGTCACACCCGAGGGCACAGCCAAGTGGGCGCGTGCGGAGAACACGTACAACGAGCGCACGGCGCGCGTGGAGAACTCCATTATTGCCCGTCTGCGCGACCGGCTGGCGACGGCCAAGAATGCCAATGAGATGTTCCGCGTCTTCTCCAAGTTCAACGCCCTGTTCGTGCGGCCCAAGATTCGCGGTGCCATTGCCGAGTACCAGACGCAGCTCATCGACAACGTGAAGCAGGCGATTGCCGGCCTCCACGAGCGCTTCAAGCAGCAGTATGGCCACTCCGAGGCCCATGCCATGGCCACTTTGCACGACCTGCCGCCCGTGTCTGGCGCGATCATCTGGGCCAAGCAGATTGAGCGCCAGCTGGACAACTACATGAAGAAGGTGGAAGACGTTCTCGGCGCAGACTGGGCCTTGCACGCCGAAGGCCAGAAGCTGCAGAACGAGAGCATCCAGTTCCGCAAGAAGCTCAAGACCCAGCCCATCTTCGAGGCCTGGGCGCGCGATACGATGCGCCGCGAAGTGTCGATTGCCGGCCGCCTGTTCAGCATCAAGCGGGTCCGGGCGGCCGGCAACAGGCTGGAGCTCGGCGTCAACTTCGACTCCCAGGTCATCGCCCTCTTCAAGGAGACGCGAAACCTGATCTGGCTGAACTACTCGGTGCCGCACTCCGTGAACACCGTGGCCAAGGACGCCAAGCGTGTCTATCCTTTTGCCGTCAGTCTGATGGAGAGTGTCCGTACCTTTTCGCAAACCCTGCGTGCCATCAACGAGATGCCCGAGGTGTCCATGCTGCTCAGCGGCCACCAGAACGAGGTGTACGCCCTGGTGACCAAGGGCATCCCGCTGCGCTGGGAGTCGTTTGTCAACAGCTACGAGGTGCATCTGCGCGGCCTGCCGCATATGCCAAACGGCGGGCCGATTGAGCGTCTGAAGGGTGGCGAGAGCCGCCACGTGCTGTTTGTGCGCGAGATTGCCGCAGCTGTATCACTCCTCCAAAGCAAGACGGCCACGCTGGCCACCTACCACGCTGCCATTCAGAAGTCCCTGGGAGAGCTGGCCACCTGCCCTTACGATGCCTCTGCGTTTGAAATCCGTCTCCGCGCCATCCAAGAGGCCGTCGACCAGCTCAACTTGCAGCAATATGCCAATCTCGGCTACTGGGTGGAGGGAATGAACCGCCAGATCAAAGCCACGCTTCTGACGCGTCTGCAGCATGCGATCCAGGCCTGGATTGAAGCCTTCCAGAGCGATGAAGCAGTGGAGAGCAGCAAACCGAAGCCTGCCTTTGCCGGGCTGTCTGCCACGAACGGCTCGGGTGACCGGCGCAGAACTGTCGCAGCCGAGCCGGCGCACAGCGATGGGCCTACCATGACACAGCTGGTCCACGAGGTGACGATGCGCAACCAGCTGATCTACCTCGATCCGCCCCTGGAGTTTGCTCGTGCCAGTTGGTACCTGCGGCTGCAAGAGTGGCTTGGCGTCGTCTGCAACCTGCGCAAGATCAAGGCCACGAGCTACGAGATGCGCCTGGGCACTACCGTCGTGGAGGACGCTCGGTTCAACGACCTTCCCGCGGAGTGCACGACTGTCCTTTTGCGTGTGCAGATGTCGATTGAGGAGAAGCTCGCGTCCATTGGCGCGTACGTCGATGAGTGGCTGCGATTCCAGTCACTCTGGGACCTGCAGTCGGAGAAGGTCTATGACCTGCTTGGCGACCGCCTTGCCCGCTGGCTGCAGCTGCTGCAGGAAATTCGCAAGACCCGCCAGACCTTTGACACCACAGAGGTGAGCCGTTCGTTTGGCCACATTACCATCGACTACGACCAGGTCCAGACCAAGGTGAACGCCAAGTACGACCAGTGGCAGCACGATATCCTGCTCAAGTTTGCGGGCCGCCTCGGCAGCCGCATGCGCGAGGTGTACGCCGAGATCGAGAAGGCCCGCACGGATCTAGAGGCCCAGAGCCTCGAGGTCAACTCCACGGCCCATGCTGTCCAGTTCATCACCATCGTCCAGGCGTGCAAGCGTCACGTCAAGGTGTGGGCCCCCGAGATCGAGACCTTCCGGCAGGGCGAGTCGACACTCGTGCGCCAGCGCTACCAATTTCCCAATGACTGGCTGCACGCGCAGCAGGTCGATCACGAATGGAACTCGCTCAATGAGCTGCTCAGCCGCAAGGCCAAGATTGTGCAGGACCAGACCGACGCTCTGCGGGCCAAGATCATTGCCGAGGACAAGATTGTCGTCGACAAGATTGCCGAGATCGCGCTCCAGTGGAACGAGGAGAAGCCGGTGTCGGGCACCATTTCGCCGGATGTCGCCACTGCCACGCTCACGTCTTTCGAGCAGCGCATCACTGCTCTGCAGGAGGAGGCCAGCCTCGTGGCCAAGGCGAAGGAGGCGCTTGATCTGCCGTCGTCCATGGAGACATCACTCGGCAGTATCCTGGAGGAAGTGCACGACTTCAAGTCTGTCTGGGCTTCGCTGTCGCTGATCTGGAAGAGCCTGAACGAGCAGCGCGAGATGCTGTGGAACAGCGTGCAGCCGCGCAAGGTCCGCTCAGCCATGGACAACCTCATCAAGATGACCCGCGACATGCCTAGCCGCATGCGCCAGTATGCCGCGTTTGAGCACATCCAGACGATCCTGAAGACGCACGTGCGTGTCAACCCGCTGCTCAGCGATCTCAAGTCCGAGGCTGTCCGTGACCGTCACTGGACCAAGATCTACAAGCAGATTCGCCCCGGGAAGCGCTACTCACCCGTATCTATGACGCTGGGCGATGTGTGGGACCTGAATCTTGTGGCCACCGAAGGCATCATCAAGGACATTATTGCGCAGGCACAGGGCGAGATGGCGCTGGAAGAGTTCCTCAAGCAGGTTCGCGAGACCTGGACAAGCTACAATCTGGAGCTGGTCAACTACCAGAACAAGTGCCGTCTGATTCGCGGCTGGGATGACCTGTTTGCCAAGTGCAGCGAGAACCTCAACTCTCTCCAGGCGATGAAGCACTCTCCCTACTACAAGGAATTCGATGAGGAGGCCTCGGCGTGGGAGGACAAGCTGAACCGCGTGCACGTCCTCTTCGATGTCTGGATTGACGTCCAGCGCCAGTGGGTGTACCTTGAGGGTGTCTTCACGGGCAACGCCGATATCAAGCATCTCCTGCCGATTGAGTCCTCGCGCTTCCAGAACATCAACAGCGAGTTCTCCGCGGTCATGAAGAAGGTCTACAAGCAGCCCTACGTGCTGGACGTGCTCAATATTCCCAACGTCCAGAAGTCCCTCGAGCGTCTGGCTGAGCTGCTCAACAAGATCCAGAAGGCTCTCGGCGAGTACCTCGAGAAGGAGCGTGTTTCATTCCCACGCTTCTACTTTGTCGGAGACGAGGACTTGCTGGAGATGATTGGCAACAGCAACGACACCATGCGCATCGCGAAGCACTTCAAGAAGATGTTTGCCGGTCTGTCGGGCCTGGTCATGGACGAGGGCGAAGCGGAGGGCATCATTACCGGCTTTACCTCCAAGGAGGGCGAGGTGGTCCGGCTCAAGCGCAACATCAACCTGATCAAGACGCCTCGCATCAACGACTGGCTCGCTCTTCTGGAGAGCGGCATGAAGCTGACCTTGGCCGAACTGTTGGCCGACGCTATCGCTGCCTTCTCGCCCATCTTCTCGGCCGAGTCCATCGACCAGCAGGCACTCAAAGACTTCCTCGAGAATTTCCCCAGCCAGATCGTGGTGCTGGCAACGCAGGTCGTGTGGACGTCGGCTGTCGACCAGGCGCTCGCCGGCGGTCCTGCGGCGGCGGCGTCGACCCTCCAGGCGCTCTTTGAGCGGGAAGTCCAGGTCCTGCGCGTGCTCGCCTCCACAGTCCTGGGCGATCTTCACGTGCTGTTGCGCAAGAAGTGTGAACAGCTGATAACGGAGTGCGTTCACCAGCGCGACCTGATTGAGAAGCTCATCCACGTCGGGGCCAACTCTCCTACGCACTATCTGTGGCTGCTGCAGATGCGCTATGTCTATGCCAGCGAGGGCGAGCCGCTGCAGCGCCTGAGCATCAAGATGGCGAACGCAACCCTGCAGTACGGCTTCGAGTATCTCGGTGTTCCGGATCGCCTGGTCCGCACACCGCTGACAGACCGTTGCTTCCTCACCCTGACACAAGCGCTCTGCCAGCGCCTCGGCGGCTCGCCATACGGCCCCGCTGGCACGGGCAAAACGGAGTCCGTCAAGGCGCTTGGCGTGGAGCTGGGCCGCTTCACGCTCGTCTTCTGCTGTGACGATACGTTTGATTTCCAGGCGATGGGCCGCATCTTCCTTGGTATTTGCCAGGTCGGCGCCTGGGGCTGCTTCGACGAGTTCAACCGTCTGGAGGAGCGGATTCTCTCGGCCGTCTCGCAGCAGATTCAGAACATCCAGCTCGGCCTCAAGCAGGGCGCCGAGGACGACAAGGCACAGATCGAGCTGGTTGGGCGCCAGCTGCGCGTCAACGCCAACACGGGCATCTTCATCACCATGAACCCGGGCTACGCTGGCCGTTCCAACCTGCCAGACAACCTGAAGAAGCTCTTCCGCAGTGTGGCCATGTCCAAGCCCGACAAGGAGCTGATTGCCGAGGTGATGCTGTACTCGCAGGGCTTCAACGAGGCCAAGACGCTCTCGAAGCAGACGGTGCCGTTCTTCGACCATTGTGCTGCGAAGCTGTCGAAGCAGGCCCATTACGACTTTGGTCTTCGCGCGCTGAAGAGCGTGCTCGTCAGCTCTGGTGGCCTCAAGCGTGCCCGTATCCTCGCGATCAACAGCGTGGCCGAAGGCGACAGGGTGGACGTCGTCGAGCCCGAGATTATCGTGCAGAGCATCCGCGAGACCATTGCACCCAAGCTGATCAAGCCCGATGTCGAGATCCTGACGGACATTGAGTCCAGCTGCTTCCCCGGGGTACAATACGTGCCGGCGAACCTAGATGCCCTGGAGGATGCCATTCGGCGGATTGCCGCGGAGCGCCAGCTCGTGGTCAACGAGACGTGGCTGACAAAGGTGTTGCAGCTGTACCAGATCCAGGGCATCCACCACGGCGTGATGATGGTGGGCAGTTCGGGTTCGGGCAAGTCGGCGGCCTGGCGTCTGCTGCTGGACGCCATGCAGCAGGTCGAGAAGGTCGAGGGCGTGTCGCATGTCATTGACTCCAAGGTCATGTCCAAGGAGGCGCTCTACGGCAACCTCGACGCGACGACGCGTGAGTGGACGGACGGTCTGTTTACGAGCATTCTGCGGAAGATCGTGGACAATCTCCGTGGCGAGGACACGAAGCGCCACTGGATTGTGTTTGACGGCGACGTGGACCCCGAGTGGGTGGAGAACCTGAACAGTGTTCTCGACGACAACAAGCTGCTCACGCTGCCCAACGGCGAGCGTCTGAACTTGCCGTCCAACGTCCGGATCATGTTCGAGGTGGAGAACCTCAAGTACGCCACGCTGGCCACCGTTTCTCGCTGCGGTATGGTGTGGTTCAGCGAAGACACCGTGACGCCGGCGATGGTGGTGTCCAACTACCTGGGCAAGCTGGCGGCCGTCGCGTTTGAGGACCTGGACGAGGACGCCGTGGCCACGGGCCAGTCCGCGGCCAAGGCCCTGGCCGTGCAGGTGCAGGCGGCCGACCTGCTCCGCACATACCTGACCAACGACAACCTCATCTTTGAAGCGCTGCGGAGCGCCGAGTCCTACCGCCACATCATGGACTTTACCACCGCACGTGTGCTCAACACGCTCTTCTCGCTGCTCAACAAGGCTGTGCGGAACATGATCGAGTACAACGCGCAGCATAGCGACTTCCCGATGGACCCCGAGCAGGTCGAGGCCTACCTGGCCAAGAAGCTGCTGCTCGCGCTGGTGTGGGCGCTCACGGGCGACTGTCCGCTGGACGACCGCAAGTCCTTTGGCGATGCCCTCGTGGGGCTGGCCGGCTTTGGTTCGCCGCCGCTGGACGGCGGCTCGAGCTCGCTCATCGACTACGACGTGTCGCTGCCGCGTGCCGAGTGGACGCCGTGGCAGGGCCAGGTGCCGTCGATCGAGGTCAACACGCACTCGGTCACGCAGACGGACGTGGTCATCCCCACGCTCGACACGGTGCGCCACGAGGACGTGCTGTACTCGTGGCTCGCGGAGCACAAGCCGCTCCTGCTGTGCGGCCCGCCCGGCTCCGGCAAGACGATGACGCTCTTCAGCGCGCTGCGCAAGCTGCCCAACATGGAGGTGGTGGGCCTCAACTTTTCGAGCGCGACGACGCCCGACCTGCTCATCAAGAGCTTCGAGCAGTACTGCGAGTACAAGAAGACGCTGAACGGCGTGATGCTGTCGCCGACGCAGATCGGCCGCTGGCTCGTCGTCTTCTGCGACGAGATCAACCTGCCGGCGCCCGACAAGTACGGCACGCAGCGGGCGATCTCGTTCCTGCGCCAGCTGGTCGAGCACAACGGTTTCTGGCGCACGTCGGACAAGTCCTGGGTGACGCTCGACCGCATCCAGTTCGTCGGCGCCTGCAACCCGCCCACGGACGCGGGACGCACGCCGCTGGGCGCGCGGTTCCTGCGCCATGCGCCGCTCATCATGGTCGACTATCCCGGCGAGCTGTCGCTGCACCAGATCTACGGCACCTTCAACACGGCGGTGCTCAAGATCATTCCGTCGCTCCGCGGCTATGCCGATGCGCTGACGCAGGCCATGGTGCGGTTCTATCTCGAGTCGCAGCGCCGCTTTACGCCCCAGATCCAGCCGCACTACGTCTACAGTCCGCGCGAGCTGACGCGCTGGGTGCGCGGCGTGTACGAGGCCATCAAGCCACTGGAGACGCTGTCGGTCGAGGGCCTGATCCGCATCTGGGCGCACGAGGCGCTGCGCCTGTTCCAGGACCGTCTTGTCGCCGAGGACGAGCGCCAGTGGACGGACGATGCGGTGCGGCGCATCGCGGTCGAGCTGTTTCCCAACATTGACGAAGAAAAGGCGCTCGGCGGCCCGATCCTCTTCTCCAACTGGCTGTCGAAGAACTACGTGCCGGTCGATCGGGAACAGCTGCGCGAGTTTGTCAAGGCGCGTCTCAAGACGTTCTGCGAGGAGGAGGTGGACGTGCCGCTGATCCTCTTCAACGACGTGCTGGAACATGTCCTGCGGATCGACCGTGTGTTCCGCCAGCCGCAAGGCCATCTCATTCTCATTGGCGTCAGTGGTAGTGGCAAGACGACTCTGTCCCGGTTCGTGGCGTGGATGAACGGCCTCAAGGTGTTCCAGATCAAGGTCCACGGCAAGTACTCCTCGGAGGATTTCGACGAGGACCTCCGCGAGGTCCTGCGGCGCTCTGGCTGCAAGGGCGAGAAGATTTGCTTCATCATGGACGAGGCGAACGTGCTGGACTCGGGTTTCCTGGAGCGGATGAACACGCTACTGGCCAACGCGGAGGTGCCCGGTCTGTTTGAGGGCGACGACCTCGCGGCTCTGATGACGGCCTGCAAGGAGGGGGCGCAGCGGCAGGGCCTGCACCTCGACTCGCAGGAGGAGCTGTACAAGTGGTTCACGGGCCAGATCGTCAAGAACCTGCACGTCGTGTTCACGATGAACCCGCCGGAGGACGGCCTCTCGTCCAAGGCGGCGACCAGTCCGGCGCTCTTCAACCGTTGCGTGCTCAACTGGTTTGGCGACTGGTCCGACCAGGCTCTGTACCAAGTGGGACACGAACTCACATACTCGGTGGACCTGGACCGGCCCAACTTTATTGCACCGGACACGATCCCCGTGGCGTACCGGGGCCTCTCGCTGCCGGCGTCGCACCGGTCGGCCGTGGTCAATGCCATGGTGTACATCCACTACTCGCTGCAGCGGTTCAACGCGAAGCTGCTGAAGCAGCAGGGCAAGGTGACGTTCCTGACGCCGCGGCACTTCCTCGACTTTGTGGCGCAGTACGTGAAGCTGTACAATGAGAAGCGCGAAGATCTGGAGGAGCAGCAGCGCCATCTCAACGTCGGTCTGGAGAAGCTGCGGGACACGGTGGACAAGGTGCGCGACCTGCGCGTCAGCCTGGCGGAGAAGAAGACGCAGCTGGAGCACAAGGATGCCGAGGCCAACGAGAAGCTGCAGCGCATGGTGGCGGACCAGCGCGAAGCGGAGCAGCGCAAGAACACGTCGCTGGAGATCCAGGCGGCGCTCGAGATCCAGGAGGCCGAGGTGGCGACGCGCAAGAAGATTGTGCTGCAGGACCTGGCGCGCGCCGAGCCGGCGGTGGAGGAGGCCAAGGCCAGCGTCAGCAACATCAAGCGGCAGCAGCTGACCGAGGTGCGTGCCATGGCGTCGCCGCCGCAGGGCGTGCGGCTGGCGCTGGACTCGGTGTGCACGCTGCTCGGCCACAAGGTGGCGGACTGGAAGGCGATCCAGTCGGTGGTGCGCCGCGACGACTTTATCGCCAGCATCATCAACTTCAACAACGAGAAGATGATGACCAAGCAGCTGCGGCTGAAGATGCGCAACGATTTCCTGTCGAACCCCGAGTTCACGTTTGAAAAGGTCAACCGGGCCAGCAAGGCGTGCGGACCGCTGGTGCAGTGGGTGGAGGCGCAGGTCAGCTACGCGGAGATTCTCGACCGGGTCGGCCCGCTGCGCGACGAGGTGACGCAGCTGGAGGACCAGGCGCTGGAGACGAAGGCGCAGGCCAAGGCGGTGGAGAACACGATCGGCAGCCTGGAGGCCAGCATCGCGACGTACAAGACGGAGTATGCGGCGCTGATCAGCGAGACGCAGGCGATTAAGTCGGAGATGGCGCGGGTGCAGTTCAAGGTGGACCGCAGCGTGCGGCTGCTGGACAGCCTGTCGTCGGAGCGCGTGCGGTGGGAGGAGGGCAGCCGGTCGTTTGAGACGCAGATCGGCACGCTGGTCGGCGACGTGCTGGTGGCGGCGGCCTTTCTGGCGTACAGCGGGCTCTACGACCAGACGTTCCGCAAGGCGATGATGGACGACTGGCTGCAGCAGCTGCAGCTGTCGGGCGTGCACACGAAGCAGCACAACCCGGTGACGGAGTACCTGTCGACGGCGGACGAGCGGCTGGGCTGGCAGGAGAACAAGCTGCCGGTGGACGACCTGTGCACGGAGAACGCCATCATCCTCAAGCGGTTCAACCGGTACCCGCTCATCATCGACCCGTCGGGGCGGGCGACGGAGTTTCTGCAGCGCGAGTGCCGCGACCGGCGGCTGACGGTGACGAGCTTCCTGGACGACTCGTTTACGAAGCAGCTGGAGAGCGCGCTGCGGTTCGGCAACCCGATCCTGATCCAGGACGCCGAGCACCTGGACCCGGTGCTCAACCACGTGCTGAACAAGGAGTACCAGCGCACGGGCGGGCGGGTGCTGATCGGGCTCGGCAAGCAGCAGATCGACTTCTCGCCGGCGTTCCGGCTGTACCTGTCGACGCGCGACCCGTCGGCGACGTTTGCGCCGGACATCTGCAGCCGCACGACGTTTGTCAACTTCACGGTGACGCAGAGCAGCCTGCAGACGCAGTCGCTCAACGACGTGCTCAAGTCGGAGCGGCCGGACGTGGACGAGCGGCGGACGACGCTGATCAAGCTGCAGGGCGAGTTCAAGGTGCACCTGCGGCAGCTGGAGAAGCGGCTGCTGCAGGCGCTCAACGAGTCGCGCGGCAACATCCTGGACGACGACCACGTGATCGAGACGCTGGAGACGCTCAAGACGGAGGCGGCGGAGATCTCGGCCAAGATGAGCAACACGGAGGGCGTGATGGCGGAGGTGGACGAGATCACGCGGCAGTACGCGGTGGTGGCGCGGTCGTGCAGCGCCGTGTTTGCGGTGCTGGAGCAGCTGCACTACCTCAACCACTTTTACCAGTTCTCGCTGCAGTACTTCCTCGACATCTTCCACTCGGTGCTGCACGGCAACGAGCACCTGGCGGCGGCGGCGGTGGGCGCGGACAACTACGACGCGCGGCGCAGCATCATTGTGCGGGACCTGTTTGTCACGACGTTCCGGCGCACGGCGCTGGGCCTGCTGCAGAAGGACCGCATCGCGCTGGCGATGCTGCTGGTGCAGGCGTCGCCGTACCGCATGGACAAGGGCCTGATCGACGTGCTGCTGGACGACCGTGTGCAGGGCCGGGACGTGTCGTCGGCGGACGCGGCGGAGGCGGCGGCGCGGGCGGAGGCGGTGGCGGAGGCAGTGGCGGTGGCCAAGCGGCTGCCGGCGCTCAAGAACCGCATCGACCGGGTCAGCGAGGCGGAGTGGGCGCGGTTCCTGGACGAGGAGCTGGCGGAGGACCACGTGCCGGCGTCGCTGTGGGAGGGCGAGGCGGCGGGCGGCAGCAGCGGCGCGGAGGCGACGGAGGCGACGGAGGCGACGGAGGCGGGCTACAACAAGGCGCTGCTATCGCTGCTGATGGTCAAGCTGTTCCGGCTGGACCGGTTTGTGCCGGCGGCGGAGCGGTTCACGACGCTGGTGTTCGGCGCGGACCTGTTTGACATTGTGGAGGACCTGGGCGGCACGGTGACGCAGGTGTCGGCGACGCGGCCGATCGCGCTGGTGTCGAGCCCGGGCTTCGACGCGTCGTACAAGGTGGACAACCTGGCGGAGCGGACGGGCGTGCGGCTGTCGCACATTGCCATGGGCTCGGCGGAGGGGCTGGCGAGCGCGGACAAGGCGGTCAGCAGCGCGGCGCAGACGGGGGCGTGGGTGCTGGTCAAGAACGTGCACCTGGCGCCGACGTGGCTGCAGGCGATCGAGAAGCGCATGGAGACGCTGCACCCGCACGGCGACTTCCGGCTGTTCCTCTCGATGGAGGCGAGCCCGCGGATCCCGGTCAACCTGCTGCGGGCGTCGCGCGTGCTGATGTACGAGCAGCCGGCGGGCGTGCGGGCCAACATGAAGGACTCGCTGACGTCGCTGGCGACGCGGTCGGCGCTGCCGCCGGTCGAGCGCACGCGGCTGTACCTGCTGCTGTCGTTTCTGCACGCGGTGGTGCAGGAGCGGCTGCGGTACGCGCCGAACCTGGGCTGGAAGGGCTTCTGGGAGTTCAACGACAGCGACTACGAGTGCTCGGCCTTTGTGGTCGACACGTGGATCGCGACGGTGGCCGGCACGCGCTCCAACATTGCGCCGCAGAACATCCCGTGGGACATGATCCGCTACCTCGTGACGGAGACGTACGGCGGCAAGATTGACGACGAGGGCGACTTCCGGCTGCTGGCGCAGCTGGTCGCGCGCATCCTGACGCCGGCGGCGTACGACATTGGGCACCGGCTGGTGGAGGGCGGCGACGGCGCAGCCGGCGACAAGGACGCGCTGGTGGTGCCGTCGGGCACGACGCTGCCCGACTGCCTGGCCTGGATCCAGCGGCTGCCCGAGCGCGAGCCGCCGACGTACCTGGGCCTGCCGGCGAACGCGGAGAAGCTGCTGCTGGTGGGCCTGGGCCGCAGCCTCATGCAGAACGTCCAGAAGGTGACGAACCTGCTGGACGAGGGCGAGCAGCTGATGGCGGAGGCATGAGTGGAGGCGTGCAGCCTGTAGGCGCACTTTGTTTTGCAGATCTTTGTCTGTTGGCTTTGATATGTTGGCTTTGATCTGTTGCCTTTGATCTGTTGCCTTTTATTGTACTGTTTCTCGTTCTGTATTTTTCGGCAACTATCGTGCCCTGCATATCCAGTGGAGTACGCGGAATTACAGCGTTCATATTGTAGGCGCCTGTAGGAATATGTGATCGGTTCACCTCTACGAGCACTGTCTATGGCACTGTATCCTATACTGGACACCTGGCCATGGCCCCATAAGAGGACAGCCCTGGCCCTTTGTATAAGAGTTATTATCAAAACTTGCTCTTTGAATTTATCTTTTGCGATCACGTGTCTGCCTCTGACCGTTGAGCCCCCATCTTCAACACTAGCCTTCTTCACAGCGCCAGCACTGGCACGCCGTGATCATGTCCTAGAGAGCGCATCTAGTAGCCAAGTGTGGCGACCTTGTGCGCCTCAAGCTACGGCGATGGCGGCCACAAGCGCGTCCATGGCCGAGCCGTGGGTGGCGGCGTTGGGTGCGCGGCCGGCGTCGAAGGGGCCGGACCAGACGAGGCCCAGCTGGTTGGTGGCCGGGTCGCGGTCGCGCGCCCAGACGGAGTCGGCGTTCTGCAGGATGTAGGCGCGGAAGTAGGCGCGGTCGTCGGCCGCGAGCGCGGCGTCGCAGAGGTAGTGCAGGTTGCGGAGAAAGACGCCTGTCGGGAGTGGTCAGCGGTCAGCGGTCGGTAGCGGTCGGTCAGCAGTCGGTCAGCGAGGACGAACACGCACCCTTGAACGTGGGCCCGTCGGCACCGCAGTCGCCGCCGTCGGCCTCGCAGGGCTCGTGCAGGACGCCGTCGACGGAGAGGGCGGCGATGGCGGCGCGGGCGATGGCGACGGCGGCCGGCAGCAGGGACGGATCGGCGCCGGCCTGGGCGCGCTGCAGCTCGACGAGGCCGCCGAGCACGACGCCCTGGTTGTAGGACCAGACGGTGCCGCCGTTGCTGTAGCAGGAGCCGTTGGCGATGACGAGGCCGTCGTCGACGGTGCCGGCGCGGCTGATCATGCCGCTGCGGCGGAACCAGGACCACTGGGCGGCGGCGACGGCGGCGTAGCGGGCGCGGGCGGCGGCGGCGGCGGCGCGGTTGGCCAGGGCGGCGGCGACGGCGAGGTAGAGCTCGTTGGCGACGGCGTTCTTGTAGGTGGCGTCCTTGCTCCACCAGATGCCGCCGCCGCACACGGCGCCGGCGCCGGCCGCGCCGGCCTCCATGTCGGCGAAGACGGCCGTGGCCGTGGCCAGGTAGGCCGCCTCGCCCGTGGCGTCGTAGGCGTGCAGCCACGCGAGCGCCCACCAGCCCTCGTCGTCGTAGTAGTTGTTGAGGAAGGGCGTGGAAGCAGCCCCGGAAGAGGCCCCAGAACCGCCGGACGCGGCCGCCCGCGTGTACGCCGAGTGCACCAGGCCCGCGCCGTCCACGCGCTTGGCCGCCACCATCGCCGCTCCCGCCGCCGCCGTCGCGTGCGTGTGCGCCAGCACGTCCGCGAGCTGCAGCCGCGCCGCGTCCGCCGCGTCCAGCCGCGCCAGGTCCGCCAGCGTCGTCACCAGGTTCGCGCTGTTCCACCAGCCCGTCGTGTTCCACAGCCCGCTGCCGGCGTCGTACCACGCCTGCAGCGTCGCCGCCGCCGCCGCCGCGCGCGCCGCGTACGGCCCGCCGCCGCGCGGCGACAGCGGCGGCGGACGGCCGCACGAGAGCGACGAGAACGAGAACGGGAGCGTCCGGAGAGCGACCAGCGAGAGCCGGCGCACGGCGCCCCGCCCGCACAGCGCCAGCGCCATCACGGCCGCCAGTCCGCAGACGCCCAAGACGCAGAGCACCGACCGCCTTCCGCGGCCATCCCGGCCGCCGGTCGCCTCCTTTCGGCGCTTTGCCGGCCACTCCCTGTCGTCTTTCGCGACGGGCAGCGCCAGGCCGTTCCCACACTGTGCTCTGGGCCGGCCGCCGGCCATACTCGCAGGCATCGGTCTACGTTATATCCGGTATCGCTGTCAAAGTAGAATTGCAAACTCATAGAGTAGAAGTAGATGCACCAGGGCTCGTCGACTGTCTGGGGTTGTACAAACGGAGTACCGAACGATACCATACGATACCCCATTCTCCACTTTACAACGGCCGCTAGGCTGCAGCCGCGTGCACGTGACCACATGCGTACCCACATCCCCACCAAATGACATCTGCGAGTATTACGTACGGAGTAGGGACCACGACACGTGACATCAAACTCCACTCTACTGTAGACAACAGTACTATCATCGACACCCTGCCGCTCCTCCGTCAAAACGTGTCGTCCAGAATGTTGGCGCTCATCTTGACCATGGTCGGACTGTACTCGGACGGGTTGTCCACATCCTCGCCGGCCGTGAACAGGATGTCCTCGACGATGCGCTTGCTCGCCTCACGCGCTGTTCGTCAGCAGAAAAGGACAGGAAAAGCGAGGAGCGAAGAGCGAGGAGGGAAACGTACCCGGCGTCTGCAGCAGCTTCGACGGCGGCAGCGCAAAGCTGATCGTCTTGGGCGGGCTCATGCCGCCGTAGAGGCCGTCGGCCTCGTCGTCGCTGCTCTCCCACGTGATCTCGTCGGCGGCCGCGCGCCGCGCCGGCCCGTCCGCGCGGGCGCCGAACAGGCTCTGCGCGATGCCGCCGATCGGCTGCTGCGCGCTGTCCATGCGGTCCAGGCTGTCGAGCGCAAAGTCGTGCACCCGGCTGCGCGCCGGCGTCTGCACGCTGACGCCCGGCGTGCGCGGGCCCGCCGCCGCCGCCGTGAGCTTGCTGCGGTACGCCGCGCGCACCGGCGACAGAAAGGCCGCGCTGCGCAGCTGCGGCACGGCCATCTCGGGCGACGACGTGGGCGAGTCCCAGGCGGCGGCGGAAGCCGCGGGAGCCGCCACCGCTGCGCCGGACGGCCCCGTCGGCAGCCGCGGCCGCAGCGGCGAGATGCCGCGCGGCGCCTTGTGCGGCGTCGACTGGATGCGGTAGTTCTTGTCCAGCACCCGGTGCATCAGCGGGTCCTGCTGCCGCCGTGCCGCCGCCCGCTCCTCCTCGCGCGCCGCCTGCTGCCGCTCGCCCGGCGACGGCCGCGGCGTCATCGACATGGCCGGCAGCCGCGCCGTGCGCTGCGCCAGCAGGATCGAGTCCGCCGTCGACGAGCCGTCGTCCGAGGCCGCGCCGTCCGAGGCCGCCGGCCCCATCAGCGTGCTGTCCTCGTCCGCGCCCGCGCCGCCCTTCATCGCCCGCCGCAGCGCCTCGTACGGCGACTCCATGTCCGCCATCTGCGGCCGCGCCGTCTTGGACGCGCGGCGCGGCGTGCTGCCCGCCAGGTCGCCGTCGCCGTCCGACAGCACCGACTCGTCGCCGCGGTCCGCCCCGTCGTCGCCGGGCTGCGCCGTCAGGTCCGTCGACGTCTCGTCGTGCGTCGCCGTCGTCTCCTCGCCGGCCGCCGTGCTCTCGTCGTGGGCCGCCAGCTCCTCGTAGCCGGACAGCGAGACGTTGGCCGCCGCCTCAAAGAACTGCTTCCAGAACTGCGCGCGTCAGTGCCAGCCACGCCACGCGCGCGCGCACTCCACACCCGGTGCCTACCTTGGACGCATCCCACACGGCGCGGCAGTTCTCGCCGTACTGCTCCACCACCGGCAGGATGCTCGTCGTCACGATGCGGTGCGCCCGGCTGAAGTTGCGGTCGATCTCCTGCAGCGTCAGCGTGATCGACTGCTCCAGCTTCTCGAGCTCTTCCGTCGTCGACAGCTGCCGCTGCGCCAGCGAGCCGCTCGCCCGGTTCATCTTGCTCGCAGGGTCGGATGTGAGGGGCTTCGTATGCGTGATCGGTGATGCTCTTCGCTCTTCCATTAGCCGGACGCGTCTCCACGCGTAGATTCGTGGGGGGGTCACGTGTGCGTTAGTACAAAGTACGGAGTACTCGCCGTTCGTTTGCGCATCATCGCAACTCTCCACGCGCCGCACACAACCTGCCTCTTGTCGCCCAAACACAATGGTAGGACACTCTGCGTCTGCTACTGCGCTCCACCGCTAACCCTGCAGCCTCCCAAGCGCAAAGCACCCGCATCCGCCGCGACCGCCCCCAAGGCGGCGCGGCCCTCCAAGCTGGCCAAGGAGCACAACATCACCGCCCAGGAGGAAGCCGAGATCCGCGAGGCCTTCAGCCTCTTCGCCGAGCCCATGGACGGCGAGAAGCTCGGCGTCCTGCCCATCGGCGACCTGCGCCGCGCCATGGTCGCCCTCGGCATCCCCCCGAGCAGCCCGGACGAGCTGGCCGAGTTCGTGTCCATCCTCGACCCCGACGACGAGGGCTTCGCGCCCTACGCCCCCTTTGTCGCCATCTGCGCCCTCAAGCTGCACGCCCGGCTGCAGACCTCCGACGCCCACGTCCAGGAGGTCGACGAGGCCTTCCGTCTCTTCACCGCCGGCGGCGCCGCCTCCAACGTCATCACCACCGCCCACCTGCGCCGCATCGCCGCCATGCTCAAGGAGGACGTCTCCGACGACGTCCTGCGCGACATGATTCTCGAGGCCAACGGCGGCAGCGGCAGCGGCAGCGGCGGCGTCGCCGCCGGCGTCGACCGCGACGCCTTTGAGAGCGTCATGCGGCGCGCCGGCGTCTGGCGATGAATCCATGGCCTGCTCCATCGTTGGTCCGCGACGATCGAGCCCGAGGAGATACGAAATAGCAATCGCAACCGCAGACCGAGCTGCGCAGTGGGTGCGGCTAGCGACACATGCTATTCCGGCACCGCAGCCGACAGATTGCCGGCGACAGATGGCAGATGGCTCGACAGCGTCTCCCTGGCTCACCAATCACAGCCAGGACACACGCATGGACACGTCGGAAATGTGCCTGAGCACTAGCAGCGCAGACGTGCCGCGTGTTGGCCACGCCTACCTTGCTTTTTACGGAGCGGCTCTTGTCGCTACCAGCAGTTTCGTGGCCGCGCCTCAAGGGCATGCTCCAGACATGCACATGCACGCATTTTCTGCAAGGTAGGATCTGCGAAATCCTCCGCGGTTGCAAGGGGCCCGGTATATATTGGCCGACATTGGCCTCTCTGGCTCGAGAACAAAAGCAAACAGGGAACGCCTTCATACATGCTAGGAATCACACCAAGACAAAGGCATAAGTATAGAAAGGTTCATAAAGCGCACGAGGGCCGGAAGCAGGCCAAGTTCACCAAATTAAAGAGCCATAAAGCCAGGGACCTGAGAAGGCCATAATATCCAAAACATTACTCCGTATAGTGGTAGATATCCAGGTCCAGTGAGCACGCACACATACTTTGTACCTTGAAATTCCCACATTCGCTTGCACCATTCCCTCATGCCGAAGGGGCCGGTTCAGCGCTGGCAGCTTTGGCGGCCTCCTCGGCTGCTTCGGCTGCTTCGCGCCGCCGCAGCGAGTCGACGACGGCCTGGAGCTCGGGCGGAGCCTTGAACCCGCTGTGGTCGGCATGCCTCTTGTAAAAGTAGTTCTCGGCGCGTGGCCGCAGCTCGGCGGGCAGCTCCTCCAGCACGCAGGCGAGTATGGCGTCAATGGACTTCTTCTTGGACGAGTCGCGGTGCCAGATGGAGATGAGGTGCGAGGTGAAGCGGACGGACAGGCCGACGCCGCAGATCTGGTCACCTGGACGCGTCAGCTTCTTCTTGCTTCAGCACGTGCCACGGTGGACGTTGCGACTTACCTTCCTCCAGCACGCCCTGGAGCTTCTCGCCAATGGCGAGCAGCTGCACGCGCGTCCACACGTCGGGCCCGTTGGCCTTGGGCACGCGGAAGGTCCAGCTGCCGCCGGTAATGTTGCGGCGGTCCTCCCAGACAGGGCGGAAGCCCGCCTTGAACAGGTAGATGGACTCGCGCATCTTGATCTGGTCGACGGGCGTGTTGTTGTTGTAGCGCCAAAAGTCCTGCACCGACTCGATCTGCGAGCCGAGCTGCTCGAGATTGGTCTGGTATTTGGCCTCGCCATCCGCCGCGGCGCTGCTGGGAGCCTTCCCTGCCGGCCGGTCGAAATAGACGTTCCAGTAGTGCTGCGTCGGTAGCGCCCGCATGGTCTTGAGGAAGTTGCGCTTGGCATCGTCGCGTTGCTCGGATGGCGTCGCGGCAGAGGGGGAGGCGCCGCCGGGGGAGTTGGGGTCGGTCGTGCTCTGCGAGAGCGACGACAGCCCGCGCGTAAAGAGGCTAGGTCGTGCAGCCATGGCGATGGTGTGGCGATGCGAAGCGTCGGTTGGGAGCGGAGAGGCCGAAAAGGATGAAGAGCGCAAGTCAGCAAGCTCAGAGTTGGGATAGCCCGAGCAAGAGCAGACAAGATTGCTAGAAGCGGCGGCTGTGTCCTTTTCACTGCCTCGTACCCCGAACAAGAAGAGCGTTACCGAGATCTGAAGATAGGGGATGCGGAGCAGAAACAGAAGCAGTGGAGGTGGATCACTCTGCAGACGGGGTTCAGGAGCACCGGCACGCTGAGCGCAGACACAGAGTGACAGAAGTGGCGCTGCAACGGCTGAGGCGGGATACGGATACTCTACTCCGATCACTGTGGCGAGCTGCAATACTCGTATGTCATGTGGACGCCGCCAACGCAAAGATGCAGGACGGGCACAAAGAGAGCAGAGACGCAAAGAGACACAATGAAGTCGCTGCCGCTGTTTGACGGGTTCGGACGAGCACCAACAAGCCGGAAGCAAGGAAGACCGGACGAAAGATGAGCACGCGATGCTACTTGGCACCTCGGGACGAAACGAGGGGGCCAGGAGGGGGCTCGAGGAGCTCACAGCCCCCACCAGGCTGCGTATCGTCGCGCAGATGTTCGGCGTAGTCAGCTGGCCTGGCCAACCAGAAACGGCATCGTGGCCCCCGTTCTGAAACGTGCACTAAAGCGCTGGCGTATGACCTACCTCGTAGTGCCCGCGTTTCGACGCTGTTTCCACTTCGTATTGCATGGGTAGCCGCCGACCCTGGCCGGCATGTCTCACTGCGTCGTAGGTTTCTTGCGGCTCTGCGACATCTCGTCAGCGTTCTGTATCTGAGAGCCGGCGGAAGGGGAAGATATCTGAGAGCCGGCGAAAATGGAAGATATCTGAGAGCGGCGAAAGTGGAAGAATCGTCAAGGGGAGACCACCTGATACTGGCCGTACCTTGAAGGGCATGGGCCTTTGCTGCCCGTACCTCCCTGAAGACATGGGCCTTGCCGTCGCACTGATGAACGGAATGAGACGTGTGATGCCCAAGAGGCGAGAGTAATATCGCCAGAAGATGAGAATTGGCGCCTGGGCTTCCTGTCGAGAGCGTAGTTGGCTCTGCTTTTCCCGATAGCCCTGCGAGCGGCCAAGGAGGCCATATGCCATATCCACCGTGAGGCTGGCGGCCGAGGATACAGAATCACAGCGGAGCACGTATCGGTTCTGTGGAAACGCGAGAAATAACAGGAGCGAAGATGGAAAGAGATGAAGCGAAATGGCAGACAAAGCGGAAAGTATTCGAATTGGTACGGGTCCATTGCTGCTGTCACGGCAGGCACGACGAGCCGGACCTCGCTCTTTCCTGCAGAGTACCGTCCGCATCTCGCGCGACAGCAAATCGCCAATATGACATTGAGACTTCACTATCTGCTCGCAGAGCGCCGACGAGACATACGCGACTGTATTGCTGCGAAAACCGAACGCTACTGCTAACATACATGGTATCCATGCCGAGCCAGCTCCTGGCCTGTGCCGACACTGTTCCAACGCCATACCGCGGGAGAAAGCGGCAACATTGACAAAAATCAGCCAGACTCATCATTCATAACCGAAAACACACGCAAAACACACTCATCACCAAGAGACACGCGACCCGGCACGCCGCCCCATTGCCACACGGACAGCGCAGCCGGCGACTCAAGCATGGACCCGCGGCGTCAACGGCCGCCGCCCCGTCCCGAAAACGTCGCCGGCGCCCCCCTCGGCCGCGATGAACCGCTGCTTGTCGTCGCCAATCTTGCGCCGGAACAGGCCGAGGTCCGCCAGCAGCGACTGCATGTACTCCTCCATGTCGTCGGCGTGCTGGTCCGTGTACTCGTAGATGCCGTCGTCCGACCCGCCGTCGTCCAACGCGCCGTCGTCCGACCCGCCGTCGTCCGACCCGTCGTCCTCGTAGAACGCCTCGTCCACCAGGTCGCTCTCCGGGCCGCCGGCCGTCGACGTCGACAGCGACACGCGCTTGGCCGCCTTGAACGTGCTGTTGGCCCGCGGCGTGCCCTCCGGCTCCAGCGCATCGCCCGGCCCCGCGTCGGCGCCGCCGGCGCGGCCGACACTGCTGCGGCGCGACGCCGCCACGGGCGGGATCGGGTTCTTGAGCGAGTCGAGCGCCAGCTTCAGGTGCAGGCGCAGCGCCTCGTTCTCCGTCTGCAGGCTGCGGATCTTGCCCTCGGCCACGAGCGTCTGGTCCTCCATCATGCGCTGCATGGCGGCCACGCGGCTCTGGTACTCCTCCAGCCGCTCCTCCTGCTGCTGCGCGTCCTTTTCGCGGCGCCGCGACGAGTCCGACACGGACATCTGCAGCTGCCGGATCTCCTCCGACATGGCGGCGATCTGCGCGTCGCGCTCCGCCGTCGACATGCTGTCCTGGTTGACCACGGCGCGCGTGCGGATGCGCTTGGCCTGGTCGGCGTAGCGCAGCGTCGACAGCGTCTCGTCGTAGTCGCCCGGCGCGATGCACGCAATCATGGCCGTCTTGGAGTTGCCGCCGAGCGAGTCCTTGAGCAGCCACGTCAGGATGGAGTCGCGGTACGGCACGATCTGGTCGCCGCCCGCGCCCGTCCGCCGCTTCTTGCTTTTGCTGCTGCTGCCGCCGCCGCCGCCGGCCTGCTTAGGGTCGGCCAGCGCCGCAATGACGCGGCCCAGCGTCGTCAGCGACTTGTTGATGTTGCTACCCTCGCGCAGCCGCTGGCCCGTGGCCTCCGTCGCCTTGGCGCGCTCGCTGCCGGCCAGGTCCACGAGCCGGATGCGCGAGCTGCGCTCCGTCGTCTCGTCCGTGTCCATGTCGTGGTGGATCTGCCGCAGCAGGATGGTGAAGACGGCGTGGCTGCGGCTCGACGTGTCGTTCATCTTGGTGGAGGCCACCGTGCGCGACGCGTCGCCCATCTGCATGTAGCGCAGGATCTCGTCGAGGCTGCGCACCGGCACCTCGGTCAGGTCCTTGACGTACGGCCCCTCCACCGGCGACTCGCGGATCTTGAGGTAGTAGGGCGGCTGGCCCGGCACCACCGGCACCAGCAGGTCGCGCACGTGCTCGTTGTAGACCTCAAAGTACGACACCCGCACGTTGTACGCAATGTTGGGCGTCTCGACGCGCGCGGCGTCGATGCGCTGGAAGAGATCCTCGCACGTGCGCGGGATGAGGCCGGTCTGCGTCGGCGTGCCCATCATGGTGTAGCTCTTGCCGGAGCCCGTCTGGCCGTAGGCAAAGATGCAGGTGTGGTAGCCCTCAAAGTTGTGGTCGAGGAACTCCTCGCCAAGGCTGTTGTAGACGTCCTCCTGCGTGGCATAGTGCGCGTCCGCGGCGTCGTGGCTCCAGAACGAGTTGTCAAAGGTAAAGGTGCGGTCTTCGAGCGCGGCCCGGCGCGACGCCGCCTTGGCCCCGTGGGCGCCGCCGTCCGACGACGGCGGCGCCATCAGCGTGGTGGTCTGGCTGATGGGGTCCATGCGGATGAGGCACTCGGTGTTCTTGTCGGTTTCTGCGCCGGTCAGCACGGCTACTGCGCGACGGCGCCGCCGCTTCTGCGCTCACTTACCGCGCGGGAGAAAGGCCCGGACGCGCACCACCACGCGCACGTTGCCGCCGCGGTCCACCCGGGGCATCGTGTTGTCGCGGGCGCGCAGCGACGGTGTCGAGGCCGACGAGCCCACGGCCCGCGACGCCGTCGAGTCGGCCATGGACAGGGCGTGGCTCGACGATCTCGGGATCATGGCAGCTCCGGGCATCAAACGCGGTTCGGCAGCCATTCCAATGAGGGTTTCCGTGATGTCAACGGATACTTCGCGGAAGCGCTGTCTGCGCAGTAAATGCATCGGGCCAGCAGCCGTCCCGCCCTGTCGCAAGCTATGTGGGCTATCGTATCGGTTGCGTGCAGCTAGGCGAGAACGAGAGGATCCGCCGTCGTTCTCCACCAGAGTCTATTGACAGTCGGTTGCCACAGCAATGGAAATGGGTCGGTGCGTTCTCGTACGACAAATTTACTAGTATTATTTTGGATTAGTGGAAACCCACTTTTTGGCGTACGACTTCTTCGAGGGCCTTTCTGAGGCAGAAAGTCAACACCTTTCGCTGCAAGCGGGACTGAGCCGAGATAACCATGGTTAGAAGGTATGAAGTAGAAGCGCGTCTTTGCTCACAAGCTTAACAAAAGATGAGTTGCTACGTGCTGTCCTTGAATGAGGACCGCATGGTTTTACTGTGCGTGCCAGCCCTTGGTTAAGGATCAGCGCGTAGCAGAGGTAGCAATCGTCTGTTTTTGTAAACAGAAGCAAGATTCCTACGGCTTACACAACGATCTCGACTCGCGTCCCGCTTGCGACGTAAATCGTTAACAGTCCCGCAGACTGTGCATCAGTCCTATCCCAAAGACCAGCAGTAACAGTAGTAGCAAGTCGACTGGCTTTCGTACAGTCTTGCATTACAACGGCCGTTTCGTGCTACTCTATCCAAAGTATCGTAGATGCCAGAGCCTTCAGTGTCGTTGTCGTGCTGCCAACTCATAACTCTTGATCGGCTACTTGTAAGTCGAGTCTACGGTATGCCATGTGCGGTCAATGCGAAATGAGAAACTACTCGAGACGCATAGATGAAAGAATAGCCGAAATAACGAAAACAACAAAACCAGATAGGTCATACAAGCAAGACCTCCATGCGTTGTATGCGACTTCGTACATACTCATGCCGCGTATGCTTTCTGACTTCTATCCAGCCATCTTCGCTACAGAACGGCCGCTCAAGCCGAGCCTCCGCCACTCCCCAATCGCCATTTACTCACTCGCTTCTGGGCCTCAACTGCAGGGGGTTAAAGAATAGCTGGAGTTTGGCCGGGCTCGCCCGCATTGTGTGTCAAGCTTGCAATACGTGCTAGGTCTGATCGTCATTGGGCGTGGCAAGACCGACTTTATGAAGACGCTTCAATATCTGTGATAGAGGCATTCAGTGATGAGTTAAAGTGTCATGTCCAGGTAAGAAAGGAAGAGACAGCAACGATGAAAAAGCCATCGTACATGCAAAGCCATCGTACATGCAAAAGCCGTCTCGTACTCGTGAGATCCAGAACACCAGCCAAGAAAGCCAAGTGGCTAGCAGCACGTCAGTCTGCGTCTCTGGGCGACAAAGCTTAGCAGACACGGCCAGGCAGTGCTTGTTATCTAGCGGCCTTGGGCTTTCTTGTCGCGCGGACATCGCCTTGGCCACCTGCTTGGCCACCTCCTTGGCCAAAAGGCTTCTTCGCCCGCTTTGCTGATCTTTGCCTGCTCCCGGCCTTCTTCTACACGAGTGCCGGCGCTCGTACGCGCATACCGATCTTGGCGCCGTTTCCCTTCTGTTTCCAAAGGACGACTGGCCGTTGCTGCGGCCAATCCCTCGAACACAGTTTGATCGCCAAGCCGCCGAGCATCAAGTCTCTTGGCCGGCTGGGCAAAGCGTTCGAGGCTCCTGGCTGCCACTCATGCCCAAAATAGCCCATACCGATATCCAATCGTGCACACCGCATTTGCGCGGAACTCGCACGGAAGCGCATGGCAGCCGTCGGCTTCTCCCGCGACTCTTGTCGCGCCAAGGTGGCAGACCAACAGACTGCAGCTATTTTGTTGTCGTCGGCGTAACTCCGGCCTCAGTTGCGAACGAACTCGCAGCTATTCCGTGTTTCCCATGCTTCGCGGACAGCGCGCCATGGCATTTCGCACGTCCAGTAAAGTCGAGGCTGACGTATCCGCATACGTCCTCACTCTGCATGAACCGCGCGATGGCTTGGCTGCCGCACTGGCCAGCAGGATTGTCTCCATCGACCAGCGACACCCAAACTCTTGGCAGTGGGCTGCCGTCTTGGCTGGGTCTCACGTTGGGGCCTGCTCGCTGCCCGAGCCCTATCGATCGTGACGTCTGCACCGGCAGAGCTCTGGCCCGCATTGTTTGGCACCGTCCTGGAACTGTACGGGGCGCTGCGGCCGGCAGCCTCGCTCCTCGATTGGCTGGCGGCCGGCTTGGCCAGAAAAGAAGCTCTGGCTGCCAAGACGGGCGCCCCAGTGTGTTTGTTTCTACTCCGTACACCGTAGTACGCCATCGCCGAGGAGGTACGACGCAGACTGTCAGAGGCCCAGGCGCAACCGGCCTCGCTGCCGGGTGTCGGACCTCTTCCTGGCCGGGCGCCACCTTTGATTCGGCCTGTCCGTCGAGCAGTCTTGGGCAGTCAGCAGTCTTGCAGCCCGTCCGTCAAGGCCGTCCTGAGACGGGCGGCTGCCAGCAGTCTTGCAGCCTCTCCGCGATGTGACGGAAGCAAGTGAGCGCGGCCTGGCCACGGACAGTGGAGGACCCGGAGAGGAAAAGCGTTGCTCCCCTCGACTCCATACTGGATGGCCTGGACCGTCTCGTGCGCAGTACCGCCCGTTTGAAAGAGGAAACATCTTGGCCCTCCCTGGACCTTGGCGATAGCTTCAGAACGGCTGCAGACGGTCCATCCGGCTTGGCTCTGGGCGTCGCGTCCTCCCCCTTGCCCGTTCCCTTGCAGATCGACGCAGGCACGGATTGCCCGACCTGTACGTCGTAGGAGGCACGGAGTATGCGAGGGCCATGTTGGATGATGCGCATGCGTATATAGGAGGCCGCCTCGGCCTGCTTGGCCAAGAGAGTCTTCCGGTCAGCTGCGCTCGTCCTATCCATCTGCCTCCGCCCTTGGTCTCTTTCTTGTACACACGTTCCTTTCGTCTGGTCGCTGGTCGTCTCTTTTATACACTCTTTGCAGGCTCTCCTTGTTCTGCCATCCACCGTTCGCGTTCGACATTGCCACTTCCGCGTAATACCCGTACTCCCATCCACCACCCCGATCATGGTCCGCTACTCTCTCGCTGCCGCCGGCATCGCCAGCATGGCCCGCATGGTCCTGGCCCTCCCCCTGAACATCAACCTCGGCGCCTACTCGCCGGCCCTGGTAGTTGGTATGTTTGTTTCCGGCTCCCTCGCGCATGCTCTGCCCGTCTAACAGCTGGCAGGTGATGGTGAGATCAGCTTCGGCGGTAGCCAGGATGTCTCCAGCCTGATGAACGTGCTGGAGGGCGCCGCCGTCAACGCCGCGGCCGGCGTCACCAGCAAAGCTGCCGTTGCCACAGCCACGGCCACGACCACGGCGGTGGCCGCCGCTGTCGCGGTCGAGACGCCCGTGGCGGCGGCCCCGGTCGCGGCCGCGGCCGCCCCCGCCGAGGCCGAGAGCGCTGCGCTCCAGGAGCAGGCCCAGCAGATCGCCACCACTCTCCAGGGCATGGGCAAGGAGATCGCGCCGCGCGTGCAGCTGGCCGCGTCCACCGACGTCGAGACGGCCCCGGCCAAGCGCGACCTCGCCGGCTTCGACCGCGCGCTGACCTTTGCCGAGGCCGCGCTGACCAAGGGCCCCAAGATCCAGCTCGGCACCGGCGAGGGCGGCTCGGGCGTCGGCATCCTCGTCGACAACAACCAGCAGGCGGCGGCCCGCCCCGGCACCGGCACCACGGAGAAGCGCGCCGTCGACGGCGAGGCCGTGGCACCAAAGAGAGTGCGCGCCAAGGTGACCACCATGTACGTCCACTCCGGCGTCCCGACGGGTGAGTAGCCGACTGCTTTTCGCGTGCGCCCCATCCGTCGCTAACCTGCCCACCCGCGTAGCCCTGCAGCAGCGTAGTGCTGCGCGCGACCTGACCGCGACCTCTGTCCTCATCCCCCGGACGCCCAACGAGCCGGCGGCTGCCCCGGCCGGCAAGCCGGCTGTCCGCCGTGACTCGATCGACGAGGTCAACCTCAATGTCGATGGCGACCAGGGCATCACCATGACCTTTGTGGAGACCGTGGAGGACGACGAGGAGTGACGGCGCTCGGCTACTGCTGTTTCTACGTGTACAGGTTATGATAATCCAGGATGCAAATCGGACGGCGTTCTGTTTTCATACGGGCAATGGTCCAGGGATGGCAGAGCAGTGCGCTGCACGTAATGCTGAGATGACGCTTTAAGCACGTCTTCGGTGTCCATTGCAATGCAACTGCATCGTGCTGCGTCTGCTTACTCCGCGTCCCAGGCCTTGTAGGCCTTTTGCTTTTGCCGCGTGTTCCACCCTAGCTTGCCGCTGATACTCTTCACCCAGTCCTCGCTACGCCGTCCCGGCGCCTGTACAGAGGCAAAGGGAAACCGGCTGGCGCTGATCGTCACGTAGTCGCCCGGCCGCAGCTCGACCCGTTCCCGTCCGTCAAAGCTGGCCCACGAGCTGGTGCGCGCATCGTAGGGCACGCCGACGCGCAGCACAATCGTGTCCGGCAGGATGATGGGCCGGAACGACAGCGTGTGCGCGCAGATGGACGTCACGAGCATCACTGGATTCTCGGGGTGGCACAGCGATCCGCCCGCCGCGAGGTTGTAGGCAGTCGAGCCGGTGGGCGTGGACACGCAGATGCCGTCGGCAAGCACCGAGGTGAAGTGCTCGTCGTCCCCAAAGATTTCCATGTACGACATGGCTCAGCGTGTTAGTTTGTGGAAGAGGAAAAAGGAAAACGAAAACGGGAACGAAAACAAACACAGAAACAAAAGAAGCGACGGAACGGGATATGGCGGCGTCTCACTCGAATTGGGCCCTCGGTCGACCACGACCTCGTTGAGGATCTCGTACGTGCCGTCTGGATGGTGCGTGTGCTCGTCGTCCTTCTCCTCGCCGATCAGTTCCTCGACCAGGTCACGGAGGCGGGGCGTGTCTGCTTCGTCGGCCTCTGCCCGGCCCATGCTCTTGCTGGACTTGGGCTCTGCGACGGCGTCTGTGCCGTCGTGCGTCGTCAGCCGCCGCCTCCGCTTCTGGCTGCGCATCGTGGTCGCCTCGAAGCGCAGACGCAGGCTGACGGTGACGCCCTGCGTAAAGGCCGTCGTCAGGATGTTCTGGTAGTCGTCAAAGTCGAACTTGGTCAGAAAGCCGAGGCTGCCGAGCGCGAAGCTCAGGACGGGCGGCACGATGCGCTGGAAGAGCCAGCTCGCGTACAGCACCGTGCCGTCGCCGCCGAGCGTGATGACAAAGTCAAACGTGTGCGGCCGGGTGCGGCAGATGGTCTCGTCCCACCAGCGCAGCCGGTGCGCCAGCTCGTGGGTGCCCGCGGCGTCGGCCGCCGGGGCCGGGTGTGCGTGCGCGCCCGCCGGCACGCCGGCCGCGACGTACGCCTGGCGCAGCTCCTCGAGCAGGCCGTCGTAGTCGAAGCGCTTGTTGGTGCGCAGCGACCGCTCCAGGTAGACAATGTAGCGCACGTCGCGCTCCGGGCTGAGCAGCCAGCGCGTGAGGCGGCGGGTCTTGGGCAGCAGGTCCTCGTCGTAGATCTTGGTCAGCAGGAGCAGGGTCTTGGCCTGGAAGCGCAGCTTCAGGCTGCCGAGGCGCCGGCTCAGCTCCCGCACGCCCCAGGCCATGTCGCTCAGCTGCCGCTTCGTCAGCAGACGGCTGTGCACGGGTTCGTCCACCGCCAGGACCGCGCTCTCGGCGTCCTCGTCGGGGCGCTGCGCGCTGCGCGGCGCCGCCGCGTCCGATGCCAGCGGCGCCATGGGCGGCGTCGGCGGCGTCGGCGGCGTCGGCGGCGTGGCCGCCGTCTTCACGATGTCCTCGCGCCAGGCCTTCTCGTCGGCCTGGCCGGCGTCGCTGTCGCTGGCCCCGGGGTCCACGATCGTGCGGCGGCGCTCGCGCGCGTGTCCCTGGGGCACGGCCCCGTCCACCTCGGCCTCCGAGGCGACAGACGCGTCGGATGCCGCCCCCCACTCGGACGGCGGCGCGGATGAGCCCGGCGCCGGCTCGGGGACCGACCGGAGAGGGGCGCCGTGCCAGGCGCCGCCCCGCAGCGCCGACTTGCCGCGTGTCTGCGCCTCGATGATGTGGTGGACGAGGCACCGCGCATTGTTCTCCGGGCTGTCGCTGCTTCGTACGGCCCGCCGCAGCCGTGGATGCGCCGCGTCCGCGGTCACCAGCGAGCTCTTGCGGCGGTAGGGGCTGGTCGGGTCGAACACGACCTGTCACCGATGCGTCCCCGGTCAGCTCTGTTCTCCGGCCCGCGGCGTCGCCGACTCTCCGGCACCGTCAGCACAGTCTAGAAGCTGCTCACCTCGACGGTCTGCGAGCGGTCTTCATCGCTGGCGCTGGAGTGGCCGTCGTGCAGCTCGTCGTCGCCGGCTGGCGCTGTGGGCGGAGGCATGGTGGCACACGCGCCGTCTGCTCTAGAGCCTGCACTGCGAGACGCTGCACTCGTGTGGGTGGTAGCCGATGTGAACGGGCTCGGGCGTGCCGTTCTGCTCTCTTATGCCGCTCGGTTCTTGTGATGCGTCGTGCTGTCACGTGTTTCATGCACGTTGCTGACCGATGACCGTGGATACGGCGGGCAGCTGCGATCCGGCAGTTGGGGTCAACTCCGGACAAGCGCCGAAATGGGAGCGGGGGCGCGTACTCTACGGAGCAGCTCTGGTGGATGCGATGCTGACTGGAAATACAGCGCGTTAGCGCGGCACGTGTCCAACGCGTAAAGTGCTTCGCTTCACAAGTCGTGCACCTTTTGTCTCTCTGAGTGCAGAGAGCCGCCCAGCACGCTGCTTCGCTCCTCTCGATACACGCAATTGTCGCGTTTGCCTGTGTCCACAGCGCGCCGACCCGAACGACGGAAACATGCCCGTCGCTGCCAAGCCCGAAGAGAAGGGCGAGTCCTCGACATCGGCGGCGAAGAAGATCGTGGCCACTCAGTCGAACGGGGTTCCTAGCTATGAGCTCCCCTGGTACGGTGCCTGCGCCTCCCGTCCGCAAGTCCTGGGCTGATTTGCGTTGCGTTTACAGGGTCGAAAAGTACCGCCCGGTGTACCTGGACGATGTCGTGGGCAACACCGAAACGATTGAGCGGCTCAAGATCATCGCCAAGGAGGGCAACATGCCGCACATTATCATCTCCGGCACGCCGGGCATCGGAAAGACAACAAGCGTTCTGTGTCTTGCGCGGCAGCTCCTTGGCGACGCGTACAAGGAAGCCGTCTTGGAGCTGAACGCGAGTGACGAGAGAGGTGCGTGGAGAGGGCAACTCGCTCTTGGCGATGCGCAATGGTCTTGCTGACGCCCTTGCCTGCCGCAGGTATCGACGTGGTGCGCAACCGGATCAAGGGCTTTGCGCAGAAAAAGGTCACGCTGCCGGCCGGGCGGCACAAGGTGGTGATCCTCGACGAGGCGGACAGCATGACGTCGGGCGCACAGCAGGCGCTGCGCCGGACCATGGAGATCTACTCCAACACGACGCGGTTCGCGTTTGCGTGCAACCAGTCGAACAAGATCATCGAGCCGCTGCAGTCGCGCTGCGCGATCCTGCGGTACGCGCGGCTGACGGACACGCAGGTGGTCCAGCGGCTGCTGCAGATCATCGAGGCCGAGAAGGTCGAGTACAGCGACGACGGCCTGGCGGCGCTCGTGTTCAGCGCCGAGGGCGACATGCGGCAGGCGATCAACAACCTGCAGTCGACGCACGCCGGCTTCGGCATCGTCACGGGCGACAACGTCTTCAAGGTGGTCGACGCGCCGCACCCGATCAAGGTGCAGGCCATGCTCAAGGCCTGCTACGAGGGCAATATCGACGCCGCGCTCGACACGCTGCGCGAGCTCTGGAACCTCGGCTACTCCAGCCACGACATTATCAGCACCATGTTCCGCGTCACGAAGACGATGCCGGGCATCAGCGAGAAGGCCAAGCTCGACTTCATCCGCGACATCGGCTTCACGCACATGAAGATTCTCGAGGGCGTCCAGACCCTGCTGCAGCTGAGCGGCTGCATCGCGCGCCTGTGCAAGATCAACATGGACCCGAAGCTGTTTGGCGCAACGGCATAGGAGCAATAAGCCAGGAGGAACGGGCAGCAGGACGAAGGAAATGGGAGCGGAGCGCGAGGAGAGAGGAGGGGAGCATCACTGGCGTTGGGGCGCTGGCTGGACGGTATGCGTTTCGACCGCATGCAAGTGCGCGAGTCCTGTCGTTCAATTCTATACAAAGCAGAGGAACAGGGAATGGCATGGTGCTCTCGTGTTCTTTCGCGCCCGCGTGCCTGTTGTCGACCCGGCTACGCGCGTGTCCTCCGGCGCGCGTCAGTCTTCCTCTTCCAGTGCGCGCAAGCGCGCCTCGTGCCGCATCACACGGCGCTGGTGCCGGATGCGTGCCTCGTAGAGACGCATGCGGTGGTCGGCCTCGATCATGCTGCCGACGGCCATGCCGGACATCTGGATATAGCTGTTGGGGGTCAGCGACACTCGCGGAGCAGCCGGGACGGCGGATGGGGCGGGCCGATGTCGCAAAGACGGCATCCACGCACACTTTGAACTGGATGGTGAGGCCGCGGTAGATGGGCGACAGGACGTAGCCCAGGCCGGCGAGGAGGCCCATGGCGGCGCCGTACTTGGCCATGCCGTAGCCGGCGCCGCGCATGGCTTCCCAGGCGGCCTCGTTGGCCTCTTCTTCGCGCGCGGCGTCGTGGGAGCGCATGGCGACGGGTTGCTGTGCGCACAGAGTATGGCCGTCTGCGTGTGGATGTCGAGATCGATCGCTGTGCGGCGCTGTGCGAGAAGACGTCCATCAGGCGACATTGGGCGGGGCGTACTAGCTGCTAGTGACGCAGCGCAGAGCTCTCAGCGGTCGAAAAGCTCTTTCGGCCTGCTTTGGACCCGAAGCTGCCTATGCACCTGTCTGCTCCTACGCGGTTCATTGTGGCGGAAACGTACGGCTTGCGCATCGGCTTGCGCATCGGCTTGCACAAAACAACCGCCGTATTTCCTCACAGCTCGCCCGCTTCCCGTTGTCCGAGTTTGCTTTGCGCTGGCCACGTTGCCGTGCCATGCATGTACACTTTCATTTCTATCATCGATCATGGTAGCTGCGTAGCTCTTCCCCCAGCGTCGCGGCCGCGTGCCGTCTAGACGCTCAGCGTGCCCTTGGTGCTCGGCACCTCGCCCTCCTTGCCGGCCACCTTGCTGATGGCCTGCCGCATGGCCACAGCCAGCGCCTTGAACGCGCTCTCTGCGCGGTGGTGGTCGTTGAAGCCGCGGAGGCAGTCGACGTGCAGCGTGATGCGCGCTGCTTGCGCAAAGCTCTCGAGGCAGTGCGGGATCATCTCGCAGCTGAGATCGCCAATCTTCTCGCGCTTCAGGCCCAGCTCGACCACGGCAAAGGGCCGGTTGGAGATGTCCACCACCGCACGCGACAGCGCCTCGTCGAGCGGCGCGTAGGCAGAGCCGAAGCGGGCAATGCCGGCAGCGGTGCCGAGCGCCTTGTGGAATGCGTAGCCGAGCGCGAGACAGACGTCCTCGGCCGTGTGGTGGTCATCGACTGCGTTGTTAGCGGGGTCGCACGAAGAACACGAAGAAACGAACGAAGAAACGAACGAAGAAACGAACGAAGGAAAAAAAAGCCTACTGTGAAGATCGCCCTGGCAGACAATGACCAGACTCCAGCCGCCGTGCTTCGACAGCGCGTGCAGCATGTGGTCCAGGAAGCCGATGCCCGTGTGTATGCTGATGGTCTGCGACTTGCTCGCCTGCACTGCGTGTCCGCCGTTCTTGCCGCTCAGCAGGTCCAGCAGCCGCGGGTCGGTGTCGGGCGGAAAGTCGCCGCCGTCGAGATTCAGCGCCAGCTGAATGGACGTCTCGTTGGTGTCGCGCGCGAGCGCCGCCCACCGCGGCGAGCCGCATGCAGCTGCGAGTGCCATATCCGTAGAGCGGGAGGTGCGAAGGGAGCAGAGAGGCGGCGGGCAAGGCGCAATGGCTGTCGTGGGAGGCAGTGTCGAGTATTTTGCCGCCGCGGACGAGGCCTCGCCGGGAGAGTCGTCTCGATGCCGATAGCGATAAGACAATTTTGCCTCGTCTTTTTGCCGCCGCACAGCGAGTCATACCGCTGTCATTAGCCATGCGCCGGGTGGATACCGTCGTTCTGTCTGCTGACGTGAGGCGCAGAGGCTGGCCAATCATGTGACTGAGCGATAAGAACCATGGGCTATCTTATCGCACAGGATTCACTTTTTTTGCCGGCCATTTCTTCACACAGCGACATCGTTCTGCGCTTCTCTGCACCATTCTCACCCGTCTGCACTCGGCAACGCAACACGCACGCACACACACATTCACAATGGGGCCAACACGGACAGTCAAGAACAAGCATTCGGCCAACAACGCTGGCATCAAGAACAGCAAGTCGGCCAAGTCGAGCGTGTCGAATGGCGTGGTCAAATCCAAGAAGCCGCAGGGAAAGACGCCGCCGATGCAGGTCGTAAACAGCCGGTCTAAGCTGATGGAGCTGCTGAAGAAGCGGAGAAAGGCCAAGCAGTACTCCGAGAAGCAGCTGGACATCCCGGCGCTCAACACAGTCACACCCATCGGCGTGCAGAAGCCCAAGGGCAAGAAGAAGGGCAAGATTTTCGTGGACGACAAGGTACGCAGCATCAGACGGCCCAAAGCAGTTTGTCTGCCTATTCCTTCTGCTAACAGCCAATTAGGAGAGCATGACGACGATCTTGGCGCTGGTGCAGGCAGAGAAGGACGGCCAAATCGAGTCGAAGATTATGAAGGCCCGCCAGATGGAGGAGATTCGGCAGGCCCGCCTGGCCGAGGCCGAGAAGAAGGAGGAGGAGCGCAAGTCGAAACTGGAGGAGACAAAGGCGTCCCTGCGGAAGAAGCGGATCCGGAACAAGGGGCCGAAGGAGGACGAGGACGCCAGCGTCAACACGATCGCGTCTACGGGCACCAAGGCGGTCAAGGCGAAGAAGAAGCGCGTGTCCTTTGCGAATGGCGACGATTGAGAGGCCGTCGCCGCCCCGATATTCTGGCGCGGACCAGGGCAAGCGGCGGGCAACAGCTCTTCTACGCCGAGCCGAGGCGGCTCAGGACCGGCCATGCAGACGCCCGCCGCTCTGGAGCCGGCAAGCTACGCCTGTGGACATTGACACATCCCAGGCTGGTCAACGCTTCGGCAGGCCTCACTTTACCACCATGCAGCGATACCCGTGTTGAATACAAGTTTATGTACATTTTATATCATTCCACAACGGAAGCACGGAAGCACGGAAGCAGATATCTTTAGGTATTAGGAAAGCAATGCTCTATTCTCTATACGGCCATGTCTATGTGCTACTCTCCATTGATCATCATCCTCCTACGCACAGGACTGAACTTGATGCCCTCCTTCCGATGGTAGTCTTTCGTGTCGGCAGTGTAGTCCTCCTGGCGGGGAACCGACTTCAAGTCAAACTCTTTTGCCAGCTTGTCGAGAATGTTGACCACCTGTTGGTGTTAGTAGAGGACGCAAGTGGCTGCAACGTGCGCCGTCCGTACTTACCGGGCGTGCGTGCCAGCGGCCACCGCCGGGCTCAAACCAGGACAGGTGTCCTCCGAGGGAGGTTGTCATGAGCACGGTGTATGGATTGTGCCTGAACTCGGGGTACGGAACGGCTTCATCGACGGCGATCTACGTGAGACAGCGTCAGCCGGCAACAATTGGGGTTGGAGGGGAGAACAGCACGAACCGGATCGTCTTTGGCCTGGATAGCCAGGAAGGGAATGCGGATGCCGAGAACAGCGTCGGACGAGGAGGCATCCCTGTAGTACGCCTCTGCCGTCGGATAGCCCCAGCTTACGCACCTGGGTGGAACCTTTGTCAGCCGCTGCGCGTGAGACGAGCCCAAATAGGCAATGTTGGGTGTAAGCCGACTTACTGCACGGCCGCGTCAAACTCGTAGAGAGACTTGACGTTCCGGATGCGATTAAAATCCAGGTCGGTCAGCTTGGCGAGGATCGCCTCGTGCCGCAAGATGAGCTTCTTGGTGCTTTCTGCACGGGCGTCAGCAGCGAGAAACCAGTCATCCGGACTCCCGTAGCCAGTGCGTGGCATGCATACCTCCCATGACGGACTGGTAGACGCCGCGACCGATGGCCGTTCTGAGCAGAGCCTTGCTGGAGACCTGCAGGTCGAACGGGTTGCCAACAGCAATGGCGGCCGACAGGGGGCAGTTGACGCCCTCCTCGCCGACGTACTGCGAGTTGGTTAGCTACGATAACATGTACTACCCTGTAAACGGCGGGACAACGTACGTTGGTCAGGATGTTGGCGCCCAGGGAGAAGCCGAGGCCGAAGAGCTGGCGGTTCGGGAACGCCTGGCGGGCCCAGCGGGCGACCTGGCGGACGTCCCAGGTGGCGCGCGCGTTGAACAGCACGCCGCTGGTGATGGGGCTGTTGGCGCAGCCGCGGGCGTTGACGACGGCGACGGCCCAGTCGCGGCCGTCGGCGAGCAGCGGAGCAACGCAGTGGCGCAGGTAGACCTCGTAGGAGCCGCCGGAGAGGCCGTGCAGGACGAGCAGCATGGGCCGGCTGTCGTCGGAGGCGAGGACGGCCGCGTCGTTGTTGTTCTTGTCCGTGTCGTCCGTGTCGTCCGCGTCCGCGTCCGCGTCCGTGTCGGCAAAGAAGGCGGTGCGCGGCGGCAGCGCCGGGTCGGTGTCGCTGTGCGGCGGCACGGCAAAGTCGACGGCAAAGGTGCCAGCGTAGACGGGGTGGTCCGAGACGAAGACCTTGCGGCGGTAGTAGACCGCGGGCGCGCCCTTGGCGACGGCCGTCCAGAACGTCTGCAGGTGGCCGTTGAAGAGCAGCGGGTTCAGCTGGCACGGCGGCGTGCCGTCGCGGCAGATCTGCGGCAGGCTGACGGGGCCGGAGCCATCGGCGCCCGCCAGCTGCAGCGGCGCGGCCGCGTGGGTAAAGGCAATGTTGGCCCGGCCGAGCCACTCCATGGTGACAGCTGGGACGCGAACGGCAGAACGGACGGGACGGACAGCGGACAGCGGACAGGCGCGGCGGTGGACCGGCGAGGGCGCGGCGGTCGCCCGCCTTATGAGGGAAAACTGCCAGTGGACCCATATCGCTGCAGCACGATACTGTCGCCACGAGCAGCGCTACGAGCAGCGCTACGAGCAGCGCTACGAGCAGCGCTACGGGTATGCCGAGGCTTGCAATGGCAGTGTACTCGTATTCACGCCGAGCCGCCCCGCCAATCAGAGCGCTCCCCTCATCCTGACACTTGGCGGCCGCACCAGCCACACGGCAAGCCACACGGCGTCTACGCAGTATTCTCGTGACTCGGACAGGATCCACCTGGGCTGGATTCGAACCGCGACCAACTACTCCGTACAGATACGCCGAAGCACACACGGCTCTCCTCGCGCCCACCCCCACACGACGCACAGCCATCTGGGACGACGCCTGTCGCGTGTTCGCCGGGCACGTCCGCGTCCGCGTCCGTTTTGCTTCTCACCGCGCGCCTGTCCACGCCGTGACGCCCGTCCCAGCCCTTCGGCCTCCTCCTCCTCGACCTCGTCTTTCTCGATCCGTCCTCGCCAACCTGCTCCTCGCCACCCGCCGGCTGTCTGCCGCCGGCCGCCCGTCCTCCGTTTGCCTGCCGCCTTCCTATGCGACCGCCATGAGCGGATCTCTGCCGCCGCGGCAGCATGCCTACAACGGGCAGCATATGGTGCCCGGCGCCGTCCCGATGGCGTACGGCCTCGGCGCTTCGCAGATGCCGCCGACGATGAACGGCCAGTATCGCCCAACCGGGCCGCTGCCGTCGCCGCAGTTCTTCGGCCAGCCGCCGCCGCCGCCGCCGCCGCCGCAGCCGCACATGCAGCTCAACGCGCACCAGCAGGCCTCGCATCTCGCCGGCCTCAACGCCTTCCCCCAGCCGCACCTCCAGCATTCGCACGCGCCGCACAACCCGCACATGCACGCGATGCAGCACGCGCAGCACGCGCAGCACGCGCAGCCCAGCCAGTACCAGCAGCTGCCGCATCTCCCCCAGCACGCGCCGCTGCCCCAGCACGCGCAGCCGCACCTCCAGCAACACGCGCCCCAGCAGCGCTTCCAGCCGCAGCAGACGCCGCCGCAGCAGTACATGGCCTTCCCCGGCCAGCGCTCCCACTCGCCCATGGTCCCCCCGACAAACGGCGCCTTCCAGTACCAGCACAACGGCGCGTCCGTGTCTGGCGCCATGCCGTCTCCCATCGCCATGCCGGCCGCCACGCCCAGTCCCATCCCGGCCGCGCTGCCGTCGCCCATGCCCTTCATGTCGCCGCAGATGTCGCCCATGCCGCCGATGCCGCAAGTACAAGTGCAGCAGCGCTTCTCCCAGCCGCAGGCCACGCTGCCGTCGAAGCCGCTTAACATGTACCCGAACGCGTCTCCGACACCTCCTCCGCAGCGCATACCGCAGCCAGCGCCCCAACACCACCCGTACCATCAGCCGCCGCACCAGCTGCCGCACCAGCAGCCGCAGCCCTACCTGTCCCACCAGATGCACGCTTCGCCGGTGCCGTCCATGTCTCCCAAAGTCGTGCAGCACGCACAGCCGCCGAAGGCGTCTCCGCCAATACCCCAGTATCCGCAGCCGGTGGTGAAAATACCCGTGGCAAAGGTAGCCATCCAGCAGCACTACAAACAGCCGCAGCAGCCGCAACAGCACCCGAAACAGGAGCAGCCACACGACCAGGAGCAGCTGTTCAAGCAAGAATACCAGTTCGAGCAAGGAATGCTCTATCAGCAGCCCCAGGCCCAACCACAACCGGGGCCCCCACGGCAACGGCAACAAGTGCCGCCCTCGACGCCGCAGCATGTCTCCAGCTCGCTGCCAAAAGCCAGCCCTCGCATCTCCCATAAGGGTGCTATCCAGAAGTCGTTCAACAGTCCCCGGAAAGCGAGCATCGGCGGCATCGTGGCCTCCCCCAAGACTGTGCCCAAGCGCAGCCCAACAGACACCGCGTCTCTGCTCGTATGCGTTGCCGACGATTGCTTCTCCAAGGCCCAGAGTGCCGCTCCCGCTCTCGCCAAGTCCAGGGACGAAAGCCAACTCCACGACTACTACAAGCTGATGGCCACTGGCCTCGGGTGTCTTGACGGCGCTCTGCGGGCCGGCAAGTTCTCTCCGCGTGTCGAGGTCAAGATCCGCATCCGCTACGCCTCGATTCTGAGCGAAGAGACGGAAAACCTCATGGAGGCTGAAACGACGTTGCAGACTGCCATTGCGACGTGTGAAAAGGTACGCATCGACTGCCGCTGCCCTCGGTACCAAGACGCCGAACCTCCATCGTTACTGACCTGCCTCACTAGCACCGCTTGGCTGATCTACGGCTGTATGTTCAGTTCCTGTTCATGAAAGTCCTGTTTCGGCGGAAACCAAAGGCTGCTTTGATTTCCATCGAGTCCCACATCACGGACTGCTCTAGGTACGCCGGTTTCCCCCGCTGGAACCAGCACACTACTCGTGACCCAGCACGCTAACAGCCGCTGCAGCCGCAAGCACACCTACTGGACCTACGCCTTCCGCTTCCTCAAGGCCTTCTTCTACCTCCAAACGGGGAACCCGGCCGACACGCACGCCCTGGAGAACTTGCATGCCATCACCACCCTGGCCGAGCAGCGCGGCGACCGTGCTGTCTATGTCCTTGCGTCTTTGCTGCAGGCGCTGGCCCTCTTCCGGACGACGGACAAGAATGTCGTGGAGAAAGTCCGGAGCTGCATGGCGGCGGCGTCCAAGTACCAGCTAGACAAGTCTGTCCACATCCCGCAGCTCGACGTCATGTGGCATCTGCTGGACCTCTCCTGCAGCTTTTCGCTCAAGGAGAAGGCTGTGACCGACAAGATGAACGCTATGCAATCGCGCCTGGAGGAGCTGAAGGATTCCCCGCTCTGGGCTGCCGATTCGGCCGAGCTGTCCTTGCCACTGAGGAAAGACTCGTCGGGCTCGGCTCTTACGATCAGCCCAGATACGGGAGACGTCCTCCGCCCGGGCGATGATTGCGACTTTCTCGTCTTGACCAGCTTCAGCAAGGTCAACGCCTTTATTCTCGGCTTTACTTTCAGTGGCCTCACGCTCGCGTCCAGACAGCAGGCAACAGATCGAAGAAGCATGGACTACTGGGAAGAAGCGCTCAAGATGATTGCACAAAGTACGTTACAAACAGCACCGCCCAACTAGATCATTGTTCTGTGCTAACAAGTTTGGCTAGGCGAGAAAACAAAATCTTCAGCCTGCATCTTTCTGCATGAGGCGGCCAACACGTCTCGGTGGCGGGCCACAATATCATCGTATATCCTTGTTCTCATCGGACTGAATGCAGCGACCCACTGTGACTGGAGCAAAGTTCAGGACTGTACACGGCAGCTCGAGGCCCATGTCGCTGAAGCCAATGATGGCCCCTTGGAGGTCCTGGCACTGTATCTCCGAGGCGTCCTGAGACAAGGAACCGGAGAACTGCAAGACGCCCTCGACATCTTTGGAGACCCCTTATTCGCGCTGGAGCCAGACGTGAAGGCGGCGTCCGGCGAAGGCCAGGTCAAGCAAGAGATTGCCCTTTTGGCTGCCATGAACCGGCTGATGATCATGCAGCTGGACCGCCTGCGCGACGAGGAGAAGATCAACAACCTCGTCGAGCAGCTTGAGCGTCTGTGCATGAAGCACAGCAACCCGGAAGTCGTCACCGCGTACAACCTCGTCATGGCCGCCATCCACACGCAGCCACCGCTCTCGATCCACGAGATCAAGACGCACATCCAGTGTGGCCTGAACGGCTCCACGACGAGCGGAAACGCACAGTGCCTCAACATTGCCCTCAACACGATGCGGCATCGTCTCTTTGAAAATGTCGTCGGCGACCAGGCCCTGAAGAGCGCCAAGGCCGGCTCGACGCAGGCGAAGAAGAGCGGGAACATCTTGTGGATGAGCGTGGCGGACGGCATGCTGGCCGACACGTACGAAGTGCAAGGACAGACGGACCAGGCCCAGAAAATGCGCCAGGCCGGCATCCGCTACGCCAATGAGACATGGGAGAGCACGCAGGTCTGAGGACGAGAGCAGAAGTGTCCATGCAGCGTTTATAGCAACGGGCGACATGGGTCAAGGAAGCAAGGAAGCAAGGAAGCAAGGAAGCAACGGGCAACGGGGCGTATATGGACGCGTAAAGGCAGGAACACGGCGCAAATGGGGGGACAGGCTTGCTACGGCACTTGTGGTGCAAGACGGAATCTTGGAAACTGTATAATAGGCATTCGTCTGGACACGATACTTTTGTTGGATGATATGTAAGTGAAGTAGGTCTAAGTCGGCCCGGAAGAACAATGAGCCGGATGCATTTTCCCCATTTTGCAGTCGCAAAGTCTGGCGGGAAGGCGCGACGCGGCTAGGCCCGCTTCTCTATAGTAAGACGAGAAAATTCCAACGACCGACGAGAAAGAAGAAGGAAGAAAACGCCTGAACTCTGGTGCCTTTCCTGTCACAAGTTGGCCGACAACAGTCGCGATGCGTCAATTAAGGGGTCTCCAGCGGTCTGTCATCGCCCGGCCCTCGTCCGGCATTGCGGCGTACCACTTCGCCTGGTATGTGCGCTCTCTGTCGGCGCAGCCGCCGGCGCAGCATTTGCTGCAGCAGGCCAGTGCCATAAACGGCCGACGATACTTTGCTGCGCGAAAAGAGTCGGAAGAGCCCAGCTCGGCCGCAGCGGCAGAGCCAAGCGCTGCGGCAACGGACGAAGCAGGCAAGGCAGCATCCAAGCCGAAGAAATCTTCGCGCGCCGCCAAAGAGCCGGCAGAGCCCCGGTCTCGGAAGGCAGCCAAGCGCGCCCGGTCCAAGTCTGCTTCGAAGCCGGCCAAAGTCACGCAGACCATGCAGACGCAGCTGAAGCTCTGGCGCGAGACGCTCGATGTAGTGAAGAAGATTGAGCTGGTCCAAGCGCGCTTGACCGAGGAGCAAGAGGATGCTGTTCCCGCCGGCAGTGCCGACGCCGCGGGCAGCACGAAAAAAAGCAAGGCAGCGAAAAATGCTGCCGAGGCCGCCCAAAAGGCCAGCCTCACGTCCGGTGAGGATGCCGGGGATGCGAGAGCGGAGCAGAGCCAGCAAGTGCAGAAGCTCACGAGCGCCCTGCGCCTGCTCAAGACTGTGCTCAGCACGCAGGAGCCGCAGCTGCAGCCCAATGTGGACGCAGCATCGGGCGACGCCAGTGGCACGACAGCGACAAGTAGCAAAGCAGAAAAGGCGGCGCGGCGCAGAACGCCGAAGAAGAAGGCAGGCAGTTCGGCTGCGTCATCTGCATCCGGCGCGGCTGCTGCAGACGAGACGGCCGAAGAGAAATCGCCGGCCGCCGCCAGTGACGCCAAAGCTGCCTCGGGGAAGAAGGCGACGAGGAGCTCGTTGCGGAGAGAGCAAGCGATACAGGAGCACAAGAAGCTGTCTACCATGTTCACGACGAAGCAGTCACAAGCATCGCCATTCAAAGTCAGCAAAGTCAACTCCAAGAACCTCCAGTTGACACCGGTCGAGGAGAACAAGCGCGAGGTGCCACGTCTGCAATACGAGCTGGACCGAGCGCTCTTCAACCCGGGCGTGTACCACCTGCAGGATCCGCGGTCGCGGGTGTTCAATTTCGACCCGTACCTCGCGACGATCATGCCGGTGCGGGAGTTCGACTTCAACGCGCTCAAGCAGTATGTGACGTCGTCCAAGGACTCGACCCTGATCGCCATGGCGAGCAAGTACAAGATGAAGTACTCGGGGTCGACATCGAGCATGACGAGCATGCTCTCCCACTTCCACTACCTGATTTCCGCATGGCGGCCGGTCAACTCGGAGCACCTGTCGCAGTCCTTTACGCCCGAGTCCCACAGCTTTACGCGCCTTTCCAAGGCGCCGGCCGCCACGTTTCTGCACTACAAGGACGGCACGTATGCGATTGACGCCGACAAGGAATTCGACACGGCCAATGTGCTCAGCATGCTGGGCAAGTCGATGGAGAAGCTGCTGACGCTGTCGACGGAGGACTTTGAAAAGTATCGCGTCAGCCGGTCGCACGAGCTGACGGAGGAGGAGCGCAACGACCCCGAGGCATTCCACTACACGACGTTTGGCGACTTCATGATGCGCTCGCAACTCGACGCCTACGACCCGCGGCTGCCCGGCACAGGCATGTTTGACCTGAAGACGCGGGCGGTGGTGTCGATCCGGATGGACGCCAAGGAGTTTGTGCAGGGGCGAGGCTACGAGATCCGGCAGCGCTTCGGACAGTGGGAGTCGTTTGAGCGGGAGTACTTTGACATGATCCGGTCGGCGTTCCTCAAGTACTCTCTGCAGGTGCGGATGGGACGGATGAACGGCATCTACGTGGCCTTTCACAACACCAAGCGCATCTTTGGGTTCCAGTACATCAGCATCCAGGAGATGGACCTCGCGCTCCACGGCACGGAAGACGTCACGATCGGCGACCGCGAGTTTATGATTAGCCTGAGCATGCTGAACGACGTGCTCAACCGGGCGACGGAGCGGTTCCCCGGACGGTCGCTGCGACTGCACGTGGAGACGCGGCCGTCCGAGTCGGCGCCGTTCATGTACATCTTTGCCAAGCCGGTGGACGCCGACGAGATCGACGCCATCCAGACCGCCAACAAGGCCTCCATCGACGAGTTTGAGCGAAACATTCTCAACATCCATCCGGGCGGCAAGAGCGGTGACACGGAGGCAGACATCATTGCCGAAGCAGAGGAAGCGGAGGCAGGCATTATTGCCGAAGCAGAGGAAGCGGAAGAGCAGGAGTCGGAGCTAGAGGAGCAAGAGGAGCCAGACGAGGAAGACGGGGACAGCGACCTGGACATGGACAGTCTCGACGTGTGGCGGTCGATGCGGCAAAAGGTGGAGGAGACGATGGAGAACGAGGCGCAGGGCATTGCGTCGATCCGCGACACGATCGAGGATGCGCTGGAGCAGAGCGGCCTGCTCCGCGGACGGTCGGACGAGGAGACGCGCGAGTACGTGGAGGCGCTGCTGGAGGCGATCACGCGGCTCGACACGGAGACCGTCGCGGAGGACATCCTGAACGGAGAGGCCAATGAGGGCGATCTGGCCGAGTCCGAGGCGGAAGAAGCAGACGACGCCAGCAGCAAGGCGCTCGCTGACGAGACGCTGGACAGCCCCGCTGCGGCAGCCGAGTCCGCGTCGGAGTCCGCCGTGACTGCGGATGCCGTGGACGGTGACATTATCGACGAGGACGCCCCGGCTGCCGAGTCGACCGGTGCAGCGGTCGCTGAAGTGGTGGAGGATCTCGACGCGAGCGCGGCTGGCGAGGCGACCTTGCCGACGTCGGTCGTCGACGGACTGCCGGGCGAGTCCGACACGATCTCGCTCAAGGACCTGATTATCCGGCTCGCGGCGCAGGTGGAGGCCGCGCAGACGGCAGGCCGTGATGTGGTCGAGGAGCAGCAGGCCGAGGACAGCCGGGAAGGCGAGGGGCTGGCCGGGATCATCGACGAGGACGCGCCCACGAACAAGCGGTTCGAGCGGATCCTGTCGCAGATGGTGGCGCGGTCCAAGGTGGAGAACGACGGCAAGGAGGCGCGCGAGGGCGAGGAGACCAAGACAGTGCGGCGAAGACGGGTCAAGGAGGACCGGGAGGACCGGGAGGACGGCGAGGGGGAGCCGGCAGAGGAGGAGCCGGCGGAGGAGCTGCTCGGCATGATCCTGACGATCCGCAACAACGTCAACGGGCGGTACGTGAACCGGCCGGAGAAGCTGGACCGCAAGGACCGGTGGACGGTGGAGTACGCGATCGAGGAGATCCCGCAGAAGCGGCTCAAGAGCCTGTACACGCTGCTCAAGGAGCGGCGCAAGACGCTGCTCAGCCCGCGCCAGGAAAAAGAGGGCGCGTTTGGCCGGGACTTCCGGGAGCGGCTGCGGCAGCTGAGCGACAAGGGACGGCGGTTCCGCCAAAGCGAGAACGAGATCGGACGGCAGAACCCGGTGCACGTCTGGGGCCAGGACAAGCCGCTCGAGTGGAACCAGGTGTTCCGGGAGGAGGAGGAGGAAGACGCCTAGCGGGCGAGCGAGAACCAGCCGGCCACGGTGTTCCGGGAAGGGAGCCGGGGCCGCGGGACGAGAACACACGGGACACGAGCACGGTCGAGGCGAAAGAACCTCGCACATGTACAATAGGCGGCATTCGGCTGGTATCGGAGTTGGGCGGCAGGACTGGGCGGCCAAAAGAGCATCTTCACTACGTGTTTCGGGAACATTGGATACATCTGGGGCTGTGAGGCGGGTCGGTGGCCTGAATTCCTCTGATGGAGACTCCTAACCGGCTGTCGAGACAGAAGCAGGGTGGCATGCACTGCCACGGCAGACCACGCCGAGCACAAAGCAAGAAACAGAGCCAGACACAAAGATCGAGGCAAACACGCGGCGTACAAACGCGCCATCTACAGAACCTGGATATATAAAGTGTCCCTACCAGAACGCCGACGCTGTGCACCATCCAAAAGAACCCAGACCCCAGCCTATCCAGAGGAGGCCTGCCGCCTGCCATCTGCCCATCAGTCGTCCTTCGTTCGAGCCATCGACGATGCTCGGTTCTGCCGGCCGTTGTGGCGCTGAGCAGCAGGTGTGAAGCGTCTAGTAGAAAGTGGCCATTGTCGACTGGAAGACGTCGCGCTTGGACGAGCTGTTGCTGAGCTGCAGGTTGCCCAAGTCGCACCAGTTGTTGACGGGCTTTGCGTGTTAGTGGGGAAGAAGAAGAACAAAGAACAAAAAACAAAAAACAGAACAAAACAGCCTGTATACTCACCAGACAACTAAGGTACTTGCACCAGCCGCACGTCCGGCGGTAGACGTAAAAGTTCTTGAGCAGCAGGATGAAGACGACGACGACGACGACGACGGCGCCGACACGCACCAGCCACCACGCCCACCACAGCGGCTTGCGGCCCTTGAAGAAGCCGACGGGGTTGCGGGCGGCCGACTTCCACTCGGCGTTGGCGCCGCCGCCGTAGGCGTCGCTGACAGCGGTGTAGGGCGTGTCGTCCTCGCCGATGCGGCGGCGCAGCATGTTGGGCGAGTGCAGCACGGAGATGCCGAGGGCCAGGCCCATGAAGAAGCCGCCAATGTGGGAGAAGTTGTCGAGGCCGGGCAGCAGGCCGAGCACAAAGGAGATGATGACGTCGAGCAGGATGAACATGAGGTCCTTGACCGGGTTGCGGCGGTCCTTCCACGAGTACAGCAGGTCGAGCAGGGTCAGCGCGATGATGCCGAAGAGCGAGCCGGAGGCGCCGGTCGAGGCGATGCCGGTGGCGGCGTAGTTGCCGCCCAGCACGAAGCCGAAGATGCCCGAGGAGATGTAGACGAGGAAGAAGCGCACGGGGCCGATGGCGCGCTCCATGTCGCGGCCCATGGTCAGCTGCAGCAGCATGTTGAAGCCGATGTGGATGAGGCCGGCGTGCATGAACATGGGCAGGATGAAGCGGTACCACTGGTTCGGCTCGGGCGACTGGTCGGCGTTGCCGTCGTAGGCGGGCTCGGGCACGCCGCCGAAGCCGCACAGCTCGGACAGGGTGCAGAGCGCGTCCGAGGTGGTGGTGTTGGGGCACGGCCAGGTGATGGCGGCCGTGGACGACTGGATGCCCTTGACGTTGTGCATGCACGGCATGAAGCGCGCGCCCATGTTGATGAGCACGTAGGTGGACGGGCCGATCATGACGTTGAAGGAGGGGTGGATCTCGATGGGCGAGCCGGTGAGCACGCCGTTGCGCACGACCTCGGCGATGAAGACGGCGGCCTGGACGAGCGTCAGGAAGTAGACGACGTAGGGGATGCGGCGGCGGTTGGCGCCGAACATGCCGAGCTGGCCGAAGCGCACGGCGCCCTGGCGGCCGGCGGCGGCGGCGGGGGGGGGCCCTGGGGGATGTCGTAGACGTGGTCGGGCGAGCCGGCGCCCTTGGCGCGGTCCTGCAGCGGGATGCCGTCGTCGGAGGGCGACCGGCGGCCGTAGTAGCCGGTGTCGGCGTGGTGGAGGCCGGCGGCCTGGCTGGGGTTCGGGCTGGGGCTGGCCGAGTGCATCTGGTAGCGGTCAGGCTGCTGGTAGGCGCCGGCCGGATACATGTGGTCGTCGAAGACGGTGTCAAAGGGGCTGCGGCCGCGGTCGACGGCGGTGGTGCCCGAGTAGCTGTCGTAGGACCGCTGCTGCTGCTGGGCCGGCGTGGGCGTGGCGGAGCCGTAGCTGCCGGCGTACTGGCCGTGTGCGTAGGACATGGAGAGCGGGCGAGGGAGATGACAGGCGCTGAACAGGAAGCCGAAGCGAACAGGAAGCCGAAGCGAACAGGAAACCGAAGCGAACAGGAAGTCGAAGCGAACAGGAGCCGAAGCTGAACAGGAACCTGGCGCTGAACGGAAACAACCCGAAGCGGAGGGGCTGCAGACGTCGGGCCGAGCGAAGCGGCAAAGCGGCGGCTAGCTCGACGCGGCTGTAAGAGCTGCAGCTCGTATACGCTGGCTCTGAAGCAGAATGGTGACAATGTGGCGATGCGATGCTAGGCGATGGCGATGCGGCTGCGGCGGCCTCGGCGGCTACCAGACGGAGGCAGAGACGGCGCGGAGGTCCACAGGATGCGCACGGCGCGACAGACGAGAGGGGGCGGCGACGGACAGAAGGCGGCAGAGAGGAGAGAGACAGGATAGGGGTGAGGCGGCGTGGATGCGCAGAGCATTACTATGTACATATTTACGGCGTATACGTGGACACTGGGGACGGCCGAAACGGGCTAGCGCGGACTCGCGACTGCGGCAGTGCCTGCAAGCTCTGGCGCCGGACGCGCCCCACCGCAGCGCCGACACGTACCGGTACGCGTGCCTGGCGCGCGCGCGGCGCAGGCGTGGCGCAGGTGGCGGCGCGCTGGGTAGCGGTACGGCGTCCAGGGTCGGCCTGCCATCTACTTTTAGACGATCGTCGTGGCTGTGCGGATGTGGCTGTGCATTCGTGTGGCAGGAGAATTATTGTCGTTGAACTATTGTACAGGAGTGCTGGTACTTGTATTGTACGGAGTAATACTCCGTATCGTACAGGAGTCCCGGCACTATTGTACAGGAGCAGTGACGTCCGCCGTCCAAAGCAGACGTCCTCGTCAGGGACATCCGCCGATCGTGACATGGCCCGGCCGCCGCTGTCCGCCGCGTTGCTCGCAGAGCGGCTGCCCAAGCGGTGCTTTGCGTCGTGCGTGCCTGTGTACGCCCAGTGCGGGCCGGCACTGCTCGCCGCTCGCCGCTCACCGCTTCGGCTCGGTCGGTGTCGTCGCGGCCGCCGCCGGCTTGCTCTTGCGCAGATCCGCCCACACGTCGCCGATCTGCTCCACGATGAGCTCCCAGTAGCCGCCGCCGGCGTCCAGCACCGCCTTTTCGCGCCGCGCGCGCTCCTTGGTCCAGTCTTCCGCGGGCGTCGGCTCCGCGGCCGTCGCCAGCGCGAGGCCGGCCGCCTGCCGCCGCCGCGCCCGCTCCGCCCGCATCGCCGCCGACCGCTGCTGCGCCGCCTCCGGCAGGTCCGCGTTCGTCGCCTGGGCCGCCCGCCGCTGGAACCGCGCCATCAGCGACCGCCCCGTGTAGTCGTGCGCGAGCTGCGACGTCGCAAAGAACGTGCCGCCCGCCAGCAGCAGGCTGCGCATGCCCATCGTCCGCGGCGGCAGCAGCAGGCCCACCGGCCCGAGCACCGCCGCCGCCACGCACACGTTGTGCAGCGCCGGCATCGTGCCGTGGTAGGGCACGTCGGGCGCCGCCGCCGGGCCTGGCTCGTCCATGGGTTGCGTGGGAATTGGTAATATGGCGTATTGCGCCCTCGTGCAAGAGACAAGAGATGTCGAGTGGGCTGAAGCGTCGTGCGCGTGTCCGACAGCCGTGTCTCGCGTCGCGCCCACCCGTGCCGTAGTCTGTACTCGCCGTTCCGTGGCCGGTTCGCGCGTGCGCACAGGTCTGTCGCTGCGGTCCAAAGCAGAAGCCTGACGCGTCGCCGTCCAGAATCGGCCCGTTTGCAATGTCGAGAAAAGCTCGAGTGACTAGCGCCACCGCCGTGCACGGACCATCTCCAGTGCCCTTGCGCAAGGCTTCAGTCCCGATCATCACCCAACCCACGCCGAGGCCACACGCCGGCATCACAGACGAGGAAAGTCGTAAAGTGCCCAAACACAAATCGGACTGCCTGGCGGTCTCCTACGATGAAATGCTGCAGCGAGGAGCTCTTTGTCTGGCTTTTGCTTCTTCATGACCAGTGAATGCGTGCTTTGGCTTGTGCTCCTATTCTAAAGACGTATCTTGAAGATCTTCACCTGTTTCTTTGGTCATCTCTTCGTCTTGGCCTCCTACAGACTCCCGACCTCTGCTCTCCCGGTATTCCTGCTCTTCCTGGCCTCTTGGACCAGCCTCTCTGCGTCGAATCTGGGGTTGCTTGTTGCCCCAAATGGACTTCCCGTGGACGCTGTCTCCTGGGCCTCGCGGCCAAGACGAGCTGGCAAGTGACAGCGTATGTGCGGAGACGTGCCGCGGCAGCATCGGCCACGGCTGGAACAAGGAGAACCAGGACCCAGCCGGCCCGCCGTCGCGTCCTCCAGTGAGCCTGGGAGCGCTCCAGGGAGAAAGCACGGGGCGCGTCGGCTGTCTCACTGCCATCTCTGACAATATACCGTCTCCACAGCGGTAGCTCTACGTCGTGCGTGCTTGGGCAGCAGTACTGCACGGGATCAGTACTCGTATGCAGCAGGAAAGAGGACCCCGGCAGCTTGCGCGTCTGCTTGCGCATACAAGGTTTTGCTGAGTAGACCGTCTTTGGGCCGTTTTGTGTATGCGCTCTGCCGACGCGACGTGCCAAGACGGTGGGACAGTCGGATCGGAGCGTCTACGGAGTACGTGTCTCATGTCCTGCGTCAGCCGGAGAGCGGGTAGGGCTCGGCAGAAGAATGTGGAGTGGACAAGGGGAAGGAAGAAAGAAAGGAAATAGAGGAGACAGAGAGCTTGGCCAGAAACAGTCGGAACAAACACAATGTCCAGACAGGGCGCCTCTGAGCCTGAGTACCACATATGCTCCGTGCTGTCTGCCGTTGTGAACTCGTCCAGCCACGCCTCGCATGGACTGTCGATCACGGTCCGGCCACGGCTGTTTCATCGCCGTGCCGCCTCTGGCCGCAGAATGGAACGGCCTTGCTTCGTAGCAACGGCGTCCGAGCAGAGGGCGCCCAGAGTAGGATGACGGCGGTGCGGTTGGCGACGTCTATATCGCGTCCCCTTCCGCCGCTGCTCTTGTTCTCTGCATCACGTCTGTCGCGTTTTTCGTTTCTTCGTTTCTTCGCTTTCGTTTCCTTGCACACCCTTCCTCCGCACGCTTGCTGGTCTTGCGATGTCCCGTCTTCCGTACCATACTGGCCCATCCATCATCGTCATCTGCTCTCGGCCGCCTCGTTTCCATGGCCGTCCTCGCCCTCCTGCTGGCCGTGGCCGCCTCCGCCGCCTCCGCCGCCACGCCGCCCGGCTTCCAGCCGGCAGCCAGCGCCGAGCTCGTGGTCGCCTACAACAACACGCTCGTCAGCGGCCAGGTCGTGGCCCAGAACCGTGAGTCACTCGCACAGAGCCAGACATCCAGTCCAGGCGCACAGAGCCAGACATCCCAGTCCAAGCACACAGAGCCATCCAGTCCCAGAGCCTAACACCCCCAGTCGTCCAGGCGCAGCCGCGCATCGGCACCACGCAGCGCCTCAACGGCTCGTCGTACGCCGTCCTCATGATCGACCTCGACATCCCGACCGCCACCGACGGCCAGACCGCGACGCTGCTGCACTGGATGCAGACCGGTCTCACGCCGGCCACGCAGGCCGCGCGCATCAGCGGCAACAGCAGCCAGCAGGTCTTCTTTCTGCAGAACGGCACCGGCGCCGCGCCCGCCGCCGCCTACATCGGCCCCAGCCCGCCCGCCCGCATCCCGCTGAGCCACACGTACACGCAGCTGCTCGTCGACACGAGCAGCTCCGGCAACCAGTCGCTGTCCCCGGCCGCCGCCCTCGCCGTCCTCACCGCCGCCGCCGCCTCGCGCCAGGGCTTCGACGCCCTGCAGGTCCTGCAGCGCGCCGGCCTGCAGACCAAGGTCGTCGCCGCCAACTTCTTCAACGTCACGAACCCGGGCCCGGCCACCAACACCACCGGCGGCACCGGCAGCGGGTCCGCCAGCAACGGCACCGCGACCACCACCCGCACCAAGGCCTCTGCCACTGTCTCCGCCACTGCCTCTGGTACTGCCTCCAAAACTGCCTCGACCGCTTCTGGAACTGCCTCTACCGCTTCTGGAACGGCCTCCGGAACAGCCGCCAGCACCACCAGTACCGCCGCCAGTACGGCCACCAATACGCCCGTCACCGCCGGAGCCGCCCACCTGGCCCACGCCGGCGGCATCGCTGTCATCGCCGGCTACGCCGCGCTGCTGATGGCGCTGTAGAGCAGGCTGCCAGGAACCTTTTTTCGTATAACGCACTCTCGCACGGACATCAGACCAGACACTTCGCAGCCACTCCATGTTGCGTAGTTGAATCGTGCTATCTGCCGATTTTCTAAAACCTATTGTCCTCCGGCCGTTTCAGGGTGGATGGGGAATCACGGACCATATTCCCGCCGCGACATGACAGGAAATGGAAAGCAAAGCGGGCGAGAAGAAAATCAAAGAAATGGAGAAAAAAGTCCAAGAAATCAGAGAAATCGAAATCGTTCGAAGAGACCGCAGAGCGGTTCCTGCGTCACGCTGCCCGGACAGGCCCGGCTCACAGCCGCGGGTCGTACACCTTTTCCCGAATGTACTTTGTCAGGGCCACGTCGCCCCATTCCTCCCACTCCACCCACTGCTCCTCCGGCAGCTGGCTGACGCCGTCGCGCCGCGCCGCCTTCATGACCTCGCGCGCGACAATCAGGCTGGCCTCGCGCACACGCTCGATGCGCGGGTAGATGAGGCCCTTGTGCACCTCCTCCGCGCTGAGCGCGTTCGACAGCGCCTCGGCCGACGTGTAGACCATGTCGTCCGTCACGCGCGCCGCCTTGGCCAGGATGGCGCCCAGGCCGAGACCCGGGAAGACGTACACGTTGTTGCCCTGGTTCGGGTAGTAGGTCACGGAGGCGTAGTCGCTGCCGCTGGCCTCTTTGGCGTGGCTGCCGCTGGCGTGGCTGCCGACCGGCACCTTGATGGTGTACGGCGCAAACGGCGAGCCGGACGCAAAGATCACGGTGCCCTCGGTCCAGTTGACGGCCTGCTCAAAGGTGCACTCCGCCTTGGTGAGCGGGTTGCTCAGCGGGAACAGGATCGGCCGGCGGCCCAGACCGCCGGCGTCCACCGACGCCTTGAGCGCGCGCACCACGCTCTCGGTGAAGACGCCAAACGTGGCCGTCAGGCCCACCAGCGCCGACGGCTTGACGTACTCAATGACCTCCTCCAGCGTGCGGAACTGATGGCCGTTGTTGTCGCCGCGCGCAAAGTACTTTTTGTGGTCGGCCAGCTTGTCACCACGGTCCTTGGTGACGAGGCCCTTGGTGTCGACCAGCCAGAACTTGTCGCGCGCCGCCTGCTCCGACAGCCCGCGGCGCGTGTAGTACTCGACGAGCTGCTTGGCCACGCCGACGCCGGCCGAGCCGGCGCCCATGAACACGAGACGCTGCTCCTCGAGCGGCACTCCAGACAGGTTGACCGCGCCAATGTAGCTATGATGAGTCAGCGATGGGTCAAAGTCGGAAGAGGAGAGGAAGATAAGTCATGTGACGCGACAGGGGTGCTCGTCGTTGGGGTGTTCTCCACGCGGTGCCAAGACGCCAAGACGCATAAGCATGCCAAGTCTACGTCGTACTCCGTATTACTCCGTACTCACCCGCCAAGAACCACGGCACCGGTGCCCTGGATGTCGTCGTTGAAGCAGCGGTACTTGCTGCGATAGAGGTCGAGGTAGGCAAAGGCCTTTTCGCTCTCAAAGTCCTCGAACTGGACGAGCATGTCGGGGTAGACCTCCTTGCAAGCCTCCATGAACTCGTCCATAAAGGCGTGCTGCTCGCTGACGGGAACACGCTTGGAGCGGATGCCCAGGTACAGGGGGTCCTTCAGGTTGTCCTCGTTGGCCGTGCCGCAGTCGAGGACAATGGGGAGGGTCTTTTCGGGACGGATGCCGGCGGCAGCGGTGTAGAGCGCCAGTTTGCCGATCTGGAGTTGTGTCAGAAGAGGAAGAGAGGAAGAGAAAGAGAAAGAGAAAAGCGAGAGACTCACCGGAATACCGACACCGTTGATGCCGAGATCGCCCAGACCCAGGATGCGCGAGCCGTCGGTGACGACGCAGATCTCGGGGTCGGGGTAGGGCCAGTTGCGCAGAATGGTTTTGATGCTCTTGCGCTGCTTGATGGAGATGTAGAGGGCCTCGGGACGGGTGTAGAGGGTGGAGTACTGCAGGCAGACGTCGCCAATGGTCGGGGTGTAGACCAGGGGCATCATCTCGCTGGCGTTGTCGATGAGCAGGCGGTAGAAGAGGTCGACGTTCTCGCTCTTAATGTTGGAGAGATACAGGTACCGGTCGACGTCGGTGGGACGCGAGCGGACCATCTTCAGCGCACGCTGGACCTGCATGTCGAGGCTCTCCATGACGTGGGGGACGAGGCCGGTGAGGTTCTTGGCCGCACGCTCTTCGGGGGAGAAGGAGAGGCCTGGCTGTCAGCGGAGGGCGAGAAAAAGCCACGCGGAGCAAACGAGCAAACTCACCCTTGTTCCAGAGAGCGGCGCGCAGGACCTGGTAGCCGGCGGCCTTGTGCTCGGGCACGTATTCGGTCATGCTGCCCTGCTGGACTTCGCCGTAGTTGGACTGTGTGTAGCCGCGGTGCTGGTCGAGGGAGGCCATTCTCAGCGCGTCCTGGATGGCAGAGATGTCGACGGAAGACATGGGGTTCATGGAGGAGAGGCGGCGGTTGGAGGCGAGGGAGAGACGCTTGTTAGTTATAGAGGTCTGGGACGACCGGGCGGAGGCGACAGAGGACGACGGAGAGGACGAGCGTGGGGTGAATGCGTCGGCGGCGGAGGAGGAGTACGAGGCCATGGGCACCATGGCAGGCGTGAGGGGGCAGGAGAGTGGCCGAGGGGAGGCGGGGGCGGTGGCGGTGGAGGAGGCAGTAGCAAAAGTAGCAGCGGCCGTGGCAGGGCCGGGTTGACCAGCAACAGCAGACGAAAAGGAGGCAGCAGTGGCACGACGAGGCAGCGGGAGGTGGGCGTGGTGGGAGAACAGTGGCAGCCGTCCGAGGCCATCGGCGCGGAATTGTGCCTTTATGATCTTTCGACGGCGCAGGGGCGCGAGGCCGCGCCGTGGGGCCAGGGCCATGACGGGCAGGCCAGACGCAGCGGCAGGGGCAGCGCGAGGCGAGACGCGAGAAGCGAAAACGAAGCCCGTTTGTGACGGCACGGGCTTCTCCTGGTGATAGGGGAGAAGGGGTGTGGAAGCGTGTGGGTGGAGCCGCCGCTGCTCCGGGGTGGACAGCGTACTGTCGGCAGATGTCGCGGTAGTATTGTGGTGTGCGGACTATGGTATTCCGTACTCGTAGCTCTCGTATTGCGTATTGTACTCTACGGAGTACTCGTATTGTGGAAGCCGAAGGCACGGCAAGGCTGCTTGTGCGAGCGGCGCTGCGATCGCGGCAGATTCGCGCACGGCGGCTTCAGCTGGTGCGGCCGCGGGCCGGACGGCCTCTGGGAGGAGCAGCATCCTCGTATTTCAGTGTCTCGCTCCGGGACGCCATGCCGTCGTCGTCGGTACTTTTGCCAGTTTTTCCATTTTTGTTTTTGTTGGTCCAGTTGAATTCTTTGCTACCGTGCAAATTAGTAAGGGAGTATTACTCATTGCTTTCGCACGACTACGGAGAACGGAGCACGTCGTATTCTCGCGCGCTCCTTCCTACCCGGACTGCGGACACGCGCCGGCGGACTTCCGCCAGGTCTCGGCGTCGCGCCCATACGGAGGATCCTCGACCGCCAAGTGGAAGGCACGCGTGCAACTCTGCGTGGAGGCCGTCATTCGTGCCTTTCGTGTCGCGGCCTGGATCCTGTCCGCTTTGGGCTAGTGCGTGTCCGTCCCGATCCGTGGGTCTGGAGTCTGGAGCATCGACATCCTGGCAGTCTTCGTACCAGCACGAGTACTCCGTACTTGGACTGCGACAGGAACAGGAAATACGAGGAGTGCAATTCGCCGTCGCCGCGTGGCCCGCGCGGAAGCTCACCACGCTGAGCACACGCCGCGTGATCGGCCCCCACGGCACCACACGATGAGCAGCCGATGTCCGGCGCGTGCTGCCAGGACGAGCAGTTGCCTTTGCGTCGACATACGAGTACTCGCTGGTGCTCACTGAGCTGCTTGACAGACTTACTACGGCTACTCCGTACTCGTACATGTATCTCGTATCTTACTCCGTACACTACGAGTACTCCGTCCTCAGCCCGAGTTCTCCCGCCCGCCCAACACCCCTGGCGCTCCGCCGGGCTGCAGGTCCAGCGGGAGCCTCCTCGTACTGCCCACACATTGCTAGCACTAGCGCGTCGCCGAGCTGCCGCGCACCCGTTCTTGCACCGGTTCTTTATCGTGCAGAGCCGTTTCAGCGACTTCCTTTCGCAGTGTCGCGATGCCATGGACGCACTTTGCAAAAGTAAGCGGCTGGACGTCGCACAAGCCTGCCGCAGACCCACTCGGCGCATGGCAGGCCCACCGCCTTCAAACGTCCGTCGGACATTCGCCGAGCAGGTGGCGTCCGCACATGAGATGACCCCCGCTGTGTGATCGTCCCGACCTCTTATGCTTATGTAATGCTGCCTGTGTCTGCCCGGCTGACGCCCGTTTCACGGCTCCGGCATGCGACGCATCCCCGTGAAACGCGCGTCTCGACCACGACAACCGACCCGTCCGCTCTCGCACTCTCCCGGGTCCTCGCGCAGAAGCGCCTGCTCTACAATGTACACACGGACCTTGCAGCGCGGCATCCACCGAAGCCGTCTCGAGCCCGCACTACGTAGCTCTCCCCAGATTTCTCTTTTCTCTGTTCCGTCCCTTCTTTTTCCACTCCTCCCCGACACCGACGAAGACTTCTCCGCCAAGCCTGTCCTGTCGATAATATCCCGGAGCCAGTCCAAGCACTCTCCGCTCCTGGCTGCCCAGTGTCCATCCGCGGACTGCCACCGGCATCGCCCATCGCCCATCATATATCATCGCGACGCTGAGTACGAAGCCGGCCGACACGGCTACTCTGCTCCATACGAAGTACGGCATACTCCGTACGCTGACTAGTCAAATCCTCCGGACACTATCCGCCGCGTGCTGTCTGTGGAGTACGAAGTAGACCCCGTCTTTGCAGTCGAGGGCGGCAATGACACATGCGAGCTGTAATACAGTATTACAGTATTACTCCCGGCAGCACAGTAGCCATACGGACTGCATAAGAGAACACTAGCACTGCTCGCACGTACTATAATACTCGTAAATTCATGGCGTAACTCATAAACACTCTAACTTGCAGTCACAATCTATACCTTATCACCCTTTGCCCAACCACCATCTTCCCAGCATTGCCCAGAAACAGCACTTCGACCGAGCTACCTGTCGCATCCGTAAACTGGCAGAAAACGGTCATGGCCTAGCTTGTGATCTCCCTCCGCCACGGAAAGCCCCTCTGACTCAGAGCCGCTAGCATATCCGTGCAACCAATCCCAGTACCCTTTCCTCTCCGGACTCCCGTCCGCCGGTCAGCCTGCCACCCCAGATCCCGGATCCTGATCTCTAGAGCTTCTCCGCACTCCAGCTCGACCCCAACCTACCTACCCCAACCGAATCTAGATCATATCAGCGGAATGAACCAATAACTGCCCGACACCTCGTACTCAACCTCCTACCGTACTCAACCTCCTCCCTTGCCCTGACTCGCCCTCAACGGCCGGAGAATACACGGCGTTCGTGCCGCCCACCCTCCTCAGTCTCGCTTGGCCTTGCTTGCCTCGGCATTCGGTGTTTCGGCCGCTGTCCATCATCTTGCACAAACTTACACCCCTTCACAGTCACAAAGTCCTTCAATCACACGGGGGGACACCGAGCCGGGTGTTCGCAAAACAATTGTGCTTTGTATGTATGTATTGTAAGAAGGGGTATTTGTCGGACAAAAGGAAACTCGATGCAGCATCGCTGATGGAATGCGGAAAACAAACGACCGATTTAGCAGGCTTGCCATGTGAATCCACCCAACTTCGCTGAGAAATGCCGCTGAAAGGTGGCAAAAAATCAACCCAAGAAAAAAACACCGAGAAACAGATAGGACAAAAGGAAATCAAATCAACGAATTGCAAACGAGATAGGGAAAGAGGGGGTAATGGGGGGCGAGTGAAAATGAAGAGGAGAAAACGAAAAAGGAGACAGTGAAAAGCTGAGAGAAGGAGAAACGAGCCAATGAGATGAGAAAGGAAAAAGGAGAGAGGAGAAAAGAGAAAGGAAATGCAGCAGATGCAACAGATGTAGTAGATCCTCAAGCCTTCCGGAATACTCGTTTAGTCCCGCCGATCTTGCCAATCTCCCCGAATTTGCCCTCCATACTCGTATGCTCCGGAGCTATGAGCTCGCCACTAACCAGCCGTACTTTCTCCTTCACACTTTCGACCCATGCCTTGCTCTCGTCACTCATTTCAATGTGCTTCGCACGCGGTCCCGACATACCCAAAGAGCTGTCTTCCTCCGTCCAGCTAAGACGTGAACTCGGCCGAGACCGTAGCGATGATTCCGACGGCGGAGTGTCTGTCGGTCTGGCCAGCGCTGCCAGCGGCATCCGCTGGTTTCTCACACTCTCCTCCCCGATACTCCTCCTCACCTTCCGCACAATCAGCGGCGGCGTCGCCAGTGGCGTGTTCTGTGCTGATCCTGGATGGCTCGGTGGACTAGACCCAACACGCCCCTGGTTCGTCGACATATCGCGAACCTCAACCTTGCCATCAAGAACACCCTTTGACCGCCGGTTGTGATGGCTGGCATACTCCTTGAGATACTCGCTCAAGTCGGCCCAGCCGCCACCTACACGCACCATAACACGCTCCCCCTGCTCGCCCACAAGCCGGATAAAGAGCTTGATTGGCGGTTCTCCCGTTGACCGCGACAGGTGGTATAGCTTGATCTCATGATGACTGCTTCGTTGCCGGTGTCGGGTGTTCCGTGTATCAGCCGGGGCAAGAAGGAAGGAAGGTGTCATTGAACGCGATGACATGCTAGACGTGCTGCGCATCCCATCCGCCGGTGACTTTGACTTGCGCGGGTGGCTGAAGTCTGGTGGGTTGAGGTGGCTCAGCGGCGCTGACGGCTTCGAGGAGAGTCGAATTTTCGCAGGAATCGACTCCAGAATCTCGCTAATTTGCTGCTGAAGCTGATAGTCCTCACTGCTGAGGCTCATCCGCCGCGTGTCTGGTGTTCCCATGTCCATTGACAAGTCCATCGCATCATCACCGTTCATAAACGACGTTTCAATCGGTGTTTTGGGCAAAGTCGGTTCTTCTTCATCAGGAATTTCGTTCACCGTGGGCATGTCGCTAAAGGCCACTGCCGACCGAATGCTGCCTCGGAATTCCAGTGGTGAGCTTGAAGGGCTGCGCTCACGGCCAACAGCCAAATGCTGTGGAGAAGCATCAGGCGTGTTGTTGAAGTCGCCGGGTCTGCCAACAGACCGAGCTTTGTTGGACTTCGCAGGCGGTGCCACGTCATGAATTGCTGGTAGTGAGAGCTCTGACTGCAGTGATCCAAACGAACTTTGGGGCGACAAGCTTCGGGGCGAGCCGTCAAAGCCTGTGGCATCGGCCGTAGCAATAGTGATTCGCGTAGTATCCGGTGACCAGCCTTCCGGCAGATCCTCGTCTTGCTGACCCTTGTACGCTGGCGAGGCCTCTTTGCTGTTTGTATCATTGCCTTGGCTTGCAAAGAACGCATCTGCAATGACGGGCTTCTGCTGAGGTGGTAATAGAATGGGCTTGTTGAGAACCGCTTTCTTCCACTCAGACTCGCGTAGCATTCTATCGCAGGCTGCCACCCATTCGCCGTATTCACGCTCGGCTTTGTCGATGCGGTCGACCCAGGATTCGGGTATTGTGTCTTCCCAGCCGTCGAGAATATCCAGCATGTAGTCGGCGATCTGAGCTGCTTGCGATACTCTCTTTTCAACAGTCAACTTGACGAGTGACAAGTCTTCCCGTCGCAACGATGGCTTCATGGCCACTCCTGAGGTCGTAGAGGGTCTGCCGGCATCAATCACTTCGTCGCCAAAACGGGTAGCTTGCCAGGCTGACTGGATAGCTGCCTCAGCGCCATCTAGAGATTCCAGTAGGAGAGGGATCTTCTTCAGCACCAGAATTCGAATATGCCACGAGTCGAGAAGCCGAACCAGTTTTGCCAGCAGCGGCAAGCCTTGTAGGACAATGGCAGCGACAACCGCCGTGAAGTCGTCCATCTTCGCAAAGTGTGCAGGAGAATTCAAACGGCGCAATGAGTCACTCGTAAGAGGTCTGCCGGGGGGGGACAATGGGAGGATGTGGTGATGTAGCACGTGCTGCTTCATATCTTCCACTTCAAGATCGTCGATCTCGCGTTGAACTTCAGCCACCCTCTCTTCGTAACGCATCACGTCGGCTGCGCGAAGACTTCCCATCCAAGCTTCCTCTTCTGCTTCCTCGCTCTGACCACTGCCAAACGGGTCTCGAACACGCGAAATCTGTCTTTCTGGCGTCACGGGATCTGTCAATACGAGCGACGGAAAGGGCGGAGGTCGCGAAGAAATTGGGCGCCCGGAGGCAGGCTGTAGGTATTGGCGCTTCACTTTCGGCTCCTCAAAGCCGGAAGAGTCGGGAGGGTTCGGCCACGGCCATTGAGATAGCTCGTCCAGCCATTCTTGAAAGCTCCTGGAGGCTAGAGCAGCCCGCATAGCGAAAGATTGCTCGGAGACCGTGGCCGCATCCAGACAAGTCTTCAAGGCGCCATTCGGATATTGCAGGGCCTCGACCACCTTGGCTGGTACGAGCTGCGGAATGAGGTCGTCGGGAGGTAGCTGATAGTGTTGCTGGCGTGTCGGTGAGCCGGATGACGATCGATAATATTGTCGACTTGGGGCGGATAAGCGCCCCGGCCGCGCGGAGAGAACGGGAAACCCGCTCATATTTGCAGCCAATGCGGCTGTAGTTGTTTAACGTCGGCGAGAGACGGTAGCTATTTTTTGCTTCCGAGAAGAGACATGTTCTCCTTAAAAGCACAAGTCTTCCCACAATAGATTGCTGCCGCCCTAGCACGCCGGACCTCAGCCACAGCCCCCTTCTTTATGGCTGCTGTGGTAGGCTGTTTCGAAGGTCTCTCTTCGTTGTCGCACAGGTCTCGCAAAGACCGTTCGGGGGTTCAGTCGAAAGACGTCAACGAGTAGGCGATGGAAATGGTAGGCGCGTAAAAAATCTCAATTGAAGTCGCAAAAGAGGTAACAAATAGAAACTGGCGTCGTGTGGCGTCGAGTGGGAGTCGAGGTGAAGGCCGTCGCGCTTATAGGTGTCACGACGCGTCTGAAGATCGATGCTTTCAAGCGTTTGCAGATCAGAGGGCACTGCAAGTCGAAAAGGCCGGGGCAGTGCAGGCTTTATGAAACGACGAAGGAAAGGCCAGTCAGGTGCGGATAACGGAATGTCGGGCGAATATATGCGAGCTCGACGACGAAACAGACGGTGAAAGAGAGAGACGGGACGGAAAACAGGGAAGGCAGAAGTCGACGGACGGATAGCGAAAGGCTAGACAGGAGACGCAAGAAAAGATGGCACCGTGAGGCGAGACAAAACCGAGAAACAAGTGTCAGTTTCTGTTTCGTTTGCTCTCCCCTCTCTTGCTGTCCCTCTCACATCTCGCAATGTGGAGTTGGGCGGTGTCGGTCTCCTGTCGGGTTTGTCGGTGGTCAGAGTTTGAATTGGGCTCAGGGACAGCGAACGATGTATTAATTTGGCCAGGTGCATATGTTACGTGGCGACCACGCCTGGCCTGAACGGCAGGAGCGGTTGTCCGAGGACCAATCAGATTGCTCCCCAGACTCCTTAATTACCACGTCCTGCGATGGGGCTCCTGCCGGGTCTGTGCATCCGATACGATGCGGAATGCGCAGATGGCAATTACGCCTGCGAAGAACCCACAATTTAAATGGCTAAACAGCTAATCCCATGATTTTACGTGTCGCGCCTTCCGTACGATAGCTAAAAAAGTGGCAATAGTGGCATGCACGACCCGACCAGGTTCTTTCCTTGCGGATCGCAAAACAGGGTTAGCTCAGCCCGGGAAGGCACAGACAGCTGCATGCAACTACCGGCGGCGATCTCAGATCTCACGACCAAGCTCTTTTGTTGCAGCCAAAATCTTCCAGCTTCTTTCTCGGATCGGGACAGGTGATGGGGTCGTCAAGTCATCTCTATACCATTGCTATACTGCTACTGCCCTCTTCCCCCAAAGCACATGCTAGTCCTCTATTTGCTTCCTATGCCCAAGCCGGTTCCAGACCAGAGACCAAATGGCCACAAATTACTTTTGTGCGCCATTTCAACGCCAATCAAATAGCAAACAGGCTGCCCTCACAGCACGGCTCAACTATCCATAGAGAGCAGACGCAGTCAGTATTCTGTCTGCATTGCTTCGTTCCCAAACGTGTTGTTGAAGAGACCAACAAAGGCGTGGTCGGTAGTACTGCCCATGCCCTCTGGCGGGAAGTCCAGCCACTGGTCAAAGTCCAGCTTCAAACTATTGGGGTCTGCCACCGCCACATCCCATTGAAATGGATCCTCAGGCCCCGTGTTGCCGGGCTGGAGCAAGCTGGCGGCTTGCCCTTTCATACTATTGATGCCGTCGATACAGTTCGCACCGTTGACACCGCTTATGCCGTTGACTCCATTGGCAGCGAAGGAAATCCCGTTGGTAGGCAGTATGGACAAAGCGTTGAGGTTGAGATTGTTGTTGGCCAGGGCAGGATTGCCAACGCCATTGGCTTGAAACGTCTCTGAAGGCACCTTCACAGCTGCCGGCGCCTGCTGATATGATGACGAGTCACCGTTGTCCAAGCTGCTCTCGGGAGGCGGTGTCGCTCCACCGTTGGCTTTCGGAGTCGTTGCACCGCCGTATACGGAGGCAGCCTGCGCGATGCCGTCTTCGGTATACGGAACAGCCACGTTCGACGTCGCATTGAAGAGAGACACCGACGTGCCGTTGTAAGGAGTGCCTGTACCGGCGCCACCTTCACCGCTCGAGCTCGTGTTGGTGTAGGCCCCGTCGACAAAGCTCATGATGGAAGAAAGGTCGATGCCTGCCTTCTTCAGAAGCGATTCGACAAACCCCTTGGCGATCTCTGCTGCCGCGTATGTTTCGCGAAGACTCTCCATAACCCGCATACACGTCAGAAATCCATACACTGCTTTTTGGCGTCGTTCCCGTGGTATGCCACCCTTCAGGTCCAGCAGATGCGCAAACATGGCGGGTAGGAATACCGTCACGCCGGCAGTAGGGAGATACATTTCCAGCCGCAGACGCAGCATCTCGCCTCCCATGCGTGTGACGCAATCAGCTGCATCACGGACGCGCGCGCGCGAGAACTCCTGCTGTTCAATCGGCAGCATTGGCGCACCAGGCACCGCTGGCTGAATTCGTGGCCGGTGCAGTGCAGACATCGTGGTGTGGTAGACAAGATGCAAAAGCGTCCGCTGCACAGCGACCGTTGACCTGCCGTTTTGTGCGTCTGCTGGTGTCAGGGCAACATAGCGGCACGACTGTGGTAGGTCCAGGAGCCAAGCTCGGAGTTTGGCGTCGATCTTGTCCACGACACTGGGCCCATTGCCTTGCCCGTCATCGCCGACGGGCCGGTTTGGGAAGAGCATCATGGTGCTGTTGACACCGTTGGAATCGACTGAGCGTTGTCGTCCCCTCGGAAGAATGGTGTATTGCTGGTGCAACATGCTGCCAACTAGTACGCAGAGCTTGGCTTTTTCGACACACAGCTCCGCGAGCTGCTCTTGCATAGCCAAGTCGTGTACCAAGCGGCACTCTGGAGGGACAGCGGTGACGTGGTCAGGCAACACTGTTTTCTCAAAGTCGCTCGTGGTCAGCATTGGCACGTCGGCATCCTCGCTTCGAATCCTCTTGGGCCGCCGCATGCCGAGTGCGATCATGCGATCCCGCATGAAACAGCACCACCACAGGCGCTTTCGCAACCGCTGTCGCTGGACCGGTTCACCAGTCGTTTGAGGGTCGCGGTGAAGACCTATTGTGTGCGCCAATGAGACGGCCACGCCCATCCAATGCCACGTGTCTTTCTGGTCGTCTGGTGTCTCATACCAGTAGGTCATGAGCAGGAGCGCCTGAACGAGAGTGAGCCGGTCCGACTCATAGTCAAAATCATACAGCGCTCTGGCCTTCATGAAGAATATCTTGCGCGCCTCGCGACGGCGGCTGAAGCCAACGGCTTTGAGGTATTTGGCCGGCACGAACGACGCTCCGGCGAACATAATGGCGTGGTACAGAAGTAGACTGACATTGCCGTTGCTGCCGTCGCGGTTGTTCACAACCTGCAGAAATTGGTTCAGTTCAAGCAGCGGCATATACGGGTGGACAAATTCGACGTAGGCGTGCAACAGTGCTCTTTGCAGCGTTCCGTCCGGAAGGGTGAATACACCCTTGCTATGCAGATACACCACGTCTTCCGGGGCCATCTTGCCAGGCAAAGGTCGGATGAAGCCAGGGAGTAGCGATGCGACCTGTTGCTGTGGGTCACCAAGAAGTCCGTTGAGCGGAAGCAGAGGAAATGCCGCCGAGTTGAGAGATGGAACTACAGCCTCGGTAGGCGTAGCTTGTGTGGTAGTGCTTTTGGGAAGCAGCATTGCGCCGCTGCCATTGGCAGCGCCGGCTATACTGACACTGAGGCGTTGGCCAGTGGAGGCTGGAATCACGGTGCAAGCAGGTCAGCCCCCGTTGTGGCAAAAGCTTGCAACGAAACAAGAAACAAAAAAACAGGGTTCTTACCGATCAGAGGGATACTATGATGAGGAGGAAGGCTGTCAAACGAGCCATGGCCATCGGACACTGCTGACTGTACGCCGATGCTGTTCCCAAGACCAAATCCATTGGTGCTGCTCACCGAGCCGTGGCTGTGATCGTGGTCGGTGTCATGGTCATGGTCATAGTCATGGCCACTGTCGTGGCTGTGAAAACCGTCGGCATCCAGCAACACACCGGCAGTGCCGCGCGCATTATTGAAGATGCCCCTTCTATTCGGCAAAGTCAGTCAGTGGTCGGCTTCTGATTGCACGCATACGACTGGCTTGGGGTAGCTTACCTTCTTCTGCGTCCCTCTTGAACAACACATTCGATTTTATCCCAACGGCAGTTTCCGCAGGGAAAGGTCTCAACAACATCGCAGCGCACCTTTCGGTTCCGGCAGCTGACGCAGGCACGGGCAGCACGTCGCTTGATGACCTTGCCAGCAGCGTTGGTCGCAACGTTTGACGCGCTATCAGAGCCAGCAGTGGTTGCAGAGCTGGATGCAGCGTCCCTCTTCTCGCCGTTCTTCTTGCCACGTCTCTTCCTCTGGCCACCGGGGTTCGGAGCTGACGCAGTGGAGGCAGACACGGACGCGCCACTAGCCGGATGGACTGCAGGTAAGAGAGCGACGGGTTTGTTGATGCTGTTCGTGCTGGCAGTACTGCTGATACTGTTGCCTCTGTCGGGGAAGCTGTTGACCTGGCCATTGCTGCCACTGAAGGGGGACATCTCTTCGTCGTGCATGTGGACATCACCGCTGTGGCCGTCAAACACGCTCATGACAGACGAGCTCGGACTCGACATCTCGTCCATGGCACCGGGCGGCTCGGGTTTCGGTTCTCAATGTTCAGTGCGCTCGGCACTTTTCGTGTGTAAAAGTCTCAATGCTACTACCAGCGCCTGCCGTTCAGAGGCGACTGGAGCTGTAGCTGTGCGGCGGCTTTACGCTCGATGTTCGGCGTCTTCTTCGGGGTCTGGAAGCAAACTGCTCATACAGCAATTGCACGTCTGAGACATGAATGGCACCCTGCGGTAGGCTGAGGCGCAGAGCAGCAGGGATATGGTTGGCGAGATATAGGGCAGCAGAGGACTGGCAGAGCCGGTGACGCAATTCAGAATGAGCAAAACTGGCGTTCGTTATCAAAGAGCGGCGAAATTTGGAGCACAAGCGTTCTGTCTTGGGCCTGAGAGGCGAGTGGGGAAGGGCGGAACTGTTCAAGGAGCCAAAGCAAAAAAGGAAGAGTAAGCAGCTGAGTGGAGATTGGTCTGATGGTGAACAGCGAGCGGAAGGAAACAAGCAACGCCGGGAAGAGCGGGAGAGACGCTTGGCCGGAGAGGCAAGTGAGGTGGGACGACGACAAGGACACACGTCAGAAGAAAAGGAAGAGGGAAGAGTTCTGACAGGACCGACGAGAGGGGAGAGAAGGAAAAGGCGAGAGGCGAAAAAGAGTGGAGATGAGGTGGGTAGTTCGAGATATAAGTAGAACGGAATAGGACGAGCGCACGAAAGCACGAAAGCACGAAAACATGACCACACGACCACACGAACGCAAAAGCGCACAATAGTCGGCGGCAGCACCCGGCTCGTGGCAGGCGATGCGGCAAGAAACGGACGGCGCTTCGAATGACAGGCAGCACGACAGGGCGGCGGCGACGGGCAGCGAAGACGTGACGGAGCCGGGCGAGCGTTGGAGAAGCGGCGCTGGAAGAAAGAAGGCTTGAGGGAGGTACCGTGCAGGTAGCACACTGGCATTGCCGGCCTCCAGCTGGCTGGCGTGCGGAGCAGAGACGGGCGGGAATTTCACATGCACGGCGGCAGATTGCGGCGACGGCTGGGCACAGGCGTGGCAACGGTGGACATGCGGGCGCAACTCTGGGGTGGCCGAGGCGCTGGCCGGATACACGGACAATACCTACGAGTCGGTGGAAGCGTTGCATTTGCATGCGGGAATACTCCGTACCCGCAAGGTACGTACTCGTACTGGCTGGTACAGGCACGAGCTAACATTGCTAGGCTACGAGTCTTACTCCTGCGGCCAGACTTGGGAGCAGAGCGCGACATCCCCTCATTCCAAATCCTCCGCTGTGCTGGTGTGCGCTGACTTGGCAAGGCGCTGCTCCAATCGCTTCGTACTTGGCTTCGAAGTACAGGAACAACAAGGCGCCGCCGCCAAGGACTGCCGACGAAACAGGCCGAGCTATTGACTATTGATTTAGGAGTTAGTGGGCCGGCGATGGCCGCAACGGACGGATAAGACGTGCAGGCATGTGCTCGTCCGGAGAAGTACGGAGGAGAAGCGATCCTCCAGCACATCTCCGCACTCCGCATTTCGCCACTGCGGCGGTGCTTAAGGCACAAGCGAGCAGCAATGCCAGCCAGATCATCGCGGGCACGGTACATGGCCTTCGACACCTCTCGATCCTGTGATGCACGGGTGGATCACACAAGAATGCGACACGCAGAGACGTATGAAATACAGAGTACAGCCAGAACGTGTCGCCACTCCCGTCTCTCCTTCATCGGCGCCGACACCGGCACCCGGCGACGGATGGCACAAGCGGTGGGCAAGGCAGCGGCGCGCAGAACTGCTGCGGCCGGTGCCAAGCTTTTCCAGTATGACTGTGAATACGGGGAAGGAAAAACTGGGGGAGCCAATTCGCGTGCAGACATACAAGGCACACACAACGGCACAAAACGGCCAACGCCAATGGACAGTTAGTGGTGCCATGACAGAAAGGGCAAAGGGAGCATAAACTGGGGAGAAGGGTCCCACTGGCGGCGATCGAGCTGGCGGGTGCGCGGAGACCGAGAGGAATTACGAGCGACACTGCGGACCAGCGAGACGACGCCCGGGCAGGCTAGTGTATTACACGTGATTGGCCGGACGCGAGCCAGCGCAGAGGCAGACCGCCGCGGTGAGCGCAGGGTCGCAGCCACGCGACGAGACGCCGACGCGAAAGGGGCGCTTTGTGGAACGCGTGCAGTGTTGCTGTGCCGGTTTGACGGAGGTGTCGGGCGAAGGGTTGCACGCAATCTCGTGCGTTCTCGTCATTTGGACTCGATGCGATTCGCCGATGGCGCAGCGCCAGAAGCCAGTCACGTGCTGACATGGCGGTGGCCACAAGACGAAGGTGTGCCGGAAGGCGGAGACAGTTTGATTAGGGCAGGCCAGTTGAGGCAGTCCCATGCGTCAGCCGCCAAGCGGTCTCATCACAACCCGTGACCCAATGCGGGTCGAGCCGCCATTACGAAGGACCAGGAGCAAAAGCCGAAGTCGCGACAGTCCACTCCTGGCGGGGCTGCATGTGCTGTGCACGGAAGCGTTCTGGTGGTCACGTGTAGATGGTCAGACCACGGGCGCACTTCATGGCTTGCGCTGCCGCGTTGGGCACAATGGCACGCCTGATATCGCGTCCCGGCTGCCGTCCGTCGTTAGCATGCTGCCGGGCGTACGGAGCACAGCTCTTGCCGGCGTGGGGCCTGTCCGGTCCAGGCGGCGTCGCCCCGATGCCGACACGACAAGCAAGTCCAGCCGGAGCGGCCGGCAGCCACGCCGGCCGACGCACCGCCACAGCGACAGCCACTGTATTAGTCAGCAGACAGACTGGTGCCAGGAACCGTCGCAGCAACTACTCCGTAGGTCTATTGTACTCCGTACGTCTAATCCTCCTCATTCTGGCTACTCCGTGGAGAGCACCAGGAACACGTCGTTGCGTATTGTCTGCCTCTCGTGGAGATGAAGAATCAGACGTCCAGACAGGCAGATCCACGCCATCACAGCGCGTAATCTACTTTGCACGCCGAGCTCGAGTAATTAGCTGTTTTGTGGGCCCGACGTTGCCAGCTGAAGCCATCGCCGCTCGGGACGCAATCTTCACGGTTGCCAGATACGTCACAGACGGCAAGCCAGCTGAACAGCGCGGCACAGCTCTGACCACCGCCAGGCCCGGCCAGCGACGCAAGAGACGCAAGAGCAGGGCCGATGGAAGGGAGGCGACGGGGCGGGAAATGAAAGACTCAACGCGCAAAAGGAAGCACGCCAGCACGCTTCTGCGCCGTCACCAGCAGGGATGCATGCGAGGCTGAAAGTTTTCGGTGTGCGATGCAGGAAGCGGGGCGTATCGTGGCAGCACGGCGTGCCGATCGGGTGCGCCGTACTCTGTGCTGTTGAGACAGTGCCATACTCGTCCGAGACCCGGCTGCTGGCCGCCTGACAGGCGGTGTGCGCACTGGCCTCGAGTCGCCCCTGATACCGCGCCGAGTCGTGGAACCGGCGCAGAGGCAGCCCATAGGCCGCCCCAGGCAGCCGCGTTCTTGTTTCTGTTTTGCCGCCTTCCTGCCGCCGCAGATTGGCGTAGTAGCGCAGGCCCCACAAAACAAAAATCAAGCTTGCTGATCGCCGGCTTAGCGAACGTGTGCAAGCGGCAGCTGCGATCGACAGGTTGTCTGCTGCACGACGTGGCTGCGCTGTCTGTCTTGTTTCCTGCCCTCTGTGCCGCATGGCCAGCTCTCGGCCGCTTGGCGGTGCGACGGCAAGACGGGGTGCAGAAGGTCTGACTACGCGACGGCACGTGCAGTCCACTTACCAGCGTACATGATGTAATGGGAGGCATATAAAGCACGTAGTCGCCTGCCTTATTCGCAAACACATTGCCGCATCGTCGCATCGTTCTCGTGATCCGCATCGTTCTCGTCAGCGTCCTCGGATCGTCCTCGGATCGTCCTCGACATCGTCCTCGGCATCGTTCTCGTGATCCGCATCGTGATCTCAGCAAGCCCACGCCGACAGCTCTCGACATCTCATATCTCGATATCGGCCAATAGCTTCACGCGCTGCCCGACCAGACCGCTATCATGGGCGTCCGCACCGGCGTTGGCCTCAAGTTTGTGCAGTTCTTCTTCCGCGGCATCACGTTTGGCTGCGCCGCCGTCGTGCTCGGCATCTACGCCTACTTCCTCGCCACCATGCACACCCACAAGCTCACGACGCCGACCTGGGTGCGCGCCGTCGAGGGCCTCGCCGGCTCGGCCGCGCTCTACTCGCTCATCGGCCTGCTGCTGCTGTGGTGCCTCGCCGGCCACGCGCTGGCCTCCTTTGTGGCCATGGCGCTCGACGTCGCCTTCATCGTCGCTTTCATCTACATCGCCGCCGCCAACCGCGGCGGCGCCACCACCTCCTGCAAGGGCACCCACATCCGCACCCCCTACGGCACCGCCAACTCCAACGCCACCGTCGTCGACAACGGCCACGGCAGCACCCTCGTGCTGCCCAGCATCCGCACCGCCTGCAAGCTCGAGACCGCCAGCCTCGCCGTCGCCGTCATCGCCATCGTCGCCCTCGTCTGCTCCGCCATCACCGAGAGCCTGCTGGCCCGCAACCACCGCCGCCAAAAAGCCTACGGCACCGGCACCGGCCCCAACGGCTACGCCTCCGCCGCCACCCCCGGCTCCCGCTTCCGCCGCCTCGGCCCCTTTGGCCGCCGCCCCAAGCAGAGCCCCGTCGACGCCCCTGTCGACGCCAACGCCCTGCCCGCGCACACGACCCCGGCAGGCCTCGGGGAGAAGCCGCCGGCCACCTACGGCAACCACCAGAACTACTAGCTCAGTGGCGTGCTGCTGGCCAAGCCAGATCGTAATGAATGCAGATGGAATGGAAGCCATGGCGCAGAGTGAGCAGGATAATCGGATACTGTCTTGCTGGAGGAATACCACTTGGCCTGTCTTTGAGGAAGGAAAGGAAATACCATTGGCCTGTCTTTGAGGAAGGAAAGGAATACCACTTGGCCTGTGGAAGGAAAGGAATCCCACTTGTCGAGGCCGTCCAAGAGACAACACGTCACGCTGACTGCTGAAATCGCTGGCTGCATTGGAATAGTGCTGTTGCTCGTGTCTACCTGCGTCGTAGCCTCGCCGTGCTCGCCACGTCTGTCCGGCGCGCCGACGCTAGCCTTCCCACTCGCCCAGGTTGCTCTCGCCGTCGGCCAGCTCGAAGCCGAGGTCCAGCTTCTCCAGCTCGCGCACAAAGAACCCGTGCTCCTCGCGCATCGCCATGCGCACCTCGGCCGCCATCTTGTCCGGGTAGCAGCGCACGTTGTACCAGTGCGTGAGGCTGCGCAGCGCCTGCTCGAGCGGCAGCGAGCTCTCGACCTCGGCGTCAATGTCGCTGCCCGCGAGCCACGCGTCGCGCAGCTCCGGCCGGCAGTGCATGTACACCGCCGTGATCACCCGCATGTTGCCCTGCCGCCACTTGCGCCCGCAATACGGCACCTGGTTCTTGAACAGCTTGAGCGTGTACAGCCGCAGCGCCGGCTGCGGCACCTTGAGCATGCGCCGCAGAATGTTGGACGACTTGAAGTGCACCAGCAGCAGGTTGCGGTGCGCCTTGTCCTTGCAGATCTTTTGCATCACCCGCAGCAGGTTGATCACCGCGAAAAAGTTGCGCCGGTTGAACTCCGTGATCGGCTCCGCAGCCGCCTCCCCGACCGGGTACCCCAGCTCGTCGCGCTCTGTCCGCGGTGCGGCCGACACGACCGCGCTTTCGCCGCCTGCCGCCGCCGCCGCCCGTGCCGGCGACCGCCGCCGCTTGATCGAAGGCGGCGCCGCCTCGTCTTCGCTCTCCGCCACCTCCGCCGCCTCCGGCCCGGCCTCCGCCGGCGGGCCGCCCGCCCGCGAGTTGCAGAAATAGAAGAAGCTGTCGCCGTCCTGTCAGCGCATGGGCCTGCGGGTGTCTGGTGTCGCCCTGGCTGGCAACGCGCAGAGCCACTCACCTGTGCTCGGCCTTGTCGGTCTTGCTGTCCACCAGCTGCTGGATGTCCTGGTGCGCCCATAGCTTGAGCAGCAGCGGCACGTAGTTGCAGTCAAGCAGCAGCTGCGTCATGTACTCGAACTTGAGAACGTCTGTCCACGTCAGCATAGGCATAGGCAGCTCCCGCCACCGGCACGACGCAGAGTCTTACGGGACACTTTCAGCCATTTCAGAATCATCAGCAGGATGCCAGAAACGGCCTTGACGCTGATCTCGCGCGTGCGGGCGGCATCCAAGTCTTCGACGGAGAGCTCTGCCACGATCGCTTCGCCGTCGAGTCCCGTGCTGCCGCCATTCGTCATGGCGCTTGGCCGGCCATTCGACCCGGCGCCGGCCGCGTGCTGCTGTCCCTGCGGCGCCTGGGACATGAGGACCGCCACGTTCATCAGGATCGCTTTGATCAGCACAATGACCAGCGACTGCAGGTGCGGCAACGCCTCTTTCTGTGACGGCGGATTAGTCAGCAGCGCGCAAAGCAGAGCCAAGGACAGACACGTACATAGAAGAGCTCGAGGCCGTCCAGCCGCTGCCTGACTCGCTCGCTGAGCGCGTCTGGCCGCGGCCCGTAGTCCACGTTCTCGACGCTGTCCCGGTTCCTCGACTGGACCTCGCTCGGCTTCAGCAGCCCCAGCTCTTCCTTCTCCTCCATGGTGAGCGACGACAGGTCCAGTTCGTCGATCAGATCCTCGTCCATCGAGTCCCAGCCGCGCTCAAACTTGAGAAACTTCTCCCGCTCGTCCCACAGCTGGCGCGTGGCCCGCGTCATGCGCACCCGGTTCGAGAAGAGCTCGCCCGCCTCGAGGATCGACGAGGGCACGTCGCTGCCCTCCCATTTTCGCCCGACAAGGTAATCCTGCAGCGCCGCAGGCCCCTTTCCGCCAACACCATTGCTGTTCGCGTCGAGCGGCGGATACATGAACGGGAAGTTCTGGTTCGTCTGATAGTTTTGCTTCTTGCCGCCCTTGCCCCCGGCAGCCGGCGACGGCGGCGGCGACGGGGCTGGCGTGGCAATGTGCACCGGCTGGTTGAGGATCGACGCGCCGCCGTGCGCGTTCGCGGGCCCAGGCAAGATCCCGTTGGACCCGTTGCTGCGCGCTGCGTGGTTCGGCAACGGCGGCAGCAGGGTGGTGCTCTCGTCCTCGAGCGGAATCAACGGCTGCGGAGGAATGTACGCCGGGTACTTTGACGTGACTTCCTGCCGGAAAGCATGATAGTCCAGCGGAGACGCCATGATCAGGTTCTTCTCCTTGTCGTCGTCGGCCGTGGAGTCGGCCGTGGCCTTCTTCGTCTCCGCGAGCTCGCGCGTGCCGCCAAACACCAAGAGCAGCGACTTCCACAGGAGCAGGAACACCTGGCACTGCGGGATGGCCGGGTTGTCGTCCCACCGCAGCCGCGCAGCCACATTCACCATAAAGTTCGGCATCGGCGGATCCAGGGCCACTGGCAGACACGCTGTCAGCATCGACATCCACCCCCGACTCGTGAAGCAGAACACGACCAGAACAAAACAAAGCAGGCGTGCTCTCACCTAGCTTCGCATAGCAGGTAGCCAAGTCCGACGGCATGCTCAGCGTCACCTGCGTCAGCACATACACGACGGACATGACGTTGGACAGCTCGTCCTGCGCGTCGCGCAGCACGTTATCCGGGAGATTTTGCACGTCCTCCGTGCCCCTACATCGTGGCTGATTAGCATAGTAGAGCGTGGGAGCTGAGGCGGAAGGAAAGGCAGGGATGGCCGCCGAAAGAAGGCATATGCCCTACCATAGCGGCTCGAACGCTCTCCGGAGACTGTCCCACAAGATGGGCACACCGCCGACTCTGGCGACCAGAGCGACGGCCGACTTGATTTCCTCCAGCTGCCGCAGACGCGCCACCGTCCGCGCCGTGGAGGCTCTCTTCAGCCCCGGCTCGAGGCCGCCAGACGTGGCAGCCCACCGGCCGAGAACAGTGTAGAGGAGGGCGCCGACGGCGGACAACCGCTCGCTCTGCTTGTCGGCGCCCAGGTCCGCCAGCAGTTCGTGGACAAACTGCTCGTGCACGTCCGCATCGACGGCCTCCCAGGCGTCGGTGCCAACAGTCCGCTCCCACCGGTTCTCGAAGCACTGCTGGGCCGCGTTGAGCCGCATGCACTGCCACGCCTGGTAGGAGAACCACTCGTCAATCTCCTCGTCGAGGGAGCCCATGTCCTCGTAGGTGTAGTCGTATGCGACGGGGTCGTTGCGCGGCATCTCCGCGGTCAGCCGTCGCAGCTGCGCCAGCGAGAGCGAGTCGAGTGCCTGCTGCGGCCCGCCCGCATCGCCCAGTCCGCCTCCGTTGCCCGCCATGCCCGCGTTCATGGTCGCGTCCGGCTCCAGGCCAGCCGGCTCCGTGCGGCCAAAGGTCCGAGAACGCCGTCACGCTTCCTCGATCTTGCCGTGTCCCGCCGCGTCCGCCGCGCTGGTCGCAGCGTCGCCAATAGCAGCAGGCTCTTGCAACACAGCCCCGCGCTTTGTGTCTCGGGCTCGTCGTGTCTCTTGATCGGCGGCCAGGCCGTCGAGGAATGTCGCAACCGTGTCGCGCAGAGAAGAGGCTGTCGGGAAACAAGGGCGAGGAAGGTCACGAAGGCGTCGTGCGCGCGGTCATTCTGCTATTTCCGCTTCTGGCTGTCGGTAGGGTCGCCGCGTGCTGGGTAGAGAGGCAACCGGTTTCTGGCCCAGGCCGAACTGTTCACGCGCAATCTTGATGGAAGTCGAGAAGCTCTAGTGGAGTTTCGAGGCCAACACTGTCTTCTTAGCGGGGATTCTGCGACAGAGGGGTTTAGCCAATTAGTGTAGCCCATTCCGGCTAGCTCGTGGCGTTGCCGGATTACTCATGTGGCGTAGATCGACTTACTCACGCTGACGAAGTGAAAGCAAAGTCATCGATCAGCAACCAACAGCCGGCTGCGCACACCGATTTTACTTGTTCCTCATTTAATATGTATGTCGCCTCACTTATTTACACAACTGCAGATCTCGACGTATATCTGCTGTGAGCGTGAAGCCATGCCCTCTGTCTTGCCCGTGACCCGGTTGGCCATATCTTCATTCCGAGTCTTATAGCGAGATACGCCGTTGATAATATAGACAAGACTGTGCGTCGCATCCTATAAGAGACTCCGTCGAACATCCTCACCGGATTTCATTGTTGCTATGAATATGGACGACGCCGACGACCAGCGAGTCGTCGAGCTCGGCACTCTGGCGGCCATCTATCCAGAAATGGTCACTGACGAGGCTGACCCCTTCACGGTGATGCTGGACATTCCCGTGCAGCTGGGAAGGCCTGCTACCGTCCATTTTCCTGGGGCGGCTGGAGGCGGGGCGCAGGGTGTCCATATGGTGTCCCATCTGCCGCCGGTGCAGCTCCGTGTGACTCTCCCGCCTGGCTATCCCGAGACAGTGCCGCCGGAAGTGGCCGTATCGACGCATCCGCCGTGGATCTCGGCCGGACTGCTTCGTGGGCTCGAAAACGATGGTCCCAGACTCTGGGACGAGCTTGGCCGCGACCCAGTTGTCTTCACCTTGGTCGACCATATCCAGCAGGCAGCCGACGATGCCTTTGGCTTGGTGGACGGGGACGGCAACCTGGCCGTCAGCCCAGAGTACATGGTCCAGGTATTAGACTATGATGTAAAAGCAAAACAAGCTGCTTTTTATAGAGAGACGTATACGTGTGGTATCTGTTTGGGTAAGAGCCACTGAGGACTTTGTTTCGCTCACTTTTCTGTTTGTTGAATCATTTTTCATTTCTTTATTTCATTTCTTCACTTCTTCGTTTCTTCGTTTCTTTATTTCTCACACGTATCATGTACGGACTGACAGTCTTCTAGACCCAAAGAGCGGGACATTATGTCACTCCATGCGAGATTGTGGCCACGTCTTCTGCGTACAGTGTCTACAGGACTATTACAACGCCGCCATAGCGGCGGGCGATCTGCCTTCGATACAGTGTCCCGAGCCAGACTGCGCAAAAAACCGCCGCAAGGCCATGTCGGCGGGCAGACGGGGACGACGACCAAGGCTGATGACGCTGAGTCCTGGCGAGCTTCTCCAGATCCCTCTAGAGGGAGACGTGGTCAAGCGCTACGTCGACCTAAAGTACAAGCAGCAGCTCGACTCGGACAAGAACACAATCTACTGTCCCCGGACCTGGTGCAATGGTGCTACCCGGTCAAAGAGACACAGACGGCCGCGCAACTACGATGGCCCCGAAGACGAGGGCGAGGAGGAGGATGAGAGCCCCGACGAAGACCCAGAGCCAAGGCCAGCTACGGACGCAGTCAAAGCGGAGGACGAAGACGCAGGTCTCCCGCCGGCACGCCTCGTCATTTGCGAGGACTGTGACTTTGCCTTTTGCAGCCGCTGCTTCCAGTCCTGGCACGGGGAGTTTGTTTTTTGCGGCAAGCGGAAAGACGGCGATGTGCCCGACGAGGACCGGCGCAGCTACAAGCTGTCGCTCGAGTACATTGCGCTGCACACGACGCCGTGTCCAGCATGCGCTGCGCCGATCCAAAAGACCATGGGCTGCAACCACATGATCTGCCACGTCTGCCATGAGCACTTTTGCTATCTCTGCTCGTCCTGGCTCGATCCGAGCAACCCGTACAGCCACTTCAACAGTGACAGCGCGCCCTCGGCATGCAATAACCGTCTGTGGGAGCTGCGGAACGTCGGGGAAGGCGAGCAAGCGTTTGATCGACCGGCCGAAGAAGGCGGTCCGCCGGAAGAGAACGCGGCCGAAAACGGCGGCCGCCGTGGTGCCGCGGCGGACCAGAGAGGACAGGCCGTCGAGAACGGCGCGGTGCGCGTCAACGTGGCCCGCGAAGGACCGCTTGTTCTCCGGATCGACGTCGCCCCCCAGCCTGCTCCCCAGCCGGCCCCCCGGCCTATCGCGCAGCCGCGAGCTCCTCCTGTCAACGGTGTCAACGGTCGTCCGGCGGGACATGGCCAACGAGGTCGAGGGCGCGCAAGAGGAGGAGGCGGCGTCGTCCGGGGTCGTCCGGCGGTGGCAGCTGGCGGTGGTAATGGGAGAGGTCGAGGACGAGGCGGCATGCGCGCGCAGCGAGGAGGAGGTCGAGCAGGCGGGCTGGACGGACTCGCACGTCACGAAGCGGTCGCCCTGCACGAAGCCGAGGAGGCGGGTGTCGATGCGCAGATGATGAACGACGATCTGGAGGCATGGGTCAGACACTTTGTGCAGCTTGCTCTGGAAGACAACGAAGATCTGCTGGATTAGCAGCGGGAGATCGGCAGACACTCCACGCTCGCCACAGTGGCGGAAATGCAAAGCAGTTGGTGCGTGGGCCATCTAGGATGGTTCTGTCGGCGTGCTTCAAGACTGATGCTCGACGGCGACGGGTCAATAGGGACACAGTCTTCCAGGATAACAGCGTATTGACGGCAGCATATTGACGAAAAACGACCAGAACAAGGCAGAGTCTCAGGCTTGGTGATTTCTCTCCAGTCATATTGAATATATAGCAAAGTAGCAGCGCATAATTCAAACACATTTTGTTACGTCCCATTTCGCGTCCCGACTCTATGGTATTCGCCGAATGCTGGCGTTCCTTCTCGACAGCACACTGGTTCTGCTTCTCACTTTGGCTGCGCCTCTACACCCAGTCCATCGCAAGACGCCATTCGTGGCCTTGGGTAGCCGGTGTGCGTGATTACCGGTACAGACACGGCTGCTACGATTTGCGTTTTTTACCTTCGTATGGGTGCATCGGGTAGGCAGGACTCCCGGCACGTTACGCTGATTCCCAATGCTTCCCAATAGACACGCGAAATGCTCTCTGGAGTTTGGTATTGCTGCCGGCGCGCTATAGGTGGCATCGCACAGGAGGGCGTGTTGGTCGAGAAGGGCTCGGACGAGAAGCAGCCATCTATCGTACGTCGTAACACTGCACACTCGAGGCAGATCACGTTCCTCTCTTGCTATTCCGTCGTTTTCACAGTTGGCCATGCCAGCGTTGCACGCCGTGTGAAGCAGATGCCACTGTGACGCAGGCAATACCAGAAATCGCCACATGCCTGCCGATACTATTACTCAGTAGAGACACTTTTGCCATAAAATCTATGATTAGTATCAATAAAGATGCACAGACAGTCCAGCGCCGACATATTGCATGCCTAAATTGGCTGCCGGCCGGAAGGCCCAAACTCTTCAGAACCTTGGAAAGCCAGAAACAAGAAACAATGGGAGGGAGGGGGGGTGTGGAAAATCAATAAGGTAGCAGCGGCGATGCAAGGTTGGGGAGGAGAACCAGACAAATGAAAAAGTGGAAGAGGGGGTCACATGCAGCATTCCTAGAATAGCGCGCGAGGACGGAGGAGAAAGGATGTACTCTGCTGTAAGATGCAGACTATTGTTTGCGCCAAGGATCAATCATGCACGAAGTACGAAGGAGGATGAAAGAGGCATGCAGTGGGTAACTTTGCGAGTACCAGTACTCGTACTCGTTGCACGGCTGTCCTACAAAGTACCCATCCGCAAGGACAAGACAGATGCAAGATACAAAGTATGCTCGACAGTAAAAATACGAAGTAAAAAGTACAGTGTCATGTGCGTCGCAGAGGTTCTGCCGGAATGCTGCAGCGACCCTGCATATATCTCGGAGCACTTCATAATACCTCGTACACAGATAAGCATCCGGCAGCGAGGTGCTACTTCGCTGGAGGGCTTGGGGACATTGGCCCCGTGAAACAGCGCCAGACGGGAAACAATCAAAGCCAAGACATCCACGGGCTCCTAAATTCATACGCACGCATAATCGTGGCGCAGGAGGCAACCAAGCCCTTGCCGGTAAGGGGGCGTATCGCTGCGCGTACGGAGTGTATTACACGGCACGGAGTGCTCTGTACGTACGACGTACTCGTACTCGTACGTCGCAGGATATCGTACGCATCATCCCTGAACTGCCGGAGTCTCCAGGATGTTGCCATCCAGTACACGTCCTGCAGAACAGCGCTACTTTGGCAGAGCCAGGAACAGCGCGTGCGTCTCCGTAGATGCACCGTGCATAGCACTCCCGGCGGCAGAGCTTGCCATAGGTCGGGCAATTTTTATGTCTATTTCCTCATGCCCGTCGTTGCGATCTTAGTGCCTTGCATTTCCCTGCACGGCCACGATTCATGTGGGCCAGAGGTAGGGAAGACGGAGGTGAAAGCAGGGCGAAGGCAACTACGGAGAACAGCGGCTTGGCCGACACGAGAGGCGTATTTCGCCAGACGGACGCGAGGACCAGGCGGGCCAGGCTGGAAAGGAAGGGATGCGAGGGGGAAAGGGTACGAGAGAAAGACCACATCGTGAGGACCTCACCCAGCAAGCTTCTCTTCGATTTGGTTTGTCTATGATTGGGAGCCCATAATTTGTTTTTTCTTCAGTGCCAATTCGAACGAGAGAAAGGGTGAGAATTGCTCCGTAGCCCTTCTCACAGGAACGGATGGTCCGATGGGGCGGGTGCCAGAGCTGGCCATACGGAGGACGGGAGAGGGGACGAGACAGGCCGTGGCAACTCTGCCGTCGCCCCCGGGATAGAGTCCGCTTTGGGCCATTCGTGTTTCTGCCCTCTACTGTTAGACCAGCCATCTGGCCAGAGGCACAATATCAGAGGGCTCACTGCAACCCCCCCTTCCGGCGGTGGCAAACAGAACGCCGGTTCGTCCTTGCCCCTCCTGCGGCTCTCGGCTTTCTCCGTGAGACTCGCGTCTTTTGCTAGCAGCCAATACTGCGGCCTCCTCGATGCAGCAGGGACGGGACTGCCCCCTTATCCATACCTCGCCGAAGACACGCCAGCCAACGACATGTGAGGCGGCCGCGCGAAGCACCCGGCAGATTTGTACGCCGTAATGCATACTTGGCTGCTCTATACTTGTACAACGTATGGCCAGTGTATGAGTACGTACAAAGCTTGTCTATTCCGTATGCGTGTCATGTCTTGCATCCGTTGATTCTGGCCCAAGCACGCAAGCACAGGTACGGAGCATTGAAGAGTACAACGTAGAGGATCACGTACAGAATACAGATACGTGCCACACGAGCACGACACTCGCGCGATGCCAGTTGACGGACAGCACGACGGGCTGCCGGGTCCACCAGGGTCACAGCACTCAGATTCGCCAGAACCACTCCGTACTTCGTACGAGTACAACCTCTTTTGCCAGCGTGCCACTCTACGTCCGTCTTGCCGCCATACTTTGGGGGTGGGCCATACTGCTTCTTGGCGCAGAACGAATAGAAAGCGGAGAAGGCAAAAATACAGGATAGCAAAGGCAAAGAGCGGCAGGAAAAAGGAGATGTATGAAAACCCTAAACGCGGCCTAGGTCCCGGAAGCAAGACTCTCCTTCCGCGCTGCGAGCACTGTTCTAGCCCACCGCGTGTATGGGTACATGTCTTCCGGAGATCAACGGCTAGAGGCCGTTACGGTACCTGCACACGCGTTGCAAGTAACGCATGCTTCCCTGCACCATGTATGTACTCCGTACGGAGTACAAATAATTCGGGGGTCACATTGAACCGACGTTGCAGTTGATCCCGAAAACGGGAATGTGCTGCTCAAAAACAAAATAGTTTTATTGCAAATATGCCCTCGTCACTGTTGGATCCCGTACATGTGCTCCGTAGCAGATGGACCGCAGTCTACTTTGTACGAAGTATGTTGCTGTTTATGGCACACCCTCTGGTCCCAATATGAGGAAGAAATACGAAGTATATGGATGCTCTGGATTTCGTTCAGATGGGGCACTCGTCCGACAACAATGTGCGTCTGTGCTGTACAGTCACGAAATGTGTCTACTCGGGCGTGTATTGTGTATTGCTTCCTATCATCCGGATCGGCAGTCCGCACCCTGATCTGCCCTGTAAGGCCTCTTTTTTTCTTCGTCCTCGTCCTCACCGACTACGTCGTACACTCTCTCTGCAGGGGTGGGACGGGAGGAAAGGGATATCTAGCCTCCTCTCTGTCTCCGTACTTCCCAGTCTGGCCAAAGACGGCCAAGATCATGATGCTGACAGAAATGCATTCCTACATTTCTACACTTTCCTCCCCAATAGTGAGAGCACACGATCTCCACATTGTACTTTGTCGATACGAAGTACGAGTACAATCATACGGAGTGCTCGTATGGCGAGCGCACTCCCGCACCGCGCGTACGGAGTACAGAGTAGCCAACGACAGTTTGTCGAGAACCCAAATCCGGAAGCCCAGGGGCACGCTTTGAGCTACGTGTGCTTGCCGCCGCTTCCCTTATCCGGAATATGCGTCGTATATCGCACCTGGCGGAGCAAAACACTCGCTGTGGACACAACGGGGAGCCACAAGGGAAGAGCCGATGCAACGGCAATGTGAGCTATGAATGGAAACGGAATGGGTAGAGAGGTGCACTGTGAGAAAGATGGGGCTTAATATCGTCTCCGTACTAACTTTCAATAAATGCCTTGGGTTGCACAGTAGGAGATCAGATATTCCCGTGGCCAAAATCAAGGCACAACTCGTTGAGGCGAAGAGATGGGGAAGGAGAGAGGAGAATGTCGTACGTTGATTGCCTTGCACGAGTATCTTACTCCGTACTTGCATTACGCAAAGCCGCAGGTGGGCTTTTGGGCCCTCACGCCCTCCAAGCCTTCGATATTTCACGCCCTATAGTAAAGGGCTGTTATTGCCAATATGCGCCAATATTTCGTGTGTGGTTCTCTACTGTGTACGGGTGCTTCACTCTCAGCCCCCTACCCCTACGATGTGAATAGGGACGCTTTTGGCTATTTCCCGTTCCTGTCCGTTTCCTTGGCCGCACGGCATTCTGGCCACACGAGGCAAACGCCCCCACCAGCACATAATAGAAGTACGTAAGACTGCTCGCGATGCTTCAGAGGTAGCAGCCTCTACGGGATGCCGAATGCACGAGAAGACGAGAAGCGGCCATACTTGTAGTTCGCACAATCAAGAGGTGCTGCCTCGGAACTTGGCCGAGAAGCCGGGCAGGGATGATGCGTTAATGCTCATTGTACTCGTAAGGCTGGGCGCAGGACCCGATGCTGCGGGATCAGACACATACAGAACAGATGCCGTGCGTCGTACTACAAAGTGTTAGCACCTTGCGAGTAGCAATGGACACGACGTCTGACGTGGGACTTATCCTCGCGCCATAAGATCATGCACACCCTCACGGAGTAACCAACAGCGAGTATCGTGAGATACCGCACGTTTGGCCTCGGACGTGGGGTGTGTACGACTACGGAGTATGTTGGCCATGAGGACAATAGTATCGAATAAATGAGGAGCGACCCGAATACGGAGTAACGCAAATTAATTGTCGGTGTCGCGAGATTCTTACCGACAGTTCCTTGCGAGTATTACGTCTTAATACTACAAGAATGACTAAATGGGGCAATTGCTATTCTCATTTCTTCTGTGCAAATTTGAGCACGACGTGCTCCGTAAGACCCCCAGGCTTTGCGTGCCTCTTAAGCATATTAATAGCAGTTTTATAGTTGATAGCTGGGCTCATATAGCTTCTGCGCCCAGAAATCTGGGCACTTGCAGTCCGGATAAGGCAATCAATTACCGCGCCAGTCGGTAGAAATAGAAGAAACAAGGAACAACCGGGCATATTAGAGTTTTCGGCTTCTATATATTGGAATATAGAATATACATGGGGAAAGCGCCGGGGACAGAGGCAGAAGCGGATTAAGCTGTGCACGAAATAGAAGAGCAATAAGAAGCAAATTGCGAAGTACAGAAGAATGTTAGCACGTACAGAAGTACACGAATAATCTGCTGCCAAAGTCGTATCTGGGCATGAATGGTCTTAGTGAGGGCCGTACTTTAAATCGCGATATTCTCTAGACGTCCTGTCTCGGATATCGCTAGCAGATTAGCCGATCTGCGCCGTTACAAGTACCCGTCCAAAGTACTCTGACAGCATAATCTGTATTTTGACGTGTTTCTAAAATACCCCGTACGGAGTAGCGCGCCTGCACTCCGCTAAGCTCGGAGGATTCGAAGGAAGCTATCTCTGATCTTCCCTGTCTTCCTCGCGCCTCCTTACTTTCGTACCGTGCTGCAGAGTCAAGTGTTCTTCATCGTACGAGTACTCCGTACGGAGTACAGATACACACGTACATTGTACGTAAATAGAAATGGAGATGGGGCGGGCACAGAGCAGCTCCTGCACCCCGTCACTGCGGTTTTTGGTTAGCGTAGCTGCACCTTGTTTTCGAAGCGATGGGCTCGGCTCCTTCTGAATTATGGAGCATGGAGCTCACGAACGCTTGCCCGGGATGATTGTAGGGGTCGCGGTACTTGACCGGCCATGCGGGTATTTGTGTACGACGCACGATACTTGTACAGAGTACTCGTACTCGTACTCGTGCAAGCACGCACGGGCAGACAGGCATGTCGGGGCTGGTGGAGAGGCCACTCAGGAAGAGCACGGGCGAGGAGCCGGTGTCTGCAGAGCCAAGCCCGAACAAGAAAGGGGCCAAAAAAACGAACGATGCCAGCAGGCTCAGTGGTTGGGAATCGGCCCTTCCAGGCTGCCGAAATGCGATACTTTCCAAAGGGGGCGGGTGAGAGATAGCGAGAAGGCGTCTGCATACTCCCTGCTCCGTAATACTCCCTACGGAGTACGCAGCCTGCTGTATTTGCCGCGTATGCCTGAACGAGTGGAGGAGCGTGTCGGAGCTCCTGCGGTGTCCTGGCTTGTGCTTGCAGGAAGCAGACGAAGTAATACTCCGTACTCTGCACGGAGCACTCGTACGACGTACGACGTACGTGCTCATGCTAGCGGCTATTGCGATGCTCTCCCGCCTCGAGCACAAGGGACGGCTCGATTCCAAGAATGGAACGGTGGACAGCCTGAGCCTGGACAGCCTGGACAGCGCCTGGGGCCCTGGACGCGGGCGAAACAGTGCAACGTACGGAGTACTCGTACTTGTACTGCGTACTCGTACTCGTACTCCGCAGTGGACATACTCCGTAGCGCTTCGACTCGTAGGATACGGCGTGCGAAACAGAACTCCCGCGCAAGAGCACGGTACCCTGATCGTGGCCGCAATGCAAAACAAACCACGCCGGACAGGGGCCAGCTCTCGGATCGCGTTTCTGCCGGCCAAGCTCGACACGCAAGCTCGCCGGCGGGGAGTCTGAGCTCGTGCATGTGTCTGGCAACGCCGTCAACATCGATCATGGCAGGGGACAGGAATGTGTACTCCGTACACGGAGTACATAGCGTGCTCGGTACTCTGCACTTGGGAGTACAGCCGGAACGTCCTCCGTATGAGGCGGTAGGGAGCACGGCCAGCAAAGCACTTGAAGAGCGCCATGACAACGATGGATGTTGAGCCATGACGACACGGCCACCCCCTTTCGACGGATACAACGTCCCGCGGTGCCAGGCACTTGCCGGGCACTTGCACCCTCGCACCCTCGCACTTCGCACCCTCGCAGCCGTCGCAGACTGCGACGTCGATGGGCCACGTTGGCGATTAGTTTGGATTAAGCACTCGGACCAGCTGCAGAGTGCGACGCTCAAAGTGCTCCATCCCGGAGTTGCATTTCTGCATCTAGCTTAGACCTTTGCGGGGTATAGCACAGGTCACTTAAGGCGGCCTTCAGCTGCAGCGAAGCAATCGCGACGCGTACTCGTACAGAGCGAGTTGTCTTATCGCAACGTGGTGGCGATGCGGGAAGAACATGTGTATCTTCCATCAGGCGACGCTGTCGGACGAGTGCATTTTCTTTCCGTTTCGCGTGACACGCGGCTGCTGACACATCTGTGCTTCCTTGTAGCTGCCGCAGCTGCCGGTTTTGGACCGCCGGTGACTCTTTCCTCTTTCTGCCATCTCAAATGAGAGCGCCTATCCGTTCTAGAAGTCGCTGCTCGGCTGCAATGCGTGTACTCGTAATGTAGCACCCAGCGCCTCAACGCAAGACCTTTTCGGAACTGTGGACAGCACTAAATTAGGCCCGCGCCCTACTAGGTCGAATCTCGCGCTCATCTTCGCAGCGCGGAGATATTGCTCTTCTTTGCTCGAGCTAGAATGTAGTGCCTTGCACTTGTCGGAGTAATACAAGTAGCGTGTGCACTGGCGTTGCGTCACATGGCGCGCTACTTGGCCACTGCAGCGCTTTGGGGAAGCTGCTCGTTGGCGGCTTCTATCTTGGGAAGCATTATTACACGCAGCCAGGGCGAGGCTGGCAAGAGCGGCCGGCCAACTACGAGTGTTCGTGCCAATACGGAGACAACACGGCCGTCACGCGGCAGGTGCAAACAGCCTCCTGCCCATTATGTGGCTGGCCTGCATACGAGCGAGTGGAAACAGGGAAATGAGGGCACGGATACGAAGTGCATACAAAGTACGAGGGCACTGCAAAGGTCGACAGAATACAGCTAGGCGCGCGTGATGAGACGCGATTTGGCCGTAGCGGTCGTCTGGTGTACGAATCCGCGCTGCCGGCCCGATACTTTCGCGCATCGAGCTCTCACCGTACCGCAGCACAAACTTGCTCCAAACTTGCGCCTCAACGTCCCGCTCATCCCGCCTATCCGCCCATCTCTCCCGAACGCGCATGGTGAGGCTTAGCTCATCTCCGCTCGCCTGTCGTTTCGACGTGAAACAGACGCCGTCCAGCCTGGGGCTGATTCCCCCTTTGTCCGGTGCGCCGATCGGCATTCGTCCAGTGTTTTCATTACGAGTACGGGTACTTGTACGAAGAATCCCAATAGCAATACGCGCAATACCGTATCCAGCGCTCGCGGGGCGGTGGCTGAATCTGGCGGCTGACGCGGATGGGGTTACCATGAGGCTGCGATCTTCACCGTTTCTTACACGGATCGGCGCTCAGCCAAGCCAGAAACCGTTCTGATTCGTGCAAGGTACGAGAACAGTGCGATGTGTAGTATACACTGTGTACGTACTGTGCGTTCCTGCTCGTCGCCAACTGTTCCTGCCGCACTGGCCGAGCCGGCTGCCCTTTGGCGTCCCAATTTACGCGCACCCATACGTTCTGGCGGCCTTATGTAAGACTCGGTAATGCGCCAAGGCCGTACTAGGCAAGTTTAATCAAGCTTAAGCGCAAGGGTTGTTCTTCGTATGATTGCTTGTACATGTACAAAGTCCAGTGCTCAGACAGACAGGGGCCTCCTGGCCTGGCCGGATTCTCCGAATCGGCTCCACCGCAGGCCGGCGACAGCGCGGGAGCAGCTGCTTGCAATGCTCTGTACGGAGTACGGAGTATTATTTCGCTCTTTTTCAGTCTCGTGAAAGAGCACGGCAGCCGGACGCATGCCGATGGTATTACTCCGTAGACAGAAAATAGCGGAGCCTGGCGAACGGGCCAGACGCAGGTGCTATGACCGGCCCGCTGCCCAGCCGCCAGTTCGTCTTTGTGGGTTTGGAGATATCTGGAAACGTGCTTGAAGTACAGTCCTCTCGTGCAGGCCTCGCTGGCATACTCGTACAGGGAAGATACTACTCGTACTACTCGTACTACTCGTACTACTCGTACTACTCGTACTACTCGTACTTTGTAACAGCTCGTATACGGCCTCAGGGCGCAACATACAGAGTACTTTGTACAGGCTCTGGCCTCGATATTCCATACGAGTATGCTACTCGAGCCTCCCACGCCCGCCGATCACTGCTAGTGCGCAGTGCCCTCGCGATAAGAGGCGGGATCGGCCGATGCACACTTATGCATTAGAGCGGCTAGATTACTAATCCACCGCTGTGAATACGAGCGCTAGCAGACCATCTGGTCGGCCAATCAGCGGGTGGAAGGCTACTCCGCTGCGCTTCTCCGTATGCCGTAATCGACCGGGATTGCCACCGTTGAGGCGCTGTCGCTGTTTTTGCGCACATGCGAGCATCATGAAGAAGCAGAGGGCGGCACATCGTACGACGGCCGAGTCTGGCTTTGAGCGGGGCACTTGTACGAGTACGCAACGTGCATGTACAATATACATACTCGCATGCTCGGCTGCGCAAGAATAGGAGCGAATTTGCACGGCGTCAGTTTACTCGTACTCCTGCATACGGAGTACAGGATGCTGCATAAACAGTACGGCGAGCACTTCTACATGTACGAAAGTATTTACCGCTCTGCCTTTGCGTCGTAGGTACCTACGTCGTAGTTGGTTGAGTTGCAGCCGGAGAAAAAGTGACGAGAGGCTGGACTAGCGGGACGAGAAAGCAGGGGACAAGGAGAGCAAGAAAAGCAACCCAACGATCGGCACTACGAGTCCTGAGTACCACAACGGGATGCTCTGAATTTGGCTTTGGCTTTGGCTTTGCGTACGAGTACGAGTACTCCGTATGCGTAGTTTAGCTTGGCTTTGGTAGGCTCTATGCGTACGTCGTATTGTACGGCGTATTGCTTCGTAATGGTAGTGCTGCAAAGTTTGGCTTCTGTCCCACGACCGTTCTTCCTCGCCTCCCAGTGGGCTTTCGTCTGATCACGCATGAGTGTGCTCAGTACAAGAACAGAGTATTTTCCGACCGCGGCAGCACTGCACTCGCCTCCGTGTGTCCCCTCCTGCACTCCTGCACTCCTGCACTCCTGCACAAGCCTTGCCGGGGTTGGGGCGCTTACAAGTGTGGGTGCGAAGCACGATACGGAGTTGCGCACCATGTACTCATACTCGTACTCGTACATGTCGTGCTCGTACAGGTACACTACTCCGCACGCCGTGACGAAGTCGGCCTGGCTGACGTATCGCCCGCAGACACTTCTTGCCTCTTTCTGTCTCGCTTCGCGTGGACGCGCCGGCCTCGCCGTGCGCAAAAAGGCAAAAAGGCAAAAAAGGCAAAAAAGCCGCAAAAAAGAAAAAAACAAAACAGAAACAGAGGCAGCATGCAGACATCGTCGGTACGCGTAGTGCGAGAACCATGGTAGGGGTGCGCAGGAGCCTTCGTGCCATGTGGCACCGACCGACCGCCTGTCAGGTGCGGTGTATCGGCGCACGACTTTTGTGCTCCGTACGGAGTAAGCACGCGGGACTGCTGCAAAGACGCCGTACACTCGTGCACAAGCTGCCGTTTCGCAACGGCCTCGGCTTCTCGACTGTGTACTTGGTAGCACCAGGCAACAAAGGGGGGGGAACCCGGGCTATATCACCAGCACATATAGGCGCTCTATCCAATTGCGATGCGACGATGGCCGGCAAACTGGCCGGGAAAACGAGTGATGGAGTGCAATCGCAATTTCGGGTTGCCTGCCGCTCGCGCACTGTCTCCAGAGCGGTGCGCCAGCTCCGTTCGCTTCACACCCGAGATGCTGCGTACGTGTTTGTGCGGGAGTTGGTTGTCGATTTGGACAAAGTATGGGGTCTTCCAGTACGCGAATAGCAGAGTACGAGTACGCGTACGGAGCAGATACAGCACGGCATCTTCGCGTACGAGTACATGTACTCGTACTTGATCGGCACAGCAATCACTGGTGTGCGTTGTGCCGTCGATCGTGGAACGGCATCTCGACTGCGGCGTACTTTCGTACTCCGTATGCATCGGTCAGAGTTGCAGTTTACTCTTTGTACGAGTGCACGCCACGAGCTTGCCTGGCACTGCAAGATACACTAGCACTGTACAGCACGAGTACAGAGTATGTGCCGCGCACTTCGTACCCCGCTGTACGAGTAATACTCCGTACGTACTCGTACTTGTCGTCGTACTGTATTCCCGCAGGGCCAGGGAATAACGGCGCTCCGCGTATTGTGGAGCCTGGAGGTTAGTGCAGTCTGGCAGTTGCAGCCGAGCCAGGGGATCGAGGAGGAGCGATCAGTGCTGTGCGGGCAGGGCGAAGACGATTGGCAGCTGGGCGATGTGGCGTGTTGCAGTGGGAAACGGCCGAGGGCAGCGTTGTACTCTGAGAGTAGTGCACCGGTACGGCGTATGGCGCTGCGGCTGATCAACGGGCGGCGGCCATTCTCGATTGGCCTGGCGGCTGCTGTCGTGTTCTAGAACATGTGCTGTCTTGCACTGGCGGAGACCTCGGCTTGGACATGGCCGCGAGCAGTGCAGCACGCGCCTCACATTCGGAGTACGGAGTCGACTCCGTACGAGTACAAACTACGGGTACTCGTATTACGTACACAGTAATGCCTCATCGGCCGCAATCGTGCGCCAGCTCGCGGAGCAGGGACCTCGATCTGCTCCGTAGCTTCGTAATTCTGCGGAAAGGAAAACTTCCGTCAAGCGCCCCACCGTCCCTTTTTGGCCCCCTGCAGTCCCCGTGTGCAGGGTGATCCTGGTGCGACCGCCTCTACGCAGTAATGCTGACATGCACGTGACCCGGCCTAGGTGGCGCTTGCTACTCGTACAAGTACTCGTAGCACCGCCCCTTCTCGCTGCTCCGTCCAATACGTACAAGTACTGCTTGTACGAAATACGTGACGCCTCGTATCTCAGGGCCGCATCTCGGAGAGAAGGAAGGCGCGATGCCCAGCCGATCGATGTACGAGTATTGGGAGGGCCGTGATGATCAGTGCGGAAGGTGCGATGTGCACGATTGCGGGTTGTGGAAGGTCGGAGCGCTCGTACGAGTACGTATCTACGGCCGTGCATTGTGTAATGTACTTTGTGTACGGAGTACAAAAGTACATGTTACGCACAGCCGTGCCACGCCTGCCCGCAAGATGAGATGACAGGCGGTCAGCCACAGTGCACTTGTGCGCTCTTCCCTGGCGCGACGGGATGCCACCCTTTCGCTCGAACTGGGGCCCATCGTGCACTAGGCACAAGCCGGCCGGGAGCCAGGCACGGCGACTTCGCCGGAGGCGTGGCTCCGTACAAGCAAACGGAAGGGGAGCGACTGACCTAGCTGCGGCGCAGACGACATCGACGACAGTACGGAGTAGTGTTTCTCGAGTAGTCAACGCAGACGCGCAGATGCTTCGTATCGAGTACTTGTACTCATGACAGTACGTATTCGCACCTCGCACGGCGTCTCCACGTATGGACACAAGCCTGCAGTAGCACCATGCAATACAGCGTATGTACAGCACGGCGCGAGGATCGTCCAGGTCGCAACGGGCCTTGCACGGGAGGACGGACACGTTCGAACTACGGAGAACGTCGTACTCCGTCCGCGTAGCTTTGTAGCTTCTCTTTGTCCTCGAGACGTCGCATCGCATGTCCCGTGGCTGGGGCGAGCTATTTGTGGCGTTGATCGTGGTGTACAGAGCGCAGTACCGTAATTGCAACACAATGGGATTATGCGTGCCCAATCTCCGTGCTGCGCTCCGTATTACGCAGGACACACTGTGTCCACGTCCGCCGACGCAAGGGCTGCCCGGGGAACCAGCCGCCGACGGCGCCTGCTCTGGGCCCGACCGGCGGCGGCGGCAGCGGCCGTATCGTACGATGCTCGCTGCACCGGCCCAGGGCACGCGGCCGGCCGGCCGAGCAGTCACTTTCGGCTCGGCCGTTGCGCCCTTTCGGTGCGCTGCGTACTTTTGTTCTTCGACGGACAGCGCAGGTCCTCACAAGACTCACCGTGCTCCGTGCTCTAGGCGATCCCATTCGCCGCCCCGGCCTGCCGATCAATACGGAGTAGTACCGTGCATGCTCGGCCGTGGGCCTCTGCCGTGGGCCTACGGAGGCTGCCTGCGCGTCTGCGCTTCTGCGCTTCTGCAGCACACGACAGCCGGCCCCGCGATGTCCTGTCCTCCGCGCGCGCCCCGGCCAGAGTGCGACGCAGCGCTGCACGCCGGCGGGCACGGCCTGGCCAGACCGCGGCGCGCTCTCCGAGGCCCGGCGAGGACCAGACCGTAGCGAGAGTCCGGGCCTGCCGTTCCTGGACGTACTCTGTACATGTGGTGCGGTTGCAGCTGAGCTCGGCTGCATGTGCATGGTTCGCGATTTCTCCGTACGCAGGACGGAGTACTCCGTATGGTTCGTCGTGGCTCATGGCGGCTGCTGTGCAGCCCGCCGGTACACAAGTACTCCGTTCACCGCTCACCGCGTGCATGCTTACTCCGTACAGCGCACAGCGCTCCATCGTATTCGTGGCTCACCCAGGGCCTACGAGACGGGCGATGCGCTGCGCATTGGGCCTCCACCGAATGACTAATACCTGGCTCGGGTCGCTGGCGAAATCGAGCAGTCACGGATTGGGCAATGACCGCCGGTCTGGGACGCAGAACAACACGCAAAGCCAAGCCTTTTGTTCGCGCCCCTCTTTTGCGGAAAGTGACCGAAAGAGCGGCCCGCTTTTTGAAATAAGAGGTGGCACCGCAAGGCGGATGCGTTATGGCATTGCATACTTGTACAAGCCTGCCATACGAGTATTACTCGTACAAGGTATTTGTGTACGGAGTATCGATGCGCCATATGCCAATGCTTGTATCGTGGAGCAATACCTGTAGTTGTAGAGTGCTTGGCCGTCATTTGAATGGTCGGAGCAAGCTCCGTCTCTGTTCTATTATTGACTCGGTCAATACGCCGGAATCTTGTGTAAATCAAAGTATTCCCACCAGCAGTGGGGTCGGCGAGCGGTACGAGAGCATGAGTATTGCGACGTATGTCGTGGCTGCCCTGATACTGCAAAGACAGCCTCGGGATCGTCCATGCCAGAGGCTGGTGTATGCATACCGGCCAGCACGAGATAACAAGGCAAATAAACCAATGCCTACTGTTCGTGCGTACGTAACACTTTGTAAGACAAGCCTGCCGGGCAGCTTCTTCATGCGGCAGTCGCGCAGCCCGATACGGGCGTGGCTGCGTCACGGGATGAGACACGCCAGCTGTCACATATCTCTGGGGAAGGCGCAGGCCGCGTGCACGTTGTTGTGCTACTTTCGGGACGGCAGTTTCCGGATGAGGGAGGCGCGCGTGCTCGATAGTGTCTCGTATTGCCGTGTTGGCGTACGAGCGTATTCCTTCGTGCTGCCGTCCCAGGTTTTGTCTGGCACAATACGAATAGACAGGCGGACAACAGCAGGAGTGACGCGGTCAGACAGCAAAGCCAAAAAGCCCGTCAATAGTCGCGATATATGGGGAATACGTCCAAGTAGTCGCACACCTCTCCACCCCGCAGCCTAATCGATATTTTGTCCGGTCTGGCTGTCCGCTTGTCTTCGGGGAGCTCCTTGCGATCCTTCGTCTGCCGCGCTGACGCCGCGCTCTGCCGCGGTTGGGAATTCGCGCGCGCCGCTTGCAGATACTCGGAGATGGGCAAAGAGCACTATCAGCTGTACGACGTACAATATCAGCTGCAATACAGATACACGCACGAATACGAGTAATACTTCGTACGAGTACAGGAAGTCTATGCATCGCTCCCAATGCGGTCGAAAAGGCCTGGAGCGCAGACCCGCCGGGTGGAGAGGCGGCGGCAGCGCCGTTGAGATCGCGCACCCTGCAGACGGCGCAGAACACAGCACAGCAGTGCGTCAATACGGAGCATGATACTGCTGCCGCGGAGGAGATACAAGCTCGTATTACGGAGTACGAGTACGGACGGCGTCGGAGCGCCCCATCGCGTCTTCGCGCTTTCCCCTTTCCAGGCCCTTCGTAATATCCACAGACGTCGAGCGCGATGATGTGGTTGGCTGCACAGTGTACACGACATCTGGCCACTGAGCACTGTGCTGCTGCACGGGCAAGGGCCTGCAACCGAGCTTACAAAGTATTACACAAGTACGAGTAGTGCTGCGCCGTGCAGCGTGCAGGCAGGCGCAGATGTACAAGCACTCAAGAAGGAAAGAGCGGGAGGAGTTTGCTGCCGGTCGGACCCACTGCCAGGGTTTCAGTGGCTGGCGCTTTTCTAGCCCCCGCTGCCAATCTCTCGAAGCTCTCACGTAGCGGGATCCTTTTTCCTGTTGCTTGTTTTGTTCTGTCACATACGCCGTCCATCCTTCGCCCGCAACACCACGATACGACACGCGTACCGGTACTTGCGTGCGCTCGCCAATACATGTCCACGCGCTTCGTGCACAGTCACACATCACCCTCCCACACCTGTGGCGGCCCACTCCACCTTAAGCCGTCCGCCTTCCCCTTTCCAGCCTCTCATCGGCGTTGCTTTCTCAACGGTCTTTCTAGAATTTGTGGGCCAGCTCTCGGGGAGTCTCCTCTGAGCACCCTGGCCTTGTTTGGAAACGGGAAAACCGGGTGGGCAGCAGGGTGGATGGGAAGGGGGAGGGTGTGCAGCAGCGAGACGAGACGGAGAGCCCAGTAAGACGATCCTGACCTGGAGTGGCCGAGCTGGAGCACCAAACCCCCAAACTGTGGCGGCGAGAAACCGATGACTCTGACAAATGCTGAATTTAATGCACAGGACAGGCCGGCTAGGAGCACCGGAACGGAGCAGGCTGCGATGTGAGTACAGTGTTCTTATTGCTCTGTACGCGTGCTTCTACGATTTGCACAAAGTCAGGGGTGGGGTGAATTTCGAACGACATGGCGGGACGGCGCCGCTTCACGGCTCACCTCCTTCTTTTCCCGCTGGCTAGGAGTCCGCCTCGCCCGGCCTGGCCTAGCACCGCTCCTGCTCAAGTCTTCCACCGATCGTTAGTGCGCTGTTTGCGAGCAACGTGTCGGTGGACGCAACCAGCTCTCTTCTACGACGCAGTTCCGTGAACGCTGCAAGATACGGAGTACAGACGGAGTAATACTCCGTACCTCCTGGGATGCCGGCGAGCCGCCCGAACGCCCGCCGTGTCGCACCCTGGCGCGGACCAACTGCTACGCAAACGTCTCCACCGGTGGGGTGAGCAAGCTGCGAACAGACTGCAGACTGCAGCTGCACGGCAGACGACCGACTGCACAGCGACAGGCGAGTTGGAGCAAGGTGTCCCCGAGGGCACAGCACACCCGACTGCAGATAGAGCCCCCAAGAGCGTGTGGCGTGAAAGTGGGCTGGCATGTGGCTAGCATGTGGCATGGGTGTGCTTGTTCCGAAGTGTGCACGCTGCAAGACGGGGGATACTCGACCCTCTGCGTTCCGGCCATTCACCAGTCCACAACTACGACACGCAACCTGCAGCGTGCGAACAACTGCAACGCTCGACGTACGACACACAAAGTACGCCATCTGCACGTTTGCTGGCGACCTTGCCATCGCCACTATCGCCACTGGCCTCCCCTGTGCATCTGGGCATCTGGGCATCTGGGCATCCTGTGCCTGTACGGAGAAGCACTACAGAGCAGTCTGGCCAGCACACGCGGTAGTCAAGTCGACAGGCTACTTGGCGAAACGCATCGTGTTGCTCGCTGCCGGTCGACGGCGCCAGACAGCTTGGAAGCCCTGCTTTGGCGTGAACCGTCTCCTGCTCCGTTTCCAGCTCCTTGCTCCGTCGCCTGCTCCGTCTCCTCGACAGGGCCTTGCACTTGACGCGCCAGCGAGCCGCCCGCAGTGCATAATCATGCTAATGCCTATCGGGCCAGCTCCCTTGTCCGCTATCCAACTTCCCTACACTCACGAGTACTTGTACTTTCACACAAGATACCTGGCGACTCGACCTTGTCTTGCATGGCCCGAGCTTCTTCATCCACCATCGTCGCCCCCCTGTCATGAACTTCTGCCACCCCCTTCTATGGGCCGTCCTATTTGAGTGAGCAGCCTTCCCACTTGTTTAGCATCTTTCCGGCCTCTGCTCCTTGTGGGTGTATTCTGCTTCTGCCACCCCCCAATGGCCTCTCCTTCCGACTGGCCTATTTCAAAGAGAAGAAAGAGCGCCTGGGAACGAAACTGACAGGAAAAACAAAAAAAAAACACTGCGTCGTCTGGTGGCATTCGCCCCTGGAGCAAAGCACGCCGAAACCGAGTGACATGGAAGCATAAGCGTTTTCAGGATGCCAATAAAACAGACGAGCAGAGGAGCGGCCATATCATACGGAGACCTGCGTACTTTAAGACTTGCCGGGGCGACTTGCCTAGAACGGGCCATTATCAGATAATAATAATATCCCAGAGGTCCGTCCACCAGAGGTCCTGGCAGCCAGATCTCCCACATCTTCCTCTCTGTACAAAAATACTTGTACGGCCCTGTACCAGACGTGTACGAGTACTCGCAAGCCTTCTGAGAGCGACTTGCAGCACATCCTGCAGTGCTGCCCGGACACGGACAAGGAACCCAAAGTTGGCTGTCACTCTCTGGCCACTGGCCTTGTCATAAAAGCACGGCGGAGAAGAAACGGCCGTCTCCACCTATATTCAACCCAGGTCTCGCTGCTCGCTGCTCGCTGATACAAAGTACGAAAAGGTCTCCTCAACGGCCCTCCTCTTTTACTTTACAAGTATCCCCCTCTGGCTTTTCCTGATCCACCGCTACCGCGACCGCCCACTCCCCTACCTTGTACGAAGTAGCATAGTACCGAGAGCCTTTCATAAGACACCCCCCTCCATTATCTACCGTTCCATTTCATACAAGTACGGAGTACACTCCCTTGCCTTGCCCACGACGAGAGTTATCAACATCGCTCTTTCCAGACTTTGTTTTTGTTTCGACACCTAGACAAGCTCTATTCTTTCTTGTCTACGGCTTCGTCTCCGGGCCATCTTCCCTCTGGATCCGGACTACTAATCAGCACCTCACTGCCGCCCAAGACCACAGGGCCTCGTTCGCCTTGCAAACAGGGGAGACGGACGTTGTTGTTTCGCCGTCTCATCTTCACCTAGGATCATCACCCTGGCCAGGTTTTCTCTGTTCTGGACCGCCGCTGAAATCCAAACTGCACCTGCGATTTGTTTCGATAAAGAACAGCGACGCTATTCAGGCCAGAGACGTCCAGAGAGAGTTCAGTATCTGTGGCCAATCCGCCCAGCTTAGTTTTTTTTTTCGCCGCTGTCAACTTCCCACTCTGGCCCCCCTCTTCAAAACAACGACTTTTCGCCCCTCGGCGTTCTTAATTTTCCTCGTCGCCTACTTTCTTAATTCTACCTCCGTCAGCTTTCTGCTTTCCTCCTAGCCCTCTGTAACTTCATCATCTTCTTGTTGGCGGTGGCATGCTCCCATGTCCACCGCAACATACACAGTCACCATGGCAGACCTGAAGGAGCCGGCACACAATCTCTGGGCCAACTATGGCAGCCCAGTACAAATGCACACTGGACGTTTCAACCATCCAACTGCTCTAGACCCTGTACTCGCGAACACTGCGAGCGGCGCCCCTCAGGCGCCATCACCACACTCTGCCCGTCCACGAACTGACAACCCATACCCATACGCCCGGTATCCGCAGGAGGAGACCGACATGTACGGCAGGCCTCATCCAAGCGCCGGCACGCCTACTGGGCCGCCGCAGCACTCGGGGCTGTCTTCTCATCACAGCTACCCCAACCTGAAGCGTTCATACTCACAATCCGAGCAGCAGCCGCCACCTTACACAGAAATGGTACAGGACATGCGGGACGACGGCTCGAAACTGAACGTGAACCAGGGTCACCGCCTGCTCTCCTTCAAGCGCGTCCCAGATAAGCACACGCTCGTCGATCAGCACGGCCAAGTACAGCAGCTCGACCTGTCCGCACAGTTGCACGGAATGTTCTTCCTTTCCGAGATGCCTGCCAACACGGGCGACGGGGGCATTTTGCAGCCAGAGTTGACATGCTACCGCCGCAACTTGTTCCAGATCAGCGGGACGCTCATCACGCCTCGCGGCATGATGTCCCTCTTGACAGATGGCGGCGAAACCGTGGCCATCAACAGCACCGAGCTTACTATTTCTGCCATCGAATCGGTCGATGGCCACCCTGTTCGCTTGATTGTGATTCCGTGGAAGACCCCTCCGCCCAACTCCCCCGAAATCAACCAGAGTCCCGATCAGGAGCCGGCGCCGTTGCCGCTGATTCCATTTCACGACGACGGATCAGAATCCGACGGCGAGTACGCTGTGTATCCTATTGGATGGCGCCGTCTGCAATTCAGGATGTGAGTAGAGCCTCCCAAATCACACCCCAATCCAAAGCCAAATGAAAGCTGGGTCCTAATGTTGTGTGACGTTCAGAGCAACTGCCAACAATGGACGGCGGAAGGAGCTGCAGCAGCACTTTGTTCTTCACTTGAAGGCTATTGGAACCCTGGCTACCGGTTCCAAGATCGTGATGGCCGAGGCCACCACCGCTCCCGTAGTGGTCCGTGGAAGAAGCCCGCGCAACTTCCAGGCAAGGAAAGAAATCCCGCTGCTTGGCTCTAGTGCCGGGTCAAGGGGACAGGCCTTGGTTGAGACTGGCCTCGGCATTGTTGCCGGCCCGCTGGCCGTCAAGCCTCACGAGAAGGCGAGACCCGTGGCTATGGAGATGCCTCGCTCGTCATTCACATTCTCGGCAGGGCCGAAAATGCCGCCGAGCCCGCTGTCAATGCGGTCCAAGTAAGTGTCTGTCGGTGAAAGGGACACAACTTTGTCGTCGGCAATGTGTTGGCCGTGAGTCAAAAAGGGCAACAAGGGCATATTCTGACAGGTTGCAGCTCATACCCAGCATGGAACCAGCCGCAAATGCCGCTTCCACCCGCCAGTAACGGCAGCTACCCGGCGACGACAATGACGGCAGAGCCCTACCAGAAGATCTCGGCCTCGCCACAGTACACCGCCGAGCCGCAGGAACTTCCCATGCAGCAACAAGCGATGCCTTCGGTGCAGCTGTCACTCGTCGGAAACGAAGCACAGCAGCCGAATGCCATCCGGACACAGTACGCTTACGTCCAGGGCACGTCCGCACCGCCACCGCAGCTCTCGCTGCCCACGTCCAACGACAATAACCTGAACATTCCGAGATACGTCGACACGAACCCCCGGTCGGCGAAGAGCCCCCGGCACGCGAACCATGACTCCGTGCACAGCTCTGGGTCGATGAACCCGAACACAGATGCGTCGAGTGAGTATCGCTATGGCTCGCAGCCATACATGGGGGTGGGCGCTGAAATGAGCGCACACCAGCAGCACCCGGTGTCGCATGGACAGACGCATCAGAGCTCGGCACAGCAGTCGCCGGCACAGCCGCAGAACCAGTCTTTGCGGTCGCAGCCGCCATCACAGCACCCGTCACCACACACGCTACCGCCACCGATGCCGCATCAATCATCGCACCAGCAGTACCAGCCGCCACAGCAGCCGAGCCAGCCGGGATACGGCTCTGGCGCACATGACGCAGCAAGCAACAGCTCGAACCCGCCGTCGGCGACTTCATCGGCACAACAGCCAACACGCGACTATTTCCCTCCGTCGGCGTCGTGGACGTCGACAGCCGGCGAGGCTAACCCGCCGGCGTACGCCAACGGCGAGTCGCGGCCGTACTCGTTCCCGGACCAGTACAAGACGGGCCACACCGTCAAAAGCGAAGCGCTACCGCAGCCTCACAACTATGGCGCCCCGCGAGGCTCTTTCGACACGATCAACCACTACTCTTGGAACGCAACATGACGTGCACCTGCTCGGTTGCAGGGTAGCGAAGCAGCTCGTGAGGCCGGCACTGGCTGTGGCTGACTCCAGGATGGAGATTTGCAGGGACCTGCATGAATGGATTCAAGTCCCTCATACACTTGTACCCAAATGTTGCGTCACCTGCGTGTGTATACCTCACATGACGGATGAGCGACGATATGCGCATTGTTTCTGTATGCACGTTCTTACTTTTTTCTTATTTTTGTCTCCGTCTGATTTCATTCGATTCGGGCCATTTCAGAGCGCAAGCATACCATTCAGCACAGCAATTGGGTTGGCGCAAGTGGATAGGTGCTTGTTCGATTGTTTTTATATGTTCTTGTTTTCATTGCTGCCTGTGTCTGTCTGCGCATGTGCTTTACGTTCGGTGCTCCGTTCTAAGGATGTCGTTTCGACTGTACTGTTTTTTCACGGCTCGATACCATTGTGTCTCGGTCTTTGGAGGAGTTTGATTATTGCCTGTCCTTCTATTATGCGATTGGAACACCCAATGCGCGCCGAAACGCAGTGGTCTCTCCCATGTGCGAGGCACGAGAGTCCAGAACAGAGAGGCGAGCAAACGGGAGGGGGACCTGCCCACGCTCATATATTGGTATTAGTCCTGGGAGGCGATGTAGATGAGGCATCGGGATGGAGATAAAGGGCAGAGGGACATATAATGGACCTATTATTTCTATTATTTTCGTGGAGGGACGAGGATTGGCTTATCCCAGGAGACTGACTGTCTAGAGATAGCAATGAACAGCCTTCATACTACGTGTACTTGATGAACCCGAAGCGCGACTAGATAGGCGGTGGTGGAGCACGGAGCAGTTGGGGAGGGGAGACCAAAAAGAAGCCAACTGAGGCCAAAGTGGCGGGCAACATTATCCTGAGTACGGATTGTATACACGTGCTCTTGATGACGGAGAACTTGCTGACATGGAGAAGTGGCCGCAAGCAAAGCCGGCTGTGGTTCAACGGTCGGACAGTGCGGCTGCTGTTGGGCAGCTGAAAGACGCGAGGTGAAGATCGGGAGAGCTGAAATAGAGCCTGCGCTATTGACTCGACTGGGATCCACGCAAGCTATTCTTCGGCGATGTTTACAGAGGAGTATTTCGGAGTACATTGTACAAGTACTTGTACGGCCAGAAAGTGGATCTACTCGGTGTCAGCCGATAAGATAAGCCTGGTCACATGGCACGGCCTGTGGCAGCTTGAGTTTTGCCAATTTTCACCGCACAAAAGCACGACAGCGCATCCGACGAGGCATGACCAAGAACCAGCAGCGGTAGATTGGACGACTTTGGCGAGCATGGACGGGACAATGGAATACAAAAGGTGAGTGGCCCTCTGCAGATTTTTCTGGCGAGGCATGTACCAACTGGACCAGCGTCCGCCGACAGGATCTCTTCAGCGACGGCGCATCGTCTGTAGACGACGACGAATATGCACATGGCGGCGGCCAGAGAGGAGACGACGATGGCGCCGCTGCGGTGAGGGCAGCACTGGCTGCGCTGGTGGCGCAGAATCTCGGGCTGAGCCTGGACGGGCTAGCTGCTGGCACGGCGACCGAAGAAGCGGCCGAGGCACCGGAGATGCCGCAGACGGACGAGGCGAGCGGCCCTGTTGCGTTTGAATTCCGCCTGTTCGCCTCGCGCGCCCAGAAACCGTCAGAGACAGCCTCCGCGCCGGCTGCCGAGGCCACAGCGGCGCCGCGGGCCGTGGTGGTGCTCGACGACCCCGACGCCGAAGCGAGCGGTCCCGGCGGCCTCGTGCATGCGCGGCCGCTCGACGCCTACGTGGCCGCGGCCCCGACGGCCGAGGCGCGGGCGCGCTACGAGCAGACGGCCGTGCGCGGCGAGGACGTCTTGGCCGCCGCCGCGCCCGGCTGCCGCAACGCGTGGGGCCTGGAGGTGCCGTGGCGCGGCCGCACCGTCCTGCGCGTGGCCCGCGCCGACATGCAGAAGCTGCTGGCGCACGCCGCGGCGGGGGCGGCGCAGCCAAAGAAGCTGTCGCCGCAGCAGGCGTTCAACGCGCTGCCGGCCTGGGCCGTGGCGTCGTTTTTGGAATCGTCGTCGTCGTCGTCGTCGTCGCTGCCACCGACGCTCGCGCGGGCCAAGAAGCGCCCCGGAAAGAAGCGGCGGATCGCGGCGCGGGAGCGCGAAAAGGCCACGCAGGCGGCGGCGGCGGCGGCAGCAGAGCAGGCCAAGTCCAAGGAGGAGCACCTGCTGGAGAAGAAGAAGCGGCTGAACCGGATCAAGAAGCTGCGGCGGCGCGAGAAGAACCGCCACGCCAAGGCGGGCGACGGCAGCCAGGCGGGCGGCGACGGCGAGGCCGACGACAGCGACGACGCGCGCGACGCGGACGCTGCCAAGACATGACGACAGCGCGGCTGCCCGTCGCCCGATCAGGCAGCGTGTCGTTCCTCGTCTCCCACCGGCCACCCGCCCTGCCCGTCACGCCGGTGCAGCGGCATGCCGGCCGCCGGCCGCCCGCCCCCGCCGCGCACCGCGGCCCATGTCCGTTGTGCCGTGCAGCGCCGCGCGAGGCGTGCGCGCAGGCCAGGCAGCCCCTCGCGCAGCGACGAAGATCCTCGAGCAGTCGTAAGGACAGCGGGCGGGGAAGCGCTCGCCCGCGCGCCGGCTGTCCGCGTGGACAGCGCGCGCGCTGGCTGCGCTCCGTGCACCGCCGGCCGGCCACGGCGAGCGCGCCGGCCACGGCGCGCGGCTAGGAAAGGGAGCATCAATACAAGCATGTCGTGGAGCAGCAGCCGCGTACTCCGTACCCGTAGGGCGTGCAGAAGGCGGTGCCACGTGCCTCGTCGGTCGAGGCACCGCCACACCAATGCACCGCCACAGTTCACAAGTACCGTCGCCGTACTAGGCAAGCGCATAGCTGTTCGGAGCGCGCCTGCACATCGTGAGCTCTGCAGCCAATATCCGTGGCTGCCGCCGCGTCCTTTGCTTCTGCCTCGTCACCACGGCCTCCAGACCGACCACAGACCGACAGCCAGCGCGGCACACGCCCGTCGAGACCACCAAGAGCGTCGCCGCGTCTGCCGTCCGCCATGGGTGGCCAACCGACGTCGCTGACGTCGCTCTCCCTGACCCATGTCTACTATGTGCGTCTTGTCTTTTCTTGTCGTTGTCTTGTCGTTTGCCTTGTCTCTTGTTTCTTGTTCTCTCTTGGCCGAGTCCGGCTTGCTGACCGGCCAGAACCCCGACGACCCGCTCTCCTACCTCGGCGCGTGGCTCGCGCTCCTGCCCCAGGGCCTGATCATCGTCTACCTCACGCTCGTCTGGAGCACGCGCGAGGCCGAGGTGGCGCTCGCCTTTGCCGGCCAGATCGCCTGCGAGGCCGTCAACTTTGCCCTCAAGCGCCTGATCAAGGAGCAGCGCCCGCTGCACCGGCACACGGCCCTGGGCATGCCCGTCGTCAGCACCGATGCCGACAGCGACGACGCCAGCGCCTACCACCACATGCCCTTCCGCCGCGGCTACGGCATGCCCAGCTCCCACGCCCAGTTCGCCGGCTACTGGGCCCTGACCATTGCCCTGTTCCTGCTGGTGCGCTTCCGCGGCGCCCGGCCGCCGACATCCGCCAGAGAGGCCAGAGAGGCCAGAGAGGCCGGAGAGACCAGGCGCGCGGGCTGGTCCCTGCTCGAGCGTGTCGCCGCCAGCGCCGCCGCCTTTGCCGTCGCCGTCCTCATCGCCTGGAGCCGCGTCTATCTGCACTACCACACCGGCAAGCAGGTCCTGGTCGGCTTCAGCGCCGGCCTCGTCTTCGCCGTCGTCTGGTTCGTCGCCACCGACCTCGTGCGGCGCTGCGGCCTGCTGCAGTGGGCGCTCGACCTGCCGCCGGCCCAGTGGCTGCGCATCCGCGACCTTGCCGCCGAGGAGGACGCCGCCCAGGCCGGCTGGGAAAAATGGCAGCTGCGCCGCGCCGCGCAGGCCGCCGCCAAAAAAAAGTGAAGCGCAGTCGTACCACAGTAGTCAGATCGTGTGCGACACCGCAGTCGAACGCTAGGCGACAGGACTTGCTTGCTATAGCACCGGGGCAGAGGGAGTATGAAGGAGCAATTCCAGTTTCATGGGTCACGGGGAGCACTGATCATCAACCGGAGCTCATCAGAAATATTGCTTGATGAAAAGTAATCTTAAGCTATCTAGGGGTTCTCCAAGAGTTCTCGCCGTGCTCTCGGGTCCATTCGAGAAGGAAGAACCATAATGGGAGCAATGGCTCCAAGTGGCTTTGGGATTACACCGTGCCCTCCCACCAATGAATGCGTTAAATCAGGCACAATTGACGCATGCAAGCAGCAGCGGTATCTGGTCATTCGATCTCCTCTGACGCCTCGCCCATGCAGAAAATACAGGGCCGTCTTCCGCAGGTTCCACCAGACAAATGAAAAAGATATCCGACGGCGCGGAATGAGAGAGAGCGTGCGCATGTGATGGATGCCGGAAAAGGAAAGAGAGCGGAATAAGCCCGCCTGCACAAGATGTCAGGGGGCCGAGCTGCTCATTTGTCTAGCCCCCGGATGAGTCCTGCCTGCGTGCCTCCGGTGTGGTGTGCTCGCCCCAAGCACCAATCTTCGTAATCCAGAAAAGAAAGCACGCTGTGCTGATGATAGAATAAAGTAAAACAAGATAGCAATGAAAGAAAATGGTCATTCATTAATCATACAATTGGCGAAATTATGAGTATCGGGCCAATCAGATCCAGTCGCCAACGCTTTTCCGCGGCTCCGACGGCAGAGTTGGCGTTACTACCACTGTCCGGACAGTGTTGCTCCTCGAGGGAACTGTGGCAAAGCCAACGCCCCGAGGACTCGGCAGTTTCGACTTTGAGCTCTGGAGACTGCTCGAGGATGAGTGGAGACTGCTCGAGGATGAGTTGCGCGTCAGTGCCACACGCAAGGGCGACGGCATGTCCGAGATGCTCATATCGTCCCCCCCGCGCTGGTCCAGATCCAGATCCTCCTCGGGAGCTGTTGCCGGCGAAAGTGTCTCCTTCACGGGGGAAGTCATCGAGCCTTGTCGCGGTGACCCGATTGCCAGAGGCAGGTCCTCGTATACCGATGGCGCAGAAGTGTCGACATGCGCCAGAGGACTGGGCCGCCGCAAGGGAGATGGCTGCAGCGACGCAGTGAACGGATCTGACGGCGACGAAAAGGCAATGGGAATGGCCGTCCCGATCTCAATGGCTCCCGACTGCCGGTCGTCCAAAGTCGCTCTCGAGTCTCGCGCGTCGTCCCGGTCGTATCCCAAGGTGTAGACCTTGGGGTCTCGCATCTGGCCCCCAAGAGGCAGCAGGTCGTCCAGATTCGACAGCCGTAGACCAATCTGCACGGTTGCTGTCGATACCATAGACGAGTCGCGCCGGTGACGGCCGCCCATCAGGTTGCTCAGGGACGGAGGCGGCATGAGCGAGCTAAAATCAAAGCGGCCACTGCTGACGGCAGCCTTTGTCTTTACTGCACCCGGCACATACGTCGTCGCAGGCAGGAGCAAGAGCGACTTGGGAGCTTCAGGCATGGCCGAATCCCTTTCGGTTGTCGCAAAAGACGATGAGGATGTTCGTACTATAGTAGGCACCGCGACAGGTCGCTCCACGGCGGCAGCAGGCTTCTTTGCTGGCTCTGGGATCCGAACATAGGCAGTCGCCGGCAGAGTGCTCAGTACAGCACTGTGAACTGCGTTCAGTCGTAGAGGATTCGGCTGCATGATGGACGCCGAGGTTCGACGGTCTGGTGCCTTGCCTGCCTCCTCGTCTTTGATCCCTTCAGAGCTGCTAGCGAAGCTGACCCTGCTGAGGATGCGACGGAGATCAACGGCGCTGCTCACAGGGCCCATCATGTGGCCAGCGTAGTCAGGCTCGCTGGAGTTGTAGAGACGAATCTGGCTCTTCATCCGACGCCGCTCGTATTCGCCCGTCTTGTCGCGCGGACCGATGGTTGAGATGGCGTTGGTGCGCAGAAACAAATGCAACCCACCAGTCGTCAGTCCAGAAACATTGGCAACGACAGATGCAACCATGGACCAATTAAGGGCCTGGTTGTCGCCATGGTCCTGCTTCATGAAGCCCTCGGAGAAGAAGAAGGGAATGATGAGAGTCTACCAAGTCAGTAACGGGGAAAAGCAGTAAGAAGTCGAGGTGCCCCGGAAGCTGCTCACATTGGACAGGATGGCCAGCGCCAGGTAGAAGACCATCCGCGAGGCTGCAACTCGCTCAGACGGCTCGACATCGATGCTGCGGGACAGGCGCACAGAAATGAGGACGATACTGACAACCAGGAGTATGTCGATGGCCAGAAGAACAGCGAAGCTCCCCTTTGCGTAGACGGCGATAAACCAGAAAAGAGACGCAAAACAAAAATTGGGTGCCCGGTTGAAGTCGGCCACAAGAAAGTTGGCAAGAACCAGCATGCCTAAAATAACGAGGCAAATTGTAATGGTATACTTCCCTCGCGGAGGGAAGGGCTTCCTGCGCACACCACGAAGAACAAACTCCAGAGCGAAGATAAGTTGGATATAAGGAACGAGAAAAATCGCTAGAGCTGTTAGCATCCGGCCAGATGTGTCCCAGCCGGGCAATGGTTCGCTTACCTGGCAACAAGAACTGCGACACAATGGTACAGCCGAGGCTGAGAAAACTGTGGAGACCCTGAGCCTGGGCAACGGCGAACACGATTCCCTGAATCGTGATGCCGCACGAAAGAATGAGAGGGTAGACCTCCGCAGCCTCGATGAAGGCGGACGGCGCGCTGCTTCTTGTCCTGAACTTCCTTGACTCTGCCTTCCTTTGCGAATACGCGTCGTAGAGAATTCCGCAGGCGGTAGCGAAGGCGGCCACGGCGTTGAACGAGGCCAGGATGATGGTGGATGTGCGGACGGACTTGGCGGCAGCAAAGCGAAGCTCGTAGATGAACGCCTGGGTCGTTGTGTTTGTCGACGTGGCAGCCTCGTAGAGCGTCGTCGAGGTTGCGTCCCAGGTGGCCGAGTTCCTGGCCGCCAGCCATGAGGCTGCAGCGCCGATCCGCAAGCCAGCCATTTCAAGAGGTGCGAGCACGTCTCAGCGCGGGTCGATGACGGGAGAGGGTGATGGAGACGGAGAGGGCGAGGGCAATTCGAGCGACCGGCGTCGAGAGAGATGGGCGAGTGGCGAAGAGCCAATTGGAGCAGGCCTTCTCTCTGCCCAAGTCATCGGTCAAGTCATCTAAGCCTCACGTCCGACGATATGCATGAGGCCGACTCGTCGATGGAGGATGGCGAAGGAGAGAAAAGAGGGGAGGGCGCGAGGAAGCAAGGAGGTAGGTGAAAGCGTGGTAGGGTAGAGAGCGAGTGGAGGGTAGAGGGAAGAAAGGTCCCGGCGCCGAATACGGCGTACAAAGTACGTCGTCGTAGAGAAACGCACGAGTCTGCACGTGGGCGGACAGCAGGAGGGAAGAGCCGGCGCAATGAGCACGCAGGCGCAGAGTGCTAGCAGGGAACCGGGCCAGTGGCAAGGATCCAGCTGCAGATAGAGATGCCAAGAGGAGAAGCCAAGGGAGAAGGGAAACCGATACTCCGTAGACGTGGATGGGCACCGCATCCACTCGCTCGAGCCCAGCACGTACGAGTAGAGCGCACAGACACAGCCTCTACACTCGTCTGTCCACTCCGGTAACAGCCTGTCCGGACCGTCGTCCCCAGCCCAGAGGCCGAGGGCGGGCTGTCCAGCCGTTCGCGTCGAATCACCCAACCCGTGGGGCTCAACCACGACGAAACGGCGTTTGAGCCAGGGCCAACGACAGAGCACGCCGGCGGAATACAACGTGTGCGTACTCGTAAGCCTCAGAAACGGCAACGCAAGCACGCCGTCGCGGAGGCGCCGGCGAAGCAGCCCGGAGGCGGGCGAGAAGAAACAAAGACCCCGGCTGGGCCCCTTCCAGCGAGAGGAAGGCGGCTGGGGGTGGGACGAAGGCGGATGTTCCGGCGCGGCCAGCGCGGGTCGACGCCCTGCATTCCTGGCACGAGTACTTCGGTCTTCGTACTTTGTCAACACGAGGTCGGCTGTTAAGCGCGGCCGCAGCTGGAGGCTCGATCCCTTACTTCGTGTGGCTTCGTATGCAGCCAACGTTAGCCGGGGTTCGCGATGCATAAAGCAGCCGAGAGGGCTAGAGACACAGCTAGAGGAAAACAGGCAAGTCGGCGGCCGCCAGGGGCTCTGCTGCCCTTGCGGGCGCGCAGTGACACCCTCAGGAGAGCCTCACCGGCCTTTGAGGACCCTGGATCTGGGCCCTGCCCACCGCACTGGCCCTCCGGCACCTTGTCCCAGTCAGAAGTGCCGCCGTAGTGCGTGGCTAGTTCTCTCGTGATCGAGTGCTCCGCCTACCTCGTGGGCTTGGCATCTCCAGCCCGGCCAGGGCGTTTGGCTCTGCTCTGGCTCTGCTCCGCCTACTTCGTGGGCTTGGCATCTCCAGCCCCGGCCAGGGCTCGTTTGGCTGGCTCTGGCTCTGGCTCTGGCTCTGGCTTCTCTTCGTCCTTGGGCAGGGCCGGCAGACCAGCATCAGGGCCATGGTGAGGCACTGGCGTGTGGTGGAAGGCGGAGAAGGGCTGGCAGTGAGGCCGAGTGTCAGGGGTGTTGCAGATGGATGGACTCGATCCGGTATGAGGATCGGGATCGGGTCAGGTTAAAGTGAAGCATGGAGGCCACGGTGGAGGTGAAGCAGACCTGTTACAGATTGTCGATTTTGTAACGAGCATGGACTATCAACCGGCCAGGGCAGGAGCGGCTCACCATGCACTAGCTTACACTGGGCTTGGCGTCTTCCTACCCTTGCGGCGATCAAACGCGCTCCTGCCGTTGCCGTCGCGCTGTGCCATCAGGCAAGCCACAGGCGCCACAGGCAACACAGGCAAGCCACTCGCTCGCATACGGAGTATTTGGAGAGTCCTGGCCTTCACAGCTGCCGATCGTCGCGATGTGGACGGTGGAGGTGCAGAACCGTGGCCCAGCGGCTCGCGCAGCTGCCCGGCAGCCACACGGCCCTTCGCTACCACCAAACTCGCGCATCACGACGTCCGATCTCGCCAATCTGTGCAGGCCTGCCCTATGGCAACAGGTCTGGCGCGACTTGCCCAGCCCAGCACGCGTATTCGACCACGAAGAACACCGCAAAGAACCGAAGCAGCCGGCCGGGACTCCGTTACTCCGTAACTCTCCTGCTGTACGAGTACTCAATACGGCGTACGGCGTACGGGCAACGCTGTAGCATTCCGGTGAGCCCCTACTATCACGTTCCTGTTGGCTGGTGGATCTGAAGCAACCTTTGTGTGATCGCCGCACGAATGGCCAGTCCCCTGTCCTTCACTTTATTCTCCGCTTACGGAGTAGTGTTCAGTAATACTCCGTACGGCGTGCTCATCGCGTACTTCGTACTGAGGTGCCGGGTTCTCGAACACTCAGATTCCCGGACCAGCCCTTCTCTTTCTCGAGTTGCGGCACAACATCCCCCATCGCTCTGCGTCTTGTAATTGAGATGGCCTCCATCCGATGATGCCTCGCGTCTGATTCCCGTCTGGATCGCCGTTCTTTCTGTCTACTATGAATGTGTTTTGCCGATTAGAAGACCGGACAGGAACATTCAACTTTGTGAGAATGCCAACATGGAGATCCTAATTGTCGAGGTCCAGTAATAGAAGACGTAATACTTCGAAAGGGTGAGAGGATACCTTTTTCTCCCCGTACGACGCCCTTCCGGGATGGGGTGCGGGCCGTTCGTAGCCAGAAACGCAAAGGCAAAGTAACAGAATGACAACACGACTGCCAGAAACATCAAGTGGAGATTTGGAGCACGGAGCACGGAGTGAAGAGCAGCCCCCTAAAACGAGAAACCATCCTAGCCTCTCTAATTTCAGATCAGATCCTACGTCTGACGAGGCCAAAGTTACGACTTCGTTTAGGTGCGTACAGGCGCTGCGACGACTAGCCTCGTTACTTTCCAAATTGTCGTGATATCCTCTATCGTTGCTTCTGCTACGGCAACCGATGCCTACGGAGTGTTACGGAGTGCGTAGGCTGGGCTACCTATTCCTACCGGCAGGGTGTCATGACCTGCTAGTGTAGTCTTGGTTTGGTACCGTCGCGCCAAATAGACGAGCTGGGTGGCATTGGACGGCCGGCGCTCTCGCCCAGTTCCGGCAGCGTCTGAATGAAAATTTAGGAGCAACATCCGAGATCCGGCACGGCCGCTTGCGCTGGTCTAACACGCGCTTCGGCTCGCTTAGTTCGTTGGTATCGCTTATTTCGGGAAGGCATCGAAGCGGTACAAGCATGAGCCATTGGTCTACTAAGACGATCTACCAAGCCGAACTACATAGCCTAGTCATCCCATGTGTAGCTCTCAATGCCGGCTAAATCACAGCTGGTGGAATGTCTGATAGTCCGTTCCATTGACCCCGTGAGCTCCTCTCGCTCATACTCTTGCTGTCCGCTTCCAGGTTCCGTCAGCCCATACCAGGCTGGCCTGGGCATCGAGCTGCACTCGTGCTGTCCAGACACTCTGTAAACGAGAAACCGCGAGGGCTCGAGCGAAGCCGCCTCGCCCGCCTTTTCCACTGCCTCCTGTGCCTCCTGTGCCTCCCTCCGCGACACCCTCTACTTTGCCTTTTTCGCCGCGGTCTGCGCTGCCCGCACGGCAAAAGCGTCGCCAATGTCCTTGATCGCCACGTACATGGTGTAGGCTGGGATCCACACCCAGAGCGTGTTGAAGAAGACCAGGTACACCCACAGGTACATAAAGTTGCTGCCGTTGAGGTTGGCGTTCTCCACCAGCCACTCGGGGCAGAACGTCATGAAGCCGCCGTAGATCTCCGCTGTCGCCATGATGAGCATCAGAATGTTGGCCCGCGCATTGCCGCGCGCCAGGTCGTAGCACACCCAGCAGGCCAGCGGGCCGACGACGAACACGGTGAGCAGCTCGAGGCTGATGACGCCGAGGTCCGCGCCCGCCCAGCGCCGGTCCGCGCGCGCGTACACCATCCACAGCTGGGCAAAGGCGTTGTCGCCGCCCGCCTGCGGGCCGTAGACGCGATCGGCAAAGCCCAGGAACGCGTGCGGCTCGGGCACGTAGAACCGGCGGCTCGTGAGGTCGCCGTACGTCAGGTCCGCCTTGGGCATCCAGCTGAAGAAGCAGTGGTACAGGTAGCTGCCCTCGAGGATGAAGTGGATCAGCGCGTCAAATGCGTGCCAGACGAAGAGGCCGCGCACCGTCGCCGTCGCCGTCGCCGGAAGCGCCAGCCGCGACGCGCCATAGGCCGCTCCCAGGATGGCCAGCGTCGAGGCCAGCGAGATGAGCGTCGTCGGGTCAAACAGATCCGCCGGCAGCGCCCAGCCGGCGGCCGCGGTCGTATTCGCAGACATGTCGGCCAAACGATCGGGGTGTCTCTTTCGTATGTGCGAGTTGCTGCAACGCGCGGTGATTGGAATCAGAAAGTGTGCGGGCGAGTGCAACGCTGGTGGGATCGATATGATGCGGCGGTGATCGGGTCAAGAAGGATGCAGACGCCGTTGGCCCATCACAAATCGCACTCGCGTGGCCCCTGGAAAGCGGACCGCAACAGCCGCCACTGTGGGGACGGCGTTCCTGCGAGATCCGCGCGCTAAGATTAGTAACACTGCGGCAGAAATACAAATATCACACGACAACGGCTCAAACGGCTCAAACGGCTCAGAAAAAGTGCTTTTTCCTTATTTGGCTGAGCTATATAGAACAACTGTCGACTGAACAGCTGAATTTACAGCTTAAGCTATCCCCTCGTGGAAATCCTTCTCAGCGCACTGGGAACCCCGTACTCCAGAAAAAACCCGTGGTAGGCAGCTCGTGAGCATTGCCTTCCGACTTCGTGGGTAGCAGCCTGAGCATTGCCTCCGACTTAGTTGGTAGCAGCCTGCTTGTTTGCCTCAGCGCTGGCATCGTTCTTGGTCTCAGACACCTTGTCCTTCACGGCATCGACACCGGCCTGCGCACGGTTGCCAACAGACTGGTTGCTGTCTTTGGCGACGTTCTTGTTGCCCTCCTTGGAGACGGCATCGGTGGTGCCTGGTTCATTGTTAGCTTTGGGTCACAGAGAGACGTGTTTTTCAACATACTGCTGATCTTGTCAGAGACAAAGTTGCCGGCCTGCTTGATGGTGTCCATGGTGAATGATTGGGTTTGCGAGGAGCAAAGCTGTTTGTGTGTTTGTGTGTTTGTGTGTTGTGTTGGAAGTTGAGATGGGAAGATGATTGTTGATGATGAGAAGAAAAGCAGACGATGAAGAATGGGCAGAAGCTTCCCTTTATATACACTTCGGGCCTGCAAACTCTTCTTTCACGACCGTCATTTGAACGCAGCTGGTATCTGTTCTGACGTCACGTAGCCACATCCGAGGTCTAGACAGTCCAGCAACGGCTGCCTGCTTGCGGCGAATCCGGGCTCGGAGGCCTATTGATCCCGCTTCGAGCGCACTCGAACGATCCAAGAGCGTATGACGTCGAGCAGTCTAGGCTCCACACTAGGTCACCAATGCGGAGAGATAGCTGGACCTATGCAAAGCCCCGCGCTATGGGAACTCGGAGCTGGAACATAGACGGCTACGAATGGGCAGCAAGGGGCACAGCCAGTCACCATTGAGCCAACTGATATGAGACATGATTGGCGGCTCGGTCTACCTATGACGACAACGACTCTTCGGCTGCATTCCTTGATCCAGTTTGATCCGGGCTTCCCATTCTGCTGTGGAACGTTGAGTACGACGCGGCACATGGACGATAGTACGACAACTGGCATTTCGGCATGACATATGCTACCGGCACGTGCATCCGAGACGTTTGTTTGCAGACAAGCGACCTGGTCTGGACCGAGACATCAGCCATTACGTGCGGCGAGCACATTTGCACTGCCGGCAGTTGGAGGCAGCGGGGCCAAGATCGAGCCGCCATAAGGGATCGAGCTGAACAGCATGGAATTCTCTTTCAGAACGCGGTCTAGCCGCCAATAGCGTCTCGTAGCATTTGTAAGTACTGTTTCACTTAGCGATCTGAATGTTGCCACCTTCCAAGTCCATACTTGGTTAATAGCCTGCGCTTATTAGGCGGTCACTTGGAAGCGCAGCTACCACACCGCCAGCTCTATCAGGCCGATCGTTTCGGTGTGTATTGCTCCGTACTCAGTAATGTCCAGCTTTGGAAGGTGCCTGTTCCTTCTCAGCCGTTGTGTACGTCATCGGGACTTGTACGTAGCATCCAAGATATCCACGTAAATGATAACGTCGTAATGCCTCATGACATCATAGAAGCAACGATTACGCGTGTCTCGAATTTGCAAAAAGCAAAAGATATTCGGTAACTAGGCAAAAACATGGGAAGGCTTTGCAGGGAAGCAAAAAAAGCCGAAAAAAAAGGAGTCGACAAGACAGGGATTCGAACCCTGGCTCCCGAGGGAACGGGCTTAGCAGGCCCGCGCGTTAACCACTCCGCCATCTTGCCTCACTTCTTGGAAAGCAGCCATGCTAATCCGCTATTGACATCGGTTGTACTTGGGCTGTAAGAGTTAGTGGTAGAAGCAGGCTGCCTTTTACACCAGTGAAGGAGCACTGGTAATAATCGATCTCCCGCGGCTTCTGATTGTCCCGCAGTCCCCTGAAAACATAGCGGTGTTTCCACCGGAAGACAAGCAGTCGATTCGATGAGGCTTCTTGCTCGAGAACGTTCTGCTACACAAGCATAATTCATCTTTGACGCCATATTGTCGAGAATGTGAAAGCTTGTCTGAATATGATTTGGGTACTTACAAAGGGCAGCAGACATGCTGCCTACCTATGTACCACTGTAGCTGTGTGCTCGTGTTGCTTGGTTATTCGGCAACGCCCGTTTTTGAAGTGATGAACTCCGTACTACTGCATACAGTAATTTCACTGCTCTTTGATGTGCAAACAAACTTCTAATACTGTGCGAGTGCCATCTGTGGAGGCGCTCTTTCTAGCCACCTAATTGTTCAGAGGCATGTGACATCGTCAGAAAACACGGTCACAATGTCCATTGCAAATTTTCATGCCGACACGTGTCTCGCCGTTGCGTTTGTCCCGGTACTTTCTTTCCTGACTCCGATGAGTTCCATATGAAAGTCGACAGCCCCTTTCCCCCAACAGATCGTCGTCACATGATGGCGTCCTAGCATGGAAAAGCTGTTAGGAAGCGTTCCTCTCCCCAGCAACGACGCCCATCGTGCCTTCCTACTTGGATTTTTCCGTACTTTCCTCTTTTGACAACTGCCCCTTCCCAACGCAGCTTCATTCTCGAGAGGACCAGTACCGATAGACTCGCTCTATTTCATACAGAATAAGAGAGAACGTTCCATACAGTCATGCTATACCGGTATGGTGTAACGGCCAACATTCGAGATTCTCATTCTTGAGCCCTGGGTTCGACTCCCAGTACCGGTGTTCTGAGCTGGGCTGCATCCTGTGCTTCCTTTTTGGCCATACGTTTGCCTGTTCAGGTGCCGGGTCTTCGGCGGGCGACTGAACGATCCGGCCAGTGCATCAACTGTCTGATGTGCTGTAAACAACCTCTGATTGAGTCGTAGATATATGCCAGAGAGGTTTTCGTAGTGTTGTGCCACGAACAATAGGCCGAGGACCTCCATTGAAAATGATAATTTTTGTCTGGCGCTTTGTTTACATAATTTCGTCGCCTGAAATAATTATCGCCTCTTCCACAATACCAAAAATCCACACCGTTCTCTATTTCAGAGCACACGTATCACACCGAAAAGACTCTGTATGTACCGCTCCTTCGGTCCACGTCCAAAAGATTACGTATCCTCGTGAGAGCTACTGACAAGCGAAAGTAGAGGCTGGGCCGTCATCTGGCATCGACATGCCGAGGAAGAAAATCGACCTCAGCCAGTGCGATGTGGCTGATTTGAGTTTCCGGCCGTTCAATGTTCTCTGGGGCGGCCCTTTGCTGGTGGAAAATCGCCGACGTCGAAAGCATAGAGAGCACAAACAACAGCTCGTCGCCTCTGCCTCAGACCCCGACCCCAGTCCAGCGCCCGAGCCGGCCCCGGAGACAGCTCCCGAGCCCCCGGCAGCAGAAGCGCCGGCAGCGGTTGCCGAGCCCGAAGAGGCTGCACAGCCGGTCGCCGACGCAAACGAAGGGGAGCAAGACACAGGCCACAAGAACGAAGAGATCGACAAGCCGAAGACGCCGAAGACGCCGAAGAAGCTGAAGAAGCGCAGGGAACGAAGACATATCGACCATCGCCACAGCAGCTCCGACGGCGGCTGCAGCGGCGACAGCGACAGCGACGGGCGCCGGCCGCGCCGTCACGGCCGCCACGGCCGCCACGGCCGACGCGACACCGGCTGCGGCTTTTGCTACAAGTACAGCACGCGCTCGCGCGGCAGCCGGAAGAGCACGCGCCGCCGTGACGACCGCGACCACGTCGAGTGTCCCGTGTGTCGCGGGCTCGTGCACCTCCTGTCCAGCGACAGCGGCTCGGGCGACGAAGACGGCCGGCGCGCACGCAGAAGAGAGCGGCGAGACAAGGCCGACAAGGCCGGGGCCGCAGCCGAGACCGCGGAGGCCGACAAGGGCAATCAAGGCAGCCAAGGCCAAGGCGAGGACGCGCCGGCCACAGCAGACGCCGCCGCCGCCGCCGATGCTGACACCAAGGGCGCGGCCGCGGCCGACGCGCCGCCCGCTCTCGACGGCGATGGCGACGCCAAACACACTCCCGCAGCCTGTCCAGACGTCCAGTCGCCTCTGCGGTCCGACGGAGACCGCCTGGCCGGCTTCCATCCCGCACACGACGAGCCGCTCGGCGCCGCCGGCTTCGGACACTTTCCGTACGCACCGCCCTATCCCCCGCATCCGTACCCGGCATACCCGTACGGCTATCCGCCCTACCCGGCGCCCTATGCATCCTACCCGCCGTGCAGCCCTTACCCCCCCTGGGCCATGTACCAGCCCACCTACCTCGCACCGCCGCTACCGCCGCCGCCGCCTTCGGAGCTCGGCCCCCGTCCGGCGTACATGCTGCCATCCGCCCGATATGCATCCTCACGCGCCGGACGCACCGCCTCCGCCACGGACGGCCACGCAGCTGCGGGCAAGACAGACCCGGGCGACGCCGTCCACGAGCCCGACCCGGTCCCAGCCGGCGATGAGAGCTGGGGCATCCGATGGGAGGATGAAGAGGCCAAGATCGCGCAGCCGCTCTCGTGCCATGGGGATGGCGGCGGCGGCGGGACCGACAACTGGGGTGGAGGCTGGGACGGCGCTGCCCAGGACAATGGCGATACTGCGAACCCAGAGTCCGGCGGTCAAGAGTCTCCGTGCTGGACGGCCGACGACCTGGCCGTGCTCGGTCGCCTGCATGTCACCTATATGACAGACCGGTGGAGCAGCTTGCAGGCAGCGTTCTACAACGAAACAGGTCGCGTGGTCGACTGCGAGGTGCTCAAGCAGAAATCGGAGGAGGCGTGCAAGGACCAGACCGGCCAGGACGGTTGGGATGCGTGAAGCAAGCGACAAGGCCAGAGACAGGCACCTAGAGTTAACGTAGCAATGAGAAAGAGGGATCGTCGAGGATGAGACAGTTTTGACGAGTTCGGGAGAGGACACGGGCAGAGACAGCATTTGAAAGGAATCTTGCACAGCAATCGTTTGCTTCAGTATCTCCATAGTTCAATTATTAAACGTGGAAAACAAATGCCGCGTTTGTTGCAGGGTATCGATCGAAAAAGAAAAGTCCTTTCGACGAGGAATAACAAACGGTATGAAACCCAGAACGATGTAGGGAATATAAGAATATGCCAAACCAGAGCGACAAATCCGAGTTCGCTTTTAGCCACCAAGCACAATGCCCGCCACCCCGTTCTAAGTAATATTACATATGGAACAATAAGGAAGAGAAAAGAGGAGAGAGGAGGAGGAGAGAGGAAGAGAAAAGAGGAGAGGAGGAAGAGGAAGAGAAGGAAGAGGAAGAGAAGGAAGAGGAAGAGAAGGAAGAGGAAGAGAAGGAAGAGGAAGAGAAGGAAGAGGAAGAGAAGGAAAAGGAAGCAAGGGAAGAGGAAGCAAAGGAGGAAAAGTGAGAAGGGAGAGAAGGAATATAAGTAAAAGCGGGGAGATAGTAAAAGACGGGGAAGAAAATGAAGGCAGAGAAGAATAAAAAGGGAGAAGATAGAATCAAATACCCGGCTGAACTCCGCAGATGCACCGATATCTCGGCCCGGCCCAAATCCTCGAGCCAGAGGCACTATATAATAAAACCCATGCTGTAGCCTGTAATCGAGGCCGACAAGCAGAAATAGGAAACGCCGTACAATGATGCTGCGCAGAGGCCTCTGTTCAGATAAACTCGGGCAAGCTGTCCGGGTGCACGCCTTGTGTCGGTACGCCGGTGCTCTTGGGCATGGGCGGCGGTATTTTGGCTCGCGATGGCGCTGGCAGTGGTTGCTGCCTGCCTTGCTGTTGGCGCGGCTGCTGTGGAGGTGGCTGTGGCTGCGTCGCAGAGACGGGCGTCTGGCCCGCTCCGCTCGCTGCCTTGGATCGAGACGAGCTGCTGGTGTTGAGTCCCCGCTTCATCATCTTGCCCAAGACAGTCACGAGTTCGCACGCGTCGCCGAACATGTCGTTGTCGATGCCCTCGGACGCGTCATACACCTCCGAGATGGTGTCCTTGGCCAAGGCACGGCTGCCTTCGAAGTCGTGCATGCAGTCGTACAGAAATGCACAGTACTCGGTCTTGACGGACAGGCGGAGGGAATGCGAGCCCCAGAGCAAGCTGTCTGCCAAGCCAATGGCGTATCGGAAATACTGGTCGGCTATCGGAAGGTAATCCCGTGGCGGCAGCAAGAATGCAGCCGGGTGGGCTGGGCCAAAGCCGGGGGGCGGCTTGACAGGGCCACCCTCGAGGTGGGTGGGCGGGACGGACGACGGATCGCTGTCCATGTCGTCGTCGCGGGCAACGCCCTTGCCTTTGTTGGCTCGTGACGGCGTCGGCTCGTTGGACGAAGAGGCCAGGGTTTCGGGCGTTGTGAGGCCCTGGGTGGAGACGGGCGATTGGTTGTAGAACTGGACAAATATGTGGTAGAAGGAGGCGCGGAGTTTATAGGCTAGGACCTTGAGCTCGACATACTGGCCGACGACGGGCAAGACGTATTGCTCGAGCATGACCAGGCCTTCACGGGCGAGCCATATTATGTGAAGGTGGAGCTCGCGAGTCTGCGGCGATACAGTGGCATCTTTCCGGCGCTCTCTCCGCGCCTGGACAAGCTGCTGGGAGAGATTGGCAGACAGGCCGAGGATTTTGAATAGCATGGATGCCAACAATGGATTCTCGTTTTCGACGTTCTTGGCAAAGCGACCGAGGAATTTCTGGTCGACTTCGGAAGACGCCATGGTGATCGGAATGGCAGATACCACAGCTCGTATACAAGGGAAAGACTACTCATACGGACTTAGTAGAAAGACTTGGCTTCAGACGCTGTGTGAAACATACCTATTAGAGAGGCGGGAAGGGTGCCGCGCTTCGTCGAGCTTGTGGGCGGACGAGGCGAAAGAAGCCTTTTCAGGTCAGGGGCGATGGGCTGGCCGGATACGGGTAGAGGGAATAGCGAGCGTCTTAGACCGGGAGATTGTAGGTGTAGATCGGGGTGTTTGGATCGGTCTTGGGCATGGCGGCGTGGGGGATGTCCGTTGTTGGAGGAGACGTATATACAGAGGAAAGAAGGAGCGAGGAAAGACAGGAGCCAGGCTGTTATGCTGCTATGAGGGGGGCGAAGGAGCGGACAGTCGAGAGACACAAACACGGCAAGGCGGGCAGAATGGCCAGGTGGCCGAGCCGGCGCAATGCAATGAGAGACGGCGAGGCAAGTAGCGGCGACAGGATGGCCAATTGGCAGCAACGGGGCCAGCAGAGGCCAATCAGGGCCAATGCAAGCGGCAGCGAAGGTCGAAGGGCGTCGCAGTGCGGCGGCCGAGTAGGAGCAGTGAGCGAGTGGTCTGGCGCAGGCGAGGCTGACAGCACAAAGTGTGCGCGGGTGGTGGTGAAAAGTAAACAAGCTGCAGGTGAGAAGCGGCAGAAAAGAGCGCACGAGGACCAGCAGGAGCCCAAGGAAGCGAAAAAAGAGCTGCAGACGGGGGCCTGCAGCACAAAGCCAGAGTGGCACAGGTGCATACGAAGTATGCAGCTCGGGGTGGGTACGACGTACGACGCTCTGTACGGAGTCTGGGTGTTCTGGTCGTTTCTTCTTTCTGCCGTCTAGCTGCGTCGTCGATTGGCGTCCCTTGCCGGTGCATGAACGCGTGCCGGGACTCGAACGGGTCTGATGGAGCGGCGGCAGCAGGTAATACTGCGTGCTCGGGCTGGTCTGGCCAATGCGTGTTGGTGTGTTGTATTTCCTCCCGTGCTTGCGTCTTCTTCTCCGGCGTGCGATGCAGCTGCAGGGCAGTGCAGCGCGATGGTGGGGATGTTCGCGGGGACGACGTAGCACTGCTATGGGAGCTACTTCGTAGGGCGAGACGTGCAGATGACGAGTGTCTGGGCTGTCTCAACCGGGACGCAAGTATGGTGAGGCAAGGCGCCGGTGGCAGACCGCAGGCGACAGGAGCGACAGGAGCGACAGGAGCGACAGGAGCGACAGGAGCGAAAGGGCCTGAAGCAACAGTGAGCGGCGGAACTGCCGATAGCCAGGCCGGACGAGGAAAGGTGGTGGCGACGCTGTTGCTATGCAGAGCGAGCGAGGCGGCTTGGCCAGGTCGAGCAGGCTGAGAGGGGGTGCTTGCTGCTCGTCTGTACTTTGTACCCGAACACGCAGACGCGAATGGGGAGGCGGCCAGCGGGCAGTCTGACGGGCGTTTCCTGCTTGCTGCACGATGCGCTGGCAAGGCTCCTTTGCACACGCCGGCCTTCAGCGGGCGCAGCACACGGCCGGGCGAGACGCTCTTCTCGCGTCCGTCAGCGCCACGCGTTCTTGTCCAAGTACACCAGCCGGCGAGTCTTGTCCAAAGTACACCAGCCGGCGAGTCTGATGAAGAGGCCGTGCGGGTGCTGTTCTGGCCACCTGACCGCCGGCACTGCCAGCTAGACCCAGAGATAGCGACCAGGGGCAGCAGCGCAGGGATCCGCAGGAGAGCCGCAAAAGCCACGAGGAATGCGATAAACGAGACGCCAGAAGCAAGGCCGCGCAGCTTCACTGGCGGCAAAGGCAGACGGAAGACGGGCTGAACGAGTGGACGCGACGGCAGAGGCCAGGCGGTACGAGAGACACCCTGCGAGGGCGGATGCTTCGCTGGCAAGGCGGTCTCGGTTTTGGCGGCCGGCCGGACGGTGAGGCCAGTGCTGTCCTGGCCGTCTGTACCTGATCGATCGCACTGTTCCGTACTTGAGCCCGACCACGGCGCACCGACGGCGTTGACTGGGCGGTGTTGGAGGGCGGCCGATGGTGGAGGTGGGCGCGGACGGGTACACTGCAGCAGCAATCCCGGCAGACCGGTAGGTGTACGGAGCACTCTGTACTCCGTATGCAAGAGGGCGGAGAGAGCGCGACGGAGGCCAAAGACCGAGGCGGAGAGCGATGCGGACAGTGCGTCGGCTGCAGGCTGCAATTGGCCGGCGTCGGGTGGTCGGCGCGTGCGGCGTGCTGGTGCTGTGCGCGCCGCGAGCAGGACGGCGGACGCGGCGGCTTGGACTGTCGGACGCGGCGGACAGAGGACGGACGGTCGGCGGACGGGCGGCGGACGCACGGCGAGGCGAAAGACGACGCGACGAGATGGCAAACAGCGCAGAGTAATCTTACAGTACACGGCGGACGGCGCGCAGAAATAGACAGGGGCAGCCGCCCTATTTCGAACGCATTCGTACTGGTCGTACGGAGCAGAGCCGACATGGGTTGCGCCTGCCTTCTGGGGTCGCCTGCCGGGGCCTCCTTCTTGAAGCGGACGGCCGCGGCGCGGAAGGCACTGGAAAGCGAATGCGAAAAGCGAAAAGCGAAAAGCGAAAAGCGCGCTTCGTCTGTGGGACGCGCCTCCCCGTTGGGCGGTATTGCCCGCGCTCTGGCGCGACTGCGCTGTTTCTGGCATTGTATTACGTCGCACGAAGCTTCATTGTCGTAGAACTCGTACGAGTATTACGAGAGGCATGGGCAGGCGTCGCTGTGCAGATCGCACCTGCCGCCTCGGCCGGCATTCATCGCATCGTGGGTCCCGTGATCTTTGGGAGCGTGGTCTTCAGCCGCCGTTTGTTTACATGCAGCGTGAGGGCATACACATGCAGATACGGCGCAAGCACAAAGTACGTATTCCGTATCTCGTACGCCCTGCCCTGCGTCAGAACGTCCGGTAGCGCGGAGCTCTGGTCGCTGGAATGCTTCTATCTTGCCCGAAGCTCAGCATGTCTCAGATAACGCCACAACGGCCGCGGCGGGCAAGCCGGTGCAGCTGAGTGATGAGCCATGGCGTGCGAGCGGAAGTCCGCGTGCTGACGGAGTACGAGGAGCGCCGGACAGCACAACCGCGAGGACCGCGACAGGACCGCGACAGGACCGCGACAGGACCGCGACAGAACCGCGACAGAACCACGACAGAACCGCGACAGGACCGCAGAACCGGACGCACTCGTATTCCCGGCCGTCTGCCGGCCAGCCGGCTGGCCGGCCAATGGCTGCTTCGCCGCTTCCTCTGCGCTCGCCCTGGTCAGTGCCACCGTGCCGAGGTGGCCTCACCAGCCGCTGAGTGGACGGCCGCGACGGCGCTTGGCCGCCAGAACGGCCGCCGCCGGCCCCACCGACACGTACTCGTGCCAATGCTGTCATCTGTACGTAGTACTCCGAACTCGTGCAAATACTGTCATCTGTACGTAGTACGTACTCCGAACTCGTGCGGAACAGCTTCTCTCCTAAAAGCGGTGAGCGCTGCACTCTCCGGCCCATCTTGCCTCTGCCCTCATGCACGCCCCTGATCGGTCCCGGTGTGTCGTTGTTTCGCATGCTGCAGACTACTCCGTACCGTGCTTCTGCTGGTCTTACTCGCCTGTGCTCTGCTTCTGTCGTGCCGTGTGTCCCGACTCGTACAGGTAAGATACGTTCCGCACGAAATCCTGTTGCACTGCAGCTTCGCGATGTGTAGAACAGAGCAATGCGGAGTATTACATGGACAGACTCCAGTGCCCGGTGCCTCGCCGAGCCGTCCTCTGCAGCTGCAGGAAACAATGCGGACTCCTTCTACGTTGCGCCCTGGACCGACTGGGCACATGCATCGCAAGGCTTCCCATGTTCATGGCAAGAGAAGGCCTCGGCCTTCCCCGACATTTATTCTTCCTATACTCCGTACTCTGCTGCTTCCTAGATCGCAGGAGATGTGATATCTTGTACCCGTGCATGTGCCCGTTCATATACTCATACGAAGGAAGCGCCGCCTTCCTTCGTGTCCTATCGTACACCCCAACCTACGGCGCACCGCCCATCGCCGCAACCCGTCACGTTCCCTTGGCCAGAGATCGGTTCTTCTTCCGCCGCACGCTGCCGGCCCAGCCCATCTGCAGAGCCGCTTCTGCTTCGGCCTGCAGCATCTCGGCTGCGCTGCCGAACCGCTCGTGGCCCATCGTAATGATCTTGACGGCCGTCCCCAGCCCAAAGGCCACTGTGCCCATGCCGACTCGGACCATCGGGCCAGCCTCCGGCACCAGCAGCGCGTCCCGGTCTGCGTCCAGCGCCTGCGTCACATAGCTCTGCCGAGCCGTACTGGCACCGTCGCCGTCGCCAAGGCTGTAGTCCACAACGTTGCACACGGTCCACGCCTCCCAGCCGCCTCGGCCATTTCCCGCCAACCGCTGCGGTTTCTTTGGCCGAGCTGTTGGTGGCAACGGCGCTGCTATCAACGGCACTCTCACCCCGCCGGCCCAGGCACTGCGCTGCCGCAGACTGGCCCCCTTCGCGTCGGGCGACCCACGAGGGCAGTTTGGATAGCGACCCGTGCCATCCTCGACGCCAGGGACAATCTGCTGCCGGACACCAATGATGCATCCATTGGGCATGGCTTCCCACTTGCCCGGGTTCACGACCTCGTTGATCTCCTGCTGTGCATGGTCCCAAGTACAGGGAAGACCACTCACGGCTGTCTGGCTCCCGTTGGCGTCGTCCGGGCTAAATATGATCGACCCGCAATCCTTTGGGGGGAGGTAGACTTGCATGACGCAGTTCTTCGTCTCGGCGCTTGTATATACAAGACTGAAGTAACGTAGCTCTGTCGAGCTGTGCGGAGACGACCGTCGCGTCGAGTGTAGAGACTGGAGCGACCGGGCCTCTATCGGCGTTGCGACCTCAAAGGCGTAGATGATGTCTGACGAGGCAAGGTCTACCAAGTCCACGGACCACGTCCTGGCGACAAGATAGGCACCCAACTGCGGCAGGGGCACGATGCAGTGGGCGTTTTCTTCTTTCCCGGCCTGCTGTTTGACTTCTTCCGATATCCACCCGTCGCCGACGGGCGTGACTCGATGAATGCAGCCATTCCGAGAGGCCGTTAGAATGCAAAACGCTCCTCGGCTCGACGCCGGTGCCGATGTCGAGCAATGGAGCGGCACGGCACAAAGTAGCGGACTCTTGCAGATGGGGTGGTCCATGGCCTCGCTCGTATCAGCCCACAGCTCAGCCAGCGTGCCGTTACGTCTGACGACAACGACTGACGGTACGATAGAGCCTCTTCGATTTGGCGTAAAGAAAAATGCCTCCGGCTTGGCGCCGCAGAGATCGACCGGGAGAGATGCACCCCAATGCTTACTATCCAAGTTCCACAGCCTTACCATGTGCTTGGAGAGGATGGCTAGCCACGTCGAGTCGTCGTCAATTGCAAGAGCCATAACCGGAAATGACACATTGACAGTGTCATCGTAGTCGGAAATCAGATAGTTCATGCCTCCAAAAGGCACATTCCAGACGCGTATACCCCGATCGAGCCCGATAGAGACCACTATACCATCCGGGGATGCGGCAATCAAAGCAACGTCTAGAGCGTGCCCCTGCTGTAGCGTTTTGACGGTAAGGCCTGAATTGGGGGGTGTCCCATTATTGTCGTTTGCATCGGCCAGTTCGTCCCAGAGGAGGTAATTGACCAATATCCGTATGGCCGCAGAAACAATCATAATGGTCACAGCAAAGTGTGCTGACTGGTGTCGAATGAAGTCGTAGACGGCCGGCAGAAAGGGACGCTCGGAGATGCCGGGCATCCGATCAGCGCCGTTCAGGACAAAAACAAGCGGCTCATATACCCGCGCGACATAGCTGTGCGCCCACGGCTTCACCACATTGATGACCTCGCGTGCCGTGTCGTGGTCCTGGAGGCGTAGCCACGAAGTCGGGCTGCGAGCTTGGTGCAACTCTTCCAGTTGTGCCGACGCACTGCTCCATGCTGTCATGTTGTAGCCGCCAACGGTACCTGGACTTGCCATGGTGAAGAGCCACAGGATGGAACGAAAGATGCCCCCGGTGCCGAAGAAGTGGGACTGGGCGATGGCAACAAAGCTCACCAGAATGACTGTCCCTGCAATACGCGTCGTGACGTCCACCCGACCTTGCAAGAATGCGGCAATCCACGAGGGCCGCGGCATGCCATGTACCGTCGGGGACGGCGGGGGTGACGACAACGAGCGCAGGTCGCGCCGCAGGGATGCTGTTTTTTCGAGTGCGTCGCTGAGTTCTGTGCGCCTAACTTCGATACTCAGGATGGACAGGAAAAAGGTGGAGAGATAGAAGAAGTCGAAGACGATGGCGATGGCAAGGAAGAAGAAAAAGTCGGAGAGGCCCGACGTGACCATTTTGGACATGGCCCAGAGCAGGAGGAGATGCTCGACAACACTGGCGAAAGCGACATGCGTTGTCCGGCCAAAGGCCTCGCCAATGCGACTACTCGTGCTGTTTTCTGGGTCTGTGAGAATGACAGCCTTGATCAGACGCAAGATATTCTCCAGGCTCATCGATATAACGACAATGGGATAGGCAGCACGTGGAATATGGGACAGATCCATGTTCAGGACGGCACAGACCGTGAAGCTGGACATGATGGACATGATGATCTGAGCGACCACAGTCAAGATCAGGCCTGGCCGTGATTTGATGGCCGGAAGCTTGGACAAGTTCCGGGTGACGTAGAGAAGGGTGGCAGTGTAGGCGAGGGCCAACATGATGGAGTCCTGCAGGGAGATGGGGAGGAACCGGAACTCGTAGAGCTGGCTGCCCAGAGCCAGTCCGTCCTTGGGGTAGACAGTCCATTTGTCGGACGGGCCGGCAGCGAGTGTCGCGGCTTTTCTCTCCCACTGTGCGCCGACGGCGGAGTCACGCAGGTGAATGAGCGTGATGACAATGGCGTCGGCCGCAACGAGAGCGCGGTCCACGAAACGCTTGCCACTGAAGACAACCGAATGGCGCAGCGTGATATTGACGGACGTGTGCTGTTTCTTGTGCTCGTTCACAGTCGCCAGGATGTCGGAATCGGCGGCGATGGCTTCCCGATCACTAGCCCAGTAGAGCAGCGGCGAGTGGAAGAACCACGACTGATTCGTGAGGCCGTTGACAATGTGGAATGCGTCTCTCTCGGCCGTGGAGAGATCAGCGGACGGATCGACGACCTCGACGCGGCCAGGAATGGAGGAGAGGCTGGGATTGAAGCCTTTGGTAGGCCCTAGGAGCTCGTCTTGCAGTTCGAGAGCGCCGAGGAGAACGTCGGGATCCAGAGCCTGCATATAGTCGCCATGGACCCAAATGGAGCGCATGATGACGTCGGGCTCCACGTCTAGTCCGTTCTTGAGGGGGTTTGCGTTTGTCCAGACATGGCGCGGGAGACTGGATGCGCCACTGGTGAAGTCGGTCGTATAGAGGAAGGGGATGGGGTAGAGCAGAGCGGTTGTCACGGCCACGGACAAGAGCAGAGTGGTGGCGACATTGCGGGCAATGTAGACGCCGTAGCGAGAGATGGCGCTTCGTATGGGATGGCCGGGGAGGAGGTCTGGGGCACTTGTGGTCCTTTGCGCTCAGAGAGCCAAGTCAGCAGGCTGAAGGCGTGTCTCGGCGGGATCGCATTTTGGAACTGATGGCCAAGAACGGCACAAAGATCGATGGCCAAGGACAGAGACGACGTGAGAGGAAGACGGCTTACCCGCGCAGGGGATAGAGGAGATACCAAAGCATTGCTCAGCGGCGGCATGCCACGAGACGGCTAGATAGCACCACGGGTCTTTGCAGGACGACGTGGCGGATGCGCCTGAACATAAGCACCAGCAGCAAGAGGCAGAGATGCGCAGGCAGGTCTTGGGCCGGAAGGGCGGAGAGGCGTGAAGCCGGATGGGACGCGGGCGAGAAGAGATAGCATGCGGCGTAGGAGCAGTGGAGGCGAGGCAGCTGATAGGCGGGTGCAGGCGACTTGAGCCGGGCAGGCGAGGCCGTAGGGAGGGCGTGAGCGAGATAGTGGCGACAGCGCTGGCCGTGTGGTGGCGGTGATGGCGGCGACGGCGGCGGCTGAGGCGGAAGACGAGCGCCGAGAAGGAGGTGGCCGAGGCAGTCGTATGATGCCGACGCAGCAGTGTCACAGACTAGGCGGCGCTGCGGAGCAGGCCAGTGGGCTGTTGACGCACTGTTGGCGGGCTAGCGGGGCGAGGGCGGTCGGCGGTGGCACGGACGAGCGATGCGGACATGGCAGGGCGGCGCGGAGGCGAGGCCGGCGGCGTGGGCGCGGGGAGCGGCAGACGCAAAAGCGGAATGCGAGGACGGCAAAATGCAAAATGCAAAATGCCAAAGTTTGTCGATGTGGAGGGCGCGCGTTTTGGCGTGGCGTGGGCCACTATGCCAACGGCTCAGCTCGGCCAGGCACGCACATGATTCGCCGGCCGGGGCAGAACGAGAGCGACAGCACAACGACCCGCTGGGGCAGCCGCGACGGAGAAAGCAAGCGGACGGCCGCGGGGTGGGAAAGTGGCATGGGAAACGGGCAGAATCCGATGGCGGGAAAAGCGGGCTTGCGGTGTGCTAGGGACTCCGCCGTTGCACCACCTCGGCAGCCTAGTCGATCGCTGCTGGGCCTAGACCACAGGGAGCACAGCCCGCCGAGATCGGGAGGGCGTGCTTCTGCAAAGTGGTTGAGCGGAAGGCGCGGCCGTGCATGGGGAAGGCGTGGCCGTGCCAAGGGAGCCCTTCTAGGGAGGAGTGACTAGCAGGAAGGAGGGACCGGCGCGGCAATCACCGGACAAAGGGGACGGAATGGACGCGCGCGGGAGACCGCAGAGACCGCAGAGGAAGGCGTGTCTGGTGCAGGACCGCAGACACGGAAGGCGCAGAAGGCGTGCCCGTGCAGGACCGCAGACACGGAAAGCGCACTGCCGCGCAAGCCCGGACGTGGTTGCATCGTCTGTGCACCCCCGCTGAAACACGGCCACACCACGACCGAGAGTGGCGTCGAGTCTGCGTTTGTGCGAGGCCAGACGACAGACCACTGACTGTTGCCACTGCGCCGATATTCCTAATCAAAACATCGGACGGTATTGTTCGCCTGGCACAGGCGACCTGACGGCATCATGACGGCATTTGGACGGCAATAATAGGACGGCACTTGGACGGTCATATCATGACGTCCAGACGGTGTCCGAACCGGATCTGGACGGTGTCCTTGACGCTGCCACGACTCGCTTCTGCATTGGCAGTCATCTTGGTCTTCTGTCGAGCATCGGGGCCTGGTCGGCTCGGAGGCGGGCTGGAAGTACTGCTGGAAAACGGGCGAGATGCCTCACAGAAAGCGTCCGGGCCGCTGCTCGCTGCTGGCGGGGCCCGGCACTTTATAGCGTCTCGCGTCTGCAACAGAGACAGAATAGTAAGCGCGTGGCCGCCAGCGCGTGTGCTACGCGAGGACTGGCCGTCCGGCGTGATCTGTCCGCAGCACCCTCGTCTGTGCTGGCAGGAACCAATAGGGCGCCGCGGCTGTCGAGCCGTCCCTAGCCCGGCAGCCCTGCCTGCAATAATCACCTGTTTTCGGGCCTCGAAATCAGGTCATTCTGAGCCGCTGCCGGCCCCGCAGCCGCGCTCTGATTGGTGCGCACACGTGGGTGAGGCTGACTTTGCCTTTGCACTTTGGATGGCAGCATTTTCACGGTACTACGGAGTACGCAGTACGAGTACGCGATCGGACGCTGGCGGCCAGACCGAGCCCTACGACTCCTCCGCACTCTCCGTCCTTGTGTCTCTCGACAGCCCAGCCCCACGCACGGCACCATGGCGGCCCGCCCGCCCGACCCGCTCGCCGAGCTCATCACCAGCTACTTTGAGCTCAACGGCAGCGCCGTCGACGAGCTGCTCGACGCCGGCAGCGACTCGGAGGACATGGACGGCCTCGACGGCACCGACAGTCTCCGCGGCAGGCATACCACGGCCCGCCCCGGCCCCGGCTCCGAGCCCAGCCCCCTCGAGTTCATGCGCTACGTCGCCCGCAACACGCCCTTTGTCGCCCGCGGCGCAGCCTCGCAGTGGCCAGCCGTCCGGCAGTGGTCGGCCGCCTCGCTGCGCCAGACCCTCGCCGGCCACGCTGTCAACGTCGCCGTGACACCGCTGGGGTGCGTTGGCGTGCCTTCCGATCCGCGTCCGCCCTGTCTCCCGGTCTCGTGTCTGACCAGCCAGAAATGCCGACGCGCCCACCCCGGGCCCGGACGGCCACCTCGTCTTCGCCAAGCCCTGGGAAGAGGAACGGCCCTTTTCCGACTTCCTCGACCACGTCGTTGCCCAGGAAAAGTCTTTGCCGCACTCGTCCGAGGTGTGGTACGCCCAGACACGTGAGGCGCTCCTCGGCTCTCTCCCCGCCATGGCTACGCGTAGTACGCCGTACTACTCCGTGCTTGGTGCCTCGTCGCTTCGCCTCGCTGATCGCTCCCAGAGAACGACAACCTGCGCCAAGAATACGCGGCACTGTACAGCCACGTCCAGAAGAGCATTCCGTTTGCCCGCATTGCGCTGCAGCGCGAGCCCGAGGCCGTCAACCTGTGGATCGGCAGCGCCCGCTCCGTCACTGCTCTGCACCGTGACAACTACGAGAACGTGTACGTGCAGATCCTCGGCCAGAAGCACTTTGTCCTGCTGCCACCGCTGTGCCAGCCGTGTGTCAACGAGCAGCGTCTGCGTCCGTACACGTACAGGCGGACCGCTGCCGGCCTGGAGCTGGTGCCCGACAATACGTGCGCAGAAAATGAAGAGGTCCACCCCGAGTCCGACGGCACAGACGGCGAGTCCGACAACGCCATTCCATTCGCTACCTGGGACCCGGACCGGCCCGCGGAGAACGCTACGCCGTACTCCGCGCTTGGCAAGCCGATGCGCGTGACCCTGGATCCCGGCGATATGCTCTATCTACCGGCGATGTGGTACGTCTGCTCCTGTCTGCGCTCGACTTCTCCCTCATTGACCCGTCAGGTATCACAAGGTTTCGCAGTCCGGCTCGGGAGAGGGCATCTGTGTTGCTGCCAACTACTGGTAAGATCGCGCGCCATGAACAACATCACTACGACGCTGACTGGCATCGATAGGTACGACATGGACTTTACCGGGCCGCTCTACCCGCTCAGCACATTTGTTCGCTCGGTAAATCAAACCAGGTCACATGAGGCACAGTTTACTATAAAAGCAAAGCAGTAGATCAGCAATAACCTTTGTTACATCAACATGCACTGTACTCGGTACTCGGTTGATTATGCCTTGGTGTTTTCGCGTGTCACCCATTGGTTTGCAAAGATCTCGTCATAAACTCCCGAAATCACACACGCTATGTTGAAAAGCCTTAAGCCACGCTGTTCTTGCAGAGGGTATGTGCGAAAAGGGCAGACAAACACGACCCAATAGTCCCTTTAAACCCTTCAAACGGAATACCTGCTCGACTTGCAGTGCTCCCTGACACAAAAATAGTCCCAATGCACACATGAAATGCAATACCAGAACTCCATACAACATGAAAGAGAAAGAGAAAGGGTGCCACGACCAAAGATCACTCTTCACACCACTCCTCATCGTCCCAGTCATCGCCAGGCTCTGCCCACCCGCTTGCCCAGCGGCGGCCTTCACCTTCGCCTTTGGTTCGATAATCGGAAGCCCGACCCCGATCTTCACGCCAGCAACGGATGACATAGTCATCGCCGACAGTTACTAGGTTTCCCTCACTCGTCCAGGAGACAGCGCCAATCTCTTTCTTTTCGTGTCCGCGAACAAGAGGCGTGCCGTTGCGGATGATCGGCACATTGTCGACAAGTCGGCCGTTGAGGCTCGTCACGCTGTTGGTTCGGAAGAGAGTTCGAGGGCGCCGAGCTTCAAGATTGTGGCTGCCGGCATTTGCGCCCCCGCCAGTCTGTTTCTGGGGCCGGCCGAGTGACGAGAAGATGGGCATAGGCGTAGACGTCTGCTCGTATGTGCAAGTATCATTTGCGTGCGACAATTGCTCGTGCATATAGCGCTCATCAGTCGGAAAGAGGATGGCACAGCCGTCACTGCTTCCCACAGCTAGAAGCTCAGAGCGTCCGTCTCGCGCTGGACGAATGGCTGTCTTGACATAGAACGACGTGGCATGAAGGTTCTGATGGCGGAATCCGTACAGTGGCCCAAGGCCACTCTGTGCTGTCCCGTTGCGCCTCTTGGGCGGGTCTCCTTTGGAAGAAAGCTCCGGCGCGTAGCCCAACACAAGATGGGCGGTCGAGTAAGCATAGACTGTGTTGTCCTTGCACAGAGCGTATAGCCGGGCACCGTCCGTGCTGACGCTCATAGACGAGATGCCAAATGGTCGCCATTGCGAGTGGCTTTCTGGCGGCGCCGTGATCGAGATCGGTGTGGTCGTTTTGTGCCGGGACGTGTGCACATTGCGGATATCCCACAGTTTAATGGAGGCGTCCGCCTCGCAGGCAGAGAGTATAAGATGTTCCTTGCCAGCAGGCAGGAACTGAATCGCTGTCACCGAAACTTCGCCTATGCGACCAGGCACCTCCCACCGAGAGACGACATCAGGGGCTGCGGATGCATGCATGGCTTGACGTGACTGCCGCACCGTTCTGGCGTGGGCGTCGTATATGCTGTTGACAACACAGCCCTGGCTGGCTTTGCGAGGGAGGCCGTACTGCAGTCCTGACGTCCGATCTGGGCTGAAGTCCTGAGTTGGTCCTCCTTTGCACCGGAGATCCCAGATCTTCACACTGCCATCCCGGCCGGACGTTGCCAGCACATTGCCTTCTCCCCGTCCAGGTTGGAACCGGACCTGTTTCAACGATGCCGTGTGGTGGTCGAGAATCGAAATGGGTGTCTGAGTAGCCATGTCGATGACCTTGCCAGTCTGGTCCCCTGATGCAGTGGCGAGTAAAGAGTCATCCTCGGAGAAAGTGAGGTCGATGACAGCGTTGCTATGTGCAGCAAAGGATACATGAATCGTGCTGAATCCATCGGTTTCCGACAGCGTGGAGTCGAGAAGTCGAATTCTTCCGTCTTCGTCGCCAATTGCAACGAGGCCGTTGGCTTGATAGCATTGTTAGACGAGCATAAACGATATAGAATTGACGCAAGCGCGTGGGGCGGGCTCTTACTGTTGCAGGACGCTGCACAGAATGGAATGCAACGTCCGCCAGGCGACTCGTGGCTAGAACAAACATGGAAGTCGTCAGAGGAGCTGCAAAAGTCTGCTGTCTCGGCTCTCCAATCTATGGTCGATCACTGTCAGTAAGGAAGGCCGGAGATCTTGCGAAGAGGATCGCTACACACCAGCCACAGGCCGCGGAAGGCGCTCATAGCCGGCCCTCGGAACAGTTCCAAGCTGGCGCTGGAAAAGCTGGGCGGCAGCACCACGCTGGGGCAGGGGGGTGACGCGGCGGATAGGGTGGCGGATCGACGGCAGCTCAGGCTCGGAAAAGTCGTCCTCGAGATCGTCCATGCAAGATAGGGGGTTGTCCGTCTGGAGAACCGGTGACGAGGCAATAGGGCTCAGAAGCGCCGACGAGCCTAGAAATACGTCCCGCGACGCACTCGAGGCGGGCTGTGGTGTATGGGGATCGAGAAGCGGCAGGGCCCGAGGCCGCAGCGGGGACGACCCGGGCGTGTGGTGCGTGGTCTTCCGTCTCTTGGCCGGTCCATGTGCCGGCAGCAGGAGGCTTCCATCATCATCGGATCCCGCTGGCAATGACGAGAGAGGACTGCTGGGGTGTGAGAGCGAGTGGTTGATGGCACGCGCCGTCAGGTCACGCAGGGCTCGCCGGGCATCACTAGGGGTTGCCGACACGCGGGATCGAGGCGTAAAGAAGCGTCGAAACTTGCGAGGCGTGATGGACGGCTGGCGGCGTTCTTTGGCACTGAAGCTGGACGGAGGTGAGGAGAGAAGCTGCTCATTGCCGGCCGGCGCGGAGGCCGAGCCGACGGGCGACGACGGGCAGTTGGTGTCCGCCATTGTCCTGCTCTCCCACGGCGGGCGACGGCAGGCAATTCGCTGTTCACGGCCGGCGACAATGGGCTGCAGGGCGCGGCGAGGACAATGGAGCGAGGATGGATCGACGGCGGCAAAAGATGGTCGAGAGGTAAGTGGTCTGAGAAAGTCACCGAAAGCAGGACAAGGCGGGTTTTACTTGCTCAATCAACGTGGCCACGCCTTCGTCGGGAAAGTCGTGTGGCGGGGAAGGAGCGAGCGTCTGTCGGTCGGCATATGGGGCCAGGTTGGCGACATCAACGCGCCAGCACGCGCTGATGCAGAAAGTCGCGATCACTTACACGAGTATCCAATCATTTCGCGTTGTTTTGTGGGTCCTCGAAAAGTCTGCCTTAAACCGTACGGAGTATCGTCGTACGAAGGAAAGGACCTTCCGTCCGTGCCGCAGACCACCGTTCCACACATTGTCATCAATGAACGGCAGCTCGACTGCGCCCGTTCCCGAACATGAGGCATAATGGTTGTGGAGGCGCTTGTATGGTGAAAGGAAGGTGGTGGGCGGGTCTAGATAGAGAGTGGTAGGCGCTGAGGCTGGCGTGGTGGCAGCGTATACTTTGCAGAGTAGAATCAAATATCAAAGAAATTAAAGAGCGTATCTTGTAAAAAGTCACTTATTTTGAAGCGTTGCAACGATAGCTTAATTACACCCGTACGATCTTAATTCGTAGTGTTCAGTGATTTGCTTCGTACAAAGAAAGACAAAAATCGTACAGCAGCGGAGTTCGCTGGTTGTCAGCCCAACTACGAATCCACCGTACTAATCTAACCCGCGTGTCGCTGCCCTGAAGGCCGTTTCAGGCCTGCCCTGGCCAGTTCCAGTCCCCAAGGCAGCCCTCCAAGTATACGGCGAGTTGGGTGAGAGAGGTGATTGAATGGATGCTTTGTAAGACGGCAAAATGCAGTATCGACGTGTGAAGCCAGTTTGCGTGGATTACGAAGGAGCGGCCCTTATATCAGCGCCCACGTTCTGTTCTCGCAACCAGCTCTAGCGTTAATCTGCGTTACAAAGAAAAAGCAGAAGCAACCGATACTATTGTGCCGGCCGAATAGCGAACAAAGTACTTTAATCGATTGCAGACCAACTCAAACCAGACAAGACTAATGCAGCATCGGCACGGCCTTGCCATGTGCGTCTGCAAATAGTGGGGCGGCGAACAGGCCTTCTAAACACAAGTATTCTGCCGCCTGAAGGCCATTGCTACCAAAAGGTACCGTTTTTGCAGCATAGTCTTCTGCGTTTGATTAAGAAAGTGCCTGCCACCTATGTCTATTGTTGCGTGTGGTGCACGGGCCACACGCGGGAGTATTCTAGCTCATGCCTTCACTTGGCTCTCAGATAGTCTTCTTCCCTCCACACCACATCTATTCAACAATATCTGGAGTTTAAGTAATTTCCTAACGATGACGTAGAAGAATAGGGCAGACAGAGACTTGTCCAAGGTAACTTTTGATCCCTCAGTAGCTTACATGTATTGCCGCCCTTACCCAGGCCTTATTGTGCGTCCGTAGCAAAAACGCTTTTGTGCAACTAGCAACTCTCTTTTCTTGTCTTGGAGGAAGTCTTGTTCTTATCCTCGACTATTTTGACAGCTACGATGACTCTACCCAACTCTTCATGTCCACGATGAACACTTCCCCGACACCGCCGACAGAAGTTAACAATGCTGACTCGCTGTCTACGAGGAATGGCTACGTCGTCTTCACTAGCATACAGAAGCTTTTCGACGAGACTCTCGAACATCTCGACGGCGACTTTGTCATTTGCAGCGGTATGTCGCCCTCATTACTGCACAGTGCACGACTAATAGTGACCAGGCATAACTTCGCGCATCTTTACCTTGATTGAGCGTGAGCGCGATGTGCGTCGCCGAAAGTATCGGCTTTTCTTCCAACCCAAGGCGGGACTTTTGCACATTACAGTGCCGTCCGGACCGCACGAGAACGTCACCAATGCGTTAGGCTTGCTTATCGGGAGCACAACTGCACGCCGAGGACGGCTCGGCAAGGGCTCAGGTGCCACCACCTTTACGAGCGAGAGCACACAAGTGTCTGGTAGCAAAGAGGCCGACTACTCGCTCAAGCCGAATCGGCCGCCGAGACCGCCAGGCGCTGCTGGAGACAGCGCCGGCCAGAAATGGCCGACGCTCGTGATCGAGACTGGCGACTCAAATACGATTTCTCAGCTGCGCCATGACATGCACTGGTGGTTCGGGGCGTCGAACCACCAGGTCAAGATTGTTCTGCTGGTCGACCTAGACCGGCGGACGCGGCGGATAGCAGTCTACAAGTACACCGAGGATTGGCCTCCGTCACATGCCACCACCGTAACGCGGGCGAGCACCACGCTGACGAACCCAATCCTTCGCCACACCAACGTTATCACGCCCATTGCCAACGCGCGTCCGGCTGCGTACCAAGTCGATAGAGCCGACTTGGTGCTTGAGTTCCGCCTGCTGTTTCTACGGCCGCCGCAGCCAGGCACCAGCGAGGCAGACATTGTCATCACTACCCAGGACCTTGAAATGGTAGCAGAAGACACGTGGAGTGGGTAGCATTGGTATTGCAAAAAGTGCAAGGCACGGGTGTAAAGTCAGAGGACTGGATTACAGGTGTCAGGTTATGTGTACTCGTAGACACGATTACAGCGTGCCTGGCCTGGTCGATTTCTTCGCGACTTGTTAAAGTGGGCCTTATGAGAAAAAGCTAGTGCGGATATGTACTAGTGCGCTTTCAGACGCAAAAAAGTAGTTTTACTAAAAATGAGAAAAAGTTCGACATCCAACCACCACCCAACATCAACACCTCTGCGCTGGTGTTTGGTGTTTGATCGTTCGACACTCAGCGATCGCGACAGTTTTGCGAAAGCCAACAGTCGTGTGCGAGCATAACAACCAAACGAGCCCAGCCCAAGCATCTGCGGCATCACAGCAACAGCCTTACATAGTTCTTGCCTTCGCCATATTTCTGCCAAAATGGCAGGAGGACAGAAGAAGCACGGCAAAGGTCGTTTGGACAAGTGGTACAGACTTGCAAAGGAGAAGGGCTATCGGGCGAGAGCAGCATTCAAGCTCATTCAGCTGAACAAGAAATATGGCTTCCTCGAGAAAAGCAAGGTCCTGCTCGATCTCTGTGCTGCCCCCGGCGTACGTCTTTTCCCCTCGTGCTTCATGCTCTTCACACACGCATAAGACACAAGATTCTAATTCTGAACAATTAGTCATGGTGTCAGGTAGCAGCGGAGGTTATGCCCGCGAACAGCCTCATCATTGGCGTTGATCTTTCGCCGATCAAGCCTATTCCCAAAGTCATCACCTTCCAGAGCGACATTACAACAGAAAAATGCCGTTCTATGATTCGCGGACACCTCAAGACTTGGAAGGCCGATACGGTTCTGCACGACGGTGCCCCCAACGTCGGTACCGCCTGGGTCCAGGACTCCTTCAACCAGGCCGAGTTGGCTCTGCAGGCCATGAAGCTTGCGACCGACTTCCTCATCGAGGGTGGTACTTTCGTCACCAAAGTCTTTCGCTCCAAGGACTACAACTCACTGCTTTGGGTCTTCAATCAGCTGTTTACCAAGGTCGAAGCCACCAAGCCGCCCTCGTCCCGTAACGTGTCTGCCGAGATATTTGTCGTCTGCCGCGGGTTCAAGGCACCCAAGCGGATCGACCCTCGCTTCCTGGACCCCAAGGCCGTCTTTGCCGAGCTTGCTGATCCGACACCGAACAACGAGGCGAAGGTGTACAACCCCGAAATCAAGAAGCGCAAGCGCGATGGTTACGAAGAGGGCGACTACCTTTTGTACAAGGAGATTTCGGCCAGCGAATTCATCCAGACGACTGACCCCATTGCAATTCTCGGCCAATACAATCGGCTGACGTTTGAGCAGCCCAAGAATGGCGACGTTGCCTTGGCTGCCATGGATAAGCTGGCAGAGACAACCGATGAGATCCGCAGGAACTGTAACGATCTGAAAGTGCTCAACCGTAAAGATTTCAAAGGCCTACTTCGGTGGCGACTGCAAGTGCGGGAACGCTTTGGACTCCCCACAAAGAATACACCACAGAAGCCCTTGGCCGAGGAGGTCACGGAGGTGGACACAATGGACGAAGAAATGAAGATCCAGGAAGAGCTGCAGTCTCTGAAGGACAAGGCGAGCTCGAAGAAAAAGCGCGAGAAGCGGAGAGACAACGAGAAGAAACAGAAGGAGATTGTGCGGATGCAGCTCAACATGACTGCGCCTATGGACATTGGCATGGAGCAGGCCGATGCCGTCGGCGACGGCTCCATGTTTGCACTCCAAAAGCTCAAAGAGCCAGACGTCCTGCGGCGGATCAGCAAGGGCAAGATGGCCGTCCTCAACGTTGACAAGCAAAAGGCAGATCGCGACAGTGGCATCGGATCTTCAGGCGATACGGACGACGAAAGTGAAGACGAACTGGACCGACTGGACCGCGAGCTTGACAACTTGTATGAGGATTACGAAAACCGCAGGTCGTCTGCCGATGCGAAGTACCGGGCCAAGAAGGCGCGCGAGCAGAAGAACGATGACGTCTGGGAAGGCTTTGATGCTGAGAAGGATGCGGCGGCCGACAGCGATGGCGATCTCGAAGAGGACAGCAGCGATGACGAGAGCGATAACGCATCTGGTGCGCCGACAAAGTCTCTGCTGACAGACCTCGACAACGGTCCCGAGAATGTGGGCGGGCTGTCGAAGCGTGCGAGAGCGTTTTTCAACCCCGAGCACTTTAAAGATTTTATGGACATCCCTGGCTTCGCCGAGATCCTCGAGGACGACTATGCGAACGTGGATGCCGTTGAGGAGGAGGAGAAACCCAAGGTGGACAAGAAGGCTGCCAAGACGGCCACGAAGAAGGCAAAGGCGTCTGCGTTTGACGGCTCGGAACCCGATGACGATGGCGGCTTCGAAGTTGTCAAAGCGAACAAGGGCAACGACAAGAAGAACGACGAGGATAACTGGGAGGAGGAGGACAAACGGCGCCGCCGCCCCGAAGACGCCGAAGGTACGCTTACATGCCTCGTGCTTACGTGATTACGTATCAGTGACCTGGGGCAGCGATGGCTGACAAACACAGACCCGGACATTGTGACGGCGGAAGCGATGACGCTCGCACACGATCTGGCGTTGCGCCGGAGAACGATTCATGATGTTGTGGATGACGCGTACAACAAGTACTCGTTCCGGGACCGCGACTTTGCGCCAGACTGGTTCCTCGACGACGAGTCCAAGCATGACAAGCCGCATCGCCCCATCTCCAAAGCGGCCGCGGAAGCAATCAAGGAGAAACTGCGGCTGCTCAACGCCCGGCCCATCAAGAAGGTGCGGGAGGCACAGGCACGCAAGAAGTTCAAGGCTGCGCAGAAGATGGAGAAGCTCAAGAAGAAGTCGGAGCTTCTCATCGCTGATGAGGGGATGACGGAGAGAGAAAAGGGCGATGCGATCAGCAAGATGCTGAGCAAAGCGTCCAAGAAGAAGCCGCACACGGGGACCAAGGTGGTGGTGGCGCGCGGCTCCAACCGTGGCATCAAGGGACGGTATGTATTCCCGGATGTGCCGACCTTTGATTTGTGTTCTTTGTTCTTTGTGTTTTTTTGTCTTTCTGCCTTTCTATATTGCCAGTGAACATTGCTAATCCTCTACTACAGGCCCAAGGGTGTAAAGGGCCGGTACAAGCTGGTCGACGCCCGGATGAAAAAGGAGACACGGGCGCTGAAGCGCGTAGCGAAGAAGTTCAAGAAATAGGTGTTGACATGAGGGGGCCAGGGAACGGAAAGTGGGTTGAAAACTTTGATGTAAATGAACTATACCTTCTACTTGTATACCAGAGCATCGGCTGTTGCCCTAGATCCAAAATCCAAAATCGTCCAAGCAGCCATACGAAGCGCTGTTCTATAATCCAATCTGTCTCAGGACAGAAAACAGAAAAACAGAAAACAGAAAAACAGAAAACGGAAAAACGGAAAAACGGAAAACAAACACTGCATGCTTCCCTCTCGATCACCGATGCTTACAAATGCCTTACCAGTTGATGGAGCACAGTCATGCCAGGGCGGCCGAAACGGATCACAGACGTGGGCCTGGGCACCCAGAAGAAGAGCGTATGCTCCCATCACGTTCACAAGCATGTGTCACTGCAAGTCGTCGGCTGCTTGCTTGTCCTCGTCGGTCTCGTGGCTCTCGTGGTTGATGAAGAGGAAGGACAGCACAACCACGCTGGCGCCAACCCAGTACATGCCACTGGAGTAGCGGTCGTACTGGATCATCTCGCCGATGAGCGACAGTGGGATGGTCAGAGACAGGCCGACGGTGACGACGAGCGGCGTGGTCAGCAGCATGGCATAGGCCCAGGTCATGTCGCTGAGGAAGGACGAGAACGCGTTGACCTGGCGATGTGAGTACGGGTGAGGAACCGGCAGAGCGGCATGAGCGCAAGGAGGCAATTACCAGGATGATCAACCAGACCTGGCCCGTGGAGGGCAGCTCGAACTAGGACCGTTAGCATGGCTCGCTCTCTTTCTCTCCCTTCTTCTCTCTTTCTCTTTCTCTGTGTCTCTTTCTCTCTTTCTCTCTTCTTCTCTCTCCTGTCTTCTCTCTCTCTCTCTCTCTCTCTCTCTCTCTCTCTCTCTCTCTCTCTCTCTCTCTCTCTCTCTCTCTCTCTCTCTCTCTCTCTCCCCAGCACTCACCGTCTCGATTCCCGCAACGTGCAGCAGCACGATCCCCGGCCACAGAAAGACGACGTTGAGCAGGCCGACGAGCCCAAAGAAGAGCGGCATGTCGACGCGGTCCTCGTTGCCGACGCGCTGCTTCATGACGGTCACGTAGGCGCCGTAGACGACGGCGCTGAGCAGCGCCAGGGCGTCGCCGGTCGCAATCTCGGCGGGCGTCTTGTGGGGGAACTGCCCGCGGTCTTCGTCGCTGCGGCCCGACAGGTCCACGGACGACACCAGCGCCACGCCCGCCAGCGACGCGCCGACGCCTACGAGCTTGCCCACGGTGAAGCGCTCGACGCCGACGGCCGCGCACAGCAGCAGCGTGAAGACGCTGCTCAGCGACGTGAACACGGTCGCGCTGGCCACGCTCGTGTACTCGAGGCAGGCCACGGCAAAGTAGTTGGCCGCGAACCAGAGGAGGCAGAACTCGAAGCTCAGCCACGCCGTCTCCCGCAGGCTCAGCTTGGCGGTAGGGCTGCCGGCAAGGGGGGCCGTCGGCCGTCCGACTTCCGGCCGTCCGACTTCCAGGTCGCCCGCGGCGTCGTAGCCGTCCGGCCCGTCGATCGACCCGATCGACCCAATCGACCCAATCGACCCGATCTCGCCGTCGTCGCCGCCGTCGCCTTCGCCCGCGCGCGACCGCCGCAACAGGCCCGCGTTCTCGCTGTCGCCATCGCCGCGCTCGGTGCTGGCACGGCGTGGGCCGCCCTCGCGGGCGCGGCGCGGCGCCGCCCAGCGGCGCACATCGCGGCCGAGCGCCTGGACGATCGCGCGCGCGGCCAGCAGTGTGGCGCGCATGCCGTGCGCGGCCAGGTAGCGCAGGACCATGGGAACCAGCGACACCGCAAAGACGGACGTGTTGAGGTAGACGAGGAAGAACGGCTTGCTGTAGGTGTTGTCGGAGAAGATGAACTGCGCGGGGTGCCCGTCAGCAAGAGCCGCGCCAGACGACGGGAGGATGCCGTACGCTCGCCATAAAGTTGGAGGCTGTCCACATCAGAACGGTCACCATCAGCATCGCGATGCCCAGGGTGTGGCGCGCGACGCCGCCGAGGCCGATGCTCGCACGGAAGCCCGACGGCACAGGCGCCGTAGCGCCCGCATCGTACGACGGACCGCCCGTCATGGCGGCTGGCAGCCAGACGCGTTACTTTCTTTTCTCTGTTGGACTCGAGTCAGCAGCTCGGCGTCTCGACTCCCTTTGGCCCCGCGATCAGGAAGCAATGTGCGGCAGTGATACGTCGTAAGCGCACGCGCGAGTGGCCTGGGGTCGGTCTGGGAGCCAGAGGTCGCAGGAGATGGTAGAGACAGGAACACCAGCCGCATCGCGACACGATAGCACGGCGCTGGATGTGATACCCGGCGAGGCTTATCTTTCTCGCGATCGATTGCCGCATTGGGTCGTCACGTGTTTATGATAGCCGCATCGGCAGAGCGCCGTCTGGCAAAAGCGTAATAAATAAATCTATTCATACGGTACCCAACAAGCAGGTTAACATGTGGTATGGATATTGCGTCTTCTTCGTACTTGTACGTCTGGTATACCGTTCTGGCCGTCCTGTCGCTGCCACGACCAGCGTCTGTCCATCCTCATCCAACTGAATGCCACTGAAAGGAAATATAAGCAATGTATCGAACCCGTTTAAGCAATAGAAAGAGCAACGCAGCATGGTAGACTGCGGCGTCGCTCTGCGTCACAGGCCCGCCTGGCCCTCCGGCGCTCTCCGTCGTGCTGGACAATTTGGCTGTGTTGCGTCCGCGCACAGCTTAGCACGCGCATCCATCCCGGTCGTTCTCGATATGGATATTGATCGGGTCCTGGAAGTCGCCGCTGAACTCCTCCGACTCCTCCTGCTGCAAGGCGTTCTTCGCAATCACTGGCAACGACAGTCAGTAAGGGTCCGCTTATCCACCAGTTTTTCTCTCCCTTTCTCCTTTCTCCTTCTCCTTCTCCTTCTCCTTCTCCTTTCTCTCTCCTTTCACTGTCAAAAACACCACGTCGTCTCTTCTTACCCTCAAACGCCTGCTCCACGTTGATGGCCTCCTTGGCGCTCGTCTCAAAGTACGGGATGCCGAGGGCCTGGCAGAACGTCGTGGCACGCTTTGTCGAGATCTGCAAAGGATGTTAGTCCCCCCGTCTCTGAGGTGCGAGAAGGCTCGAAGCACATACCACCCGCTTGCTCTCCTCCATATCGATCTTGTTGCCCAGCACGACAAAGGGAAAGTTGTCCGGGTCGCGCGGGGACGCCTGCACGAGGAACTCATCCCGCCAGCCCTCGATAGCCTCGAAGCTCTTGGCATTGTTGACATCAAAGACAAGCACGCAGCAGTCAGCGCCGCGGTAGAAGGCGACGCCTAATGACTGGAAGCGCTCCTGGCCGGCGGTGTCCCAAAGCTAGACATGTCAGTAACCGGACCAAGGTCAAGCGGACTCCTGTTTCGCGGCTAACCTGCATGGTCACCTGGCGGTCATCGACCGGGACCTCGCGGGTGAGGAAGTCGGCGCCGATGGTCGCCTTGTAGCTGGCACTGAACTTCTTGTTGACCTGTGGTTGCGCCATGTCAGTCCTGCTCGCATTGCTCTCATCGCACAGCGCCTCCGGAAGATGGCGTACATATTGGTTCATCAGACTGGTCTTGCCGACGCCGCTGTCGCCAAGGATGATGATCTAGAAAGCAGAATGCCATGTGAGCAGTGCGGTCGGGACCGGCAAGATAAGGGCCGGATGCGAAAGCACGGCGGCGGGGGCCAAGCGCACCTTCAGGAGGACCTTCTTCCGCGATGCCATTGCTGCGGTATTGGATGGGCGCACGAGGGGGGCGTGAGGGTGTCGCGAGAGGGAGACGTCCGCTGGACGGACTGATGCAATAGAATGACGACAATGAGCGATTTCGGGCCAACACTGCCGCTGGACGGGAGGCGTCGGCAAACGTCAATGTGCTCGGCGGCGTTGACGGCTTCGAGCGTATGCTGTACTGTGCCCAGAAGGAGAGGCTGGGTGGCGAGGGGGTCAGGGCTGCCGGGCGTGTTGGGAGAGGAGAAGAGGCGGGAACGGTCGCTGTTGTCGATAGCGTTTCCACGGAGTTGTTTTGGCAGGTGACCTCTCTGGGTCGCTCGCCCAGCCTGCTTCGTCACAGCCAGAGCGGCGACCAATAGGCCGTCTCGTGCTCCACTCGTGAATGACTCAGCATTCTGCGTGCGCGCAGAATTGCATACGTGCTCCGCATTGGCTCATATTGCCTCGACTCGCCCCGTTATGCATAAGCGCGTGCATCCACTCCGGCTGCAGCGCAACCACGGACGGAGTAGCTTTCCTCACGCGCACCGTACTCTGACCTTGCATACGCCGCATGCGCCCAGACGATCCTGCCATGTGCACTGCAACGTCGGCACGCCTGTGAACGCGTTGCGCCATGCTGCACATGCCCGCACCGTCCGACCGGTGCTCATCGCCATGGATCCCGACGACGACCTCGTGGCCCGCGTCCACAGCCTCAGCGACCCGGAGCTGGCCGTGCTGCTGTCGCTGGTCAGCCGCGAACACTGCGTCATCGGCACGCCGGGCGACTGCGTAGACAGCCTGGCCGACGAGCTCTGCCTGGTACGTGGTGGCGGTGTGGCGTGGCCGGCGAAGCGGGAGAGGACACTGCTGACTGCTGACGCCTGCCGGCGGCCCAGATCGCAGCCAACCTGTTTGGCCTCCGCTGGGCCGTCGTGGACTGCCACGAGAACAGCACGATCGACGACTTTGCGGCCGCGCTCGCGCCCGTGGCCAACGTGGTCGTCGCCAAGCACCTGAACCGCGCGCCCGACGCCGTGCAGGCGCAGGCGCTCGAGCTGCTGCGCACCCATCGGCTCGCCACGCCGGCCGCGACGCAGACGGCCCCGCGGCCCTTTTTGCTCGTCCCCGTCGTGGCCGCCCAGCCGGGCTTCCGCTGGGACGGCAGCAGCGGCAAGGGCCTCGGAACGAAGGCGGAGGCGGCGCCCGAGGACGAGCGAGCGCCGCACCTCATGGCCCATCTCAACGACTTTTTCTGCATGGCCCTCTGGCACGACCCGGACGACGGCTACCCGAACCTCGAAGACGCGGAAGACGCGGAAGACGCGGAAAACGCGGAAAACGCCGCCGCGCCCGACGTCCGCCGCGCAGACAACGCCCGGGGAGTCGACACCGACACCGACAGCGTCGTCCGGCACAGCGACGCCAGCGGCTACAGTACGTACAGCGGCCGCAGCGGCCACAGCGCGCACGGCGCGCCCACGTTCTTCGCCGCGGCCGAGATCGAGCAGCTCGCGGCGCGCAGCGACGCGGTCTGCATCGACATGGACGTGCTGCGGTACCAGATGAACATTGTGGCGTTTCTGCGGATACACCGGGCCGTGGCTGTGCTCGGCAGGGACTGCGCCGGCGTCAGCTGCGTGTCCCCCGTGGCCACGAAGCACTTTGAAAAGCTGGCCAAGTGTCTGGCGCCCCTGCACCGGCTCGGCTATGTGACGCCGTCGCTCGTGCGGCTGGCCGCCCGGAAGGTCTACCTGCACCGCATCCGGACCGTGGCTGCCGGCAGCCGCCACACACACGGCCTGCCCGAGGCCAACGCGGCGAAGCCAGTCCTGCACGAGCGAAGCATGCAATGGGGCAGCGCGCAGTCGGCCGTGGAGGCGGTTCTGGACGGCGTCAGCCCGGAAGACGTCGTCAATGAGGTCCTGTGCCTTGTAGCACCGCCTCTGTAGCCCAATAGCATCCGTCTCCGTCTACGACACAATCTTGCAAAGCACTTGAACTCTATAGCATTCCATTCGACTGTTGGTTCGGAAACGAACACGAGACGAGGACGTAAAACACGTCGTCTCAATACCATTCCAACGCCGTATAACGTGTCATGTGCCCTGTATCCGTTCGAAGCAATACGCCACGGCCTTCCAGCCGAGGGTGTCTTCCCTGCCTGCGTATACCAACATACAATTCATGTCGCCCGCCAGTTTTGGTTATAAATCGGTCTATGCATCGCCCTCTACGAAGTAGTACAATTCTGGGGAGTCCAAAGAGTTCGCCAGAGCGTCGCTGTCTACCGGTGGATCTCGGTCACCTTGCAGGTCCAGCCCGATGCCTGGGAGAGCAGCGGGAGACTGTCGGACACGTTAGCCATGTTCGCGGCGTATACAAAGAACAGAACAATTCACAAGTCAGAAAACGTACCTGGCACCCAGACACCAGCCCAGCTCGTTGTCCTTGAGCTTCTTGGCAATGTGCACCTCGCGGTCGATGGGCATCTCGTAGCCGGTGTGCACGAGGGCGAGCATGAAGTTGAGGTCCATGCAGTGCTCCGGGCGGTCGCTCAGCTCGTCCATGGCGCCGGGGATGCCGGAGAACAGATCCCAGGCGGCGGGACCGCTGCACACGGTGCTGGCGAGGTCGTGCATCTCGCGCAGCGTAAACGACTCGGGCATGCCGAGCGGCTGCGTGCGGTCAAAGAAGTACGACAAGAAGTAGATGGCCTCGTTGGCAAACGTCTTGGCGATCTGCGGCTGGTGCACGCCGTTGAAGGAGCACGGTGCGAGCTTGCACTCGGCCTCCTTGCGCAGGATGCGCTCGGCCAGGCTGCGGCACTGGGCGGGCGCGGCCTTGGCCGGGCCGGTCATGTTGAACTCGGCCTGGGCGCCGAGCGGGTGGCCCTCGCCGAGCTTCACCTTGACGACCTTCTGCATGCCGACGCTGAAGCAGGGGTTCACCACCGGGGCCGCTGTCCAGGCGGCCGTGGCGGCATCCTTGTTCGCCGCCACCACGTCGTCGATGAGCGTCTTGAAGATGGCCTCCCGCGCGCTCATCAGGCCGTAGCCCAGGTGCGAGTGCTGGTACAGGGTGAAGTGGCGGCCGCCAAAGTCGAGGTCGTACTTGTGGTCGCCGTCGGCCATGGTGGTGGGCAGGCCGCCCTGGGTGAGGCCCTTGAAGTTGGGCTCAAAGACAATCTGGGTGGAGCCGCCGCCGAGGTCGAAGACGGCGGCGGTGTCCTGTTGCTCGGGCATGCCAATGTTGCCGAGGAGGTAGTTGGTCGTGATCCAGGCATAGACTCCCTCGTCCGAGCCGTCCATGATGGCGACGCCGTTCTCCTGGGCCGACACGACGGGGAAGGGGTAGTCCTGCTCCAGGTGCTTGCGGACGGCGTCGAGGATGCGCTGGCTCTTCTCGGGGCCGAGCAGACGGAGCCCGGCGGTGGCCTTGACGGCGACGGGGCTGCAGGCCTTGAGCTTGTCGGGGACGACGCTCAGGGCCTCGTCCATCAGGATGTCGAGGCTGTGGGCGGCCGCCTCCGGGTCGTCGGGGTAGGCGCTGAGGCCGCTGCTCTGGCCATCGATCTTCTTGGTCTGCTTGAAGACCTCGTTCTCGAGCTCGGGCGTGGCGCCGCAGTTGTTGAACTTGTAGACGTGGATGCGCGAGCCCGTGCTGCCGGCATCGATCATCATGACGTACTGGACGATGGGCTTGTCGCGCGCGCTCGAGCGCGTGCAGCGGTCGGTGCCGTAGGAGCTGTCGGCGGGAGCCTGGCCATCGCTGGGCGCGGCACCTGGCTTGTCAGCGCACGAGGCAGAAAGAGAAGAAAGACAAGAAAGAGCAAGAAAGAGAAGAAAGAGCAACAGAACAGAGACGCACCTCCGCTTCCGCTTCCACGGTACAGATCCACGCCCTGCGGCGAGAAGTAGTAGAAGAGGAAGAAGATGGCCGACAGGACGGCGGCGGCCTTGATCCAGCGCGCCTGCTTTGCCTGCGACATCCAGGCGGTTGAGCGCTCCAGGATGGATGTTCTGCGAGGGTGAGCGCCGTAGCGGGCGGGCTTCTCGTGGGGGTCGTGGGCGATCTTGTTCGTGGGCAGCGAGACGGAGGAGCGGCGCATGTCACCAGGGCGCGAGAGCCGTCGATGACAGAGTGAGGACGGGAGAGTCGCAAGGAGGAGGTGAAGAGAGGAGAGGGGAGGAGAGAGAAGCGGTAGAGAGAAGAGGCGAGGGAGAAGAGGCGATGCGTCGCGCTGGCCAAAAGGGCAGGGAAAGGCTGACTAGCGGCGATGGGCATGTACTCCGTACCTGCGCAGTCCCTGTCAGCGATGCACAGCACGAGCAGCCGGGCGTGTACATGTACGAGTACAAGAGGGATGTGCAAAAGTACGGTGGGAATAGGGGCACTTGGCTTCTTTGAGATAGGGGAAGGGCAGTACGGAGGACTTCGGTGAGGGCTGGGCACGTGACAAGATTATGTCAGCGGCTGTTCTCCAGGGAGACTTTATTGCAATTACGATGTACTCCGTACAATATTATTATAAGAGATCTTTATTAAAGCTGCTACGCTTACAAAGTACGGAGTAGTCGATACTTCACGCATAATAGCAGTAAAACAACACGGCAAACTGCTCTAGTAACAACGTGCATATATGTTTCGAGCCTACGACATACGTACACACATGGGCGACATCCTCCGCGCAGGAATGCTCGCTGCTCGCGACACGAATGAAGTGCCTGTCAGCTTACCAGAGCCCGTCGGCCGCAGAACGCTGTTGGCCGCCGGCATTTGCGCTGCTTACATGATCCAGATTGAGATCCGAGCGGCTGTGGCGCCTTCCCCGCACTGCACTGTCCGGCGCTAGCAAGCCTCGTGCCGTTTCCGCTTTAGGCAGCTTTCGTCGAGCGGCTCGGCTGACGTTTTGCCATGTCGCAGCCGTCGTCGCCGGCAGCGATCGCCGGCAGCGTACCACATGTGGCCGCCGGCACGGATGAGCAGGCTCGGCGGCTCGAGTATAAAGCACGGCCTGCCTCACGAGCGAGCGCGGTCCCTTGCCCATGCACATCGCCAGCTTCGACTGCAAAATCAAACAGCCGATCCAACCGAGTCTTCAGTCTTTGAGGAGCTCGAGAACTCACTGACTCGCTCAGTCTTTGCCTGAGCTCGTTCCAACCGACATCTTGCCCTGTCCGCACAAGCCATGTCCATCGCAGAGGACGGCGTCCCGTGGCACGCGGGCGAAGTCGCCGTCCACAAGCTGCTCAACGGCGGCCTCCAGCAGCGAAACCCGACGGTGGCCGGCATGCTGCCTGCCCGTGGCCAGCGCATCGCCGTCGCGCCGCTTGTCGCCTTTGGCGCCCTCGACCGCCAAGGCCGGCCCTGGACGACGGTCTGGGGCGGCGAGAGGCAGTTCTGCCGGCCCGTTGCCCCGGATCTCCTGGGCGTGCAGAGCCTTGTGGACCTCGACCACGATCCCGTCATCGATGCCCTCTTCGGCGGCAGGGGCACCGACAAGGGCGACGGCGAGCTGCTGCGTCCGGGCCCGGACGGGCCTGTCATGGCCGGCCTGAGCATCGACCTGGAGAGCCGGGACCGCGTAAAGATCGCCGGCCGCATGGTCGCTGGCGCTGCTGCTGCCCACCCCGGCGACGGCGACGGCGACGCCGGTGCCAACGCGCACAAGGCGAGCAGCGGCCGTGTCGGCGAGGTGCAGGTGGCGCTGCTGGTCCAGGAAATGCTGGGCAACTGCCCCAAGTACCTGAACAAGAAGGCCATACGGCCCCATGTGCCCCGGCCGCGGCTGCTACACGACTCGGACACGCTGCCGCTGCCACAGGCTGCGCTGGACCTCATCGCCCGCGCCGACCTCTTCTTCCTCTCGTCGACGGACGGCCACACCATGGACACGAACCATCGTGGCGGTTCCCCGGGCTTCCTGCGGGTGGCGAAGAACGGCTGCGACGGCGCCGACGACTGCGCGGCCGCGACGACGCTGGTCTACCCCGAGTACTCGGGGAACCGGCTCTACCAGACGCTGGGGAACCTCTACGTCAAGCCGCTCGTGGGGCTGGTGATCCCCGACTTGGAGCGCGGCGATGCGCTGTACGTCACCGGCCGCACCAGGATCCTGATGGGCGCCGATGCTGCTGCCTACCTCCCGCGCACGAACCTGGCCGTGCACATCACGGTCGACCGTGCCGTCCTGGTGGCCGACAGCCTCCCGTTCCGCGGCTCGGTCGTCGACTACTCCCCGTACAATCCGCCTCTGCGGCGGCTGGCCAGCGAAGTGGCTGCTGGCGGCGGTGCGGCATCGGCAGAAGCCGACAAGAAGGAACCGGTGGCCGTCGCCGCGCTCACGGGCCGGCAGGAGCTGACGCCCTCGATCGCGCGCTTCTCGTTTCTACTGCAGCCCAACCATCCAGGTGCCAACACAGCACGCGCCGCCCGACTCTGGCAGCCTGGCCAGTATGTAACGCTGGACTTTGGGCCGGAACTCGACATGGGCTGGTCGCATATGCGCGACGACGATCCGCAGTCGCTCAACGACGACTTTGTCCGAACCTTTACCCTGTCGAGCGCGCCGCCAGCCCTGGATGCGTCCGGCCGAAGCCGCATTGCGTTTGACTTGACGCTGCGGAAGCACGGCACGACTACCAAGTTTCTCTGGCGCCACATCTTGCGCGTCCCGCTCGCGCTCCCCGTCCTCGGGTTTGGTGGCGCTGAGAGCTTCCGCATCCGGCAAGACGGAGCCGTCCAGGAGGCCGTATTTGTCGCCGCTGGCGTGGGCATCACGCCCCTTCTTGCGCAGGCCCCGGGGCTGCTCGGCGACCACGGCGATGTGGCAGTGCCGAGCTTGCGGGTGCTCTGGAGCTTGCGGGCGGAAGACCTGCCGCTGGCCGTGGACAGCTTCCAGCGCATCGACGGACTGGCACGCTGCACGGCAGTCTTTGCTACCGGAATGGCCAGCCCGTCCCGGACGTCGAGCGCAGAGAGCGACAAGATCACCAGACAACTGCAGGACGCCGGCGCCCTCGTCATCCAAGACCGACGCATGGGCAGGGACGATGTTCTGCCTGTCGGCAGAGACGCCGGCGCACCCAAGCAGCGATTCTACCTGTGCACGGGGCCCGCTCTAGGGCAGGACCTGCAGACATGGCTGGCCGGCGAAGACGTCGTGTGGGAGAGCTTTGCTTATTAGTGTGCCCCATACGACTGCGCTCGATCCCTGCCATGCCCTGCCCGGCCTAGAAAAACGTCTCCGGCGGCGCCGCTCCCGGGCCGGGGGAGACGGCGGCCGCGCCGAGCAGCATCGTGTCGATGAAGCGCCGCAGGTGCTCCAGCCGGCGGCGGCCGAGCCGGGGCAGGGTCTGCTGGGTGGCGCGCAGCAGGCGGTCGAGGCGGGCGTCTGCGGCACTGGGATGGTCGTGATCGCCGGCGTGCTGGTCCTGCTGTCGGTGGTGCTCGGCGACGGCCAGCCGCCACTGCTCGAGGCCGGGCCACAGCAGCAGGCGCTGCTCCACGTCGAGCTGGCTCTCCAGCTGCGACAGGCTCTGGCGCAGCTGGCGTGCGCGGCCGGCGGCGAGCCGGAAGGTGTCGTTGGATGGCGACGGCGCGAGCCGAAGGGTGCAGGGCGGTGGCGCGAGCCGAAAGGTGTCTGGTGGCGACGGCGCGAGCCCAACAAGACTGCCCACGACGCTCGCATCCACGTCGCCGGCCGGGCCGCCGTCGACGCAGGCCAGCAGCAGCGCGCTGCCGAGCGTGGCGGCCGCAGCGTCGGCGTCCCGGAGCTGGCGGCGCGCGACGGCGCAGCGCTGGCGCAGGACGGCGATGCGCCGCGCGACGTGGCAGAGGCGGCGGAAGGCGAGGGGGAGACGGGACGCGGCGCTGTCGGCGTCTTCGTCGTCAGCGCCCGGTGCACCGGTGGTGTCGGGGCCGCTGCAGACGCTGTAGATGCTGCTGGCGTCGTCGGGCGTGGCGCCGACGGCAGCCTCGACATCGGCCAGGGCGGCCTCGAGGGCGGGCGTGCTGGGGCCGCCGGTTGCCGTGTCGGTGCTGCCCATGCAGTCGCTCGGGAGCGTGTAGCCCTCGCGGGCGAAGCGGCGGCTGGGATCCATGGACGGGTTGGAGTTCAGGTCAAAGATGGAAAACAGGGCTTGGTCGAGACTGTACGGAGTCTGGTATCTGCAACGCCAGTCAACGGTATGTTCTCTTTATATGTGTTCTATTATGTGTCAACCCAGTTCACAGTATGTTCTATATGCCCACGTCGCCAGTGACCACTCGATCAGTGACTTGCGCTCTACGTCGTCACCAGGCCGGCCAAGCCGTGACACATGCATCGCGCTGCTTGTTGCAGTCCGTATACCGGGATTCGGAGGATTGTCTTTATAATACGTAGTCTCGTACGACAGATGACAGTCTACTATCTACTATACGCAACATAATACATAACCATAACCAAAGTACCGGCATAGATGCCAGGCCCGTCCCAGAGCGCCGCGTGTCCCAACATCAGAAAGCCCAGAACGCCTCATTCGTGTCCGTTGCGCCGTGCATCCAATCGCCCGCTGGGGCTGTTTCTCGTATGTACAGTCGTGTCGTCGGTGTCGTTATGCTCGCCCGCGCACGCCCGCGGCTCAGGAGGCGGAGCTGTGCGACGCGCTGCCGGAGCTGGTGCCGACGCTGACTTCGCGGCGCGCAATGACGACGAGGCGGTAGATGCCAAAGGAGATGCCGGCGAGGAAGAGGAACAGCAGGATGACGATCAGCGCGATGACGTCGTTGGAGCGCATCGTGACGGCGGCCGCGTGGCGGGCAGACACTCTAAAATCGGCACATCGGTCAGCACGGTGAACTGGAATGCGGGCGGCCATCGCTACATACCAGTCGGGCAGACGGCTGCAATACTCTGTAGAGGGCGGTGTGCTGGAATGGAGGCTTCGCCTTGTTTACTTTCTCACGATTCTCACGATTCTCACGAGACGGCGCGCAGAGAGCGTATCCCCCAATCCCCAATCCAAAGCGAGAAGCGCGGCGCAGGTAGCAGACAGGCCGAACAGCAGAGGCGCGCAGAGATGGCAGAAGGGCAGAGCGGACCGGGACAGCCAGCGCCGCCGCGTCTGGCGGTCGCTTCAAATAGCTGGGCGTTGCCCCGCCACCGCCGTCGCTGGCCTGGCCGAGCGGGAAAAAGTCAATAATCGCAAGGCTGGTAAGCACAATACAGTGGGCCAGGGGCAGCGCGGCCCCACTGCTGCAGCCAGCGGCCACCAATCACACGCCGCCCCAGCCTCCCCAATTGGGCGCACGGCGCGGCGCTGCGCCAAAAGCGCCTCACCATCGCCGCCAACCACCGGACAACGCGCGTAGCGTACCGGCAAAATCGTACGGAGATGGCTCTGCACTCTACTCCGTACATTGGCTATCCTGCACTTTGTACACATGCCTGCCACCGCGCCGGCAAGCGACACCCGCTCTGCTCGCCGCGCCACCCATCGCGTCCTCTTCCTCTATCCAGCTATTCCGGAAGACGAGCATCCAGGCGCCTCCATCCCCGGTAAAACAGTACGCGTAGATCCAACGGCCCAGCACGAGCCGCAGCATGCACAAGGACATGGCCGCTCGAAACGAGAAACGAGAAACGAGAAACAAGAAAAGAGAAAAGCACGGCGGCGGTGGCCGGGACGGGAGCTCACTGTTCGGCCTGTTCGGTCTCGGACTTGAAGCTTATATGGGACTCGTAGAACTGGAGGATCTAGAGACACGCAGCGCGGTTAGCTGCCCGTCGCCAAGCCAGCGGGAACGGGTGCCTACCTTTTGCGGGCACCGCAGGTATGCCTGCCGTGCCGGATGCTGCGTCTTGTGCCCGCCCTTCCAGGACAGACACACAATCAGCTCGCCGTCGACGTTGCGGTACATCTCGACCTCCTCGACGCCGCTGTCCCAGGAGCCCGACGGCAGCTTGAAGACCTTCTCGACCGGCGGCGGCGGCGGCGTCTCCCGCTCGGCCGGATGGTCGGCCCCGTTCTTCTTGGTGCGCTTCGCCACGGTGGCGGTCGCGGCCGCGCTCGTCGGCGCCGCAGCCGCGGGGCGGCCGCGCTTCTTGCCCTTGGACGGCTTCTCAAACAGCTTGGCGCGACCGCCGATGCGCGAGATGTACTCTTCCAGGATCTCGGAGGCGTTTTCACTGGCCGTCAGTCGCAGCCCGGCAGAACCAGCACAAGGCACGCTTACATGAGGTTGTCTTCCGGCTCCCAGGTGTAGTCGCTCGGGTCGTCGTAGCCCTTCCACTGGACGCGGAAGCGCGGCTTGCCTTGTTCCTAGGGCGTGTCAGTCGGTGCGCGCGTCGTAGGCAGAGCAGCGTCACGTACATCGAGCAGGTGCTCGAGAATGCTCTGCACCTCGTATCTGCCAGCCGTGTCAGCAGTCAACAGTCAACAGGCCGCCACCCGCAGCGATCCACCGTCGTCGCGCGCGACTCACTCTTCCTCTTCGCCGTCGTCGTCGTCGCCGTCGTCGTCCTTGTCCGAGGCCGGCTCGACCGGCTCGGGCTCGACGTAGCTCTTGGCCTTGGCCGAGCGCTTAGCCGAGCCGTTGGCGTGTGCCGCTGCCGGCGCCGGCGTGACGGCCGCCTGGCTGCTGCGCCGGCTGTTGCTGTTGCTAATGTCCGAGATGTCTTCGGAGCTGCCCTTCTTGGCGCGCTTCGCGGACGACGGCGCCGTCCGCGGCGGCGTGGCGCTGCCGAAGCTGGCGCCGTCGGACATGTCGTCGTCGCTCAATGCTGCGTGGTCAGCACGGAGGACGAATGACAAGGGCGAAAGGCGAAAAGCGAAAGGCGAGAGCCAAAAGGAAAAAGGAAAGAGGACATCGCAGGACAGGACGCCGGCAGGCTGCCGGCGCAGAAACACCCACCAGGAGGCATCGCGAGAGACGCAATAAGCGGCGCGAATGGCGGTGGATGGTGCGCTGTAGGGACGCAGACGGCGTCAGTGAGCTGGCGGCAGATTGAGCCGATACGTCATGCGTCGTACCTCGTACGCAAGGCGTGAAGCTCCGAGGCAAGCAGGTTGGCCGGCGCTGCAAAACAATCCGAGTCGCGTCGCATCGCTACGCGTATCACGTGTGCCGGCAGCCTGGCGTTCCAGGCACCTTTTCGGGCACGCGCTGCTTCCTGCTTAGTCAGTGCTTGCGGCCTCGCCCTGTCATTGGCCCGGAGCTTTCGCCGGCCGGCCATTCCAGACACATCCGGCGTCGACGGCACCGACGGAGTGCCCGCTAAGCACGCCGTGCGAAGCAACGGCCAAGCATGGCACCGTCACTACTCCGTACGAGTACGAGTCAGAGTCCTGCGCAACGACTCGGCTTCTGGGCCTCCGTACCAAAGGACGCAACGGACGACTCCGTACTCCGAGGCCGTGGCAGCAATCTACGAGTACGAGTATGCGCCCCTTACTTCCGTGCAGAGCAAGATACGTACTCTGCTCGTACTCGTGGCAGATGCTGGTCCAGTGCAAGAACGAAGCACGAACCCCTGGTACTTCGTATCTCGCCATGGGCGGATGCAAGGTGGCATGCTAATAATACGAGTGCAGGCGGGCCCTGGGACCAAAGGGGCGTAGCCTGGCGCAGGGCGCGCGCGTCGACCGGAGCTTGAGCTTGGGGCAGCGGCAGGGAGGCAGCGGCGCCGCGTGACGCTTGGTGATGCGGGTAGGACGCATAGGACGCATAGGACGCTTTGGCGCGTTGGACCACTGATGCATTGAGCGCTTTGGCAAGGCAAACGGGGCAGCGAGACGACCGACCGACAGCCGGCCTCGATCGGCACAGCCTGACAGACCGCATGTCTGTGCCGTGCGGACTGCGACGGCGGCCGGACATGGACGCGGCGCCGCGAAACGGCCGAGGTCGAGAGGCGTCGCAGTGCAGGATGCGCCGGGGTTCTTCCTTCTGCCTCTGCGGAGATTCGCGGCAGGCGGCAGGCGGCAGAATGGGGGCAGGATGGCGGCAGGACAGCGGCAGAAACGAGGATGGCGCAGGACGGCGGCAGGACAGGATGGCGGCAGGATGGCAGGATGGCCGCGACCAGGGCCACAGGCCAACCAGGCTCCATGTTGCGGCAGAGGGCGACGACCAGGGCGACGCAGCAATTTTACCTGCAGCGTTGCGTGAGCCGCTGAAAACGCCATCGTGAGGCACAGGCGCTCAAAAGCAACTTTGTATGCGCGTCGCCGCGCACGACAGGAGCGAGATGAGCAGCTGCAGCTGCATCAACTGCGCGCTGCTCGTGCTCGTGCTCGTCTTTGGCCATCGCTTCCACCTGCCATCCGCCTTCCGCCCTGCTCCTCGGAGGGCACCGGCCGATCAGAGCCGTTTGTCGGAGAAATAACAGCCGTCCTATGGCGCCCGTGCGAGTGAGGACGGAGTACAGACGACTCCGTGCACTGCGTGCATCGCGAGCGCAGTCGATGCTGTGTCCTGCGGCTCGGCAATACGGCGCGGCCGAGGTGTAAGTTTCGTGCCTGGAGCAAGTATCTTTACCTGTGCGTCTGTAAGATACAAAGTACGAGTACTCATACTCACAGTACTCGGCGGATCCTGCTAATACGAGCCTGTACGGATACTTGTCTGTGTGCTGTCGACGGGGACGGCCAACAAGCTCTGTGTGGCGCAGCAAGGATCGCGGATGGACGAGTCAGCCAGCAGCCAGCAGACAGGGGCAGCCAATTTCGTGCCTTCCACCATGCCAATATTACTCGTACTGGCGTATCACATGGGCGTGCATACCTGCAGCGCGATCCAGCGGCAACACGCGATCGATGGCTCGTATTGCAGGGTGCGCACCAGCACGCCGCAGAGCGGCTTGTGCCGTGCATCGAGGCTGGATTGTGCCGTCAGAGCGCTGCATCCGTCCTGTTCGCCGATGGCATCGCGCGAGAAGACGGCCGGTGCGCTGGACGAGTGCTCTGTAGATGCTCGTATACCCCGGAATACTCCGAGGATTCGCGTGCTCGTACTCTCATCGTGCTCCGTAATGCACTCCGTTCTCGTGCGCGGCGTGGTGTCTCTTTCTCCGTACAAGTCCTCGCAGTGGATGGGCAGCGCGTATCGTTGCATCCTGACCCGCCGTCGTCGCATTCTGCTCCAGCCAGCGCATCCAGATACCAGCTCACCGGGCTGCTCAGAACGGCGCCGTCGCATCTCATTCCACGGCAACACACGGGTGCCCGTCCTTCTCCTTCCGGACCACGCCCGCATGCGCTATTATTCCACACCCGCCTGTGCTCGCTTCGCGCATATCCCGGCGAACGGTGCCGCGGAAGCAGCGGAATCGCCTGCCCTGGTCCCAGGCCCTGTCTGCTTGCGACCTGCCCAGGTGGGATCGTGCTGTGCTGTGCTGTCGTGCTGTCGTGCTGTCGCGCTGTGCTGCACCCTGACTGTACAAGTCCGAGAGGACGGCCGACGCGCGTGCCTGGCTTGTACCAACACGTCCAAGCCTGTCCCGTAATTTGTACTCTCGCTGCGGCAATGCTGTCTTTCCGCCGGCCCTGGCCTCTGCGTCGCCCGGCCCTCCTTCGCAGTCTCTGGCCCGTCTGTGCTTCTCGCCCGGCTTTCCGAGCCTTGCCTCTCCATAGCATAGCACCGCTCATAAGCCTCGCACAGATCACCTCGCCGCACACCCCAGCACGGGCGATCAGCAGCTAGTATGGGCAGCGCACTGGCGGGAGCCGGACCTCGCTGCCGGCGTATTCAGTATCGGAAGGCCACCGCCAGACACCGCACAGTATCGTGCTGCGTACGCCCTATCTCCGTACTCCGTCTCGATTCGTCCTGGCAAGCAGGGGAACGCTTCCTCCAACTCGGCCACCCACACTTCTCCGCCCCCTGGCTAGAGGCGTCGCTAGCTCCCTGCTAGTCCTGCACGACTGGTGCAGTCTAATAAAACCGCTTGTTGCTTCCAACGCGCTTGCGTCCCCTATTACACGTATGGACGGGTACGGGTCGGGTACGGGTACGGAGTGTTGCTTGTACAGTACGGAGTATGTACTCCGTACTCCTGCTCCGTCCGTACTCCGTACGCCGTACTCCGTATTCGCGCGCCGAGAGGACGCTGACCTTCGGCACGCGTTTCCACCGGCAGGCCTGTCTTCTCGACCGCCCGCCAGACCCATCGACAGTCCACTTGTGGCTCCGCGGCTTGTTGGCCGCAGCCGTGGCCTTGGTCTTCGGCAGAACCCCGACCAGAGTCCAGAGTCCAGCGTCCCGGACAGCAGCCGGAGACGAGCCCCGTTCGCCAGCCCGCAAGCCGCCGTGTCCTGAAGAACTGTTTTGTGCATGTCGGCACACCATTAATACACTGTATTAAGCCTGTCCGTGCTTGCGTTCGTCCATGCTTTCCGCCTTACCAAGTAGCATTACTTGTGCGTCGCATCTGTAGGAGTCCAGGCTTCCCGTGCTCCGTTGCCTTACCCGAACGAAGCATGACTCCATCTGCATACAAACCACTCACAAGTACAGGTACTCATGAGCAGGCGTATGCACAATCGCCCGCTTGTGCACTATTCGTACAAAGCGAGGGCGGCCCGTCTGCCATGTACAGGTACCTTGCTCCGTACAAGATGCCGCGTTCGAGAACAGTACCAAGCAGCCGAGAAGGGAGTGGAGCTGCCAGAAGTCGCAGACTCGCAGCTGTCGGCTCCATCGCAGCCGTTTTTGGTTGCAGTGCTTCCTTTTCTCTTTCTGCCCCCCAAGACCCGACCCGTCGATCGAAAGCCGTTCAATGGGTCCCCCTGATAGACGCCCCTCTACCCTCGCAACCCTAGTCATTGCCGAACAAGGTGCAGGATGGATAGCAATAGGGGTACAAGTAGGACTGGGCGAGAAGCAAAGAAAAGAAGGCGAGAATGACGGAAAACGAACGAAAAAAGAACGAAAAAGTAAAGAACAAAATAAGGGAATTAGAGAAAGAGGTCCACATAAACGGCACAGCACGCACCAATAGCAGCGGGAGAAAAAAACAACTGGGCCGAGTAGACGTTGCTGTCTGCTTTGCACAACTCACCAGCACGACGCCCGGCCACCTGCAAAAGGGCGGCTTGCCATATGCGTCCTGCATGGGTTCCCCATAACCAAACCGCACTGTCTCGCTCTTCTTAAACTGAATTGGCCCCTCCTTCCGTCTCACTGTTGGCCTGTCTTGGTCTCCTCCCACTTGCAACAACACCGAGCTCGCTCTCGATAGCCGCATCGTGCGTCAACAGCGAGCTGTTGCCCTTGCTGTCACTGAACGCAGCCTATTCTGCTATTCTGTGCTAGAGTCGCCGTGCTGGTAGCTTGCCAGTCTGTCCGCTTGCCCGTGTCTGCCAGCCAGTCACTCCGCCAACCAGCTGACGATCCGGACTGAAAATTGTCTGAGTTTCGACCCGTCGTTGGCCGGCGCTGGGTGGCCGGCACGTTGCCGGACGTATGGCTGAATCTGCCCCCGGGAGCGTGGCTGACACGGACAATCCCAAGGCCGTCAAGGACAGGAACTGCCCCTATTGTGGCCAGGCCTTCACATCGTCTTCACTCGGCCGTCATCTGGACCTCTATATCAAGGAGCGCAATCCCAAAAAGCCAGACGGCATCCACAATGTCGACGAGATCCGCGCCCTGCGAGGAAATGTCACGAGACGCCAGGTGAAGGCCGCCGGCCGTCGGCACACCTCGACCCCGGCCGGCACGCCGATGGCCTTTTCGAAGAGAGGCTCCGTCTCGGATATCGAGTCTCCGGCTGGTATATCGCCGTCCGGCCTGAGAGACAGCCGTCGCCTCGACGCGGCTTCCGCCTTTCTGCCGAATGCCCGCCGGGAGGCAACTGGCGGCAGTAACGAGGGCCCGGTAAGATTGCCCGGTGGCGCCGGCAGTGAAGAGTTCCAGCCTGGTGCTGAGGGAGAATCTGCAGCAGTCCATATCGACTCGGTGGGCCGCCCGTCCGTCCCTTCGCGGGCGGCTAGCCGACATATTGTCAAGGCACAAATGGATCTCCGGCAACGGATGCAAGACGCCCAAGACACTAGTAGGGCGGCAGAATTGGCTCTGAAAGAGTTTTTGAGCTCGTGGCGAGCAGCAAAGTGAGTCGTCTTGGAGATCCGGCCGTTTTATGCGCGTTTCCCGTATTCTGACTCCAATGACCTAGGCTTCAGATTGACTTGGAATCTTCGCCTTTTGAATTTGACCCGCTGTCCATGAACTTTCCTGCACTCACCTTACAGTGTCTCCGGCCGCCGCCGACGCTTTTTGCGTCTACTCAACATTCTGCGCCGTCATCGTGGTCCATTGCGCCCCCAGGAGCGAGCGAGTTCGAGAATTTAAAGGCCTTCTTCCAGGAGTCATTTCGCAAATGGAAAGTGACCTGTGCGATGGCCACCTCAACAACGGTTGAGGAAGCAGCCTATCCATCGTCGGCCTCCAAGTCTCAGGAGAAAGCTGCAGCCATAGAGCGTGCGGAAAATAGAGCGGTCGCTCAGGAGGCTGAAATTAACGGGCATCTGGACAGCACTTTCGCCGCATGGGACAGCCTCTCGCCTGAAAGACGGAACGAACTTTGGGTTTTGGAGCTCGCCCGAGGATTGGCAACAAAGCAGACCGAGGTGGATAAGCTGAGGCAAAGCCAGCAAAACCTGAAGCAGGAAGTTGCGAATCTGCAAGCTCACGTCGAGCAGATTCGTCGTTCGCAACAGCCCCGCGAATACAGCACAGCGCCTCCCTTGACGATACCCATGGGCGAGAAGCTACTCGCTCTCATGCAGGAGAACATCATCACTCACCACCGCGCCGACGTCGGCTGGGACTTGAGCGCCCGGAACACGGATCTAAACCAACTCGCTTCTGTTGCTATCGATCGCTGGAAGAACGCAATCGTGTCAGCACGAGCTGCTAATAATGGTATGGCCGCCCAGCGCCCGCTCGAGAGAGCGGTAGCTCGGAACCCGATGGCCGCCAGTGTGCCGGGAAGTGGCGGAGCTATGGCACCTCCCGCTTCGACTGCGCCGGGTACGCCAGCCTTGGGATCTCCACAGCCGACGTGGCAGCCGCAACAGGTGGCCGCACGATCTGGAACCTCGAACACGCCAGCCGCCCCGGCGGTGATGGGCGCAGCGACAGGAGCGGCGTCTCGGCGACTTGTAGCGGAGAATGAGCCGACGCAAGTAGCATCGCAGCAGCAGCAGTCGACGAATACTGTACCTACCGGGCCATTGGCCACTGCACCAGTAAAAGCGGAGCCGCGAGCGGGCGAGGCGTCTGAGGATGAGGACGAAGACGACGATGAGGACGAAGAGGAAGAAGAGGAGGAGGAGATGAGCGACAAAGATGCGGATGCCGAGATGGAGGACGGGGACGAGTTTGCGCACATGCACACGCCTATCTCGCGAACGCCTGCTGTTGCCGGTGTTCCAGGCGCGCCTCTTTTGGCACAGCAGCAAGTACAGGGCGCGCTGAAACTAGAGCAGCCCCAGCAGACGAGGGCGCAGATGAAGGTTGCGCGGACGCGCGGGCCGGCCCAGCAATCCCTCTCGGCGACAGCAGGTGCGCCGAACGGCCTGCCGAACGGGCAGATCAGCATGGCCCAGCCGATGCCCAACATCGCAACGACCATGCACGGACATGCTGGCGGCGTCCACCTCATGCAGCAGAACGACATGGGCCTGGCGATGCAAGCGATGGGTGGCGAGAACATGTTTATTGATTGAGCGCCAGCGGTGTCCAACATCGCGAGCAGCTGCCCACGGGCATTTCTGCCAGTAATGGACCATAGATCGGGCGGCGGGTAGCCAACTTATCGGCGCGAGCAGGCGAAACAGGCGAAACAACAATCGGTATATCGATCAGCATAGCGGCCAGCAACTGACCAGCAAATGGCCAAATGGACCAACAAGCTGCCCTGCAGCTGCAACCTTCCAGCAATTAGCCACACGCAGCATCAAAAGACGGGGACAGATTACGAATAATGGAAGGCGTTTCAAACAGGCGTCTCCTGTCAGGCATTGCCGCCGGCTCGGGGCTTTTGCATTCTCTGGTTTTGTTCCTGGCAGCCTGCCAGTGTATTTTGTAAAGAGACAGATTCTTGAATTTGGGTTTGGAAGTCTACAGTTTGTACGATAGTTCTATCTACTATTGGCGTGTCCCATCAGGCGCTGACTCGCGCTGCGTCGTGCCTTCTGTGACAGTCATGTCCGCCTTGTTCCTTCCTCGTGTTGCCGCCTTTTGGCGTGTAAGACGCCAAAATGAAGCAGGCGCGACCACCAACCGAGGCCGCGGCAGGAGCCGATCTTGCGAGGCAGAGCCGACCCGCTTTTCCCTTGTCTTAGCAATGCGATCTACAAAGACTAGTTTTTGTGACTCAACCCCGCCAAAAAAATTAGCTGCCCTTTGAAGCCCCTCGACGACAAACACAGACGACGAGACCGAGTTCACGCCCGGAACGAAACCGATTGCGCGCCTCATCTGCTCCTGTACCGCCTGACATCGAACCGACGCCATGGCGGACTCTGAAGCCCCGGCACCGGCTGCCGCGCCTACAGCGGACCTCCACCTCGACGAGGTGACCGGCGAGCGGGTGCGTTTTTCTTTTTTGTTCTGTTGTGTTGTGGTGTTGTGTTGTGTTGTTTGTGTTGTGTTGTCTGTGTTGTGTCCTGCCTGTCAGACTAACACAACGGCAGGTATCCAAGACAGAGCTCAAGCGCCGGCAGAAGCAGCGCCAGCGCGACGAGAAGAAGCAGCAGAAGGCGGCCGAGACGGCGGCGGGGGCGCCGAAGAAGACGGCGGGTCCGGTGCCGATCGTGGCCGAGAAGGACCTCGACCCGCGCGAGTACTACAAGATCCGCTGCCGGCAGATCGAGGGCCTGCTGCAGACCAGCGACCCGAACCCGTATCCGCACAAGTTTGACGTCAACTACGACACGTTCAACTTTGTCAAGGACTTTGACCACCTCAAGTCGGGCGAGGTCGACACCGCGCGCGAGCTGCGCGTGGCCGGCCGCATCTTCACGACGCGCCGCTCGGGCACCAAGCTCATCTTCTACGACATCCGTACCGGCGCCGACACCAAGACCATCGGCACGCGCCTGCAGGTCATGTGCCAGTCGCAGAACGTCAAGGAGGGCGGCGTGTCCTTTGAGAAGCAGCACCTGAACCTGGCCCGCGGCGACGTCATCGGCATCGTCGGCCACCCCGGCCGCACGGCGCCCAAGAGCCGGCTCGAGAAGGGCGAGCAGGGCGAGCTGTCCATCATCGCCTCCGAGGTCGTGCTGCTGTCGCCGTCGCTGCACATGCTGCCGACCGAGTACTACGGCTTCAAGGACCACGAGCAGCGCTTCCGCTCGCGCTACCTCGACCTGCTCTTCAACGACGCGTCGCGCGAGACCCTCTGGCAGCGCAGCCGAATGACCAAGTACATCCGCGACTTCTTTGGCGCGCGCGACTTTATCGAGGTCGAGACCCCGACGCTGACGGCGGCCGCCGGCGGCGCCACCGCGCTGCCGTTCGCCACGCACCACAACTCGCTGAACCGCGAGCTCTACATGCGCATCGCACCGGAGCTGTACCTCAAGATGCTGATCGTCGGCGGCTTCAACAAGGTCTTTGAGCTGGGCAAGAACTTCCGCAACGAGGGTGTGGACCTGACGCACAACCCCGAGTTCACAAGCATCGAGTTCTACGCGGCGTACTACGATGTCTACGACGTCATGAAGATCACCGAGGAGCTCGTGTCCGGCCTGGTCAAGTACCTGACGGGCTCGTACAAGACCAAGTTCACCAACCAGCACGGCGAGACGTACGACGTGAACTGGGAGGCGCCGTGGCGGCGGATCGACATGATCCCCGAGCTGGAGAAGATCACGGGCAAGAAGTTCCCGCCGGGCGACGAGCTGCACACCGACGCGACCAACCAGTTCTTCCGCGATCTGCTCCGGGAGCTGAAGCTGGAGTGCGCCCCGCCCCTGACCAACGCGCGCATGCTCGACACGCTTGTCGGCGAGTACCTGGAGACGCAGTGCATCTCGCCCGGCTTCATCCTCAACCACCCGCAGATGATGTCGCCGCTCGCCAAGTACCACCGCGACCGCAAGGGTCTCTGCGAGCGGTTCGAGGCCTTTGTGTGCAAGAAGGAGATCTGCAACGCGTACACGGAGCTGAACAACCCCTTTGACCAGCGCATGCGCTTCGAGGAGCAGATGCGCCAAAAGGCCCAGGGCGACGACGAGGCCCAGGGCATTGACGAGAACTTCCTCCGGGCCCTGGAGTACGGCCTGCCGCCGACCGGCGGCTGGGGACTCGGTACGTCGTGCGCCGCGCAGCAGCATGGGAAGAGCGGAAGACTAACGCGCAGCAGGCATCGACCGTCTAGCCATGTTTATGACGAACAACTACGCCATCCGGGAGGTCATCTCGTTCCCCATGCTCAAGGACGACCAGACCCGCTCGCAGGAGAAGTTTGCGGCCGAGATGGCCAACGTTCCTCCCATGCCGGAGGAGGGCATCGGTAAGTCCACCGAACGGGACCACTGACCTGTCGCTAACCGTCTTTGCAGCCCACAAATAGACTGGGATCCACGGCTGCATGGCCTCTGCTCGCTCGGCGCCTATAGACACGGGGTAGAGGGCGAGTACGATACGGGTGGCATAGCTAGGACGGCACGGGGTTTCTCTACCAATAAAAAGCAAGAACAAAATGTTGATTCCGTGTGCCGCGTAGCATACAGGACCGTGAGGGTGGAGATGTAGTATACAGGATGGGAGGTGAGCATGGTGTCCGTGTTTATGCCTGTGCCTGTCTAGGGTTTGGCTGTCTTGGCTGCCTCGACCGGCTTGGCCGTCTTGGCCGCCTTGGCCGCCGCGGCCAGCTGTCGCTCCATGGTGCGCAGGCTGGACGCCGGCATGCGCAGCCGGTGGCCGAGCACGAGCGCGCCGGTCAGGAGCGCCAGGCTGCCGGCCTGGTGGGTGGCCGCGAGGTAGGTGGGCACCATGTAGACGAGCGTGCTGATGCCGAGGGTGGCCTGCAGCAGCACGAGGTGGACGAGGCCGGTGGTGGCGCGGCGCACGTTGGCGGGCAGCACGGCCGCGGGACGGCCGCGGCGCGCGTAGACAAAGAGGGCGAGCACGGCGGCGCAGGTGGTGGTGGCGAGGATGCGGTGGTCGAGCTGGACGAGCGACGGGTTCTCGAGCATGTTGCGCCACCAGAGGTCGCGGGCGTCGGGCTGCCGGGCGTAGCGCGCGTCCCAGAGCTCGGCGCGCGGCGGCGCCAGGCCGCGGCCCATGCGCGGGAACTCGTTGTAGATGAGCCCGGCGTCGAGCCCGGCGACGAGCGCGCCCGACATGGCCGTGGCAAAGATGAGCGCGGCCAGCGCCGTGGCCGCGCGCCGCAGCGGCCGCAGCGCCGGCTGCGCGAGCACGGCGGCCGCGCGCGCGCCGGCGGCCGGGTCCGCGGCGAGGCGGCGGTCGCGCAGCACGCCCAGGCCGGCCAGCAGCATCCACGCGTAGCACACAAAGGCGGCGCCGAGGTGCGCCGCCAGCCGGTACTGCGACACGCGCGGCGGCTGCGCGTCCGCGGCGAACAGCTCCGCGCGCAGGCCCGAGCGCACCATCCACCAGCCGATGGCGCCCTGCACGCCGATGGCGCTGGCGATGCCCAGCAGCTGCCAGGCCACGCGCCTGCTGACGCGGCGGCGCGCGACAAAGTACACGGCCGGCACGACAAAGGTCACGCCGATCAGGCGGCCCCAGAGCCGGTGCGACCACTCCATAAAGTAGATTTGCTGGAACGCGGCCAGGTCCATGTTGGGGTTGAGCCGCGCGTACTCGGGACTCGCGCGGTACTTGGCAAACTCGGACTCCCAGTCCGCCGCGGAGCGCGGCGGCATGGCGCCCGTCACGGGCTTCCACTCGGTGATGCTGAGGCTGTCTTGTGTTAGTGGCGACGCCGCGTGCGGGCCGGTACGGACAGGTACGGACAGGGCCTACCCAGACTCGGTCAGACGGGTCAGACCGCCCCAGACGACAATGCCAAAGACGCTGGCGGCGCTGGCCAGCAGCCAGTAGGCCACGGCCTTGGACGAGGTCTCGGGAAAGAAGCTGTGCGGCGGCGCGGCGGCGGCCGCCGGGGGCACGGAAGAGCCGGCGGCCGGCGACGGCGCAGTCGACGTCGATAGCGCACGCCATGCTGCCGGCGGCGGCCGGACAGCCGGCGCGCACACGGCGCGCGGACAGACGGCTGGCGACGGCAGCGTGCCCAGGCGGCGGACGCAGGCGGACGGCGGAAGAAACGCCGGCAGACGGAGAAACGGCCGGAGCCGCCGGAGCCGCGGCGGGCCGACAGCGCGGCGCGACGCCTGGACAGCCGGGACGAGCGTCCTCTGCAGGCCGACCAGCGAGAAAGCCATGGCGGCGGTGGACGACAGAAGGGTGCGCGGCCAGCCGGACAGGAGGGCGATTTGGACGCTCTGCGAGCAGTGGAATTTCCACGTACGACGTGCGCCGGCCTGCACGGCGTCGCTGCAAATTTGGACCGCCCAGTGCTTCGCCGTAGCGCCCGACATGGCACCATCGTCAGGCCACCACTGCCCACTAAAAAGTCGGGTTTGTCATCGCTGTTTAGTCATCGACATCACACAGCAGCATCGACTACTCTGAGATACACAATTCAGAACCGGTCTCTGCGCCAATGCAACATCGCCAGGACCACGGAGTGTACTGCACTCCACGTAGACAAAGGGGCAATGCTATACAAAGACCTGCCGATGCGCAGGGCGACACGTCCGTTTCCGTCGACGGCCAACAGACAGCCGCCGGACAAAGGCAGCCAGACCGGCGGCACAAAGACGGACGTCCTCGGCGACGTGGCGCTGCCCTGGTATAAGTGGCGGTCCGCCCGCGCTCTGCGCGTGCCTGGGAGCGCCGCCATCCTTCGCTGCGCCGACCTACACTTGCTTCTACGACCATGGCGCGGCGCATCCAAGATATCGTCGCGGCACGCGACCTGTACGCGGCCGAGGGGCCAATCCCGGCGCAGGGCGGCGTGCTGCTGCGGCGCACGGCCGACGGCGCGCGGTTTGTGGGGCAGGTCGTGGCGCGCGGGACGGCGGCGCCGGCGGTGCCGGCGGTGCCACCGGCGCCGGTCGGCCTGCTCGAGGGCCTGCTCGTGGCGGGCCACGTCGACGGCGACGCCGACAGCGACACGCTGCACCGCACGCTGACGCGGCTGCTGGCGCACGACCACCTGGTGTCGCTGCAGGGGCTGGCCGTCGTGGCGGACCCGGCCGGCGGCGGCGGCCGCCGCCGCACGGCCTCGGTGCTCGTCTGGGACTGGTGCGACGCCGGCACGCTCGCGGCGCTGCTCGCCGACCTGCCGGCCATGGCCGCCCACCGGCTGTACCGCGGCGGCGTCGGCGGCATCGACCCGGCCGGCGCCGGCGGCCAGTACCTGCCCGAGTCGCTGTGCTGGCACGTCGTGCGCTCGGTGCTGCGCGCGCTCGCGTGGCTGCACGACGGCGTGGCCGGCGACGCCGCCGGCGACGACTGGCTGCCCGTGGTGCACGGCGCCGTCGAGCCCGCCAGCATCTTCTTCCAGCGGCCGCGCGGCCGCGCCACCTACGGCCGCTGCCGCCTCGGCGGCTACAGCCGCTGCTTCGTGTCGGGCCAGCTGGCCGGCCGCGTCGCGCGCGCCAACATGCGGCGCCCGCACCGCCTGGCGCCCGCGCCGCCCCTCGTCACGCGCCGCCTCGACCTCGGCGCCCTCGGCGAGGTGCTGCACCACATGATGGTCGGACAGCCGTGGATGGCGCCGGCCGACGCCGCCCACCCGGCGCGCCGCGCCGCGCGACGACTCGTGCTGCTGGCGGCGCTGGGCCAGCCGGACGGCGGAAACAACGACGACCAAGCGGCACCCGCAGCCGCCGTCCCGGCTGCTCCCCCTCCCGGGCCCCCGTACTCGGCGCCGCTCCGGGCGTTCCGCCGACAGCTGCTCCGGCTCACCGACCCCGCCGGTCCGACACGGCCGCCAATATGTCGAGGAGGGCGAGCCGGCGAGCCAGGGGAGTTGGTAGGGCGGAGGCGTCGAGAATACGATGAGTACGAGTAGAGTAGAGCCGTGAGGCGGAGGCAGTCGAGGAGTAGTAGAGCAGCTGTGGGTGGAGCCGCTAGTGGCGGGCGTATTACATAATGTGCTATAGCGACAGGAGATAGGGGAGATAAGGAACGGGAGCCTCTTATGTCATCCGTCCGCCTGCCGCTGTCGAATCATCGCCCATCGCCTGCGCGGCTTTCTCTCCTCGCATCCACGTCCCATCGCCCGCCAGCCTCATCGCCCGCGACCCAGTCGTACCGCCCGCGTCACGCACCGCTCCCGAGGCGGCTCGACGAACGGCCCGTCGGCGCCCGTGCTGCCTGTGTCTGTCTGCGGACTGCCCGACGGCTGTCGTCCATCGTCTGCCGATTGCCTCGGACTTGCCTCACGAGACTTCAACTGGGCCTCTCGCCTCTGGTCTCGCCTCGCGCCGCCCTCGCTGGAGCCGCTCGTGCGCCTCGCCTAGCCCGCCCGCCACCGTACCACTGCCGCCATCGCACCTCCGCCGCCACCGCACCTCCACCATGCCCTATCCGCCGACACCCCCCCTGCTGCTCACCCGCCGCCTCGCCGCCTTCCTCCACGCCAGCCTCGCCGCCCTCCAGGAGCAGCAGCAGCTCCAGCTCCAGCAGCAGCCGCACCTGCCACAGCCGCCCGCCCTGCAGACCGCCCTCCTCATCACCCCCTCCGGCAAGCTGCTCGCCTACGAGTCCCCCGTCCCCGTCCGCACGCTGCGCACCCAGTGCTCGGTCGCCGCCTCGCTCTGGGCCATCCACGCCGCCTCCGCCCCGGCCGTCGCCGTCGCCCTCGGTCACAGTCCGGCCCTCCCGGACGGCGCCCCCGACGCCCCCGACAGCGCTGCCCACGCCCCCGTCAGCATCGCCGTCAGCTTCCAAGGCGGCGCCGTCTTCGTCGTCCGCCGTCTGCGCTGCGGCCTGCTGTTCGCCTGCGCCACCCCGCCGCCCGGCGCCGGCGCCTCGCGTCCGTCGACCGCCACGCCGCCCCCCGTGGCCGTCCCGGAGCTGGCCGTGCAGCCGCCCGACGCAGCCGCCCCGCCACCTCCGTCGCTGTCGCCGCCGCGCGCCAACGTCCTCCCCATACGCCTGCCGTCGGCCACGGTCGCCGCACCGACGTCCGCCAGCGACGACGGCCGTCCCAGCAGCGCCACCACCACCGGCACAACCACCACGATCACGGGCGGCGCCGGCAGCCGCCCCGGTGCGCCCGGCTCCGTCGCGCTAACGGTGGCCATTGCGCGTCGCCAGGTCGAGGAGCTCGCGCGCCTGCTCGACGAGAAGCTGGGCGTGCTCACCGTGCCGGAAGAGAACATTGGCGTCAACGGGTTCCGCTGAGATCGACCAGCTGGAAGGAGGTCAACGTCCGCAGAGATCGACCCAGCAGCAGGAGAGAGTATGGGAATTGGCGCCCGAGACGCATACGCGTCCAAATGATAGGATAGGAGGGGCGCCCGCTGCGAGGCGCAATGGAGCGTCGGGCCGTCGGCGTGCCAGCGAAGAACGAGACATACCCAGGCATGGCCTACGAACAGCGAGAGGCAAGGCCAAGTGTTTACTGTATATAATTGAGCAGCGCTCTTTACGTCATCCTGTTTCAGTGCCTCGTGTGGACCGTGTGTCAACCGTGTGTGGGCCATGGGAAGCAGATGACATTGGCTGAGTCTATGAGAGGGTCGCCGCTGTGCTGCCCGGAACTGTGGCTCTGGCTCTGGCTCTATGCATGCAAAGTTTCACGCTTCTTGCTTTATTTTGCTTCCCTCCCTTGCGTCCCGTCCTAGTCTATGCTCAGCCGCGTGATGCTGTCGTTGGCATCCGCCATCGTCTGGTACCCGACGCGTCCCTTGCCGTGTCGGCTCTCGCCGGGCGCGCCTCCGCTGCCGCTGCCGCTGCTGTTCATGCTGCCACCGCCGGGCAGCGGCGGAAAGAACTTGGCCTCCACCGTCCCGCTGCTGCCGCTGTTGCTGCCCGGCCGCGACGACGGCCCCCACGGCATCACGTCCCGCTGCAGCGGACTCTGCATCACCGGGCTGTTGTGCACGCTCATGCTCGGGCTCACCGCCCGCCGCTTGAAGCTCACCGGGTCCAGGTCGTCGTCGCGGCGTCGCTTGCTATGGATGCGCCGCGTGATCTCCGCCGCCGTCGGCAGGCCCGGCTGCAGCACGGCCGCGTGGCCGCCCGCGGCCACGCCCGTCTGCGGTGTCGCGCCGCCCGACGACGACGCCGTCATCGGAAATACCGCGCCCTGCGGGACATCGTCGAGCACCATGCTGCCGCGTCGGCGGGGCGGCGGCGGCGGCGGCGTCGTCGTGCGCGACGGCACACCCCCCAGCGTCAAAGGCAACGGGCCCGATGCGCGTTCCAGGCCCGCCCAGAGCGCTGTGCCGCGCCCAAGGAGCTTGCCGCCCGCCGACAGGCCCAGGCCCGTCGGCGCAGCAGCCGTCCATGTCGCGGAGCCCGCGTCCATCGCCATGGCGTCGTCTGTGAGATCGCCGAGGGCGTCGATGAGCCCCGGGCTCCCCTGGCGCGCGGCTCCTGCCGACCGCAGCAGCGGCGGCGGCGGCGGCGGCGGCGGTCGGTGTTCCGGCTGGTCCATGTCGTTCTCGAGCACCTGGCGCACAACCTCGGCCTCGCGGCGGAATTCCGACTCCACGGGGGCGCCTTCTTCGGCGAGCGCCGCGCGAATACGCGCAAACCCTTTGGTTTTCGGCTGACGGTCAGACACCAAGCTCGACAGCAGGAAGAGAAAAAGAGCAAAGAGCAAAAGAGCAAAAGAGCGCAGACATACCAAAAGATTGCCCCGTCGCGTCACCACGCGCCGCACCACGCCGCGCTGCCCGGGCCCGGCCAGGCCCTCGCCGGCCTCCGCCTGGCGCAGGTTGTCGTCGCTCTCGCTGCCCGAGATGTGCAGCTGGTTGGCCGCCCAGCTGATGCTCTCGCGGCGAGCGTGGGCGCTCTGCGCGGCGGCGACGCCGCCCTCCCGGCCCAGCACGTAGCTCGGCGGCGACCGGGACAGGTTGCCGGCGGCGGCCGTGGCGGCGCGCTGCGACGGCGGCGTCGACATGATCGAGCTGAAGCCCAGGCCGAGCGGGCCGCGCACCTTGCGCTTGGTCGGCTTGCGCGGGCGCTGGCGCTGGTGGAACGACAGCAGGCTGTTCATGGCCGGCGAGCCGGGCGCCCAGGGCACGGCGCTGCCGCTGCCGCTGCCCATCGCGCCCGGCTGGCCCGCGCTGCCGCCGCCGGGCGTGCCGACGGGCGTGCTGACGCGGCCCACCTGCGGCGTGGTCACAAAGGGCTCGTCCATGTCGTCGTCCATGTCGTCGTTGTCGTCGGAACTCGACGAGTCGGAGCAGTCGTAGTTGGCGCTGCCCAGCGAGCTCGACGCGTAGACCTTGTCCTGGTGGCGGCCCATCATCGACCACAGCGACGTCGACGACTCGGTGGCGCCGCCGTAGTCCGCCGGCTTGCGGCCCGGGATGTGGACGGCGAGGCCGTGGAGACTGCCTCCCACCCCCGGGCCGGCGCCGGGGCCGCCTCCCACGTCCATGCCGCCCGGCGACGACGCATCCGCCAGCGCCGGCTGCGGCTCGGCGAGCGTCGAGTGGTGCAGGCTCGTGGCGGCGCGCGAGAAGTCGAGCCCGCGCGACCGCCGCGGCAGCATGTTGGGCGGCGACGCATAGATCTGCGACGGATCGAGCTTCGGCGAGAGCGGCGTCGGTCTGCTGACGTAAGCAGATTGGTGGTGGAAGAAGTGGTCCTGCTGCTGCTGCTGCTGCTGCTGCTGGCTCTGGCGCAGCTGCCGCGCGAGGAACACGCTGCCGCTGGCCGAGACGGGCGTCGTCGGCGCGGCGTCGCGCTGCTGCGTCAGTGTCTGCCGCTGCTGCTGCTGCTGCTCGCGCTGCATCAGCTGCTGCTCCGTCGGCGGCTGCAGCGCGAGGCCGCGATGCTGCAGCGCCGACGGCCGCCGCGGCGTGGCCGGCGCTGTGTCCATGCTGGCGCTGTAGATGCTGCTGTCGTCGCGACACGCACGGCTGCTGCCGGGCCGCGGCGACGGCGAGCGCCGGCCGCGTCCCGGCGTGCTGCCACCGCCGTCCGAGAGCGACCGCGTCATCGGCGTCGGCGACGGCGGCACGGCGCCCGCCATGCCCCGGACGCCAGCCACGGCGGCGCGGCCGTGGCCGGCGTCGCTGGCATCGTCGACCGCGCCGATATCGTCGCAGTCCATCAGGGGCCGTGGTGTTCGAGGCAAAAGGATCGCAAGGGCAGTCGTCGATCGTTGGCCACTCGGGGCAGGATATCGCGGAAACCGCGCGGGGCGTCTAGTCGGATGCAGCTAGCCGGCGGAATCCCCGGATGTCCCTGGCTCTCCCAGGCCGCACGCGCAGTGCTCCGTCGCCAATGTCGGGCGCCAAAAGGAGTCCAAGTCGTCGGAAAAGCCCACAATGCCGTCTTTGCGGCCGGCCGTCACGCGCAGCTCAGTCGTCGACTCCGAGGCCTCTCACAAGCACGAGGACAGCGATAGGCACATGGCGCGGCAGAGCCACAGTGTCGTCGGCAGGAGCGGCGATGTTGCTGTCCCAGATGCTGCCAGGGCGTGCAAACGTGCAGCAACGCGCTTGTGGATCTGTGAATGGGCCTGCTCTCTACTCCGTACGTATTGCTGGATGGCTTGCCAGCCGCTGGCAGTAATAGCGTCAGCTGTCGTCGGGCGGTGAGCCGCAAATAGCGGGGCATGCTATTGGCTGCTGCTTTTCGGGGCGTGGCTGCCCGCGGCCACGCATGGGCCGCCTATGGCGTCAGGACGGGTACCGGGCGAGAAGGAAGAAGGCATGCCGGAGATCGATCGTGCTGCTCACGTTCGTAACGACCCCCACCCTTCATTCGTATCTGTGCAGTGTCGCACTCTCTTGGCGTATTCTCGTAATTCATACGTATTTTTTTGGCAGAGACCCACCTACGGCTCGCTCTTCCACTCTATTCTGCCGGCAGTTTCCTGCGCTAGTGTGGCGGTGAACCGAGAACGGTCCCTCTCATGACTGCCCCACACCGCCCGCCCTCGTCTCAGTCATACCAGATCGCATTCATGCCGAAGCCCGGCTCCGGGATCTGCACCCGCGCCACCCGTGCCAGAAACTCGTCCTTCCACCGGTACATCTCCACCCAGCCCTCCTGGTCGTCCGTGATCGCCAGCCACTCGTCCGACCAGTCGCACGGCGACACCGCGTTCGAGTGTCCCCCGCTGGTCGGCGTCGGGTTCAGGCAGATCTGCCTCTCGATGCTGCCGCAGTCGCGCAGCCGGAACGCCGCAATGTACCCCGTCAGATCGAAGCGGTTAGCGCGCGCCGTCGCAAACAGGTACCGCCCGCTGCGGTCGAGCGCGCACACGTCGCTGCGGTAGAGGCCCTTGCCCGTCGTCCGGTCGCGCGCCTCGATGCCCGGCGGGATCAGCGGGTACGCGTGGTGCGTGAACACCGGCATGTGCGTCGCCGGGTCGATCACGTACTCGCACAGCCGGTTGCCCGCCTCCATCAGCGCATACAGGTACTGTCCCGACGGGTGCATGGCCACCCACCGCGGGTGGTCGCCGGGCGCCGGCGCGTCCACGCTGCCCACGAGCTCCACCTGTCCGTCGTCCTCGGCCCCGCCGCCGTCGCCGCTGCTGCCCGCCACTGCCTTCTTCCGGTGCACCCAGAGCTTGTTGGCCGTGAGGTCCGCCGAGTACAGATAGGTCTCCGTCGGATCAAAAACCATGCCGTGGATGCCCGAGTTCGGTTGGTACTCGTAGTTCTGCGTGTTCGCCTGCAGCGCCCCCGTCGGCCCGACACTGAACACGTTTCCGTAGCCCGCGTGCTTGTAAAACGGGTTGCAATACACGGCGTACGGCGGCTTACGCGCCGGCAGCAGGAAGATCGCCCTCGTGTTTGTGCTCGCAGACTGCGCCTCCGCTTTGTGACGTTTAGCTACATGTCGCACGCAAGAAGTCTCCTAGAAAAGCTGGGAAGATCGCTCACGGTCGCCACCGATGGCATGGGATGCCTCGTAGACAATTTCTGTCGGGCTCTTGACGGCGAAGCTCGACCACTTCTTCATAGCCGAGCCGTAGAGGTTCTTTTTCGTGTGCTGCCTTTATTAGCAGTCTTCGATTCGACAGGTCCGCCCTTCCTCCATTCTTACATCGAATGCCATCCAAGAGATCGGCTCATCGTGTGGGATTTCTGTCCGCTTGACCAGCCGGAGCTCCAGCGTCTCGTCGTTGAACTGCACAGTAAAAATAGCCCCTGGAGGTGTCCAGGTGCCGATCATTAAGTGGTGTAGAGGCATCGCTGCGGTGTGTTTGTTCCTGGTTCCCCGAGCTTGGAGGCACTGCGGATGGAGGAGTCGAGTGCGCACTGCCTGCAATGGGACACGTCCCGTCATAAACATATTATCGCCGTGGACGATGCTGTCGCTGCCAATGGCCCACTAGCCTCATGTCGGCAGGCGATATCGAAACACAGGCGACGGCAATCGTCTCGGGAATGGCCTACAGCGGCACATTAGTTGACCCTGCAAGCCGACGCGCCGGCCCAAGCTAGTCAGACTAGCCGGTGAAAGGCTGTCTGCAACGGCAACTTGCCTGCTCGTCGCGACAGGCTATCGCTGAAGCCGCTGCGTTTCTTTCGCTGCCATGGGAATGGCAACTATGAAAGAAAAGCTTCAGATGTAAATCCGGCCTTGTGCTTACTTATCCGTCTTCATGCGTCTGATGGCATGCCAGTCACTCTTTCCTATCAAGGATACCGTGGCGCTCCTCACTTCGACCTCCCGTGACATCCCCACACAGGGTTAAACGTTTTCCCGCCGACTAAGGCCTGCCGGACTTCGATACCAACATACGCAGTAGGAGGTTATGCAACTCTACCCCGTACTTGTATAAAATGTCATCACTTGGAGCTAGGCCACATTATAATGATGAAGCTTGTTCTTATTTATTTGCCCTTGAATGTTACCCATCCTAATAGCCACAAAATTGTACAATTCATTCCCATTATATCGCCGTATGCCTCACAGATCTCAGCCTATTAATTGTATGCGAACCCTGTATCCCTGCTTCGCTTAGGCTTTGCTGGAGCCCTTTCTCTTTTTCCGGCGGTTCTTCTTCTTCGCCGCGGCACCGCTGGCCCCAGACACTCTCGTAGGTGATGCCCTTGCCGCGTCTCCGCCAACACCTTCAGAATGGCCTTCATCTCCTTCCGACGACTGGCCACTAGCTACCGCCGGACTCGGCAGTCCGCCTGGGTGAAGATGTTTCGAGTTTCCGTGCCTCCCCACGACATCGTCGTCCTCGTTCGAGCTATTTGTCTCTAGAATCACTTTGCGGATGCCTCTAGTCTCCACCACGTTTTCCGTAATGCTGCCGCTGCGAACGGTCGGCCGTCGTGTAATAACTGTCGTATGCTCAGACACGGTCACCACGGCGTCATTGCTACTCTCGGAGCTCGCGGATCCAGACCGGCCTATTCTCTCCACAGCGCCATTGTCTCCACGACTTCTGGGCCCGTCATTTTCCGGGGTGCCTGTATTCAGTGTCACTGACGTCGTTGACTTTGCCGGGCTAGTATCGTTACCAGAGTGCGTGGTCACCTCGACTGTGAGAGCTGTTGGCGCCAGCAGGCTTTCTGCCACTGGTGATTGGTGTTCTGCGCCCGACTCGTCCACGGGGCTGTGAGTGCCATAACCATTCTGAAGATCGACATGGCTGCCGGAAGCGAGCGGCTTGAGAAGCTGCGTGGTCTCATCAACGTCGTCCTCCTCGTCGTGGTGTTCATTGTCTACTACAATGACCTGCTCAAATCTGTCGCCCTGGTTGGAAGGCCGTGACGGGGCCATCCCAGGCTTGATTTTTACAGATGTCAATCGGGTGTTCTTAGGGTTGGCAGCACGATTCGACGGTCCAAGGTGGCGCAAGTGTTGCCACATATCGTCAATGTTGCCGCGAACAGGGACTGTGGAGAGAGTTCGCTGGCCATCAGCATCCGTCGAGCAACGCCGCATCATAAAGGTGGTCGCCTTGGGGCTGGATGACAAGGGTTGGGCGTCTGCGAGAGGCTGCTGCTGTGCTCCGATTACCATTGCACCACCGTTGCCGACAGCTGGTGGGCTCGCCACTTCGGCAGAAGTTAACACAGCCGACTCGCCTGTGAGTGACCGGTGGCGGATAGGACGAGCCCGCGGAGCAGGCTGTAGACGCCGGATTGCTTTGTGAACGTCTATGTAGACGTCCGACTCGTCAATGATTTCCCTGCAATCCAAATCAGTATAAGCCGCAGGCAGCACGGAGAAAGAAAAAGCACGCACTCTCCAATAAGCTCTTCGATCACGTCTTCCAGTGTCACGACGCCCATGGCACCGTGGTCTTCGCCAGGATATTGCGAGACGAGAACCATGTGCGACTTGCCCTCCTGGAAGAAGTTCACAATGTCAAGACAGCTGGTTTCCGGCCGGGTCTCAGGAAGCGTCGCCAGGGGAAACTCGCTGACACGCTTCTTGTCATCCGGGTCGTACGTTATCAGCATCTTGACAAGCAGCATGCCCACAAAGTTGGTCGGGTTGCCCGGCTCAAAAATGGGGATGCGAGAGTAACCGGCAGAAAGAATGACGTCCATGGTTTCCTCATCTAGCACGGTGTCTTCAGACATGGTGAAGACGTCGTCCATGGGGGTCATCACGTTAGACACAGGCTTCTCCTTCAGATCCAGGACAGCGCTAATAATGGTAACCTCATCCTGGTTTAACCGTTCCGACACCTCGCCCAGAGAGCGGTGGAGCGTAACGAGGGTCTTGAGGCCGCTCTTCTTGTACACGGTGCCGTGGTCCTCGCCAAGGGCGTGGTCCAAGACCTTGGCTGTGGGCCACGCAATTGGCGCCATGAGCCACATGAGCGCCAAGACGGGCTTCGACATGACGCCGCCGATTTGGAGGCCGTAGCGAACGCAGATGGATTGCGGCAGAACCTCGCCGAAGACGACTGTTGCCACTCTAGTCAGCACTTTGCCGTGCCAGGGGGTGAAAGAGCAAGACAGGTCGGACATACCAATCAAGAGCGTGCTGCCCACGACGGCTGCCACGCCGCCTCCAAGACAGCGGTCGAGGACGACGGGGAGCGTCTCGTTCACGATGACATTCGATAAGAGCAAGGTCACAAGCACCCAGTGCTTGCCACGCTGCAGCAGCTCGTACACTCGCTTCGCGTTTCTTTGCTGGGGGTCGGTCTCGTCGCGTGATAGAACTTGCAGGTAAATACTGTCCTGTCCCATCAATCTGCGGGTCGTCAGTATTGGCCATACTTGACGTTGTCCGCCCGCATGGGGAGAAGAGAGAAGCCGCATGGGAAGCAGGAAAGAGACATGGAAAAGGAGGCGCTCGAGAGAAGACCCCTCCCCAAGAAAAGAAAAAAAAACACAAAAACACAAAAACACAAAACAAAACAAAACAAAAAACAAAAGGACTCACGCGATAGTTAATCCCGCAAAGGCACCGCCCAGAAGAACGAGCACAGCTGAGGCAATATACAGGCCCCAGAGACGGCCGTCTTCCAGCTCGCCATCTTCGCTCTCTGCAAACGACGAGGCGACTCCTGACTGGAGAGCACCGTAGAGTGACGCCGGGGCAGCAGAGACAGACGCCGGAAGAGAGGCGAAAATCACGCGCGAGAGGCCCAGCACAAGTGTGCGTGCAGAGCTGAGATAGACATGGCCGCCTGCAGGGCGTAAAGGCAGGTGACTTTGGCGGCTGGCGATTGACGATGCCATGGATGTCGGTTGTTGTCAGAGAGAGAAGAGAGAAATCAATTCGCTCGAGACGGAGAGGTAAAGCTCGAGTGGAGCCGAGTATTCCTCCTGCAGCTATCACCTGCGGGTTTCGCGTTATCGGTAATGGTCGCGCCGAGTCTCGGCTTTGTACTAATGCAGTCCCTCGTGTGCTGCACGTTGCACTTGTACGGGGTATTGCTCATACGTGGTCGTCCCGTCCTGACCGCTCGTGCAACTGGCTTTTGACGCACCTCCAAGGAGAAATTACGTTGCAAGAGAGGTTGAGGTTCTTAGTAACGCGGTGGCCACAAAAATGATGACATGAACTGCCATTAGTCATGACATGCACAGTGTGCCGGTCTCCAACTGGTACTGTACTTGTACTTCTATACTAGCCTTGGATTGACATGATGTCAGTAGCGACACGGTGCCGATTCGGCTCCCCACGTCGTCTTCTTACCTGTTTGGTTTACATCGTGCAGCTCCGTTTTGTATTGCCACTCACATCCATAGCGCGTCGACGCCATGAACTCGTGTACAAATTATGCAATGTCTCTACGTGGTGTTGCGTTGGCTCGCTAGCCTAGGAGTACACAAGCACGACAGTACGGAACCGAGAATGTTGTATCCTATAAAGCAGTAAGGCTCTGGGTCATGACGATTAAAGTATGCGATAATCAAAGAGATATGTGCTTACAGCACTACGTAATATGCATATACCGCTTAACATATCAACGCGAACTACATCAGCAAACGGCATTTTGTCCAGGAGCGCAGAGCTTATTATGAGAAATAAAGGCCTAATACAACCCTTTGGCGTCCATTTCCATTTAGTACTCCGTACTTCTCGTCCATTCTGCGTGAAGTTGTTGCACGTGCTCTCCGTAATACAGTACGGAGTAATACGCTGTACTCGTACTCGTACGATACGCGTCTAGCCGTTGGACAGAGTAGTGCTATGCCTAATAAGGCTAAGCGCCTCCGCGGTGCAAGCAGGCACGGGCCACGCGCGCCGCAGGTCGTGACGGAGAAATGCAGCGCGACAGCGACACGAATCCCACCATTGCACCGCATTACCCAGTCGCGACGATACGATATTGCCAGGAGGGTTTGCAGGCGCTTCTCCCCGCCCATGCTGTTGCGCGCCTGTCTCGATCCCAGCGCCCGACTGTTTGCCTCGTTTCGTCCGTCTCCTAGAGCGCGTCGCTGCCCGTTGGCAGCGAAACCCCCGCCAATATGTATATCAAGCAGCTCATCATCCAGGGCTTCAAAAGGTTTGTCTATCGCCTCTGGCCTGGCCAGCGCGGCCTCGCGTCCGTGGCTGACACCGTCCATCTAGCTACAAGGACCAGACGGTCATGGAGCCCTTCTCGCCCGGCACCAACGTCATCGTTGGTCGCAACGGCTCGGGCAAGAGCAACTTCTTCGCAGCCATCCGCTTCGTCCTCGGCGACGCCTACACACAGCTCAGCCGCGAGGAACGCCAGGCGCTGCTTCACGAGGGCTCTGGCTCGGCCGTCCTGTCGGCCTATGTCGAGATCATCTTTGACAACAGCGACAACCGCTTCCAGACCAACAGCAAGGAGGTCTCGCTGCGCCGGACGATCAGTCTGCGCAAGGACGAATACGCCGTGGACAAGAAGGTCTCGACGCGCAGCGAAGTCATGAGCATGCTCGACACCGCCGGCTTCTCCCTGAAAAACTCGTACTACATCGTTCCGCAAGGCCGCGTCACCGCCCTGACCAACATGAAGGAGTCCGACCGCCTCAAGCTGCTCAAGGAGGTTGCCGGCACCGAGAGCTACGAGGCGCGCCGGGCCGAGTCCCTGAAGATCATGGCCGACACGAAGAACAAGCGGTCCAAGATCGACGAGCTCCTCGAATACATCAAGTCCCGCATGAGCGAACTGGAGGAGGAGAAGGAAGAACTGCGCGGCTTCCAAGAGAAGGACAGAGAGCGCCGCTGTCTGGAGTACGCGCACCACCATCACCACCAGGAGGCGCTGAAAGAAACACTGGAAGAGATCGATCGTATGCGGCAAGATGGCGCCGACAACTCTGGCACCAGCCAGAGACAATTCCAGGAAGGCGAGCAGGCTATCGCCAGAATAGAGGACCAGCTGCTGGAGCTGCAGCGCTCTGTTGACCTCCTCAAAATGGACCACCAGGAATACGAGAACGATAGCCGCGATATCGCGCGGAGCAAGGCCAAGGCCGAGCTGAAGGTGAAGAGCCTTGCCGACAGCCAAAACACGATCGAGTCCGCCAAGCAGTCGCGTGCCTCTGAACTCCAAGCGGTGCGCTCCCAAATCGCCGAAAAGGAGGCAGAGCTGGCGCAAATCCTCCCCGAACTCGAGCAGCGCAAAAAGGCCGAGAGCGAAATCCTCAACGCGCTGCAGTCGACAGAGGCACGCCGACGTCGCCTCCAGAACAAGCAAGCCCAGGGCGACCGTTTCAGGAACAAGGCCGACCGCGATCGGTGGCTTGATGGCCAGCTGGCCGAGCTCAACAATACCCTCGGCACTCTGCGGGCGAATCGCGTGTCCGCTGCTGAGGAGACGGAAGAAGCCAAGAGACTCATCACATCGCTCGAGGCCGACATTGGCCGTCTCTGGAAGAGCATCGAGAGCTTTGGCGCGGATAGGAGCGTGCTCGCCGAGAGCCTGTCGAAAGCGCAGGACAAGGTGCAAAAGCTGGACGACGAGAGAAGAGCCATACGGCGCGAAGACGACAAGCTCAACACCCACATAGCCAATGCGCGGCAGGAGCGAGACAAGGCAAACCGTGCTCTCGGCAACCTCATGGACAATGCTACGGCACGAGGTCTTGCCACTGTCGAGCGCCTACAGCGCGAGAAAGATATCCCCGGGGCGTACGGCATACTAGCAGACCTGATGGAGGTCAGCGAGGCCTACCGGATACCAACCGAGGTCATCGCTGGCACAAGCCTCTTCCACTATGTCGTGGACAATGAAGAAACCAGCACGCTGCTTTCCAATGCACTGTACCAGCAGCACGGAGGCCGGCTTACCTTCATCCCGCTCGAGCAGCTCCGGCCCCGGCCGGCCAACCTCCCCAAGGGCGCCAAGGATGCGGTGCCTCTGGTCGAGAAGATCAAGTACGATGCGCGCTTTGAGAAGGCGATCCAACACGTGTTTGGTAGCACGGTGGTGTGTCCCAACGTCACGATTGCTGCCCAATATGGCCGCAGTCATGGCATTGACGGCATCACGCCTGACGGCGACACCACGAAACGCACGGGTACTATGACTGGTGGCTACATGGATCCGTCGCGCTCCCGGCTGGCGGCCATACATGCGGTCAACAAGTGGCGTCGGGAGTACGACAGTCTTGCGGAGCAGGCCTTTGAGATCAAGCGTCTGATGGACAAGAAGGAGCAAGAAGTGACCAACGCTCGGGGCGAAGAGCAGAAGATTCTCCACCGCATACGGCAGCTGGAGGACGGCTTTGGCCCGAGCCGCGCCGAGCTGAGCGCCAAAAGGCAGCAGCTCGAGCAGGAGCGGGCGCGGCTGGACATGCTGTCCGACCGCTTCGACAACATCAACAAGAGCATGAACGAGTATGCCACGTCGATCGAGTCGTTTGAGGCCGAAAAGTCGTCCGAGTTCAAAAAGGCGCTCACGGCTGCGGAGGAGCAGCAGCTGGAGTCCCTGAACGGCGAGGTGCAGGGGTTGCAGCGACAGTACAACAAAGCCAGCAGCCGGCGGCGGGAAATCGAAGCGCAGAAGCAGCTGCTGGAAGTGGACCTTCGGCAGAATCTGCGCATGAAGGAGGACCAGCTGACGAGCCAGGTGTTCGAGACCATGTCGTCCATCGGCGGAGACGGCAACTACGAGGATGCACAGAAGGAGCTCCGCAAACTGGAGGCGCGTCTCCAGGACAAGGAGCGGCGGCTGCGCGAGACGATGAAGGAGATCGACCAGCAGACGGCCAAGATCAAGGAGCTCCAGGCGAAGCGGGACGAGATGGAGCAGAAGCAGCAGGAGGCGGCCGTGAGGCTGGAGCGCAGCCAGAAGAAGATGGAGAAGAGCACGCAGAGGCGGGCCCTGATCACGCACCAGCTGGCCGAGGCAACGAAGAACATCCGCGAGCTCGGCGTGCTCCCCGAGGAGGCCTTTGAAAAGTACGCCGAGATGGAGCCGGCGAGAGTGAGTACCGCCTGTCGGCATGGCGCCCAGCCGTGGGGAGGAGCGGAGGAGTGGCGGAGCTAACCAGACGCAGATTGCCAAGCGGCTCAAGAGCGTGCTCGAGGCGCTGAAAAAGTACCGGCACGTCAACAAGAAGGCGTTTGAGCAGTACAACAGCTTCACGAACCAGCAGGAGCAGCTGCTGGCGCGGCGGAAGGAGCTGGACGAGTCGCAGGCGTCGATCGAGGAGCTGGTGGCGCATCTGGACCGGGTCAAGGACGAGTCGATTGAGCGGACGTTTAAGCAGATTTCCAAGGAGTTCACGACCATCTTTGAGCGGCTGGTGCCGGCGGGCCACGGGCGGCTGGTGATCCAGCGGCGGGACGACCGGCGCGGCGGACGGGCGGCCGAGGAGGAGGCCGACGACGACGACGAGGACCGGACGCGGCGCAGCGTGGAGAGCTACACGGGCGTGGGGATCAGCGTGTCGTTCAACTCCAAGGACATGGACGAGCAGCAAAAGGTGCAGCAGCTGAGCGGCGGCCAGAAGAGCCTGTGTGCGCTGTGTCTGGTGTTTGCGATCCAGCAGACGGACCCGAGCCCGATGGTGGTGTTTGACGAGGTCGACGCGAACCTGGACGCGCAGTACCGCACGGCGGTGGCCGGGCTGCTGTCGTCGATCTCGCAGGACGCCGGCACGCAGTTCATCTGCACGACGTTCCGGCCGGAGATTGTGCAGGTCGCGGACAAGTGCTACGGCGTGACGTTTACGAACAAGACGAGCTCGATCGGCTGCGTCACGACGGACGAGGCGCTCAGCTTTGTGGAGGGCCAGAAGCAGTGAGGGCGAGCCGGCGGAGGCAGCGGCAGGTCAACAGGCGGCTGAGCAGGCCGCTGAGCAGGCAGGTTTGTTGGAGGGCGGACGCCAGCCACGTCCTTAGGTGCGCCAGTATGTGTGACGGACGGCTGTCTGTATACTATGGGATATGTGTGATTTGAAAGTCGGTAAGACGTGTTTCAATGTGCTCAGCGTGTTTCGATGTGCTCAGTGTTTCGATGTGCTCAGCGCAGCTATCTACCTGTTGTTCTATATGCCGTAGCATGCTTTGGGCCACTGCCGTAACTCCAGAATGTGAATTCAGACGAGGACATAGCAGGAGGCGCCTTCTTAATTCTCAGCTTGTCTTTGCTTTTGTCCGTTCGACTCTCGACTCAACGCCGTCAACACTAGCAAATGAAGATCTATACACAACTCATTCATACGCCAGCAAGAACTTATTTTGGTACGACCAGGCATGCCTACACTGAGCCGGGCAGTTTCCAGCACACCGGGTTGCCTGGCACAATAGTTCATCACCGTGAGACCAAACGAGGCTCCATTCACTATCGTCGACTTTCCGCCATCGGCCGCCCAGCCGTCACACAGGGCATGCTGACTAACAGACTGCGTGGTCGGTCGGCTTGCTGCCTAATGGCGGCACGATTCACTGGCAGCCCGCACAGGCGTGCAGACGCCGTGAAGACGCTGTGGAGGCGCCGAGGGGCGCCGAGAGGCAAGAGACAGGCGCCGGTGGCAACATGGCGCCTTCCATCCCCGCGCCTCATCACCGCCTCAGGCCCTGCTGCGGAAGGACCAGCTTCCTCACGGCCTGCTCCTTCCCGAAACTGAGGCTCTTGGTGGGGCCCATGGAGGTCCTCTGATCTCATCCTGCAGCGACACGCCATTCCCTTTTGATTGGCCATATGGCCAGAGTCCTTCCACCGTTCAGAAGCAACGACGCGCGCATCACGTGCAGCATCTGCCTCCACGCCCCGACATCCCGTCTCTGGGCCGTCAGCATTCTGCCTTTGGTCCTGCCAATCCCGACAGAACTGGCAAGCGTGCCCAACTCGCTCCTGCAGGCAAGTCGAGGACAGCGCGCGCCATCACACCACCGACATCGCAGAGACGCTTTTTGCCCCGCTTGGCACGTCGATACGAACGTGCAAATACGCCCAATACGCCCGCAGCTGACGGCCGATGCCCCATCGCAGGCGCCGACAGCGTTCAGTGGGCTCCTTGCGCACCTGGCGAGCGGCCGTTTGCATGGTGGACGCAGCGCGCGGCACGACGGCTTTCGAACAGAGCAGCGACGATGGCGTCCCGGATCTTCTACGTGCAGAAGACCAAACGGCTTCACAGCAAGTACAATCTCAGCGGAAACGCGGTCCAGCTGCTCAAGGCGCTGGACGACTACCATGTCGGCAGCATCGACCATGACCAGCTGGGCCGCATCGTCCGCATGTCCAAGAACAACCGCAAGGCCGTCACCGAGATCATCACCAAGTGCGCCGCGGTGATGGAAACGAACCCGTCGGAGCTCAAGGACTGCATTGCGCTCATCCAGAACAGCGCCGAGATCCTGAACGTGGCCGGTGAGCCTCTCTGCCGCGCACGTCGGGGCTGTGCGGACGCTAACACGGGGCAGACGAGCCGAAACAGGTCGAATCCCTGCCCTTTCTCACGTTTCCCAAGGAGATCCGGCTCCAGATCTACCGGCACTACCTCCAGGACAGCTTCTACGCGCAGGGCCCGCTGACGCCCGTCAAGAAGACCAACCACTGCCGCTGCTACTCCAAGGCGCACTACCCGCCCAGCAGTGCACGGCTGGCCCTCATGCGCACGTCCAAGGCCGTGATGAACGAGTTCCTCCAGTACCTCTACGAGCAGAACTCCTTCGCCTTCAGCTGCACCTGCGACATGTACGGCATCCTGCGCACCAACACCCTGCTGCACTCGCTCGTCCGCAGCATCAAGGTCCACTGGTGCGGCGCCGAGGCCGACCTGGCCTTTGAAAACCTGGCCTCGTGCCCCAACCTGCGCCAGCTGCACATTGTCATCTCGCGGGCCACCACCGTCGAAGTGACGCGGCGGCAGGCGGAGATTATGCACTTTTTCCGGACGCAGCGGCAAACGCGCATCTGCGATGCGCTGGGCCTCGACGAGCTGCTCAAGCTGCAGGGCCTGACCAATGTCCGGGTCAGCCACATTTGCGGGAGACAGGGATCGCGCCGCACCGAGGAAGAGCGAGCTGGCCTCCAGGCTCTCCTGCGCCAGAAATTGGAGAAGCCGCGCGACGCGGCGAGCAACTGATGGTGCCAGGGTGAAGGAAACACAAGAGCAGTGGCGCGAGAGGAGCGAGGAGAGCGAGGAAAAAGCACAGAGGCATGGCGGATACGTGGAGAAGTCGATACCCCGGGGAGCCAAGAACTGGCGCGGAGGAGGCGGACAGAGATGCGAGTACCGGCGCACGCCCGACACGCTTGCGCGTCGAGTCTACGGTCTCACGCCTCTCGGCGTTGGCGAGGCCAGGACCGGCGTCTCGCGAGGACGGGCAGAAGCACGGCGTTGCTTCTGCTGCTTCCCCTTCGATTCAGTTCAGTGCGATTCTGTTTGCCGCTGCTTTTTCTCATTTCTAGGTGCAGCTGGCCGCGCGGCTTACGGGTAAAATGTAACGAATGGCATGATGATGTTTGATGTATGTCCGGCGTACGTCGCCATGCAGTGCGGTAGAATGTCACAACAACTTAATTGCGAGAAGCCTCATGCCAACGGTGGGAGGGACCCGCACTCAAAGAGTGTTGCAAGATTGATCTTGTCTAATACGCTTCTGCTGTTCCAGCCGCTCAGATGAACGACGTGGGCAACAGGAACGCATCCGCCTCAAGGCCAGAAAACCAGGGTTCCAGTGGTCGAGATTGGCAAAAGACTGCAAGGAAAGCAAAAAGCAAACAACATCAACAACATAAAACACGCAAAAGAGACGATACAAACCCAGGAGACGGCATGTTATTGTAGGAACAGTGCCGTCTGGCTACGACGCACAGAACGGACAGTCAAGAGTCAATCCGGTTGAGTGGGAAGAGGAGGAAAAATTCAGCGCGCAAATTGATATAGGCTGCGATAACGTCACGTGATGGACAATCGCCATATCTACGATACTCGGACGCCGTAGGTGCTCATGAATAGCCAGCTTGGCGCGTAAATCGTTTCTGTCGTAGTCTGTTATACAAAATGACGGGCCTCTCCGGCTCCCTGTCTTGTCGGATCCATAGCTCCTGCACACTGTCATGGCCCATCTCATTTCCAAAACCAGCCTGCCTTGGGCTCCTTGCTCTCCTTGCTCTCCTCGTTCGCGTGCGTCTCTGCCTCGGTGCCATCGCTACTGTGCCTGCCGGCCGTTTCGTCTGCCGGTGCCTGCCTCTCCGTGTCCAGCGACGCCGACCGCACCGAGTAGCGCGTCTCGCGCGACACTTCGTTGCCGTCGGCGTCGAGGCGGCGCACGACGACCTTGCGGTGGCGGTTGCCGAACACGTCGGTGTGCTCGTCGGTGGTCTGGACGGTCTGGCCCGGGCGGCCGTCGGCAGCGTCGGGCGCTGTGGTCGCGGCGCGCGTGTCGCTGCTGTCCGGCGCCTCGGCCGACATGCCCGACACCGCCTGGACAAGGGTGCTGAGCGACCGCTCCGCGCTGGAGTAGGCCGAGCGGACCATGTCGTACAGCTCGTCCTCGGTGCTGGGCTCGCGGCGGCCGTCGCTCTCGCCGTCGGGGGCCCGCGGCGTGCCCACGTCCGCGTCCATGATGCGGCTCAGGAGGCGAAACGCGCGGTCCAGCTCGGAGAAGAGGCTGCCGGGCCGCGGCAGGCCGGCCAGGCGGCCGTCTCGGCGCGCCGGCCACTCGTGCGATGGGTCGTCGCCGTCGCCGTCGCCGTAGTCGTCCTCGTGCTCGTCCTGGTGTGTCCGGCAATGGCGGTCGCGCTCGGCCAGGGTGGCGACGGCCTGGACGACGCTGTCGTTTTGAATCTGGGTGTCGGCCGCGCCGGCACCGTCGCGGCCGGCGACGGCCTTGGGAAAGTAGGCGTCCAGCAGGTTCTCGCGGTGCAGACGGTGGAAGAAGAGGTGCGCGGGCTCGCCGGCGCCGTAGCGCATCTGGACGCGGAGGTTGCGGTAGGAGCGCGCGGACAGGTCCAGCAGCGGCCGGTGGCTGCTGGCCCGCAGCAGGTCCTCAAAGGCGTCGACGTAGGTGAAGGAGTCGGGGTCGGCGCCCAAGCCGCGGTCCTGGGGGACAGGCGGCGGCAGCGTGTGGTGGTACTGCTCCTGCTGGAGCCGCAGCGGCGAGTAGGGCGAGTAGTAGATGAACTTGTGCCACGCGAGCAGCTGGAGGGCGTCGACGCCGGCGAGGACGTGGGCGTCGTCCGAGGGGGAGGGAGACGACGGCGAAGCGGCGGCGTTGGGGGCAGCGGGGGCAGCGCTTCCGCGGGTGCTGCGGCCGGGGTCGTCGTCGTCGCCGGGGACGCTGCGCAGGTTGAGGTTCTTGGTGACCATGGACGGGATGCCCAGCAGACTGTTGAGGGCCAGGCCGATGTGGGTGTCGACGTGCTGCTTCCACCGCACAAACGGGTTCTTGGACGGCGCGCTGTCGCCGGGCGCCATGATGGCGGTGTGTCGCGTGCAGTGGCGCGTGCAGTGGCAGCTGTGCGTACTCGTAGGCGCAAGGCGGACGGCTGTCGAGGCGAAAAGGTAGGCGGGCGCAAGGCGGACGGCTGTCGAGACGAAAAGGCTCTCGCTTGCAGAGGCAAATGGGTCGTGGAAAGATGAGGTAATATCGACAGGTAGCGTCTGCCCACCGACGCCACAGTGTCCCCACTTGGCCAGAGCGGGGCGCATCCGGAAGCTGCGGGAAGAGCAAAGGCGCGCATGGAAGGCGCGCTGGGACAGGGCGGGGCTCTTTCCAGACGCGACAAGCACTGCAGGCTGCCCAAAGAATACGAACACGCGCATTGGCCACCGGCTTCGCGCTTCGATGACTCAGCACGACTGCTGGGCATTGTGCTGCACGAACCATTTCCGCTCCATCGACCATCTCGGCTGGGCCTTGAAGCGGATAGGCAATCAGTCGTTTGCCTTTTCTGTTCTCGGGCCCGTTTTTGCCGCAACGCTCCTCTTTTCTGCGACTCCGTCTTTTCACGCAGTGCGTTCCGGCTCGGCTGGCTGGCTGGTTTTCAGGCTGATCTGCGTCACTTCTGCGACACTTTACGTTGGCTTCACGGATCACCGAGAATCACCGAGAATCACCACGAGAATCACCACGATCACCACAAGATCACTACGATCACCACGATCACCACGACTCACCACGCGGTCACGCATCCCCCGACTCACTGCGCCCGACGGCAACTCCAATGACCACGCGCCCCTCGACGGCGGAGCTCGCGCGCGCGTCGGCCTCGGCCTAGACAGTGGACAGCGACGACGGGATCGAGGCGGACAGGCCGAGGCACAAGGCCGGGCGAACGGCGGGCGACAGCGCGACGCGACAGGCCATGGATGCGGCGTCGTTGGCCCAGCACCCGCCGGCGGCTCTGCGCGCGCTGTGGTCGCCGTTTCCGGGCGCCGTGCGCGGCCACAACGGCAGCCACAACGGCACCGACGGCGACCCGGGCCTCGAGTTGCCGAGCAACTGGTCGTCGCTCATCGGCATCGTGACGGCCATTGTGGGCAACGTGCTGATTGCGCTCGCGCTCAATGTCCAGCGCTACGCACACGTCCAGCTGCACCGGCGGCGGCAGGTGAGCCGGGAACGGGCCCGGCAAGCACTGAAGGCGCGGCGGGATGGGAACGGCGGCAGCTACGGGACCGTGGACCAGCGCCGGGACGACGCCGACGAGTCGCAGCCGCTGGCGGCCGGCTACAGCGACGCAGACGATCTAGAGGCGGCGGCGGACGGGCAGTCGACGTCGTACCTGCAGTCGCCGTACTGGTGGCTCGGCCAGGTGCTGATCACGGTGGGCGAGATGGGCAACTTCTTGGCCTACGGCTTTGCGCCGGCATCGATCGTGTCGCCGCTGGGCGTGGTGGCGCTCATCTCCAACTGCGTGATCGCGCCGATGCTGTTCAAGGAGCGCTTCCGGCTGCGCGACTTCTGGGGCGTCCTTGTGGCCATCGGCGGCGCCGTGACGGTGGTGCTGAGCGCGAAGCAGGAGGAGACGAAGCTGGCGCCGCACGACGTGTGGGACGCGATCACGACGACGGCCTTTGAGATCTACATGGGCGTGTCGTGCGGGCTGATTGCGCTGCTGATGTGGGCGAGTCCACGGTATGGCGACCGGACGATTCTGATTGACCTGGGGCTGGTCGGGCTGTTTGGTAAGTTGAGGGGGGGGAGAGGAGAGGAGAGAGAGAAGAGAAGAGGAGAGAGAAGAGAAGAGAGAAGAGAAGAGGAGAGAGAAGAGGGAAGAGAAGAGGGGAGAGAAGAGAAGACAAGGGAGAAAAGAAGACAAGAGGAGAAGAGAGAAGACCAGAAAATACGAGAAGAGAGAAAAGAGAAGAGGAGAAAGAAGAGAGACGAGACAGAAGCTAACCACCAGGCGCCTACACTGTCCTTGCCACCAAAGGCGTCTCGTCGATGCTCTCGTCGACGCTCTTCGGCGCCTTCATCACGCCCATGACCTACGCGCTGATCGTGGTCCTCCTCGGCACCGCCGTCATGCAGGTGCGCTACGTCAACAAGGCGCTGCAGCGCTTCGACTCGACGCAGGTGATCCCCATCCAGTTCGTCACCTTTACGCTGTCCGTCATCGTCGGCAGCGCCGTGCTCTACCGCGACTTTGAGCGCACCACGGCCGAGCAGGCCGCCAAGTTCATCGGCGGCTGTCTGCTGACCTTTTTCGGCGTCTTTGTCATCACCAGCGGCCGGCCGCCGCGCGCCGACCGCGACGACCACAGCGACAGCAGCGACGAAGACAGCGCCGACGCGGCGCTGCTCGCGGGCCGCGGCGGCGCGCCGGCAGAGACCATTGGCCTCGCCGGGCCTCACGCGCACCGGCACGGCCACGGCCGGCCGCCGAGCGCCGGGGCCTCCCTCCTGGCCAGTCCGGCCGGCTCGCGGCGGTCGTCGCGAGCGTCGCACGTCAGCGTCAGCGTCAGCGGCGCCCGGCCCGGCAGCAGCATCGCGCGCCCGTTTCCGCTGCGCGCGGCCGACACGGGCGTGCCGTCGGCGCGCATGCCGCCGGCGGCCGCCGTGGCCGGGGCAGCGGCGCGCGACGACGACGGCGACCGGGACGGCGACGCCGATGGCGACGAGGGCCCGCCGCTGCTGGACAACCCCTGGCGCAGCGCGCCGGCGACGTCGCCCCCGCAACACGGCGGGCCGGCCGCGACGGCCGCCGGCACCGACGCGCTGCTGCACACGCTGGGCGCGGAGATGGTCGCGGCGCCGCTGCCGCCGCTGCTGGAGCGCCCGGTCACGCCGGTGGCGGCGCTGCGGCCGTACTCGGCGCACTACCAGGGCACCATGATCTCGCCGTCGCCGCTGCTGTCGTCGACGGTCAGCGCCGCCGTGGCCGACACGATCCTCAAGCACATGGACGGCGGCAGCCCGCAGGCGGCGCGCCGGCTGTCGAACCGGCGCGCGCGCCCGGGCCTGCGGTCGAGCCTGTTTGTGCCGCACGGCGAGCAGGACGCCGAGTGGCTGCTGCAGCCGTTCTCGGGCGTCCCGGGGCCGGCTGCGGCCGGATCGGGCGCCGACCACGCCGGCCCGCCGCCGCGCCGCGAGCGCACGCGCAGCGTCGGCAGCACGCTGGGCGGCCTCTTCTGGACGCGACGCACGCGGCGCAACACCAGTCCCAGCGAGAGCGGCAGCGGCCGCGCGACGGCCACCACGTCGCCGCCGCCGGCGCCCGCGGCCCGCCGTCCCGCGACGGGCAGCCGCGTGGCCTCGTTGGACAGCGCCGACCGCCACGTCGGCTACGAGGAGAACGACAACCCCTTGCCGCCGGCCCGGTCGCCATAGCCCTCCTCGCTCGCGCTGCGCTGCGCTGCTTCCTCTTGCGTCTTGGGCGGCGTCACGGTTTCGGAGCGTTGTTTCGTGCGATGTACATCTTTGTTGGCTGTCGGCCGCTGCGTCTGATTTGTGCCTTTATTTCTGCGGGCTGCGTTGTCCCATTCGTGTTACTATACCACTTGCTATAGCTTGTAATTCTGGAAGGGACGGAAGGGACGGGATGAAGGAAGGGAAGGGATGAAGAAGGGAAGGGATGAAGAAGGGAAGGGAATGAATCTACACAGGATCTCAATATGCTGACTAATGTATCTGTGCTCTGCTGCTGCTGCTTCTTCTTCTGCTTCGCTTCTGCTTCTGCTTCTCTCCGGCCTGCCCTTCTCCTGCTCTGCTCTCCGGCCTGCCCTTCTTCTCCTGCCTCTCCGGCCTACGCCGACACGCAGACGTCGGCCGGCGTGCCCTTGAGCGCCCACTCGCGCAGCACGTTCTTCTGCAGCTTGCCGGTGCTCGTCTTGGGCAGCTCGGCGACGATGTCGACCTCGCGCGGCACCATGAAGTGGCTGACGTCGGCCTGCTGCCGGAGCCAGGCCAGAACGGCGGCCGGGCGGACGGCGGCGGCCGGCCGCACGGTCAGAAAAGCCTTGGGCCGCTCTCCCCAGTGGGCGTCGGGCACGGCGACGACGGCGGCCTCGAGCACGTCGGGGTGCTCGACGAGGACGCTCTCGAGCGCGACGGAGGAGATGTTCTCGCCGCCGGAGATGATGAGGTCCTTGGCGCGGTCAAGGATCTGGATGCTGCCGTCGGCGTGGCGCACGGCGAGGTCGCCCGAGTGCAGCACGCCGCCGGCGAACAGCTGGGCCGTGGCCGCCGGGTCCTTGTAGTAGCCGCGCGCGCAGATGTTGCCGGCGAAGACGACCTCGCCCATGGTGGCGCCGTCGCGCGGCACGTCCTCGATGCGGCCGGCGGCGGCGGCGGCCGTCTGGATCACGCGCACCGGCTGGCTCGTCAGGAAGCCGTGGCCCTGCCGCGCCATGCGCGCAAACCTGTCGTGCGCCGGCAGCCGGTTCCACGCCGGCAGCATGTAGCACCGCGTGATGGGGCCGTACGTCTCGGTCATGCCGTAGACGTGGACGGGGCGGAGGTTGAGGGCGGTCTGGCAGTTAGAGGAGAAGAGAAGAGAAAGAAAATGAAGAGAAAGAAGAGAAGGAAGATAAGGTAGAGAAGGAGAAGAGGAGAAGAAGAGAAGGAAGAGAAGGAGAAAGGGAAGGAGAAGAGGAGAAGAAGAGAAGAGGAAGAAGGAGAAGAAGGAGAAGAAGGAGAAGAAGAAGGAGAAGAACGAGACAGAAGAAAGAGACAGAATAAAGAGACAGATGAAAGAGACAGAAAAAGACAGAAGAGAAACAACGAGAACACCGAAACGAAAGCACTCACCATTCGCTCAAACAGATGCGCCGTCGGCGGACTGGCCGCGACGGTGACGCGCACCGGCCGCGGCAGCCGGGCGGCCTCGGACGCCGCGCACAGCAGCGTGTTTACGGTCGGCGCGGCGCTGAAGTGGGTGACGGCCTCGTCGCGCAGCAGCCGCCAGATCAGCGGGTAGTCGATCTTGCGCAGGCAGATGTGCGTGCCGCGCACCGCGCAGACGGCCCACGGGAACGTCCAGCCGACGGCGTGGAACATGGGCAGCGTCCAGAGGTAGCGGCAGCGCTGGGGCTCGCCCCCCCCTTCACCCTCACCCTCACCCCCCTCCCCTTCACCCCCCAGGTTGAGCCCGGCCTCGGCCACGTTGGCCAGCGCCGCCAGATACGCGCCGCGGTGCGTAAACTCGACGCCCTTGGGCCGCGCCGTCGTGCCCGACGTGAACGGCACCGCGATCACGTCGTCCTCGTCGAGCGGCGCCGCGCGCTGCCGCACGTACGCCCGCAGCGCCTGCCACGCGTGGTGGCCGTGGCCGTCGTGGCCGCCGGCCTCGTGCAGCTGCGCGCTCTCGCGCCGCAGGCCCTCGAGCACGGCCGCGTCGAAGCCGCCGCGCAGCTCGCCCTCGCTGGCGTCGCTGTCGCTGTCGACGAGGATGGCCACGTGGGGGTGACTGACAGCGAAGTGGTTTTTGTTTCTGTTTTTGTTGTTTTTGTTGTTTTTGTTGTCGTTTTTGTTCTCGCCCTCGCCCTCGCCCTCACCCTCACTCCCACCCTCGCCGCCCACCCTCACCCCCAGTAGCGACGCAAACTGCGCGTCCACCACCACCACGTCGACGTCGCCCCAGTCAAACACATGGGCAATGTCCGCCGGTGACAGCCGGTAGTTGGCCGGCACCAGCACGCTGCCCGCCGCGCCCGCCGCAAAGATCGTCTCCAGAAAGGCCGGCGTGTTGGGCGCCAGGATGCCGATGCGCCGCAGGCCGCGGCCCGCAAAGTACCACGCCAGGCCGCGCGCCCGGTCCGCAAACGTCGCGTAGCTGCGGCGCAGCGTGCGGCCGCTGGCCGTCATGTGCACGATCGCCTCGGCGTCCGGCTCGATCGCCGCCGCGCGCTCCAGAAAGTCCGTCGGCGTCAGGGCGTGCTTGTACGGCGGCGATGGCGCTGCGTCCGTCGACGGGCCGGAGCCGACGAGGTGGCCCAAGACGGAAGTGAGGCGCGAGCGCGCGCCAGACATGGTGAAGATGGAGCGGATGCGAGGCGGTATGGGCGAAGCAGCCGGAAGCCCTCGAGCGGAGAGCAGCTGGCAGTGGCAGTGGGCAGTGGGCAGTGGACAGTGGACAGTGGACAGTGGACAGTGGACAGTGGACAGTGGACAGTGGACAGTGGACAGTGGACAGTGGACAGTGGACAGTGGACAGTGGACAGTGGACAGTGGACAGTGGGCAGCAAGCGCAGAGGGAATCGACAAGGAATACTCTGTAGAAACTGCGGCAACAAAGTACCGAAGCCTGGATGCCGCACAAGTACCGCCTCCTTGGCTCCGGTCAGGTGATGCAGTAGTGCCGGGAACCCCACTGGCATGCGGAGAAGCTGGGGTAGCTTCGGTAACGAGCCGGCGGGCCGGGACTGGATGACTAAGTCGGAGAACATGGGTTCTACGGCTACCACTTCGACCCGCCACGACTACTCCCGCATCAGCTCGTCGAACAGCGGCTTCATCGCCCGCGCGCTCTTCTTCGGCAGCCGCTGCTGCCCGTGCGCATAGTCCACGTACGTCACGCCGAAGCGCGTCTCGTAGCCCTCGGCCCACTCAAAGTTGTCCAGCAGCGACCAGCCGAGGTAGCCGCGCACATCGACGCCGTCCTCGGCGACCGCCGCCGCCATCGCGTGCACGTAGTCGGCAAAGTAGCGCACGCGGAAGTCGTCCTCGCACGCCTGCGCCGGCGCCAGGCCGCTCTCGCCGCGCACGCTCGTGCCGTTCTCCGTCACGTAGATCGGCGCCCCGTACCGCCGGCTGATCCAGCCGAGCAGCCGCCGGAACCCCGCCGCGTTCGGCCGCAGCCACGCCGACTGCGTCGCCGGCCCGATGCTCTCGCCGGCCCGCGACACCGCCAGGCACTCGACGTGCCCCCCCCAGTCGTGCGCGGCCGGCTCGCCCGCCACGTGCCGCACGTAGTTGGCCGTGTACGTGTTCATGCCGTAAAAGTCGTTGCTGCCCTGCACGAGCGCGCGCTCCGCCGCCGTCCACGTCGGCAGCCGCGCGCCCAGCTGCGCCCGCATCGACGCCGGGTACGCCCCCCGGTAGATCGGGTCCGCGAACCACGCAATCGAGAACTCGAGCTTGCGCTCCGCCGCCGCCACGTCCGCCGGGTCCGCCGGGTCCCACGGGTACGTGGCGTCGCCGTTGAGCGTGATGCCGATCTGCCCGCCCTGCGCCGCCTGGAAGTCCGCCCGGTACGCCTGCACCGCCCGCCCGTGCGCCACCAGGATGTTGTGGCCCACGAGCCACGGCTCGCGCGTGCTGTCCCCCGCGGCCGACTTGCTGCGGTCCGACGTGCGGCCCGGCGCAAACGTCCCCGTGCCGTAGCCCAGCACCGCCGAGCACCACGGCTCGTTGAACGTGATCCAGTGCCGGCAGCGCGGAATGGCCGCAAAGACGGTGCGCGCGTAGTGCTCAAAGTCGAGCGGAAACTCCTCGCGGTTCAGCAGCCCGCCGTAGCGCTTGTCCAGCGCCTCGGGCAGGTCCCAGTGGAAGAGCGTGATGAGCGGCGTGATGCCCGCCTCGAGCAGCGCGTCCACGAGCCGAACGTAGTACGCGATGCCCGGCGGGTTGACGGGGTCGTGACGGCCGCCCAGCGGGATGACCCGCGACCACGAGATCGAGAAGCGGTACGCCCGCGCGCCGAGGGACTGGAGCAGTGCAACGTCGTCCCGCCAGCGGTTGTACGAGTTGCAAGCCGTGGCACCCGACGTGCCGTCGGCAATCTTGCCCGGGATGGCACAGAACGTGTCCCAGATCGACGGACCGCGGCCGTCCTGGTCGACGCCGCCCTCAATCTGATAGCTACACGCGCGACTTGTTAGCAACGCCATGGAGGTGGTATATGTGCTTCTGGCCACTTACGAAGCCGTGGCAAAGCCCCAGAGGAAGTCTTTTGGAAGAGACATGTCTGGTAGTGTATGGGAATGAGTAGAAGCAAGCTGCAGTATGGCAGCAGGGAGAGAAGAGATGCAAGCTGCTTCGACTTCTAGATGGGAGTCAGTAGAAGCAAAGCTGTGAGCACTGCAGCAGCAGTATGCGAAGAGATGCAAGCCAATATATATAGGCGGCCCTGCGAGCGGACTCTGTCCTGCCCACTTCCAGCTTGCTCGCCGTCTCCTCCAGGAGGCTGCTATCGCCCCCGTCGGACCGCAGGCCGCAAGCCGATCGTCATGAGCCGGACACCACGCCAGCGGCACAGCAGGGGAATGATCCGGCCACCAACGCCATCGCTCTCGGGCTCTTTGGCTCACAAGGCTGACTTACCCGGTCTGGTGGCCCACCAACGGCACGACGGCTTCTCTCCGGTGCTGGAAACAACGCTATTGTCGGGTCCGCGGGCCGGCGCTTGGAATTCGGCTTGACAGAGGCGCAAGGTGTTGGGTGGGCGCTGCAGCGTGGGCGACAGCGCTTTGCTGCTCCTGAGGACTTCGTATCCCACATTTAGGGTGGGGTAACAGCATCACTGACGCCGGGTGGAGCTCAAGCAGCCTAGCAATTGGTCTGCAGAGGCCGTCCTTGCTGTGTACAGAGTATGAGCGTGTCGTAATTCATGGTTGGCATTGACTGCTCTGTACAGACATTTATCCCGTCTTCCGAGCATCCGGCTGCTGACAAAGTCTGAACTGCAATCGACAAGGCGAATCCAGAAGACGCGTAGCAAGGCCGGGACAAGAGAAACGCAAAAAAATTAAAGACTCTCATTTCGGCTGTCAAATACCAGCAGTCGTATATGTCCAACAGCCCCGTCACCGAAACACAGCCTGAGCAAGAACGTATGCCACCCCCATTCCGTTTGTACTTTTCATTACTGCCGTTGCGTTCTGTGCCGCTCCATCTCGGTCCCTTGCAGAAACCATTCGCCATTCTGTGGTGACAGACATCCGTCACCAGCCGCCAACCGCAAGCCGCGAGACATCAGTCGTCCGCCTCGCTGCTGTGCTTCTGCCTCTTCGACGGGCTTGGCTGGTCCGTGGCGCCATGCTTGTAGGACGACGGCGAGTTGCCGTCGCTGTTGTCGTCGTCGCCTTGGTCGCCCTCCGTCCACTCCACCACTTCCCACTCGATTCGGGTGGAGCCGTCGGCGCTGGTGGCCGAGCCGGTGTCATGACGCCGGATGTGCGCTGTGTGCTTGGCCGGCAGCAGCTGTCTATGCAGCAAACGGCTGAGCCGGCTGCCCTCCACGAAGCGGTCGAGCCACGGAAGACCGGTCACCGAGGTGATGGACGGGACCACAGGCGCAGCACCGCCCCGGAGGGCAGCAGGCTGGATGGCAATGTTGATCTTGCTTGTCACGCCAGGACCGGAACCGAGAGCCACCGGTGCATCTTTTGTGTCTTTTCTCCCGGATGTGTCTTGCTCGTCTCCGGCGTCTCCCTCGCTCCGATCCGCGCCCGGGGAGCTGTCGGAACTGTCGGAACTGTCGGCGCTCTCGTCACCGTCCATGCCGATCCACTCGTCGAGCCGATTGAGGTCGTCCGCGTGCAGGCTGCCGACCGCAACACAGATGGAGCCCGCCTCGTGCCGGCCGTCGGACCAGAACGACAGCGGCGTGCCGCAGAAGCCGCAGAAGCGACGCTGTGTGAGGGGAGCGCTCCGCGCGCTTACCGGCTCGTAGACGCGGTGGATCATGGCAGAGGTCTCATCGTCGAAATAGGCAGTCGTGCCGCTGTGGTACCACGACAGCGGGATTTGCAGATAGGCCGGCAGCGGCGAGCCGAGGGAGGATTCTAGTCTTGTCAGCGAGGGCCGATCTCGTGTATTTCCGTCCCGTCCAGCTCCAACTCGCCCCGAAAGCTGGGAGCTACGTACGGTGTGTCGGCTCTGGTGTAAAAAGCAGCCGGGCCAACGAGGTGCTGCCCGTCAGGTCCGCCGGCGGCTGGACCACGTAATGGTTGCGGCCACAATGACAGCCGCCGCGGAGAGCAAAGGAGGCCATTCTGCACTCTAGCTGGATGCTCGTTGAGGGCGATCGGATGGAGAGGGGTCGAAGTATCGGCTATCGCGGGCTCGTGCACTTGACTTTGTGAGCTTGGTGCTCGTAGGAGACACAGATAGGCGGTTCGTAGACTTACAGCACAGTACTCCGTATGTATTAGCTGTTGGTATGGGCAATGGCAGTTGGCAAATGGCAAATGGCAGTTCTGAGGTCCTTTTTCTACCCGAGCCAGGCAAAGAATGCCACTTTGATCGGATCGGCAACGGTGGGCGAATCGAGTGCCGGCAAGGCCCGTGAGGGTCTAGGTTGTGCAGAAGCACGCGGAAAGAGAGCACCGGCAAAGTCGGGCACCAAAGCCGGGCGGACAACTGGAAGCAGAGGATGAGGTGATGGGATGCTGTCGAAATTGAAGATGCAAAGAAGAGCTTGCATTAAGAACAGAGCAAGAGTCGCCGGTCCTTCCTTCCAGCTCTGGCCGATCATGCGTTTGTTGGGCAGCGCCGGGAATAGAAAGAGCAACCTGTGCACATTACTCAGACCATGCCCCACTTACGTTGCATCCACAGACGTCATACTGGGGCTTCCACTGCTACTTGCACGGCATTCTCTTCCTTCTCTCTCAGCAAAGTACTCGTATGCACATATTAGTATTAGGAAATAGACAGCCAGGCACTGTATGTGCCAGAAGCGTAATTGACAGCACAGATAGAATCTTATGTGCCAGTGAAAAGAGCGCAGTGTAACTCGTGAAACCTCGATCTGCCCAACCAATAGGCAGTTTACCTGTATGCAGCCGCGTAAGATGTCCGTCCCAATATTTTTGGAATAGGAAATAGATGGAGATATTAGAGTATAAATATCACAAAGGCAGTGTCGAAAACGAGAATGACGAGAAGAGAGTGAAGCTCGTCTTCCTGAAGTACCGAAGTCAACGAGATGGTATCATGTAGAAAAAAAGGAAAAGTATCAAAAATCATGAAGCGTGTGGGCAATAGCCCAAGCGACTTCAAAGGCACTTAGCTCGTCTCTGCCGACGCCTGCATCCGCCGCAGTGCTTCTCGGTGAACCTCCAGCAGGTCGCCGCGCCGCATACGCTCCTCAATCGCCCGCTCGGAACGCTCGCGCGCCTGGCGCTCCATCTCGCGCTTCTGGGCTTCGGCCTCCTTCAGACTCATCAGGAAGCTGCGCTGTCTCTGCATGTCCGAGCGCGCGTTCGCGTCGGGCAGAAAGGGCAGCGACATGCTCTCCCGGATGCCGCCGCCGCCGCCGCTGGCCAATGCGTTCTGCTGTCCACGCAAGTCCTGTGCTACCGAGTGGCGGAACGTGGCCAGCTGCGTCTGCCGAGCCGACGACGTCAGCAGGTGTGCCTGGCCGCGCTTCGGCTGGTGGCTGTTGAACGGAGTGCTGCTTGCCGTGGCTGGCGGCACTGCTGCGAGTGCTAGTGCATTCGGTGTCGATGCCGACTGTGGTAGCCCGCTACCGACCATGGCTGCATAGCTGCTCTGCCGCATCATCTCGCGCCGCTGGCTCATGGGCAGGTCGTCGAGTTCTGCCGTCGTCATCGGCACCACACCTGCCCCCGGCGCATCTCCGGGGTAGTAGTTGTACACCGAGTCTGCCTCGCCCGCTTGGATGCCGTTGGGGTTGTTTGCCGACTCGGACTGGGCTACGGGTCCGCCAATGTAGAAACCCTGCTGCGACTTGCTCTGCAGCAGCATCTCACGCCGGCCGATCAGTGTCTGTGGACGCGGGTACGACACCACGCCCGGAATCGCCGCATCCGAGACCACTGTACTCAAACCCGTGCTGCTTTCGTCTGCCAGACTGGCCGGCAAAGAGTCCACAACGGCTCCCGTGTTTTCCTCCGCAATGGGCTCCTTGTGCAGTGCCGATGTGCGCCGAGCAAAGAAACCAGACGACATGCTGCGGAATCCGTTGCCGATGCTCCCGCCAACGGAATTGCGCCCTGCGGGTGGAGGTGAAGCTGCTGCTGCTGCCGCAATAGAGGCGGAGCGTGGTGCTGCTGGCGGTGGTGTGCCGGTCTCCGCTGTCTGCTGCAGTTCAGCCACATTGAGTGGCCGGGCAGCCTCGGCGGTGACTGCTACTGGCTCCGGCTCCGGAGTAGCGGTGCCAGACGTGTCGCCCGAGGGCGCTAAGCTGGCTTCCTCTGCAATGGTAGCTACCACGGGGTGGATGGGTTCCACGTGCAGCGCTTCCGGTTCTGGCGTCTCGGCATTGCTCAGATGCTTTGCCCACTCGTTGGTTCGGTACGAGAGCGCCACGCGGGACAGAGACCGTGGAAGGCGCTCCTTTGTGAGACTGGCGGGAGCCGAGCCGGCGGATGCAGCGGATTGCGACTGGTCTGCTGCAACGACTGCTTCGGTGCTTTCCTTTGGCGCGTCGTCCACCGTCTCGGCGACCTCGTCTGCAAGCTGGGCGTTCACGACCATGTCGCGCGGCGGCTGCTCGTCGACCCCATCGCTTGCGCCTCGAATGGTATGGAGATCGTCGTCGCCATCTGAGCTGATGCCGTCCACGGTGGCTGCCAGAGAGCTGGAGTCGTCACGATCGTTGCCGGCTGACATGTAGCTGGACCGCGGAGACAGGACAAGCTCTTCTTGGCTCTCATTCTTGTGTCCCTCAACGCCCGTGTCTGCGATGCTCGAGCGCTTCGAGCGCTGAGACATGCTGCGTAGAATGCCGACCGGGCCGCGCGATAGCCGCTTGGCCAGGGAATTCCGATGCGGCGGCATGGCGGATTCGGCGTTGATCACATCATCTTCGTCGGCAAATGTGGCGACGGACGACCGGTCGTCCATTCGGTCAGCTTCCGCAGCACCATCTGCTCCCTCCACGCCCGGCACACGGAAGGGAAGAGGCACGATTTCGGGGCTGGGACTCCTTGGTGCCCTGGGACTGGCCGGCGTGCTGGTCACTTGGCGAATCGTGCTCTTCGCTGTCGGGTCCTCGTCTGGCGGCGTTACGCCTTCCGGGTAGTCGTCGTATGCCACCCGGACGGTCACAGTGCCGTTCTTCTCATCTTGGGCCAAGACCATCTCCGCGGCGGCCTTGGGCCGAGGCTGCATATCTTCGAGCTCGATGGGCTCTGCGGCGGCAGAACTGCTGTCGCCCACCTTGGAAGAGCGGTGCGACCGGTGGGAGGCAGCAGTGATAGCGCCGGACGCGGCCTTCTTCTCCTCGTCCAGATGACCAACACCGGAGTCGGCAGTGGAGTCGTCGGGGTCCGTGCCGTCGCCGTAGGCGGCTTCCCATTGGCGGCGCTCGCGGGCGTTGTTTTCTTCGATCTGACGGCCGAGGGCTTCTTCTTCCTGCTGCAGGGCTTGTTCGTGGGCGACGCGCTCGGCGTCACGCTTCTCGCGACGCTCTTGGACGACGCGCCACAGTTTCATCTGCGAGATGATGCCGGCCAAGAACAGCAGGACGGTGACGGCAATCTCGACGCGGATGCCCTTGGTCAGCGGGTATGTGTCGGCACCCAGCGGGAAGAGGTTGTCGTTGAGGTGCCAGATATAGGCCCAGAACTCCTTGAGGCCGGCGCGGCTGAAACAGTCGATGCCGAGCACGGTGACGGTGGCACCGGCAAAGGAGATGCAGACGATGAGGGCGTACTGGCGCGTGTAATGCGAGAAGTAAAAAGCAAAGACGCCGACGGTGAAAGCGACGATGAAGATGACCCGGGGCACGTTGTTCTGGAGAAGGCCACCCTCGCGCAGGCAGAGCAGCCACATGGCGAGGCTGAAGCCGCCGAGCATGCAGCCGAAACCCTCGGTGATGTCCTTGAAGACGACGGCCAGACCACCCAGGATCAGGCCGGTGCAGACGGCAGCGACGACATAGGCACCCTGGACAGCAACTCCGACGGGCGGAGACATGACGTAGATGATGAGCACTGTAGTACCCAGGCCTCCAAGGTAGGCGGTGGAGAGGTAGATGTGCAGCCAGCGCTTCTTGATGCCGGTCAGTCCGTAGACCACGCCGGTGAGCAGCATGATGATGCCGGCCACAGCCCAGCCCGGGGTGATGGCCGGCTTCAACGGCAGCTGGCCATGGGCAATAGTGCCTAGAGAAGTCAGGTTTGAAGCTGGGTATGCGGTAGTGGAAGCAGGATGCGGCAGAGATGCGGCTTTCGGTAACACATACTGTTGTTAAACACCAGAGAGCTAGAGGAAGTAGCTGCGGTGGAACTGGCAGCGGAGCTGGCAACGGAAGAGGTGATGCTGGCGGAGGTGGTTACGGCCGTAGTTGCGGCGGCGGAGCTGGCCACGGACGAAGTGACGCTGGCGGACTTGGCGGACTTGGCGGAGCTCGCATTGTCGGTCGCCGATGCCGTCGGCTCTGCGGAAGTAGTGGCTTTGGCTTCCCCGGTGGTGACAGCTGGCACGGATGTGCCGGGCTGGTCGTCCCTCTGCAGGAGGAGCGGGTTGATGACACCGGCGACGGCGGCCTGGGTGCAGAGGAGAGAGCAGAGGAGGACGGCGAGACGGGGGCGTCGGGGCAACATGGCCGTCTCGGGGCGGCGCGAGCTTGCAAAGTGGAAGAGAGCCGGAAGTTGCTGCTGCTGCTGCTGCGGCTGACTGCTGACTGCTGAGCTCACTCTGACTTCTGTGTTGCTGCTGCTGTTGCTGCTGTTGCTGCTGTTGCTGTTGCTGACGGCGCTCGACCCGTTGCCGTTTGCCGGCTGATTTCGTTTGCCGGGAGCCGTTCCCAATGCGTGCTGCTTGAACGGGCAAAGAGGGACGCAGGATGGAGGGGAGAAGAGAGAAAAGAGAAGAGGGCCCGGCTGGAAAAGACGCAGTGGGAGTATTGCGTCGTATTATTGCGTCGTGCTTTGTACTTTGGGGTGCTGCTAGTGTTCCCGTACCGGCACGTTGACCCTGCTCAGCGTGGTCTGGATCTTGCAGGAGGGCGTGTACGGAGTGTACGCCTCTTCGCAGACGAATGCAAGACGCAGGACGCAGGACGACGCCGGGGTGGATTCAGCTGATGTGCGGCCGTGGAGAAGGCGACGATCCAACTAGCGAGTGCTCGGTCGGCGCGGCCAGGCTCGGCGATGCAGTCGCGCAGGGTCTGCTCGTACTTCGTACTCGGTGCTCGCATGTACCGCATTTGTCGTATGCGTGCGCAGTATGACGCCGTACTGCTGCGCGCTGCCGTGCGCCGTGCCGTTCTCGTCCGGGCAGTTGGCGGTAGGTTGTGTCCGTGCCAGAGGAAGAGGCTCGCCAACGGCTGAGACCGTAGCAGAGCGACGAGGCCATGCCAGTGAGCGTCCTCGTATCCTGCCGCTGCCTTCCGTTCGCAGCCAGACACTGCTAGACAACGCCTTTGATCCGACTGGATCTTCGACCACATGTCGGGAGATGAGCCAGCGCCAAGCAGGGGTCGCAGAGGTCGAGGGGTGGAGTGTCTGCAGGGGCGTGTCCGCAGCTGCGACAGGAGACAGTACAAGTATCAGTGCGAAGTAGCCGAAGCAGAGAAGGAAAAACGAAAACGAAAACGGAAAGGGAACACGGAAAAACGAAAAAGAAAGAGAAAAAAGGAAAAGCCTGACAAATCTGGCCATGTGCGTCAGGCCAACGCAACGCAATGGCGCCGAGAATGCCGCACGTCGTGGGGTCTGGCCTGGTCTTGTTGTCTGTTGTCTGTTGTCTGTTGTCTTGTTGTCTGCTCGTTGTCCGGTCTGCTCTCTGGCTTCTGCCTGCTGCTCTTTGCCTGGTTCGCCGTCGGGCATTTCCCCGTCACACAGCGCCGTTGTGCCGCCGATCCAACGGTCGGCTGTGGCTGGCTGTCGTCGTGTGCACTGCCGTGTGCACTGCCGTGTGCACTGCCGTGTGCACTGCCGTGTGCCGTGTGCCGTGTGCCGTGTGCCGTGTGCCGTCACCGTCGCCGTCTACTGCCGTCCGACGATGCAGCGGTCGGTGTCGAGCGCACAAACGATGCCCGGATGCGTCGCGATGCTGCCCAGGTCGCCGTCGCGGCCCACCTGCCCGCCTGCACCTGCCGCCGCAGCACAGATCGCGGTCCAGAAGCACAGGTGGGGCGGGCAAGAAGAGAAGGCGCGACCGTGCAGCGTGTACTCCGTACTCGTACTCGTACTCGTCACTGTGCACTGCTACGCGATCCTCTGCACGCGTGCAGACGAGTACTACTCGGGGTGGATGGTGCTCGACGCGTGCAGAGTGCGCGCCGCGCCAGTGCACCAGACGCAAAAGTAGTACTCGTACGTACGAGTAGTCGCAGCCGCACGACAAGCGCAAAGGATCGTATCGACTCGAGTGGGCCCTCCGTCAGGTACCCGCGGGCGCTAGTCCAGGGCGGGCGTAGCGGGACAGGGGCCGTCCCAAAGAAGCAAGAGCGCAGAGGCAGGCGCAGCAAAAAAGAAAAAGAAAAATGCGCGAAGCACAGCGCCAAAGGACAGAAAGCGGCAAGACCTGCTTGCAGTACGGAGTACTCCGGAGTGCGGCAAGCGACGGCACGCCGGCGGGCTCATTTCGGCAGACACGATCAGGTGTTTGCGTACGGAGTTGCGTTTCGTTTTCGCGTGTATCGTGCAGAGTGCGCGTATGGAGAATTCAGAGCGGTTGGAGTCCGCCGGATCGGGCACAGCAACAGCGTGCTTCGGAGAGACAGCTGCGAGACACGCCGGCAACGAGATGGTGAGACAGCGCGTGCCGGAGAATGGGAGCGGACTGTGAGTCGGTTGCATTGTACGAGCGATACGGAGCTTACAGAGGGCACTAAAGCACTCGAAGACGCGGCACAGCGGCGACATCCCACGAACAGCGCATTGTCGTCGCACTGACGCCACTATTGAATGGGCCCAAAGACAGGCACCCAGCGTCGCAATCAGCGCCCGTGCCCAGAATAAGGCTGAGTGCTGGAGATAGCACTCTACAGGAGGCACGTCTACAAGTACAGCACTGTACAGGAGGCACTTCTACAAGACAGCACTCTACAGGAGGCACTTCTACAAGTACAGCACTCTACAGGCACCTCTACAAGTACAGCACTCTACAAGTACAGCCTACAAGCACCTTCACCGGCCATCCCCACTCTCCGCGACTCCGAGACACCCCACAACCAGACGAGACTCTGCGCCGGTACGCTATCGGCTTGGCTTTCCGACCGCTGGTATCGTATTTAGTGCATCGTGCGCCTATCGTCTTTCCGTCCCTGCGTCCTACCGGACTGTATCGTCCGTGACATGGACTCGTGCCCTCCACGCGTGCGTGCTGCCCGTCATACGGCACACGGCGCATGTTCGTACTGCGCTTCCTCGCATACCTGCTCCCCACTGCCGAGTCCTGTGCCCTTGACTGCATCGCTGCGTTTGTGTTGCTGATCCGTCCTGTATGCCGACTCGTCCTTCTTTAGAAACATCGGACTGGTTACGTGGACAGCACGGATAGGATACACCAAGCGGTGCACCAAACAGAAACATGGTTGAAACATGAGCTTTTCTTTTGGGTAGAGACAGTAGAGACAGTAGAGAGTAGAAACAGAAGAAAGCAGACAATGTCCGCCTCGATCAGCGCCTAAATGGCCGATGTGCGCGGCCGCCTCTCGCCACCGTAGCGTCCGCCAGTCGGGCCTTGGAGCCCAGAGCGCTGTGCGTGCCCTGGCGCAGTACGGCCGGAGACGCCGTCGATGCCGCCGGGAACAGAAACGACGGTGGCACAGCGGCGCCGCCGTCGTCCGCGCTGCTGCCCGCCCCGGCCCAGCTCGGCACCCCGTCCGACGACAGCATCCACGATCGGCGCGCAGCCCCGTCGATCGCCATACCGCTCCTCTTGGCGCCACCGCCGGCACGCGCCTCGTCCGCCGCACGCGGGCCCTTGCCGCCATGGCTGTCTGTCCGGGCACCGGCGCCGTGGACGGGGACGTGGGCGTGGCTGCCCACGACGCTGCCGCTGCTGCTTGCCGGCGACAAGAGAAGCAGCGCCCGCAGCGCCCGCGCAGGCCGCTGCACCAGCTGCTGCGACGCCTTCCGCGGCACATACAGCACCACGGCGACGGCCCTGGCCACCGCCCACTGCACCACTGACCACCCGGCTTCCAGCATGTGTCCGAGCGCCACGGCCGGGTACAGCGCCGGATCGAAAACACCCGAAACGGCGCTGCGCCTCTGCCGCGCGGCCGCCTTGGCCAGCGCCACGGCCTCGTCCAGCTCCAGGTTGGCCGCCCGCAACTGGCCCGCCACGCGGTCCTCGAACTGCGTCTGCTGCTGGTGCGTGCGCTGCACGGCGCGTGCCAGCATGTCGAGCTCCGGCTGGATCTGCGCGCGCACCTCACGCAGCAGCTGGGACGCGCTGGCCGGCGGCGTCGATGCGGGCGGCGCTGTGGCGGCACGCTCGCTTTCGCGCGTCTTGGCGTCCTCCAGACAGGCCAGCCGCTCCATGACCTGGGTGAGCGTCCGGTTCTGGGCCTGCTCCTCTTCGGCACGCCGCTCGCGGTACCTTTCTTCCTCCTCGCGGTACGGATTCGCGTGCACGATGCGTTGCAGGTGCAGCGTGCGTCCCTGCACCAGCTGAATCAGGTGCCTCAGCGGCCGGATCTCGGCGCCCAGGAGGAAGATCGTCAGGTTGTAGCTCGATATGAGGCCCTCGGATGGCCGCGTGAGCTGGCCTCGGATGGCGTGCAGCAACAAGGCTCCCACGGCCGGAGCTACGAAGCTGGACAGCAGTGCTAGCACTTCGTGGCGGTACAGCTCGCGCAGTGCTGCCGTTTGGCTGGCTTGAAACCGCATCCGCTCCGTGGCCCAGCGTTGCTTCTGTATGCTTTGCGCAAGCTTCTCTGCCGCTTCGTCCCGCTCGGTGCTTGCTGGCAGGGGCCCCTCGACGTCATCTCCTCCCGAGGCCTCCTCTTCCGGCACATCTGCCAGCGGGTTCGGGAGGACAGGGCGGAGGGGCCCAGCATCCTCCTCCTTGGGGCCAGGAGCCTCAACATCCTCTTCCGATTCGCTGCCGACGGCGAGCTCCACGCTGGCTTCGTGCTGCTCGCGGACCTGCTGGGCAGAGTGATACCACGCCCTGAGAGTTGTCAGCGTCGTTGGCGTTTGCACAAGGGCTCGGCGGCGTCCTCCGCACTCCGTACATACCAGGGCTGCGTCACACTCCAGTGCAGAAAGATGGCGCCCAGCGCCAGCAGCATCATGTCGGTCACAAAGGCGCTGCCGCCCTGCACGAGCAGGCCACCGACGGCCGGCAGGAGGGCAAAGGCCAGCGGCAGCGAGTCCCAGCTGGACGTGGGCCGCTGGTAGCGACGATCGGCGTTGCCCTGCATAAGCGGGTGCGGGTTGAGCAGGTCGCGGGCCTCTTGGCTGTAGTCGGACAGGCTGGAGCTGCGGCGGCGCATCGGCGGCGGCGGCGGCGGCGGCGGCTTAAGCGGCAGGTGTGGCTGCGCCGAAAAAGCGCTAGAGTGGCCGCTAGAATTATGGCGTCTGCGAATGCCGTTGCCGTTGCCGTTGCCGTTGCTGTTGCTGTTGCTGTTGCTGTTGCTGTTGCTGTTGCTGTTGCTGTTGCTGTTGCTGTTGCTGTTGCTGTTGCTGTTGCCAGTGCCGGTGCCGGTGCCGGTGCCGGTGCCGTTGCCGTTGTCGATGCTGATGCCCGGCGCCGGGTCGGGCCCGGTGGAGGTGGAGGCGGCCATGGCAGCGCTACAGAGCAGTGCGATGGACGCCGTCGGGTGCTTTCACGGTCTCCGCGGCAGGGATGTCAAGTCGCGATGTCGGGGTGTTGTCACGGTGCTTACAGACCGTCCAGGGTGGAGACAACGAGCGCAGGGGTACGGAGCAGGCAGTTACGACCCCGGTCGGCCTATGCGCATCATGGCCGCTCGGCGAGATGGGGCGTGGGTGGTGCGGTGCTGGGTGTCGAGCATCGAAGCCGGGCGAAGCGTGAGGCGAAAGAAGAAACCTTTGCGAGCCGGAAAGCCTTGTCGTGACACCGAGACCTTTGGGCGGAAGGGGCGGTGGCGCGCTGTGCAATGTGACGTAATAAGACAGAGGGAAGGAGCAGTACAGACAACGTGTCGATCCTGTCAGGGACGACGGCCGGCGCGTCATGTGAGCGCTACGTGGCAGATGAGTAATGATGACGGACGGTTGTGCCCGAGATGCGATCACATATGCGGCACGTGTTCCACGCAGGTACTGCGGGATAGCATTGTTTGTCGGTCATGCACGCAATACTCCGTACTTGCATAAGTACGGGTGGCATGGTAGTTCTGTTCAATTTGGTACATGCAAGGAGTAATGTAAGAATGGGTATTCCAAGGCGGCAAAGTGCACAGGACTTTGATGCAGCCTTGAGCTACAGAGTACGCAGTATGCTCCATATCATACGAAGCTGTCCTGCTGTACACTCACGCGACAAACCAAAGCAGCGAAGCCAAAGCAGCAAACCCCCATGCCAGCCAGACGGCCGAGCGCCGTTTCAGCAAGGCGCTGCGTGTGCTCACGGGCGAGGCATCGCCTGCGGATCTCGCTTAGCACGCGAGCGTCATACTTTGTGCGTCGTAGAACAGCCGCAGAACCGGCTGGTCAGAATCGAACGCTGTACAGACAGCGCCCTGTCCTACGGCGCCGTAGCCTGCCAGGCTCGTGCCTCTCGTCGTGGGTCCAGCACTCGGCTCCTCAGCCTCAGCCTGTCCGACGACCCGTGGCTCCTCCTGTATCTACGTTACAGGCACTCGGCCGCGAAGCCCCAGCACCGTGCCATCCCAGAGACACATCTGCCGACCAAAAACAAGAACAGAGACAGCTCAGCTGCACACAGACGGCAACTCTCACACCGGGGAACTCCTGGCTCGCGCCCCACGACCGGGATGTTGCGCCGCCCTTGCCTCGTACTTATGGCGACGGAGCGTGGGTACGGGTACGAGTACTCGTACAAATAGTGTGTACAAATAAGCGGCCGCGCCCGTTCCTGGGTCCTGTCGCCTGGTCTCCCATCTCTTCTCCTTCCGGCCTCTGCAGTCAGCTGACCTTGGCCTCGCATCCGGGCCCCGAGAGAATGCTGGACCGGCACCGCGTTGCAAAGCCGCTAGACTGTACGCGTGTTAGCGCCGTTTCTGCCGTCCAGGAACAGGAGCTGCTTCGGGGCGCGTGTCGTGGTTTGCTCCTGCCGCCGCTGCTGCCGGGCGCGCCGCCGGGTCGCGCCTTCCGTCCCTCTCAAGAGCCCGCCGTCTCGGCCGCGCCGCCGCATCGCATCGTCGGCCGCCGTTCTGCGCATTTTCCGCCTCACTTCTCCTGGCTCGACCGGTACGCGTACCGCGCTGCCTCTGCGCACGTCCGCCAGCGTCGCACTCGGCGACCCGCGCCCACGCACCCCGCTGCCCGGCTGCCATTGGCCGCTGCACGGCGCGTCCGGCTGGCGCGCCCATTCGTCCAACGGTCGCCAGCGAAATTGCAGTGGCTCGGATCGCCTGTCCTCGCCGTCGTCCTTTTCCTCCTCGCCGTCGCACCACCCGCCCCCCTTTGCACCGCCAACACCGCTACCAGCACCGCGACGAGCACGCGTACGAGCACGAGCACGAGCACGCCCTCCGCCCCGTCGGCCGCTCGTTTTTCCCGCCGCCCCTTCTCGCGTCCCGTGGAGGCCGTCTCGGCGGTCGCCGCCCCGTGTCCGTTCCCACGGCTTCTCACGCGCCGCCCGTCCGCTCTACGCACGCGCGCCCGCCGACGACCGCCCTAGCCTCCGCTCCCGCCGATGCGCCGCTCGCTGCCCCGACCCGCATAGCTGCCGCCGCCGCCTCGCCACCGCGTCCCCAGCGTCCGCCCGCCCAGCCGCTGGACTACGCGTACGCATCGCCGCCCTTCCGCGTCGCCGCCTCGCCCTTCGCGGCGCGTGCCACCGTTCGCCGACTCTCCGCGGCCCGTCTCTGGAACCCGACCAACTCGACGCCGCGCGCCATCGCCTCGTCGTCGCGCCCCAGCCCGCAGCAGCAGCAGCAGCAGCAGCATCAGCACCACCACCACCACCTCCACCATCCGGCCGCCGCTTTCCCCTCCGCCCGCCGGCGGGCGCCCTCGACGCCGCCGCCCCCCGCCGTCCCCCTCGTCCATCCCGCGCTGCTCGCGCTCCACGACGACCACCCGATCGGCACCGGAGCCGGCGACTATCCGCTCCTGAGCCTGCCCGAACAGCGCCAGGTCCGCCACGCGGCCTCGCCACGCGCCAGTCTGCAGGTCGAACGCGCTGGCAGCGAAAAGCGCGTGAGCCTCCCACGCTCCCTCCGCCACTCGCTCGACGGCAAGCGCCTGGCCGACGCGCCCCAGCAGTCAGCACCCCAGCAGTCAGCACCCCAGCAGTCAGCACCCCAGCAGTCAGCACCCCAGCACCCCCAACCGTCACAGCAGTCAGCACCCCTGCGGCCCAGCACAGCCGCCTCGGCCCGCTTCGGCCTCTCGTTCAGCACGAAGCCGGACAAGGGCAAGGGCGTCATGGGGCGCACCAGCGAAGACGCCGGCGCGGCCGGCCGCTCGTTCTCGGTCGATCTCGAGCGCGGCGCGGCCGTGCTCGCCGGTCCCGGTCCCGGTCCCGGCCACGGCCACGGCCACGGCCACGGCGACGATGCGCCGACCCACCGCCACTCGGCCGTGTCCGTGGCCGAGTCCCTGCCGGACCTGGGCATCGGCTCGGCCGTCTCGTCGTCCAACTCGTCCATCATGGGCGACCCCGAGGCGCAGCCGGACGTGGGCGAGGAATGGGGCCCGCAGCACCCGTGCTACCCGCACCGCAACCCGCACGTGTCGCCCGACGCGCCCGAGTTCCTCACGACGCGCATCATCCGCATCCGGCGCGACTGGCTGGTCGCCGGCGACCTGGCCCCGACCTTTTCGAACCTCTACCCCGAGATCCTCGACCCGGCCGGCATGTCCGAGCAGGAGTTCCGCCGCGTCATCGACAAGCTCAACGCGGAGCTCTGCAGCATCTTTGCGCCGCGCGGCCTGCGCAACGTCGTCGACGGCCTGCTCGGCCTGCTGACCGGCTGGCTGTGGGAGGACCTGGGCCTGACCAGCGCCAAGCAGCGCCTCGCCCGCCTCGAGCGCTGGCTCGAGCAGTGGAACGCGTCCATGGCCCGCAGCGTCGGCGGCAGCGCCGAGGACGGGCCCATCCCGCCCAAGATCATCCCCCTGCGCCAGACGGGCTACATGACGGTGCGTTGCTGATTCTGCTTGTTCGGTGCATTTCTCGTTTCTCTGTTCGGTGCCGAGTCGCTAACGCTTGCAGCTGGACATCCAGATCGGCGACCCCGAGATCGCCGCCGTGCCCGCGAGCACGCCCGGCGCCTCGCACGTTGCTCTGCCGCTTGACGACCAGGACCTGTCGCCCAGCTGACCGCGGCTGCTGGCGTCTCTGCGCGCGTCGTCTGCCCGGCCATTCCCTTCTTTCGCCTCCTCATTATTGCTTGTAATAAGCCCGTTGATGCCACACTCCCGTTCCGGCCCGCTTGCTCTGTCCAGTTCCTCTGGACTGCTCTCTGTATGCGGCCCTGCAGATGATATCCCCGTGTACTTTTGGTCTATTTGTTGTGGTTTCGCCATTGTCTCTCTTTCGTCATGTCCTCTTCGTCATGTCCTCTTCGTCATGTCCTCTTCGTCGTGTCCTCTTCGTCGTGTCCTTTTCGTCATGTCCTCTTCATCATGTCCCCTTCGTCATGTCCCCTTCGTCATGTCCCCTTCGTCATGTCCTCTTTTACGTCCTATTATACCTATCCGACCTCGTCTCCTTCGCTGTCCTGTAGCATCTTTTCCTGCGGGCAGAGCAGATAGCAATGCCCGTGCATGCCTATAGAGTAACGGCTCAGTTCCAACACGCTCAACACGTCTGTTCCATGCTCCGTGATGTATTGTCGATCCGTGTTTCGGCATGGCTGGCCAATTCATTTCTAATGGTAAATGGGGGATGTCATTGTGGGTATAGGGCCTAAAGCCTTAGAGTATCTATAACTTGTTTGCTTCTTATTTTATGGGACTTTTATAATCGTCTTGTTTTCCTGCCACCCCAACAAAACGCCGAGCCATGTGCTGGCTACCCCTGGGCGGTGGTCTGTATGGACGGAATAGAAATGGGGCAAGTGTGACGAGAGAGCAGACCGAAGCCGCGCAGGTCCTTGCTCTTACCCACCAACCCTTCCGCCCTCCGCCTATCCAATTCTCCTCTCCTATGATTCTCCCGCCGCTCAGGCTTACGCCCTCGCCGTACCACGGCACCCTGCTTCCTAGTCGCTCTTCCGTAGCGTCTGCAGGTAGACGGCAAAGGCGCGCCGGTCGGCGGCCGTGGTGAGCGAGTGCATAAACGCGTTGCCGGCCTCCATGCCGCCGAGCTGCGGGAACAGCGTGTTCTGCAGGTGCTGCAGGAACGCGTCGCCCGTCTTCGTGTAGATGATCTGCTCGAGGCCGGCAATCTCGTTGAGCACCTGCCGCGACTGCGCGTCCTTGCCGGGCCGGAACTGCGGGTCGAACAGCACGTCCCAGCAGGCCGCGTGGAACCGCTCCAGCACAAAGCCGTCGAAGCCGGGGATCAGCGGCGCCGGCGCGCTGACCGTCGGCTGCGGCGGCTGCGGCGGCTGGCCGGCCTCCTTGCCCTTGCTGCCGCTGCCCTCGTTCGCCGTGCTCGTCGACGCCACAATCGTCGCCACGTCGGGGCCGCCCCAGACCACCGTCATGCGCGCCAGCACGCTGAACGCGAGGCGGCTCGCCACGAGGTTGCTGTGGCCGATGATGCGCGCCAGCGCCGTCACCGACGCGATCATCGTCTCGAAGAAGCCCTGGTTCTCCTCGCTGACCAGCACGCCCTCGAGCTGGTTCACCAGGATGATGTACAGAAACGTCAGGTATTCGCGGCGCAGCTCGGCCAGCTGGATCTCGTCGTCCGTGCCGGTAATGGGCTCCGACAGGCCGCCCAGGACGCGCTGCAGCAGCGGCGTGAGCAGCATGTTGAGCACGTTGTAGATCTGCGCCTTGAAGTTGTAGACGACCTGCTCCAGCAGCCGCAGAAAAAAGGCCATCTCGTCCTTGGACGACGTCTGCGAAAGCAGTCCCTCGATCCACTGCGGCAGCAGCGGCAACACGGCAGCGCCCAGCACGCCCAGCAGACGCGAGAATGCCGACCGGCACGCGGCCCGGATCTCCGAGTTTCCGTTCAGCTCGCTGAGCGCAATGAGAATGGCCTCGGCCGCCCGCGAGAACTCGTTGGAAATGGCCTTGTCGGGCGCCGGCCGGTTGCTGCCGGCGCCGCTGGTGGAGCCTGGCGCGGCCTGGTAGTCGGAGAAGCCGTAGGCCAGCGTCCCCAGCGCCATGATAATGTGGTGGATCTGGAGGATGGCCTGGGCATCGCCCGACTTGGCCTGCTGCAGATTCCGCTCCATATCGGAAAAGAGAGGGTCCATCACGGAGCGCGCGTAGAGTGCCTGCTTGTCGGGCGGCGTCGCATTGGTGGAGGAGACGCAGCCGATTGCCTCAAAGAGGTACAGCTGGCCGTTGAACAGGGCGTCGGCCGAGTGGTCCGACTCGTCTGAGGACATGTCGTCGTCGGCGTCTTCGTTGGACACCTCGGCGCGGATAGGGAGGAGGTCGCTGATCGACTGGATGATCGTCTCGGCCACGTTGCCAACCTGGGTCCGCAGCTGCTTGACGACGCGGTGGAAGAGGTACCAGGAGCGGATGCGGATGCGCGGGTGTTCGTGGTGAGTCAAGCGGACGAAGCTCTCCAGCACGCGCGGGATGTAGTTCTGGTGACTCTCGAAGAAGCTGCAGTAGCGGTTGCAGATCTCCATGTACTGCAAGAGGACGGCCGGGTGCGGGAACTCGGCAATGCCTGCGACGTTAGTACAGTGACAGAGATACGACAACAAGTACAGATACCACAGTGACAGAGATACAGATACACAAGACGGCACGTACTGGATTCCATCATCTTGCTCATAAGAGCCACCATCCGGGTCTGGGCCGCACTGGACGGCTTGTTCTTGGCGGTCAGGCCCTGGTTCGGCACCGACAGCTCGCCAAAGAGGTCGAGCTCGTGCAGGGCGAGGTCGAGGTCGCGCCAGTCCAGGTTTGAGCCGAGCTGGTCCAGGCTCTGGAAGGTGTTGGCAATGAGGTTGCTGAGCACGTCCACGTAGAGGTCCTGGTCGACAGCGGCGACGCTCTTCTGCAGATTCTGCAGCCACTTGCGCAGGTCCTGGAACTCGGCCTCGTCGGTCTGCTCGTCCTTGTTGCCCCAGTTGGCCGTCTCGTCGTAGCGCATCTTGGTGACGATGGCGTTGAGGATGGGGGCCAGCATCTCCTTGTAGGCCGGCGGCAGGTCGTGGACCTTGCGCAGAAAGGTCAGGAGGTCGGTCAGGGCGGGGATGACGGTGGAGCAGACCTCGTCGTACTCGTCGGAGAAGAAGCGCAGCAGCAGCGGCAAAAACTCCTGCAGCAGCGGCTCGGCGCGGGCGCGGGCCTCGGGGGCGACGGCGGCGTCGTCGAGCACGCGGACAATGTCGCTGACGACGGCGTTGACGAGCTTGGCGACGGCCTCGGCCAGGTCGGTGTCGTACTTGGGCGTCTTCTGGTAGTCGTGGAGGGCCGGGGTGGCGACGAGCTGCGCGACGATCTCGCGCACGTTCAGGAAGGCGATCATGTCGGCCTTGTCGGCGGGCTTCATCTTCTTGGAGACGATCTCGGTGATGGCGTCGACGGCAGCGTCGCGGACCTTGTCCTCGCCGCCGCTGGCGTTGGAGCGGCCGATCAGCGGGAAGAGCAGGCGCAGCATCTCCTGGTTGATGACGAGGGAGATGTCGGTCCAGCTCACCCACTTGCCGACCATCTTGAGGGTCATCTCGAGGATGGCGTCGTTCTGGATCTGGTTGGTGTAGAAGTGCAGCAGCTCCTGCCAGGAGCGGGCGATCTTGTGCATGTCGCGGTCGCGGACGAGGTCCTTGAGGTTGTTGTTGCGCTTGACGTCGGCGGACTGGCGCGAGAGCATGACGTCGGCGATCTCGTCGTGGACCGAGCCGAGCATGCGCAGGTAGAGCACGACGCCGGCGATGTTGTCGCGCTCGCCGGCGCCGTTGGGCGAGCGGGTCAGGGCGAGGAAGTCGTCGATGAAGGACTCCCAGCCCTCCTGGTAGAGGTAAACGAAGAGGTAGGTGAGCGTCTGGGTGAGCTTGTTCTGCAGGGCGGGGGGGTCGATCTGGGGATCGGGATCACCGCTGCCGTAGGTGCGGCGGATGTACTCGAGCAGGGTGTCCTTGAGGAAGGCGAGGCTCTGGCCGTCGAGGGCCTGGGTCTGGACGGCGTTGTTGACGATCTCGAGGGCGACGAGGCGCACGACCTCGGTGGTGCGGGGCGAGCGCGTGAAGAGGGCGGCACAGGCCTGCCATGCCTGGGGATCGGAGCGGAGCTGGTTGAGGTACTCGAAGGCCTGGTTCTTGAGGGACGGGTCGGACGTGGGACTCCATGCGATCTCGATGGCTTTCTCGATCTGTTGGGTTAGCAGAGGTGGTAGAGAACCGCATAGAAGAAGAAAGGCAGACAGCCGTGCAAGGCAGGGCCTCGTAGACCAACTCACTTGGACATCCATCGTGGCGGACGGGCCTCGGGGAGGCGATATGGGGGCGCGAAGAGCCGGTGGGCGGATCCGGTCCGGAGGACGTGAAGAGCTAGCGAGAGGCCGGAGGGACGTCCAGCATGCCGCGTTCGCGGGATGTCCAGTCCGGTCGAGCCGCAGCGGGGGCAGTCAGGACAGCAGCGGCGGCCGAGCGGCGGCCACAGGGAAGACGAGAGGCGGGGGAAGCGCTGCTATGGACGAAGCATGCCGGGGCTCGGGGGGGGATGGCGAGGACGAGGAGGACGAGTCAAACTGGTGGGATACCGCCGGGACGAGAGCAGGCCGAGGGCTGGGCGATCCGCAAAGACGTGGCGAAGACGGTCGAGAAGCGGGAGTCGGGAGACGAGCGAAGCCGAGGGCCGAGAACGAGGCCGACGAGGCCGACGACGACGAGGAAGACGAGGACGAGGAAGACGAAGACGACGTCCGCAGAGCAGCGCGGCGGATCCGCTGTAACGCAGCACCAGGAACGGCAGAGCCCGACGAGGCAGCAGACAACACCGCAGACCGCAGACAGACTCAGAGACGTCGGCGCCGGATCGTGCAAAGCTGTCGTTGGTTGGTCGTTGTGGGGGAGAGGGGAGGATGACCGCCGGCGAGCGCCGATTTTCTTTTTGGCTCTGGATGGATTTTATTTTTGCTTTTATTTTGCTGTATTTTTGCTTCTTTTCTGCGCTCCCACGCTCCTGCCGGCGCTGGGTCTTGGGGCTGCTTGGTGGGGTAGACACCCAGCCATGGCCGCCCCGCAGTGCAAGGGCGCCAAGGCTCACGTGCGGCATACGGAGTCGTGCAGAGTATCGTAATAATACGCGTACGGCTGCTAGTCTCTCGACTTTCCATTGCTACCAAACGCATCGCGCAACACGGCCGCCGCCACCCGCGTCCAACGCCCGACTACAAAGCAAAAGCAGCCCAAGCGGCGAACAGACAAAGACAAGCGTAACGAGACAAGCGAAGCAAGACGAAAACGAGACGAGGCGAAAGACGAGGCGAAAGACGAGACGAAAGACGAGACGAAGACGAGACAAAAGACAAAAGACAAAAACGACACGGATTCACAATCCGTCATGTCCGCTTCTTCTTCTTGGGCCGCTCCTCCTCCTCCTCCTCCTCCTCCTCCTCCTCGAGCTCGTCGTCGTCCACCTCATTGTCCACGCCGCTCTCCGCGTCCGAGTCGCTGCCCGACCCCGAGCTCTCGTGGTTCGAGTCGTACTCCTCCGCCACGTCGCTCTCCGACTCCGCGTGGAAGTCCTCGTCCACGCTCTCCTCGTCCTCGTCCGCCGACCCGCGGTCCGCCTTGGCCGCGCCGCCCTCGTCGTCCGAGCTGTCCATGGCCTGGTCGCGCATCGCCGCCGCCATCAGGTTGGCGTCCTCGTCAATCTCGTTCTTCACCCGCAGGCCCTTGAGCTTGAAAAAGTCCTCGAGCGCCTTGAGGTCCTCACGGTTAATGTTGCTGAACTGCGACGCGCTCGCCCCCCCCTTGAGGTGCACCGTAATGTCAAAGGTCGACAGCGTCGACACCGCGCCGCCCACGCGCGAGAACGTGACCGACTGCGTCTGCTCGTACGAGATGTACGTCGCCGGCTTCGGCACAAACATGAACGCCTTCTCGAGGCAGTAGAGGAAGCCCTCGCTCGCCTTGATCGAGCACTTGATGCCAAACTGCTGCCGGTGCGTCGTAAAGTCCTTGGCCGGCGCCGTCACCTTCTTGTTCGCGAGGCCCCGGAAGATGTACGTCACCACCTGGTGCAGCGGCTGCTCGTAGTGCGACTGCAGCTTGTCCTTGTACCGGCTCTCGATCTCCTCCTCCGGCAGGTTGAGGTCCAGCGTCACCTCCTCGTCGCGCTTGAACTGCATCACCACAAACGGGTACCGCGTCTGGCCCTGCCGCAGCGGCGGGTCCAGCCCGATGCACAGCATAAAGTGCATCTCGTCCGGCTTCGGCAGCACCATGAACTTTTTGATGGCGTCGTACTGGATCTTGTAGTCGTACGTCTTGCCGCGCAGACGGAACGAAGAGTCGTACATGTCGATATCGAAACGACCTCTGCGCCCAGTCAGCACTTACCCAAGCAACGCAGTCACCCAAGCAACGGTGTCCACGACGGCCCGCAGCACGTACCTTGGTGTCAGGTGCAGCACGTCCAGGAACGTGGCAATCGTGTCGCCAGCCGACTCGCCAATCTCCGCCTTCTCCATCAGCGTCTCGTAGAAGAGCGTGACGGCGTTCTTCTCTTCCTCGGCGCCGCTGCCCTCGTCGCCGTCGGCCTCCTTCTTGGACGCCGTCGTGCCCGGCACGTAGAAGCGCATCTCCATCAGCTGGTCCGCGCCGGCCGCCGCCTTCTTGCCCTTGACGGGGCCCTTTCCGTTCGGCTTGGCCTCCTCGCTCAGCGAAAAGTCGACCGAGATCTCGTTGCGGCCCGCCAGGTTCGTGTTGGAGATCTCCGAGTACGGGATTTCAAAGGCCGGCCGGTTCTGCACGTTGAAGATGAGCTCCGCCTTGGTGAACTCCGCCTTGCCCCAGTTCCACCCGCGCACCGAGTGCTCCTTGTTCTCGAGGTTGTGGCTATACCAGTTCTTGAAGATCTTGCTCAGACGCTCGTAGTCCTGACAAGACGGTCAGCCAGCGCTCCCCGTCGCCCCGCTTCATGCCCGCCGTGCACCTACATCTTGCTGAAATCCGTCCAGCTGCATGATGCCCGAGCTCCGCTGCTGGATCTTGACTTCGTAGCCCCTGGCCGCCCGGCTCCATTGCGCGCCGCCGATGTTGCTCTGGTCCAGCGTGACCGCATCGCCGCCGCCGGTCGGCTTCCAGCCGAGGCCGTTCTCGGCAAATCGACACTTGCCACTTCCCTTGGACAGGTCCAGGTAGATGTTGTCGAAGCTCTCACTGCGCACAGCAAACCACAGCTCCTGTCAGTCGTCTGCGCGTTGGCAAGCTGGCCATAGCTGTCTGTGACGACGGGTAGACTTACATGGCAGCCATGCTGCGACGCGGATCGCAAAGTCTGGTGGTGGCTCCGAGATGGCAATAGAAATGCAAGCAGACGTGGCTCACGTCGACTCGCGGTGCGGTTGGCGTGGACAAGGCGATACTCCGTACACGAACCCTGCAGGCGAAAGCTGGAAAAGCTGGCCGTCGCGCTTGGAGCCGCTCGAAAAACGCCGACGCGCCTCTCGTTAAGCGGAGTACCCACTTTCCTTGCCATAGTCACGTGAATGAGTCTGCTGAGTCATCGTGTCTAGTGCGAAGGGTCCACCTTCCTTTTGTAGTAATTTCCGACTAGTATGCTTCAGCTGAACCTCACATGCATCACAATGTACGGAGTAAGACGGAAGCGCAATGTTTTGCAGAAGATATAAGTCACTAAGAAGACACTGAAATGCATCTTGGTTCCTTGACCACCGTTGGCGACAATGACCAAACATATGCTTGCTTGCGAGCAGCTTCAGCAGCTCTTCCAAGGTCGTAAAACTACATGCGTACAATGCGTACAAATACAGATATAAAACAGAATATACACCCGAAAATCGTACACCTGCTCAGCTTCGCGACATGCTCAGAAGCCCGTCAACTGCGCCGCCCCGCAGAGCACTGGTCGGCAGCTGGTCGCCGTCACCGCAGCGTGGCACTATGAGGTGTGCCGTCGAGGAGACAGGCAACAGCTGGCGCAGCGCCGACGCATTATCGCCATACCGGCTATCGCCTTGGCCGATCTCCTCGGCACAGCTTCTGTTCTCTTCTGCCTCACTGCCGGCGTCCTTCTTGCGATCGACGCTGTCTGGGCGGGCCGGCGGGATCTGCAGCTGCGGGCGCCGCAGCTGCTGTAGTTGGACCACGTGCCGTATGCGGTTCTGCGGTCTCGGACTGTCGTCGAAATCCTCCTCGTCGCTCGAGTCGTAATCCGCAGCAGCCGTCGCGACAGGGCGCGAACATGCTGACCATCGCTGCTGGATCCGCTGGATCTGTCGTAGCTGTTGCTGCTGTGCTACCGACGGAGGCCGCACGAACGTTGGCTGTGGCGCCACGGCGTGGCCTTGGCTTGGTCCAAGTCGCAGTTGCGGGGTGGCTGACACCACGCGTAGCTGTTCCAGCGGAACATTGACTTGGCCTGTCCGCACCTTGTAGCGCGCAAGGCCGAGTCGGAGCTTCAGGATCTCGGCTCTCTATAGGGCAATATTCGTTAGCAAAGGAAATGGCAACAGGTATATGACGATACGCGGCCCCAAGCCAATAGCAAAAAGAGCAAAAAGAGCAAAAAGAGCAAAAACACACCTGTCGTGACTGTTCACGCGTCAGGGTACGCGACCCTACACCAGCAGTCTGGATGGCCTCTGCCTCTGGCTCCGTTATGTTGGTTGCCTGCGACGTGTTGCCCAGGCCGGAGTTGTCAAAGACAGACGACGGCGCGGGCGACACGGAGCAGGGGCGAGCGAGGCCCGAATGGGCATCTGCCGGTGCGTCGGCAAGGACACGGATCTTCTTGGGTGTGCTGCCGGTGGCCTGGCAGTCGTGCGCCGCGTCGTCCTGGAAGAGGGGCCGTTTCTGCGATGACGGGGCCACGGGCTGTGCTGTTTCTTGTGTCGGGGCGGGCACTGAGACCGTGACGGACGTGTCGTAGACACGCGTAGAGACCGCGGCACCAGTCGACTTGTCACAGGGCTGGATCTTGGAGGCCAATGGCGAGGCTGCGGTCGTGTTGGCGTCGAGGGGAGCCAGAACGCGTCTTTTCAGAGGCGAAGCCATGGCAGCGGGCGGAAGTGGAATGGTGATAGCGGGACGAAGGACAAGGCCCGGGAGCGTGTCGTGCTGGCAGACTCGTCGAAGACAGGCGTGGGAGAAGAAGCAAACAGAAACAGGATGCAGGAGAGAAGGAGGAGAGCGTCTGGGAGGAAGACGAGAAGAAGAAAGACGCGAGCCCGCACAAGACAGCTATGCGGAGCAAGGCCACGCGATTGTGCCTGTGCAACGGACTCCGTACAGCTGACTGGGGAGTAGGCTTGGAAGCGAGGCAACGCGCAGAGCGCAGCAAGGGAAGACAGTGAATGTAGAATGCAGAATGCAGAATGCAGAATGCAGAATACAGAATACAGAATGCAGACGAGAAAATCATGCGGTCAAAGACAGGAGACGAGAAGGCAGTCAGGGAAAGAGGCGCAGAACGCGGTTTCCTGTCAGAAGCCGCTGCAGGCTAGCTCGATGCACAGAGCACTCAACGGGCTCTGGGGCGCTCATCGGCGTGTTTTGGCCGCGGGCAGCAGCCGTGTTAGCGGAGTGCGAGCGCGCTCTGCTGCTGTGGACTGCGACGCCGGGCGCTGCGACGCGACCAAGAGCCCGCACTAGCTATAGTGGCCCCACACCAAGCTCGGCCCGCACCCACAGCGCGCCAGCCACTCGAAAATGGCAGGCGGTCGCGCCCTTGCGCCTGCCGCCGCCGTAGTATTCGCGGAGCACGTCTCCACCACTTCACGCGCGTCTGAGAACGCCCAGAAAGTACCGATTCCACAGCGCGCAGCCGGGTGGGCTCCGTCGGCAGCAACGTCCTTTGCGCGTCCTCCATTCTTGGGCAGTACTCTGTCCTGTACGTCCTGTACGTCCTGTACGTCCTGTACGTCCTGCACGGAGCGATGCCGTGGTGGCGAGAGACACGCAAACGGCGCAGCAGAATACCCGAAACTACACAAAACACAAGACACTCCAAATGGGCCTCAGCTTAACATCGAGTTTATTATAGGCAGACGAGAAGCAGCAGCTATTTTGACCAGCACGCAACCGTGGGTATCAGCCCATACAGTGGACTCCGAAAGCATCCGCCAGAAGGGAATTACAATCCTATAAACGGCCAAAAGCTGGGCCAGATACGCGACAATGATCAAACCCAATCAGGCAATAACGTGAACACGGTGATAAAAATAACAGAAAACGAATACTGTGAAAATAAACAACGCAAAAAGGCAAATCAATAGGCAGTGCCATATGGTGGATATAAGGTTGGCAGAAAGATAAGCCGCCAGGAGGGCAAGAGGCCGGAAGAAGAAAACCGCGCGTGACAGGATGAAAACACGAAGAATGAATGAAACCCATACCCTTTTACAGACGACGCCATGCTCTTCTCCCTTTTTTGTCCCGTCTTCCTGTTTCTCCGAGGAGTACCGTTCGTAACCATCATCGTCGAAGTTCCAAGCCACACAAAACTGACCGAAAGTAAGAAGCCGACCCCGGCTCATATCGCCATGATGATCTCCCAGCCCCCATATGGGGTTCCTCAAACCCGTCTCTCCATCCGTAAGCGCCGTCGTCGTTGAACTCGCTGTCGTTGGTCCTTTCATCCGTCTTGCGTGAATCTTTGCGGGAGAAAATCACCTGAACTGGTACAGAGAACCGTCCAACTCGATCGCCGGCTTGGCAAATAGTGCAATGTCTGTCTCCATCCCATTGAAGGACGGCATGTCGGCAAGCAGTATATGAGCCATGTCGGCCCTGTCGTTGTCGTTGGCCCCATGCATGGAGAATCCTGACATGTTCTCGAGCATAGACGGCATGATTGTCCCATCGGTTGTCGTCCATAGATCCGGCCCAGCATCGATCAGAGGCATCTCTGCGATATCGGCTGGCTCCGATGAAAACCCGCTATCCGCCTTCGACTCCGGCGTGTCGTTCGGTGTGATGTGGTTCACGTACATACTGAAGTCGGCAATGGCACCGCCCGCAGCTGTATCGGCAGCAAAGCTGAAAGCATTCGACAGCTCAGTCGGGTCGATCGGCGCGAACTCCCAATCACTGGTGTTGGACAGCATCGCGTCGTGTTCTGGAGTTCCTGCTGGCAGCTTCCCCTCCGCAGGCTTCGGCGTAGCATCCGTCTTCATCCCGGCCTTCCCTGGCGTTCTCTTGGATGCATCCCCGCCGCCACTAGCTCCGCTAACTTGTGGGTTCATCGATGCAACCCGAAACATTGGCGTAGAAGGATTAGGACCTTGCTTCGAAGCAGACGCCGCCATGGCGTTTGACACTGTTGCGCCCATATCGGCAGCAGAATCAGCGCCATGCTTCGATTTGCCGTTGGCGTCCAGTCCGAAGCCTTCTCGGAGAGCCTCGAACACAAAGCCCATAGGATCAGCACGAGGCTTCGTGTGTTCCTCCTCAACATGCAAACGACGAGCCTCCTCCGTGGGGAAGCCAGTTGTCTTTGCATCGCAGTCAGCTTCTGTGCAGTAGAGCAATGGCTTGGCAGAGTGCTGCGACTGCATAGCCTGAGACTTGGCAGAGTCCGTCGCTTGCTGCCTCCGGGCATCGGGCGACAAAAGTTTGGTCTGCGACGGTGTTGTCGCAGTGACACCGGCCACAGGCGATGCTGCCGTCGCCTGGCTGGTCTTCCTCTTCTTTGACGCAGGCAGCGTAAGTGTTTCCTGTGTGACAGAAGGCTTGCCAATGTACGACGGTTGGCCGTGAGGTGAAGAGCCCATGATAGGAAACGGAGGCTGTGCTGTCGTAGGTGCGGCCGGGGGGTGTCCACTCTTGCTGTTCGAACGGCCATGCATTTTCGTTTGCGCACGGCTGTGTTCTTCCAGATTTGCCTGGTTGAGAGGCGTCGGGTTTGTGCCCGGGGGTGCTGCGCCGAAAGCGGCAGCGCCAGCATCGCTGAACTGGCCTGGCTGCAGAGAGCCTTGTTGCGACTGCATCTTTTGCTGGTTCTTGATAATGTGCATCCGATACTCTTTCCAAATCTCTGCAAGCAAGCTCATGTGCGACGCAATCTCATCGAGCGTAATAGAAAACACAGGCTTGCGGCCTTGCAGGGTTTCCGGATTGACAAATTGCTGGGAGATGCGGGTTCGCTGTACGATGTTAGTCGGCCGATTTTATCAAAGGAGAACATGAAGGCGCTTACACTTCGAAAGTATTTTCGGGTTCTCGCATCATCCTGAGTCATTGTGTAGAAACGGACGAGCAGTTTGCCTACTTTCGACAGCGGCTCCACTGTCTCGGAGAGCTTCTTCCAGACCTCATCCTTATCTTCAGGCGTCATGTTGATGTCTGGAAACTGTTCTTTTGCAAGTTCTTGCCGTACTTCAGTGCCGATGGCCAAAAGATGCTTCATAGTATCATCCGTCGAGTTCGTCGTGGGGAGGAGGCTCCGGGCGGACCGAACCTTCTCTTGCTGCTCTGGCGTGAGCTTAGAGAACTGCTCTGCCGTCATGGCTTGCAAAGCACTAAAGCGTTGCTGCTGCTGCTGGCTCATGGCTGAAGCGGTAGCCCGCTGTCCGGCTGTAATCGGCTGCGATGATGCGGGTGCATTCGATGTGTCGTCTGCGTGGGGGCGTTTTCGAATGCCCTGTGCCTGGCGGATCTGTTGTTGCTGTTGTTGGGCTGCTTGCTTATTCGCTGCGGCAGTCTGAGCCGCGTTCGGGGCAGGTGCAGCAGTATGATTCTGGACCCCGCCGTGAGCGGCAGATATATTCAATGCCCCAGGCTGGCTGATAGGGCCTGCATTGTTGCCACCCATAGCTCTGTGCTGAGCCATCTGGTTTGCCATTGACATATTGACAGCATTGGCGCTTGCAGTCTCCTGCGCTATTGACTGTTGCTGCATTTGGAGGTGCATTTGCTGTTGTTGTTGCTGCTGTTGCTGCAATTGCTGCTGCATCTGTTGCTGCACCTGCTGCTGTAATTGCTGATGCGCAAGCTGCTGCTGCTGCTGCTGCTGCTGCTGCTGCTGCTGGGGATTCAGTGGCTGCGTTGGCTGAGACTGATGTTGCAGCATGAACGGCTGGGCGTTAACCAGTTGCTGAGGCATGCCGTTCAGAGGCATGCCGTTCTTCAGCTGCTGCTGCATATAGTGCTTCATTAGTGACTCCTGCCTGATCCGCGCACCAAACTTCCTAACAGATTCCTCCGGGGCGCTGGCCAACTTTGGGTGGCTCCTCCGTAGAGTCTCGACATCGGCTGGAGTGATCGTCAGCATGTGCGGGGGGATCATGGCCGCAAATTGCTGCATGCTGGCACTCATGCCGCCACCGAGGCCTGGAGCCCCCGGACCACCGGGGCCACCAATAACGCCGGGTGGCTGCATGCCTTGTGGACCTTGTGGCATAAGGCGCTGCTGGGCCTGCTGAGCCTGCTGAGCTTGCTGAGCTTGCTGGGCTTGTTGAGCTTGTTGAGCTTGCTGGGCTTGTTGTGCTTGCTGTGCCTGCTGTGCCTGATGTGCCTGTTGAGCTTGCTGGGCCTGCTGCTGTGCAAGTTGTGGCTGCATTAAGCCCCTCTTTTCGAGAAGCTGTTTGAATTGCATAACCTGCAAGTTGAAGAACTGCTGTTTCCCGTTGTCGGGAATGTTAGGCTGGGCTGCCAGCCATGGCCTCAGATCCCGCCACTTCTTCACATCTGGTGGCAAATTAGGCAAGCTGGTAGCAACCTGCACTGGAAGGTCCATGCTGTCCATGATCTGCTGCTGCTGCTGACGAGCCATTCTTTGCTGAATCCCAGCCGGCGTCATATTAGGCTGACCAACGCCGAACTGCCCTGGAGCTCCGGGTTGCTGACCATTGGCTTGTGCTTGGGTCATTTGACCGGGGCGGCCTGCTGCCATTTGAGCCTGCGCTGCAGCAGCATTGTTCTTCCGATTGTTTTGCTGGCTCTGGAGCCATTTTGCGACAACTTCGCTCATTTTTTCGGGTGAAAGCTGGTGAACTTTATCGCGCTGCTCAGGCGTCATGCTCGCAACCATAGACTGGAAGGCCGGGTGTTGTGGGTGAATATTTTGCATGAGCGGACGCTGACTAATGAAGCGGGGGTCTTGTTGTCCATGAAATTGGCCGTTGCCCTGCGCAAGCTGCTGCTGCTGCATCCCTTGGGGTTGCTGCTGTCGCTGCTGTGCAGAGTTTTCGGCCTGTCCTGTTGGCTGGCGGACCATGGGGGTACCGATTGCACCTAGTGCAGGGCTCTGGCCGATCCCAGCACCGGGCTGTCCTTGCATTTGCTTAGATCCAACCATGGCCTGAGCCCGTTGGTTCTGGGCGTTTGCGGCGGCCGCTGCGTCCATGTTTACAGGCATATTGAACTGCTGCTGCATCTGGCCGGGGTTAAGACCTTGCTGGTTGTTTGGGCGGTTTTGGCCGAGCATACCCCCGGGTCCCATGCCGCCAGCTGCAGCGTTTGGAGCACCGAGGCCACCCGCAATCGGCTGGGGAGTGGGATTGCGGCCGGGTTGGCCCCCGCTGGCAGGGACAACAACTTGACCGGCCTCTTGGGCCATCATGCCGGCCTTTTGCTCGCTCATGATGGATTCCATGTTGGCGGAGTATGGGACAAACTGCCCAGCGGCACCGTTCGCGGCACCCGGACCAGCAGGGCCAGCACCGAGAGCGCCAGGCTGACCAGCGCCGCTGACGTTCAGCATGTTCGTGTTCATGACACCCGGCGGAAGAGTCTTCTGCATTTGCAGCTGATTTTGGGCGGGGTTCATGCCCTGGCCAGGCATCTGCGTGCGCATCTGGCTGGAAAGCATGTTCAGAGCCTGCATCTGAAACATGTGCATGACAATGTCTTTTCTCTGGAGCTGGAGGCTTTGCAAGAGCTGCGGGTTGGCCCGGGACTGCATGGAGACCAGCATTTGCCGTTTTGTGGCATCATCCGCGTTCATGTATAGCCTCTGAGCGAACTCGTTGACCTTGGCACGGTCGGCATCAGAGAGCTTCGAGATATCGAGTTGCTGGCCAGCGGCAGGTCGCATCTGTTTCGCGTTCGCGGGCATCGGTTGCTGGTTGTGTGCCATGGACATGCCGATGTTATTGGGCTGCATGGGAACGCCGCCAACAGGCTGCTGTTGCTGCGGCATGCCAGAGGGCTGCATGGACTGCTGGAGTTGGAAACCAGGGTTCTGGCTCTGGTTGAAGTTGCGGAGCTGGGCCTGCAGCATGGGGTTCTGGTTCAGCAGCATCTGCTGTTGTTGCTGCTGCTGGGCGGCCTGGTGCTGGGCGGCTTGTTGCTGCAACATGACTTGCTGCTGTGCATGGGCCATCTGCTGGTTGTTCAGGTCATTTCGGAGGTTGGGACCGTTGGACTGTCGCTTGGCGAATTGCTCGGAGATCTTGCTGTTCACCTGCTTTTCGTACATGGTCTAGGAGGCAGCGGTCAGAGCGCGATCATGGCGGTTCGAGAACCAAGGGTTGAAACGGCAGAGAGCCGTCTGGAGGAGTGAAGGGGAGCAGGGTCAAGCAAGAAGTCGAGCAAAGTGCAGAGGTGCGAAAAGGTGCCATATGAAGAGGTGGAGGCGGAGTTAGGGACAGAATTACGGGGCAGGGATCGGCCACGACGGGGAGGCCACGGAAGGCGTGAAAGAGTGTGAAGGATAAGGAAGTAGTGATTAGGTGGCTAGAGCGACTGGAAACAAGGAATGTGGGGAGGCATGGAGCAAGAGACAGGCATGATTGTTCATTGTGCAATGGGGTGGCGACTTACCCTGTCAGGCATCTCCAGAAAAGCTTTCTTTTCGAACTCGAGACCCGCTTGTACAGCCTTCTGCCAATCAGTGCCCGGGTTGGCCAGAATAATGTTTGTGATGCTGTGAAGTGTCAGATGCTATCCGATGAGGCTCGTGGGAGGCTGGAACGTCAGAGTAACAGGAGGGGAAACGCAGAGCACAGGCGAAAGCAGTGAAGACGCAACGCGACGCAAAGAGACGATCGGGGAAGAGCAAGACTACTTTCTACGGGGAAATCGAAACAGGGAAAGAATGGGGGAGAGCAAAAAGAGGAAAAAAAGGAGAAAGCAAAGCAAAGAAAAGAAAAGCAGCAAGCCTTGGAGAGAGGCAGGAAAAACGTACAGGTTAACCGTCTTTCCCATTCTCTCGGTCAACTGCATGCCAGCACGCCAGCCGTTTACAATTGGCGTGTTGGCCACGAGCTGCTGGTAGACGATGGTGGTAAGCTGGCTCGGAAAGCCAGGCCGTCGCTGTGGTTGCTGCTGCATCCCCATCGGTTGGGGGATGTTCATGTTGGCGGCCATGGCCGCGATATATCGGGGGCGGACAAGGCAAGGAGGAGTGTCGACGAGCGGGCCGGAGGGGGCCGGTGAGCGGGCGGCGTATGGCAGGGATTATACCGAGATGCGAAGTTGCGCAGAACAAGAGGACGTCGAGATGAGAGAGCACGCTTTAGAGCGGCAAGGGCTCGAGGTGAGCGAGTCGCGGGCGCTATGGCCGTCGGTGAAGATCGTCAGTGTCGATGAGGCACGGCGGAAAAGAGGCAACGCCGGTCACGTGAGAGCGAAGATGGAGGCGGCGGCGGCAGGCAGACTGTCATGCCCTGGGGAGGAAGGTGCGCATGAGTGTGAGCATGGGCAGGCGCGGTCGCCGGGCGCGCGGTCAGACGGAGCAAGGCTAGCAGAATGGGGCGGAGCGGTGGGCGAGCGCGGCCAGGTGAGGCGGTGCGCGTGGCGGAAGCGACGAAGAGGCAGAGCCGCGGCGTGCAAGCGCAGAAAGAGCAGGAGCAGCAGGAGCGTCCGGGCAGCGGCGAGACGGCAGTCGCGGCGAAAGGGCGCGAGACACGACAAAAGACGAGACGCGGATCCAGGGCAGAAAGGCAGCGAGCACGAGGTCGCGGCGCGTCGTCGTTTGCGGCGGCGCGGCTCGAGCGATCGGATGCCGTCGAGCAGGGGCCAGGAGTGTGTTTGCCGACGCGGAACGCGTTGCCGCAGAGCGAGCTCCAAGTGCTGCGCGCGGCGGCCGGTGCGAGACAACGGGTGCAGACAGCCGTGGGGAGCAGCGCGGCGTCCAGGAGACGTGCAGCGACCGTGTCGAGCGAGGTCCGGGTCGAAGCGAAGCCCGAGCAGCGGCAGCCGAGAAGGCGAGCGAAGCCGACGAAACCCGGGAATCGAGAATCCAGAATCCAGAATCCAGAAAATCGAGGAGAACCCGACAGCCCAAAAGCAAGTGGAAAAAGGCCAAGGCACAGCGACGCAGAGCAATCGACAATCGAGGCCGATGCGCAGCGGTGACGGGCGGGCGAGGCGAGCGGCGGCGACGAGTCGTGTGTCGCCGGGGCGGACGGTGAAACGAGAGGAGGAGCGGCGGCGCAGCGGTTGGGTCGGGCCAGCGACGGAGCCAGAGACGCAACGGGAGGCGGGAGGCGGCGGACGACTGACGCACGCGCGGGACGCCGACGGGAGACGAGAACAAGGACCGGCAGAGGGCACGCACGGCAAAAGGGGCGGCGTCGCGTCTGGTCTGGTCCGGGGAGGGGTCCGCGGCCTGGCGTCGGGTCGGAGCAGGACAGCCGAGGACGGGAAGCAAGGTGGACGGCGAAGGCGGCGAGCGCAGACGACGAGAGGCACGCGTGTGTGGGAGGAGGGCGGCAGCGCGGTGGGCGTCGGTCGGCGGGCGACAAAAGGGCGGCAGGGGAGGGCCGAGACGCAGAGCGACGAGTCGGGCGACGAGTCGGGCGAGAGAGGAGAGGATGCAGAGAGGACGGAGGCAAAAGGGCAGAGAGGCGAAGAGGCAGGGAGGCATCCTCCTCGCAGTCAGGCCGCCGGCTGTCGTTTGGCGCTATGGAGCCTGGCCAGCGGCCAGTGGGCGCACCGCGTGCCGGCCGCTGAGCGCACCCGCGCTGGCCTGTGCTCTGGCAGCGTCCGGGCGTCTCGTACTCTGTCATACTGTCGGCGTGCACAAGTACTTGGACATTGGGCAGCGCAACGCAGCCGTGCATTTACGTTTTCTTGGGTATCCGTACTTGCGGAGGAATACTTTGCGGTGTTACGTCCTCTATCATAGCACTGACATTTCCCACCAGGTCAGACATACACTTGGACTCGACGCCAGCGAAACAGCAAACCAGAACAGAAACAGCAAAATAGACAGAAAGCAGACAGACAGAAAAACAGACGGCAAAACAGACGGCAAAACAGACAGCACACCGGACAGAAAACAGACAGAAAACAGACAGAAAAACAGACAAAACAGACAAAACAGACAAAACAGACAAAACAGACAAAACAGAACAAAACGGCTGGCACTAGACCGGAGAAGGGGCGAGAGCGGACCTGGAGCAGCTGGGCTGCGATGGCTGGCGACGGCGTGCCCATCGCTGCGGCCAGGTCGTAACACGTCGTACCCCTTGTGCGTATCTGTACTTTGCCTGCGCGCGACTGCACCCCAACGCAAAGGTACTGGCCGCATGTACTCACGAATACAGAAGTCGTGTGCGCAGCTTTCTGAACGCTACCAGACGCCCACAACGCACAGTATTCGGCCAATGCACGCACGGTATAATACACTGCCAGTATTCCACATCATACGCGCAACGGCCTCACCGCCGTCCGGTCGCTGTCTGCGGCCTGCTGCCTGCCGTCGGGCGCAGACAAAAGTCGGCCTACTCTGCCCAAGGTGACGTCGGTGGCGGCGCTGTCGAGCTGTCGAGGTCGTGCTGTCGAGATCGTGCTGGCGTGCGCGGCTGCCCGCCGGGGCCGCTTTGCCTCCTCTCCGGAGTAAGGCACAAGTACAGGTACGATACTCCGCCAAGTACCTGCAGGCCCACTCTTCCACACAGACTCGGCAGGCAGAGTACGGAGTACGAGCACGGAGTACTCCGTATTCCTCCCTTGGAACCGCCCCTGCTGTTGCCATTTTGCGTGAACACTAGGGCGACAGGGGCGGTGCGCAACACGACGAGGGCGCAGACAGGCAGGCGCAGAACGCACGCCCGCAAAAGTGTGCCCAGTCGTACTTGTGAGTACAGCGCAACACGCGGCGCAATGGTAAGTAGGAGTACGGGCACAGACGAGACGACAATCATGGACGACAGCACGGAAGACGCAACGGCGCAGACGGCGAGCACAGAACGACAGCCGCACGAAATTGGCTTCGTGCGGATACCCATTAGGCTAGGCGCCAGCTACCTTGGGCCGGCAGTGACGAGACGAAGAACATTGTGGGCAAGTACGAGTACATGGAAGAAGTACGCAGTACTTTGCACGGGTTCCTTGTGCTACTGTGCAGCCGTGCTAGCAAGTACGACGATAGTGCCGCGCTTGTGTTTTCCATCCGCTGGCGAAGTGGCGTAGATGGGATGGGAGCAAAACGGCGAGACAAGTACTCCGTACTCGTTGTCATTTCGGCGGGAGATGCATGCCGTCGCATACGGAGTATGCTGCAGTCGCATGCGATACTCCGTACAGACCGACAGATCCAGCAGTACTCGCAATCACTCGCAATTACTCGCCGTTACTCGGTAGGAAAATACGGCACACGCAGCCATCTCCAGCCAAGACAATCAATCCTGCGCGTACTCGTACAAAGTAGGGGTGGATGCCATACAAGCCGCTGGTGGAGCATCCAAAGTAGTGCGACGGGAAGGCCTCGAGACGGTGCGCCCACAGCTTGGACGGCGGACGTCCCGCTCTCTGTTTCAGACGTCTGTATCATCAGAGTGTGGTGCGGTGCTGCCGTGACGAAGTACTCGGTACTCGCAGAGCAGTGAGGATGCCAGCATGCGGTCTGGCCGTGGCGATGCTATTCTTCCCGACTGCGATGCCATCGTACGCAATCATACAAGATTACTCGTGCACTGGGCCTACCCGCATTAGGGTTCGCCGTCGCTCCTGCCCGCGATCGACGGCACCCTGGTGCCTGCCCTGGTCTGATGCGGTACGTCGTACTTCACGTCGTAGGGCGCACTTGCGCGAGTCCACTGGCCATTGGTGCGGCAATGGGCCAGATCGCTACGGAGTACGAGTACGGAGTTTCTGTACAAAGTACTTGGTGGGAGGCCTTATGTCAGCCGATCGACAGGAGCTAATCAGAAGACGCGGGAATTGAAGACGCGGGAATTGAATCTGTATTTTATCTCAACACGGTCTTTGGATTGCAGCATCGATCACAAGCGTACACGAGTACGAGTCGAGCTTCGGGCAGACACGGGGCCTCGCAACTCCCGTCTGCGGTGCCTGTCTGCGACTCTGCGTCCGGTGCGTGTAGTGGTACGCCCAGCGCGCAACAGCTGACCCGCCCGGCCAAGTAACGTACCGACGGGTCGTCCAGCATGTCCTGGTACTCGTACTCGGTGACTTGGTGTTCAGCCTTGCTCTGGTGGCAGTGCTTCCGTGCGAGTCTTGCTTCGTGCTCGTACTGCTCGTACTCGTACGCGCGGACGACACCATCCAGGCCGCTCCGAATGCGTACGGGCACAGGAAGCACGCTCGTACTGGCAAGTACAGATACCGGACAGCAGGTTTCATATGCAAAGACGCAGGTTGCTGGTGATCTTCGCCGGGGGCTGACTAGGACGGCGGTGGCGTTACGGAGTAGAGGTATCACTACAAAATGCACATGAGATGCAGCGTGCATGGAAGAAAGTACTAGTACAGAGTACCGCAGAGAGCGCACTTCTCTAGCGGTGTACGGAGAAATGCGGCGCTACTTGTATGAGAAGAAGGGGGCCATGCTGCCAGCGTGTGAGGAATGCTGCGGCGTGGCACATGGCATTTCGCTGCTATCGCGAAGTCACCTGCAAGCGGCAGCACGTGCAACACCTCTTGTGACTCCAAAAGGCATACGGGTAATACGAGTACGAGTTGGCGCTGTTCACAGTCGTACAGAGAAAAGCGATCGCCTCAGAAGCACGGTCGCGCCTGCTGTCCTTGCTCGCCCGATGCGCCCCGGCCAGATTGTGCGGCTCCACTCCTAAACGGCCTCCAGCGGTGGATATCTTTGAGCTGGTTTGCTTCAGACACCACTGCCTTTTTGGCTTTTTTTGTTTATTTCCCATCAGTTTCCTTGTCATTTCTTGTCATTTCTTCCGGTTCCTGTCCTTTCTTTGCCTACGTACACTTGTCCGTTATCGCGGGAAAGTGGTTGCCGTGTCGCTGATCATACGCGCCGTGCCATGGTCAAACCAGACCACCTGATCACCGCAGCGTTCATACAGTATCCCAATTGGTATGATGCATGTATACATCAAGTAGACTGCCTGTCAGGAGACGCCCGCTGTCAAGGCCAATCTCGGCCCCGGGATGCGCGTAAAATAGCACAAGAGCACGTACGACTCGTCTAGAAGATGCTCGGCAATCATGCGCATCACAGCTTCCCCAACCTCACGTTTCCTGCTGTCTGCCGTGTGCCGATCACGATTTGTCCACACGAGCCGGGTGCTAACGCCATGCGGCATACCTTGACTTTCTTTTTTGGTGTTCTCTACCATTGCGGCGCTTGCGCCTGTTTCTTGCACTGCTTGCAACATGTTCCCGCTCAGCCACCCCTGGAGCCAGCTCCGGCCTCGCATCGCAAAAGGGAATAGGAAAAGAGGAAAAGAGGGAAAGAGGAAAAGAGGGAAAGAGGAAAAAAGGAAAAAAGGAAAAAAGGAAAAGAGAGGCGCTGCAGTCATCGTATCTCGTATACGCACGCGAACGATGGCGCCGCCTTCTTCGCGTCAGCCGTGTTCTGCTCGTGCTCGCATATTTGACGAGTATCGTGCATGCAAACTGCCACGGCCATGTTTGCATCGAGGTTGGCTGCCATCTGTGAGATCGGGATGACAAGCGACTAGACGGCCGGGCGTCCAAGATGGCTTGCGCGTGTCGGCCGAGTATTGGGAGAAAAAGTACACGGCGACTACCCGTAGCATGTTATTGGGAGGACGCAGAATAGAGCGTACTCAGAAATCAAATGTATGAATACTGGATTACGCTCAAACTCCTACATCGCACATCGTACGTCGAAGAAACCAGGCAGAAATAGGGACAGGTGGCCATCGTCCTGCTTGTCCTGCCGTCCTGCTCGTCCAGCCGTCCTGCTCGTCCCGACAGACCCACGAGCAGCTGTACATTGTACTTGTCCTTGTCGCAGTGTGGTCGCACCATGGCCACGACATCTCGTGACGGCTGTCCGTACCGTGCAACTCCGCTACTGCAGACAGTGTTTTTCGTTTCTGCCGCTCTCTGCTCGGCTGTCTCGTGCGCAGCCCGCCTGTCTCATCAGCTGCCGGAAGCTCTTTGGGCACTCAGCACCCAGCGCGCGCCTCGTTTTTTGCCACTTCTGCACTCTCTCTACGGAGTACTTGATTTCGCAGTCTCACGCACACGTGTCATTGGAAACCGGGTTTTACTGGACTGTGCTCTTCAGCCACTCTCGATAGTCCTTTTCTCGACAGCCACTTGTGCTCTGCGCTTCGCCGCAGTAACGGCATGCCTCGTAAGAGTCCATACGAGTAGAGCTGGCTTCTAGGTGTTTCGTAAAGTCTCAGCCCAGCCAGCGCACGAGTCGTCTTGCTGGCCTGCCTGAAGAGCCTTGCTAAGCGCTGTGTACTGTGGCTGGCGTCTATTGCCCACAACTACTGTATCGGCATCGTCAGCCCTCGCTTAACGTGCTTTATCGAATGTAATATCTGTAGCTATACAAAGTTGCCTCCCAATAATATCAGAGAATGTCCAAATTCCTAAATAGCTAACCGCTTTGCGAGGGCTTAGCCCAGGCACTACCCAACGACGTGTTCACAACTTCTCGACTGCCTCCCTTTGTCCCGGATTTTCGCATCGTCACAGTGGAGCGGCCTCACAACTGAGTGGACGCAACACCGTGAGCCTCTGTAAACTACGCTGGAAATAAGCTGGACGACACGATCAAGGCACTCGCGTTATGGTTATGGGTGGCATTGCCAGCATTACGTAGTGTCCATAGCACCGTTGTAAATGTAACATTAGGGAAATAGGTTGGAAACTTTCTGCGTAGTATTCTTATCAAAGTTCTGACAGCACGTGGCCAAAGCCGCAGTCAAAGCCCGATATGTAGTCGAAACTAGAAACAAAACCATCGACATTCTATCTCAACTGTTCGGGATGTATTATTGAAAGGCTTTTTATCTCTGCGCTTGGTAGCTTTGCTTGATTTCCTGGCTTCATTCCAGGTATACTCCCTTGACAATAGAAAGTATTCGTATAAACCGCGTTAGTTCTGCAGGCATCTTGATACATGCCAAATGAACAATGAGACTTAAGTATCGCGATACTCGTACTCGTGCCACTCCCCACTAGGTGCACCTTTTAAAGTACTAGCCAGGTGAACTTTTTAAAGTGGCCCACGATAATAATGGGGCGTGACACGAGTAGTGGCAGTGGCACGTGACGAAAAAGGTCTGTTTTGGGAAGGTGCTTGGCAGGTCGCTGTCTTGCCTCCGAGTTGTATCGAAGCTGCTGCTCTGTCGCTCGAGACAGATACCAGATAAATGCTCAAGAGGGCCGGAAGTGCGCTCTTATCCGCTGCCGCACCTCCTTTGCCGATATACTCGTCTGCAGCGGCTCGTTCAATGCCATCGTCAGTCTCGTCGGGCACATCTTCGTCGTCCTTTGTCCTCGTCTCTCACCGCCGCTCGCTCTCGTCAGCCTCGTCCATCATGGCACCGCCCAAGTCTGCCCACGAGTTTGTCGACTTCCTCAATGCCTCGCCGACTCGTAAGTAAGCGGCCCGTGGATGCTGAGAGCGGTTTCGGCTAACGGCAGGCAGCCTACCATGCTGTGGCCTCGTCGGTGGCGCGCCTCGAGCAGGCGGGCTTCGCCCACATCAAGGAGCGGGACGACTGGTCGTCGACGCTGAAGCCCGGCGGCAAGTACTATCTCACGCGCAACGGCTCGTCGGTCGTGGCGTTTGCCATTGGCGCAAAGTGGCAGCCGGGCAACCCTGTGGCCATGATTGGCGCGCACACGGACTCGCCGTGTCTGCGTGTCAAGCCGGTCAGCAGCAAGTCGAGCGTCGGCTTCCTGCAGGTGGGCGTCGAGACGTACGGCGGCGGCATCTGGCACAGCTGGTTCGACCGCGACCTCGGTCTGGCGGGCCGCGTCATGGTCCGGACGGGCGACGGCACCATTGCGCAGAAGCTCATCCGGGTGGACCGGCCGATCCTCCGCATCCCTACGCTGGCCATCCACCTGGACCGCACGTCCAGCTTTGAACCGAACAAGGAGACGCAGCTGTTCCCCATTGCCGGGCTGGCGTCGGCCGAGCTCAACAAGACGTCCGCCGACGGCGACGCGGTCGAGCGCGCGGACGATGCGTCGCTGCCGCTCAAGCCCATGACCGAGCGCCACCTGCCGGTCATTGTGGGCATCGTGGCCGCGGAGGCCGGCGTCGCGCCGGAGCAGGTGGCCGACTTTGAGCTCGTGCTGTACGACACGCAAAAAGCGTGCCTCGGCGGCCTGCGCGAGGAGTTTGTCTTTTCGGCGCGCCTCGACAACCTGGGCATGACCTACTGCAGCGTCATGGGCCTGCTCGCGTCGGTGGCCGCGCCCGGCAGCCTCGACGACGAGTCGGCCATCCGCCTGATCAGCTGCTTCGACCACGAGGAGATCGGCTCGCTGTCGGCGCAGGGCGCCAACTCGAACCTGCTGCCCGCGGTGCTGAAGCGGCTGTCCGAGGTGCCTGGCGCGGCCGCTACATCGGCGCCGCCGGCGAGCGCCTTTGAGCAGACGTGCTCGGCGTCGTTCCTGGTGTCGGCCGACATGGCGCACTCGGTGCACCCCAACTACGTCGGCAAGTACGAGAGCAACCACCAGCCGCTGATCAACAAGGGCACCGTCATCAAGGTCAACGCGAACCAGCGCTACGTGACCAACTCGCCGGGCATCGTGCTGCTCCAGGAAGTCGCCAAGGAGGCCGGCGTGCCGCTGCAGCTGTTCGTCGTGCGCAACGACTCGTCGTGCGGCAGCACCATCGGCCCTATGCTGTCGGCGAAGCTCGGCGTGCGCACGCTCGACCTGGGCAACCCGCAGCTCAGCATGCACAGTATTCGCGAGACGGGCGGCGCGTACGACGTGGAGCACAGCATCAAGCTCTTCTCCGCCTTCTTCCAGACGTACTCTGGCCTGGAGCCGAAGATCCTCGTGGACTAGGTCAGGCACGCCGTTGCGGCCGGACGGACCCGGACATGCAGACATGACTTGGATAAGGCGATCTGGCGATAGGCTGGGATAGGGCAGGGTAGCAAAGCAGACTGTTACCGGCGCTGCTGTAGAAGAGACCGCCAAGGGCCTTGCATGATATTGCCTATTTACTGTGACAGGCAACTCCTAGGCCGTTATCTGCGATGGCCAAAATTTGGGACGAGCGACACGCAGTCTAGTGCTGTCCCCTGCCGACTGGACGCTCATCTCCAGCGAGAAGCATTTTCGTAATTGTACCGGCTCTCAGAGTACCCATTCCATTCGTCTTCCAGACTCTTGGCCGTTCTGCTCCCCGTGGTCCCTTGGTTACGGACACGGCGGCCTTGAAACGAGATGGAGAGATAATCGATGCGGCCTTCTACCCGACCATTGCCGTGAAACGTCATCCACCCGTGGTTGTCGCCGTACTTGATAGGCCCTTCGCGTTCCTGGCCACGCCATCGGAAGGGTACGGACGAGTGGGATGACTGCCAGGGCCGCTCATCGAAGAGTAGGACTCCTTCAATGATGCCCAAATCAAAGGAACCCCAAAGAGTCGAGCCCTGGAGCGTCAGGTCGATGGAGAAGTCTGTGCCGACGTCCCATTGGCTTTCCACATACTCGGACACAACGTCGTAGAAACCATTCAGTAGACCGAGGGGAGCGAGAATGATATTCGACGCGTCCCAGTCCAAGCTGTCCGAGTCGGATTGATCCTCGACGTCGTCCTCATCTTCCCCTTTCACGGAGACGTCGTCAATGTCTCTCATAATCACGTCGTCGTCGTCGTCGTAGCTATTGCCAGCATACTCATAGGCCCAGCCAGTGGACGAAGTTGGCAGTCGGCTCTGGGCCACGAATCCTATGCCTGCTCGCCGGTACAGGCCACCCCTGCGGGCGGTCTGCATAGGACGGGCTGGCGGTTCCGGAGGCGCCGAAGCGGTCGCCCTAGCACCGCGCCCGGCGCCCCGTGACAGGCCACCCCTGCGGGCGGTCTGCTTGGTCCGGGGCGGTTTTTCTGGAGACGCCGAAGCTGTCGCTCCCGCGCCGCGCCCGGCGCCCTGCGAGAGGTTCCCTCTGCGCGCAGTCTGTTTCTTTGCGACCGTTGGGCTCGCCGGTTCTGTCTTGGGCACCGTGGATTCTGCTTTTGCTTTTGCTTTTGCTTTTGCATTTGCCTTGGGCGTGGCCGCAGGGGTGGCTGTCTTGGCCTTTTTGGCCGTGCTCGGCGCCTTGCTTGTCGACGGGTCCGCGTCGTCGTCGGCCTTCCGCTTGCTGCCCGCGGCCTTGCCCGTCGCGGCCGTCGCCTTCTTTGCCTCTCCGGCACCGGAGCCATTGCTGGTGCCGGCCGCCTTCTTCCATTCCCTGTCGTTCTTGGTCCATTCCTTCTTCAGCTTGGCCTCCAGCTTGGAGACGCTGTCGGGAAGACGCAGACTGCCGGCATGGACGGCATCGAGTAGGCGCATCCGGGCCACGGCTTTGGTCTTGGACGGCTTCAGTCCGTAGTGGACCAGCTGGGCCTCAAACCAGTGCGCCGGCTTGTCCTTGTCACTGCCGGCGGCGGCATGCTCCCGCAGCTCGGCGACCGTTGCGCGCCGGTGTCGGTTCTGGCCAGAAGCCTCGACGAAGAGCTCGCCATTGACAAAAGTGAAGCCATTCTCAGAAACGGGGGGCGCGCTCCCCCAAGAGGTCGCCGCCGCGGTCGCTTTCTTGGACATGGCCGAACAAGGGAAACCGGTCACAATCTAGGCCTAGCGTTTGAATAAATTTGCTCACTTTGAAACGGTGCGTCTGAGACAGGACATCTGACACTGTTACAGTGTCGAGGCAATGGATGAATCTGACAGCAAGGTCACAAGGGGATGAGCTTTGGTCACGTGTCGCTGAGCAACATTGTGCTTTGTTACCGATTGCAACATTGTAACTAGCTGGACCCACTGTAACCTTGTCACTGGGCGACCCCTGCTGTCACGTGCACCTAAGCGTAATTGGAGCACGTCGTGTAAGTCAAGGTTCTGGCCGCTTACAAGAGAGACAGTTGCGAAGAAACGAATATACTCACATTCGGGGCCATGACACTGGTACGAGCTGACGCGGAAGAGAGCAGTTCTTTTTTTGAAGAAGCTATTTCTGAAAAAGGTGTCCTCGGCGGGTTCATAGAGGATGGGCTAATGCCGCTTTTACGACTTAATCAACACTCTCATGATGTTTTGTCTAAATTTTCTTGAACAATGACATGTTCTTGGTGTTGGAGAGTTGTTGTAACTGTTGTAAAATAGCAAACTTAGTCCATCTAACTTTAGTATCGCCAGTTTTTGTCGTCATTCCCGTGTCAGGATCAGAAGCTCCAAAGTAAGGCTTCTACTACGCATGGGAAGTGTCGTCAGTCATCAATACGGAAAGAATGTACAAACACGTATTCCACGGGGCGTTAGTAACGTAAAGCACAAATGCGGCGTAGGTTGAGGTTGGCGATGACGAGTGACTCGAAGTTGTGCGGAAGCCTGAGTAAGGCGCAGCACGGAACAGTAGGGCTGCGGAAGAAAAGATAATAGAACCTGTCTTTCAGAGGTAAATGCCCTGCTTCTCGCTCCTCTTCCAAAATCTTTAACGATTGCCTGGCTGCTTCAGAACCATTTTCTACCAAGCAGCCTTCTAGACAGTATCGAATACTACTTCATCTTAACTTCTCTCATCTACCATTTCATTTTTCAAAGTCACTACAATGTGTCGCATCACCAAGATCAAGTTCTTTTGCGGTTGTCTGATGTTTAAAAAAGTCCTCTGCATTGGCTATATCCGCTATGCGACCAAGCATCAGCTGCCTCTGGAAGAAAGACAAGCCTTGACGGACATTACCAGTAGGCTTGTCTCAACCGACGGTCAGGTTCCGTGGGACTGCACAGTGGCAAGGACCCGAAGCGTCCAAAGAAACTTTGCCTGTTCGTACTGTTTGACCGCTTTGGACAGAGCAAGAGCTTCAAACAAGACGTTCGAGGATGGTCATTTTGACGTCCGTGGCACGCCTTGCATCACCAAAGACCACCCTCTATACAGTAGACTTGTGTTTCTCGGGGAGGTAACGTCTGTCATGGAAATGTACGTCAACGTGGACGGCAATACGTTACGATTAACCCGAGAAGAATATCCTCGTCGGAACGCACTGGCAGATGTGTTACCAGACAACTACGATGAGATGCGAAGACTGTTCGAACAACCTTCTAGCCGGTCAACGCCTCGCGCTCGATTTGGGATCGAGGACCGCTATACTGTGGGAAACACGCCGAATCTGGGAACGCTTATAACTCTAGACAATGCTACCACAGCTGCCAGTGCGTTCCGGCGGCCAGCCAGACATGGATCAGACGTGATGCTGTCTGGCAACCGTCGGATCGAACTACTCCGCTAAGCGTAGCGGATTTGAATGGAGAAGAAGAGTTTGATTGGATGGACATTGCAGATCGAAGTCCAATGCCTTTGATATTTTCAACTGGAGGTTTATTGCTGTGATTGATTGTTTAAACAGCTAGTTATAGTCGAGTTGGCATTCATGTAGCCCGAGGCCATTTTCAAGGAAACGTGCGTTGTATTTTATCATAGTTACTGCTAGTCCAATAATACGCATCCCAAATCGCACCTGTCCCGTCCCTTCTGTCGTCTGCTTAGCGGTGTATATCGTGTTTCTGTGTTCCCTGTGCTCTCACCTGTAGCAGCTGATGCAGCGGCTGAGCGTCGTAACATCGACTCATAGAATGACTGCTACGGCTAGTCTTAGTAGCACAGCATACGGTCCGACGTACAACATCAAAGAAAAGAATCAATTTACGCAGGATCATTACGTTGACGTGTGGGTGCTCAGGCCTGGAAGAGTAATCGCAGACACAGTGGTCCGGCTCAAGCCCAAGAGACGTAACACCATGGACAAGAAAGGAAGGGGAAGCAGGTGTTTTCCATAGATGTCCAATGCTAACTCGTCGACAAGCTTGGGAGAGCCATGGTTCGTTTGCTCGACGTAGAATACTTGCACGTTTGATTTGTATAAATCGTCTGAATTATTCGAGTCGACGCTCGATACAGGCCGCTGGCGAAAGCGAGGCTCGATGCTGTGTAGTCTAGTTAAGTAGTTTGCTCGAGTGTTTTCGCCCGGATGGAAGACGGCCATGCATGGAAGGCCACAAGACGCAGCCGCCGACAGTTAGTTCTGAAGATGCAAAGACAGACCAGACATCCTGACAGAATACAGACATTCACCCATCACCAGATGTATCTCCACCATCACATGACTGATCACATGCTGATTCCATAGCCCTCGACAAAGAAGGAAAAGGAAAACGATGCCAGTGATGTCTATTGCTCCCCCCGATCTCATCTTTTCTTTCTCTGCTTACGGGCTTGCGCTCTGTCCGAGCGTTCCTTCTCGTGGGCGGCAACAGCCTCTCGGCGGAACTCGTCCGACAGGCCCTGGGCGCGCTCAAGCACCTTGGTGAGGTCCAAGTGCACACGCAGCTCGCCCTCTTCCATGGTCTCGTAGACAGCGCGCAGTTCCTTGGGCGTCAGGCCCATCGGGTCTCCCGCGTGGCGGAAGGCCTCCATCAGCACAGCCTTGGACCCCGGACAGGCCTGGACGGCGCGGTAGTAGACGTCTTTGGCCAGGGCGGCCATCTTGCGGTCGCGGCGGCCGTGGCGACGTGGGGCCTGGAGGGCGGCGGCGGCGGTGCGCCGCACGTAGGCGTGCCACAGGGCCGCGCACTGGCTGATCTGGGGCGCCTGGGCCATCTGGCTGGGCCGGCTGTCGTCGCTCGCGAGTGCGGCGGCCAGGGCGGCCCGGGCGGCTTGGCCGCCGCCGGCCTGCTGCGCGGCGTGGCGCACGGCAAAAGCGCGGCCGCTGACGCAGTCGTGGGCGGGGGCCAGCACGACGTCGTCGAGCAGGCGGCGGACGGGGTCGTCGGGGCGCAGGCGCGACAGGCCGGAGGCGGCGGCCGGGTCCACCCAGGCGAACAGGCGCAGAAAGAGGCCGTTGCGCGGGAACAGCGTGGCGAACTGGCGCAGCGGCGTCTGCAGGTCGGCCGGGCGATAGGGACTGACTGTTAGCGGGGAGGAGCGGGAGGGAGGGACGGAGGGAGGGAGGGAGAGCGGGAGAGGGAGAGCGGGAGAGCGGGAGAGGGAGAGCGGGAGAGGGAGAGCGGGAGAGCGGGAGAGGGAGAGCGGGAGAGGGAGAGCGGGAGAGCGGGAGAGGGAGAGCGGGAGAGCGGGAGAGCGGGAGAGCGGGCGAGATAGAGAGCGGGAGAGGGAGAGGGAGAGCGGGAGAGCGGGAGAGCGAGCGAGATGGAGGACGCTTACCCGTGTGTGGCGTGGAAGAAGAGGACGCGGGCCACGCACTGCAGGAGGCGCTCGTGGGCGGCGGCCGCCGCGTGGCCGCGCGCGGCCACGTCGTCGGAGAAGGCGGCGGCAGCGGCGAGCGCGGCGGCCAGGCTGCCCTGGCGCGCGGACGGGTGCTGGTGCGGCGACGCGGTGCTGTGCGGCGCGGCGAGGTACTCGAGCAGCACAAAGGACTGGGCCACGAGGGCGGCGCGGTCGAGGCGGCCGAGGGAGATGCCGTAGTCGATGGCGGCACGCAGGGCCTGGCGGGCGCGCAGGAGCGCGGCGGGCGAGACCGGGTCGGCGTCGGCGTCGGCGTCCGAGAGGGGAGGCGGCACCGGCAGCGCGAGGCAGCGCAGCGCCGCGTGCGGCCGCAGGGCGTCGAGCTCCAGCCAGGCCCAGGTCTGGCGCAGCGCCAGCGCGGCGTCAGTGTCGCTGCCGGCGTCGGCGTCGGCGGCGTCGGCGGAGGTCGGCGCCAGGGCCGACGCGAGCACGGCGCGGGCCACGTCGACGCGACCGCGCGACAGCTCGGCGAGCGCATAGGCGTTGTAGAGGGCGGTGTGGCCCATGTACTGCTTGAGCAGGGCGCGCGCGGCCTTTTTGATGCTGCCGGCCGGCGCCACGGCCGCGTCCACGGCGAGGCTGTAGGGCGCCAGGGCCTCGACGCCGTAGGCGTGCGCGAGCTGGCGCAGGACGGCGGCCACCCACTCGGGCGGCACCGGCGCGGCGGGCGGCGCCCTGCCGTCGTCCTCCTCCTTCTCGGGCTGCAGCCAGGCCGGCAGCGCGCGGAACCAGCCGGGCTGCGCAAACAGCAGCTCGGGCGTGACGGCGACGCGGCTGCCGTCGGCGGCCCAGTCGGGCGGCGGGCGGCGGGCGGCGTCGTCGGCGGGCGGCTGCGCCGGCTCGTCGGGGTCGCTGCGCGCGGGCCCGAGGTAGACAGCGGCGACAAAGGGGTCGTGGCGGGCGGCGTCGATCCAGGGGTCGGCCGGCGCCAGCGCGGGCGGCAGCTGGCAGAACAGCAGGAACGCGTCGACCAGCAGCGGCCGGACGGCCGGCAGGAGGGCGGCCGGCACGCGGAAGGGCAGGTCCGCGATGTCGGCGGCGAGGACGACGCGGGTGGCGTCGTCGAAGCCGTCGGCCTCCCAGACGTCGGTCAGCCGGGCCGGCAGCCGCGCGGCGGCGGCGCGGCGCTGCTCGGCGGCGGCCCAGGCCGCATAGAGCGGCGGCCAGGCGGCCATGTCGGCGGCCGTGGCGGCGCTCGAGAAGCCGTTGGCGCGGCTGGCCGGCCCCAGGCGCGCGAGGCTGGCCGCGCTGGCCGCGCGCACGGCGCCGGCCCAGTCGATGGTCGGCAGCACGCGCGGCCGCTCGTCGGGGTCGGGCAGCAGGTCGTCGGGGTCGGCGCCGGCGGCGAGGGCGGCCGCGTAGCCGCGCCAGCCCTCGGAGCCGTCCTCGCCGAGGCGCGGCCGCTCGCTGTCCCAGTAGTCGGCAAACGAGTCCGCGGCCGGGGCCGGCGCCGGCGCCGGCCCCGGGACCGGCTGCGCAAAGTTCTGCTCCAGCAGGGCCGTCCAGGCGGCCGTGGCGAGGTCGCAGAAGCCGGCGTCGTGCAGGAAGCGCGTGGCGCGCAGAAAGACGTAGACCATCTGGGCGCACAGCGCCGCGGGCGTCGCCTCGTCGAGCGCGGACGCGGACGCGGACGCGGGCTCGGGCGCGGACCCGGGTTCCGTGTCGCTCTTGTCGCGCAGCGCGTCGCGCAGCATCTGCAGCCGCGCCACGACCATGTCGCGCCGCTGCCGGGTTGAGAGGCGCGCCGTGGTCAGCGCAAAGTCCAGGTAGGCGCGCCACAGCGGGAAGCCGAGGCGGCCGCCGGGGCTGGCGGCCTCGAGCGCGCGCCAGTGCTGCGCCATCTGCTGCGGCGTGCTGACGACGGCGCGCGCGCGCATCGCCGCCAGCTGCAGGCGCACGCGGTCGGCCGGCGCCGTCACCGCGCGCAGCGCCTTGTCCAGCACCGCCAGCTTGACCTGCGCAGTGCCGGCCAGCTCGGCCGGCGCGCGCGCGGGGTCCGTGTCGGCGTCGTAGGCGGCGTTGGCGAGCAGCCGGCGCTGCTGGCCCTGCAGGTCGGCCAGCGCGAGCCAGGCGTCGACGTCGGCCGGCTGCGCCGCCACGCGTCCCGCGAGGCCGGCCATCTCCCGCATCAGCGCCGCCGCCGCGGGGTCGGGGCCGCGCTCGCCGTCCGAGGCGCCCACGCCGTCGCTCTCGCTCTCGCTCCCGCTCTCGCTCCCGGAGAGCCAGTCCTCGGACCGCAACGAGTCGTCGTACGAGTCGTCGGGGTCGCCGGGGTCCGGCGCGGGACTGAGGGTGCGCTGCCGCGCCGCTCGCGTGCTCGACACCGCGTCGTGCGCCAGGATGCGCTCCACGGCGCTGCGCTGCAGCAGCACCTCGTTCTTGTCGCGGAAGAGCGGTGTCCGGGGCGCGTGCGGCGGCTTCGGCGCAAAGAGGGTCTGGCTGCCGTAGTCGCTGAAGATGAAGGGGCCGTCGGCGCCGAGGACGACGCGGCCGTCGCGGAAGCGCTCAAACGCCGGCACGCTCCGTCTGTCGCTGTAGCCAAACTGCCAGATCTCCGGGTCGCCGCGCGTGTCGGTCATGTAGATCGGGACCTCGTCTGCGTCGTCGGCCGTGCGCCGGCTGTCTCTTCCGTGCCGGGATTCATGCCGGCTGTCTCCTCGACTCTCTTTTCGACGGCCGAGCTGCTCTCCGCGGCGCTCGTGCCCGTGCCGACTGTGCTCTGCGCCGTGCCGAGAGCCGTGGCCGTCCTGCTCGCGCCGGCTGGCCGGCTCCGGCTCGCCGTCCGTGTCCCGGCGTCTCCCCCGGTCCTTGTGCCGGTGCCGGTCTTCGTGGTCTTCATCCTCACCGACGTCCCGGTGTCGGCGCTTGTTCGCGCCGTCGTCGCCACCGCGCGCGACGATATGCGGAACCGTATGGCTGTGCCGTCCCTCGTGCTGCGACGCCATGATTGCGGCTGCCGTGTAGCCAGTGCTGCCACGATGAACGCTCAAGATGATAGTCACGTGGATTATTGAGTCACGTGGTATGCTGCATCACGTGGACTATTGCATCACGTGGACAGACTTTATTGGGTAGCAACGCCCTAACCTAAATGGGCCAACACCGAGTCAAGACCCGTGCACATATCCTTGGCAATGTCTCGGCAACATGTCAGCTGCTGATGACCTCTTGCTCGCCTTGTTTGCTGACATCGTGTGCACAGCAGCAACAGTCGCACGAAGCAGGACGACTTCTCGACAAGTCTGCCCTGCTCGGCGACGCTGCCAGCTGTCTCTCACGTATCGGCTCGCTACACGTGCCCGCTTGTCCGATGGACCCACTTTCGGCTTGCAGAATTACGAGTACGAAGGCCCCGCTGCTGCGCACAGACCCTCAACGGGCAAGCGCCACGCCGTCTGTGCTGCCATCGCCGTACCTGGCTAGCAACGTCGGTCGCGCCTGCCGCATGCATCACCCGAGCTCGCCATCGCGCACATGCCGCGAGTCCTGCTGACTACGCCGTAGGATCCGTAGGGTACTTCCGATTCCTGCGAGGAAGTACGCTTTGGCCGGCGATCTCGCGCTGCATCCTTCTTTGTCTCTGCCAGCGGCATCGCCAGCCTCACTCACCAGCGCGCCCGTCCCCGGCTCCTGCGCCGTGCGCGCTGCCTCCCTCCTGTCTGACGACGGTCCGTGACCGGCGCCGTCTGTTTCGCTGCGTGCGTCATCCCTTTTGGACGCGTCTGACTCGCCAAGACGACTATCGCCATCTTCATCTTCGCCATCGTCGCCATCGTCCATCTTCGCCCTTCTGCAGCCTCCCGCTGCAGATCGTCGGCCGTTTTCTTTGCGTCGCACACGCCCTGCCTTGTGCACACCCACTCCCGCAGCGCTCTCGCCGAGCAAGTGGACACGCGCAACCACATCGTCCCGCACGTGGCGCTCCTCTGCTCCTGATCCTCTGTGTAAGTCCTGGCCAACGCATGCCGTCCTTTCCCGGTTTCGCAGCGGCTGCGTTTGCGTATCTGCACGGCGTGTCCACTGCGTGCCGGCCATCGCGTGCTAACAGGCAGCAGCGTGCTATTTCCGCCCTGCAGCCTCCGCAGTGCTTGGTCCAGTACTTTGTCGCGAGGCCGCGGCTTCGTTCCTCGTCTTCGTCTTTCCTCTGTTTCCGTCGTCTGTCGTCTGTCGTCCGTCGTCCGTCGTCCGTCCTCGCTTACCGCGCTGCCATGGCCCACACGAACGGCACCTCCTCGCCCACCGGCACCCCCTTCAGCCTGCGTCCTCCGTCCACACCGCCGTCGCCCACCCTCTCCCGCCGCTACCTCGCCAGCCGCCGCGGCTCCTGGGCAGAGGAGCCGCCAGACGAGCGCACTTCGCTGCTCCAGAGCGGCCAGCGCACCCGCGCGCCCGCCCACGGCCACTCGGGCCGCCTCCCGCTCCTCAGTCGCTCGCACAGCTATGCCGGCAGCATCGGCACCCGCCACCACAGCCGCGCCGGTTCCTGGAGCCAGCGCTTCTCCAGCGCCCTCTCCGACCGCCACGAACCGGCCGTGGCCGAGTCCAAGGCGTCGCTGGCCTTTGACGAGCGCGTGTGGTACGACCAGTTCACCTCCACCGACTGGGTGCACGACAGCATCGCCGACGCCTACCGCGTCAAGGCCCTGCGCAGCCGCAAGGACTTCTGGGGCCGCGTCTACGTGCTCTTCGACGGCGTCCAGGGCTGGCTGCTGTCCGCCCTGGTCGGCGTCGTCGTCGCCGTCTTTGCCTACACCATCGACGTGTCCGAGGCCGTCGCCTTCGACTACAAGTACGGCTACTGCACGACGGCCTGGTACCTGACCGAGCGCAAGTGCTGTCCGCACGGCGCCTGCACCGACTGGCGCGAATGGGGCGAGGTCCTGCGTGCCCACGGCGTTGCCCAGATCTGGGCCGACTACTGCGCGTACGTCTTTGCGGCCATCGTGCTGGCCTCGGCCTCCTGCCTCGTGACGCTCACGACCAAGACCGTGGTGTCGCCGACGTACCGCCTGTCCACGCTCGACGAGAACCTGGCCGCCGAGCCCGTGCCTGTGGCCGTCGACGACGCCGACCACGCCGGCAGCAGCAGCAATAGCAGCAGCAGCAGCAGCAGCAGCCAGGCCGCCTGCGCCGACGGCGGAAACGCCAGCGCCGGTGCCGGCTGCCGCTCCCAGCCGGCTGCCCGCAAGTCTGCGCCGGCCGGGCCGACCGTGTACTACTCGGCCGCCGGCAGCGGCGTGGCCGAGGTGCGTGTCATTCTCAGCGGCTTCGTTCTGCACGGCTTCCTCGGCTTCCAGACGCTCGTGGCCAAGTCCGTCGGCCTGGTGCTGAGCGTCGCCTCCGGCCTCAGCCTGGGCAAGGAGGGCCCGTACGTGCACATCGCCTCGTGCGTCGGCAACATTGCCTGCCGCCTCTTTGCCAAGTACGACCAGAACGACGCGAAGCGCCGCGAGATCCTGTCGGCGGCGGCTGCCGCCGGCGTCGCCGTGGCCTTTGGCGCGCCGCTCGGCGGCGTGCTGTTCTGCCTCGAGGAGGTGGCCTACTTCTTTCCGGCCAAGACGCTCTTCCGCACCTTCTTCTGCTGCATCACCGCGGCCCTGACGCTCAAGTTCCTCAACCCCTACGGCACGCACAAGATTGTCATCTTCCAGGTGCACTACGAGGCCGACTGGGAGTACTTTGAGCTCGGCAGCTTCGTCGCCGTCGGCGTGCTCGGCGGCCTGGCCGGCGCCATGTTCATCAAGGCCTCGCGGCTCTGGGCCAAGTCGTTCCGCGGCATTGCGCTGATCAAGGGCCACCCGCTGCTGGAGGTCGTGCTCGTCGCCTTGGTCACCGGCGTCACCGGCTACTGGAACGTGCTGACGAAGCTGCCCGTCACCGAGCTGCTCTACAACCTGGCCGCGCCGTGCGACGTCACCGACAACAATCTGGACGACCTCGGCATCTGCCCGGCGCACAAGGACGACATCCCGCCGATCCTGACGAGGCTTCTGGGTGCCTTTCTGATCAAAGGCATCCTGACGATCATCACCTTTGGCATTGTATGTTTCTCTCTTTCCATACGATCTGTCTGCTAGCCTACTACCTCACTCTTTTTCCTATTAACCGACCGTTGCAGAAAGTGCCGGCCGGCATCTACGTGCCGTCCATGGTGGTGGGCGGCCTCATGGGACGGCTGGTGGGCCACGTGGTGCAGTGGTTTGTGCTGGAGACGGCGTCGTGGGCGGTCTGGGGGCGCTGCCCGGCAGTGGGCGAGGCCAGCTGCATCCAGCCGGGCGTGTACGGGCTGATCGCGGCCGGCGCAACCATGTGCGGCGTGACGCGTCTGTCGGTAACGCTGGCAGTGATTCTGTTTGAGATCACGGGCAGCCTGGACTACGTGCTGCCGTTCTCGCTGGCGATCCTGGTGGCCAAGTGGACGGCGGACGCGATCGAGCCGCTCTCCATCTACGATCTGCTGACTGAGATGAACTCGTACCCCTTCCTCAACAACAAGCACAAGCCCATCTTCACGTCCGAGCTCGGCGACATTGTGCCGCGCGTGCGGCGCGAGCGCATCATCGACATCTCGGCGTCGCCGCTCGTGCGCGCGACGGTGCTGCGCCAGAAGCTGGAGCTGCTGCACCGCGCCGGCGAGCTCGACGGCGGCCTGCCCATTGTGCGGCACGACATCCTCGTCGGCCTGATTCCGGCGCCGGACCTCGAGTTTGCGCTCGACAACCTGCCGGACGAGGACACCGGTCTCTGCCTCATGGCCCAGGTGCCGTCGATTGACGACTCGGACGACGAAGACGCGGCCGCGGACCCGGCCGACTTCACGCCGTACATTGACCGCGCGCCCGTCGCGCTCGACATCAAGTCGCCCATGGACCTCGTGTACGAGTGCTTTGTCAAGCTGGGCCTGCGGTACATCTGCGTGCTCCAGGACGGCCGCTATGCGGGAATGGTGCGTGCTGTGCTTTGCCTTCAGTGACTGCGAGACGCGCTGCTAACCATGACAGGCGCACAAGAAGACGTTTGTCAAGTACGTCCGCGACCTGGAAGAGCGCGAGGGACACATGTGATGCGGTATACGGCGTATTCCGTTGCGTATCACGACAGCATTCACGGCGTTTGGGCTTTCTCTTTCCCTCTTTCTCGGCACTGCATATCGAGTGGCGGACAACGTTGCACAGTCTGCCATTTTCATCTCACTATTGCCACCGGACTCTCGGTGTTCATTGCTTGCGACGCTGCTTTCTTGTCGACCGCAAAGGACTCGACTGTCCGTCCCATCGCCACTTTGGCTACATCTCCATCTCTTGGCTATTTTTTCCATCTCGGCTATTTCTTGCACGACTTCTTTTGGCTATGTGTATGCATTCTCCTATTTTGGCCAACTACCGAGCAGACACCTCTTTGATAATCATTTTTATGGACACTACATTATTGTAAATACAATATGGCGACGCAGATGAACAAGCCAGTGTCACGCAGCTATTGTGTTGTAGCCAGCACGCACATTAACACGAATAGCACGTGAACAGTGTGTGCGTGGTACTCATATATACATCGCCCAAGCCTAGAGCTCTAGCCACCTCGACAATAGCATTGCCGACAGTGAGTTCTACCCAACTGACATCGCCGAGGGTGTCGATGCCGAACAGTCCATCGCAGCCATTTAAGAGATCTTGCACAGCCCCTGGTCATGCCGTCGGTATGCAGGACCTGATTGTGCGTGAAGATTGGTTAGACTAGCTATATCCAAATCTGATGCCTCGTGCTTTGTCATACTGACCTGTCACCACGCATCTGCCTCCCTGGGGACAGTAAATCAACAGTGTAACAACGAGTCACGTGTTGTCTACGTATTGTTGAGCAGTGCACAATACTACTCCCTCATCGCAGCAAAATTTGCATAACTGTCACGACTTCACCATCCGTTCACCAAGAGCTTCAATATATACAAAATGTCGTTTAGGGATGAGCGGCCTCGTATGGCCGACGGCGCGCCCTAGGACGGCAAGCAGCTTTTGGAACTGGTGCGAAATGGCAACAGTCCTTTCGAAGGCGTTTGGGATTCCAAACTCCTGATCCGCGAGATCGAGGAGAACTTGGACATGCAGGTGACGGACATTCCGTTCGTGAACAAGGGCTCTAATAACTACGTAAGTGGGAACTTGATATGTTTTGTCTGAATACACGCTGAGCCACGCAAAGGGATTTCACATGAAAACCTCCAAGGGATCCGACATCGTTGCGCGTCTCGCTCGGGGGGATGTGAACATGCCTTCCTTTGAGGGCTTCCCGATAGAGGTGCAGGGTCCAGAAGCCCATTTTGAGGCTGCTGTTTACAGACTCCTACGCGAGGAGCCCGGAATTTTGATATCTAAACTGCTGTACTACCGGGTGCCTGTCCAATACTCAGGCCCCCGACTTGCTGTCCCCAGAGATATCGCCGGACGTCGACTTTTTGTCTTCCAGAAGGCAGACGGAGAGAACAATGTATGGGAGGATGCCGGCCCCGCAAACAAGGTACGAGAGAGAAGTTACATCCGCTGAGCTTAATTCTTGACCTTTGTCGCTAACGTTGCCCCGTCAAGGTCCTCATTGAGCAACTTGCGAGCATTCGAGCGGCCTTATTCAAGTACAACCCTCCCCAATACTTCGCTTCGCACTACTGCCTCGAACGCCTCTTCGAGTTCAAACCAGAGTCACTCTTCATGCCGGTTACGCCTACACGCGAGTTCTGGATGTATGTGCTGGAATCCAAAATCAAGGCTACAATACGGAACGAAGGCGACATGATCGGCTGGGAATGCGACGAGGAGACAGTTGGGCCTGCCGAACTGGCGGCAAAGCAGTCTCTCTTGCGGGCAATCCCACACCTGGTCCCGCTCGATACTCCGGAGGCCTCTCTCTATCGGCTTGTACTCGAACACGGTGATTTTGGAATTCACAACACGACGATTGCGAAGGGCAATGATGGCCTGCCCGTCGTGACGTCGTTGTTCGACTGGGAGACTGGATGCATTGTTCCGGCTGTTCTCTCAGACCCCTTGGCGGCGGTGGTGCCCGTTGATCTGACAGTAGATGAAGATGGCAGGCCCCTTGTCACTCGGCTCCCAGACGATTTAAGTGAGACTCAACGGAAGACTTACCAGGCATGGGCTGAGCTCTACATCGAGGTAAGTTGACCTGCCCAATAGTCATTTCTCGCAGTGCCTGCATTACCCAACAAGCCATTAAAACATGTGTACCTTCTAGAAACTCCACCAAGAGGCACCGACCTACATAACTGCTATACAACTTGGAAGAGACTTCCGCCATCTATGGTTTGCGCTGAGAGACTGGCGCGGGGCGAACCCGGAGGAGTTTTTCGGAGCTCTGGGGGCATGGGCCGAGAAGCGAATGGCAGAGCTAGGAGTTGCTCAAGACTCGGCTCAGTCTTCCACTGCCTAGTCCTCTACAAGATGTGTCGCTCAGAAAAGCGCTTTCCTGCGGTAAAGATAAGGAACCTATACGGTGTCCTTGCAGAAACTTAAAACTACCCTGTAATTGTGACGTAAATGTTTAGAGTTACCTTTACTATAAGCTATAGTTATCTGGTATGAATAAAAGTAACAAAAGGCCCTTGTAAAGGTTTTGGTGCGATATTTGTGACGACGTTTCGACGACTCCGACGCCTTTGCTTTCCGGACTGAGGACGACTCGGCTGCCGCCCCGCCCCGCCCGGCTGATTGCTTTCCGCCGGCGCTCTGCACTTTGGCATGCTGGGCACTTGGCACGGCGTACAAAGTAGCTGTACAAGCATCCCTATGATGGCGCCCTCTTGCCCGACGTCATCTGTACACCGCTGTCGTCAACCCGATGGCGCGGCGTATTATACGCTAGCGCGGCCAATCAGAGCGCTGCATTTCTGCCGCTCGGTGGCCTATATCGCGAATGGCCGAACGACTGTTGGGGAGCAGAGGGCACGACTACGGACTATATGATGACGGCGCCGGCCCCTCACGGCGCGGCATCGAGCGCTGCGTTACACACCAACACACACAGCAGGCTGTCGCCATGACTTTCGACACACCGCTCGCCACGGCGCTGAAGCCGGCCAACACCACAGCCTTTGGCTTCTGGCTCACGTATGTATTTGTGTCTGTATTGAATTTGAGCATTCCTTTGTATTCGCGCAGGGCTGCTGCTCTTTGCCACTCCGAGATCTAACCCGCCCAGGCTGCCCAGCGTCGCGGTGGCCAAGATCATTCTGCGGTCGGCGTCGACCTCGCCGGTCGGCAAGTACTCCTGGGTCCTGATCGACGCCGAGCACGGCCTCATCAGCGACCGCGACTACTACGACCTCACGACGGCCATTGCGGCCGAGGGCGCGAGCCCGATCATCCGGATCCCCTGGTCGGAGGAGTGGATGATCAAGCGCGCCCTGGACGCCGGCGCCCACGGCATTCTCACGCCCATGTGCCACACAGCGGCCGACGCCGAGAAGATTGTCCGCTCGTCCAAGTACCCGCCACACGGCACGCGCGGCTACGGGCCCATGTTCGCCATCCACTCGCTGCCCGGGCTCCCGGCCGGCGACTACGACGCCGGCGCCGGCGAGAGCATCACCATCTCTGTCCAGATCGAGTCCCAGCAGGGCGTCGACAATGTGGACGCCATCGCCGCCGTGCCCGGCCTCGACATGCTGCTGATCGGCCCCTTTGATCTGGCCCTGCAGATGGGCGTCGTCCGCGGCGGCCCCGAGCACGAGGCCGCGATCCAGAAGACGCTCCGGGCCTGCAAGGCCCACGGCAAGAAGGCGGCCATCTTCTGTTCCAACGGCGCACAGGCCCGGCAGCGGGCGGCCGAGGGCTTCGACCTGGTGTCTGTCATCACGGACGTCGGCGCCATCGGCGAGGTGATGACCAAGGAGCTGTCCGTCGCCAACGGCTCGGCCAAGGCCAACGGCGTGCAGCGCAATGGATACTAATACGGACGGGCAGCATAAGATAGGTAACGAATAGAGCTTGATTACTATGTGCTTTACTTGTCTACTGTCCACTTCCCGTGTCCCCGTATCGTCTCCGACGTCTAGCTCAGGATCTTGGACAGGGCGGTGACCTCGTCCAGGAACGCCTGGCTCTGGCCAGCGGCGTTCTTGGTGACCTTGCCGAGCAGATGGTCGACGGCGAGGGCGGCGCTGGTGGGCGGGTTGCCCTGGGCGGTCTGGATGCGCGAGACCTGGTACTCGAGGAAGAACTTGGGCACCTTGACGGCGAGCGAGCCGCCGACGGAGCGGAGGCCGGCCTCGGTGGCGACGTAGACGTTGAGCATGTTCTGGAAGCGCGCCAGGTCGTTGTCGGCGAGCGGCGACGTGGTCGCAAACTCGGAGAGGGAAAAGCCGAGCGTGGAGTTCTTGGAGTCGGCAAAGTTGATGTCGCTGAAGGAGACGTCGCCCGACGTGACGTCGGGGACGTTGGCGATCGTCGTCTTTGTCGTCGAGCAGGTGACGACGTTGGCGAGGGCCTCGGCGGCCGCGAGCGTCTCGGCCGGCAGCGTCGTGGAGCCGACGACGAAGCAGAGGTCCGAGGCGCGCTTTGCGGCCAGAGGAGCCGCGAGGCAGCCGGTGGCGCAGGCGAGGGTGACGAGCGAGGCACGCATCTTGAGAGGACGAGTAAGGTCAAAGACGTCTGAGGACGAGAAGGTAAAAGACGTCTGAGATGAGGAGACGGAAAGGTCCCAAAGACAGTAGCGAGAGAAGCGAAGCGAAGGTGGCCGATCAACGACGAAGCGAAACAAAATCCTTCCGGAAGGAGAGAGGCAAAGTGAAAGAACAAAGTTGGGATGAAGGAGAGAAGCCGAGATCGACAGAACGGCGTCGGGATCCCCTCGCTTTATACAAAGCCCATCCGAGTGCGCCCCATCGAGACGACCAGGAGGTCCTGTCGGCTGCGCAGGTCATCTCGGAACGGCGGAGTTTCACGATGATTTGCCCAGCATGGTGGCAGCGCCTTCCACTCCGTATGGCCTCCTACCCCGTCCATCTCCGTACGGCATGGCCCGTGACATGGGCCCCGCGCTCGTAAATAGGGTTGGAAAGGGGGCGTACCCAGTCTCTAGTGTCACCTGTGTTTGGATCGGGACAGTCCTCGACCGCCTCGTCTGAACAGAAGCCGATTTCACGACCACGCGACTTTGGGCCGTTTCACACAGGAGGCTCTGCTGCCCCTGGCTCTCCACGCCGAAACCGCCCTAAGATCGGGCACCCCTGCGCGCCGGTACGGGTACGAAGGAATACGGGTTGGGCATTGTGCGAATACGACGTGCTCCGTAGTGATCCTTTAGAATTTGAAGCATCGGAGATGTCAGGACAAACGACTCTTGACTTATAGTGGCCTGAGTTTGTGCAACCCAATCCATCGGCACTGTGACGTGATCATTACGCATATTGTATTGTCTTGACGCGGCAAGAGCGCCCGGCCGCTGTAAAGCGTGTTCTGGGAAAGAACGACCCAGACCTCGTGTCTGGCATCCGGTCTTGTCCTCTTGGCTGTGACAATCGTAATTCTGCTTCTCTTCGGTTGTCTTTTTGCCGATTTCCTGCGCATCGCGTGCAACCCATGTTCGTCTGTCTCTTTTGTGTCCCTTTCTGTGTCTTTTCTGTCTAGATGCTACCAACATGACCCTGTCAGCGACTTTCGAGATGCCATCTACTTCGTACCGGTTCTACTCCGTGCGTTTTTTGTATTTTGTCTCCTATTTTATATCCATACGTGCAAACACGAACTGATCTCTAACTGGCCGCGGTTGCTGCCCCGTTCAACAGACCCTGGCTCTCCAAGGAGGCTGGCACAAGAATGCCAGCACCCTTGATGCCGCCGTCATGGCAGGGGCTCAGTACGACGCGCACCGGGGGCGACACGCCATATCGCTGCACCACAATGCGGTCGAGAAACGCTTGGCAGTCGGCGAGGTAGTCTTGGAAGTTGGTGATGCAGCCTCCCGTGTAGCCAATGACGAGCGCCAGGGGTGTCCGGTCCGAGGATATGCGGTCGCCTTCCGCCGCTGGCAGATCGCCCGCGCAGTCGAGCAGGCCTACAATCGCTGCCGCAATGATCGCGGCGGCTCGTATTTCAATCGTCTTGGCGATGCCGTACAGCACCTCGGCGTGACCGGCTGTCCACTGGAACGGGTGCTTTGCTGCATCTACGGGGAAGTAAGCCTCCAGCGTGGCTAGCAGAGGCTGCTCGTCCGTGGGCCGAAAGTTCCCCATAAACGTTGTGTTGTGCGGATCGAACGGGCGCAGGAGTTTGGCCGGCAGCGCACCCTCGGCCAGCCCCGAGACATTCGTCAGGTAGTCGACAAACATGATGCGGCCCAGTTCGCCGAGGTAGCGCCCTGCCGTCATGTACTCGAGTGGCTGAAATCCGGGCAGCTCGACTGTCTGGCTGAGCCGGTCGTCCCAGTCGCTGATAAAGTCCAGCTTCCGCATGGCTGGGGCCGACCCGTTGATACTCCATTCGGTATTGACGGCGACCCGCACTTCCCCGTGCCCTGCGTCACCCGTCTCCGGGCCCGGCAATATGCTCAGCTTCTTTGGCCGTTTCGAGGGGTGGAGCAGGCTCTGCTTCATCAACAGCGTCGAGTTCGTGCCCGTGCCGCAGATGAGGCCCATGGTAGCCCTCCGGTGGCTATGCGCCGGCAGCTCATACACAAAAGACACCAGTGTGGCCACGGCGTCATTGGTGATGGCGGCGATGGTGATCGGTGGCAGGAGAGCCTTGTCGGCCGTGCTCACGGCTTTGTCGTATCCGCCAATAAGGTGGGAGCCCAGGTCGAGCTTCGAGGCAATAGCAAAGCCTTTGCCCATGGACATCAGCTTGGCCTCTGATACCGAGCTCTGCTCCATGGGAAAACTAAAGGTGACGCCCATGGGCAGCGGCTGGTCCCGCGGCAAGTCGAAACTCTCACAGCCATCGCGCACAACAGAGGCTATGCAGCCACCGATCCACGCAAACAGGCTGTCGGCATTCTCGCTTTTGAGATGCTCGTGGATGGGCCAGCTTCTCTCGTGCAGCCGGTTCAACCGTGGCGTGGCGGGTTCTAGTGTTGCCGGCTCCTCGCCGCCCGATACGAGTTCAACAAACCCAACACGCAGGTTCGTTCCACCACTGCTCGCCGACGACTGTTAGTTTGCACACCTTGCAAAAAGGACCTCCGCTGTACTTTGTACGAAATGAACGAGGTCTAGAACAGGGCGGCTCACATGTCTATGGCTAGATAACTGCAGAAGCCCCGCAACGTCACATTGGTATCAGCAACTGGATCGAATGGGGAGCTAGCACGATATGCCGAAACATAGCGATCAACTCACCGGCCTCGGTGCCGAATATTTGGCGGCAGAAGGATGGACTCGGATATTGGCGTGGAGAGGAATTGGGCGTCTGATTCCGCAGCTAAGCGGGTGAATGTCACGGCGAATTCGCGAGACAGGGCGACAACACGGTTGTCGTCCACCTGCAGCGGTCGCAAGAAAGCCGCAAGGCCAGAATTAGGGCCGGCTAGGACGGCAGCCATCCTGCAAGCCAGCACAGCGATGACAGCAGGCCCGGAATCAGGTCAGATGCGAGACAGACGCTGCGAATGCCGAGCGGCTCGGAACGAAGAACAGAGCCGACAGCCGACAGCCGACAGAGTCGAGCACGGGGGGGTGCAGCGAGAAGCAAGTCGACGCAAATGACAGGCAGAGTGATGGGAAAGGCCGAGGGCAGGACGACTGGGCGGCAGAGCAAAGAGAGAAGAAGGGAGCGCCGTGCAGCCGAACGGGGGAAAGACGTGGCGCACAGGCTGACTTGCGATGTCTGGGCTCCGTCTTTTTAGGCTTTTGCCTTCCGTCGGGCGTTTTGGCTCGCCGGCTTCCGCAGCTTACAGACCAGGCCTCCTTTCCGGCGTCGAGCTGCGTTTACAGCGTGTGCTTGTGCTCGGCGGTGTTCTGCTTTCAGCCAGCACGTCTGGCTGCCAGCCATGGTTGATGGCGCCTACGAGCACCGGGATAGGAACGACGACGCAGAGGGCCAGGACCGTCTTGGGGGCTCCGGGGTGTTCTAGGGAGACGACAGTGCCCCTCGTCGTACGACGATTCAAACCTTGTGCTTGTATTGACTAGCGAATTATGGCGCTGGACTCGAGTTAACGCCCGGGCTGGCCACGTGCCCCACTGCCCATTCGGACTATGGAGACGGGCTATCCAAGATAGCAGTAGCCAGCGCGCTGTTGCTGCGGAGCTCGTCATCGCCGGAGCTGTGGACGCAATCTTGGACTTTACGCCGCCTTTTGCCTGCAGTCTCATCGCTGCTGACTGCGGTCTCTCTGGCGATCTATCCGACATCCGACATCCGGCATCCGACTCTCGGCATCCGCTATCCGATTTGACGTGCGACGTCCGACCCGACACCCGACACCCGATATCCGACATACGGTCTGGACTGTGTCCAGCTCGATCTCGACTCCTTCTCTCGCTGCGCCAACCGTCTGACTCCCAGCACGATGGACGCAAAGCGGCTCCCAGTCTACGCAGATCGTCGCGGGGGCGCGTCTCCGTTCTACCGGCGGGTGGTTTCACTGGGCGGCTACACGCTGGCCGCGATCTGTGCTGGGCTGGTGGTCTTTGGTTATCTGACGCGGCTGGGCTTCGATCCGGCAGGCGGCCATGGGTTGCCGCTGTCGCGACCGGCGACGGAGTCGCTGCCGTCGGCCACAGTCGGCAGCGGCCTGGTGCCGCTCGAGGCACACATCATGAGCAAATGTCCGGACGCCAAGGTATGTGACGAGCTGACGCGGCAGTCTGGCTCCTTTGAGGCGAGCAGCGACGGCTGACGTACCAGGACTGCTTGCACGACCTCGTCCTGCCGGCGATGATACGGGCTGAGAGCAAGGTCAACTTTACGCTTTCATTTATCGGGCAGTAAGTGTCGGTGCTCGGGCGTCGGCGGCTGTGGTGGAGGCGAATAGAAGGAGCCAAGTGCTGACAGTGCAGACCTACGAGCGACGGTGGCGTCCAGTGCAGGCACGGCCCGGCAGAGTGTACGTCTAGTTTTTCCTTCCGTCGGCTCTACGGTTCATACTCCGTATGTGTGCGTTGGCTGACATACGCAGGCATGGGCAACATCCTCGAGCTCTGCGCGCGCGAGCTCTACCCGGCGCCCAAGATCTACCTCGGCTTCACAATGTGCCTTTTCCGCGACTACACACAGATCCCAGACCGCAGCCTCGTCGAGGACTGCGCGCTCGAGCACGGCATGGACCTGGAAGCCCTCAACACGTGCGCGGCGGCGGACGACGGCGAGCACGGCATGAGCCTGCTGCGCGACAGCGTGCGACACAGCGCCGATGCCGGGGTGACGTACAGCTGCACGGTGCGGCTCGACGAGAAGGAGTACTGCGTCCGCGACAATGGCGAGTGGAAGGACTGCCCGGCGGGCGCGAGCGTGGGCGACCTCGTGCTGGCGATTGAGAAGCTGTATGGGCGGGCGCAGTGAGCAGGGCCTGGCCGTTGCTGGCAGCGAAGGGCGGGCGCAGTGAGCTGGGCCTGGCCGTTGCTGGCAGCAGAGCGAGGAGCGGCGGAGATTCTTTGCTGTATTGAGCGTGCAGCATAAATTGTATTGGTCCCTAGTTCAATCTGCCTGGCCCTCCTGTGCCTCGAGTGCCTGCTGGGCCTTGAGCGGGCCGAAGACGGCGGACCAGAGCTCGCTGGCCTCGCCGAGGGTGTAGGTGAGGGTGACAGCGTCCATGCCGGCGTCGGGCGGGCCGGCCATGTGCTCGAGCTGCTCGATGATGCTGTCGAGGGCGACGGCCTTGCCGACGGCCTGGGTGGCGCCGGCCTCGAGCTGGACGTGGACGATGTGGATGTGGAAGTGGTAGTAGGTGGGCTGGTAGTGGACGTAGAGCTTGAGCTGGTCGCGCTCGAGGGCAGCGGTGGCGGCGGCGGCGTCGACGGCGGCGTCGAGCAGGCGGTCGCGCATGCGGCGCAGCCAGGGCACGTGGCGCTTGCGCAGGTCGCGCAGGCTCCAGAGGTCGCGGCGGGCGACGAGGGCGAGCAGGTGCAGGGCCTCGGCGGTGCGGCGGTCCCAGTTGAGGTCGGGCAGCAGCAGAAAGTGCTCGTTGTCGCCGCGGGCGTCGGCGGCGGTGGCGGGCGTGTCGGCGGGGGCGGCGGTGCGGAAGAGCACGTCGGCGGCCTCCTGGCGGCCCTCGAGGATGTTGTAGACCCAGGCGAGGCGGCCGGCGCTGCGCTGGGCCAGCATGAACGGCCGCACGCGGTCGCGGTAGACGGCGGCGGTCTCGGTGACGAGGCGCACGCCCTGGCGGCTGTACTTGCGCACGTGCTGCGGCGTGCAGGGCCAGATGAGATTGATCTTGAGCGAGGCGGTGTCGCTGGGGGGGTGGGTGTCGTCGTCGCCCGGCTCGCCCATGTACCAGTGGTACACGTCGTTGGCGCCGAGGTTCTGCAGCCAGCGCAGCCGCCCGGCGACGCCGCCCAGGTACGCGGCCGACGTCGGAAAGGGTGCGCGCTCGAGCACCAGAAGCGCGGGCTGGCCGTCGATGCTGCCGTACAGCGCGCTGCGGCGGCCGGCCTGGTCTGTCTGGTCAGCAGGGAGAAGGCAGAAGGCAGAGGCAGAGGCACGGCATCTCTGGTCAGCAGGAGGCAGAGAAGGCGATCGCGGAAGACGAGGCGCGCAGCCTACCCTGGTTCAGCGTCCGCTCGTACTGGAACTTGGGCACGAGCGCCTCGGCGGCCGCGGAGTCGGCCATGGTGCGTCGGTGATGGTGGAGGTCGTCTGCTCGCGAGAACCGAGATTGAGAGTCGAGAACTGGAGCCCAGGTTCGTCAGATTACTCATCCAGGCCAGCATTACCCCACATTGTGCGGCTCCGAGCAGTAGATACTTCACGTGATCATGTCTGTAGTAGCGCAATCACAGTCGATACTTCACGTGATCCACCTTCTCTTCACATTGGGGGTCTGACCCGAACACGTCACGGAGAGCCGAACACGTCACGGAGAGACCGACAGAACCCGCGGCTTGTCTGCCGATTACAGCTTGTTCGGGAATGCTGCCGAGCGTTCACCGAGCCTCCGGCGTTTGCCTCGACCATAGTTGCCTAAACGGGAAATGGCACTGCAGGATCAGCTTACATATTCATAGCTTGAGGCGTAAATCAGGACGCTGTCGCTGACAAAAGACGCGCAAGACTGCGCAGAGCTTGCCGCTGAGGTCTAGACGGCGGACAGTGCGGAAAGCAATGCGTCCGGCGGCTGGCGTATAAAGCGCGCTGTCCCGGAGGAGCGTAGACACTTTCGTAGATCTACAGAATTGCAAACTGCAAAACGAAACTGCGAAACTGTAAAACTACAAAACGGCAAAACGGCAAAACGGCAAAGAGGGCAAGACGAGCACAACTACAAGCATCGTTCTCGCTCGCTTCACCCAGCTGAGCCCCGCCGCCATGGCGCCGCCCGTTCCGCCGTTCACGCGCGAGACTGCCGCGCAAAAGGTCAAGGCGGCCCAGGATGCGTGGAACACCAGGTTCGTCTGTCCTCGCTCGCCCGACCGCACTCGCTGACCGTGCGCGCAGAGACCCTGCCGCCGTCGTGCCGGCGTACACGGAGGACTGCATCTGGCGCAACCGCGACGTCTTTCTGCGCGGCCACGCCGAGATGGCGCCCTTTCTCGCGGCCAAGTGGGCGCGCGAGCAGCAGTACCGCCTGCGCAAGGAGCTGTTCGCCTTTACGGAGGACCGCATCGCCGTGCAATTCTGGTACGAGTACACGGCCGGCGGACAGTGGTTCCGCTGCTACGGGCTGGAGGACTGGACCTTTGCGGCGGACGGGCGCATGCGCAAGCGCATGATGAGCGGCAACGACGTGGCCATTGCCGAGGCAGAACGGTGGTTTCGCGACGGCGTCGACGTCAACACGGTCGACATTGCGGAGCGGCACTGGTGACGCTGAGACCAGAGACCAGAGACCAGCGACAGAGACCAGAGACCAGAGACCAGAGCAGACCTTTTATTATCGTAGCAGCTATCGCCAAATACAGAGTGTCCTCCGCTTCCGCTCATTTTTCGCCGGTCTGCTCGCCGGCCGTGAGATAGATCTCTATACGTTCCTGTACCAGCGGGCAGCGTCCGTCCCAACCAACTAGATACCGCAGCAGCCAACAGAAGAGCAAAGGAAAGAGGAAACGAAACGGAAGCATGAGACGGCCCCAAGCGAGGGAAGAAGACGAAGACGTACAGAATCGAAGTGAACTCCCGCGTGGCAATTAAAAGGGTAAAGAGAGGAAGGAGTCGCTTGCAACGCAAGCAATGTCTAGAGGCCAAGAAGCGAGTGTGTGACCCAAACCGAGCAAGAAGCAGCATCGCGCAAAAAGGACGAAAGGAAACAGATAGCCCAGCGTAGGTTGTGTGTGTTTTTTGGTTCGTCCGCCCACGCAGTAAAACTCCGTCCATGCAGACCCCCGTACCGTTCATCACTGCCCGACCACGCATCCATACAGCCGACAAGGCATCCGTAAGCGAAAGCGAAAGCGAAAGCGAAATCGAAAGCGAAATCGAAAGCGAAATCGAAAGCGAAAGCGAAAAAGAAAAGAGGTGTCCGAGGCCGCTCACGCGTAAAAGGCCTCCACCAGGTAGATGACGCCGAAGACGAGAAAGGACACGGCGCCGCCGACGGTCACGACCTTCATGCTGACGCGGCCGGCGATGGCGCGGCCGCCGACGACGGCGACGCTCGTGCAGCAGCCGTGGCCGATGACGGCGCCCAGCGTGACCCACCAGTAGTCCTGGCCGGCCGCCATGGCGAGCGTCGCGATCTGGCTGCGGTCGCCCCACTCGCCGAGGAAGGTCATGACAAAGGTCTGCACCCAGGCCGGGCTGAGCAGCAGCGACGCCAGGTTCGCGAGCCCGCTGCCGAGGCTGCGCGCGGTGCTCGCGAAGCCGGCGCCGGCGCCGGCGGCGCGGCTGCGGCTCGGCGACACCGACGACGACGCGCTGCGGTGCGCCGCCGAGAAGCGCGACGACGCGCGCGGCAGACGGTCGCCGGCGAGGCCCATCTCGAGCACGTCGGCGCCGACGGAGCGGCGGCCGCGGTGGCGCGCCCGGTCCTTGTCCTTCTCGGCCAGCTCCAGCTCGACCTCCTGCATCTCCGCGCCCACGCCCTCGTCCGCGCCCATGGCCAGGCCCTCGCGCAGCAGCTTGGCGCCGAAGAGCAGGAACAGCGCCGCCGCCAGAAAGTTGGTCAGCCGCTTCGGGATCAGCGCCGGCACCGCGTGGCCCAGCACCGCCGACAGCACCGTCATGGTCACGAGCGCGCTAAAGGCCGCCGTGAACACCACGAAGCGGTCGTGCTTCATGGCCATGAGCGCCGCCACCAGAAAGGTCTTGTCGCCGATCTCCGAGAAGAGGATCATGGTCAGCGACAGCAGGAACGAGTGCAGCGGCTGGATGAGCGTCGCCGGCTCCTCGCTGCCCGCCGGCCGCAGCGGCGCCTTGCCGTCACTCGGCTTGGCCACGTCGAGGTGGTCCTTCTGGGCCGAGCCGGGCACGGGGATGGCCTTGTCGTGCGGCTTGTCCGGGAGGTCGGATGGTTTCTGTGCGGTTAGCTGCTGTTCGTTTGCAGGGGACACCCGGCCACGGCACGAGAACACGTACCCCCAGCCCAGACACGTCGTCGGCGCCGTTGCCGCGGTCGTCGCCCTTGATCTTCTTCTCCTCGTGGTGCGGCAGCGGCGGCGCCTCCTTGGGCGAGTCGGGCGTCTTCTCGACGCGCTCGCCGGTCTGGCCCTCCTGGGCCTTGCGCTGCTTGTCCTTTTCGCTGACGCCGCCGCCGGTGCCGGTGGTGCCCTCCTTGGGCGCCACGCGGTTCTTGTCGTCCATGACGCCGTCGTTGCTCTCGGGGATCTTCTTGCCGTCGATGATGACGGTGTCGGGCGCGGCGTCGGCGCCGGCGCTGCTGTCGGCCTTGCGCGTCTTGTCGACCTCGACAAAGGGGCCCTCGTGTGGCCGGCCATCCTTGCCGTCGACGGGCTTGACGTACTTGGGCCGCGAGCCGACGGCGTCTTCGACGGCGGCATCGACCAGGTCGGCCGTGGCGCCGGCACCGACGGTGTCCATGACGGCCTGGCCAACAGCTGCCGGCTGGCCAGCTGCCGGCTGGCCAACAGCTGGCTGGCCAACAGCCGGCTGGCCCACTGCCGGCTGGCCCACAGCGGCGGCCGGGACGGCCACGGGGACGGCAGCAGCCTCGGGCACGACGGCAGCGGCAGCGGACACAGCCGGGATGGCCAGCAGGGGCAGCATCAGCAGAGCGAGGGCGTTCCGGCGACGCGGGTGGCGACGCAGGCAGCGGGACGAGCGGCCGCTTCGCGCGCCGGCGGCGGCCGCGGCCGGGTGTGAAGGTGCAGACATTGCGAGCAAGGCGTCGAGTGGCAATGCGCGCAGCGTCGGACAAGAACGGCGTCGGCGGTCGGTGCCTCTGTCCAGGCCAAAACCAAAAAGGAGGCGAATGACGCAGAAACTCCAGAAGAAAGCGCGCAGACGAAGCTCTCAGCAGCTCTCAGAAACTCTCAGAAAGAAGGAAGCAGCGGGTGGCAGTCTCGGCGGAGGCTTCGCGGTGTTTGTGCAGAGCGTCGGGGCAGCGGGCGAGCAGAAGCAAGGACAGATGGCAAGACAGGGCAGAGACAGAAAAGGCAAAGGCAGAGGCGAAAGGAGTTCGACGTTGGCTGGATTGACGCGTTTCCCCCCCTTTGGCGCAGAAAATGGACCGGCGGTAGCGGTGTTAGTGCAGGTGGATTACAGTGGACCGGACCTAAAAAAAACGAGGGCTGGGCTGCCGGGCTCTCGTATTGTGACTAAGCGGGGATGACTAAGCGGCCAATCTCCGTGCGCACACTGGTTCTGGCCCGCCTGGGAGGCCGTCTGCTGCAGGAAAGCGGGTCGAGCAGCCGACGCCCCTGAGCCATGATGCCAGTTGCAGGGGCAGCGGTGCGGCGCGCCGGCGAAGCGACTGCGCTTGGACGAGTATCGGCGCATTCCAGTCCGGCCTATTTATATCGTCGACGCGCATCACGTGAAGCGGCTCGGGCCTCGGCGCTCGCTTATGTGCATGCCCGTGCTACTAATACCGTATACGTGCATGCTTGCATGTGCCTATGCATTTAGCTGACAAAATGGAGGCACTCCACCACGCCCTAGTCGAGCTATCTTCAGCCTTGGAACGCTGAGCGCATAGCAGTACATGTGCGTACAAGTAGTCCGAACGAGTAGTCCGAACGAGTGCGAGTACGAGTACTCCGTACGAGACAGGTTCGAGTTGCGCATCCTGCCCCACTCCAGGGCAAGTGGGGCGCTAAGGGCGATAGCGAAATGCGACAAGCTGATTCGCCGGCTGGCCCACAGTGTCTTATCGGCCAAGACACGTCCAGCACAGACGTGCCCCAGGCAGCCCCGGATACAGTGCCGAGACTGTACGGAGTACTCGTACGCGGCGACGAGCCTCGAGGACGACCTGTCGTGGGATCAAAGGAAAGGCCGGCGTGTCGTGCATCCCGCTGCACTTGTCGGCTCTGGGGCGGACGGAGCCGATTCTGCCAAGCCGCGCGATTACGCACGACTCCGTATCCAGACCGCCCGATTCGCCAGGCGCGTTGGCGGCTATCGCCTTATCGCGGTATCGCTCTATCCGTCGATCGCGGATCAGCGCTGCAGCAGCGCTTTTTCTCTCCTCGCTTTTGCCTCCGATTGACGCGCCGCGACCACGCAACACGGCTGTCTGTCTCCTGCGGCGTCTCTTTTGGCCTTTTGGACGCCTCGCTGCTCGTGACACTCGCGCCGTCTTGCGCCGTCATTCGCCGTCTTTCGCCGTCTGATTCGACGCTGATTTCGCTTCCGGCTTCGCCTCCGGCTTCGCCTCCGGCTTCTTGCTTTGCTTCGCTTCCTGCGGTCCGACGACAGCCGCCGTCGCACGACTCAGAACCGCCACAGCACGTGATCCCGACGCCCCAGACTATGGGAAGCACGCCGCCGCTGGCGACGACGATCGAGCTGAGCTGAGGCGGTGCATCCGTCCTGTGCTGGAGCGCTCCAGCGCCGTCCGAACTCTCCAGGCTCTCCGGCGGCGACGCCCGCCACGGCCATGACGTCCCACTCGCCGCCCCCCCTCAGCCTGGTTCCGGCGAAGCGGCTGCGCCAAGGCTCGCCGGGAAGCGGGTCTCCCCTCGCCGCAGAGCGGCCACTGCCCCTTGCGCCGATGGCGCCGCCGGCGGACGCCGAGTCGCCGACCCTGGACGCGGCCGGCGCGCACGGCAGCGGCCACGGCAGCGGCGCCGCCGGCAAGATGGGCCAGAGCAGCAACTTCCGCAATGTCAGCGCCTGCAACCGCTGCCGGCTGCGCAAGAACCGCTGCGATCAGCGGCTGCCGAGCTGCGTGAGCTGCGAGAAGGCCGGCGTGGCGTGTGTGGGCTACGACCCGATCACGAAGCGGGAGATCCCGCGAAGGCAAGTGGTGCGGCGGCGGCGGCGGGACCCAACTCCAGACGGCTGACCGGCTAGCTATGTGTTCTACCTCGAAACGCGCGTCGAGCAGCTCGAAGGCCTGCTGCAGGCCCACGGCGTCGCCTTCCCGCCGGCCGACGAGCTCGAGCACGCGAGCACGGCGCGCACACCCACCGACGCCGCCCGGAGCGTGTACTCGGAGCAGCTCGACGCCGCCGCCGCCGGAGCCGGAGGAAGCAGCGCGCATGCGGGCCACACGGCCGACGGGGCCCTGGCCCTGGCCACCGGCAGCCGCCTGCCCAAGATCGCGGCCAAGACACCGGCGCCGGGCCACCCGGGGCTCCTGGGGCTGCGGCCCGGCAGCAGCGCGCCCGGCGGCGTGACGTTTGCGCGCGTGGTGTTTGCGGCGGTGCAGTCGTCGGTGACGGACCAGAAGTCCGTGTCGGACAAGGCCGGCGTGCGGCCCTACAAGCCCATCGCCGGCAACGGCTCCGTCGGCACGGGCACCTCGATGCGCGACTCCTTCTTTGGGCTGCACACCAAGCCGACCATCAGCGCGGCCGTGTTCCCCGACCGCGCGCTCGGCCTGCGGCTCGTCGAGCTCTACTTTGAGCACGCCAACCCGCAGATCCCCGTGCTGCACCGCGGCGACTTTATGCAGACGTTTGAGCAGGCCTACGCCAGCGAGGGCCGTGTCCGCGGCCCGCGGGAGCTCTACATGCTCAACATGGTCTTTGCCATTGGCGGCGGCATCATCATGGGCGACGCGACCAAGGCGGAGGCGGGCGGCGACGACGCGGGCGGCCATCGCCAGTGCCAGCCGGAGGAGTACCATGCCAGCGCGATTGTGCATCTCGAGGCCTGTCTCAGCAGCAGCGGCGGCGGGCTGGAGGAGCTGCAGGCGGTGCTGCTGCTGGCCAACTTTGCGCTGCTGCGGCCGGTGCCGCCGGGGCTGTGGTACATTGTGGGCGTGGCGGTGCGGCTGGCGGTCGACCTCGGGCTCTACCACGAGGACGGCAAGGACGTGGACGCCGGGCTGCCGAGCGCGGACGCGGTGCCGGCGGCGGTGCGGGAGCGCGAGCGCGGGCGGCGCGAGTACGTGCGCGACCTGCGGCGGCGGCTGTGGTGGTGCACGTACTCGCTGGACCGGCTGGTCAGCGTGTGCGTCGGGCGGCCGCCGGGCGTGCCGGACCAGGTGATGACGACCGAGTTCCCGTCGCTGCTGGACGACCGCTACATTACGCGCGACGGCTTCCTGCGGCGGGCGCACGACCCGGCGGAGGCGACGTACAAGCGGGTGGCGCACCACTACTTCCGGCTGCGGCTGCTGCAGTCGGAGATCGTGCAGGTGCTGCAGGTGCAGCAGGCGCAGGCGGCGCGGGCGGCGGCGTCGGAGCGGCCGTTTGCCGAGGGCAAGCCCTTCTTCAACTACGGGCTGCCGTCGCCGTACCTCTACCCCTTTGACTCGTTCCGCAGCTGGCGCATCGACATTGACGAGCGGCTCTACCAGTGGAAGACGTCGGTGCCGCTGCGGCCGGCCAACGGCGTGCGCTTCTCGACCGAGTTCCTCGACCTCAACTACTGGCAGGCCATCATCATGCTCTACCGCCAGAGCCTCAGCGTGCCGGCCGTGTTCGAGGCCGAGTACAACACGGCGCGTGAGGTCAACAGCCCGACGACCTACACGGCCGAGCTGCGCGAGGACGAGGACCGCGTCTACCTCAAGGTGGCCGAGGCCGGCCAGAAGATCCTGCGCCTGTACCGGCAGCTGCACCTGGTGGGCCTCGTCAACTACACGTATCTGGCGACGCACCACCTCTTCATGGCCGGCATCTCGTATCTGTATGCGATATGGCACTCGCCCATTGTGCGGAGCAGACTGGTGAGTGAAGGTAGTGACGGGAAGAGTAGACGGGAAGAGTAGACGGAAGAGACGCAGACAAGGAGAGACACTGACCAACAGACCATGGACGAGGTGGACTTTACCATCCTCGCGGCCAAGTCCGTCTTCTCCGACATGATCGACAAGTGCCCGCCGGCCGAGGCGTGTCGCGACGCCTTTGACCGGACGGCGCGGGCGACGGTCAAGATGGCCAACGCCAAGGGCGGCTTCGGCCAGTCCATGGCCGCCGGCGGACGCGCGCCGCGGGGTGCGCTGGGCTGGGCCGTGCCGAGCGCGGCGGAGGAGCCGCGCCACCGCCGGCGAACGCGGCGGTCGACGGAGCAGAGCCTGGGCCTCGAGGGCTTCGAGGGTATAGAGAGTATCGAGGGCCTCGAGGGCCGGGAGGGCCGGGAGGGCGACCTCGAGACGGACTCGTACGCGGGCAGCGCGGCGTCGACGTCGCAGATCCCGGGCCACAGCGCCGGGGCGCGGGCGCGACGGGCGGCGCCGATCCCGACGGAGGACGGCTTTGCGCGGATGCCGGGGCCGGGGGCGCGCAGCAGCGGCAGCGCGGCGGACGGGACGGCCGGGACGCCGGACGGGTCGCTGGTGGACGCGGCGTCGCTGCTGGCGTCGCCGTCGGGCGCGGCGCCGACCGAGCCGCTGGTGTCGCCGATGCTGGCGGCCGGATCGATGCACGGGACGCCGCCGATGGGCGCCGGGTTTCTGGGCGCCATGCCGCCGCCGCCCAGCCTGCTGACGCAGCAGAACGTGGCGGCGTACGCGCCGCCGGGCCCGGCGGCCTTTGATCTGCAGGGCATGGACTTTCTGCAGCAGCTGGGCATGGACGGGCCGGACCAGATCATGGGGGGCACGCTGGCGACGCCGCAGCTGGACCTCGGGTTCAACTTCAACTGGGACGGGATGAGCCACGACTTCAACGACGGGCAGCAGCAGCAGCTGGACCTGTTTGACGGGTTCTTCTTTGGGGGGCAGCAGGGCGGCGGCGGCGGCGGCGGCGGCGGCGGCCTGGGCGGGATCTGAGCCGGACTGAGCCAGACTGAGCCGGACTGAGCCAGACTGAGCCGGACTGAGCCAGACTGAGCCGGACTGAGCCGGGACACTGAGCCGGGGACACTGAGCAAAGGAGCGAGAGGTCAGTCGAGGGCGAGCAGAGCGAAAAGAAGTCAGGACGAACCAAAAAGTCAGGACGAAAGGCAGCGGCGGCTTTCTTACCGGCACGCTGCTTTGTTTGTTGGGAACCGGATATGATACCACTGTGCAGGCCATGGGCCGTTGTTGATCGCCGTCTACGCGTACAGTATGTCAGAGTATCGGTCGGGACGGGTGGGCAGAGACCAAGCCACGGGCCAACGCGTGGCGCTCGTCTATTGTGACTCTCGTACGCTGAGCTGCCGAGTAGGGGTGGCGGCGTCGTATGAGAGATCATGCAATGGGCAGGCGGCGTCTCGTATCTGCGCTGTATGTAGGACCACGATGCAAAGAAACAGAGGAGCAGAACAGAGCTTTGCTATCAGGCCGATTTTGACCTAGTCTTGCCTTGTGTATCTTCTCTTTCCATGAATCTCGTTCCATGATATCTTTCCTTCTGAATGTCTTTTCTTCTGAATATCTTCTGAATATCTCTCTTCTGAGAACCTTGAATATCTCCTGTTCTGAATCTCCTCTCCTGAATATCTTCTCTCCCATACCCTCATACTCGCTTCATCATCCCCTCGACACTACCGCCGGCTGCCGCTGTTCCGCCGCGAGCTGCGCCGGCTGCGGTGCGGCGCCGGCATGCTGGACAGATCCGACGGGGGCGCGCGCTCCTCGACGACGATGACGTCCTCGTCGTCCGTGGTCTCGTCCACGCGGGAACGCCGCGCGCGGCTGGCGCCGCTGCGGTGCGCGCGACCGACGCGGACGTCCTCCTCGACGACGATCTCGTCGTCCCGCACGCCGTGCCGCCGGCTGGTGCGCGGCCGCCGCGCGGGGCTGGCCTCCTCGACGACAATGGTGTCGTCGACGGTGCGCCGGCGCCGGCTGGCGCTGGCGCGGGTGCGGGTGCGGTGACCGGCGTGGTGGCGCCGGGCCGTCCGCGCAGTCCGGGTCGACGCAGCCGCCGCCGTCCGGGCCGTCCGGATCGACGCCGCACCCGCACCCGCACCCCCCGGCCGTCGCCCCAAAAAGCGCGCGCTGCCCAGGCTGCGCTCCGAGTCGACGACGGACATGGACGGCCCGCGGTGGACGCGGCTGCCGTCGCGCATCCAGAACCAGGTGCGGCTGCGCAGCGGCGCGCGGTCGACGATGTCGACCGTGTCGGCGTCCCTCGCGCGGACCAGGGCGTACCACACCCACACCAGCAGCAGAAAGCCGGCGACGGCGCCGAGGGTGATGCCGGCGACGGCGCCCGGGCTCAGGCCGCCGTGCAGGCCGCTGTAGGTGGCCGGGATCAGCGAGGTCGTGGCCGGCGCGGCGGCCTGCTGCGCGACACGCGGCGCCACGGCGAGGCTCGGCGGCAGCGGTGCCAGTGTCGGCGGTGTCGGTGTCGGTGTCGGCGTCAGCGGTGTCGGCGTCGGCGTCGGCGCCATCGTCCGGGCAGGTCACGGCCGTCCGGCGACGCGAGTGGCAATGTCAACAGAGGCGCAGCGCGACAGCAGAGCGAGATGGACGCCGGCACGCGAGAGGCAAAAGGGCGACAGGCGCATGAGCGAAGCAGCAGAGGCGCGGCCGAGAGAAGCCAGACACCCGGTGCGACCAAGACGCAGCCCAATGGCGATGCGTGGCACCGAGACGGACATCTGCGGGGACAACGTACATGGAGGCGTCGTGTACGTACACAGGCAGCCAGCGGCTGCCGCGTGCCGCTATTCGCTGTCGGTGGCCGAGAAGCGATGGGGCAGCGGATCGACAGTGACGCTGGTTGGGCAGCTCACAGTGATGTACAGCGTGGCGATGGAGCCGGCCAGCGGATGTTGTCTCTGTATTGCGGTGCTGTTTTGAGCCTGTTTGCTGCAACATGGCTTATGTAATACGGAGTATGGCTTATGGCTATAGCTTAGCTTATGGATTATGGCTTATGCTTATGGCCTATGGCCTATGGCTTATGGCCTATGGTTTAAGGCCTATGGCCTATGGCTCATGGCTTATGGCGCATGGCTCATGGCCCATAACTCCAACACGGCTCCTATGCCTCCATGCTCATGCCTGTGCCTCCTATGGCTCATGGCTCCGATAGACTTCAACATGGCTCCTATGCCTCCATGCCTCCACGCCTCCATACCTCCATACTCATGCCTCCTCCTCCTCCTCCTCCTCATATAAACCCCCGAAGCCCCCGGATCCCTCCGCCCGGCTTCCTCTGCCCGTCTGGCGTCTCGTCCCGCTTCCGGCCGTCTTTGCCGTCTTTGCCCGTGCCGCTGCCGCCTTTGCCGTCCTTGCCGTCCTTGTCCTTGCGCTCCTTGCGCACCATGTTCTGCACGCCGCCTGTTCCTGTCAGTGTCTCCGCGCGCAACGACGCCCTGCAGGGTTCTCACCTCGACCGTGGTACCGCTCCGCCTGCGGGCTCGTGCTGTCCGAGTCCGCCCGCGCCAGTCCGCCCGGCGGCCCCGAGAATCGCCGCGTGTCCGGCCGGATCGGCACGCCCATCGACCCCATCGACGTCGTCCCCATCGACCCCATCGACCCCGTCGACCCCGACACCCCCGGCCCCGGCCCCGGCCCCGACATCCCCACCCCCGACATCCCCCCCGACATCCCCCCCGACACCCCCATCGGCAGCCCCCACGACGTCTCGGGCGACCCAAAGTCGGACGTCAGCCGCGCTCCGTAGCGCCCCGGCCCGCTGCCGCCGCTGCCCGCGCTGCCGCCGAAGCTGCTCGCCAGCCGCCCGCCAAACGTGCTGGCCGCCTCCGAGTCCGCGTCCGACGGCGCCGCGAACACCGCCTCGCTGCGGTGCGCCGGCTCGTCGTAGGCCGCCGCGCGGTCCAGCAGCTTCGACTCCAGGATCTTGTACTTTTGCGTCAGCCGCGCGTAGCTCTTCTGCAGCTCCAGGTTCTTGGTCCGGCTCGCCGCCAGCGCGCCCTCCACCAGCGCCTGCGTGTCCGCCAAGCCGCGGCCGCGCGCCTTGCCGTCCGGCCCCGGCCCCGGCCGCCCGTCGAGCAGCCGCCCGTTGAGCACCGCAATCTGCTTCTGGAAGAACTCGCGCGTCTGCCGGAACTCGTGCTCGCGCGCCTCCACCCGCATGTGCATCAGCTCCAGCTCGTTCTCCGCCCGGATCGCGTCGTCGCGCGCCTGCGCCGCCGCGCTCCGCATCCGCTCGTGCTCCTGCTCCACCGCCGCCAGCCGCCGCACCCGCTCGTGCAGCCGGTCGTGCTCCGCCTCGCCCGCCGCCAGCACCTGCATGTCCTGCTCGAGCTTGACCTCGCGCACCTCCTTCTGGCAGATGATCTGCAGCAGCCGCGCGCTCTCGTCCTGCGCGTGCCGCAGCGCCGTCCGCAGCCCCGTCTCCTCCACCGTCCACCGCTTCTGCTCCTCGCGCAGCCGCTTCAGCTTGCTCGTCAGCGACTCCTCCCACGTCTTGAACCGGTTGCGCGTCATCTCCACCTCCTTCTTGACCTGCGTCTCGACCTTCTTGGCCTCCTCCACCCGCTTCTTGAGCGTCCGGTTCGCCTGGATGAGGTTCTGCGTCTCCGCTTCCGTCACCACCTGCTTGATGTTGCTGCGCCGCAGCGCGCCAATGTGCGCCAGGTGCTGCTGCACCATGTAGCGCTCGAAGCTGAGGTCGTTCTTCAGAAGCAAAATCTGCCGCCGCATCTGCGCCAGCGTCAGATCCGCCCCGTCCGCCCGGCCATCGCCACCCGCGCCGTCCAACATGCGCCGCGGGTGGGGCGAGCTGACACGCGGCAGCGTGGCCAGCGAACTCTTGATGCCGCCGGCCGCCTGGTCCGGCGCCGACTCCTGCGCGCTGAGCGCGAGCGACAGCACACTGTCGTTCGCCATCGACTGCTGGAGCCGCGATTTGATCGCCTTGTTGGACTCGATCATCCCCTGGAGATCCGTGCGTGATACCGAGCGCGACACGGACTGCGACAGCAGCGGAGGCAGCATCGGGCTCTCGCTTCCGGCTTCGGCAGTGGCAGCGTCGGACGGGAAGCTCGACTGCGAGCTTCGGCGCATGATCGCCGACGGAGCGCGGCTGCTGCCCGACGGCGACAGAATGCCGCTCGACGGCGAGTGCCGCGCAAGACCCAGCATCGTCGAGCCCCCCAGAATGGCCGGCTCTTGCTGGCCGTCTTCCGTTTGCAGGTCCGACAAAGGGCCGCTGTCGTCCGAGGCGAGCCGAGTCACGCCGGGTGCTGCATGGCGGGCGATGCCAAAGTGGTCCGGCTGATCCGGCGGGTGGTCTATGGGGATACACAGCCCAACGCAGTCAGCAACGACATCAGCCGTCGCGCTCTTCATCCACCGGCTAAAGTCCGTCTTCTCCGACTCGATCGTCAGGTTGTAAAAGTTCGGGTGGAGCAGATGGCATTTCCGGAACTGCTCAGACCGATCGCGGATCTCCGACGGCTGCACCTCAATGTCGTCCGCGCCAGACGCATTGGCGTGGCGGAGGTAGCGCTGAGGCTTGCGGATGTAGTCCATGAAATTCAGAGGGTAGAGCCCGTAGAGAACGTTGAAGTAGCCAAACAGCTGGCTGTTGGGCGTCTCCATATCGTCTGTCTCGGCCGTATAGGCGCACTTTTCCCACGGCGGGCCCGACGGATTCGGGTCGGAAGGATAGAGGTCGTTCCGCAGGTCCTCTGGAATATGCGCGTCCCTGTCCCAAAAGAGAACCCGGGCGTAGATATTGAAGAGCGTAGGCAGCGCCGGGACGATGGATCCCGGCATGTTCGGCAGGAGCATGGTCAGCGCCGTCAGTGCTAGTGATATCACTGTCGTCGAAGTATCGTACTGGAGGCATCGTAGCAGGTTGTCAAACAACGGCGACTTGATGGCGAGATGCAGGTGCGGCGGCTGGCTGCGGACGAACTCGGTGAGAAGAGTGATGGAGATCGTGCGGTAGTCGCGCCGGACAAAGTAGTCATTCAGCGCATTGAAGAAGTTCTGTCCGTTGTTAGACCAGCACAGCACGGATCGTGACGCAGTACAGCCTACCATTGGCTTCCTCCTCCCAAAAACAAGAACGATATCCTGTATCGGCTTCTCCTTGGCCAGCCCGCTGCCGTACCCTTCGCCTGACTGAAGGGCCTGGTAGACGTCCACCCACTTTTGCAAAAGGCGTAACGCGACGGGGTTTCGTGGGACATCGGTGCCGCTGCTTCCCGTGTCGTCTTGGGTGTCCTCATCCTCGCCATCGTACACCAAGAATCGGCCAATATCGCTGAGAGCTTTCGCTGCGACGGTGTCGTTGCTTAGCTGATCCAATATCGGCTCGATGAGCTTCTCCCACCACTCGAGAATGGCTGTGGCGGAACGGATGGCTGGCCGAAGCCGGCGAAGGATGGCAAGGAATGCGACATAGTACAGCGTCGGCTGGTTCTGTATAAACTTGTCAAAGCTCGACAGCAGGTCGGCCTGCAGGCGGTCTGAGGCGGCCTGGTCATATACGTCGTGTTTGTCGAGATACGCCTCGATGGTGTCGGTGAGGTCGTCGGGAAGGGGGAGTTGAGGAGCCGTAAAGAATGCGTTGACAGCCTTGGTCAGGTCGCGGGTGGAGCTGCGAAGAAGCCGGTGTTAGCCAGCACGGACAAGGGGTGGCCAGGATGGAATCGTCGAGTCTGGCGCATTCGCATTCCGCATTCCGCACATACGCCTGCGTAGCCATGGCGGCAAAACTGGGACCTCGGCTTCTCTTGTGCGGGATGCGGCGGACAGGTCGCTCCAACACTCGTAGCCGGTGAGACTGCGGGTCTCAATGATGCGAGCCTTCACCACCTGGCAGCTCCAGCACGCAGCAACGATCGCATTGTCGGCGTGGCGAGATTAGTCGGATGTCTGAGAATGGGATGAGACGGCTCCGTTGTGGTGCGGCGGTGCTGTCGCCTGAAGTGCGTGGCAGGTGCAGGCAGGTGCAGACAGGTGCAGACAGGTGCGGGCAGTTGCAGAAGTCTTCGTTGCAGTAGTTGTTGCAGATCGATGTTCGTCGGCTTGGTAGCACGCCGTGCAGATGAGGCGCAAGTGGAGGCGTATTCACAGCAGATAGCGATTTGTGCTGACGATGTTCTTTTTTTCATACAGAGTACAAAGCAGCCAACGGCAGGTGACCCCGCAGCGTATGTGGGTCTCTCCTGCCGTTCTAGGAAGCGGCAGCACGTAACTGCCTCAGTCAGCGGCTGTACTTCTTGATCGCGTGAAGAAGGTGGGACCGGAGAGAAAGGCGCACTCTAGACGTCATGTAGGCCAATACAGCTGCAATCGTGCAGTAATGTGAATGATAGATTTTACTTTTGGGCCAGCCGATTATTGTGCCTATACGGAGTAGGAGTATACAGAGCAGGAGTATACAGAGCAATAGGAGTATTACTCCGTACCTCTATGATATTCATACTGCTCCAACACGCCTTATCGACCAGCTTTCTATTCTCTTCTTCTACTGTCTTACTGACCAACTTGCCATATTTAGCCGCTCTTGTACGGACGCCGATTTAGCTGTTGCTAGTCTGTGCCAATAACTTATGCAATAGAAATGTAAGATATTGCATCGTCACGGTGGCTCAGCAACCGCCGCTAAAGTGCCAACAGTATTCTCAGACTCCGAACTCCGAGGCAGATGACGTATTGCCCATACTAAACAAAGATACATTTCTTTCCACTTATTGCCAGTTAAAAATCTATTTATACGGAGGACTCCGTATTGACACTCGCTTCGTATTGGATTGAGCTATCTTACACTATTCAGTGACTCGTACTCCAGACTCGACGACTTCGTATGCTGTAATACGAGGTAAGATACACAAGATACCTGGTGAGGCAAGGCAGCTCGAAGTGGGGCGTATCACTGGCGATAGAGGAATTTCTTTCTCGTTGCCATGGAGAATCGGCGGACGTTCCCGCGCCATGCTGCTCAGCCCCGGTACCGGTACTTGGCTTCGCTGGCCACTTATGCACAGCTACTGCAGGGGCGCTTGTACCGGTACCAGAGGCTGCGGCGGCGCATGTGCTACGTCACTACGAGTGCTAGGCACCGGTGGCCATTGCTGCGCCTTCCCAGCCCCAATCTGAAACGAACAGCGCTGTCTTATTTGCCAGGGCGATCCCTTAGCATCGCAGACCCGCTTTTCTGGCATGCCGCGTTCCTTCCCTTTGCGCCTCAGCAGCCCGAACCGTCCAGCGCTACACCACAACCGTATCCGGTCCATGTAGATTATTATTCGAGCGACCTGGTCGCGCCTGCTTCACGACCGGCCACGCTGCTCTGCCAAGGCCCCTGCCCTGGTAAGGCTGCCTGCCCATCGTGCACTTTGTACTTTACCCGCCGACTGCCATCTTCGGCCCTCCGACCCCCAACTTTCTGCATCCTTTCCTCTTATTTCCCACCCCTGCCCGTCCAACTCGCGACGACATAGCGTGAAACGGCCCGCAACCCTGTGCCGGAGACCGTTTGCCATTTGCTGCGTCGTACTGCGCGGCCGCATGCCAAGGACCAACCACGCACATCTGCGCTGTCCTTCTTCATCAGGGCATAACAACGTCTCCTTTTCGACGCCGATCGCCGCCCATCTTGCGCGCAACTGTCACTGTCTTTCTGACCCGTCTGTCGACCAGCCCGGAGCTCGACTCGGAGACCAACGTCTAGCGGCCGCCCAGCACTGGCTGTCGCCGTCACCCCAAGAGTACTCCGTATCGCTGACCGGCGTCTTCGTCTTCGACTCGACCTCGTCTCGACCTCATCTCGACCTTCACAGCGTCTAGCGAGCCGGCGCCTCTCCCGACACCATTTCCCGCTGCGGACTCACCCCCTCTTCGTCTTCTCGTGCTCGACGCTCGGGCTACTGTCGCAATCCACACTGAATCGACTGCGGGCGTTGCTTCTCCTTGACAATACCCCCCTTTTCAGTCCCGCGAGAACTTCAGACACCCCCTTGTTTGTCGCCCGCCATGTCGTACAACCGAATAGGTACGTTGTCACTGCCACCTCATCTCCTGCCTTTCTTGCGTTTGCCCGTTTTCCTTCTGCCTTTCGCCTTCTCTTTTGCCGTCACTGCTTGGGCCTCCTTTGTCGTTCGCTCCCTAGCAGCTTTCTTTCTACACTGTCTTTGCTTTCCGCTGGATCACCGGACCAGGACTACACAGACGCTTGGCGCCGGCTGCCTCTGCCTCTGCTTCTCCCCTACCTCTCTGCTTTCCTTTTCGCTTTCTACTGCCGCCTTCTCTTATATCTTCTGTTCGCCTCGTGCTACCGACTTTCTGCCACCTCGGCCTAGTATCGCATTGCTTCACTGGTGCAGCTTGTGTACTCACCCATCATCTCTCCAGACAACAGCTACTACGACCAGATGGACCCTCGAGTCCACCGGACGCCCTCGCCGGGCAACACTCTCCAGCATGGCTACCAGCTGGAGGACAACCCGCAGGGCTATCCTACGAGCCACACGCCCGTCAGCCACAACCTGGATGTGCACGGCATGGGCATGCCCCAAGGCCGCTACAGCCCGGGCGATTCACTGCAGATGCAGATGGCCGTAAGTCTTTGCCTTGCTGCATGCTTCTGTCTATCCCAGCGACCTGCTGCATGCTTCACTGTTCTCATCCCAGCTACTGACTGCCTTCAGCACTCGGTAGACAATCTCGGCGGCTCCTACGACCCCCGGCCACACGTCCACGGAAGCGAGTATGGCGTCAACCCCGAGGAGCACCACGACGCATACTACAACAACCCCTACGACCCTACCCACCCCGACAACCAGCCCGGCTACAACCACGGCCAGCCCGGCTTTGAGCCAGGCCAGCCAGGTTACGAGCCAGGCCAGCACGACGGTCAGCTGGGCTACGACCAATTCGATGCCGATGGCCGACCTCTTCTTCACCAGACCGAATCATATGGCTCGCAAACGGGAGGCGCTTATGAGGATCAGACCAAAGAGCAGCAGATGCAGCAGCAGAACCCACCACCGCCGGCTGGTGGCGGCTTGAAACGCTGGAAGACGGTCAAGCAGGTGCTTCTGTACCGTGGTAATCTCGTCCTCGACTGCCCCGTCCCCCCGACGCTCCTGAGCCAGCTTCCCCACGGCGAGCGCGACGAGTTCACACACATGCGCTATACTGCCGCCACATGCGATCCGTCCGACTTTTACGAAGAGAACTTCACTCTGCGCCAGAAGCTCTTTAGCAAGCCGCGCCACACCGAGCTCTTCATCGTTGTCACCATGTACAACGAGGACGACGTTCTGTTCGCCCGCTCCATGATCGGTGTCCTGAAAAATGTCGAGTACATGTGCAAGCGCAACGAGAGCAAGACCTGGGGCAAGGACGCCTGGAAGAAGATTGTCGTTTGCGTCGTCAGCGACGGCCGTGCCAAGATCAACCCGCGCACCCGTGCCTTGCTGGCTGGTATGGGCGTCTACCAGGAGGGCATTGCCAAGCAACAGGTCAACGGCAAAGACGTGACCGCCCACATCTACGAGTACACTACGCAGATCGGCCTGCAGATCAAGAACAACATTGTGCAGCTGGTTCCGAAGCAGCAGCCCGTGCAGATGCTCTTCTGTCTGAAGGAGAAGAACCAGAAGAAGATCAATTCGCACCGTTGGTTCTTCCAGGCCTTTGGCCGTGTCCTCGACCCCAACATTTGCGTGCTCATCGACGCTGGTACGCGCCCGGGCGGCAACTCCATCTACCACCTCTGGAAGGCGTTCGATCTCGAGCCCATGTGCGCCGGCGCGTGTGGTGAGATCAAGGCCATGCTGGGCTCCGGCGGCAAGAACCTGATCAACCCGCTCGTCGCTGCGCAGAACTTTGAATACAAGATGAGCAACATCCTGGACAAGCCGCTGGAGTCGGCCTTTGGTTTCATTTCTGTGCTGCCCGGCGCCTTCTCGGCCTACCGCTACATTGCCCTCCAGAACGACAAGAACGGCCAGGGCCCTCTCGAAAAGTACTTTGCCGGCGAGAAGCTGCACGGTGCTAGTGCTGGTATTTTCACCGCGAACATGTACCTGGCCGAGGATCGTATCCTGTGTTTCGAACTGGTCACGAAGCGCAACTGCCACTGGATTCTGCAGTACGTCAAGTCGGCTACGGGCGAGACAGATGTGCCTGACAGCATCTCCGAACTGATTCTGCAGCGTCGTCGTTGGCTGAACGGTTCTTTCTTCGCTGCCATCTACGCCATCGTCCACTTCTACCAGTTCTTCCGCTCTGATCACTCCATTTTCCGCAAGCTCATGTTCTTCGTCGAGTTTGTTTTCAACACCATCAACATGATTTTCGCCTGGTTCGCCATCGGCAACTTCTTCTTGGTCTTCAAGATTCTCACATCGAGCTTGTCCGACGACAACTTGCTCGGCACGGTGGGCAAGATTCTCGGCGTCGTTTTCGAGTGGCTGTACGGCGTGTCGCTCATCATCTGCTTTACGCTGTCGATGGGCAACCGTCCGGCTGGCTCGGGCGTGTTCTTCCTGATCATGTCGGTCTTCTGGGCTATCATCTACATGTACGTTGTCTTTGCACCCTCCTTTGGACCGGGTCATGCGCACTCTGCTAACCCTGCGCTTCAGTTATCTCATGTTTGCTGCGGTCTTTATTTCGGTCAAGGCCATCCAGACGGACATTGCCAACGGCTTTACGGCGTCGGAGCTTTTCACGAACTCCGTGTTCGTAACGCTGATCCTGTCCGTCATGTCGACGTATGGCGTCTGGCTCATCGCGTCGGTGATGATGTTTGATCCGTGGCACATGTTCACCTCGCTGATCCAATACCTCCTTCTGACGCCGACGTTTACCAACATTCTCAACGTGTACGCCTTTTGCAACACGCACGATATCTCGTGGGGTACCAAGGGTGACGACAAGGCGGAAGCACTGCCCTCCGTCAGCACCAAGGACGGCCAGGGCAAGACGGACCTGCCGGACGAGGGCGACCTGAACGCCCAGTACGCGCGCGAACTCCAGGTCTTCTCGCGGAAAGAGGTCCAGGTCAAGACCGAGCCGACACCCGCGCAGCTGGACGAGAAGCAGCAGGACTACTACCGCGGTGTGCGTACTGTGGTCGTGGTGGTGTGGATTATCAGCAACTTTGCGCTGGCGGCGCTTGTTCTGAGCACGGCCGGCCTCGAGAAGATCGTGACGAGCTCCGACGAAGATACCGACCAGCGGGCAACCATCTACATGGCGGCCATTCTGTACAGTGTGGCGGGCCTGTCTGCCTTCAAGTTTATTGGCGCCTGCTGGTTCCTGATTGTGCGGATGTTCCGTGGCGTCTGAGCATGGGGCGCAGGAGCAGTTCTGTCCAGGTTTCTTTATCGTTGAATATAATACCCACAGTGCATGAATGGATGAGCGAGCCTGGGAGCTCTGGTTTCTCTTTACTTCTTTACTTCTGTTTCTATCATCTGTCGGATCTCCATCTGCGATGCAGCATTACGATGTACTGTCATGTGTCTAGTTTAGTTTGTGTATACTTTGATTCTCTTGAAGGTTCTACTGGGTCGGGCGTGTCTGCAAACGCCACCGAAAGCTGTGGGGAGACAATGTGTAGATGATGGATACCCAAGTGTGGATGAAAGTGTGGATGAGTGTGGATGAGTCAGCCGACTGACCGCTAACGTGGATTCGTGCGCAGTCACCGCCAAAGCAGCCCGCTGTCCTGCCAGCGCATGGAGATCGGACGGCAGGGAGCTCCGTATTTTTATGAGCACTGGCGCTCTGCGCAGGCTTCGGCCCAGCGTTGATTGGTGCACGGGCCCCTGTCGTTCCGACGGGTCACGGGCGGCTCAGAGCAAGCGGGCAGCAGAGGGCAGCTTCGACCGGCGGCCGCCTGCCTTTTTCTGCTCTGTTTTCCTCCCGCCGTCACCACAAAATCCACATCCAGTCCCAACTCGCCGAGCATCACGACCTTCTCCCAGCACTACGCACAGCACAACAGGACGACACAGCCGCGCGACGCGACGCCACCACATCGCGCACCGGATATCGCGATACAGCTCGTGGTCGACGTGCTGCGCGCAGCTCTTTGGACACTGCTTCGCGATGGGGATTTGCAGCTCCCAGTGCTGCGGAGGTGAGCCTTCTTTGTCTTGGGGTTCGGTGACGCTTTCTGTCTTCCGGTTGGCGGATTCCGTTGTCTGCTGTCCGCTGCCCGGCTATGCGTATCGCGGACGGCCGTCGACGCTCCTGCTTCCCTGTCGCTGTGATGCTGACGTCGCCAGGCAAATCCCGCGATGGCCTCTACGAGCCCGTCCTCGCCGACAGCGAGCGTGAGGCCGTAGCCGACCTGCTGCAGTATCTCGAAAACGTACGTCCCCTCTCCTTCTATGCCACAGCCACTTCTTCCTCTGCCCTCGATACGAGTCCGCGTGCCTCTCTGTCGAGACGGACGTCCCCTTGCGGACGACCTGCGCGTTTGATCAACGGCCCGAATCACGTCCTGTCTACGTCACGCCCTCCCTGCATCATGCATAGCCTCGGCCAGCCTCTGCCTCCCAGCCTGTTAACGTGGCCCCATACAGCGGAACGAGACGGACTTCTTCTCCGGCGAGCCGCTGCGTGCTCTCAGCACGCTCGTGTACTCCGACAACATCGACCTGCAACGCAGTGCGAGCCTGACGTTTGCCGAGATAACAGAGCGAGGTGCGTTGGATGCAACAGACACGGGAGCAATGGAGCGATGAGGGCCTGGGCGACATGCTGACACACCAAGATGTCCACGAGGTCGACCGTGATACCCTGGAGCCCATCTTGTTCCTGCTCCAGAGCCCTGATCTCGAGGTGCAGAGGGCCGCGAGCGCCGCTCTCGGAAACCTGGCTGTGAATGGTACGTCCGGCCGGTGCCGACAACGTCCGGCCCACTGGCCGCCGTCCCTCATGTGTACCTGACTGTCTTCGTTGCTAATGCTCATCCACCCGCAGCCGCCAACAAGGTTCTGATCGTCGAACTGGGCGGCCTGGGCCCGCTTAAGCGACAAATGCTGTCGCCCAATGTCGAGGTGCAGTGCAATGCTGTCGGCTGCATCACGAACCTCGCCACGCACGAAGAGAACAAGGCCAAGATTGCCCGCTCGGGCGCGCTGGGGCCGCTCACACGGCTCGCCAAGTCGCGGGACATGCGTGTGCAGAGAAACGCGACCGGTGCTCTGCTGAACATGACGCATTCTGGTATGCCTCGCCACCTCCGCTCTCTCCCTCCCCCATGCGTCTAACACTGTGCAGACGAGAACCGCAAACAGCTCGTCAATGCAGGCGCCCTCCCCGTCCTCGTGCAGCTGCTCTCCTCCGGTGACGTCGACGTCCAATACTACTGCACGACCGCCCTGAGCAACATTGCCGTCGACTCGACAAACCGCCGGAAGCTGGCGCAGACCGAGCCGAAGCTCGTGCAGTCCCTGGTCAACCTCATGGACTCGTCTTCGCCGAAAGTGCAGTGCCAGGCCGCACTTGCGCTACGCAATCTGGCATCCGACGAGAAGTACCAGCTGGACATTGTCCGTGCCTCGGGTCTACCGCCGCTGCTGCGTCTCCTGCAGTCCTCGTACCTGCCGCTCATTCTGTCGGCCGTCGCGTGTATACGGAATATCTCGATCCACCCTCTGAACGAGTCGCCGATCATCGAGGCCGGCTTCTTGAAGCCGCTGGTAGAGCTGCTCGGCTCCACCGACAATGAAGAGATCCAGTGCCATGCCATCTCGACGCTGCGCAACCTGGCTGCAAGCTCAGACAGGAACAAGGCGCTCGTGCTCGAGGCCGGTGCGGTGCAGAAGTGCAAGCAGCTCGTGCTGGACGTGCCTGTCAATGTGCAGTCGGAGATGACGGCCGCCATTGCCGTTCTGGCACTCAGCGATGATCTCAAGATGCATTTGCTCAGCCTCGGCGTCTTTGACGTGCTGATTCCGCTGACGCAGTCGTCGAGCATTGAGGTGCAGGGCAACAGTGCTGCGGCCATGGGCAATCTCTCCTCCAAGGGTAAGGCTTGCACGTGAAGCAACGAAATGTACGCGACGCAGCGGCTAATCTTTTTCACCTCTACAGTGGGCGACTACTCCATGTTCATCCAGTACTGGCTGGAGCCGGGCGACGGCATCGAGGGCTACCTCAGCCGGTTCCTGGCGAGCGGCGACCCGACGTTCCAGCACATTGCCATCTGGACGTTGCTCCAGCTTCTGGAGTCGGAAGACAAGATGCTCATGAACCTGATTGCCAAGTCGGAGCACATTGTCGAGGTTGTGAAGCAGATTGCCAACCGGCCGATCGGCTCGGACAACGAGTTTGAGGACGACGACGAGGGCGAGGTGGTCAACCTGGCGCAGAAGTGTCTCGAGCTGCTTGGCCAGAACAACCCCAAGTCGCACATTGAGGGCTGAGGCGGTCTTGGTCCTGTTGGGCTTGTGGCCCTGTTGGACGTGTTGGTCGCGTGCCGCAGACTTCGTTGCCGACCTCATGCTCGCCTTTCCGACTGTCTCCAACGGAGCTCGCCCATTCTTAGTCGTTCACCCTCTTCGACGGCGCTGACTCGACGGCGCCTTGCACCGACCTATTTTCTTTGTCTACACATTGCTTTTTGTTAAGGGATCCCTGGCTTGGGACATGGACAAGGCGTCCCACGGCGTATGATTGTATCTGCTGTCTAATGCCTACTCTGCTCTTCTGCGTTTGCGATGTGTTTGCGATGCGTTTGCGATGCGTTTGCGACTGCTTTACGACTGCTTTGCCGTGCCGTGCCGTGCATTTTGTTTTTTGTGTTTTGCTATTTCACTGCCTTGTGACTGTGCTTCCTGTCTCTTGCGACTGGCGAGCAATGGGTGGTGTATTTCATGTCCGCTCTTGACGTTTTACCTTCTTCCGAACTCTGTTTTCTTTGTTGGCTGTACATTGCTGGGAGCGCAGTGTTTTGCAGGGAATCCGCGCGGCTTCGCTTGCACGATGATGGCACGGCGGTACTGGGGATCGGCCCTGCTTTCCCTCCACCTTCCTCTCCCTCGCCGCTTCCTTTGACCGCCAATGCTTGTATCTACCTGTCGAGGTGCCGCCGGTACCCCCACCGCCATTGGAGGATTTGGCAGCGGAGCTTCGTCCGCTGGAATCTATATGGAGAGCCAACGATGCCGGACCTTTGCAGACCGAGACTTTGCTTTTCGTTTAGTAGTCATGGCCCGTCTTCTAGTATATGTAATTAGACCTTACTGTTTATACCATGCATGCCTACGGCTCCCTCTGTCGCTGTCTGTGTTGTAGCTGAGGCCGCCGGGGAAAAGACTTTGACGCCGTTGATGCCGAGACTCGAGTTGGATGATGTCAAACGTTCGAGACAGATACCAAAACGCGCGAGACAGATGCAAAAGCCATCGAGACAGCGCCGCCGAGACAACGCGGCTCACGCAGGTGCGGGCAGGTCCAGCGGGTTCTCGATCCACTGCCAGGTCTTGGCGACGACCTTGCCGCGGACGAGGCCGAGGGGGACCGGGCCAAAGGTGCGGGAGTCGCGCGATGCGGGCAGGTTGTCGCCGACGAGGTAGCAGTGGCCCTGGGGGACCTGGGCCGTTAGAAGGCAGCTCTAGCTGGTATAGTAGCGAGTAACAAGGCGCCGGCGGGCGTCGCAGTCCCTAGTAGCTAGTGACAAGGAGCGGCGGGCGTAGTCACCTGGATCATGAGATCGCTGGCGCCGTCGGGCGCGTTCACGAGCACGTAGTCGCCCGGCATGCCGATGACGCGCTTGACGGCCTCGTCGGCGGGCTCGACGGGGATGCGGTAGACGACGAGGTCGCCGACGCGCACGTCGCGGCCGCCGCGGAAGCGCTTCGACACCAGCAGCCAGTCGCCGGCGACGGCAAAGGTCGGCAGCATGCTCGGCCCCGACGCGGGCCCGACGCTGAAGCCGTAGGTCCAGACCAGGTGGCTGAGCGCCAGCATCTTGGCCGTGCCGAGCGCCCAGCGGCCCGGGTGGCCCTGCCAGCGGCCGGCGGAGAGGGCGAAACGCGCAAAGCGGCCAAAGACAGACATGGTGCCAGTGTCAGGGAGCAGTGTTGCTCCGTACAGCAGCAGTAATGGGGGTGGGAATGGAAGCAGGATGCGATGCTCGCGAGCCGATTATGCGATTGCTTAGTCAGCAAACGGCATCCTGGTGCCGGGCCGGGCAGCCAGGCAGCGCCGAAGCAGTGTCTACGGACACCTTCTGACGGAAGCCATGCTTGGCACTGGGAGAATACCACGAGGCTTGACGCACTCGGTGCAAGTCTGTACGTGGAATGTGTACTCCTAGACGATACTGAGAAGGATCGAGAAGGCGGAGAAGCACGTGACCGCGCTGCTAACAAAATTCCCAACCGGAAGAGCAACGGCAGAACAGCCACGTCCGACACCTTGGACGCCTGCCTCTCGACGTCGACCATGGCAGGGCGTATATGCATCGCGGCGCCGGCCACAGCGCTGGCGCGGGTTTTCCTGCCGAGCCGGGCCTCGTCGGCACGGGACCACGGCCGCCTGGGCGCGCAGGTGCCGCCGTTTCTCGCGCCGCGCCGCTCGCCCATGGCCGGCTGGGGGTCGACGACGCCGGCGCGCCCGCGGGCCTTCCACCAGCGGGCACCGGCCGGCGCGCCACGCAAGCCTGGACGGCTGCCGCGCGACGACGAGATCACGCACAAGTTTGTGCTGCTGCGGCAGGCGGACGGCCGGCTGTCGGAGCCGCAGCTGACGAGCATGGTGCTGGGGCGGCTGAGCCGGCGCACGGAGTCGCTCGTGACGCTGGCGATGCCGGGCGAGGCGGACGGCAGCAGCGGCGACGGCAGCAAAAGCCTGCGCTGGCCCGTGTGCAAGATCGTGGACCGCGTGGCGGAGCGCAAGGCCGAGTACGACAAGGCGCGCGACCTGCGCAAGAAAAAGGTGCCGTGCAAGGAGCTCGAGGTCAACTGGGCGATCGACATGCACGACCTGGAGCACCGGATGACGAAGCTGCGGGAGTTCCTGGGGCGCGGCCTCAAGGTGGAGGTCACGCTGATGCGCAAGGGCAAGAAGGGCAAGCGCACGGCGACGCAGGAGGAGGCGCGGGCGGTGGTGCGGACGGTGCAGGCGGCGGTGGCGGCGGTGCCGGGGGCGCGCACGACCAAGGCGACGGAGGGCGAGGTGCTGCGGACGATGAAGATGTACCTGGAGGGCCCGGCGACGGCGGAGACGGCGGAGGCGTGAGGTCTACGGAGTCGACGGCCGGCAGACGGCCGGCAGACGGCCGGCAGACGGTGGACGCATGCGAGTGCAGCACGACGGAAAGGCCGTGCCTGGAAGCACGCAGCAAGACACGACCAACTCAGACACAAAGAGGCGGAAGTCTACTCGCATCCAAGTCTTCTTGCGAACGAAGCAAAGGATACAAGTAGGCGGAGCACAGAAAGCAGCACGAGGGCAGCAGCTGGACGGCTGCGCCTGTACGATACGATTGGAGAGCATACTTCGGCGCCTGGGCAGGCATTCGATCGAGTTTCCATGGATTATGAGTAGACACGATGGAATGCCGCGTACGAGTACACCCACTGTATCTTACAACATTCAAACAGAATTTATCCTTTATCGGAGTATTCCGTAATTAGCGGCGAAGCCTTGCTCGTATTCCAACTTACAGCGTAAACGGCAGGAACTTCTAGCGCGGGGCTTACCACAATTTTGACCTCGTTACAAGCATTTTCTTGCATGACTCAGACTCGCGGCTCGAGCAAACATCCCGTTCACAGCACTCTGTCCCGCCACTGACGCCCCGACTGCACGCGCCGCTTCTGCCTCCCGTACCGCCAGCGAACCGAGGAGGCCGGCCTTTTGAGCAGAGCAAGGCGGGGGGACCAGGCGCAGCTACGAGACACTGGCGGCCTGCCGGCATGGCGACACCACAGCCCGGCGACGACGTCGTTGCGGTCGCGCCAAAGGGCGAGAAGGACAGGCCTGAGGCGAAGGAGGCGAAGGAGACGAAGGAGAAGGGGACCAAGCAGGCCAAGGAGGCCAAGGCCAAGGAGGCCGAGGCTGACGCCGCACAGGCGGGCGATGCGCCGAAGAAGCTGTCCGGCGCGGAGCTCAAGGCGCTGAAGCAGGCCGAGAAGGCGAAGCGACGAGCGGCCGTCATTTCCGCCAAGGAGAGCGGCGCGGCGCCCGCCGCTGGTGCTGCCGTGACCGCGGGCGCGCAAAAGGCCGTGGCAGGCGGAGGCGCCGCGGCCGGTGGCGGTGCCGCGGCCGGCAAGAGCAAAAACAAGCAGGGCGGCGAGGCGGGCGGCGGCGCGGCGGCAGCGGCGGCGGCTGGCGTGTCCGGCGCTGGCCTGGCGCACCGGCCGGCGACAGCGGCCGAGAAGGACGGCATCCCCGAGTGCTTCAGCCACCTGTCCATGGCCAAGCGCATCCCGGTGTCGCAGGCGCACAAGGACGTGCACCCGGCCGTGCTGGCGGTCGGCCAGCAGATGGCGACGTTTACGCTGCGCGACAGCATGGCGCGGCTGGAGGCGACGCTGGCGGCGTTCCGCAAGGTGTGTGGCAGTGTCCTCTATCATGCATGTTTGCGTCTAACGGCCAGGTCATCCAAACCTACCGCACGCCCCCCGGCAACGCCTTCTCGCGGCACTTTGTGTCGCACGTGCTCAACCCCCAGATCGAGTACCTGACCGCGTGCCGGCCCATGTGCTTTGCCATGGGCAACGGCATCCGCCTGCTCAAGTCGTGGGTGTCGCAGATCGAGCTCGAGCTCGACGACGAGGACGCCATTGCGCAGCTGTGCGAGTCCATCGACAGCTTTGTGCAGGAGCGCATCCGCGTTGCCGCCGTGGTCATCACGCGCGAGGCCGCCGACATGATCGACAACGGCGACACCATCCTGACCTACGGCGGCCCGCGGCTCGTGTGCGCGGCCCTCGAGCACGCCTGGGCCAGCGGCATCCAGTTCCACCTCACCGTCGTCGACGACCCCGACGACCCGGCGGCCGGCCAGGCGCTGGCCAAGCGCTTCCGCCAGCGGCGGCCGCCCGGCGACGCGGAAGAGGACGACGCCGAGCCGGCCGTCCGCGTCACCTACAGCCCGTCGCTCGACGGCCTCGACAGCCACGTCGCGCGCGCGTCCAAGGTCCTGATCGGCGTCGAGTCCGTCTTCGCCAACGGCGCCCTGCTCGCGCCGGCCGGCACCGCCGACGTCGCCCAGGCGGCCTCGGCCCAGGGCCTGCCCGTCATCGCGCTCTCCGAGACGGTCAACTTTGACCGCGACCGCGTCGCCACCGACGCGCTCGCGCACAACGAGATCCACCCCGACCACGGCGACAGCGACTCGTTCCGCCTGCTGTTCGACACGACGCAGTCGAGCCTGGTGAGCATGCTGATCACCGAGTACGAGGAGGCCAGCGGCATGGTGCCGGCGCACGCCATCTACTCGGTGCTGCGGAACAAGGAGGACCCGAACTAGGGGTGGCAGGGCAAGCTGCCGTGCAAACGGGCACGGGCAGAGTAGAGAAGCGGGCCGCAAAGACCCAAGCAGCCAAAATAAGAATAAACTAGGAAGAAATCAAAGACTAATCAAAGAGACGAAAGGCAAGGGTGGTAAAGGCGAATCAAACGAAGAACCGATGGCGTTGAAGGTACGAGTACCAGAAATAGAGCTGAAAGCAAGAGCCCAGTACGAGTACCGGAAATAGGAGCCCAGAGCCCAGAGCCAAAGAGCCGAGAGTCGAGACAATTGAATAAGGTGGCGGTAATGAGTGCAATATTGCGTCACTACGAAGCACGATACGAGAATACGGAGTACACACATCCACACATCCATCATCCCCTCTTCATTCTGCAGTCCAGTCGCGCCGACTCGTGGTCATCCGGCATGTGTATATGTACATCATCTCGCCGTCCTGCCGGCTCTGCCGCCTCGCCGCCGGCTCATGCCGCCACAGCCTCGCCCTGCTCGCGCTCGGCCCGCCGCGCCCGCTTCTCGAGGATGGCCTGCTTGCGCGCCGTCAGCAGCGACGTTTGCCGGTCGTCCACGCCCTGCAGCCAGTAGCCAAAGCCGCCGCCGACGGCGCCAAACACCGGGTAGGCCCACAGAGAGCCCTTGCTGAAGAAGGGACGCATCTCGATGCCGAGCTGCCACGCGCGGGTGGCAAGACCTGTAGACGCGTTAGAGGCCGGGGGGCAGACGGGTCTGGGCGTCGACGTACCGAAGCCGGTCCAGAAGACGACGCGGTACACCATTGTGCTCGGCGTGCTTTATCTCTCTTTTCTTCCGTTTCCGTTTTCCGTTTTCCGTTTTCGTTTTTCCGTATTCCGCTTGTTCCGAGGCTGTCGTCAACCACTCAGCCGCTCGAGAGGGCGGTCGGTCCGAGGAGGTGCAGTGGCAGGTGCGCGCACGTGTATGAGTCCAGAGCCCCCGGTGACGTGGCGTGCAGTCGGCGTGGGCAAGAGGTCGTGCGAGGTCGCGGAGGTCCAAGAGGGATCATCGGGCGATGGAAACCGATGGGAAACCCGGAAGAAACCATTGGTGGCAGCAAGCATCCGGAACAACAAAACGTCCGAGCCGTCGCGGGACACTAGCGCGGCTACACAGCGGCGCTGGCAAGTGGGTCCATCCAGTCAATATGCTCCGTACGTCGTATTCTTGGCCTCGGGCTGCATTTTCGAGCTGCACGCGTCTCATGCGCCTCTCGCCCACGCGCCCAACTTATCGACGACTGGACGGCACCGCGACAAGACATATAGACACCCGGCACCGTCGCTTTGTGACTGCCTTGGGCACAGAAAATGGCCTGCCCGTGACACCCGCTTCTACAACTGCCCATTCCGATTTTCGCTTCTGCGGTCATCGCCTCGCGAATCATCTCCTTCTCGACAACCCTGCAACGGCGACGCAGTCCAGCTGCTGTCTGCGGTGTCGGCCGGGACCACTGACAGCGTAAGCATGCCGTCTGCCTCGGCCTCGGCGCCGGGGGCGGCTGGCACAGTGGGCGCCGCCCAAGCCGTTGCCCTGGCCGTGAACCCAAGAAGCTTCAAGGCCTCTGAGCTTCCCCTGTCTTCTGCTGTCCAGTCGGCCATCGAGGGGCTTGTCCACACCTTTAAGAAGAAGGGCGGCTACGATGTTGTCCGCAAGCAGACGTGGGACAAATTCGAAGCCAGTGTACGTCTGCGACGCCGCTCGCCCTCCTGCTGGCCAGCCGAACATCCAAGATATGCTGACAGCCACCAGGGCTACGAAGAGAAAGTCACCCAGAGCATCCTCGAGATTGCGGAGCAAGAGATGGAGCGCAACGCGGTCCAGCTTCTCTCCATCGACCGCGGCAAAGCGGCTGCCCTGATCGACGGCGCCCTCGACCGCAGCGGCGTATACCACCATGCCCAGGCTGCCATCGAGGCGCTCATCGACTCCTATGCCATCGAGGCGCACCTGCGCGCGATTCGCCGCGCTGAGATTGGCGACGAGGCCGCTGCCGACGAGCAGAAGCGCGGCGCCCGCACCGACGAGGAGTATGCCGAAGAGACGGCCGAGCGGCGCCGCGCCCGTGAGACAGTCCGCCGAGAACTGCGCGCCGTCGAGGAGGAGAAGAAGCGCCTCGAGCGCGAGATTCAGGAGAAGGAGGCGGCCCGCCGCCGCGAAGAGGCGGAGGCCGCGCGCGAGGCGAGGCGCCAGGAGGACCGCGAAAAAGAAGAGCGCCGCAAGAAGGAGCGCGACGAGCGACACCTCGAACGGGAGCGCGACAGAGAGCGCGAGCGGGAGAGGGAGCGCGAGCGCCGAGAGCGGGATCGAGAGCGGGATCGAGAGCGGGATCGTGACCGGGATCGTGACCGGGACCGAGACCGGGACAGGAGCAGGGACCGGCGAGGTCGGGACCGCGACCGCGACCGTGACCGTGACCGCGACCGCGACCGCCGCCGGGAGGCGTCCAGAGACATTCGCCGAGACCTGCAGACCGATTTCCGCCGCGAGAAGCCCGAGGAGCTGAAGAAACAGCTGAGCGGCGAAGAGCTCCAGCGGCTGGAGGAGATGGCCATGCAAGACCTGCTCCGGGAGAGCAAGTCGCGCGGTGCCAAGCAGCCAGAGCTGGAGGTGGATGAGACGCTCGCGCCGCCGCCACGGAAGGCCATGCCGGCATCTGCCATCCAGCCGATCAAGCGTTCTGCGCCCAAGGCAGCAGCAGCGGAGAGCAGCAGGACGCAGCCAGCCTTGCTGGCCGAGAAGTCGTCCACGGGTGTCAGGGCAGAAGCGAAGGACCACGGGAAGTTCGACAAGGCCGCGGCAGCCAGCGACAGCAGAGATGCCGCTCTAGGCGTCGGCAAGGCGCTGCCGCAAGAAACGAGAGAAACGAAAGCAACCGGGGCTGCTGTGTCCGCCGCAGCTGACGCCCAGGCCACCGCGGGCGCGGACAGGGAAGCAAGCAGCGGCAGAAAGACGGCCACCAAGACGTTGTCGCGCGCTCGCGAGCACAGCCGCGAGTCGGAGCGCCGGCGTGGCCGTCGGTCGGCGTCACGCGGCATCCGCGGCGCGTGGGAGGAGCGAAGCCGATCGCCGCCGCGCAAGCGTGAGCGCAGCCGCAGCTCACGCCTGAGCAGGTCGCGGCGGCGCTCGCCCTCGGCACGGGCGGACCGAGAGCGAGAGCGAGAGCGAGAGCGAGAGCGCGACGTCGACCGGAAGCCGGCGCTCTCGCGGCGAAACCGATCTCGGTCGCGGCAGGACTCGCGCGACGCGCGCCGACGGACTCGGTCGCCGTCGCGTCGTCGGGAGCGCCATCGGGAGAGGGAACGCGACCGGGACCGATCCCGGTCGCGGTCACGGCTGCGGACACTGGCACGCCGGTCGCGATCGCCGCGGACGAGACGCGACGGCGAGGACGACCGGCGGCGGTCGGACCGGCGCAGTCGGTCGCGCGATGCGCGGCGCAGCCGCCGGGACGAGCACGACGCGGGCCAAGACAAGGACGGCGACCGCAAGGCGACGGACCGGCGCAGTCGAAGCCGCACGCCGGCAGCAGCCACTACCACAACCGCTGCCACGACCACAACCGCTGCCACGACCACAACCGCTGCCGCCGCATCGTCGGCGAGCGCGGCTTCGTCGACGGCCGTGCGCCCGCCGTCGAACCTCGATAGAGACGGGCTCGAGGCGTGGAAGCAGAGCGAAGTCAAGAAGCGCGAGCAGGAGGCCAAGGCGTATCTGGCGGCGCAGCGCGAGGCGCGCGAAAAGGGACTGCCGGTGCCGGGCGTGGACGACAAGCCACGCAGCAGCGCGGCGGCGGCCGGCGACCGGTCGCCCGAGGCCAAGCGCAAGTACGAGCTCGAGGAGATTGACCGCTACGTGCCCAAGGAGCGTCGCCACATTGACCGTGCGGTGTCGGGCGCCGCGGTCGACCGGACGCCGGTGCGCGACGCGCGGGACTTCCGCAGCCGGGACGAGCCGTTGACGCGGCGCGGCAGCCGGTCGCGCAGCCGTAGTCCGCGGCGGGAGTACCGGGGTCGCGACCGCGACCGCGATCGGGATCGGGGCCTTGATCGAGATCACCGAGACCGGGACCGAGACCGAGACCGGGACCGAGACCGAGACCGAGACCGAGACCGAGACCGAGACCGAGACCGAGACCGAGACCGGGACCGGGACCGTGATCGGGAGCGGCGGGCCCGCGACGATCCGCGTGATTGGGACCGTGACCGACGCAGCCGGCGAGACCGGAGCCGCAGCCGGGACACGGACCGAGACCGGCGCGACCGGGACCGGGACCGGGACCGGGGCCGCCACCGGGATCGCCACCGCAGCCGCAGCCGCAGTCGCAGCCGGCGACGGCGCAGCAGCAGCCGTGCCTAGGAGAGCACGGCCGAGCGCCGGGATGCCGGCGGCCGAGACGCGCGCAAAAAGGCCGCGAGGGCGTCGACGGGGGCCAAGAGGAAGAGGGCCGGCGACACGGACGCTGGACACAGGGCTCAACACAAGAGTGAGGGCTCGGGCGACCGAAGGGCAAGCAAGGGACGCGGGCAGCGGAAGACGGACACGAAGATCGAGGCCGCGGCGGAGCCGGACGGAGATCCATTTGCACCAGCGACAAGGTCCATATGGGCTGCGCTGATGAACGGGTCTGCGTGCTCCTTCTAGCAAAGACACGGTGGGATGGGGGGATGGGGGGGGTGGCATACTCCGTCGGCACAGGCACAAGGTCGGGGCCGGAACATAGCAAAGGTATTATAATTATTTGCGCAGGATAATTCAAACAGCCCTTTTGATGCGCCTCCGGCCTTTTTTCTTTTTCTTTTTTTTCTTCCTTTTTTCGTGGAACATGTGCACTTCTCACCTGTCACTTTTCAGTCTCTACTCGCTCCAGGCAGCTGTCGGGTTCGCCCTACCAGTACGGGCGTTAGACGCGGACCTTTTTCAGCGGCGGGACCTCGTCGTCGCCGTCGTCGCCGTCGAGCTCGAAGCCGTCTTCGCTGTCGGCCTCTTCTAGGGTTTCGCCTGCTTGGAGGGTTAGCAGGCCAACCACGTGAGGCAGGACGAAGAGCGCCGATCAGCAGAACAGACACAACAGCAGAAACAGACATCAACAAGAAACAGACATCAACAGCAGAAACAGAAACAACAGCAGAAACAGACATCAACAGCAGAAACAAACATCAACAGCAGAAACAAACATCAACAGCAGAAACAAACATCAACAGCAGAAACAGACATCAACAGCAGCGATCAGCCAGGCCAAACTCACCAAAGTACTTGATGGCGTTGGGCCAGAGGTCCTCGGCCAGCGTGATGGCCAGGTCCTCGCCGTCCTCGTAGATCTCCAGCGGGTAGCCGATCTCCTCCTCGGCCATGTCGTCGTCGTCGTCGTCGTCGTCGTCGGGCTTGTCGGCCTCGCCGGCGGCGCGGCGGGCCTCGCGGGCGAGGCGGCGGGCGCGGAACTCGGCCTCGGCCTGGGCGCTCTCGTCGGGGGTGACGCGGCGGCCGACGTAGCCGAACCAGGCGAAGAAGCTGTGGGAGCCGGCGGAGCTCTCGTCGAGCTGGGCGCGCAGGGCGCCGGTGGCGGCGGCGTCGTCGGGGCGGGCGTAGGCGGCGACGGCGGCGTCGAGCAGGCCGTGGGTCAGGTCCTTGCCGGGCTTCCAGCGGATGGGCACGGGCTCGCTGACGAGGCCCTCCCAGATGGGCCGGGCCGGGGCCTCGCCGCTGGTGGAGGGGGCGGAGGGGGCGGCGGTGCGGAAGAAGAAGCGCTTCTCGAGCACGCGGTCCTCAAAGTAGTCGTTGGCGGCAAAGGTGAGGCGGAAGAGCAGGTGGCGCGGGTCGCCGGCGGCGGCGTCGGCGCCGGGGCCCTCGACGCCGAAGCGCACGACCTCGAGGTCCTCGAGGTGGGCGAGCAGCACGGCGGCGTCGGTGGCCTGGATGTACTGGTCAATGTCCGAGGGCGCCTGCTCGAGCACGAGCGGCCAGAAGTTGGGGATGCGCCGGACGAGCGCGGCGCGGCGCTGGTAGAGCGCGGCCTCGCGGGCGACCTGGGCGCGGACTGGCGGTCAGCGGGGAGAGAGAGACAGAAGACAGGGGAGAGAGACAGAAGACAGAGACAGAGACAGAGACAAAAGACAACTCACGCAGCTCGATGTTGCTGTCCTCAAAGGCAGCCTCCAGGTCGGCCAGCTCCTGGTACGTGACCGTCGAGAGCAGCGTCGGCGGGGCGGCCATGGCAGCGATGCGTGTCGTGGGAGGGCGAGAGTCGAGAGCGAGAGTCGAGAGCGAGAGTCGAGGGCGAGAGTCGAGGGCGAGAGTCGAGGGCGAGAGCGTGCGAGGTCGTGGCGTGGACGCAAACCCGACGCCGCGAGCTCTTCTTAAAGCGCGGCGGAGCATCCAGTCAGCTATTGGAAATTCTTCCCTGCACGCACTAGAAGAAGGCCTGCAGCCGCCCCGTAGCGCTAGCGCTTCAGGCCCACCGCAGCCGACCACCCCGCTAACGGCTGGCCGGCACTCAGGGGCGCGTTTGCCTACTTTTGCCTCTGTGCTGGAGGCGCGCGCGCTGCTGCGGCCTCTCAGTGACGGCGATTGTGAAAACTCTGAATGCAGCCGGGGGCTTCTTCCACTTGCCACCGCGCCGCCCGGCCGGCCGCCAGTCGTGTTGGGCGTGGGCCGCCGCCGCGCCGTGGCCGTCCACTGCATCGCCACCGCGCAAGTAGAAGTACTACGCGCACGTTATTCGTCAGCCGGGCTGAGTCAGGCGTGGCCAATGACGGCCGCCGTGACGACTGCCGGCGCGACGGAGATGCAAGGGGCACGGCGCGCGTCGCATGCATATGCATACTACTTGTTCTTTGTCATACATTGGCAAGCCGGCAGAGCACACACAGGCAGGCGAATGTACTTGTATTATTGGGTATCGTCGACAAGGCCAACGGAGCGATGAGGAGAGGAAATCTAGCGGACAAGGAAGCGCAAAGACAGCCGACAAGGAAGCGCAAAGACAGCCACAAGGAAGCGCAAGACAGCCGACACATAGGCAGAGACAGCGCGGGCAGGACCGCCGGTCAGATGTCCGTCTTGGCCAGCGTCGCCGCCAGCGCGTCGACGTCGTTGTCCTTGCGCTGCACGACGGGCTCGTCCTGGGCCTCCTCGGCCTCCTGGATGAGCTTCTCGGCGCGCTCCTCGGCCGTCGGCTCGTCGTCCGAGTCGGCCTCGTCCTCCTCCACGTCCGACGCGTCCTCGAGGTCGCTGAGGCTGTCCAGCCCCCAGGCCTCCTCGTCGACGACGTCGCCGCCCTGCGCCTCCTTGCGCGCCTCGAACAGCGCCTGCAGCGCCACGACGGCGTCGTCGTCCTCGGCAAACTTGTTGCCGTTGACCTCGAGCTTCTGCAGCACCGGCAGCGCGGCGGCGGCGGCGGCGCCCAGCGCCTGCAGGCCGGTGGCCGTGATGTCGTTGTACTGCAGGCGCAGGATCTGCAGCTTCGCGTTGGCGCCGCGGGCCAGGGCCTCGCCCAGCAGCACGCCGCCGCGGGCGCCGAGCAGCGAGTCGCCGATGCCGAGCTCCTCAATGGCCGGCCAGCGCGGCACGACCTCGGCCAGCGCCTGGGCGCCCAGCAGCGTAAAGGTGTTGTCCTGCAGGTCGAGCACGCGCAGCTGCGTCGCGTGGTGCAGGCCGGCGCGCAGCAGGTGGCTGATGCCCTCCTGGCGGATGCCGTTCTGCACCATCTTGACCTCGCGCACGCGGCTGTGCAGCGCAAAGGCGCGGGCCCACGCCGTCATGCTGCCGTTCTCGAGCCGGTTGCGGCCGCAGACGACCGTCTCGAGGTCCGGCACCGTCTGGCCCGCCGCCCGCGCCGCCGCCTTCTTGGCGTGCAGCGCCGCCAGCGCGTCCGCCACGAGGATGCCCGCGTGCGGCCCCAGCCCGTTGTTGTTGAGGTACAGGTGCTGCAGCGGCACGTGGGCCGCCAGAAACGCCACCACCGGCGCCTGCGTGTTGAGCCCAAACGCATTGTCGTTGAGGTTGACCGTCGTCAGCAGCGGCAGGTTCAGCAGCGCCGTCAGCAGCGCCGACAGCGCCGCCGGGATCTCGCTCAGCAGCCGCCCCGTGAAAATGTCCGCCAGGTTCGCCGTCCGCAGCCCCTTCTTCGTCGCCAGCACCGCGCCCAGCCGCTGGCACGCCCCGACGCCCAGCGTGTTGCCCAGCAGCCGCACCTCCTCCACGTCGTCCGCCGCCACCAGCGCCGCAATGTGCGGCTCCAGGTCGGCCGCCGTGTCGAGCTTGAGGCCCTGGCCCTCGAGCGAGAAGACGTGGTGCGCCATGTCGCACGTTCGAGGCTTCGAGAGGCTTCGAGATGCTTCGAGAGCAAGGTCGAGGATCGCAGCGATGCAGCGCGTCGTTCGGTTCCGTGGTCCGGCTTGTCGTCTGGTGTTTCGGCCTCCGCTCGCTCGTTGCAGCGAAGAGCACAACGGTCCGCAGGCTGTGTAGAAGACGGGATGTGCGTGGTCTGGCCGCGTAGGAGAGGAAAAATTCGCTGCCCGCGTTGCTAGGAGAAGCTTCAGGACCGCATCGAGACCGACGTGGGGGAGGGGCACCAGTCCTCTTACGGACTAGCGCTCTGCCAGCTGCTGCCAGCTGCCAGCTGCCAGCTCCGTGAGACAGCCGCCTGCCGGCCGCGCAGCTCTCGTGCAGTCTACGCCCGTAGCAAGACTCCGTAAAACGCAGGATCGCCGTGGCTCGCGACCAGCCAGACGCTCAGCCAGGAAATCCGCCGCATCGCACAGTCATCCTTTTCCGTGCATCGCGTCGCCTTCCTCTGCATCGCCCCTTTCCTCGCGCCCATTGTCTGCCTGCTGACACAGCATCCGGCCGTCGCCTGCCGAAGAGAATTCGCATCGCGCTTTCCCCAAGACGCGCTTCTGTTCTTTCCTCATTCGGTGGTCTCGACATTCTCCAGCCATTTTGCTTTTCTGCTTTCCGCTTTCCGCTTTCTGCCTACTCTTCCTCTCCTTCTCTTCGTCGCTCTTCACAACTTCCATTCGCCTCGCCACTCTTCGCACTTTCGCTTCTGCTATCTGCCACTCCTCCCTCCAGCACGATGGTGAAGCGACACTCGCCACGGGAGCTGTCCTATACGCCGGCGTCGACCGCCGACTCGGAAGACGATGTCCACACAGAAGACGTGCAGAAGCCGACGAAGCGCTTAAAAACAACAGACGACTCGACGGCTGCATCACCGTCTATTGCCGCGGGCCACGACCTCGAAGACGGCGACAACGATGCCGAGATGGAGAACGGCACCGAGACGGAGAACGGCCGCGCCGTGGCGAAGCCTGGAAAGCGCACCGCCAAGGCCGAGGCCGACCGCGATGCCGATGCCGACGTCGAGGCCGAGGCGGACGCCGACCCCGATGCCACCCAGCACATGGTCGCCAGCGAGCAGCTGCTCGAGGCCCTGTCGGACATCTCGGAAGACACCGACGGCGAAGTGCCCCACCCCAAGGGCTCCAACCTGCACGGCGACGACGACGGCTTCGAGAAACAGGTCACCGTCTGCGCCTGGGACGGCTGCAAGACGGGCGACCTCCACACGATGGACCGGCTCGTCGAGCACCTGCACGCGGAGCACGTCGAGGGCAAGCAGCGGCGGTACACGTGCGAGTGGGTTGGCTGCTCGCGCAAGGGCAAGTCGCACGCGAGCGCCTACGCACTCAAGGCACACCTGCGCAGCCACACGCGGGAGAAGCCGTATGTGTGCCATCTGCCCGGTAAGACAGTCGCGGAAACGCTGCATGTGTCCCTTGGTTACGGGCAAGTATACTGACGCAATGCAGAGTGTGACCAGGCATTTGCGCGCGCCGACGCCCTCGGCAAACACATTCGCAGCTCCCACGACGTGGACCTGATGCGTTCGATCGACCCGCCGCGACCGGTCGGCTACGGAGGCGGCAGCAAGCACGGCGCCGCGGCGTACGGCAACGGCACGAGCAAAGGCAGCGTGGCCGCCGGCAGCGCGAGCAACGGGGGCAAGGGCGTGAGCGAGATCAAGATCATCATGAAGACGCCGCAGTCGCACGCGGCGGGCCAAGACGACTCGATCGACTACAGCCAAGCGCAGAGCAACGGGTTGGCGGCGGACAGCGACGGCGCCGGCGCCGGCGAGACGGTGCTCGCGCGCGAGCACGGCTTCAGCGCGCAGGAGCTGGAGATGCCGCTGGAGAAGCTGCACGGGCTGTGTCGCTGCCAGCTGGCGTGGGCGGAGGAGGAGGGCGAGGCCCTGCGCAAGGAGTGCGCGGTGTGGGAGGAGCAGTACCACCGCGCGTGGCTCGAGCGGCAGCTGCTGCTGGACCAGGTCATCCAGAGCGAGAAGGACTGGTTTGAGCGGCGGCAAGCCGTGCTGGCCAGCCTGGCCGAAGAGCAGAAGCGGCTGCAGGCCGAGGCGGTGGCGGCGGGCGAGCCGGGCGTCCGGGAGGACGAGGACGACTCGGCGGGCGAGGACGACAGCGACAACGACGACGGCACGGACGCCGACGTGACGCTCGACGGGTACTCGATGATGGACGCGTCGTCCTTCTCGGTCGTGGGGTCGCAGCTGCGCCACGAGGTGTCGCTGGGATGAGGGACTCGTGGCGGGTTGGTCGTGGTCATCTGGACATGTATAGTATTGTGTAGCTGTTGGGTCGCAGGCCACGGCTTGTTGCGTTTCTGCGGCATGGGTTCGGAAGGATGAATACAGGTTATGAGCCACGGGCTCTTTGTACGATAGATGTCAAGTCAAGATCAAGTCAAGGAAGGTCAAGTCAAGGAAGGCCAAGTCAAGGAAGGTCAAGTCAAGATAAGAGTGTCTATATTCGCGTCTGAGTGTCTGTAGAGCAAGTCCACCGACCTCAGCGGGCCTTCTTGCGGCTGGCCTCGGCGTTGGTAAAGGGGAAGCCGCTGGTGCGCTTGTCGGCGCCGGTGCGACGGCTGATGTGGCCTTCGCCGGCAAACAGGAGGCACCAGAGGCCGAGGGCGGCGAGCAGGCCGCTGCCGACGAAGCCGACGAAGAAGGGGCCGCGGCTGCTGTAGGCGTACTCGCAGCCGTAGCTGTACGAGGCGCAGACGGTGTGGTAGAGGGTGGAGAGGACGACGGCGGCGTGGGCAAAGGGCGCGGCAGCCGGGCCGTCGGCGGCGGAGCCGAGCGACAGCAGGCCGGAGTGGGTGAGGACGAGGAGGCCGAAGAAGAGCTGGGCGAGGCCGAGGGCGCGGACAAAGTAGACGGCGATGTCTGGTGTGTGAGTAGGGTAGGGGGTAGGAGGGGGTAGGAGAGAGGAGAGAAGAAGAGGGGAGAGAAGAAGGAAGAAAAACAGAAGGAAGAGGAACAGAAAAAGAGGGAAAAAAAGAAGGAAGAAAAGAGGAACGTAAAAGGGTAAAAGTAGAGGCAAAAGACAAGACATGAAGACACAGACGGATAAGACACACACACACCTTCACCAGAGTGGTAGTCGTTGGCCAGCAGGGCGAGGACGAGGCCCGGCATGGCGATCTGGGCGACGGCCTGCAGGCTGAGCCAGGCCAGGGTGGCGACGCTGTAGACGGCAATGGCCTGACGGTCAGCACGAGCGAGACAAGAGACGGCGCGGCGGACTTACATCCATGGCGGCGTGGCTGCAAAGACGAGGTGATGCAGAGATCGCAGCCCAGGCGAGCCGAGGCGAGCTCGAAGCTAGACGGCTTCTCGCCAGAGTACGTCACGCTGGTCGAGGCCTCAGGCCGGCGGGCGCTGTGCTTACATAACCCGGCGCAGCACGCGGAGTTACCGCCTGCGCGCTTTGCCCGCACCAGCAGCCTTTGGCCATGTCACAACCATGTCTCTGCGGACGAGCTGCCGCGCGCGACTGGCCGACCTCCTGGGCGGCGCCCGCTCTGGCCGGCGGACGCCGCGCCGCCTGGGCCACACGACGGCGCGGCCGGCCCTGCGCATGGCCGTCATCGGCTCCGGGCCGGCCGGCTTCTACACGGCGCTGCGCGTGATGGGCAAGATGGCGGCGCACGTCGACATGTACGAGGCGCTGCCAGTGCCGTTTGGGCTCGCGCGGTTCGGCGTGGCGCCGGACCACCCGGAGGTGAAGAACTGCGAGGAGCGGTTCAGCGAGGTGGCGGCGGCGCCGGGCTTCCGCTTCCTCGGCAACGTGGCCGTGGGCCAGGCGGGCAGCGGCGCGCGCAGCGGGCAGGGCAACGTGGCGCTCGACGTGCTGGCGCGCCACTACGACGCCGTGGTGCTGGCATACGGCGCGGCGCACGACCGGCGACTGGGCGTGCCGGGCGAGGACCTGCGCGGCGTCTACGCGGCGCGCGACTTTGTCGGCTGGTACAACGGGCACCCCGGGGCCGGGCCGGCGGCCGACCTCGCGGCCGACCTCGCGCGCGCCGACACGGCCGTGGTCGTCGGCCAGGGCAACGTGGCGCTCGACGTGGCGCGCATGCTGCTCGAGGACGTGGACGTGCTGCGGCGCACCGACATGAGCGAGGCGGCCGTGGCGGCGCTGGCCGGCTGCCGCGTGCGGCGCGTGCACATTGTGGGCCGGCGCGGGCCCGCGCAGGCCGCCTTTACCATCAAGGAGGTGCGCGAGCTCGTGCGCCTGCGCGACGTCGGCCTGCACGCCGTCGACGCCGCCCTGCTGCCGCCCGACCTCGCCGCCCTGCCGCGCGCGCGCCGCCGCCTCCTCGAGGTCGTGCGCGCGGGCGCGCCGACGCCCGTGAGCGCCGCGCGCGCCGCCTGGTCGCTCGACTTTTGCCTCGCGCCGGTGCGCTTCCGCGCCGGCGACGACACCCACGCACACGCACACGCGGTGGCGGCGGCCACCTTTGCGCGCACGCGTCTCTCGTCCGTCGTCGACCCCGACGCGACCGCCGCCGTCGACCCCGACGCCGGCCTCGTGGACGTGCCGACCGACCTCGTCTTCCGCTCCATCGGCTACCGCGCCGAGGCGCTGGCCGGCATGGCCGACCTCGCCATCCCCTTTGACGCGCGGCGCGGCGTCGTCGCCCACGACGGCGCCGGACGCGTGCTGCGGGCGACGGCGCCGGCCGAGGCCGCGCAGCGCCTCCCCGGCTTCTACTGCGCCGGCTGGGTCAAGCGCGGCCCCACCGGCGTCATCGCGTCCACCATGGCCGACGCCTTTGCCACCGCCGACGCCATCGTGCACGACTGGCAGGCCGGCGCGCCGCTCCTCGGCGACGGCAGCAGCGCCCGCCACGGCTGGGACGGCGTGCGCAGCGAGGTCGACACGGCCGGCGCGCGCGTCGTCTCGTGGCAGGACTGGCAGCGCATCGACGCGGCCGAGGTCGCCCGGGGCCGGCTGCTGGGCAAGCCGCGCAGCAAGCTCACGAGCACGGCCGCCATGATGGCCGTGCTGTCGTAGCGGAGGGAAGGAAACGAAAGGACTGCGGAGAAAGATGCGCAAGGGAGAGCGGACGATGCAAAGACTGTACAAACATGACATCAGGGGCGTTCTGGAGGCTCTCTACTTTACAACACGCGTGCACCGGCAGTGTGCGTCTGGCAGTGTGCGTCTGGCAGTGTGCGTCTGGTAGTATACGTCTTCCTTCATTACGCAATACAGAATACAGAATACAGCGGGCTTCGGTCTGTTTCCGGCCCAGCCTCGTCTTTTCGGTACAAAGCGTGCCACGCTCAGCCGCTCTTGAGCTTCTCCGTCAGCTCGGGCACCTTTTCAAAGAGGTCGCCGACGAGGCCGACGTCGGCGACCTGGAAGATGGGCGCCTCGGGGTCCTTGTTGATGGCGGCAATGACCTTGCTGTCCTTCATGCCGGCGAGGTGCTGGATGGCGCCCGAGATGCCGACGGCCAAGTACAGCTGCGGCGCCACGACCTTGCCGGTCTGGCCGACCTGCAGACTGTTGTCGGCGTAGCCGCTGTCGACGGCGGCGCGCGACGCGCCGACGGCGGCGCCGAGCGCGTCGGCGAGCGGCAGCATGAGGCGGTCAAAGTCCTCGCGCGACTTGAGGCCGCGGCCGCCGGCGACGACGCGGCCGGCGGTGGCGAGGTCCGGCCGCTCCGACGTGGCCAGGTCCTCGGACAGCCACTCGGTCGGGCTCGCCACCTGCGGGTCGGCGCCGGCCTCGACGGCCGCGGCGCCGCCCGCGGCCGCGGCCGGCGCAAAGGCCGTGCCCCGGATGGTCAGCACCTTGATGGCGTCCGTGGCCTCGACCATGGCCAGCGCGTTGCCCGCGTAGATGGGCCGCACAAACGTGCTCGCGCCCTCGACGCGGACCACGTCCGACACGGCCTGCACGTCCAGCAGCGCGGCCACGCGCGGCAGCAGGCTCTTGCCAAAGGCCGTGTGGCCCGCAATCACATGCGAGTAGCCGCCCTTGCGGATGTTCTCCACGAGGAGCGGCGCGTAGTTTTCGGGTAGGCCCTGGCGGTCAGCGCGACACAGCAGCAGCGGAGCAGGGGAAAGAGGGAGGCACCTTCTCGTAGGCCGCGTTGTCCACGGCGACCACCTTGTCGATGCCGGCGACCCGGGCGGCCTCCGCGGCCGCGGCCGAGGCGTTGGCGCCGGCCACAAAGGCGTGGATCGAGCCGCCGAGCGCCTGGGCCGCCGTGACGGCGCTCAGAGAGCCGGGGCTGAGCCGGCCGTCGCGCTGCTCGAGGACGGCGAGCGACGACAGCAGCCGCGCGAGGCTGGCCGGCCGGGCCTGACGCCGCGCGCTGCCGGCAACGGCGCGGCGAACGGTGGACAGCATGGCGGCGACAGCGGGGGACAGAGGCGAAGAGGTGCGCGTGATGCAAGGCCGTTTGTCCGTGTTTTTTGCGTGGACTCGACGCGTACGCAACCGTGAAGGGAAAAAGCCAGAGACCGCCGGCATTCCACCAACACTAACAGCAGAGGGGCACTGCTGGCTGGCCGAGGTCTGCGCTCTCGGAGCAAGCTTGGAGCTGGAGTACGTAAGCAAAGACCCACCCGTGTCTGCCTCAGGCACCCGCCACCCGGCACCAGGCCGCAACTGTCCGGCGCGCTTTTGCTCTTTTTTTGCTCCAACGCGACCAGCCTCCAGCTGATCCATCGGTGACGGTCCCCTTGAACACACAACCCGCGACCAGCACCAACGCCATCCATCTCGCACCACCGCGCGCCCAACGCATCTCGCCTGCCACGCCCGCGACACGACCGTGACGAGCGCATCGCGTCTGCCTGCCCGCCTGCCCGCCTGCCCAGCCCTGCTGGCGTGTCTTTGTTTCGGTGTTTTTCTGCCTTTGCGCGCTTCCACCAGCGAATTCGACGACTTCGCGATCCGCTGTCCCCTTCCGCGTTCTGTCTCGCGCTGTCCGCATACCAGCACGGGCCGTGCAGCCGAACGACATCAGCATGGAGAGCGACTCCGTCCACTTTGGCAGCCCCTCCCATGGCGCTACGCCCAGCAGCAATCCTGCCCCGGCGGCGCCGTTGGAGGCCGAGGCGGCCACGGCCGATGGTATGTATGAGTGTTGTGCTGTGTGCTTGCTGTGTGCACTCTGCACTTTGTGCTCTTGTGCTCTTGTGCTCTTGTGCTCTTGTGCTCGTTGTGCTCGTTGTGCTCTGCACCCAGGCGGCCGCTGGCTAACCCGGATCGCCAGATATCCACATGGACGAGGGCGACGGGTCCGAAGCGCCTGCTGCCATCAAGGAGGACAGCAGCACGCCGGCCGTGACGGGCTTCGACAGCGCGCTCGACGCGCCGCCGGCGTCGACGCCCGAGGCCATGGGCGAGGACGAGGAGATGGGCGACGCCGACGCCAAGAACAAGAGCGAGGGCGGCGCCGAGGACGACAGCGCCGACGCGGCCGGCGAGGCCAGCGCCGAGGCCCTCGGCGACGCCAGCGCCATCGAGGACGCCGGCGACGCGGCCGACGCGGCCGGCGACGCCGCCGCCAGCAAGTCCAAGGAGTCGGTCGAGAACGCCGCCCGCGAGCACCTCATCGCCCAGACGCACGCCATCATCCTGCCCAGCTACAGCACCTGGTTCGACATGAACAAGATTCACAGCATCGAGCGCAAGGCCCTGCCCGAGTTCTTCAACAGCCGCAACCGCAGCAAGACGCCGCATGTCTACAAGGACTACCGCGATTTCATGATCAACACCTACCGCCTCAACCCCATCGAGTACCTGACCGTCACGGCCTGCCGCCGCAACCTGGCCGGCGACGTCTGTGCCATTATGCGCGTGCACGCCTTCCTCGAGCAGTGGGGTCTCATCAACTACCAGGTACGGTGTCCTGTTTGCTGTTTGCTGTCTGTTTGCTTTGCTGTTTGCTGCTTGCTTTGCTGTCTGCTGTTGGCACTCGCTCACCCCCACAGGTGGATCACGAGCAGCGGCCATCGCACATCGGGCCTCCCTTCACGGGCCACTTCAAGATCATCGCCGACACGCCCAGAGGCCTGCAGCCCTGGCAGCCGGCCGCCGACCCTGTTGTGCTGCAGGGCAAGAAGCTTCACGACACCGAAGCCCGTGCCGCGGCGGGCACCGTGCCCAAGTCCGAGCTCAACCTCGAGGTCGGACGCAACATCTACGAGGCCAATGCGCGCGGCGCCAAGGTCAACAAGGCCGAGGCAAAGACGAACGGCGAGGCCCATACGGCCGCGAACGGCGTGCCGGCCAGCTCGCCGGACGGCGACGAGCTGACAAAGAAGCCGAGCATCAAAGTCAACTGCCACCTCTGCGGCATCGACTGCACGCGCATCTACTACCACAACCCGCAGGCCGAGGGCAACCCGCGCGCCCAGTACGACCTCTGCCCGAGCTGCTACCTGGAGGGCCGCATGGCCGGCAACCAGACCAGCGCACAGTACCTGCGCATGGAGAACCCGACATACACGTCCATCCTGGACCGCGACGCGCCGTGGAGCGACGCCGAGCTGGTGCGCTTGCTGGAGGCCATTGAGCGCTTCGACGACGACTGGGGCCAGGTGGCCGACCACGTGGGCACGCGCACACGCGAGGAGTGTGTGCTGCAGTTCCTGCAGCTGGACATTGAGTCCAAGTACCTCGACTCGGAGATCACGGAGAACGGCCCGGTCGGTCTGTCGATACTCGGCGGCGGCGGCGGACGGCTGCCGTTCAACCAGGCCGACAACCCGGTCATGTCCGTAATCGGGTTCCTGGCGAGCCTGGCCGACCCGGCGAGCACGGCGGCGGCGGCGAACAAGTCGCTGGACGAGCTCAAGAAGGGGCTGCAGCGCAAGCTGGAGGCGGGCGGCGCGGCCAGCACGACAGACAAGGCCAAGGAGGGCGGCGGCGAGGGCGGCGAGGGCGGCGAGGACGACGCCATGGACGTGGACGCGGCGGACAAGACGAACAAGACGGACAAGACGGACAAGACGGACAAGACGGACAAGACGGACAAGACGGTGGCGGCCAAGTCGAGCGAGGGCACGACGAACCTGGCCAACGTGCCGCTGGCGTCGATCGGGGCGCGGTCGGGCGCGCTGGCGTCGCACGAGGAGCGGGAGATGAGCCGGCTGGTGTCGGCGGCGGTGAACGTGACGCTGCAGAAGATGGAGCTCAAGCTGCAGTACTTTAACGAGATGGAGGCGATGCTGCAGGCGGAGCGGCGGGAGCTGGAGCGCGCGCGGCAGCAGCTGTTCCTGGACCGGCTGTCCTTTAAGCGCCGGGTGCACGAGGTGCAGGAGAACCTCAAGGCGGCGGCGGCCGCCGGCGGCGACCAGGGCCTGCGGCTGGCGCAGGAGGCGCTCGTCGACGGCCCGCGACTGACGCTGCAGTCGGCGGCGGCCGCCGGCGCGGCGCAGCCGCTCAGCGCGTCGGGGCCGGTGCGGACGGCCGAGCTGTGAGGCGGCAAAATCAGACAAAGGACTCGATGGCGGTAGAGGCGTTGCGTGAGGGCTGGAATTCTATCTTGGGCTTTTCTCTTTCCTCTTTCTTTCTCTTTCGCTATCCGCTTTCTGTGGCTGCGTGTTTCTGCGTCTCCGCGGTCGCGGCCCCGTCTGACCAGGGACTTGGCCCTGCGTGTGTTGTCTCTGCTTGGGTCCGCCCTGCCTCGCTTCTGTTATTCTTTTCTATTTCTTTCCTTACTTCGGCGGACAGATGCACCACAGCCGGCGCGGTCAAGAGACGGGCCGACCCGTGCGAGGCAGGCAGCTATGTAACAGGTACATGTGAAATATATTATGCGTCTCTGGCTGTCTGCGTCGGTCTTCGTGTTGTCTTACGGTCTGTACGTGCTGTCTTTACGTGTATGATTTACGTATGATTTACGGATGTGGCAGTGAATGGATTTCTTTCACCTGTGAGCCTGTGCTGTGAGCCTGAGCCTGAGCCTGGATGCACGTGACAAGTGCTTGCACGTGTCACGGAAAGCAGCGGCATTGTCCCTTCGCCCGTCAAGGTGAGCCAGTCATGTGAAGGCGCCCCCATCCACCACCCGCAGAACCCCGGGGCTAAAAGCTGGGGTGGCGGCCGATTGCCGCAGCACCTCGTGCTAGTGAGATGCCTCGGCTCAATGGAACTGTGGATCGGTCGGACCAGCTGGACGGCAGGAGCCCTCGGCTCGTGGCTGCCTTGCTGTGCTCCTCAGTCCCGAGCGCGCCTGCCATCCGCACACTGCTCTTGAGGAAGGAGCGGCCGTCCGCTGCGGACGGCAGGATGGCCGCGCTGACATCAGCAGGCGTCACTTGTTCGTAGCGTTCGCGTTCGCGTTCGCGCGCAAATACAGAGCACGCGTGCTGCCAGGGGCCAGCATTCCCCACCAAGTCCGCCCACGGGACCCAGTTTTCCCGAGAAACACCTCGGCGCCTTCCTCCCCGGCATAAGTACAGAATCGTGGAGCAGCAAATCGACATCTCGACGTCTTCCTGCTTTTCTGCTCTTCTGCTTTCTGCTTCCGTCTTTCTGCCTCTCTGCCTTTTGCCTTTCGCTCTTCCTCCGCCGCCCCTGCTTCCTCGCCCATCTCCTGCCAGCCTGCCAGCCTGCCGCCCTCCCTGCGACCGCCGATCGCACCACCTCTCGACGCTGCACCTTGGGGATGTTTGCAGCCGTTGCTCGGGCTCAGACGCGGTCTGCTCTTCTCAAAGGCGGCAGCACCACCACCGGCTCCTACTCTTCTGCGCGCGCGCGCCTTGTAAGCAGCAGTCCGGCCTCGCGCCGTTGCGGACACGGCTCCGGCCAGCCCTGCCGCTGGACCGCGCGGCTCCGTCGTCGTATGCGACATGCGCTGACTAAGCCATAGCCCCGAATCGCCATGGCACCCGCCCAGCGGAACAACAGCTCCAAGGCTCTCCCCCCGGGTAAGACGGCCGCCCCTGCGCAGGCAAGCAAGCAGGGCTAACGGTGTCTAGGCTACGTGGAGGACCAGTCCAAGGGCCCCATGCTGCGCTTCCAGGCGTCTCTGCCGAAGCTGCCGGTGCCGACACTCGAGGAGACGGCAGCGCGCTATGTCAAGTCGCTGCGCGCCCTCTACCCGCCCGAGGACGTCGCCAAGAGCGAGGCCGCCGTCCAGGACTTTATCCGCCCCGGCGGCGTCGGCCAGCGCCTGCAGGCCAAGCTGCTTGCGCGCCGCGACCGGCCCGACATCAAGAACTGGCTGTCCGAGTGGTGGAATGACGCCGCCTACATGGGCTACCGCGACCCCGTCGTGCCGTACGTCTCCTACTTTTACTCGCACCGCGACGACCGCCGCCGCCGCGACCCCTCCAAGCGCGCCGCTGCCGTGACCTCGGGCGCCCTTGCCTTTAAGAAGCTGGTCGACGAGGGCACGCTGGAGCCCGAGTACATGAAGGGCCTGCCCATCTGCATGGACAGCTACCAGTGGATGTTCCACTGCGACCGCATCCCCTCCAAGCCCAGCGACCACTCGCAGAAGTTTGACGCCGCGGCCAACAAGCACATTGTCGTCGCGCGCAAGAACCGCTTCTACAAGGTGGCCTACGAAGTCGGCGGCCGCCCGCTCAACACCAGCGAGCTCGAGGCCCAGTTCCGCCGCGTCTACGCGCTGGCCGCCAGCGCCGCGTCGCCCGCGCCGCCCGTCGGCTTCCTGACGTCGGAGAACCGCGACGTCTGGGCGGACGCCCGCGCTGCGCTGGCTGCCGCGAGTCCCGTCAACGCCGAGTCGCTCGCCACCATCGATGCCTCTGCCTTCCTCGTCTGCCTCGACGACGCCTCGCCGGTCACCCTGGAGGAGCGCGCCCACCAGTACTGGCACGGCAACGGCTCCAACCGCTGGTTCGACAAGCCGCTGCAGTTCATCGTCAACGACAACGGCACCGCCGGCTTCATGGGCGAGCACAGCATGATGGACGGCACGCCAACCCACCGCCTCAACGACTGGGTCAACGATGTCATCTTCAACAACAAGATTGATCTCAGCGAGGCCGCCGTCCGCGCCGACCTTCCCGAGCCGGCGGCCCTCGAGTTCCGCCTGGACGAGCCGCTCGCCGCCACCGTTGCCGCCGCGGGCCAGCACTTCGCCGACGTCATCGGCCGCCACGAGCTGGCCGTGCAGGCATACCAGGGCTACGGCAAGGGCCTGATCAAGAAGTTCCGCTGCTCGCCCGACGCCTACGTGCAGCTGATCATCCAGCTGGCCTACTTCAAGATGTACGGCAAGAACCGGCCGACATACGAGTCGGCGGCGACCCGTCGCTTCCAGCTCGGCCGCACAGAGACCTGCCGCTCCGTCTCCGAGGCGTCTGTGGCCTTCTGCCGTGCCATGGCGGGCCCGGAGAGCGCCAGCGTGGACGATGCGACGCGCCAGAAGCTGTTCCGCGAGGCCATTGCGTCGCACCTCGAGTACATCTCGGCGGCATCGGACGGCAAGGGCGTGGACCGTCACCTGTTTGGGCTGCGCAAGCTGCTGGAGCCGGACGAGGAGACGCCTGCGATCTACGCGGACCCGGCCTTTGCGTACTCGAGCAAGTGGTACCTGTCGACGAGCCAGCTGAGCTCCGAGTTCTTCAACGGCTACGGATGGAGCCAGGTGACGGACGAGGGCTTTGGCATTGCGTACATGATCAACGAGAACAGGTGAGTTTGTCTGTTTCCGTTCTCTCCTGCTTTCGTTCTCCTCTGTTTCCGTTCTCCCCTTGCCTTTCACTACTAACAGTCTAGCCTGAACTTCAACATTGTGTCCAAGGGTCTCGGCAGCAACCGCATGAGCTACTACCTGAACGAGGCGGCCGGCGACATCCGCGACCTGCTGCTGCCGACGCTGGAGGCGCCCAAGTCGAAGCTGTAAGCCGAGACGATGGAGGAAGACGGAGAACAGTGTACAGGGGAAATATGATAGGCATAGTCAGCTTTGTACTCTTGCCATCTGCCATTGCGAACTGCTTCAAGCGCTGTATTCTAGATATCGCTTTGGCTTGGATAGAGGCGCCTGCACGCGTAGCACATGGCAAATAGCAAATAGCAAATAGCAATAGTAGATTGTCTTGTGTCTTCTTTCCCGCTGGCTCTCCAAGAACACGGACACAGCGCCTATACACAATGCGCATTCCTATGTACACAGACGGCGCCGGTGTTTAGCCGGCGTGGTCGACGATCTCGCTGACGAGGGTGCGCTTGACGGGGTCGTAGTAGGCGCAGATCTGGGAGGGCAGGGGCACCTCCTTGTAGTCGCCCTCGTCGTCGTCGCTGGGGGCGTCGAGGACGTTGAGGTTGACGCCGTCGGTCTTGCTCATAAAGACCTGGGTGGCGGTGCTGTCGCGGCTGAGGTAGACCTGGGCGCCGTCGACCTGGTCGAGCATGACGGTGGGGATGACGCCGAGGACCTGCAGGGCAAAGTTCTGGGACTTGACGACGTCGACCGAGGACACGAGCGACTCGACGACGAGCGAGAGCCGGCTCGTGTTCTCGACGGTGACGGCGTTGGCCTTGCCGTGCACGATGACGGTGGTGTTGGCGCACTTGCTGATGAGGATGGACTGGTTGATCTCGGCGTGGATCTCGAGCGGCCCGCCGGCCGTGGCGGCGGCGTCCTTGTCGTAGTTCTCAATCGTCCACTTGTTGCCGTCGAGCTCCTTGCGCGCCGGCTTCTTGGACCGCATGCTCTCGGGCTTGGGCGGCTTCTTGCCCGGCGCCGGCGTCTTGCCGCGCGCGCCCGCCGCGCCGCCCGCCGGCACCGTCGACGTCGCCCGCAGCGCCGGGTTCTTGTGCGTCATCTGCGACCGGTCCACCTTGCGCAGCCCCTTGGTGACGTCCGCGCCCTTGTTGATCTCGGCAAACACAGCGCCGCGCGCCGCGCTGCCGCCCGTGGTCGCGGCCGCCGGCGCCTCCTTGATGTCCAGCACCGGCGGCGGGCCCGGCGGCGGCGGCGGCGGCGGCGGACCGCCCGCACCGGAAGGCGGCGGTGGCGCGGCCGCCGGCGTCGCCGCGGAGCCCGCGGCGGCGATGGCGGCGGCGACGTCCTGGGCCGGCGCGCCCTGGGGGTTCCACGCAATGCCGTTGGCGTAGTGCTGCTTCACAAAGTCGGTCAGGTCGCGGAAGACGGCGTAAAAGGCCTGTATCCACTCGACCTGCTGCGGGTCCCTGCCAACAACAAAAACACATTAGCACGGCGTCCTCGCCATGGCGGGCGGGCAGACACACTTCTCCTTGAACTCCTTGAGCACGCGGTTGCCAAAGAACTGCGCGGCGCCCAGCGACTCCTCGACGTGCTTAAAGGGCCGGGTGTCGACCGTGACCCAGGCCAGGACCATGATGCCCTCGGAGACGGCGCTGAGGTGGTTGAAGTCGGGCGAGCCGCGGTGGGCGTCCTTGATCTCGGTGACGGCCATGAGCGGGTCCTGGATGGGCTTGATGAGCTCCTGGTAGACGGCCAGCTCGGCGCCGGCCATGTCGGGCTTCTTGGCGCGCGCGGCGATGAGCAGAAAGGTGCGCTGGGCGCGGAAGCCGGCGAGGACCTTGTCGGCCTGGGCGGCGACGGGGCCGCCGTGGCGCGTGCTGAGGTCGACATAGCGGGCGACGGCGCCGGCGAGAAAGGCGTCAAAGTCCTCGATGGCGGCGGGCAGGTCCTCGGGCGGCGGGGCCGTGGCCGGCAGCGGCGCAGGCGACGCGGATGTGGGCGGCGAGTAGGCCGCAGCGGGCTCGGCGAGGGTCTCCTGGAGGCCGGGGACGGCGCGCGGAAGCTCAATGGTGGACGAGGCGATGTCCTCGAGGCGGGCGGTCGCAGCCTCGAGTCTGGGGCGTCAGCAGGGCAGCGGAGGGGGGGCGGGCGAGCATACCGCTTGATCAGCGTCGTCAGGTTGTGCATGTTGTTGACGGCCATGGCGGGCGAGAAGCAGAAGGCGGCGAGGCAAAAGAAGAAAAGAAAAGAAGCGGAAAGGAGGCGAACAGCGACAGCGACAGCGACAGCGACAGCAGAACAGAGAACAGCAGCACGAGCCCACGCTACACACAGCAACGCGCAGTAGACGCCAGGCGAGAGCGGGGAGCGAGAGCAAGGACGAAGCGGCTGCCTGGAGCGCGAGATGCCATCGTGGGTCGAAGCGAAGCCGTTGCCCCTAAGACGGAGAAGAGGACAGCCGAGCGCTGGGCGCGTCATTGTTTTTCCGCCGCGGGGCGCATCGCGTTATGTAATTCGCGCTGCGCTAGGACCACCCCGGACAGGCCACGCCCCGCTGTGGGGCCACAGTCGGCAGCGCACTTGATGCACGATCACCCGTCTTGCTGTCGGAATCGCTGCAGCAGACGTCCAGAACGCGGCATCGGCCGGTCCACGCTGACGACGGCACCACCGCGCGCGCCGAGCCCGACCGCTTCTGCCTGACGGGCGCTGCGGCCGACATCGCGGCGAGGAAGTGTGTGTGCGCTTGCTCTTGTTGCCTTTGCCTTTCTTTTGCCTTTTTGCCTTTTGCCTTTTCTTTGCCTTTTTTTTTTTCTTTTGCCTTTTCTTTTGCCTTTGCCTTTCGCCTCTTTTTCTTTTCTTCTTTTCTGCTTCTGCTTTCTGCTCTTCCTTCTTCGGGCGGCTCGAGTCCATGCAGCGCCGTCACATGTCTCTTGTCTGTTTCGAAGCTGTCAGTTCTCTTTCGCGACGGCTGTCTGCTAACAGCGTTTTGGCTTAGCGTCTGCGATATCTCCATCTCACGATTTGGCTTCTGCTCGGCTTTGCTCTCTGCATTGTTGGCCAGGGCGACACCGATCTCGCGCGCCGATTGACTCGCTGCTGTCCGAGCCGAGCGAATGCTGCGCTGCCGCCCGCTCCCATCGACGAGACACCACATACAAACATTGCGATCGGCAACATGGCAGCCGACGCCGACGCCGCCAAGCTCGCCGAGGCAGAGGTCGACGAGGTCGATGCAGCGGTCGACGGCGAGGAAGCGCAGGGCCGCATCGACATGGTCACGCTGGGCATGTTCATCATAGGTGCGTAGCGGCCAGACAGGCGCTTCTATCCTTCCATTCCCATTCCCATTCCTAGTCTCTCCTATCCAATGGAGGGATAGGAGAGACTAGGAATATTCTCTCTCCCTTCACCTCCTTCCACCACCACTCACGCGCCAGACGACATCGAGTTCCTGCCGCCGCGGCCACCGGTGCGCGACGTGCTGGGCGGCGCCGGCTCCTTTGCGGCGCTGGGCGCCCGCCTGTTCTCGCCGGCGCCGACGCTGTCGCGGACCGTCGGCTGGATCGTCGACCAGGGCGCCGACTTCCCGGCGCCCATGGCGGCCCTCATCGACCGCTGGCAGACGGCCGTGGTGCTGCGCGCCGACCCCGACCGCCTGACGACGCGCGGCTGGAACGGCTACGACGTGGCCGAGCACCGCGCGTTCCGCTACACCACGCCGAAGCGCCGCCTCGCCGCCGCGGACCTGCCGCCGGCCCTGCTCCGCGCCCGCGCCTTCCACGTCATCAGCTCGGCCGCGCGCTGCCGCGAGCTCGTCGCCGACCTGCTGGCGCGGCGGCGCGAGGCCGAGGCCGCCCGCCGCGACGATGTAGGGCCGCGCCCCAAGCCGCCGCGGCCCTACATCGTGTGGGAGCCGGTGCCCGACCGCTGCACGCCCGACGAGCTGCTCGACTGCACCAACACCCTGCCGCTCGTCGACGTCTGCAGCCCCAACCACGCCGAGCTGGCCGCCTACATAGGCGACCCCGACCGCGGCCTCGACCCCGCCACCGGCCGCGTCTCCGCCGCCGCCGTCGAGCGCGCCTGCGAGCAGCTGCTGTCCGCCATGCCGCTGCAGTCCTACGCCCTCGTCGTCCGCGCCGCCGAGCACGGCTGCTTCGTCGCCAAGAACGGCGGCCGTCGCCGCCGCCGCCGCGCCCCCGACCCCAGCACGGCCAAGGCTGCGACCGTGACCGCGACCGCGACCGCGACCAACACGAAAAAAAAAGACGACGAGCTGGGACACACACGGCACACCACGATCGCGCTGCACCCCCCGAAGCCGGCGGCCGAGCGGGTCGGCACGCCGGCGCCGGCGCCGCCGCCGAAGCAGGACCTGCACGGCGGCCTGCGGCCGGACGTGGACATGGAGGCCCTCTTCGCGGGGCTGCAGCAGGACGCCGAGGGCATGATTGCGCGCGAGGAGATCGAGGTGGACCCGGGCATCGAGGCGTGGGTGCCGGCGGTGTTCGGCCCGGGAGGGGAGAGCGCGGAAGCCGGAGACGAGACCGAAGAGGCCGGCAAGAAGGACGAGGAGAGGGAAGGCGTCTCGCCCGTCGTGGACCCGACCGGCGCCGGCAACGCCTTCATGGGCGCTCTCGCGGTCGGCCTCGCGCGCGGCTGCAGTCTCGACGTCGCTGCCGCGTGGGGCAACGTGGCGGCGAGCTTCGCCATCCAGCAGATCGGCGTGCCCGTGCTCGGCGCCGACGCCGACGGCCACGAGACGTGGAACGGCGAGCGCGTTGCCGACCGCTGCGCCGCCTACGAGAAGCGTCTGCACCGGCTCGGGCTTCTGGGCGGCGAGCCGCTGTGGCAGCCGGAGGGGCCTTTAGGAGAGTAGGGACGTGAGGGGAGAGGAGAGAGGAGAGGGGGGAGAGGAGAGAGGAGAGGGGGGAGAGGAGGAGAAAGAAGAAAAAAGAGAGGAAAGAGAGAAGAAGAGAGGAAAGAGAGGAGAAGAGAGGAAAGAGAGAAAGAGAGAAGAAGAGAGGAAAGAGAGAAGAAGAGAGGGGGGAGAGAAGAAGAGAGGGGGGAGAGAAGAAGAGAGGGGGGAGAGGAGGAGAAAGAAGAAAAAAGAAAAAAGAGAGGAAAGAGAGAAGAGAGGAAGACAAAGAAACAAAGGACAAAGACCATAGACTATAGACCAGATACTCACTGCACACAGATGCAACTGCTTGATTGCTACCTGCTGAATGCCGAATATACGTGACCGCTCCCTAGTTCCGTGATACATCTTGCCGTCGTAACCGTCCAGGACCCTCTACCAGAACGCCGCGCCTCATCCATATTAGATCCGGTACACCTCTGTCTCGTTGGAGAACCTGACACGTTAGCGGCGAAGGAACAGCGAAGGGGAAGACCAAACGAAACACAAACATACATGACCTGGTTGTCGGACTCCATTTTGCGCAGCGCGGCCACGGCCTCGTCGCGCGCAAAGGCGCCGCCGCTGGGGCCGAGCTTGGCGTTGACGGCCTGCACGATGGCGTCGACGCTCGCGGGCTGGTCGTTGTCGAACACGCGCAGCTGGCCCAGCACGCGGCGGAACGCCACGAGCCGGGCGGCGCTGAGGGGCGCGGGCGCGGGCGCCTGGATCTGGAGCGCCGCGGCGCTGCTGGCGAGCCCGTCGTCGTCGTCGTCCTGCGACACGACGACGCGCGACGCCGGCAGCGACGACGCAAAGGACGTGCCCTGGGTCGGGGTCTGTGTCGGCGGCGGCGTCGCATCGTAGAGGTCCTCGTCGGCGGCGGCAGCGGCGGCCCGCGTCGACGTCGCGGCCGCACGGGACGACCGCGCGGCCAGCCGTCCGGAGCGCGTGGTCGCGGTGGTCGCGGGCGTGTTCGCGGTGGCGTCGGCGTCACCGCCGTCGCTGTCGCTGTCGCTGTCGTCGCTGCCGCTGTCGTCGGGCGCGGCGCGGGTCTTGCGCTTCTTGCGGCGCGACGCGTCCTCGACGACCTCCTTGAAGAGGGCGAAGCGCAGGATGGCCTCGGCGGCGGCGGCGTCGCGCTCCTCGACGACGGCCGAGAGGCGCGCCTTGGCGTGGGCGGTGGCGAGGCGGATCATGGTCTCGAGCGTGCGCACGGTCATGGGGCTCGTGCGGCGCGTGTTGCCGGCCATCTCGTCGTTGCGCAGGGCCACGTAGACGTCGGCGATGCGGTCCGAGGCGGCGGCGGTCAGCACCGGGCGCACGCGCGTCTTGGCGTAGTGGATGTACTTTTTGAGGAAGCCGATGCTGAGCAGCTCGCGCGGGCGGCGGCCGGCGCCGCGCGCGCCGGCCGCGTGCAGCAGGTCGCTGCGCTTCTCGTAGACGTCGACGGGCCGCGCGGCGGCGGCGGCGTCGGCCGGCGGCATGCCGACGCCGAGCGCCGGCGGGCCAGCCTCGCGCACCGGCGCGCCCTCCTCGGTGCCCGGCTGGCGGTAGCGGTGCATGCGCAGCACGTGCTCGGAGATGAAGCGGTCGCGCGTGTCCTCCATGTCGTCGGTCACGACAAACAGCAGGTCGAAGCGCGACAGCAGCGAGTCCGGCAGCGCAATGTTGCGGTGCGGGTCCTTGTGCGGATCGTACTGGCCGAAGAGCGGGTTCGCCGCCGCCACGACGCTGCAGCGCGCGTTGAGCGACGTGTGGATGCCGGCCTTGGCAATGGTCACCGTCTGCTGCTCCATGACCTCGTGGATGGCCACGCGGTCGACGTCGGACATCTTGTCGAACTCGTCGATGCACACGACGCCGCGGTCGGCCATGACCATGGCGCCGGCCTCGAGCCGCCGCTCGCCCGTCTCCTTGTCCGTCGTCACGGCCGCCGTCAGGCCGACGCCCGACGAGCCGCGCCCCGTCGTGGCAATGGCCAGCGGCGCCGTGTTGAGCACGAAGCGCAGCAGCTGCGACTTGGCCGTCGACGGGTCGCCCACCATCAGGATGTTGATGTCGCCGCGCAGGTGCGTGCCGTTCTCCAGGTTCTTCTCCACGCCGCCCAGCAGCATCAGCAGCACGGCCTTTTTGATGTAGTCGTGGCCGAAGATGCTCGGCGCCAGCGACTGCGCCAGCAGCTCAAACACACCCTTCTTCTTGGCGATGCGGTGGATGTTGCGCAGGTCCGTGTCCGAGATGTCCAGCGCGGCGACGCCGCCGCCGGCCTTGGCCGACAGCAGCACGACGTTGTTCGCCAGCAGCAGCGTCTTGAAGAGCGCGCTGTTGTGGTTCGTGTTGCGGTTGCCCAGCGTGCGGAAGATGCCGACCAGCTGCACGCGGTCGCCCGGCTTGCAGCGGTCGACGAGGTCGTCGTCCAGCATGACGTCGACGCCGCGCGGCAGCTGGCCGGCCGGCGCGCGCTCGGGCATCTCCTGGATGCTGATGGTCTGGTTGTCGCGGTACGTCGAGAAGCCGTACTCGGTCACCAGCGCGTTGCCGTCGTTGTCCTGCTGCGGGTAGGCGCTCGAGGTGGTGACGCCGTTGGTCATGGTCTGGTCGCGGTACTCGCGGAAGAAGAACTTGTCGGCCGCCTCGCTGTGGTGCACGCTCTTGACGACCTTGGGGTGGATCAGCGAGCAGCGCGTGACGATGCCCTCGATGGCCACCATCTGGTTGAGGTGCTGCGACGAGAGCGTGCGCGGGTTGCAGGCGTGCATGCCGAAGCTGCCGGCCCAGGCGCAGTAGTACGGCACGTCGGCCGCCGTCTGGTCCGGCCGCGCGCCGGGCAGCACCTTGACGAGCTGCGTGAGCGCGTAGTTGAAGGCGAGCGTGAACTCAAACGGCTGCGACAGCACGCCCTCGGCCATCTCGGCGCTGTGGTCGCGCAGGTGGTCGATGCTGACGACCAGGCGGCGCTGGTTCTTCTGCAGCATCACCATGATGTCGGGGCGGTAGCTGCGCATGTTCTGGTTGGCTGGGGGCGTCAGTGCGTGAGAGTAGAAGAACAGGAGAACAAGAGAGCAAGAAAGCAAAGCAGAGAACGACAAGAGAACGACAAGAAACGACAAGAACAACAACTCACTGGGATCAAGAAACTCCGTGGCCTCGCGGACGCGGTTGCGAACCGCATCGTCGCGGAGCAGAGTGTCGTCCATCGTCGAGTGGGATATGCGCGCGGCTGTCGTGGGAGGGATGGAGAAGAAGCGAAGCAATTGCAGGAAAAGGCGGTGCACGATGTTGTAGATTCGGAATTAGGAGGGGAACAACGTGTCGCGGCGCGTCTGCGCGTAAAGTGGTTTTCGCGTCCGGACTGCGCAAAGCCCTACGCTTAGGCTGATGCACTACTTGGTACTTGTGTTGCATTTATGCAATACGCTTCTACTGTATTATACAATATCTCACCTGTACCCACAATACTCACTTGTATGCACAAAGGCGGGCGTGGACCACATCACCCAAGACATCCTCTGCTCCTACGTACGTACAGAGGAGCTACTAGCGGGTCACTGGCACTGGCAGGTGGGCGTCGCCCGCGGGTGATTGGACGTGAGGCAAGACAGTGGCGGCAGCGGGCAAAGCACAATACTTTGTAAGATACAGAGTGCGGACCAGCATGCACACGGGCAGCGCCGCGAGGTGGTGCCAGTCGATGCCGCATTGGTGGAAGAAGGGGCTCGGGCCGAGTGGGCAGGTCAGCCGGCCAGTGCTGGTCCTGCCGAAGTGCGGGTGGCAGCCTTTGTCGTTGGCGTCTCGGCGGCTCGTATGGCTCGTATGGCTCGTATGGCTCGTATGGCTCGTGTGGCTCGTGTGGCGCGTTCGCCCGGTTGGCCTGCCCTTTCGGGCGATGCGCATGCAGCGGCGGGCTCTGGCCAGCGGTGGCATGTTGGCTGTGGTGGGCCGGTGACAGTGACAGCAGAGGCCGCGGCCGGACAGCGCGGAGGCAGCCTGGCTCCTGCAGCGTGAGCGTGAGATACGGCACGAGACGAACGCCCAGCTGCAGCCGACGGCATGGGAAACTTGTGCCGACGGACGTGGGTGTGGAAACTGCTAGCGGGCGTGGGTGGAAACTGCTGCCGAGCTCGGCCACGGGACAGACGAGCCTGACGCCGGCGTGGGACTGCCTGCGAGCATTCTGGGGGTTGCTGTCGAGGCCAGAGGCCGGCAGTTGCTGCGTAGAACAGGCGCGGCTGCCGCGGCGTCTGTCTGCCGTCTGGCAACGGTTCTTCGGCGTCGTTGCTGTCGGCGTTCTGTCGGCGTTGCTGTGGCGTTCTATCGGCGTTGCTGTCGGCGTTGCTGTGGCGTTGCCGTCGGTCGCTGCGTTGTGGCTGTCTTGTCCATGTTCGCGATTGCGGTCGTCTGCCGCGTCTGCCGCGCCTGCCGCTTCTGCTCCTGCCGCTTCAGCTCCTGCCTTTGTCGCAACGGACTGTCCCGACCTCGGCTCCACTCGGCCGGGCCGTCTTGCCGTCTGGCTGTTGTCGGGAGCCATGGGTCATCGCCTCGGGTCATCGCCTATCGCCATCTCGCGGCGTGCCCGCAATCTTGCTCTGCCACCTTGCGTTCTTGCGTCCGTCCTCGTCACGCGCGCAGTCTGCCATCGATCCCGTCCCGCGTTTGATATTGTCGCCCTCCTCTCGTCGCTGCCCTTCTTTCGCGCATCGCCACCCCCTCATGGACAAGCCAGGCCCTCTCGCCCCGGCCCAGCCGCCCGCGGTGCTCCCCTCTGCCTCGGCCGTCCTCCACGGCCAGCTGCGCCTGCACTTCCCTTGCGTCGTGCGCGCCGCCGGCTGCGTCCTCACCCTCGACGACGGCCGCACCGTCTTCGATGCCTGCGGCGGCGCCGCCGTCGCCTGCCTCGGCCACGGCGACCGCCGCGTCCGCGACGCCGTCGTCGCGCAGATGGACGACGTCGCCTACTGCGCCGCCACCTTCTTCTCGAGCCGCGCCTGCGAGCAGCTGTGCCGCCTGCTCGTCGACTCGACCGCCGGCCGCCTCGCGCGCGCCTACATTGTCAGCTCCGGGTCCGAGGCCGTCGAGGCCGCCGTCAAGCTCGCCCGCCAGTTCTTCCTCGAAAAGGCCGTGCCCGAGCCGGCCCGCGTCCGCTTCATCGCCCGCCGCCAGTCCTACCACGGCATCACCCTCGGCGCCCTCTCGCTCGGCGCCCACTGCGCCCGCCGCCGTCCCTTTGCGCCGCTGCTGCTGCCCAGCACCACCGTCTCCTACGTCGCGCCCTGCTTCGCCCGCGGCCGTCGCGCCGAGTCCGACGCCGCCTATGTCGTCCGCCTCGCCGCCGAGCTCGACGCCGAGTTCCAGCGCGTCGGCCCCGAAACCGTGTGTGCCTTTGTGGCCGAGCCCGTCGTCGGCGCTGTACGTCCTGGTGTCATTTTGTTCGCTCGTGTCCTTCGCTCGTGTCCTTCGCTTGTGTCCTTTCCCGCTCGTCGCTCACCAGCAGGCCCTCGGCGCCGTCCCGGCCGTCCCCGGCTACTTCCAGGCCGTCCAGGCCGTCTGCCGCAAGCACGGCGCTCTGCTCATCCTCGACGAGGTCATGTGCGGCATGGGTCGCACCGGCACCACCCACGCCTGGCAGCAGGAGGGCGTCGTCCCCGACATCCAGACCATCGGCAAGGGCCTCGGCGGCGGCTACCAACCCATCGCCGCCGTGCTGGCCAGCCACGAGGTGGTCGACACGCTGCAGCGCGGCACAGGGCATGCATCCCTCCTCTCCGCTTTGCTGGCCTGGCGCTGACCGTCTCTGCAGCTCCTTCGTCCACGGACACACGTACCAGGGCCATCCGGTCGCCTGTGCCGCCGCGCTGGCGGTCCAGCGCATCATCCTCGACGACGGCCTCCTCGCCAATGTGCGTGCTCTCGGGCCCGTCCTCGGCCGCCTGCTCGACCAGAGGCTGGCGGGCCACCCCAACGTCCTCGATGTCCGCGGCCGCGGCCTGTTCTGGGGCGTCGAGTTTGTGCAGGACAAGGCGGCCGCGGCGCCCTTCCCGGCCGCGGCCCATGTCGCCATGGAGATCGCCGAGCTGGCTCTGCAGCCGCCCTACGGCATCGCCGTCTACCCCGGCACGGGCACCGTCGACGGCGTGCTGGGCGACCACATCATCCTGGCGCCCCCGTACATTGTCTCGCGCGGCGACATTGACATGATCGTCGACACGGTCGCGCGGCTCGTGGCAGACTATTTTGCAAAGAGGGCGTCGAGCCGTGTGAAGCTGTAAGGCGAAGCCGAGACGGCCACTGGGTGCTTCGGTGTATTGGGAGCGAGGAAGCGAACAGCGAACAGTCTGAACAAGTTCCTGCACGGCAGTATCGAATGTCTCTATCGATGTACTGTACCGTCGTCCGGAGATACGTTTCTCCGGTCGGCTATTGCTTAGTGAGCATGAACGCTAGGAGCACTCGTCCCTCATCGTGACCACGACATGCCAGCATGGGACTGCACCGCATCGTGCTCTACTTTTGGAACTTCCGCTACCTGCCGATGCGGTACCGGTGGCCGCTCATCCGGCTGCGCAACCGGCTGCTGCCCACCGAGACCGGCCTGTGTCTGCGCTACACGCTGGGGGCCGCGCGCGATCTGCGCCATCCGGCCGAGCCCCGTGCCTGGCTCTTCGTCCTGCGCCTGCTCTGGCCGTTTCCGCTGGGCTGGACGCTGCCGGCCGTGCTGCCGCCGCCGCCACGGACGATCATGGCGGCGCCCGACACGGTGCGCTGCCGGGTGCGCGACCTCATGCTGCTGCGCATGATGCCGCTGTGGCGCGCGCGCGACACGCCGCAGCGCTCCTTCTACCGGCTCTACGAGGCCGTCTGCGCGTCCGACGGCGACATGATCACGTACGAGACGGAGTACTTTTGGGACCACGCGTCGCCGCAGTGGGCCACGGCCCGCCTCGCCGACCCCCGGGGCGACGCCGGCGGCCGCGACCTCGACCCGGAACAGTACGCCGTGCTGGCGGCGGTGGCCGAGGTGCTGGCCCTGTCCTGCCGCTGGCGGCTGGAGATCGGCCTGCGCCGCAACGGCGACATCGAGGGCCCCGACGCCGGCGCGGTCCCGGCGGCGCTGGAGGAGCACGCGCCCGCCTGGACGGCCACGGCGCCGCGTCTGCCCGCGCCGCTCGTCCTCGACCCCGACAATGTGTTGTACTTTGACAGCCCCTTCCACAGCAGGAACATTGTAACATCGACAGGCCATTTCTACACGGTGTAACGACTAATACCACACCCATTCCCCACGAACATCCGTGTATTTGTGCTGCTTCCGCTTCGGATCCCACTCCAGATCCACGAGCCCGGCGGTGCCGTAGGTCGCAATGTAGTAGCTGGCCACCTCCTGCAGCGCCTCGTACGTGGGCGGCACGTCGAAGCCGTTGTAGTTCAGGCCGCCTACGTAGTCAAAGGTCAGCGGCCGCCCCGACTGGCCGGCCATGAACCGGATCAGCGCCGCGGCGTCGGGAATGTCCACGTTCTTATCGCGGCGGCGGTCGCGGGCATGCGCCACGCGGCGCATCTTGCGCTCCAGCGCCCAGTCCAGGCGGCCGGCGTAGAGGGTGATGTTGGCGCCCGCGAACAGCACGATGCCCTGCGCGACCGACTCGAGAAACAGATCGCCGCGCCGCCTGCGCGAGACAAACGTCTCCAGCTGCCGGTTCAGCCAGTTGTGCGCGAAGCGGCCATTCCTAGCGACGCTCGCGACGGCCTGCTTGAACCCGTCGGCATACTCGCTGGCCGCCGCCAGGTTGGGGTCCAGAACACAGTCGATGTCGTAGGAGGACTCGCGGTTCTTCAGCAGGCAGATCGCGAGGCTGCCGCCGATGGAGATCAGCCGGATGGGCGCGACGCTCATCAGCAGCTCACTCTTGCTGATCTCGGCGTCCAGGAGGCCCAGTGCTAAGGTCGTCTGTTAGACTCGAGCGATGGAGGGCGCCGCATTGCACGAACCTCGTTGCATGTCCTCGTATCGCATGCGCTCACATCCCTGCACGCCGTACGATGACGCCATAGTGGATGTTGGAAGTTGAAAAAGAAGCGAAAGATGGGGTTTGCGAACGCAGAATATAATAGTGGCTGAGGCGATGCGCCACACCATCTAATTGGGTGCATTTATCTACGACGTACTACTCGCAGAGTTCTGTTGGAAAGAACAGAACAAAAGATAAGCGTAAAGGCTGCATGTTGGATTGGTAATGCAGGCATATATTAATAGCCAGTTGCTGTTGCTGAGCGAGTCCAGTGTCCACGAGTCTAAGATGAACTAGTTTACGTTAATATTGTCGGAGGATGAACGTATAATAGAGATTTACGTTAGTATTATTATTCGGAGGATTGAATGTATGATATAGATGTACGTTAATATTATCTCAGTATTATTATTCGGAGGATGAACGCATAATAGAGATCATAAACACCAAGAGCGCTCAATACCGCATCCGAGACAATGGCGGCGTCAAGGACGAGACAGACTGCGAAAGAACACCGCGTCTGAGGCATCGCGTTCTGTGCGTAAGCTGCATGATCCGCAGCGCCTTGAATATGTCGTAGCGCACTTCAAGCACGGCTGCGTCAAGTGTAGAGCGGTCTAGACCAAGCTGTCTGAATTCGTATAATTCGTACCGAACTTATCTACCCAGACTTGTCTGCCAGCTGCAGAATTCGTGTAATGTTCGAACTAGGTCTACCTAAACTAATCTGCCGGCTGTAGATTCGTATTTTATTCACTCCATCTACCGAGAACTTGTCGCCAGCGGTAAAGTCGTTTGTATCGAACTCTACCGAGCACTGTCTGCCAACTGTATGTATCAACTCTGCCGAGCACCGTCTGCCAACTGTATCAACTCTACCGCGCACGCTGCCACGGCTGCGTCGTCGCCGCCCGCCGGCCGTTCTGCGCGTCCCGGAGCGCCGCCTCGACGCCGACCCGCACGGCCGTCTCGCGCCACCGCGACAGCGCGCGCGCGCTCTCGGCGGCCGTCTCGGGCCCGTACATGCGCTCGATCTCGCGCAGCAGCCAGCGCAGGCGCGTGCTGCGGCCGGGCTGGGCGGCCGCGAGGTCGCGCGTGACCACGTGGAAGATGGCGCGCATCACGGTGGGCGACGTGGCCGCGGCCGGGCCGGCCGCGCCGTGCGCGCGCAGAAAGCGGTGGCAGTTCTCGACGCCGCGCAGCGCGTGCCGCAGGTCCAGCGCGGGCGCCAGCGCGTAGTGCGCCGCCAGCTTCTCCACGAGTGCCGCCGTGCGCGGCAGCGCCAGCCGCCGCCGGATCGTCACCTTGCGCCCGGCCTGGCTCGGCAGGCTCAGCGCAAACGCCGCCTGCTCCACGCTGACGGCGCCGCCGTCGAGTGCCGCGCTGAGCCGGTCGGCCAGCCGCTCCCACAGCGGCAGGCTCCAGGGCGTGTGGCGCGGCAGCGGCCGCGCGGCGGCGCCGCTGCCCGCGCGGGCCTCGGCGCGGGCCCGCGCCACCGTCGTGTACAGCTCGTGCAGGCCGAGGGTGAAGGCGAGGTCGTCGACGGAGCCCGCGACGGCCTCCATCAGCGCGAGGCGCGGCAGCGCGCGGTCGCGCAGGAACGCCGGGTCGTGCAGCAGCGCCGTAAACGACCGCAGCAGGGCGGCCGCGGCCTCGTCGCCGCGGACGGCCTGCAGACACGCCCAGAGGCTCGTGGCCAGCGGCACGAAGCGCACGCGGCTCTCGGACGCGCGGAAGAGCGCCAGCGCCAGCGTCGCCAGCGCCGTCGCCTCGCTGGCGACCTCGGCGCGCAGCGTGCTGGCCAGCGCCGGCGACAGGTAGCCGCGGCTCGTCCACCGCACCAGCAGCAGCGCGCAGATCTGCGTGTCCGCGAGTGGCAGCGGCGGCTGCGTCGGCAGCGCGCTCAGCAGACGCGCCTGCTTCATGACGGGCGAGTGGGCCAGCAGCGTCAGCCAGCGGTACCTGTGCGAGCGGAGCAGCGCCGTCGTCGCCGCCACAAGGTCGCCGTCGCCGTCGCTCTCGTCCGCCGGCGGTGCCAGCGCGTCCCCCAGAGCGGCGGCGAGCGCTGCCGGCAGGGGATCCGCCGACGCCGCCTCCACGGCCGCCGCCGCGCCCGCGGCAAAGTAGTGCAGGTCGCGGGCGGCAGCGAGCGCCGAGCGCGCCGTGCCCAGCTGGCGCGCGGCGCAGGCGGCCTCGATCTCGCCCATGTGCGCGGCGATCCGCGCCGCCTTGATCTCGACGTAGCGCAGGCTCGCACTGGCCGTGTCTGCTGCGGCACAGACGTCGGCACAGCACACGGCCGCCGCCAGGAGCGGCGGCAGCACGCTGCTGTCGGCGCGGTGCAGGCCGGCCACAAAGGGCGGCGGCGTCGCCAGCAGGGTCTCGGCGGCGATGCGCCGGCGGAGGGGCGACGCGCCGTCCGCGGCGCACAGCGCCGACGCACACGCCAGCAGGCGGTGCCAGAAGACGGCGCCGAGGTCGCTGGGCTGTAGCAGCCGGCAGCTGCGGACGCCGGCGAGCACGGCGGCGTAGACGGTGCTGCAGCAGCTGTCGTAGGCGGCCGTCGTGGCCGGCGCGCCGATGCCGCGCCAGAGCCGGTCGAACGCGCGGCAGGCCTCGTCGGCCGTGAGGGCGGCGAGCCGCAGCTGGGTCTCGAGGGCGCGGCAGACGGCTTCGAGCGCGGCATCGCTGCCCGTCCGCATCTCCCCAGCCTGCTCCCCAGCCTGCTCCCAGGCCTGCAGCTCGGCGAAAAAGGCCGTCGACGTCGGGTGGGCAGGCGGCCTGGCGTCGGCGTCGATGGCGGCCTCGGTCTCGGTGCGCTGTGGCTCCGGCTGGCCGGCCAGCCATGCCGGCAGCAGGGCCGTCCACGCGCGCTCTTTGGGCGCGGTCGGCGCGGCCCGTGTCGTTCGCGGCGCCGTCCACTGCCACTGGCGCAGGTCCGGCGCTGCGTAGTTTGCGTGGTAGCCGTCGCGCGCCGCGCCCAGGGCAAAGGCCGGCAGGCCAAAGGCCGGCTGGGCCAGCGCGCCGGCGCCCAGCTGCAGCTCGGTCATCTGGCGCTTCCCGAGGCGGCGGCGGCTCTCGAGGGGTCCCGGGGTGTTGCTGGCAAAGCGCCGGGAGGCGGCGGCGGGCCCGGTCGTCCGGCAGTAGCGGGCAAAAGCGCCGGCGAGCAGGGCGTCGGAGATCCAGACGGCGTCGCTGGCCGCAGCAGGGCGGAGACTGCGGCGCCGTGGAGCCATGGCCGGGGGGTGCAGCAGTGGTGCCGGTCGATGGAGGAGGTCAAGTGGTGATGAGTTTTGTGGCCAACCGCAGCGCGGCCATTATCAGCCGCCAGCCGCCACACTGTGGCGGTGCACCCAAGGGCCGATAACGGTCTTATCGGGCCACGGCTGGCGGGGCATCGCGATCTTTGCGGACGGAGACCCTCGTCCCCTGCGTCTACCCTCGTCGCCCTGCGCCTACCCTCGTCGCCCTGCGCCTACCCTCGTCGCCCTGCGCCTACCCTCGTCGCCCTGTGCCTACCCTCGTCGCCCCCGCCTTCGAACCAAGCCGCCGCCATGGGAGACAATGAGCCGCTGCAGAACGACCTGCTCATCCGCGCCGCCTGGGGTAAGCCCGTCCTGCCGCCCTCCTGCTGACTCAGCCGCATCGACTGACCGGACCAGGCGAGAAGATTGAGCGGCCGCCCATCTGGGTGATGCGCCAGGGTGCGTCTGCCTCCCGTGACCGTGCGCGCCCCGTCGAGTTTGCCCGTGACGCTGACCCACAGCCGGCCGCTACCTGCCCGAGTACCATGAGGCCAAGGGCGGCCGGGACTTTTTCGAGTGCTGCCGCGACGCCGAGGTGGCCTCGACGCTGACGCTGCAGCCGGTCGAGCGGTTTGCCGGCCTGCTGGACGCGGCCATCATCTTCTCGGACATCCTGGTGGTGCCGCAGGCGCTGGGCATGGTGGTCGAGATGGTGGACAAGAAGGGGCCGCACTTCCCGGCGCCGCTGGCGAGCCCCGAGGACGCGCAGTTCGCTGCGCTGCTGGCGAAGCCCGTCGCCGCCGCCGTCGACGAGCTCGCGTACGTCTACGCGGCCGTGCGGCGCACGCGCCAGAAGCTGCGCGGCCGCGTGCCGCTGATCGGCTTCTGCGGCGCGCCCTGGACGCTCTTCTGCTACATGGTCGAGGGCGGCGGCACCAAGCTGTTCGCCCACAGCAAGCGCTGGATCTACGCCCACGCCGCCGCCGCCCAGCAGCTGCTGCGCAAGCTCGCCGACGTCTGCGTCGAGCACCTCGCGCGCCAGGTCCAGGCCGGCGCCCAGCTCGTGCAGGTCTTCGACTCCTGGGCCGGCGAGCTCGCGCCCGCCGCCTTTGCCGCCTTTGCCCAGCCCGCCCTCGCCCACATCGCCCGCGCCCTGCCGCTGCGCCTCCAGGCCCTCGGCCTCGCCCGCGTGCCCATGATCGTCTTCCCCAAGGGCGCCTGGTACGCGCTCGAGACCTGCTGCGACCGCGACCCCGCCACCGGCCTCGGCTACGACGTCGTCGGCCTCGACTGGCAGCACGACCCGGCCGCCGCCGTGCGCACCCGCGCCGACCGCGCCGTCGTGCTGCAGGGCAACGCCGACCCCGGCGTCCTCTACGGCTCCCACGAGGCCATCTCCGAGGCCGTGCGCGTCATGGTCGAGGGCTTCGACTGGCACCGCCGCCAGCAGGGCTGGATCGTGAATCTGGGCCACGGCATCACCCCCTTTGTCAAGCCCGACGACCTCAAGTTCTTCCTGCAGGAGGTCCACCGGCAGACCAAGATTGAGCAATAGCATGGATCTGCAATAGCAACATGGGTCTGTAATAGCAACATGGATCTGCAATAGCAACATGGACCTGCATGGTCATCTGTACAACGAACTGCTGTGATGTAGGAAGCACATCCACATTGATATCTGCTGTGATGTAGGAAGCCGAGTAATGCACATGTCCATCTACCGTGACGATTGCTCACGCCCACTCGCCGGGCTTGGCCTCGCCCAAGCCTTCGTACCGCAGAACGACCCTGTCTCGTTAGCAGAGTTCGACATCCACGCCTCCCATCCACGCCTCCCATCCACACCCGGCACTCACCACGTCGTCGTCCACATGTGCCGCCCGCCGAGCCGCCGGAACACCGCCTGGCTCGCCGCGTTGTCCGCCGCAATGTCGGCGCAGCACCAGGGCGCGTCGCCGAAGACGTCCATCTGCTGCAGCAGCCGCGCCGTGAGCGCCCGCGCCAGCCCGCGCCCGCGGTACCGCTCCTCGCAGTGCAGCGTCCAGACGGTGCCGTCGACGCCGAGAAACGCCCAGGCCGCGAGCGTGCCGCTGGCCGCCTCGCGCAGCGCCGCGCTCGGCAGCCGCACGAGCGTGTCGGCCGGCCGCGGCACGGCCGTGCGCGACTGCACGAGCGCGGCGTCGGCGCGCCGGACCACGTCCCAGACGAGCGCCGGGTCGGCCGGGTCGGCGAGGCCGGGGTCCGCGGAGACGCCCGGGGCCGCCGACGCCGCCGACGCCGCCATCCGGAACGGCCACCGCTCATAGGCAAACCACGAAGCGGCCCGCACGCCGGGCCCGCCGGCCGTCGGATCCCCCGGGCCCGTCACCACGGCGCGCAGCCCGTCGTGCATGCTGACCTTGACGCCCGCGGTGCTGTAGGCCGCGACGGCCGGCAGATGGGCCTGCTCGGCCGCGAGACCGCGCACGCGCCGCAGCACGGCGAGCACCAGCGGCCGGCAGCGCGCGGCGCCGTCGGCCGGCAGCTCCCGGTGGCCGTCCTCGTCCGACGCGTAGAGGTAGACGGCTGTCTCGGGCGCCCGCGAGAGGTCGACGTAGGCCGCGACAAAGGCGCCGGCCCGCGCCTCCGCGTCCGCCGCGCCGTACACAAAGAGCACCCGCGCGTGCTCCGTCGTGCCGCCGTCGCCCGGCTCCGATCCGCGCTCCGCGTACGCCCCGGCCGCCACCTGCAGCCGCCGGTAGAGCGCCAGCGAGAACGGAAGATGCGCCTGCAGCAGGTCGAGCTGGGCCGGCAGCGCCCGCTCGGCCACCTCCTCGTAGCGCATGGTGGCCAAGTGCGCCCAAGAGCCTTCTCGCGTGCGTTTTCAGAACGTGGACAGCCGCTTGCCGCGTCCGCCTTTCTCGCAGTTCCGCGATGGGATGCTTGTCCGATGCCCTGTGACTCACCTCCACTGACTGATTATCAGTGCCACGACGCCGAAAAGCCGATTACCAGGGCACGCTAGCTGTCTCCAGCCCTATGTCGCCGCCATCGCATCGCAATTCAGACGTGTCTCTATTATAAAGACAATCCTCCGAATCCTAGTAATAGCAGTAGCAGTATGTAGGAGTATGCCTTTGTGCTAACACGAACAAAGGCGTGGCTGAAGTAAAACAATACCTGCCAGGCTGGGCCACGGCAAACAGGGGAATCTGACTGAACATAGAAATACAATAAAGGAAACCAGAAGCGGAAGACCAAGTGCGTCTCAAACACCGCCATTACAGTTCAAGCACAACATTCCCGCCAGACCAGAGCGTCTCACACCCCTCCGCTGCTGCCGCCGCTGCGGCTGCGGCGCTCTTCCCTCTTGCGTTCGCAGTAGCCGCGGACGTCCTTGCGCAGGTCGCTCTACGACCGCTTGCCCATGAGCCACTCCTTGCCGAGCGTCGCGAGGCCCTTTGTGTCGTGGCCGGCAGCGCCGGGGCTCTTATCGCGGCCGTGCGAGCTACTGGAGCGGCGCGGTGCCCCGGCTGACGCGTTCTCGCGCGCTGCGTCGTGCGACGTGGCCGGGCCGACTGCCGCAGTCGTGCCGGACTGGCGCTTGGCGTCCCTTTCCTGCATGGCCGCCTCGAGCGCAGCCGTCTGGCGGGCAATGTGCGCGTCGTCGTCCGGGCCGGGCTTGTACGCATTGCCGGCACCGCCACGGCCGACGTGGATGGGGCCGTCGTGGTGTGGGCGCACGACACTGCGGCGTGTTAGCTACGCGACGTGACCTGATGGGCAAAGACGAAAGGGCACTTACGGCTCGACGTCCTGCCGTCTCCGCGTCTCTGCCGCGTCCGTGTTCTTGGCCATGTTGCCCGTACCACCACGGCCAGTCGTCACAATGGGCGTCGTCAGATGCGGCGTCGCGAGGTCTTCGACCACCAGCGGCGATCCGCTGGAGCTGTTGATGTTGCCGGCGCCACCGCGGCCGTGCGAAGAGGGGTGGTTGGTCATGATGAGGGAAGTATGCGAGCAGGATCAGCGTAGATGGCAGTGAGCTCGAGACAGTAGTTGGCAGTGAGCTCAAGTACGCGCAGTCAACAAGTCGGATGTATGGGGGAGCGGCAGCACGTAGCAGATGCAAAAGGCAGAAGACAGCTGCGAGAATGTGTCGAACAACAAAGACAAGGACGGAGGCGATCTCCTTAAGTAGCAGACACCTTCCCAACAAGGCTTCCAGGCTCTAGACCCGTGCTCGTAGTCGCATCGGACGCCGTCCTGGTCACAAGGATCGAAAAACGCAAGAAGGAACACTGCACGCTTCTCCGCGCTTGGCCTGCGCCTTCTTCTTCCACATCGCCGGCCGCTCGCGCTCAGCTGCTGGCCTCGCGCAAGCATCACATCATCGGAAGGCGGGAGGGGCACGCCGGCTGGAGGTAGGCGCCGCTGTCCAGTGCGCGCTCGTCTCGTTTCTCAGATTTTCAGCGCCAGTGACGTTCGTCGTCTCCAATCCAAAACGTAATGGAAACCACCTGTGCACGCCGTCGTCCGCTGCTGTCTCTCTTTGTTAGTCATTTGGCCCGTCTAGTGTCTTTTAGCGGGAAAGCAGCACGCCTACCGAAAAAATACATGGCCGGTCGACACAACCCTGTCGAAAGTGTGAGACTATGAGCCTCGTTTCTCCAGTCCGGCCCGATGGCATCTCGCCCATGTGAACGATTCGGTTTTTCTGCGCCCAAGCTGAGCTCGCCGGAAGCCTGCTGAAATCCGGGGAACCTGGCGGGCTGGCCACTCGGCGCGCTGTCCGAGAGCTCTGTTTGCTAGTCGCCGTCGCCAGTCGCTTTCGCTGTCGGAGACCGGCGTGGCCGATAGTGCGCGGATGCCCGCCGACGGCCTGGCTCTGCACTTTGCGCGCAGCTGTACAAAGTACAAAGTAATACTCCGTAAGCAACCGGTCATTGCCCGCTTTAGCTGTTCTAGCCGACAGGCGTTCTGATTTGCCATTCCTTGTCGCTGCTGCTGCTACATGTATTCCGTATTCGGTAAATACGTAAACTGAGACAGCGTAGCCACACTTGCAGGCGTCTGTGTAGCCAACACATCGTTAACCGTGTCTCACTAGCCGTGCAGTGAACTCCTGTCCAAGCATACAAGAAACAGCAATATGAGCTTTTATAGCAATGCGCAAAAACTACTTCAAAAGTCTTGTTGTAAACAAGGCAAAAGGCCACGCAAACCTGCCACGTCCAGACCAACACAACTGGGGAATCGTCCGGCCACCGGTCTAGCATCGCGTCGAATAACAGGTCACCGGAAGACCCAGGCCACAAAGGCAGTGTGCAAGCTCAAAACGATACTGCCTCCAAACGAAAAAAAGATAAGTACTCTGTGCTTTTTGCATCAGCGAGTCACGCCGCCGCCGCCGTAGTCCCTTCTCACGGCGGAGCAGTAACATAGTGGAGTGTTAACGGCTCGTGCCGTGGTGTCAAAACTTGCGCTGGCCGGGCCGTGCTTTGGCGCTTAGTCGCCTTGGCCGGTCCCTTGTGCTTTTGATGTGTTTGTGTTTGTGTGTTGGTAAATTGGTGCTGGCATGATGCATACAGAGTAATGGTGCATCATGTTTGGCATAGCAAGCTCGCAGCTTACTCGTAATCGTCGTCATCGTCGCCCCGGCCATTCTTGCCTGCACCCTCTTTGCGAATTGGTATTTTGATGCCCTGCGTCGCAAACGTCTTGCTCAGGACTGTGCTCTCGCAGACACCCGGGAACTTCTTAGCCGAGTAGACCGTGAACACGTCGCTGAAACATGAGGCCAGTACAGGGGCTTTGCCGGTGTTGACCACGGACATCTGGTTCGATGGTGTGCCGTTGGGGGGCGTGGCAGGCGGCCCAACATTGACGAAGGAAAAGCGTAGACTAGGAGCGTTAACATGTCGAATCGCCTAATCAAGTGCATGTGGCCACGTACCGGAAGTTGCCCTCAGTCCGGACGCTGAGGTCCTGCAGAACAAACCAGATGCCAATCTTGTCGGCCGGGTCCTGCAGGCGAAAGGCGCTGGCAGCCAGGCTTCCGATCAGGTTACGAGTAAACATGCCTTGCGGCTGGTTACCCTGGATCAGGCGCTGGGCCATCATATCGCCAGGTCCGTTATAGACGCGCGGCGGGCCGTAGCTCGGCATCTGGTTCGAGAGTTGCATGTTTCCGTAGTCAGCCGCATGGTAGTACTGGCCGGGCTGATTGTAGCCGTTCTGCTGCATGTAAGGCACTGGCACACCGTCAGCAAACCAGCACAAGCAAACCAGCAAACAAGGCAGAAAGCACACACAGTAGCCATGCTTACTCTGAGGGTATGCCGACTGCGCTCCGTACGGATTTCCACCGGGGTGGCCGTATGTGCTAGTGCTGTAGCCCTGATCGCGCGAAGAAGGCAGGATGGCAGAAAACGGCGGTGCGCTCTCGACCTGCTCGTACGACGCCGGGGTGGTGGATGAGATGGAGGGCGTCGTGGTAGTGTGGCGGACGAGGTTGACTTCCTTCAGGGCGTCTTCGGACCAGAGGTCGACGTTCAGGACAAACATGGTGTGCTCGATTTCGCTGGACAATGCAGTTAGTTCAGGCTGCTCGGGCTCCCTCGCGTTCTAGGCGCACTGCCAACGTACTTGCAGTCCACCTCCTTGCCGGTTGCCAGGTCTGTTACCACGATACGGACACACGGTGGCGGGGTTATGGGCCGGCGGTCCTACAAAACAACGATATGAGCACAAGACGAGCAGAATGGCAGAAAAGATGCAAGGCACAGCAGCCCCAAGCTGTAGTGAGACATGGCAAAAGATTGGGAAGAGTTGGGTCATACCTTATCACCAAATCCGCACATGCGCGCCCGTTTCGGTTGTTGCACGACATCGAGTCTGTGAGGAAGCGTCAGTTTTAGGCCATGCAGGACAACAGGGGACATGAGGGTAGAAGGGCACAGGAGGGCCCAGCAGGCTGGTTCTGCCACGCCTCAGCGCCGCGCATGCAGCAGACACACCTGTAGGAGCGGTTGCCCTCGTTGCAAATAACGGGCGTGAGGGCTTTCCGCGTGGCGGCCTCTTGTTCTGGTGAGGGCTTCACGGGCTCTTGGGTGGAGGTCGATGGCGAGAGCGAAGATGGCACCGGGGCCGGCGGCTGTTGGGGAGGTGGTGGCGGGGCGTGTTGGGCGTGCGGGGCGTACTGCTCGGAATAGCCATGGGGAGGAGGGAGACTCATGCTGGCGATATGGGGGGCGGCCTGGTGGGAATGCTGATAGGAGGCCGGATGTGAGGAGTAGGCAGGTTGGCCGAGTGCTGGGAGCTGGTTATGTAAGTCGTGCGGCATAGCCTGAAGAGGCGGCTGAGACTGGGAAGAGTATATATGGGTGTTCATAGCAGCGGTAGAGTACTCGTAAGTACAGATATGGGCGACGGCGTGCAGGCAGAGTAGAACCAAGACGAGACAGAGGAGGCCGAGGTGAAACAGAGGCAAGTGCTGCTCGCGGCCGGCCCGTCTTTGGGAGGGCAGGCTAGTAGGCAATGCGGTCAGGATCTGCGTGGAAGACCCAGCGTTGCGAGCCTCGAGCCGCGAACCAAGAGCCTTGGGACTGGAGACTTGAGACTTGAGCTTGGACGAATGGTATGGAGCTGCGAGTCGCAAAGGCCGCGCGTTTATGCTATAGACTCGAGTGCCGAAGCTCCGTCGTCTGCTCGGCACAGGGTCGAGCGGTGCAGATATACTGTCGAAAGCGGGCGAGCGAGTGACGAGTGACGAAAGCAGAGTGGATGAGGAATGTGGACGGTTGGGGTTGAGGACTTTGCGACGCGGCTAAGTTGCGGGTGCGCTGCGTTGCGGGTTGCGGATTGCGGATTGCGGATTGACGGCAAACGGACGCTATGAACGGAGTGGGTGGGAAAGCCAGCGCTATGTACAGACGAACGGGGACCGACGCGAAAAAAACGGCTAGACGACAGAGGCAGTCTGGCGACAGTGACGACAGTGATCGTGACGATCGTGGCGATAGCGGCTAGCAGAGGATAGCCGGAGAATGCCTGTTTGCTGTCTGACTTTTCTGGCAGCCGTTTGCGCTGGCGCTGGCGCTGGCGCTGGTGCTGGGTGCTGGGTGCTTGCTCCTGCGCTCTGTGGCATGCGTAGCTTGAACGGATAGGCACAGCGTGCGCGTCGGAGCTTGTGCAGCCGTGGCGAGCCCAGCTTGGCGGTAAATGAGAGGTAGGGTGGGATCACAGCAACAGCCGGCAGCCGGCAGACGGAACGCGGCAGACAGAACGCGGCACACGGACCGCGACAGCAGGCCGGAAAGCACAGCCGGAAAGCAGAGCCGGGCGATGGCTGACGGCAACCAAACGGGCGGCGCGGCGCAGCTAGCGGTCGTTTCGCCGTGGTGCGGCAAACTAAGCAAATGGCCTGGCACGACCCAATCGCAGACTCTGTCGGGCTCTGCGCGTCGGGCAAGGCGGTGGAGATGCGCTGCCGGAGCGGGAGACCGTTTCGTCCCCAGAATGGGCTGAAACTCGCTGTACGTCGTATGCGGGCGCCAATTGGTGCCAGCGTGTACCAAGACGCCGAGTGGCTCTCCGTCGACAAGACACAGCTGCGCTGCTGTCCAACAGCGGACAAGCCGGGCGCGAGGGGGTGCAGAGCGAGCGGACAGGCGGGCAACGATTGCAGCGTGAGGCTGGGGAGGCGAGGCAGCAGTAGCAATAGCGGGCGAAAAGGGCGAATGGGCGGTCGATGAAGCGAAGGAAGGATCACAAATACAGGCAGACAATCTCACGGAACGGATGAAAAGGGCAGAGAAAGATGGGAGGAGGGAGCAGAGGCGTGGGAAAGAGGGGGCAGGAGCTAGTGGGAGTGATGTGATAGGACCCGAGAGAGAGGAAAGAGCGATGGAGCGATGGCTAATGGGGCGATGGGCGAGGCCGATGGCACAAAGTAGCTTCCGTAGCAGCAAAGGGTACTTATAGGCCTACAGGGCGAAGCTCAGCTACCAATACAGCCGGCGGACGTGATTTGCGCTGGACGTCTGTCGAGCTTGCGAGTATGCACCAGACTCGTCGAGGCCTGTGTACGGCGCCCTCGAGTGCATACGGGGTCGCCGTACAAGTACAAGGTATTGTCTTGCAAAGACTCCGCAAGATACGGAAGATACATCCTGGCAGATCACAGGGGACGGGCACGAGGAAGGCGCGAGGGAGCTGCATTGGCACAGGCGGCATTTCGCACTTCAGGCGGCAATGCTTTGTACATTGGCAAAGTTTGGGGAAGGTGGAGCAGGCAGGCGGCACAGAGCGGAGCTGGAGCACGGTGGCTGCGAACGGGCCACGGCAAGAGCGAGGCGGTGGAGGAGTGGAATGAGCGGGAGAGGAAGGCACAAACGGCGATGATGGAACGGGCAGGAGAACAGACGAGACATCGTGCCTGCCGCGCCGGCGTTGGGCGGCTAGTGGCTGCTTGGGGTGATAGCTCGGCGTTAGGTGATACTTTGCATCGCCAGAATCGGCCTGCCTCAGCCTCTGCGGAAGGAGCATACGGGCATCAAACGTCAACAGCGGGGAAGATGCGGGGCAGCAGCGGAATGGCCAAGCAGATGGCAGAACGCTGGTCTTGCAGTGCTGGCCATGGCGAAGCAGAGACAAAGGCGTGCCGCCTAGCAAAAGAAGCTCAGCTCGGGCTGGGCCAGAACGCTCGGAGCTCGGCGCCCGGAGCAGCCACAGACGAGCCACAGGCTGCAATAGGCACGGAGTAAGACAGCGGTGTGCGGTTGCGAAATTGGTGGACTTTGCCGGTACGGAGTAGGCCATACGAGTACTCGTAGTGCACTTGCAACATAGATACCGAATACCTCGTAATACAGTATATCCGTACCCGTACTCGTCAACCCGGCTGATTACCCTTTTCGGCGCACGATCGGCGCAGGCCTACGTTGCAAGACCCTGGCACGTCGTAGGCGAGCGCCTGCAAGTGGAAATACTGTGGCGACAGCCTGCGGCTGCACGGATCCGCAGCCCTGCGGCCAGAGGCAGGATGACGAGGTCTGTCTTGTGGCCGTCGCCGGCGTATCGACACGATGCGTGCCAGGCCACTGGAGCTGTGCATCGCCGGCGCGGGCTGTGGCTGGTTGGCTGGTTGGCTGTTTGGCTGTTTGGCTGTCGGCAGTGCTCGATCACGTCGCTGTCTGTCCTCGTCCAGCTCGCGGTCGGTGGCTGGCCGATAGAGCAGAGGCGCGCTGGCAATTGTGTATGCTGTACCATTGGCATGGCATATCGATCAAGGCGTCCCGGGCAATGCCACGCCGACTGGAGGTGGTGATGCAGATGAGGAGAGAAATAGCGCATTTTAGGCTCGTGAGAGTCGTAGTGCTCTCACTGTGGCGGGGCTCCTGCCAGGTCGAGCACGGCAGACTCGTGCCTGCCCTGATGCCATTCTGCCGTCCTGCCACGTAACGCTGCCAGGATTGACATCACGTGTCAGTTGTGGACGCGCTGTTTGATTACACTGGACCAAAAGAGTACGTTGCTGTCGTCCTACGACGCCGTCTCAGTCGCCGTATACAAATCATTCGTCGTGTATTGTGTGCTTAGCGGAGACGTTCCCAGACTTTTCCTTATCCTTCTTATCCGCATCGGGAGCTGATTCATGCCCATAGCCATAGGCAATAGACTTCAAGTAGAAAGCATTGATAACGGACAAATCATGATAAATCATAACAAAAGTGAACAGAACTCATAACAAAAGTAAACAGAACGCATAACAGAACATGACAAAATCATAACAAAGTAAACAGAACGCATAACAGAGCATGACAAAATCATAACAAAGTAAACAGAACTCATAACAGAACATGACTAAATCATAACAGAAATCATACAGAATCATGACCAAATCATATCCAGCAGGAGAACATGACAAAACTATAGGAAACCAGGACCCATACAGGCCGTGCCGTCGTTAGTCATAGCAGTGAATGACAGCATAAAGGAAACAGAAGCAAACAAGCTGTCTGTGCTCCGTCGTGCTCATGCCCCCTCCATTACTTCGCCCCCTCGCCGCTCTAGATACCGCCCTCCATGTACGGCGCCTCCGCCACCGGAGCCGCGTCCGTCATGCTGACATTGCTGCGGTTGGCCGCCGCCGCGCTGGCCGGCGTCAAGCTCCCCCCCGAAAAGAGACTGGCGCCGCCCGCGTCCGAGCTGGGCGTCACCAGTCGCCTGGGGTCGCTGATCAGGTCGCGCTGCTCGCGGTACAGCGTCGGGCTGGCGAGCCGTCCCTGCGACGGACTGCCGCCGGGACTGCCGCGGGGACTGCCGAGACTGCCGCGGGGACTGCCGGGGCCGGGCGGGCTGCTGCGGCCCAGCATGCTCGGCTGGCCCAGCACGCTCTGCTCCGTCTTGGACTGGCGCGACGACGACCGCCGGATCGGCGTCGCCAGCAGCACCTGCGCCGGACACACGACGAGCTCGTCGTCGCCGCGCCCGTCGTCGTCGCCCTTCTTGACGACGAGCGGGAAGAGCACGATGCGGACGGGGCTGGCGTCCGCCACCTCCTCGGGATGCCCGTTGGACCCGTTGGACCCGTCCGTCCCAAACACCTTCATCAGCGCCGGGTTAAAGGCCACCGTCTCGACCAGCTCGCCGGCCGCGTCGTACTCCGGCTGCAGCGGCGGCAGCATCATGTACTCGGCGCGCTGGCAGCGCATCTCCGTCGACAGATCGACCGCCGCCCGCACCACGCGCCGCAGCTGCTGCTCGATCTGCGCCTCCATGTGCGTCGGTGGCGGCAGGATCGTGCTCAGCGTCTGCAGGATCGCCTGCACCACCGCCTCCGTGTCGCGGTCGCGCTGGCTGCGGAACGACGCCTGCCGCATCAGCAGCGTCAGCGTCACCGCCCGCCACTGCCGCACCGCCGCCACCGGCCCAACCTCGAGCAGCGTCTTCTCCAGCGACTTGATCTTCTGCCGCTGCTCGCGGTCCATGCCGAACAGGTACCGCGTGAACACAAACTCCCACACCATGTACATGGTCATCGCCGTGAACACGTCGCGCCGCAGCACCCGGTCCGACAGGTAGTCGTCCACGTCCGAGCCGTCCAGCATCGCGTTGTCCAGCCGGTCCACAATCTTCTCGTCGCTGATCTCGCCCGTCAGCCGGCACGCGCGCATGTCCGAGAACTTGCTGAAACGCAGCACCCACTGCTGCACGTGCGCCGACAGCTGCTGGCACCGCCGGTCAAAGTAGTCCACGTCGTGCAGCACCAGCAGCTCGGCATCCGGCGGCTTCGACGCCAGAAGCTGCCCCTGCATCGTGCGGATCTGCTCCTGTGCCGCCGCCAGCTGCTCGCGCGCCGCGGACAGCTGCTCCTGCAGCTCCGCAATCTGCCGGTCTTTGGCCGCCAGCTTGGCGCCGCTGTCCTGTTCAATGTGCAGCAGCCTCGTGACCGTGTCCTTGGCCTCCCTGGCCTCCCGGCTCCTGGTGGCCAGTGCGGCAGAGGCCCCGGCTGCCGCCGCCGCCGTCGCCGTCTGCTGTTCCTCCAGCTGGCGGTATCGCTCGCTGTGCTGCATCGCTGACGAGTCGATGGCCGAGTTGAGGCCCTCGTTGACCTCGGTGAGGCGGGCCACTTCGCGCTGCAGCATCTCCAGCGACTTCTTCAGCGTCTCGATCTGGTGGTCGCGCTCCGCCAGTGCGTTTGCCGTCGCCAGCCTGCTCGGGCCCGAGCCCGACAGAGACCGCGCTTGCGCCTGCTCGAGCAAGCGGTTCTCCTGCGTCAGCTGCTCGATGCGGTTCTCCAGGTCCAGCACCTGCATGCTCTGTCGGCGGCGCATGCTGTGCGGTCGTGTAGGTGAGCGCGGTGAGCCGATGCGCCCCTCGCCGAAGCCGTCCTGTGCGTGTTAGTGTCGACAGTTCATAGGACCACCAATGCCCAAGAGTCCAGCAGCCCAGCAGCCCGATAGTCCAGAGCGTAATAGTCCAGCAGTCCAGCCCAATAGCCCAATATGGATCGGAATGCACATCGGAATGGAACTGCGCCCGACGGTCCCTAAAAACTGGAAAAAGAGAAAAAAGACGCTCAAGGCGGCCGGCTTACATATACGTCGGTCATGGCGCCTTTTTCGCGCGCTCGGCCTTCATTGGCGACCGGTGGGCTTTTGCTGGGGGCTTTGTCGTCTTTGCTACTCTTCTCTTGGCCGAGCCGAGTGGCGCTGTTGTTGTTTTCGCGGCCATAAGAAGCGGTGTGCACGGACCCGCTTCCAGCTGCGGCAGAAACTGCGCCGCCCCACTGCGAAAGGTCGGTCTGGCTGCGTTGGCTAAACGACCGCAGGTCGCCGCTCATTCGTCGGTCTGCGCGACGCAACGGCAACGGCGGGGCCGCTGAGTAAGCACCGCGGCCGTGGAGCCCCGGACTGCCCGGTCGTCGGCCGAGATTCGCGAGCAGCTCCGGCGTGTGCATCCGCGTGATGCCCGTGTTGGAGAGCGACCGCAGCTGCTGCGCCGCCGCCTCGGACGTCATCGACGACATGCGCGGGTCAGGGCCGCGCGCGAGCGTGCTTGTGCTGTCCGAGATGCTTCGCGGCGGCACCGGCTCCGTGTTGCTGCGTCGCAGTGCCGTCGGGATCCCGGTCGACAGGCCGGTGTAGGCCGGCTTGTGGCGCAGGCGGTCGGTCGGAGGACTCACGGTCGGCCGGCTGGGCGCGTCGTGCTTTCGCTGCTCCGGAGCCGCTGCCATCTCCGGGCCGGCGACCGAGTCTCGCAGATGCACACCGCTGTCGCGCTGATCGCCCTCCGCGCCCTCCCGGCTGTGCCGCTGCGCCGACTTGCGCGAATCTGCGTAGCCGCTGTCTCGCTGGGCCTTGTTTGTCTTGCCGCCCTCCTCCTCCTCGAGGACGGGCGTCAACGTCCAGGACGCCGACCGCCGCAAGTCGCCCACGCTGGCCTCACGGACCATCGTCTGAATATTCTTGCTGGCCTTGGGCGCCGGAACCACGGCCCGTGAGTCCGGCACAAGTACCGGTGACGGCAGCAGTGCCAGTTTGCGCTGGGGCGACTCGTGGTCCATGTTGTCCCGCGCGAGTTCGCGATCCCGGGTTATTTTGGCCAGCAGCGTCTCGGTCTTCTTCTCCGGCTCCGGCGTCTGGTCGCCGCCGTGTGGTGAGAGCAGGATTGGCCCCTTCAGTCGGTCCGCGGCTCGCGGCGTGGCTATGCCCAATTCTCCGCGCAGCTCCTCCTTGACTGCCTCGAGCAACTTCCCAGGGAGCTCTCTCTCCGCCTCGTTCACGTCCTCCTTCGCCGCGGCCCTCGGCGTGGCATTCTTCTCCAGGGGCGTGTGCCGCAACTTGTCCGAATCTCTGCGTCCCAAAATCGGACTCTCGATGTCGTCCAACAAGGCGGCATTCCGCGCTGTCGCACGGTGGACGGCCACCGGGGCGACATGGGTCCCGCCGAGGCGTCCGTTCTCGTCTACCGAGTCTACACTCCTCACCGTCAGCTGGCTGCTGCTAGCATCAGGTGCAAGGATCATGGCTCCATGCCCCGCCTCATCTTCGTCTTCCGGATACCACATACCTGTCTCTTTCTCCTTGCCCCGTCTTTCGAGTGGCACATCGGCACTCCGCACACGCCTTTCCCCCATCACCTCAGACGCGCCTTCGTTCATCGTCTCCAGTCGGCCACGTCCCTGCTTGGCAACCCTCGACGCAGCCGACTCCCGAAGTGCCGGAAAGCCAAAAAGATCATCAACTGACATCCGACGATCCCCAATCTTCTTGGTGCTCTTCTTCAACGTCCTACTGCCCTTCTCTGTCACTTCCTTCTTCGTCAGCAAGCTAGCGACATCGACTTCGTCTCTAGCCGGCATGTCGTTGTTGACCACGCGACCTTCAGACATACCCAGACTCGTGTTGGGTTCAGGTTGTGGAGGCTGCAACTTCTCCGTAACATCAGCGCTTACTGCAACCACCGTGACCGACCGGAGCTCATCTGGGCTGCTACTTGTCGGGCTGAAGCTTTGGACTGGCAACAGCCGAGGCGGGTGGCCAGCATAATGCGCCATATCGGATGCCGCTGGCTTCATCAAGCCCATAGGCGATGAGCGCGAGCGAGGCGAGGTCGCGCCGGATTCTGTGACCGGGGGATATTGTGCTTCGATCTCCTCGGCAGCCATATGAGCCACATTGGGTCCAGGAACCCCTGTATGCCCGGGCACCGTAGCCTGTCGGGGTGGCTCAACGACCGAGGCCGGCGAAGCAATTGGCTTTCTGGCTGCAACATCCTCGCTAGTCAGCTCCGTGGTCTCTGGCTCTTCGCTCAGAGGCACATCCGTAGTTGTTGTCATGTCGTTGTCCTCGCCATGTGCCTCGTCTGCGAAGGTGGCAGATTTTGTGGTGTTGGGAAAATCCGCCATGTCTCTGCTTGTCGTAGGTTCAGACGCCATCTCGGAGACTACCTCTGCCTCTTTGCCCTCCTGAGTCTCTTGATGCGTTGCTGGAGTGGGTGCCTCGACTGTGTCGAAACACTCTTCAGCTTCCTCCTCGACAGATTGCTCGGGTTCCTCAGCACTGTCCTCGAGTTTCGGGAGCTCGATGCCTTTGTTCATCGGCAAAGACACAGGCACTTCGTTGTCGGCTGTGTCTATTGCTTCCGTCAAAAGGGGCTCTTCGACTGGCCCAGACTCCTGCACTTCCTCGATCTGCGCAGAGTGCTCTTCGATTAGGGCCGCCTGGGTATCAGATGCCTCCTCTTCTGTCAGGGGGTTGGCTTCAGTGGGCTCGTCGTCGACGAGAGAAAGCTCAACATCCGGCTGCACCTCTGCAAGAGCAAGTTGCGGTTCGTCAAGGTACTCCTCCGCCGGCTGAGATACAACGTCTTCATCTGCCTCTACTGCGATTGGCTGGTCTTCAGAAACCAAGTCGTCTTCCGAAATGGCAGCAAGGGGTTCCGGCTCCGTCCATGTCGTCTGCTCCGGCTCCGCGGCCTTTTTCTTTTTCTTGTCCTTCTTCTCCTTTTTGTCCTTCTTGCCCTTCTTGTCCGCCTTGTCCTTGTCGTTTTTTTCTGTCGGTAACGCTTTGCTAAAAGGGACAGACGAAAGGTCACTTTCGAAGACGGCTTCCCTAGCTTCTGGCATAAGCTCCTCGACGATTGGCTGCACCACAGAAGGCGGTGCTTCAGAGCGTTGGACTTTGAGCGGCTCTTCGAAAGGCTCAGCCACAGTAGGCGTGTCCACACCTTGCTGGATCTTATCTGTTGTTGGGAAGACGTCGGACTCTTCGAGCAGAGCTGTTGGCATCTCTACTTGCATGGTTTCGGATGACTGCTGCGCGACGACAGGCTCTGGCTCAGGGCGGCGTAGATCAAGTGGTGCCTCTGCCTCATTGACCACACCAGGGGTGACTTCGGGCTCTAAAACAGTCGCCTCCGCCACCTGCTCATCCTCAGGCGCAGGAGTCTCGTCGTCGACTGTAATTGACTCAACGGCGTCTGGCAAGGTAAGAACTGGAGAATTTTCGGCCTCAAAGGGTTCGACGGGGGTAGAATCGGCATCGATATCGGTGACCATGCGCTCTGCTGGAACATCCGGTATGGTAGCAGGCTCTAGATGGTCAGGCACCGTGACAGTGCTGGGTTCAGCCATCTCCGGCTCGGCCGCTAGAGGTAGCGTTTTGGAGCTCTCGCCAGAGCCAGTTGCATCCTGCTCGGGAGCGAGACCAGGTCCGGTCAGCTCCGAAGTGTCTCTGAGGTCTGTCAGGCCGGCTTTGAATTTCTTAGCTCTTTTCTTTGCCGCCTTCCTTTCCTTCTTTGACAGTACGCGAACTGAGCCCTCGGCTTCGGCGATCGGCGCATCGTCCAGGGCCACCTCCCGTTCCGGGAAGGTTTCGACGACCGCCTCGACGATCGGCAACTCCGAGTCACGGGGTCCGTCCACTGCGGGTGCATCCACAGTAGCTTCTGTGGTGGCACCCTCGACAGATTCAACGGGGACGTGATCGATTCCGGTCTCTGCTTCCGGTACTGGCGCAGCTTCAGTCGCGTCGAGCTGCACAGTCTCCAGGACATGAGCCTCCTTCGGCATTGTCTCGTCGTCCAGGTCGACTGATGTAGCAAGCGCTGCCTTCCGGGACTTTTTCGCCTTCTTCTTGTCCTTGTTGGAGAGCTTCTTTGTCGAAGAGGAATCAACTTCAGCAAGTGACTCGTTTTCGTCTGTAGTAGGCTCTAGAATCGGTTCCGGAGATAGTTCACGAGCAGCTTCCGTCTCCGCGTCTGTCGGTGCAGTCTCTTCAGTTGGCGCATCAGGCGTGATACCCTCGGCAGTTTGCTGCAAATGGTCCGCCGGAGTGGCATCCACAAGTATATCGGTCAAAGATTGGGACGGAAGGTCGGCCGGGACTTCAGCGGAGATGTCAGGCACGATGTCTGCTTCGGGAGCAGCTAATGGTTCGGTCTCGAGATCCTCCAGTATTGCCGGCGCTGGCTCAAGGTCGTTGGCAGTGGTCTCTGTAGTGACATCGACGGTCGCATCGAGCAGATTGTCGGCGGCAGATACTGCAGGTGCTCCTGTGGGTATTTCTTCCGATGATGGCACCGAGAGAGGCTCATTAACGGGTTGTGCTTCCAGAACCTTATCCGCAGCCGCCGTCCATTCGCTGGGCGCGCTCTCTTCTTTCGGCTCCATTGGGGTCTTGACTTGCGGCGTTTCAGTCACGGGCAAATCTGTCGACGTTGAAGACCCAGTGTCTTCGACAACTGCGTCTAGGATGTCGTCCTGAGCAGACTCTGCCTCTTCAGACAACGGCGCTGCCTTCTTTTTCTTGCTCTTCTTGGACTTCTTGAGAGGCGGCACCAAGGAAGGCGTGCTTTGGTCGTCAGGCATGCTTTGGTCATCGGGCGTAGGGAAGAGCTCTGCAGGGGAAGCAGCTTCGGAAACGGTCTCGGATACGGCCTCGTCAACAACAGGAGTGATCTCAGCGTCATTTTCGTTCATTGCCTCTTCGATTGGCGCTGACAGAGTTGCGTCGTCCGTCACAGGCAGCTTGGCCTTGGGAAACGTGGCGTCCGGCGAAGATTCGTCTCGGGAGATTTGCTCCTCGTTTTCGATGGCAATGACTGTTTCGCTTGGCTCGACAACCTCAACAGTCGCTGGATCTTCAGCGACCTCGAGGTTTTCAACAGCCTCACCCTTGGCCGTGGAAGCAACATCTTCCGCCGCAATGGCTGTGGGATCTGAAGCGTCGTCTTTCGTCGTGAGTGTTGTTTCCTCCACCGTGCTAGAGAGGTCATCGGCTTCCAAGAGCTGCTGCTTCTTGTTCTTCCTCTTCTTGGCCTTTTTCAGGTGGACAGACGGAGGCACGTCCGTGGGGAAGTCGACATCTCTCGGAGTGGGCTCGATGGCGGCAGCTGAAGTGTCTGTAGAAGTCGTGGACTCAGCTGCCTCACTTGTGTTCGTAGGCAAGTCCATCTCAGATAGGTCGGGGAGAGCTTCATCCGATTGCGAAGCAGCTTTTTCCTCTCTGACGGGGTCGACAGGAGCATGTTCGGAGACAAAAGGCACGTCTTGCGGCGGCTGATCATCCAAGACAAGTGCGTCTTGTGCTGGCTTCTCGACTGCAGCCTTGCCGCTGCCAACAGGAAGATCCGAAGTATCTTTTTCCTCCTCTGGCGTGACGAAAAGTTCCTCCACAACAAGCTCTCTAGCCTCAGGCGAAGCTTCGACGGGAATTTCGGCCACTTCAGAGGCCGGCACGGAAGAAGGCCCAGTAGAAGGCTCAAGCTCAATAACATGCTCCGGGGAAGAGGTAGACTCTTCTTTCTTGTCCTTCATGTCCTTCTTTGAGAGGGGAATTCCTTCGGTGCCGTCCACTCTGGGCTCTGCCGCCTCGGCTGCTCCTTGTGGCTGTTGGCCGTCTAGCATTACTTCGCCGGGTTGAAAGTCTTGGCGATCCGCCGGCGTCTCGGCCTGCGCATCCTGAACGGGTGAAGACAAGTCGTCCGGCAGTGGGCGTTCTGTGTTTTCTGTCGGAACCGATGCAGACACTGTCTCGGGAACTGTCTCGGTAGTGTTCTCGACCATCTGCTCGGCTTCTCGTACTAGCCCAGCAGGTGCCTCATCCGGCACTTCCATAGCAGGTGCATCGAGAGAGGCATCGGCAGCGACTGGTTCCTCCAACTGAAACGTCACGTGTGAATCCTTGCGCTTCTTCTTGCCCATTTTCTGCAGCGGCTCCTCGGGGATGGACTCGACAGCCTCGGCAGCCTCGGCATCAACAGTCCCAACAGTCTCGACAGTCTCGACAGCTTCAATACCAGGCACATCAACAGCAGGCTCAGATTGTTGTACGCAATCCACAGCTTCGGTCACCTGCCCGACAGACGGTTCAAGGCTAGGAAGGCCAGGCTCGTCGATGTGTTCAGCGACAGCCTCCACGGCCGACATCGTTTCGTGTGGCAGCGCGGCTTCGGCAGGCGAGGCCACGTCTGGCACAACAGCCTCCACCGGCTCAGCCACGGCCTCGACTACTGTCTGATCCGCGTTGGCGTCATCACTGGTGGGGGCGCTCTCGGCGTTGATGAGAGATGCGTCCCTGTCCTTGGACTTTTTGTCTTCCTCGCTGAGGCCCAGCTCGGCAGTTTCGGCCTCAAGGATGGTAGGCTCAGCCACCGATACGGGATCAGCTGGTGTGGCAGACCCGGCCAGCTCGGTTTCGACGAGTTCGGTTTCGACGAGCTCGGGTTCGACGGGTTCGGTTTCGACGAGTTCGGTTTCGACGGGTTCGACGGGTTCGACGGGTTCGACAGGCTCGATCACTGTGACTGGCTCTACCACCACAGTTGTCTCGGTCGGCTCTCCGACTTCGAATGGCGTCGTTCTATCGGTCGTCTCAGTCTGCTCGGGAGCTTCTACAGCCTCTGCCGCTGGTGTTATCAGGCCAAGAGAATTATCCTCTGCCGTAGATGCCTGCTTGTCCTCGCCTTTCTTGTCCTCGTTCTTGCTCTCCTCGGATGGCGACTCGACAACCACTGTATGTTCTGGCTCCGCAGCTGCTGTGGGTTCTGCGTCGGTGACTACCTCGACAGTTTCCGACGGCTGTGTAGGGATGGAAGGCAGTCCAGCGGTCTCCGAAAACTCAGAGTCCTCGACAGGAGCAGTTGGCGAATCTTTGGCGTTCGGCACAGCCTCGCCCGCCTCGGTTGCTTCAACAAGCTCGCGGGGTTGGACATCAGTAGAGATCTCCACTGGTCCGCTCTCATCTTCTGACACTGCCGGCTCGATGCTCTCCTGTGACTCGATGGCGTCGAGGGCAGGCACAGCAAGCTCTGGCGTCACAGCCACCTCAGTCGCCTCGGTTGCATCGGTTGCCTCTGCGGAACCAACAGCCTCGGTCGGCAGGTCTGCCACTGATTCTGCGGCCACAGCCGCTTCATCGACAGGCTCAACTGCGGGTTCCGACTGCGCTTCAACAGGTCCAGGCGTCAACACAGGTGAATCTTCAGCAACGGTCTCGACAACGGTTTCGCCATCGGCGACAATCGGCGCTTCCACGTGTGGGAGCACGACAGGTTCAGCCTCGACGGAGGCTTCCAATGCTGATGGATCTGATGCCTCCATCTCAGGCTCCACGAGAGACGCTTCAGAGGCTTCGAGAGCAAGGCTTTCAGGGAGAGGATCAGCAGAGATGGCCGCCACATCACCATTCGTCGGCGTGAGCTCCGGCTCCGGCTCCATGCCACGTTCTTGCATCCCCTCAGCCGGCTCTGCTGGCTGCACGAGCTCGAGAGCAGCACTGCTGTCCGCCATAACCTCGGCGGAAGCTTCAGGATTGGCGCGTTCGATTGTCGCGGACTCGATAGGTACAGAGTCTTCGGTGGCCAGGACGGGTTCAGCAGGCTCGACAAGCTGTCGAGGTTCCGCCGGCTGTGACACGTCTTCCGAAAGCCGCTCACCTGGCGCTTGCTCGGGAGCAGTCTCGGGAGCAGTCTCGGGTGCAGTCTCCAGTGCAGTCTCGGGAACCATGTTGTCGACAGTGCCAGCAGGCTCTTGAGGCGCATTAGCCTCGGCCTCCTCGGGCTGTACCGGTATGTCTTCGGCTGCTATAGTGCTCTTGACAGCAGCGAGTTCTTCGACAGCCGCCTGCTTGCCCTTCGTCTTCTTGGACTTCTTGGCAGAGGAATCAGGGATATCGACAACGGGTCCAGCGAGTGGTTCGGCTGGTGCGCTCTTCGAAAGTTCAGAGGGCGCGATTGCCTCGGCGTCGATAGGTTGAACCGCTGGCTCGGCAGCAGATTCCACACTTTCAATGACAGCTGGTATGGTCTCTAGGGACGGTTCGACAGACTCAACAGGCTCGACCGCTTCAATAGGCTCGACAGGCCCAACTGGCTCGGCAGGCTCGGCAGGCTTCGGGTCAGCAACCTTGGCGACATCGACTGGTGTCACGGTCTCGGCAGACGGCTCCGTAGCAGCTCCGGCACGTGGCTCCAGGACCGCCTCATCGGACTCGGCAGCCCTGTCGGCCTCGGAAGTCGGCTCGACTGCTTCCGGTTCGGCTTGCACCGGCTCCGTAATAAGCTGCACCGGCTCAGCGGCAGATTCAGCGCTTGGCTCGGGAGCTGTTTCAGCCACTGGCTCGGCAGTTTGCTCCGCTACGTCGATAACAGTCTGCGTTGCTTCAACCGCTTCAACAGCCACCTCCGGCTCTGACTCTCGCGGGAGCTCCTCCACAGGCGAGTCGATTGTGCCCTTCTTTCCCTTCTTCTTGTTCTTCTTGCTCTTCTTGCTCGACGTCGGCCGCTCGGTAGACTCCGAGGGCAGGGCCGGTTCGGTGGACTCGTTGGGCTCGGCTGGCTCGGTGACTGCAATGGGTTCGATGGGCTGAACAAGATCAGCCACCTCGGCCACCTCGGCCACCTCGGCAGCCTTGACAGCCTCGACAGCCTCGACAGCCTCGACAGCCTCCGTCGGCTCATTTGTTAGTTCGGCTGTCACTTCCAGCGGTGGTTCGGCTGCCTCTGGGATAGGTTCTGGCCGAGTTGTCGGGGTGGCCGGGATGTCTGCCACAAGCAAAGTTTCCTCTACCGGCGCAATGGATGCCTCCTCGACTGCTGCTTTCTTGGACTCTGGCTTCTTGCTCGTAGTTGGCTCGTCGGCTAGCTCCGCGGCAGATTCGGCCGGCTCAGCCACGCGTCTCGTGCTGGCGTCCGCGTCGATAGCGGCCGTTTCCGTCTCTTGTGTTGGCTCCGTAGGCTCCGTAGATTCCGCAGCCGCCTCCGTTGTCTCCGTAAGCTCCGTAGACTCTGAAAGTTCCACGGGCACTTCTGCTTCAGCTTCCGCAACTTCTGTGGCCACGTCGGCCTCCGGCGTAGTCGGCTCTGGGATCGCTGGCTCCATTTCCTTGTCAGTCTCGGCCATTGCTGGCTCTGCTGCCGCTGCCGTTGCTTCAGCCGCCGCCGCTGCTGCTGCCGCTGCGAGTTTCTTCTTCTGCCTCTTGCTGAGCTTCTTGCCTGTGTCCATGGCAGTGTCGGCAACACGAGCAGGAGCGTCAGCGTCCCCAACGTCAACGTTTGAGGGATCGCGGCCTTGCTCGCTGGTGAGCGGCGCAGGGTGGACCACGTGGACATCTTGCTCACCGGCAGGCCGGCCAAGCTCCTCTTCCTCCGCCTGCTCCCACACCGGCGGTGCAACGTTCTCCACGCTCTGCGGGCTGGACGCTGGTGTTTCCTGCTCTTTCTCTGCCCTCTCCACCTGGCTGATAGGCGCCACGCTGGGCGCGACGCCCGGCTCCCCATGCTTGTCCGCAACGGCCACCGCCTCCACTGTATCCACTGTATCCACTGTATCCATAGCGGCTGCAGCTCTGTCGTCACCGCCAGTGTTGTCTGCCCGTGATTCGTCAGGCTGGCCCGCGAGGTCCAGGGGTGCGGCGGACGGTGGCGCGGGGTCTCGTGCCGGCTCAGCGGTCTCACGAACCGGCTCCGGTGTAGGTTCGGGTTTCGTTGTACTTTCCGGCGCAGCAGCCGAGCCGCTCTTTCGGCCAAAGAAGCCAAAGGAGCTCCAGGCGGCCGTTACCGCTGCCGGGATCAGTGACGCCGGCGACGGCTTCGACACGTCTGCGGTGGTGGCGGGTTCTGCGGCTGATGTAGGTGTGGATGCGGTGGGATCTGCGGGTTCTGGGGCTGTCTCCGGGGCTGTCTCCGCATCAGCCCGGTTGACCGTCGACAGACCTAGTTCTTTGTCGGAAGGCTGCAGCCTCTCTGCCGACTCCGCAGGCATGACTGCTTCGACTATTTCGATTGCGACTGGCTCGACTGCGACTGGCTCGACTGCTCTGACCGGCTCGACTCCGGCAACGGGCTCGGCAACGGCAACGGACACCTCGGGCTCCTTGCCCCCGGACGGTGCAGCCTTGTCGATCGTGTCGTCGGCCGGCAGGACGGCAGCGTCCTGTTCCGGCTGTGCTTCCAGCGGCCGCTTGCCCTTCTTGCCCTTCTTGTTCTTCTTGCTCGCCGACTTGCTGGCCACGGGCGAGGCCGGCTCCTCCGGCAGGTCTCTGTCCATGTCCTGAGAGCGCTCTGCCGGCTCCTCGTCGCCCTCCACGGCAGACACAGCCGACACAGCCTCGGCAGTCTCGCTCATCACGGGTGCTCCGTCTCCGGCCACCGGCGCCTCCCCCGGAACGCTAGACGCCTTCTTGCCCTTCTTGGCCTTCTTGCCCGGTGTAGCGGCCTCGGACGCGGCAGGCTCGCCGGGCGAAAGTGGTGCTGCTTCGGCTGGCGCGCGTTCCTCCACTGCCGTGCGTTCCGTATACGGCGCAGGCGCCGGTTCGTCCACGCGAGGCTCCGGTGCCGAGTCCACGACCACCGACACCGCGTCCTCGACTGCGGCCGCCTCGGCCATCTTGTCCGCGTCCGCCGCAGAGAACGACGCCAGCGGCGTGACATCCGTCCACTCCACCACCGCGGGCGCCTCCACGGCCTCCGCGACGAGAGTCTCGCCGGCGATCAGGCGAGGGACAAGCGCGTCCGATGCCGTGTCCGTGGCAGTCGCCGTCTCCGCCGCTTCCGTCTTCGCCGGAGTGTCGGCCTTGGCCTTGCTCTTCTTGCTTTTCTTGGCTGCCGGCTCCGCCACTTCTGCGACCTCGGCACCCATTTCAGCGTCAGCCACGGCTTCCGGCGCAGCCTTCCCTTCCACGGCCAGCGCACCCTCTGCCACCTCCGGCACGGGCTCTGGCTCCGGGACCGGTGGGGTCACTGCCGGGAAAATCTCCGCTGCCGGAGCAAGCATGGGCGAATCGACAGGTGCCTTGGTCACGGTATCGCCCGCCTCCACAGCCTCGTGGGATGCTGGCACCTCCCTATTCACGACTTTGTGCGGAGAGCTCGGCTGCTCTGCCACTGCCGCCGCCACCGCCGCCATCAAGCTGTCGGGGCGCTGCTCGGGCGGCGGTGCTGTCGCCAGCGCCGGCTCGGGTGTCCTGCTGCCGCGGCCACGTATCATCGACGACAAGGCAGCGGCGAAGCCGAAGCCGAAACGGCCGGCTTCCGACTCGGTAGACGTGGGTGCCTCGGCGTCCGGAGCGGCGTCGCCGGCGCGCGGAACGGACGCAAAGGCCTCCGCCTCCTTGCCTTTGCCCTTGTCCCCGGCAGCAGCGTCCCACGGCAGGCCGATGTGCGGCGCCGACGCCGGGCGGAGATTCGGCACAGCGCGCTGCGGTAGCGGCCTCGGCCTGATGGGGTCGTCGTCGGTGGTCGCCGGCTCGGGCGCCGTCCCGGACACGGCATCCGCTCGCGACACCAGCGCCTCGGCCGCCTCCGCGGCTTCGGCTGCGGCCTGCTGCGCCGCGTACTCGTCCAGCTGCAGCGCAAGCGCATCCGGGCTCGGCAGGCTGTAGCGGTGCGCGCCCGGGAAGCGCTGCTGCGCCGCCGCGGCCGCCGCGCTGCCCTGGGCGGCGGCTCGCGCGAGGGCCTCGCGCAGCGGCGACACCTCCGTCGGCGTGCCGTGGGACGCGCCGCCCAGCGAGCTGAGGCCGACGCCCGACATGACGCCCGTCATGACGCCCGTCATGACGCCCAGCCCACCCATGCCGCCGGCGCCGCCCAGCTGGCTCGGCGTGCGCGCATGTTGCACCAGCCGCAGCGGCTTGAGGTCCCGCGAGCTGTCCCACGACTGCGGACGCGCGGGCCGCCGGGCCGGCGCCTGCTCCGGCAGCGCCTCGGGCGTGCGCTGGCCGGACGCCTCGGGCGCCGGGTCGGAGACGGCCGGCGTGGACGTGCCCGAGGCCGGCGCGGCGGCCGGCGATGCGGCGCGCGGCAGCACAAAGTGGATGGGCACGGCGGTCGGCGAGGCCGTGGTGGACGGCGCGGCGCGCACCGGCGTCTCGGCGCAGCGGCGGCGCGCGGCGCGCTCCTTGTGCTCGCGCTCCTCCTTCATCTCGCGGATCTCGCGCAGCTGCTGCTCGCGCAGGCGCTGCTCGCGCAAGAGGCGCTGCTCGCGCTCGCGGCGCTCCTGCTCGCGCTGCAGACGCTCCTCGGGCGGCGTCTCGGGCCGGCTGTCGGGCAGCGGCGGCAGGTCGCCCAAGTCGCTCGCGTCGCTCTCGTCGGCGCCGAGGCCGCCATCGCCGCTGCCCGCATCGGACGCGGCGTCCGTCCCCGCCGCCGGCGACGGCGGGTTGCTCGGCGGCAGCGGCAGCAGGTCGCCGTGGTACGGGTCGATGGCCGGCCGGATGGGCCGCTCGATGATCTCGGGGTCGACGAGCGTGTCGGATGGCGCGCGAGGCCGCGACGGCGTCAGCGTCAGCGGCGACTGCGGCGACTGCGGCGTCATCCACGCGTGCGTCGGCGTCGCCCAGCCCCACGGGCCCGTCGTCGGCGTCGGTGTGTTGGGCGGTGTCGCATAGTCGCGACGCTCGAGCTCGTCGGCGTCCCAGTCCCAGTTCCAGGCCGGGCCGTCGATCGGCGACGGAGGCGACGCCGAGCGGGCCTCTCGTTTCGCTTTCTCTTCCGCTGCTTCCGCTGCCTCCGCCTTCTCTTCCGCCGCCTCCGCCTCCGCCGTGGCTTGTGCGTGCAGAGCATCGGCAGCCGCGGCCGCCACGGCTGCTCCCGCGAGGCCGACACCTGCGCCAGGGGTGCCGGCATCAGCTAAAAAAGACGGCGTCGACGCCGTGCGGGACTGGAGCGGGAGCCCGCGCTCGCCGTCGTCCGTGTCCGTGTCCGGCGCCTCGTCGCGCATCTCCGCCGCCGCCGCTGCCGCCGCCGCCAGCGCCCTCTCGCGCTCCTTTTGTCGGTCGCGCTTCTTCTGCTTCTTCGAGGACGGGGCCGTCGAGGGGGTGATGGCCGACTCCCACGCGTCAAAGTCGTTGTCGACAGCGCCGGCGCCGACGGGCGCAGCCGCCTCGCCGCTCGCCGGTCGGCTGCCCAGCACCGCCGCCGTCGCCCGCTCAAAGATGGACGGCGCGTCAAAGGTGACGCGCTTGCGTTCGGGAGTCGCCTCCTGGACCTGGACCTCCCGCACCTCCCGCACCTCCTCCCGCGCGGCCTCCTCCCGCTCCTCCCGCTCCTCCCGCGCCGCCACCTCCCGCTCCTCCCGCGCCTTGCGGCTGCGGCCCGGCCGCACCGTCACCGTCGTCTCGCCTCCCAGTGCCGTCTCGGACACGACCTGGGAGTCGTCGGACGAGTCGTGCGCCGTCGCGTCTCCAGCACGCTCTGCTCCCGGCGGCGACGTCCGCCGCCAGTACTGCGGATCCTTGACCACAATGTCCGCGTCAAAGCCCGTCGACGGCATGCCGGCCGCCATGACCGCCGCGAATTCCAGGTCGTATCCCTCCTGCTTGTCGCGGCTGCCGCCTCCGCTCGCCTTCCGCGTCGGCTTGCTCCCCGGCGATGGCGGCGTCGGCACGTCGTCCTCGCCGAAATCGCCGAAATCGGCCGTGTACGGCGGCGGCGACGCATGGAACTCGCGCGACTCCGGCTCGGCCTCGGGCTGGATCGCGGCCACTGCCTCCACAGGCTCCCGCGGCGGCTCCCGCGGCTCCGACTTACCTTGCTTACCTTGCTTGCCTGCGTCGTCGTCCGTCTTGGCCGTCTTGCCCGCCTTGCTCGTCTTGCTTGCGCTGCCCAACACGCTGCCCGCCGCTACAGCGCCGAGGATCGCCGCCCAGCCGCTCTTCTTGGCTTTTTTCGGCTCGGCCGCGGGCGTCACGATCTCGCCGCGGGGGCCGATGGTGAAGTCTGCCGGGGTAGACGCCTCCGTAGACTTGTCCGACTTGTCCGTCTTGTCCGTAGACTCCGACTTCACCTCCGCGCTCCTCCGCGGCCGCTCCTCCGGACACGGCGACGGCACAGGCGTCGGCATCACCAGGTTCAGCACCGGCCGCTCGCGCTCGCACGACGGATCGCGCGACGAGAACACGGGCGGCGCCGCCGGCAGCGACATGGACCGGCGCCGGCTGCGCGACGACACGCGCGACATGGACGCGACCTCCTCGAGCGACGGGTCGTCGAGCGACGACGCGCCGGCGTCCGCCACGGCCGGCGCCGTCGCCGCCTTGACGAGGAAGCGGCCCAGCTCGCTCGGGTAGATGCGGTTGTCGATGCGCACGTCGGCGTCGGGGGCGTCGTAGGGGCCCTTGGCCGGCGGGCCCGGCGACGACGGCGGCGACGCCACCTGGATGACCTGCGGCGGCCGCTTCCGCACGCCCGGCTCTTGCTGCTGCTGCTTGTCGCGCGCCTCCGTCTCGTACCGGTCCACGACGGAGTCGTCGGGCGAGGCGCTGCGCGACCGAATCTCCTCCTGCGCCCGGCGCCGCGCCATCGCCGCCCGCCGGTAGAACGCGTCCGCCTCCTCGCGGATCTGCCGCTCCGTACGCGCGCTGTCGTGCGGCTCGCGCATAGGGCTGCGGCCGCGCGGAGGCTCGCTTCGCTCCTCGTCCTCGGGGCTGCCACCACGAGCAGGCTCGCTGCGCTCGCTGCGCTCGCCGCGTCCGGTGCGCCCGCGTGGGGGGTCCCGCTCGTCCCGCTCGTCCCGCCCGTCCCGCCCGTCCATCAAAACGGCGGCTCCTGCTCCGGCAACAACGCCAGCTACCGCAGCGGCAACCGTCGTCCCTGCTGACCTGGACTCGGCCTCCGGCTTGGTCGTGGTCTGCGGCTTCACCTCGGGCGTCCAGTCCGACTCGTCCGTGGCCCACGACGGGCCATCGTCCACGGTGACGATAGCCGGCGTCAGCGGCCGCACGGGCGTCCGGCCGTATGTCGGCGTCGGGAAGGCCGAGGCCGAGACCTGGAACTGGAACGGATCGACAGGTGGGCGCGACGACGCCGCCTCTGGACCAGCCACAACGGGTGCTGGGGAGGGGGCCGCGGTTGTGTCTGGCCCGGTAGCTGTGGTGGTCGCTGTGCCGGCCGCCGTGCCCTTCCGTGCCTCCTTCTCGCGCTTCTCCTGCTCAAAGATGGCGGCCCATTCCTCAAACGTACGGTGGTGCGGAGCGGCGGGCTTGTCGATCCGCTGGGACGGGGTCGCCTGCACGTTCACGTCCGCCCGGGCACGCCGGTCACGCCGGCCGCCTTCTCGGCCGTAGTCGTAGTCGTAGTCGTAGTCGTCGCGCTCCGCCTTGCCCTTGCCCTTCGTGTCCCTCTTTTCCCTCTTGTCGTCCTGGAGGGCGGCCACAGTGGCGGCAACGGCAGCGGCTCCGACCACACCGGCCACGGCTGCTGCCATGGACGAGCCGTCGGCCTTGCGTCTCTCCCGTTCGCGTTCGCGTTCGCGTTCCCGTTCCCGTTCCCGTTCACGCTCTAGTTTGTGCACCCGTTCAAGCTCCAGTTTGTGCTCCCGCTCGCGCTCCCGTTCACGCACCCGTTCAAGCTCCCGTTCGCGCTCGCGCAGCACAATCTCGTCGTCAAAGACGCGCTTGCTGACGGGCGTCACCGGTTTCGGCGACTGGATCTCCACGGCCTCCACGCGGCTCGTCCGCAGCGGCGTATCCGCCGACGGACGCGCATAGGCAGTGGAGGCGGCAGCCGCCACCGCCGCACCTATTTCGACGCGTTCGACACGCTCGATCCGCTCGTAATTGGTTCGCTCTGTTCGCTCTGTTCGCTCGATCCGCTCGATCCGCTCGATCCGCTCGAGCTCTGTTCGTTCTGCTCGTTCTGCTCGTTCTACTCGTTCTGCTCGCTCAGCTCGCTCTGCTCGCTCTACCTCGGCTCGCTCTGTTCGCTCTGTTCCTGTCCGGCTCCGCCCCTCGTACGTCAGCCGCGCACGCCCCGTCTCCCGGTGCTGCGTGCGCGAGTCGCTCTGGCTCGGCGGCGACGGCTGGACCCGGTGCGCGTCCGCGTCTTCCTTGCTGAAGCCGCACGGGCTCGTCACGTAGCCGCGCAGCGAGTTGTACGGACCAAAGAGGCGCGGGTCCACGATGGACGGCCGGCGGCCGGCGTACGGCAGGCGATCCTGCGGCTCGTACGGCAGACGCTCCGGCGTCGAGTACGGCAGGCGATCCTGCGTCGGCGAGGCCACACTGTGACTCGTGTGGATCGCGTGGCCGGCAACCGCGCCAATAGCGGCGCCCGCCGCGGCCGCCGTCACGATGCCGGCGACGCCTGGCAGATGCTCGTGCGACCCGTAGGCGAGGGCCGAGTCGAACGAGGACGAGGCGTCTTCGCTGTCGGAATCGCCGTAGCGCAGGTGGCGGTTCTCGTGCTCGTTCAGGACCGAGTCCACGATGGAGTCGTCGTCGTCGTCCGAGGCGGACTCCCAGTCGTCGTCGTCGGACGAGGAGGTCGAGGAGGTCGAGGGGGCCGCCATGCCGACGATGCGCGCGTGCGAGCGGCGCGCCTCCCGCCGCGCGGCCAGCTCGGCCGCCTCGTAGTCCTCGGGGTCCAGCGTCGTCTGCGGGTGGCGACGCTCGCGGCGCTGGCGCGCGGCCCGGCGCAGACGCTCGATGGCGCCGGCACCCGCGGCCGCCGCGGCGACGAGCTGGTTCGGCGGCCGGCGGCCGTGGCGCGCCAGGTCGTGGCGGTTCTGCTCGGCGGCCAGCTCGGCGAGCTCGCGGCCGATGCGCAGAATCTCCTCGTCGTCGGTCGGCCGGTGGCTGTGTCCGCGGCCGTGGCCGTGGCCGTGGCCGTGGCCGTGGCCGTGGCCGTGCCCCTCGGCCACGTGGACCCGGGAGCTGTTGCTGCTGCCGCTGCCGCTGTGGCTGCCGCTGCTGCTGCGGCGGCAGCTGTCCTCGCGCAGCTGCACGCGCGACCGCCGGATGTATCCCTTGCCGTAGACGAGGCCCTCCTCGACCGACGACGAGCTCGTGTTGCCGAAGCGCAGAAACGACCGCTTCTTCTTGTGGGCACGGTGCTGGCGCGCGCTGCGGTCGCCCTGCTTGAAAAAGGACAGGATGCCGCTGACGTGCGTCTTGGGCGCCGAGATGTTCAGCAGCGACTCGGACGTCGACGAGTCGCTCGACTGCAGCGTCGACGTCGAGTCGGCCCGGCCGGCACGAGCACCCGTCGCGTCCGCCGGTCGCTGGGCCGGCCGGTCGTCGCCGTAGTACACGCCGTCGCCGTAGTAGGGCGCACTGCCGCCGCGGGCGCTGGGCTCGGCCTCGGCAAAGTACGCATCGCGCCGTGGCCGGTCGCCTCGCTGGTCGTAGTCGCGCGGCGGCTGCGTTTGCGTTTCTGGCTCGCTGCCTCGCGTGCGTTGGTAGTCTCGGGGATCGCCGCCGCGCGGGTACTTGTCTGCCGCGCCCCAGGGCCCGGCTCGCTGTCGCTCGTAGTCGGCCGGCTCACGCTCGCCTCGCGAACGCTTCGGGTCTGCCGGATTCCATTCGGCTCGCATGTCGTAGTCCTCGACCGGCTCCCACTCGCCTTCGCGGTCGTCACGCTTGCCTGCTCTCTCTCTCTCTGCTCTCTCTCTCTCCACTCTCCCCACTCTCTCTCTCTCCCCTCTCTCCCCTCTCTTCCCTCTCTCCCCTCTCTCCCCTCTCTCCCCTCTCTCCCGCTTCCCTCTGTCTTTCTCTTTGCGCCGGCTACGCCGGCTGTCGGGACTGCCCCGACGCCGGGACTCGCGCATCATGTTGGCCGTGCTCGACAATCGACGGCTCCGGTCAGGCGGCCGTCATGTGCGTAGCAGCAGTCTATGTAGCCGTTTGTCGTCGTTCGCGCGTCGTCCGCGTGTCGTGGTGTCGTTGTCTTGTGGTGTCTGTCTTCGTGATGTTTGTCTTCGTGATGTGTCTTCGTGATGTGTGTCTTCGTGTCCGTTCGTGATGCTGTTGATGGATTCGGCTCGTGCCCGTTCGTGATGCTGTTGATGGATCCGGCTCGTGCCTCCGTCTCCGAGTGCTGTCCGCTCCGGCCCGTATCGCAGCCGTCGGTGCCAGACTAGCCAAGTGCCGCGATGCTCTGGAATGCAGTTCGCCTCGGACCGCCAATATGGGGCTGTTTGTCGAAATGCCGCGTGGCAACGGGCTTTCCGTCGTGAAGCAAGACGACAAAATTGCCCGGACGCGGTTGGCAGTGCGGTATGCAGAGTCCAGATGGCAGATGGCAGCAGGCAGATGCAGCGCTGTCAGCACTGTTTGTTGTGACTGCTGTACAGAATGACCGCTTTTTGCTCTAAAACAAGGCCGGCAAACAGCTCTGCGCTCCCATAGGTGGCGCAGGTGGAGCACGCCGAGAGCGTGCAGCCGTCTGCCCGTACTTGACTCGCCGCTGCGGAATGGCGGTGGCTGGGATCGCGAGCCAGGGTGGGAGGGGACGGCTGGGATCCGGATCCTGTCGAGCTGGACGAGATCTGTCTAGGCCGCCGCGGATGACGCCCAATGTGGTTCGCCTGTGTCGGCCGCAGCTGAAAGGCCCATGCACGCCGGCTCCACCTGGACGCCGATGGCAAACAGCCGCAGCCAATGGCAGACGGCGGCCAGCTGGCAGTGCCGCCGGGAAGCGCTCTTTCCTCGCCTGCTGCGCGGGACGCGGCTGCCAGTCACATGTCTCGACACGTGTTCTTGCGGGCCCGTCCACAGCCATTCAGACAGCCCTCAGACAGCCCTCAGACAGCCCTCAGACAGCCCTCAGACAGCGGCTGACGTGCAGAAACAGTTCCATCTGAAATGAGATGAGCGCCTGCATCGCCAGACGCCCTCGCCCAAACCGCCAAACCGCCTCGACCCGGTCGAACTCTGCACGGCATCCTGTCTCCCGGCCACTGCCGCCGACCACGGCTTGCCGTCCAGCCGCTTCCGCCACGGCCACTCTCTGCGTTCGCGTCCGACGTTGTTTGTTTACTTTCCTCCACTGACTTCCGCTAGCCGCTACGCCGACTCTCCTGTCTCGCGCTAATAAATCAGGACCCGGCCCTAGCTTCCCTTCGCCATCCTGACGCCGTCACTAGCGGCCGCCCTGACTCCGTAGCTCGTCGTTGTGGATTAGTCATCAGGCACCACACTAGCCTCATCCAGCCACCTGTCATCAACCGCGATGTAGTACATTTGTATACGATAACTTCCAACTGCCACTTCTGCCAAAGATCCCAAGACAACAGAACAAGAAAAAAGAACAAGAGGGTATACAGCACTGCCCAGCATCAATCCCATATCCCCTCCGTAGATTTTCCCAAAGTGTTATGGCGGTATCCAATATCCCAAAATTCCCTATTCTGACAATCAAGTGAAACAAAAAAAGATGATGAGAAATGAGAAAACGAGGAAACGAGAAAACGAAAAACAAGCAATAAAGTAATAAAAAATTAATACGCATGAAAAAAAATCTAAACCCCAAATATGCTCAAGTCTAACCTGTTCTAGAGGAGGAGAATTTCCATTTCAGCCAACCGAGCGACCGAGGCATTGTGCTCCCTTTCACTACATATCACTGTCCGCAAAAGTTGCGTGCTATTACGCACTGCGCACATGCTGCTGTTGTTCGCAAAGACGGGTCGGAATGAGAAACAATCGTGTAGAAAGTAAGGCCTACGGCCTGAGGCCGCAGGCCAGTGCAAATCGTGAGCAATCGATGAGGGAAGAGATTGGGTAGAGACTGTGGAGAGGAAAGAAGAGGGACGACGGCAGAACAGAGTAAAACGACGAGCATGATGACTAGACAAGCGCTAGCGACCGGGCGCACAGTACTTCTACCGCGCACCCTGCCCTCGGGCACGTCGTTCTGCCCCGGTGTCTGCCCCCGAGACGGCGTTCATGCCACCTCGATCGGCTTTTCGGCCGACAATCGAGGACGCTTCCCCGACCGTGGCCATCGCAAAGGAGCCGTGATTTACACGCGCGTTGTCTGGAGTGGCCGGTACAGGGCTGTACGAAAAGCCTTCGTTTGTCAGTCCGTGCGCCAACAGCAAGTTTGGGGGACTCCCCACGCCATAGCCATGCTCGCATAGCATGTCTCTGTTAGTGGTGGTGTGGGTACTGACCGCCCCCGTTCGAGTGCAGCATGCTGCCGGCAGCATGGTCCGTGTAGTATGTTGCCTGGTGGCCGTCTGCCGTCGTATAAGGCCGGGGCGGCGGCGAAAATCGGTGCTCCGGGGAAGCCGATGCCGGCGGATGCATCGGCTGCGGCGATGGTATGGACATGTGCGACGAGTGCGACGCGGCAACGCCATGGTGTCCGTGGTGATGGCGGTGGTGGAGCGCGGATGAGGAGATCAGAGGCGACGACGATGGCGAGACCGGCTTTCCCGACAGGAGGGCGTGGATCGGCAGCGATCCGTCCATGGGCGTCCTCGGGTAGCTGCTGCTGTATGTCGACGATGTGCTTGTGCTGGCCCCGGAGCAGGACTGGCCCGTCCGGGGTAGAGACGAGCGCGGGTCCGACGAGCTGCTGCCGCTGTTCGAATTTGCCAGACCGGACGGGGGAAGCAGGACAGGGCTGACCGACCGCGTCGTCGTCGAGGGCGTCGGGCCGTTGGACGCGAGTGTCCGGTTGTCAAACATGTCCGACAGCGACGGCAGGCTGACCTGGCTACCGTTCACCGAGGACTCGCCTGCGCCGCGTTGCGGGTGCGTATCGGACGTCCATGCTTTGGAAGGATGCCGCGCAGCCGTCTCCAGCGGGCTCATGCTCGTGCGTCTCGGCGACCAGTCCAGATGGCCGTCGGCGGCATAGCTGGCTTGTGGCGAGTGCATGGGGCCATCCTGCGGGCCGGGGGTGGGCGATGCTGAGGAGTAGTGCGAGTCCGTCGCGGAAACCGTCGAGCCCACGCGGCGTTCGCGTCGCGACGGCGGCTGCGGTGTTTCCCTGTCGTGATGGGCGTCATTGCTGCTCACCGATCCACTTGCCGTGATACTCCTCGTTCGCTGCCGCGGCCTCTGTGTGGAAGCCGGCGATCCCGCACCCGAGGTGGACGGTGGCGAATGCGAGGAAGTACTGTGGTTGTTGAGCTTTATTCTTTTGAACGCGTCTTTATCTGGACGCACACGTGGTTGGGTTAGATACTAGTTTTCTTCAGGCGCTCTTTCTTGCATGCTGTCCGAGTCTCTTTCATTACCCTCCTTGTGTCTGTTCCGAGGCAAGCTTCCATCATCCGACTTCCTTATGATGGTGTTACCCCAAAACCCCAAGGCCATAGAATCCCAAAACGGCTAATAGTAATAAAGTAGAAGGCGAGAAGGCGAGAAAGAGAAAAAGCGAAAAGCGAAAAGCGAAAAGGAACAAGGCCAGCAAAGCAGGGTCACGATGTATGATACAAGCCTATGCAGAACCACAAAAGCACCGTGGACTAAAGACAAAAACGCAATCAACCGGACGCAGGGGAAGAGAAAGACACACCTTGCGTCTGGGTGGAATGTCTCGCCTTGAATTCCTGCAGATACAGAATGTATCTCTGGTATTCGGGTGTCTTTTTATACTCGGCCATGTCGTGGTTGTACTTGTCTTTCGCGGCTTGGGCCTGCGTCTCGAACGGCTTCCGCTCCGCCGGCGCTAGGGTCTGCCAGTTCTCGCCGACGAGCTTGGCGATCTCAGTAAAGGACAGGTTCTTGCCCTTGAGATCCTCGCGCATCTCTGTCGCTCTTGTCAGGGGGCTGTCGATGTAGTACTAATCTAGTCAATAGTGTTGTCAGGAAACTTACTGTTCGAAAACAAAACGTAAGCAGACGGTGGCCGTTCCGGTGCGGATTCATCCGGCTGGCAGTTTGTTAGCCGGTCAGTGCTATCAGACATGGGGTGTATGCTATCCAGCCTGGCCATCGACGGTCCGTTTCTCGGACATGTCATGCTCCAAACGCAACATTCAATCCGCTCCACTGACCTTGGGATGTCTACGGTATTTTCGCTTGGCCAGAACTCCAGGTATGACATTCCGGCCATCGCTGTAAGTCCCGGCATCTGGCTTTGGCTCCAATCTTGGCAACTCATCAGTCGTCGCTCGCGTGGGTGACGTCAGCGCAACATCGGCGGCTATGCCACGAAAGTTGGCGATGCGTCTTTGGAGTTTCTGGTGGCACCATTCGGCTTTAGTAAAATATGTTTAACACGGTCTTCCGATGAGAGGGAAGCTCAAGGGCAGTTCTGGCCTCTTACCCTTCGATGGCCAAGTTTCACACCCAATGCATCACTAGCAGTCAGTGTGTCAGCGATCCACGCGTTACAGCTAGTTGATAGGTATTATAGAAACAAAGCCATGAGAAAGCGACGGGCGGGGCAATGTCAAAAAAGGCTTTCACCTACAGGTCTGATTCGGTAATGTCGAGGATGGTCTCCCATGTGTCAAACCCTTGATCTAGGAAGGCATTGAGGTACTGGGAAATTCCCAGCTCCTCGAGTGCCTCCTCGAGTTGTTGCGCCATGCAGCGCGGATTGGTGGTTTCCGGATCGTTCTAGACACGAGGGCTCTACGAGCAGTCGGTACGATTCTAGACGGTGTTTAGGAGCTAAGGAACTGGGTCTGGCCGCAAGGCACCGTCGTCAAGAGCGTTCGGCTGGCTTCAATGAGAGACTTGTCTTCTCGCGATGCCTGTTTTCGCAAGGTCTCCAGATTGGCTACTTCGTACACGTCTGTGCTTCAAGTTAGATTCAGTTCGAGGAAAGCAAAGCAGGGGTAGGGTGAGAGGCGAACAGCGAGACATACGGCTAAGGGGAGGTGGGTAATAGGAATTAGGACCGGGAGAATTGTTTATGTAGCAGAAAGCACGCGGGCTGCACGAAGAGCATGACGCCTCTCTGAGCGAATGCACGCCGTACTCCGTATTGTCTGGGTCGAGGCGGAAGCTAGGGTGCTAAGAGTGGGGGGTTTACAGGATCTCGATGCAACGGGCCAGGACGCGACACTGGAGGGGTGTGATGGTAATACTCGTAGAGAGAAGATGCAAAACAGATACACATGAAAGCCAGAGAGACGAAGACAGAGACGAAGACTGAGAGACAGCAGCGAGGATCAGAGGGCCAGGCTGGCACAGAGGAGAGATGATGTGAAGGGTGAAGGAAAAGGGTGTAGGGTGCAAAAAAAGATGACGAGACGAGCAGGACTTGCAGAAGTTGCAGAAAGCCAGACGAGGCGGACCGCAGTACGTACTTTTGCGGGCTGGATACCGTGCTCCGTCTGACGCGGCAGCGACAATACCTAGGGCAGGCTTATTTTGGCGTGTCTGTGTACAGGCACTGCATGTGAGTATGTATGTATTATGCATGTGTATGCGTCTTTGTGTGTGTGCTTGGTCTGTGTGTCCGTTGTGTTGTCTGATGTTGGGGTCCTGTTTGCTGCCTGTGCAGCTGACTTGCTGCGCCTGTCCGACGAATTGCTGGCTGACGAATTGCTGTCTATCGACCTGCTGTCTGCCGGCGCAGTCTGTCTGTTGCATATATCTACTGCATATGGTGCATGTGCTGCATGTGCTGCAGCTGTTGTATCTGTTGCGTGTGTCCGAGCCTGGCGATATGCTCTGCAGCCGCAAATGCTGTGATGAGTTGTATGTGTGGCCTTGGGCTGCGTTGCTTGTAGGCTTGGATTTGTGCGTGTTGCGTGCTTGGGGCTGATATGTGGGTTCTGGCAGCAATGTGCCAACACGCCGCATGAAGAAGGACCAAGACACACCACCGTCCGATCGTTGTTTGCGAGGCCGGGGACACACAGGCGCAGTGGTGAGGGAGTGGGAGATACTTACATGGTACGAGGGAGCTCGGGATCTGGCGTGTCCAATGGGAATGCTCTCCTAGCGGCAGGGGCAGCGCTATACTTTACTAAATAGGCTGAGACAGACGGAACTGTGCGAAGCGGCGTCGGGGACCAGGCTGGCCGGGCGAACAGCGACGGAAGCAACGGTGAGGAGCGAACGAGGCACGGGGCGAAGATCGAGGGCCGAGTGCGGCGCCAGGTATCAGGTGCCAGATGGGAGGCGTGAACGTGAAGTGTGAGGGGTGAGGGTGCTGCGTTGGGTGTTCTGTATTAGGCGTAATACGAGGTGCACGAGTCATCCGCCGGTCGTATTTTGTTGCAGTATCGTGGTATCAGGTATCAGGTATCGGGTATCGGGTATCGGGGTATCACGGTAAAAGGTGCGTGGTCGACCCGTCCCAGTGCCAGGTCAGGTGTCCGAGGGAGCGGGACCGGAGCAAGCAGCGCGTGTGTTTGATTTGGTGCTCTGTCCCATGCGGTGGGAAAGACGGGTCATATGATTTTGATAGATCGTGAGCGGAAGGCGAGCCGGCAAGATCGCTGGCGGCAGGCTAGTAAAGCAAGGAGGAAGACGTGCCCAGGCCAGTGGGAGCAGGAGAGCAGAAGACAGACAGGAAACGGAACGGGAAACGGAACGGGAAACGGAACGGGAAACGGAACGGGAAAGAGGATCGGAAATCTGGCACCGGTGGCAGCGAGGCTTCGGTCGGGCCCGGCAGGCTTGCCGGTGGTGTAGCTGAGTGGTCTGGTGGCCGGCGATGCGCCTAGATTGTCGATAGAGTTGGTAGGGGGCTCGCGTGGCCGGCTCGTGGCGCAATGGCTCGCCAATGGAGTGTGGCCGGTGAGCAGCGAGTGGGAGCTGTCGCTGTCCAATGACCCTAGGCTCAGGGCCGACAACGATCTGGAGCACGCGGAATTGCAGCAGACGACGGTCCAGACTGGCTCGCAGGTGGGACGCGTTGTGGGACGAGGGGCTGTCTGGCTGTCGATGAGAGGGCGCGACAGATCAGGCGGCAGATGAGTACGGAGTAGTCTGCAGAGGGAATGAGGGCGACGGGGAGGCGACGGGGACGAGGAAGAAGAAGGATTTGGAGGGGGTCCTGGAAGAGGATCCTGGAAGAGAAGTGGAGGGAAAGAGGTGGAGGGCAAGCGAGAGGAAACGAAGGGACAAAGGTCAGTCGCAAGCGCAATGTTAGACGCGAGGTGAGCGAGACGGCAGACGGCGGAGGACAGTGGGCGGAGCACGGCGGTTAGAGAGACGGAGACTCGGAGAGACGGCGGAGAGGCAGACGTGTAAGTGCGGCGTGGAAATGCGGCGTGGAATTAAGCTACACGACGACGCCACGGACTCGGGCTGGCCTCAATGCGGCGGGACGGCGCACGGCGCGGAAGACAGCGAGGGCAGGCGCACACGATCGTTCCTGCTCGTCGGTGCTGCCAACTCGTCTGGCAGTCCGATGTGGAAGGAGCACGGCGGCGGAGCAGAACCAGGAAGGCGCGACTGCAAAGTATTGTACGAGTACTGTACGGCGCGGTGGAGTCGGTAGGACGTTCGAGTACAGGTACAAGCGGGCCGCAAAAGGCGTGTTAAACGGACGAGAGCACACGAGCCGTGGCAAGGCCGGGCTTCCTCTGCAATCTGTACAAGTACTTGTACTTGACGGACGTGTGCAGTACTCGTACTGTACTCGTGCAGTACGTGGACTCACCCGGACGTCAATACTGTACGGTACGAGTACAGTACTCAACCGACGTCGTAGCACGACAATCAGGCACACGGCTAATTCCGGCGCAGTGGACAGCGGGTCGCGGGTCGCGCCTGCCTCGCATGGTAGACTCTTATACTGACAAATACTGACAAATTATAATTGCAGAATATCAGCTGTTCACTTCGCTACAGGCACGTCCAGAAGAACATAGTACGAGTACTGCGTACTGCGTACCATATTCGTATTCACTCGTAGTCGCACGCAGCGAGTCCGAACGGCATGGGTCCAGCACACGCGACGGAGAACGCTGACCAGAGAATAAATCGGCGAGAGCATGTTACTCATAGAGGGGTCGGGACCAAAAAACGTACGATTCTGAAGGACGATGATGGGTCAGATGCACCAATCAGCGCGCGCAGAACCGCGCTCCACAGCTAATTAGGTGCGATCGCCGGCAGGCTGAGAAGCCCGATGCGGGAAGCGCAGCGAACAACAGACAGGCAGGAACGAGCTGCAGCTGCGTACGAGTACTCCGTTCTGAACGAGGCAAATTGCGCGACGCCTTTGTCGCCATTGCACCGCTTAGTAAGGATGGCAACCGACGACAGCTGTGGAAAAGCGGCTCCTGCATGACGGCCTTGTTTCTTCGGGTCCGGCTGCTGTGCGAGTAGGCCTCATCTCGTTCTACGAGTAATACGGAGTATGTAATACTCCGTACTGCAATATGGAGTACGAGCCACCTCCATCCGCCAACATGGCATTCTCGACGAATCCGCCTCGTCTCGGATCCCTGTCTGCGATCTTCGTACGGCGTTTTCGTGCGTAAATGCATTTATCTGTTCTCTGTTTTACTCTGTAATACGTAAATACAGCATTATCTACTTCTACACTGTTTCACTGAAAAATACAGGCATTATCGTACTTCTTGCTATTCCGATACAAAGTACGTCACGCTTAATCTTTGCCTCTCCGCGCTACTTGGTTCTTCCTCACTCAAGGCTCCGCTCCACGCAAACTTCGCTCGCGCACAATTTGTGTACAAGCTTCTTTGCTCGCCGAACGCATTAAACACGCGCCTTGTTTGCCACGGTCCGCGCCCCTCTTTCCTACGCCAAAATCGCCCAAAGGGGGGCGCCGCGACCAGAATGCTGTGATGGTCCTGCAGAAATCATACGATTTCGCATACCTCGTTTCCCCTACCTCCAATCCAGTTCCACCCACATTTTTCACCCACACCCCCCTGCTCTCGCTTTGCGCTCTCCGCGTTTCTTCCAATCACCCCCCTGCCATTTGCACCTTCCTCGGCCAATCGTTGCGCGCCTTCGTTTTAGTACTGTACATGCTCAAGTACACCTGCCCCGGTCGCTCGCGCCTGCCATTTACGAAATAGCACGCTCTCGCCATGTCTACGCCGTCAAATCGCGAATATCGCGGAAGGAAGTATTACGTATTACTCGTACAGGTTCCTTTATGTGGAGGTCCTGACTACCCGCGAACCTCAAGATTTGCCCTTTTTGGTCCGAAATCCTTGGCGCAATGTTACGCGAAACTCAATCGCCCGATGCTTAATTAGCATTTTGATTGTCGCATGCTTAAATTTAATACACCACGCATGTGGACAGGCAACGTTATTACTTCGTTATGCTGCTGGAACCATTCTTTCCGTGGTTATCCTAACCGAGACAGAAGAAATAGAAAAGCAATACTATTTTGTCTGAGTGGGCGGGTATATCAAAAACTGGGGCTTTACTTTCGTTGCCAATGGTGTTGATGGTGTTGGCTTTAAGAAAAGCTACGATCAATCGTCCTTTCAAGTCTTTTCGTCTGAAAGCCGTTCGTAGTAGAAGCCAATATGCATTGTTTACAGTGCACTTATTTAGACCCGTGCTGTGACAGTAAATTACCGCCACCTTGATCGCAGAGATTTAGTCCAGAAGTACTCCGTATGCAGGTAATCATCGCGTCTGAGCCCCTGCAGAGTCCACAGTAGTTTAAGACAACTTAAAAGAAGCGAAATTGACTTCGAAGTTTTGCCACGCTTTACAGAATAGCCTAATTTCATCCTGATGGTGTCCTGCTATTCGCCCAGAAACTAGATGTGGCTGCTACTCTGTAAGTGAGAACAAACTCGTTAGACCTTAGCCAAGTACCTTATCATACCTCTACGCACGAGAGAATGAACCCTCGCGTATTTGCAAACAATCCTGAAGCGCGCCCGACACTAACAGATCACTTGGATTAAGAGGAGTTTTTGTATTTGCCTTGTCGTCATATCCCGCTCAATGGTCTTGTGCTAAGTTTTGCGTACAGCGGATCATCTGGCCTTCTGGAGGCGGCATACGTTAGATTAGGGCACAACGCGTAGGGCACATTGGGCACACATACGTAAAGAAGACTGCGTATCACACTTCGGACTGGTCTAGTTTCATCTGTACTTCCGAGTCATCTTGTCTTGCTCGGGCTTTCTCTGCTACACGGCACACAAGTCCTGGTGAGACTTGCATACACAAGCACCCGACCGAACTTCCCTTGTGACTACGGACCTAGCGGTGTAGCAGCAGGGGCGTGTCCGGAGCAGAAGCCACATCGGAGCCGTTGACGTGTAGTTATCAGATTCGCAGTGATTAGTAAGCTCGAATGACGTAATAATTTGTGAGGCCAAAGTGCGGTACCTACATCTCTGTGTAATTCACGGCCATATGCTTGTACCTACTCGGCGCCTCCAGATTTGCGGTGGGGTGGATTGGCCAGATCGATATCTCACTCTGCCTTATCATATCGTCGCCGCACAGCAAACGAGCCGAGAGCTTGTAACGCTTTACTGGCCAGAACCGCCATCTACGTCTGCATCATCACACCCGCTTCTCTGCAAAACGATCAGCGGACATGACAACCAACGGTGCCGTCAACGGAAAGAAAAAGGCTGCCGCTGCCCCATTGTTCGATGACGATTCCGACGATTACGCCCCTTTAAAGCCACTCACCTCGGGCGACCGAACGAGACTCACACAGGTCAGCTGATGTCCTCCCACTTGCACCGAACTGGGCATCATCCTGCCAGGCGACTGCTCCTTCGCGCGTCCTAGTATCAGCTGACCCGTCTTCCTCGTTCCAGGCCCTCAAAGAACTGGCAAAGTAAGCTCTGAATACGATTGCCCCCGAATGCCAAATTGTCTGGTCGCTGCTTTCGTTTGTGATTGACGAGAAAACTGGCATGCCATGCTCTTCGACTCCCTGCTCTTTGCTCTATCGCCCTTTTTCAGAGAGCCCCCTCACGAACTCCAGTCTCATCTCGCAGTCTTTGCTTTGTATCTACTTCTAATTTCTGTGTTTGACTATACCTACCGTCCACTTCTTTCATGTATCTCTACTATTTTTACTTTCAGTTACAGCCCTTGTTATCGTCAGTGGTGCTTCTGTTCTTATTGACACCCACTAACTACAAGCAGAGGTGAGCGCCAAGCAGACAAGCTAGAGGCCGAGCTTAATGCCTTCGAGGCAAAGCTGGATAAGTTGCTTGGTGCCCTTGGTGTCTCAGAAGAAGACCTTGTTGAGGATAGCATTACCGTCAAAGTTGAGGACAGCATTACGGTTAAAGTTGAGGACAACATTACCGTCAAAGCTGAGGATAGTATTACCGTCAAAGTCGAGGATAGTATTACCGTGAAAGCTGAGGATAGTATTGCCGTCAAAGCTGAAAAACGCTAGACCAACGGAAATTCAACAGAACGGCAGAAACTGGAACGTGCCTGTCATAGGCATCTAGGGCTGAATGGGATTGAGTATGGGACAGACGGTCATTGTGTATTTAATAGATTATACATAAGCTCATTTGTTCATTGGCTCAGAGTATCTTGGGAGGAGAGAGCGCTAGTAGGATGTAAACAGACCAAACAAGAATGATGCGGTTCAGAAAGCAGGAAAAAAGACACGCTGTGACATCTTTAACTAGTATTAACATATTCTGCACCCAGTTCGCACTTCCCAATTGCGGATGAGTGCTTTATCCGCTGTAGAGCAAGCCTTGCCTACTAGAGAATCATCATCTCCATGCATTTGGAACAGCCCAAACTAATGAGGAGCCATGAGGAGTAGATTTTGTGACATACTGGAGACGCTGCTTTGCTCTACCTAATAAAGTATATTGCTATGAAAGTGTATCTTAACAAACAATCTGTGATACTGTAACAATCTGTGATACTGTAACAATCTGTGATACTGTAACAATCTGTAATACTAACGCACACTCCTTCAATTTGCAGTCTCTGAGCTCCTTCACCCTTCACTTTGTTTCTCAGAGTTCCGTTTTCTTACATACCAGACAAAAAGGCATACCTTACAAGGCATCTGTTTCACTACAGGATCCAAACAATCTCTCGAGCTCGTACACTTTGCTGCGATAGTTAGGCTCCTTTCCCCTTCGTCCGTTCCCCAGACCGCCCTTCGATGCCCTGGAATTGAAGCGCTTTTCGGATCCCGCTGTCCAGGAAAAGGTTCGAGTCAATGCCGGGTATTGTTCCTGGGGCTCGGGAACTTCAAGGATCGGCGTGCATTTCCGTTTGCCGTACAATGAAGAGAGAGGCGGCGTTGAATGTTGCTCTTCGTTTGCTTCTTTGGATTCATTCGCTTCTCCGAATTCATTCGCTTCTTCGGATCCATTCGCTTCTTCGGATTCCTTCGCTTCTTCGAATTCATCCGATTCTTCAAATTCATAGAGATCATGCTCATCTTCCGTCCCAGTACTCATCGTCTCCCTCTCTGTTTCCTCCCTCAACTGTGCTGACAACACACTGTTGTCGACAACAGTATCCGGTGGCTGAAAAACAGGGATATGACTTGAGGTGTCGCTACTCTTCCTCGACATGGACTGCAGCCTGGTCACCGGGCTTGGCTCAGCTAGAATGCTGTTCGATTGCTCAAGCTGCACTTGGGTAGCTCTCTTGGCGCGCTCGATGCTTGCCCGGAGTCTTGTTGAGGCGGGAGTTTGGCTAGTGCCTGCCATGCGACAGTGCGTATCAGCCAACCACAGCTCATCTCCAGGCTCTGATCTTTCGAACTCCTCATCGGGACCACGAGACCAACCCCCAACCTGGCCGTCCAGCCACAACCATTCGCGCGCTGACTGATAGCCATCGTAAGTAGGAGGCGCTATTTTGTAGATGAGACTGCCGTCTGGGAGCTCTTGCGGGCCAGTTAAAAACGCCGTCTGGTTCAGTAATACGCTTGCCGGATACCAAGCTTCGTCGCCACGGCCATGCATATGATACTCCTCGTGACCAAAGGAAGACTGGCAAACTTCCGGTAAATCCGACCATTTGTTCATTCCACAACCACAACTATCGCAGCCATGATGCGAGCGATTCTTCAGCAGCACCTGGGGCTTCCGGAACAGGCTGCCACGGCCTCTGGAGAACCAGCCAGCTTCGTCTGCTGTCAAGGTTGCGTGTGCTGGCATGCAAGGTACGTCCTTGTTTGGCTTTGCGAATATCTTTGACAAATGCCGCCTAAGACGGTCCAAGTTCGGCCTCGTTTGTTCCTGAATTTCGTTTTCATCGTGGTCGAGACAGATGGCCGAATCTGGCTGGGAAGTAATGCTATCAATGTCGCTACTCTGGTCATCATCGACCATTATAACAACCTCCTTGTCGGTGTCTCTTTCATCGCGATCCCACTGGTCTTGCCGGGCGTTGAGCGACGACATGCCCCTTTGGTCCTTCTTTGCTGACATGGGGATCCTTTGTAGCAAGGTGTGAGCTGTTTCGTAGTCGTTGTAACAGACGGCTGGGACATTATCGAAACTGTCGGTATCGATGTCGTGCAGCATGGAGACATCTGGCTGGTGTTGAGGCGAGAGCAGGCTGGTAGACGTTCCGCCAACACCACTGTTCAAATTCAGGGCGCTGTTGACACTGCCTCTTTGCGGACTACTGCTACCTAGACGGCTACCAGCCAGGACAATGTCTAGCACATCTGGATGGTGCAGCAAGTAGTCGACCTCACTCGACGGGTGCTTATAGACAAAGTTTGCCTGTTTTGCCTGTTGCAGCCGCCCAAAGAGTGCCGCATGGACGAGATCTCCGGTCATTGAATAGATTGTGGCTAGAAGGCCCATGGTGTTGTTGTAGTCGGCTATGCGGATGCTGTCATCATCGTTGCAGTTCTTGCTCAAAAGCTTCGACTTGATCTGCTTTGCTAGATGACCCCGAGCAAGAGCCGCATCCAAGGAGAACGCTGACAGATGAGCAAGTGCCAAAGCGTGTAGCAGATTGCTGATGACAACAAGGTCTCTCTGCTCAGCCGGGTTTCGTCCCTTCCTGCTTCCCCTTCCGCCTTTCGACGCAGCTGCTAATTCAAGCACAAGAGGGTCTGCTTGCTTCCAGTTGTGTCCCAGGATGTGGCATACAATGAGAAGGACGTGGAGACGACGGGAGTTCGTGCCAAAGACTGCGAAGCCAGTGCTTCCCTTCTCCTGAGAAAGTGCTTCCTTGAGAAATTTAACAGCATCCCCATATTCACCGTCTTCCATACATTCTCGGGCACATTCTTCCAGCCCTTCTCGTTCCTCTCTCCTGGACTCGTCGTCATCGTCATCGTCATCGTCATCGTCGGAGACCTCGTCAAAGGTTCCGCTTATGCGGGTTCGATCCCTTCGGACCCGAGTGTCACTGTCGTCTTCGGAAAATTGGATCGGCGATGCCACTCGAGAGATAATTGGCCCAGCGGTGACGACACTCGCCGCACTCGTATAGTGCTGTTGCTGTTGCTGTCCAACGAACTGCTCCACACGCTCGCGCGTTGCTGACGGAAAATGGCCTCCCGCGAGGCTCATAGCCGCAACTTTCCCCAGGACTATGTCAGACTCCTTGGATACAAAGGGTCTTTTGATGTGGCTTGCCATGTCGACAATGCTACCGTCGCCACGTACAGACGCCGCAGAGCTCGCCGCAGAATGGAATTGGTATGCAGCTTCGGCCAGCTTCTCAACATTTCGCGACACTAGGTCTACTGAACGGTCGAAGGAGAGGCCATTGCTGCTCTTCGTCTTGCTAGTTTGCATCAGCTCTGCAATTTTGTCGATGGATGTCTTTAGCCGGCCAAGTTCCGAGTAAAAGAATTGAGAATCAGGCTTTTCGTTGCAAACAGAGCTACAGAAAACAGTCAGTCTACGGCCAGGCTGCAGAGAGAGACGTGGAAAGACCGATGGGAACAGAAACGTACAGCGTGATGGCGTGCAAAATGGTCTGCAAGGCCCTGTTGGTTTTGCTGATCTTGTCCTGGGAGGCGTCCAGTTCCGATTCGTACCGGCTGAGATTGATAGCTGTCCGCGTTTGAGCCCGCCATCTCCATATGCGTTTTCCGTGTTCGTCTGTATCGGTATCCTTTATTTTTTTTATAAGCCGTTCCAGGTCGTATAGCGCCGTTTTACAGTCTGAGATCACTTGCTCGCTCTTGACCCATAGTTCTGTGTCTAGCTTGGTCTGATCCTTGGGCTGAATTTTCGCGAGAGCATTGTCCACGGCCTCGAGGATGCTGGAAAGGCTGCCAAGATCCTCTCGGAGAGCGTTGACACGGGCGTCGGCGGTTCGAAGGGAATCAATAGCGGAGCTGATGGAAGATACGATCTGGCACGGAGCAACGTGTTAGAAGCTGCTTGCAGTATTGCCGCGCATGCCTCGGAGAACGTACAGAGCTCGCCGTCTGAATCAGCGTGACGGCCGAGCAGGTGATGGAAAGTGGATCCATTGACAGAGAGCCGAAGCTCGTCGGATCGTGGTCAGGAGTCTATGATTTACTGGTGCACGGCCTTGCTGCAACCGATATGCTTTGGACGGAAACTTCCAATTGGAACTTTACGAGTATTACCCATTGATTCGAGGGGGACAGCGCCTTAAAAGCAAAACAGTGTCACAAATCGACCTCAGCCTTGCACACGCAGGCACGCGCAGTAATACCGAGTACCCTTGTGGCTATGTTTGAGACATTGCAGGTAGAGTCGAGTGCGGCTGAGGCTGCAGGAGGCCGGGAGAAATCCATGTCGGAGGCCACACTTTCTAACATCGTACAGAAATATCGTACAGAATGAGAAGAAATATGTGCCAAGTACTTCAGTTATAACACGTACGGCTTTACGTTCCGGTGTGCATGGTCTTGAAGCTCCAGTCGCGCGATGGTTGAGGATGCTGGACATTCAGTTCAGAGTTAACAATCCGTTTTCTTCTTGCATTGGCAAGCGTGTATGCCCCATTGAGACGTATGAGGCAGTGTCGCGTAGTGGTGCGCAGCATACTCGTAGTCTTCTTCCTTCCGAATACAACGCTCTACCCCAAGTATCTACTCGTTGGCCCCGTCCATTGCAACATCACCCCTGTCGAAATCAACCAAACGCCTGTGAAAGCCTATAGTAGCACAGCCCCCGAGCACCAGCTGCATCTTGCAAGACGCCGTTGGAAGGTGTGGGTCGTATTCTGTATCTGTTTCGCTAATTGGTGTTGTCATACAGCAAACTACTCTAGCCTCGTATTGAGGCCAACAGATATTACACCGTGTTTTCTCCGTACATTGAGTAATACTCTGTCGGGTATCGGAACATGATGATTTGTTACGAGTAAATCTGGCAACCTCCTTTGATGCTCGTTTCAACTGATCGCTCTGACACAACATGAAGCAGCCACCTCTTGCTTGGCTTCTTGGTTATTAAACGAGGGCCTCCTGTGCTGGCCTCATGACCACGAATACAGCACAAGTTCAATTTCATCGCAGAATCTCATCTATCATAATCAGGAAACTATAGTCATTGCACAGTAGGAATGGCGTGTGGAACTTGAAACGAGGCTTCCATCAGTGCGCTTAGGCCGATTTAGTCAGGAAGTGAAGATACGCTGGCTTGTTCTACTACTACTGAGATTCGAGATCATGTATCTAGTTACTCTTATGTGCACGTTGACCGCGAGAGGCTTTTAATACAATCTTTACTTACAACCCGTGACTCTTAGTGTCCTGCCAGTCCTGTCTGAATTTTATGTCGTAGAACTGTGACATTAACGAGGCGCGAACTGCCGGTGACCACATCTCCTAGAGTATCTCCTAGGATTCGAAGCTGAACTGAGAAGATAGACGCTTTCCAATAGTGATATTTAACATTCCCGGCTGGCCTCCTAGTGCCTTCAGCGCAGTCCTCGCTGTCTCTACTCGTATGAGATGCTCACGTGACACACATCACGTGCATCCAAGTTCTTTCCGGGCTTACGATCAGGCAGACAAATCATGCCGACAACATATGCCAGGAGAAATACTAATCATAGCATACTAATCATTGCAGGCACCCAACCGGGTGCCCAGAACCTCTACGTCCTCTGCGTATAAAGATGACGACGCGTCCGCTCTGCATACGAGCTTCGCCTGCTCCCACGAGACATATGGAACAATAACTCTTCCGGCTCGCTCTGACAACACGAAGACGACGGACATGGCATCGGACGCCGGCTAGCGCTCGCCAGGTGCGATGGCAACATCCGGACGCAGCAATGGCGATGGCGAAATGCCGAGCTCCGGCATAGATCTCACAGCAATAAGGTGCGTTCGCTGGCGGTTTCAGACGTCTTTGTGCTGGCTGCGGCGGCCGGGATGCTGGCGTCAGCGTGTGCTGGGCGAAACGGACACGGCGCTACTTTGTACAAAGTATTCCGTACGGGCGGCCGTACAACGATGAATGATTGCTGGCGTCAGCGGCGTCAGCGCGGGCGCCGGGGCGGCGCGCAGTTCTCCGCAGTCCAGCTCGGAGAAGGCTCGGGGAGAAAATGGGGCGACGGCCAGCCAAGGGACCAATGGACAGCCAGCGCGGCGCCAGCAGTCTCGGCCGTGCCGCGACGAAGCGGGGCAAGAGAGCGAGCTGCCGGACAGCCTGCGAGCTTGTCAGACGATGCAGGAGCTGGCGGGCGATCGGGGGCCCGGACTGCGAATGTCCGAGCACGTCAGCAAGCGGCGGCGGTAACGGCGGGCGATAACGGGCTCGAAGCGCAGATAGAGGCAGTGGGCGCGAGGCGAGAGGGCGAGAGGTTACGCAGGATCTCCACCAGCACGCCAGCAGCGTCGGACACTCTTGGAGCCGGAGAGGGGAAAGACGGCCGCAGCCGGCAGGCCAGACGGCTCTGGTCAGAGGCTCCGCTGCAGAGCTGCAGAGGGCACCATGGGCCATCGAGGGATGCCGAGGACGGCACTTGCCCAAGGCGGGTATAAAGGAGCCGCTGCCGTTGCTCTCTCGCTCTCTTCCTCGGCCGTCTGTCTCATCTGCATCTGTCTTGCTCTGCTCCTCCACCTTGCCAGCACCTGCCAACCACTGCCAACTGCCAACCACCGCACACCCACCGACACCATGGCCCCCTCTCTGCATCCCGCGCTCGACGGCACTACGCTGACCAAGGGCGACCCGTCCTTTGCTGGCGGCGTGCTCCGCTGCCACTGCGCGACCGACCCCGTCGAGGTCACGCTCGGCTCCAACGTGCTGCACAACCACGCCTGCGGCTGCTCCAAGTGCTGGAAGCCGGCGGGCGCGCTCTTCAGCGTCATCGCCGTGATCCCGCGCGACAAGGTCACGGTCACGGCCAACGGCGACAAGCTCAGCATTGTCGACCCCAGCGCCGCCATCCAGCGCAACGCCTGCTCCAAGTGCGGTGTCCACCTGTTCGGCCGCATCGAGGTCGACCACCCCTTCAAGGGCCTCGACTTTGTCCACGTCGAGCTCTCGCCCCAGAAGGGCTGGCAGGAGCCGCAGTTCGCGGCCTTTGTCTCGTCCATCATCGAGCAGGGCTTCGACCCGGCCGGCATGGACGACATCCGCGCCCGCCTCAACAAGCTCGGCCTGCAGACCTACGACGCTCTCTCGCCGCCGCTGATGGACGCGATAGCCACGTACACCGCGAAGCGCTCGGGCAAGCTGCCGGCGTCGCTGTAAGGGCTTACGGGAGCGGCAGACAAGAATAAAAAAACATCTACAGTCGATGAAGCGCATGATAGATGGGCATAGTCCCCATATGTATTTACCCGCGTAAAGCACAAAACAAATCAATAAAGTATAACAAGACGAGTGTAGCCAGCATAGCAAGTGTATGTATCCTAACGAGTATATCAAGTACAAGTAAAACAAGTATCTAGCATACCAGCTTAGCTGCTGACAAGCTGGCATCGAGCATTAACGCCGTAGTGACAGACCCACCATACATTGATGACATAATCTTACAAGACCCGGATGCTGCAGAACCGTCATTGAACCATCATACGGAGTAGACCTCAACCTCCTGTGGAAGCTGCGTCTGTCTTCGCAGTTGCCGCACCTGGAGCTACCCAAGCCTTAAAGATGACTAATCAAACCAGCCAGGCCCGGTCCGCTGTGCCGGCACGCGGTACCCACAGTATAATTTAGCCGGAGTTTTGCCGCGGCGTTGCATCTGCCCCAGCCTCGAAGCGCGGCGCGCCAGCGTACTCCGTACGCAGTAGCTCTCCCCGCGTTTCTCATCCGACTCTACGGAGTATTTCCACGGAGGGTGATCGACGCGATGGGTGCCTCGATGCCGCAGCAAGCGTCGTCCGGCTCGCACGGGCTTGCCGCACTGAACGGGCCGCCGAAGACGACGGCCAGCGCGCGTCATCTGCGGCTGACGCGCATCCGGAAGGCCTGCGACATATGCCGGGCGCGGAAGGTCAAGTGCGAGGGCCACCCCTGCCGCTCGTGCCGCGACCTCGGCGTCGGCTGCACGTTCCAGTACGTCTCGCGGCGGCGCGGCCCCATCAGCAAGTACGCCAACACGGCCGTGGTCGACGGCACGGCCAGCGTCCGGAGCAGCAGCGCCGGCGGCCAGACCACCAGCCAGCCGGCCTCGGCGGACAGCTCGCCGGCGACGCCGTCCTCGCCACCGGCCTCGCTGGGGCCGGCTGCGGCTGCGCCGAGCGCGGCCTCTGCCGCCGCGGCCTCCGCCTCCATCGAAGCCATCGCGCCGCTGCCCGTGCTCTCGCTGCTCGTGGACGACTACTTTACCTACATGCACCCGCTCATGCCGTTTCCGCACGAGCCGACGTTCCGCCGCCGCTTTGCCAGCGCCGAGGAGCGCGCGACGCCGGGCTTCGTGGCGCTGCTGGCGAGCATGGTGGGCTGTCTGGCGGCGTCGTTTCCGCGCAGCGTGCGGCGGGTCGGCCGAGGCACGCAGAAGCGGCAGGGCGGCGACGGCGACGGCATCCTGGACAGCACGGCGTGGCCGCGCTTCCCGCGCGCGGCCTGCATGGTGGACTGCTGCCGGGCGGTGGCGCTGGCGGCGCGCGGCGCGCAGTTCTACAACCGCGTGCGGCTGGCGGCCGACGACGCGGCGACGAGCTACCTGCTGGGCCTCGCGGCTGGCTACACGCTGGACTGGAAGCTGTGCCGGCGCTTCATGGCCGAGGCCAGCTCGTTTGTGCAGGAGATGAGCGGCTACGGCCTCGAGGCGCCGGACGCCGGCCGGCCCGAGCCGGCCGACCACGTCGAGGAGCAGCTGCGCCGCCGCCTCTTCTGGATCCTCTTCCTGGCCATGGGCTCCCTGGTGCAGGCCGGCGCGTCGCGCACTGAGCTGCCCGTGCCGGCCTTTGTGCAGCACGCGCATCTGCGGCCGCCGCTGCCGGCCGAGGTTGACGACGCGTACATCTGCCGCGACCGCGTCGGCGCGCAGCCCGCCGGCACCGTCTCGCTGCTCACGGGCTTCAACCGCGTCGTCGCCGTCTACGCCACCATGGACCGCGAGGCCGCGCTCGCCTGCGGCGCCCACTACGCGCCGCCGACGCCCGCCGCCCAGGCCGCCGTGCTGCTCGACTCGCTGCGCGCCGCCAAGGCGCTCGCCGACGCCCTGCCGGACGCGCTCTACCTGCCGCTGCCGGGCACGCGCGCGGCGACGCCGGCGGAGGCGGCTCTTTCTTCGTCTGCCGCTGCTGCTGCTTCTGCTGCTTCTGCTGCCGCCGCCAGCGACGACGCCCCCTTTTACGACGACGTCCCCGGCTACCGCTACTACCCGCCCGTCTCGCTCGACGACGCGCCCACGGACGACCTGCGCCGCCTGCTCGACCAGCAGCCGCAGCGCCGCCGCCAGGTGCAGTACGACATCCAAAAGACCAACATCTACGCCTCGCTGCTCGCGACGCGCTCCTACTACGTCGAGCGCTACCGCCTGCTGCGCGAGTCGGAGCCGGCGCTGCGCCCCAAGACCGCCGCCGACGCCGCCGTCGACGCCGCCAACGACGCCGCCATCGCCGCCGAGCGCGCGCTCGTCGTCCGCTCGCTGCTGCTCGTGCTCGCCACCATCCCGCAGTGCAACATGGAGCCCAACGGCTGCGCGCTCATCAACAAGATCCGCCAGGTCGCCGCGACGCTGCTGCCGGAGAGCAACAGCAGCGGCACCCACCCGGCCGGCGCCGACACCGCCGCCGCCGCGCAGCTCGGCCGCTTCCTCGACATCCTCGTCAAGCTCGAGCGGCTCGGCGGCGCCGACCGGCCGCTCAGCACCGGCGACGGCGACGACGGCGCCGAGGCCGACGCGCACGAGACGGCGGCCGTCCCGGCGGTCGACGCGGCCGGCACCGTCGACACCGTCGACACCGCCGACACCGCCATGACGGTCGCCTCGTGGGACGCCGTCGACGAGGCCGAGCTGCAGAGCTGGGCCAGCCTGCGCGAGGAGCAGCTGCGGTTCGCCGCCAGCGGCGGCTTCTCCACGCACTGAGGCGGCCGCAGATGCACACCCACGGCAGCGCAGACCAGACGCCGCGCACGGCGCTGTCGCACACAAGCTGCCAACGCGGCAGCACAACGGGCGCGTCGCCACACAGGCGGCGCTGCGGAGCGAGTTCGTGCCACCCGTGCTGCTGTGCGTCGTGAGGTCTGTGTGATGACGGCGAGCAGCGCCAGCAAGCGAGCCGAGGGAGTCGTCGAGCGCCTCAAGAACGGCTCGCCCATCGTGGCCGCGACAGGAGTTTCCCGCTCTCCCGCTGCACGCTTCTCGACGTCGCCAATCTGCCCATGGCCTCTGTTTTGGCGCTGCTCGTCGCCTTGGCTTCGGCGTCGTCCTCGACGTCGTCCTCGACCTCGCCTGCGTCTGCCGCGGCCAACCCCCTCGACGTCTCCCGCGGCACCTGCTATGCCGCGCCGGGCGTCGTCCTCGACGAGCGCTTCTTTCCCTGCGGCAACGCCGCCTACGGCACCCACGCCTGCTGCTGGCACGGCGACAACTGCCTCGTCGACGGCGCCTGCTTCGGCATCCACAGCGGCAGCTACCTGACCTACCTGGCCGGCTGCACCGACGCCGCGTACGGCGCCGCCTGTCCCGACAAGGGCGCCGTCGACGACGCCTGGCTTGGCCTCGCCTACTGCAACGGCTCCTCGGACCAGTGGGTCGCCTGCCGCCAGACCCCCGTCGCCGCCACGCCCACAGCTGCCGGCCCCTGCGCCTGTCCGGCCAGCACCGCCCTGCGCTCGGTCGGCCTGCACGCGGGTCCGACGCTGCCGGCCACTGCGAGCCTGCCGTGGGACGCCGGCGACGCCATATCCTGGCTGGACGGGTATACGCCGACGGCGGACGGCACCCACTTCACGGCAGACGGCACACACTCCACAACAGCCAGCGCGACACAGACGCAGACACAGACCGGAGGGTCACGGCCACCGGCCACCGTCACACTCACAGCTGCACCAGCGCTGACCACCGCCACAGCACCGACGCCCACCGGGGCAACGACCACGACCACGACCACGACGATCCGCATCGCCATCGGCACCGCCGTCGGCGTGGGCACCGCTGTCCTGCTCGCCCTCGTGGCCGGGCTCTGCTGGTGGCGTCGGAAGCAACGGCACAGCGATCTCAAGAGCCCGCCTCGGCACGGCCAGCAGGACGAGGTGCACTGCGGCCATCTCGACCAGAGCCAGCTGCTCGTGTGCACTCCGCACGATGCCGACGGCAAGACGCTCTCACCAACCTCGGAGCTCGGACTGCAGCCCGCGCGGCCGTGGTCGCTGCGGTCCGAGCTCGAGGACACGGGGCGAGGCCCGGTGCGGAGCCGAGGAGCAGGGCAGCCGAGTGAGCACGCGGGCAGCCCTTCTCTCGGAGTCTTGGCCGAGCTTTCGGTATGACCTGGTTGGCCAAGGCCACGTAATTAGTAGCGAATGAGTGATTTTATGTATGGTATGAAGGCCAAAAATAAGAGGCCTTGCAGATAGGAGCATGGGCTCAGAAAGCCGTCTTTCATCCGTATTGTGCAATCTGTTGTTCTTGCTCTGAAAGATCTCGAGGACTAAATTTGCTGTGAAATCGCGTTCGCCCCCACAGTCTATCTGTGTGTCTGTTGCTAAAAGGGTTTTCGCTCAAGATCTCGAGAAAGACTAAAGTTGCTATGAAATGTCAGCATAAGAGTTGCTATTAAATGTCAGCATAAGCAGCGGCAGCGAGTAAGACTAAAATTATTGGCTGTACAACTGCGACTAAAAAGCCAAGTTTGGGGGCTACCGTCGTGAGATCTCTCAAATCTCTCAGCTCCTAATCAGGGCCTTATCGTCAAGCTTCACTAGCCTTCTACCGCAGCGAGCTCTGATGGCGGAAACGCCGCTGCAGACATTCCAGCGCATTCTCAATGCCTGGGAGAAGGAGGCTGCTGAAGCAGACATTCCTTTCGACCGTCCCCGTCTGCTGCGGCTCTGCTGCCAGTACGCGCGCGACGCCCATGGCTCACCTCGGCGCTTTCTCGCTGCCTTTGCTGCGCGCGTCCGAGGCGGCCTAGTCGAGGGCACTGATGCGACGAGTCGTGCCATCCGTCCGTCTACCGAGGAGATTGCGGCGGCCCAAGCCTTTGCGGACGAGCTGGTCGACGGGCTCTTCCTACCACGTGAGTGCTGCCGTCATCACTTGGCCTGTCCTCAGCTGCACTGTGCGTTTCTAACCATGCTAGTGAAAGCTGCAGCACGCTGCTGTGTCTCCGGAGCTGCCGTAGTCCGGGAAACGCCGCCCAACCTGATGGAACCCGCACAATGCTTCGAGACCAAAATACCCATCTTCCCTCCATCGCCCATGACCCGCGTGGACGAAGACGGCGATCTTGTATGCCTGCCATCTCGTACAATCGCACAAGCTGCATATATCGCGCTTGCTAACGGCATGCAGACTCCTGCTGGCCAGTCCGCAGCTGACCTCCTGGCCCTTCTCGATAGTGGTGCCCCGGATATTCTGCGGAACACCGCCGAGTCAGAGGACAACAGTATCGAGGTCGATTCTGAAATATCGTACGCATTTTCCCAGTTTACTATGGCAGCAACAGACGCTTTAGATACCGAGTCACGAGAAGGAACACCAGCCACCTACGATATTACTGAAATACCGGGTAGTGCGCCCGAGAAGACGGAGAGAAAGTACAAAGCCACTGGTCGATCATCAAAGTCCACGACTCGTTTGCTTACCTTGCATCTATCTATTACTCGCATACTCCAAGGCGCAGGAGCTGGTACTTACATCGACTCCGTGCTTGAAGACACCGGTGTGGAAGACCTTCAAAGTAATGGGATGAGCCACGTCGGCCGTTTGATGCAGCTGCGGCTCGACGGCTGGTGGGATGGGGGAAACAAGAGCAGCCGAACAAATGACATATGGAACGACGATACAAGGTTTGTCCTTGACTCTGATAGTGAGCTGTAGGCGAATCCTACGTAGCATAACTACCAGAATGACTTGATCTTTCTTGCTGCGTAGGAATACTATGCCATTAAAGACAAATTGGTTGCTTTTGTATCTGTTGTACCTCCAAGTACTGCTACTGCATCTACCCTCTGTCGTCCTCTTCATAGTATCATCTACCGCCGCCGACCCAATGATAGCCCATTGCTGAATCTCTACAGATTCATACAAGATATAAGAGACAAAGGTTAATTGAAACCTGTCTTTTTCTACCACATGTCGCCATATCTGTTCTTCCAACGATGACTTTTGATTTTCTCTTTCTACTTTATTTTACTTTTTCACTCGTTTACTTTTTTAGGTTTTTACTTTTTTTTTGTTTTAGTTTACGGGGGGCACAGTATCCAATCTAAACTATTACATCCATACTTACTAAAATAAATACAAGAAAAAGGCAAAAGAAAGGCAAAAGCAAACGATTGAAAGCAATAATCCCGAGAGGCGCCCAGGAAGTAAGGCAGCAAAGCATCAACTTTACAAGAACGTGTACCCTGTCCCATTTTGAAATAAGTAGAGAAAAAGCAAAAAGCAAAACGAAACGCCACGAGTGTCCTGCCTACTGGAGGTTGAAGAAGCGCTTGTCAGTACCGATATGGTGCTTGAAGAACTCGTCAAAGTCCAGCTGCTGGCGAACCTCACGAGGCTGCCCCATGGCTGACAACTCGCCCGTCTCACAGTCGTACGGGCGCCAGACAGTGCGCTGGAGAGCACTGTCGCTGCCATCGCTGTTGGTCACCATGAGGGGGGCGGCGTGGCAGATCGGCATCTCGTAGTAGTTGGTAGGGCAGCGCCCGTCGGTCAACTTCCAGCTGGCATCCTTGAACACACCGTTCTTGACAGAGCCCTCGTACGGGTCCGACGTATCACGGAGCCACTCGTACACCTCCTGTTGCACGTGCTTGGGGTAGCGGGGAAGAGCCATCCAGCCACAGTAAGAGATACCGACCGGGACACTCCAGAAAGCACCACAGCCCTCACCCGGAACCTGCTTGTGCGTGACCGCCGTAAAGGTCGCGCGGTCAACGGCATGGTGGTACGTCTTGGTCCAGTCGCGCGTCCAGGTCGAGCTGAAGGTCATGGCCAGGCTAGCCTGGGGCGAGGAGATGGTGGGAATCGGGATGGAGAGGAGCTGGATAGTCGGGTCTCCCTTCAGGCCGTCGGCGACGACAGTGGTGTTGGTGGCAGGGATGGAGAAGTTGCCGGTAGCAGCCTCGGAAATGAGGGGAAGCTTCTCGTTGGCGGTCTCGAGATCCTGGCGAGCCATCTCGGCGAGGACCTGCGAGACGTAGTCTTTGGGATCGTTCTCCTCACCGCGCTTGACACGCTTGCTGGTACCGCCAATCTGCTGCCACTCAAAGCCGAGACCCCAGCTACTGGAGGGGTTGACCGACGTGGTGGCTTCAAAGACGTGACGCTTGACCTCGGTGTTGGAGATCTCCACGTGGAACGACTTCTCCGTGCGCAGCTCACAGCCCTCGTTCTCGCGACAGACCTTGCCGTGCATGAGGTTGATGGGGTTGGAGAAGAAGTAAAAGGAGCTAATCTGGCAGAAGGACGAGCACTTGTGACCAAGGTCACGGTGGCTGCTGCAGGATCCATTCTTCATCGGCAGCTTGGGCTTGCAGTTCTGGTTGTTGACCATGACAAACTGCTCCTTGTCGCCCCAGTGCATGTTGCCGAGCGTACCCGAGTCCAGATCGAAGCAGTCCTCCTGAATGGATCGCTTCATGGACTGCTTGATCTCGGGGCTGATCAGAGCATTTCCGTCCACCTCGTGAAGGATGGTGGAGAAATCGCTGTTCATGATGTAGGACTTGAAGCCCTCATCAGAGTGCGTCTGGATGGGGTGGACGTCATTGCTGGAAGCTTGAGCCGTGGAACTTTCCACTGGCTCGCCAATGATCGGGTTTTCATCGGCATGCTTCAGAATGAGCGCAGCAAGAGTGCCCTGGCTGCAGAGCAGAAGGCTAGCGAGGTACTGGAGAAGACTCATCGCTGCGGATTGTCTGGATGAAGGGACTTGGTGACGGTGGGTCTGCGGGTTAGAGTGGTGAATGCTGTGTTTGATTGTTAGCAGTGTCACAGTACCACAGCTGAGCTCAGAGACGACCTACTGATGGAAGAATAGGTGTGGCTAGTTATTGGCAAGTTGTCTGAAAATGGGGAGGGGGAGAAGAAAGTGATTGCGGGCGAAGAAAGAAGGAGGAAATAGGAGTGTGGGCGACAAAAGGCATGGCTTGTATATAGATGATTATTGTCGGCAATGGTCATGACTAATGACAGTGTGTTTGAATTGATTGTGCGTTCCCAAGGAGACCATCCCTGTCTACATCGCCACTACTCACAAACAGACAGCTGAGTCACAGCATATTCTGTCATTCTCAGCTAATTCTGGTAGCGAGGCAAATACGCACACGCTGCGAGGATCGCGAACCTGATCGTGTCAAGTCATTACGTAAGCATGGTCAATGACAACACCATTTGCTCAATCACTACGTCAATAGGGTTTCGTATGCTGCCAGATAACTCGAGAGAATGCCGACGGACTCCACAACGCACAAAATGGGTTGTGAAAATCAAAGAAAATATCGAGTGCTTGATGGACGACAAAATTGGTGGTTCAAAGGTCATATTATGAGTGCCGATCGACACTGGTGAACTAACTATGTGCTATCTCGCGACTCGTGTTATGGCTAATGAAGGCATCTATGGACACCATTTAAACCAATTTTCGTAGACATTTTTGGGCCCCAGAAAGAGGGACATCTCCTTCCGATTCCTCCCCTTTTCTCGCACTTCACGTGCCCGATTCCCTCTAGTTGTACTCCGCATAATCGTCCTCACATGGCAGGCACGAGACTGCCATGACACGATCTTCCATACCGTAGGACGAAAGGTCAGGAATTGGCCCACCAATCGCGATTGAGTGTCCATTGCAGCCACGGATGGTATACATGTGGCAGCACTGACCAGCTTCGGTGACGTTGGCAGACATTCCAAAGCCCATATTGGGGTGATGGAAAGTCTCGAGAGTCTCGCAACTATCATCGTTGGGACCGACCAAAATGCTGTGGCCTTTGAAGTCAGTCTCGGCGAAGATCTCAAGAACCTTGCCGGAAAACTCCTTGACGTCGTCAAAGACATTTCTGTTGGGAACAGTGCCAGTGGTGTTGTTGGGGACGGCACTGGCAGAAGTGCTGCACGCAGCCATAAGGCTGAATAGACGGAAGAGACAGCTGTAACGCATTGTGACTATTGGGGATGAGATGCTTGAGGTGGGTTGAATAGATAAATTTGGATAGAAGTTTGGTGGTGGTGGAAGATTGGTGGTAGCTTGGAAGTTGGCAGTAGTTAAGCTGGTAGAAGGTAGGTTTGGTTTGTGAGAAAGAGGAATGTCTGAGATCGGTGGAGGGACGGTGAGTTTAAAAGAAAAGGCGGCAGAGAGCAGCCGACTGAAGCCCAGTCATGACTGATGACAATCTACAAGTTGGTGGCGACATCCACGTCTGGGTTGCTGCGCACCAGATTTGGTAGTTCTTTGAATAGTTATGAAGGGAGACTTGGCTGCCGCTAGTAATATCATTAGAAATGACTTGACATTGAGAGTTTTGCACCCAGTTTATAATCCGGACCTCGTCTCCTTTTCCTTCCCTTCTTTTTCTCCCCACCCGCTTACAACTCTCTAACTCTTCACTCAACTTCCACCTTCACCACAACACACACACACTTCCTCTCCACACTCTGAACTCACTATTCTTTCCACACCCCAACTTAACACTTGAACACTATACACATTCAAAATGAAAACTTCCAACACCCCCACAGCTATCGCGGTCCTGCTTGCTCTTGCCAGCGGCGCCGCCGCAGCTCTGCCCAAGAACCCTCACATCAAATCCAGCCCTCATGAGGGTGATCTCAAGAATACCAAAACCAAATACATGCTCACTGTCTTCGGTGAAAACTCATTCACTGGAGATGCAGTCGACATTGAGCCTAACCAGCCCCGTGAGTTTCTATCTCACAGTGATTGTTTCGGATCCCTTCTGTCGCATTCTAACAATGACCAGTCGTTTTCTCCGACTACAGCATCAACTCCGTGAAGTCTATCGAGTTCGAGGGCAACAACGTCTGCCTTTTCTTCCCGTAAGTTGTATTGTCGATATGCGTTATTGTATTGCCATGTGGTATCAGCCTAACACCTTATTCCAGCACGGAGAACACCGATGATTACAGCGCTGGACAGCGTGTCTTTGGCCATGTCGCTGACACCAGCGTCTGGGGCTTCCCCGACGGGCCCAAGGCTGTCAAGTGTCTTTCTTACAGTGCGGCTGAGGTTCTCCGGCACCACGAGTGCTCCTTCGACGCAACCTGCTCGGATCCTAAGCGATCGAAGCAGGGGACCTGTCCCTTTGAGCCCGCGTGTAATGTTTACGATCCCACCCAGGTTCAGGACTGGCAGCACTTCACCTCCAACAACGCACCGATCAAGCTCCGCTACTATCTGACAGAGAACGGTGATGTCATCTACGAGAACGAGAGTGACATCCCCGTCGAGCCTGAGAACGAGACAGATGTGGCCCCGGCAAATGCTGGTCCCATCAGCTACGAAGGTGGCGACGAGTACGACGATGAGGAAGATGAGTCTCCCATTCCCGCCAACAAGCACGAGAGCAAGGACCAGGCCAAGCAGCGGAAGCAAATGGCCAAACAGGCCAAGAAGGAGGCCAAAAAGGCTGCGAAGCAGAAGGCGAAGGAGGCCAAGGCGCTGAAGAAGGCGGAGCGGAAGCAGCGCGAGAAGGATCGCAAGGCGCAGAAGACGAAGAGCAAGCCTGCCAACAAGGCAGCCGATCAGGTGGCCAAGAACCGGAAGGCTAAGAGCGAGAAGCTCTCTACTGAGATTCCTGATCCCACTCTCCCGGATAATGTCCCCCAGGGAAATGGCATCTGATCGCCCACTTCCTTCACATTCCTCTCGCGAGACTACTTTTGGTATGGCTGTTCGTTGCCATTCTCCTGTGAGAGGAACACGCCTTTTTCCTGGACACAGGTTTTTTTAGGCCGTGAAGGGTGGGAGCGGACTGAAAGAATTTGTAACTTGTAACTGAATTTCATAAAATCAATAAAAGTGTTGGTAATTCGACATCGCCGTCTGACCCACATTTTCTGTATGACTGGCCAATAGGGAGTAAGCCCCGTAGGGGCTTACTTCAGACCGCACCAAGACGCACCCATGCGGCTATATGTATCCCGCATCGGGCGCCACGATAGCTAGACAGACTTCATGCCACCACCAAGACCAAACTGTACCCCCCCATTCAAGGAATAGGAGGACGTACAGGGTCAACGGGGCTTCACCAGTTTACTACCACAAGCTTGTGAATAGATACATCGCGCGATACCCTTCCGAGGGTACCGACAAAAAGCATAAAAAAAGTTTAAAACCCAAAACCAAAAGCAGTGTGCTACTAGTGCCGATGCAAGTGATACCGTCGCACTGCTCGCCGGAGATCCCCACCCAAAGGCGATGACGGGCATCGTGCAGACAGCGCGATTCGTACAAAGTCCAGCACTTTTTCACACGTCGTACATTTCCATCATTCACCGCCATACCGCAAAGCTGTCGTATCGTATCCCCTACTCTCGGTTCTTCCTCGTCCCTCGTCCACAGTCCGAGCCATGTCCGACGCAGCTTCCATATTCCGCGTGGACGGGCTCGTGGCCGTCATCACCGGCGGCGGCTCGGGGATCGGTCTGGTGATGGCGCGCGCGCTCGTGGCAAACGGGGCCAAAAGGGTGTTTCTGCTGGGCCGCCGAGCCGATGTGCTGGCGGCAGCCGTGGCGGAGATGGAGGCTCTGGCCGCGGGCGTGGCCGTGGCCGTCGAGTGCGATGTGACGGACAAGGCGTCGCTGCAGGCTGCTGTCGACACCGTGAACCGGGACCCCGTGGCCGCCGGCTGCGTCAACCTGCTCATCGCCAACGCAGGCATCACCGGCCCGCCGCTGCGCTACGACGCGACGCTGCCCATCCAGGCGCTGCGTCGCAAGCTGTTCGACGATGCGTCCATGGCCGACTTTACGCAGACGTTCGAGGTCAACGTCACGGCGGCGCTCTTCACCATCTTCGCCTTCCTCGAGCAGCTCGACCGCGCCAACCAGCAGGCGGTCCGCGATCCCCAGGCGTACGGCGCGCCCGCGGGCCCGCCCTCCACCACGAACCCCGAGCGCTGTCCGCGCATTCAGAGCCAGGTCGTCGTGACGGCCAGCATCGCGTCGTTTATGCGGGCCACCATCTCGGCGGCCGCGTACGTCGGCAGCAAGGCAGCCATCATGCAGCTCAGCAAGCAGGCGGCAACGACGCTCGCACCGTATGGCATTCGCGTCAACGCGCTGGCGCCGGGACGTCAGTTTTCCTCGGATTCCCCTGTTTGCTTATTGACATGCCTGAAACTAACGACACAGTCTTTCCGTCGGAGCTGGCAGCCGGCCTGATCGGCGAGCGGAAGCCCGAGGATGAACCCTCTGACCATCCTGGCTTTATCCCAGCCCGCAAGTTCGGCAGCGACACGGACATGGCAGGCACTATTCTCTATCTCGCCAGTGCCGCTGGATCGTACTGCAACGGCCTGATTCTCGTCATGGACGGCGGGCGCATTGCTGTGACCAATGCCACATACTAACTAAATCTCAGACACCGGATGCATCACTTTACAGATTAATCCATGACTATTTGGGGGGCTCTTCCTTTGATGGAATCTTCTACGTGACTATTTTATGTCAACTGCACGTAATACCCCCTTCTCTTGACCAAGACTCACCGGCGATAATTGCCTCATCTTGCTTTTGTCTTTGCTTACAAGGCATTAAATGTAGCAGTTGGGGATGCCCTTTGTCTAGGCTGGTCTTTTAACGTAAGTCTCAAGTCGGAGAAGCTCATATACTCGTAGAAGCCTGCCTATCACAGAGCACCGCCCTCCCAGCGCTGCACCATGGCCATTAGCGTTGTCTGGATCCCGTCAGTCAAATGCGTCTTGATGTCCGGGTCGCGGAAGCGGACACAGTGCCGCAAGATATCGAGGGGGTTGGTCAGCGAGACGATGGCGCCACTTGCTGCATTGGGGAAGACGGGCATTCCACCGAGCTGGTGGCCAAGGTAAGCCCGAATGGCGGGGTCCTGGGAGGAGAGAGCATCGAGACGCAGTGCTGGAGGTCGGCGGTCGAGAACACCCTGTCCATGGCAGCATCATGGTCGGCAGCGACCAGGCTGTTGGCCCAAGTGGGAGCCACGCGTAAGCCGTGCCCGGGCCAGACCATCGCGCGAGTGATCCGCTCGACGGCCGGGAGGCTCACCATGGTGTCGAGGTCGAGACGTTCCCGTCACCCCCCGTCGCTGCGGGAGTACGTCGGTTGTTCACCAACGCCGGCGACGACATGGCCAGCTCGGCCCCCGTCTCACCCACAACGCTGCAAATTCTCCTCTGCGCCCTGATCGACCAGGCCCTCCATCTGCGCGCCCTCATCGACCTGTCCGCCCGCAGCGAGAACCATAAGAATGTCGCCCCCCACCCCTTGGCCGTACTGTTCTCCAAGTAGGTCCACGAGTCCCGACAGCAGCTGCAGAAGTAGTTCGATCTTGCTCAGACTTGGTGTTGGGCCGAATCCGCCAACTGCGCCAACCACATCTTCCTCGTCGTCCGGTCATCCAGAGCTTGGCCGAAGGGGCTGCCAGGGCGCGTCTGGACTGGGGATGGGACGTCCAGACTGGCGACGGAGAGGAAGAGGTGGAGGCCGGTCTTGGAACAGGCAGATCTCGCAGTCGAGGACCGGCCAAGCGTTATCTCTGGCGTTTGATTGCAAGCAGTAGGTGGACTGTGAAGCAAAAATATCAGCTGTTCAGCCTTCCTGGCTAGAGGTACTTCTCTGGATCGTTTCGACGCTGCCAACTCCCTGATCTCGACTGACAAATAGCGACAGGCCGAGCGCCGCTCCAAGATACCGCGAACAGTCATCTGTAGCCACAGCTGTCACCGCAGCTTGAGGTTTGGGATGTAGATCGGGACAATCGTGAAGAGCCGCAGCGGGTCAGATAAGATAAGAGGGCCCACCCCGACAAATGGCGGAGCTCGGATGCAGATTCGTCCGTCTCTTCAACGGCCCGGAGCGCTAGTGTCGGACAAAGTGGGGCATCTACATCGCCATCGTCGGACTTCATTCAGGCGATAATCTCCGCTTAGGCTGCTCGTTTGGTCCGTCGACCTTGCGTCGTTTTCGGTGTGCGGGCGCAGAAACACATGCTCGAGGAGGTAACCGGCTCAACATGGCCATTGTGAACGCTGGTATTGCATCGATGCAGTTCGATCGCTCTGCCAATGGCTGAGAGAAGTCGCTTCAGGTAAACGTGCTGTCGACTGCGCTACTCAGCCTGTATTTGCTGTCGTTGCTTCTGCACACGGCAAGATCCGCACCTGCATCGACGAAAATAACTTGCTGCGGCTACATTAAGCGATTGTTACAAGATATCCACATGACCGTGCAATTTACAGAGCGCCATTAGGACCGCATGCTACACGCGCTTAACAACGAGGAACAGTAGCAGTCTAGAGGCGAGCCGCTCGTCAATATCTTACGCCAGGCTCTGCAAGTCAGAGCTGCTTAGCCGTGAGAAGGCACCCCTGCTTCTGCGGGTGGTCCAGGCTGATTGCCCGTACACCGGAAGAGGGAAGCAAGATGCTCCTTGACGCAGTGGCCGAAGGCGCTGAGACACATGGAAATACCTTGACCATAAGTTATTGCAGTGTAGGTACTTTTTCTTCATTTCAACAACAAAGCGTTTGTGCCTCAAGACGCTAACAATGTCCTTCTTAGTCCCGGCTCATTGGCAACAGATGCCAACGTAGCAGCTTTGAAAGATAAAATTTGTCCAGAGGTTATATCTATTGAAGGAGGTTGCTCCCGACGTACCTACCAAGTTTTGATACGGCCAACGGGAATGGAAAGCCAGATGGTGATACTGCGGTGTCTGGCATGTATGCTAACTGTTTTAGTAGCTACTGTACGGCATCCTGCCATTGGCGCCAGCAGAGAATCTAAGCAGGAACCAGCCAAATCGTGCATTCGTACCCACGTCTCCTTTTCATGAAGGGGCAGTGCTCGTCTTCCTTGCGGATTCAGCGGTCGCCTACTTAGTGCAAATGCCAGAGTGTGCCTTGTGCCTCTTTTCCAAAGTTAAGACTAGTCTACCTCATGTTCGCCCGGGTAGCACAGTGGTAGCTGCGCCTGCCTAGTAAGCAGGAGGTCCGCGGTTCGATCCCGCGTCTGGGCATCGATTCATTTTTGCTTTCGCTTTTATAGTCACGGACAAACAATGCACTCTTTTTGCATACGGAGTAGTCGCCTTTGCCTTTCGCATTACAATTTAGCGAGAATGTCATTGCTAAGCCGCTAGAGAGATCGTGGCTATCTGTCGTTCCCGAGCTCCAAGCCAAGGCTCGCTTTCCTTGCCAGCTCTTCGCGAGTTCGCGCGTTCGCAGCTCGGCTGCCTAAAAGCGGAAAAGCAGCCTCCCGCACCCGATGCGTATACCAAATACCATGCAAGTCCGTGCCACTAATTCCCCTAATGGTGCACTACGGGGGCAGCGCCCGACTGGCTTCCGAGTGCCGATATAAGTGCCGCATTAGGCAATTTTGTCGCTCGACAGACCCACTTTCTTTCTCTTGCGTGACGTCCGATGGCATCTCCGGCACGAGTGGCCGCGCCGCACGGGTTGCGGTGGATGGCGGCGGGCTGTTGGGCTCTGGTGTCTGGGCGTTTATACATATGTGCGAAGCGGCAAATGTAGCGGCGGCATAGACGACGTACTTTGTACGAGACAGCTGGCTCGACGCCGTGATCTCTCCTTTTCGGCCAACTCGAATATCGCATCATCTAAGCAGCAGGCAAGACGGCTCGATCGTGGACACAAGGCAAGGCCGCTGGCCATGCACTCTGGGCCTCCAGCATGTCTCAGGAGATTCTCAGCGCCGGCGATCTGACGGCGGAGAGGTAGGCAACTGGAAGAAGAAAGAAGAAGAACGAAGAAGAAAAAAGAAACGCGGAAGGGAATAAGAAAGCAAGAAGAAAAAGGAAAGAACAACACGACATCTCATGCTGACCACCAGGCCTCGTCTCCCCGTCGCGACGTCCACCAACTTGCACCTCGCCACTGTCGCCCTCTCGCTCGCCGTACTCGCCGTCCGAGGCCGTCGCCGCACTGCCAACAAGACGGTGGACGGCGATCCTGACGACATCTCGTCCATCGACGCCCTCGCCGACAATGTGGCCGAGTGCTACCACGACGACCTCGCGGACAGCGTCGCCTCCGACGCCTGCGAGCCCCATCGGACCGCTTCCGGCGCCGCCACGTCGCGCCGGCTGGTCGCGCCGGCGCCGCCGTGCATCCTCGCGGCCGCCGTCGCCCAGGTGGTCGCGGCGGCGGCGGCCGTTGCGCTCGCCATCCCCTCGGCCTGGCACGCCATCGCCGCGCTCGCTTACATGGCGCTCCTGTGCGCGGCGCGTCTGGCGCTGCTGTACACGCGCCGCGCGCAGCTGCGGAGGTGCGCCGCCGCCGTCTACCACCACGCCAACGCCGTGGGCGTCGCGCTGTCGCTGCTCGGCGCGGCGCAGCACCTGGCGCCGCTGCTCTGGGCCCAGGCCGCGCCCGTGGCGTGGCCCGTGGCGGTGCAGCTGGCGGCCACCGCGGCGGTGCCGCTGGTCGCGTTCGTCACGCCGCGGGCGGCGGCGCAGCCGGCCGGCGCCGACACCGAGGCGGCCGCGGGCCTGGCCGCGGCCGGCCGGCCGGCCGGGGCACCCGCCTCGGAGCAGACGGCCTCGTGGCTCTCCTACTACGTCACGTACCACTGGCTGACGCCGGTGATCTGGGGTGGCTGGCGGCGCGACCTCGAGCTGGCCGACCTGCCGCCGCTGCCGTCGTACGACGTGCCGCTGCTGCTGCTGCGCCACATGCAGACGGCCCGCCGCTTTCTGCGCCGCCGCCGGCTGCCCGTCTTTGGCAGCGGCACGCTGGCGGCGCTCTGCGTCGTGTGCCGGCGCCACATTGCGCGCGTGCTGGTCTGGGCCGTGCTGACGGCAACCGCCGAGTACGTGGCGCCCGTGGCCATGTACCAGCTGCTGGCCTTTCTCGAGGCGCCTGAGCGCGCGGCGGCGGCGCCGCGCGCCGTGAAGCCCGTCGTCTGGGTCGGGCTGCTGTTCGTCGGCCCGGTGCTGCGCTCGGTCTGCTACCAGCAGTCCATCTTCCTCAGCACGCGCATGCTCGTGACCTGGCGCGCCGCCGTCATGCAGGAGGTCTTTGCCGGCATGCTCGCGGGCCAGGGGTCCGGCGAACGCGGGCCCGGCGCGGCCGCGGACGCCGGGCCGGCCGCCGGCGCGGACAAGGCCGACGCGCCGCCCGCCACACAAGAAACACACGAGACACAAGAAACAGACACGCCCGAGGCGCCCAAGACCGACACGCTCGTCTCCTACGACGCCGACATGATCTCCAACTCGTGCGACATGTTCTACGCCTTCACGGCCAGCTTCCTCTCGACCGTCTGGGCCATGACCATCCTGTACCGGCTGCTCGGCTGGCCGTCGCTGCCGGGCGTCGCCGTGCTCGTCGCGCTGACGCCCGTGCCGGCGCTCTGCAGCCGCCGCGTGTCCGCGCTGCACCACCGCGCCATGGCCGCCACCGACGCGCGCCTGGCGCTCGTGTCCGCGCTCGTCGGCGCCGCCCGCACGCTCAAGTACTTTGGCTGGGAGCCCGTGGCGGCCGCGCGCATCGGCGCCGCCCGCGACGCCGAGCAGCGCCACATCTGGCGCCGCAACCGCACGGCCATGTTCGTCGGCATGGCGGGCGATTTCCTGTCGCTCGTCAGCCTCCTCGTCATGATCGCCTGTCTCGTCCTCGCCACCGACCGCCCGCTGCGCGCCCCCACCGCCTTCACCGCGCTCGCCATCACCGAGACCCTGCGGACGCAGTACGTCTGGCTCGCCAAGGTCGTGCAGTGGGTTGCCCAGGGCCGCGAGTCGCTGCGCCGCGTCGACGCCTTCCTCGCCGCCCCCGTCCGCCCGCGGCCGCCCGTCGGCCCGCCCGCCTTCCGGTCGGCCGTCTTCGCCGTCAAACGGCCGTCGGATCGTGCGGCGCCGGCGACCGGCGCGTCGGCCGCCCGTGATGTCGCCCCGCCCTTCACGCTCTGCGTCAGCCTCGCCTTCCGCCCGGCCGCCCTCACGGTCGTCACCGGCCCGACCGGCGGCGGCAAGACCTCGCTGCTGCTCTCGCTGCTGGGCGAGACGACGCGCGTCTCCGGCCACGTCTCCTGTCCGGCCGACGTCGCCTACGTGCCGCAGACGCCGTGGCTGCTCAACACGACCGTGCGCGAGAACATCCTCTTCGGCGCCGACTGGCAGCCGGCCCGCTACCAGCGCGTCCTCTGGGCCGCCGCCCTCAAAAGCGACCTCGCCGCCCTCGCACGCGGCGACCAGACGCCCGTCGGCGAGCGTGGCGCCGCGCTCAGCGGCGGCCAGAAACAGCGCATCGCCCTGGCGCGCGCGCTCTACGCGCCGTCCGACACCGTCCTGCTCGACGACGTCTTCTCCGCGCTGGACGCCCACACCAGCGCCCAGATCTATGTCCGCGCCTTCTCGCCCGCCGCGCGCAAGACGGGGCTGCTGGCCGACCGCACTGTCGTCCTGGTCACGCACATGGCCACGGCCGTCGCCGAGGCCGACGAAGCCGTGGTGCTGGACCGCGGGCGCGTGGTGGACGTGAGGGGGCCGCGCGATGCCGCCGAGGTGGCGCCGACCGAGCCCGCTGATGTAATTGCTGACTCAGCGACAGCCTCGTCTCCTGCGATCGCCACGGCATCGGCCGCAGCCTCGCCGGAGCGCGCTGAGCCCGCCGGTGACACCCCCTTCCAACACACCGAGGCGCGCGCCACCGGCCGCGTCCCGCGCTCCATGATCGTGCGGTACATGCTGCTGTTCGGCGGCGTGCCGCGTGTTCTGCTCGCCGTGGGCGGCTCCTTGGTGGTGCAGCTGGCCTACTTCTCGATCACGCTCTGGCTGTCGATATGGACGAACAGCGCGCGTGTGCGCGGCGGACAGGAGAGCCGCAGCGGCCCGGGCCCGGCCGGCGACGCCGCGACCGAGGACAGCGCGCACGGCAACGCCGGCTCCAGCGGCAGCGGCCTCGCCATCTACGCGGCCACCGTCCTGGGCTTCATCGCGCTGCAGCTGCTCAACAACCTGCTGTACCAGCGCGGCGGCTGGCGCGCCGCGCGCACGATGCACCGCCGTCTCGTGGACGCCGTGCTCGGCGCGCCGTTTGCCTGGCTCGACCGCACGCCCATGGGCCAGATCCTGAGCCGGTTCGGGCTCGACATGCAGTCGCTGGACGCGCTGCTCGTCGACTGGCTGCGCATGACGCTGGACAACGGGCTGCGCTTCCTGCTCCGGGTGGCCGGCATCGCGTCCATCATGCCCGTCTTTGCGCTGCCGGCCGCCGTGTTCTGCAGCCTCGGCTTCGCCACCGGCGAGCTCTACTCGCGCGCCGAGATCGCCATCAAGCGCCTCGTGGCCGTCGCCTTTGCGCCGGTGCTGGCGACCTTTAGCGACCTCGACGACGACAGCAGCGCCGGCCTCGCCGTCGTGCGCGCCCGCAAGCCGCTGCTGCACGTCTTCCAGCGCCGCCTCGCCGACCGCGTGGCCGCACACGTGCGGGCCGGCGAGGCCCAGTTCAACTGCAACCGCTGGGTCTCCGTGCGGTCGGACGTGTGCGCCGCCACCATTGCCGCCTGCGCCGGTGCGATCGCCTATGCCACGCGCGACCGCAGCCATGCCCTGGTGGGCTTCTCGCTGACCAACGCCATCGGCCTGAGCCAGACCATCCTGACCCTCGTCCGCAACATGAACGAGCTCGAGATCGAGCTCAACTCCTTCCAGCGCGTCTCCGCCTACACACGCATCGCACCGGAACCCGACACCGAAGCGGCCCCCGTCGCGGTGCCGGCTGCCTGGCCGCCATCCGGCCGGCTCGTCTTTGACGACGTGACCGTGTGCTACGGCGACGAGGCGGAGGAGAGTCGGAGCGAGCCGGCGCGTGGTCCGGCTCCGACCCCCCAGCCGTCCCTGCGCTCCGTCTCTCTCGACATTCGCCCCGGCGAACGTCTCGCCGTCATCGGCCGCACCGGCAGCGGCAAAAGCACGCTGGTACGCACCCTCTTGCGCTCTACCCGCATCGTCTCCGGCCGGGTTCTCGTCGATGGCCTCGACATCCGCGCGGTGCCGCTGCGCCGTCTGCGCCACGCCATCAGCCTGATCCCCCAGGACACTCTTCTGCTGGCCGGGACGGTGCGGGACAACCTGGACCCGGAGTGCCTTTTGCCGCCGGCAGAGCTCGCGGACATCCTGGCCCAGGTAGTGGGTGACACTGCCGTTGACGTGACCGCGCAAGTCGCCCCTGGCGGCGCCAACTTCAGCAGCGGCCAGCGCCAGCTGCTTGGCCTTGCCCGCGCGCTTTGCCGCCGTGCTCGTATCGTTGTCCTGGACGAGGCCACGGCTGCGGTGGACCTTGCCACGGACCGCCGCATACAAGCGATCATCCGGACTGCCTTTCAGAGCGCCACCGTGGTCACGATTGCCCACCGCCTGCGCACAATCATGGATTACGACCGCGTCGTCGTCATGGCCGACGGCCAGGTAGCTGAGTATGCCACTCTGTCACCCAGCTTCATCTCTCGCCGAGCACCTGCTAACCGCCTAGAATCGATACCCCCCGTGCCCTCGTACTGCAGAAGGGCGTGTTCTGGAGTATGCTTCAGGATACTGGTGAGTTTGAGGAACTCGTACGCATGGTGGGCCTGGACCCAAAGGGTTTGTAGTGTCCTGTCGACGTGTCTTGGATGGGGATTGCATTGTACATATTACGCATAGCATATATGGCTGTATATTAAGGAGAGACTTATGATAACCTTTGTGAATACTTCTATCACGTTACTACAGATGAAACATTTTCCTTTGTCGTCTTCGCCATCGTAAATCGCCAGGCGGTGCGCCGTTGTTTCAACGTCTGCCATGACAAAGTGCACATTTTGTCTGGATGCCAAGTTCGTGATGCATTGCTTCGACCCATGAAGGCGTATGTACAATGTAGAATGCCACTATATAAAGGACACCTCCCTCGTTCTGTATGGCTTCCCTCCGTTCCAACAAAGTTCTGGACAAGCCAGCGAGCAAGCTCGAGCAAAAACACATCTGCTTTACAGTAGCGGACAGAGAGCAAAAATGTCCGAGTACGATGACCCCCGGTTGCGAGCTATGCAGATAGCCCTGCGGGAGACCAGTCTTCTGGCACCCCAATATCAGAGGCAGCAAGAAAGCGTGCGTGGCTCGCGCCGGTCCAGACATCGCAGCGGGTCGCAGAACATACAGAACATACAGAACTGGGCGATCGATGTGAGCAACAGTGTTGAGAGCCAACGCCCAACACTGCACGGTTCCGATCCCGATTTCGTGCCGAGTGCATCGGTGAGTGCTCGGTCGCTGCGGTCATCGCGGCCTCTAGCAATCCTTGATTCGCAGCAGGCTCCTAGCTCTGTGGTCCCCGGGCCACTGCGACTACCACGATCTTCGGTCTCAGGAGACGCCCAGGCGCCGGCAACAGCTGTTGGGAGCCGCTCACAATATTCCGAGTACAGCCCTACCATCTCAGGGAGCCGCTCACAATACTCCGAGTATTACAGCCCTACCATCTCGCCACATCACAGCCCGACCATCTCGGAAACCTGCTGGAGACACTTGGATGTCCCTCACGGCCAGACGGCCTTTGCGTCCCGCGACGAATACTCGAGCATTGGAACGGCCTCGGTCGGGCTGTCCGTGAGCGTGATTCTCTCGTACCAAGGATGTGCTCTGGTCTCGAGTGTGCGCGGACCGTGTGACGTCAACGCGGAGGCGAGGCTGGAACTGATGCTCTGGGCCAGGTCGCTGGAGGTGCATCGCCAGGCACACGGCAGCCAGCTGCCGCGATCGCTCATACGCACCGTGTGTGTCGTTCGCGTGTACAATGGCATGCTGCCATACCTCATCACGAACATGGTGGCCGACGTACTCCAGTCCCACGGGTTCCAGCCGGAAATGACGACCAGAACCATGTCGGCCCCGGCATACCCGCAGCCGGCCACGTGCGGGACAATATCGTGCGATTGGGAGGGCGGCCGTGCCATGATCCGGATCGACAACAACGCCGTGTAGGCTATCCGCCGCCGGACACCGTACTCTTGATTGCGTGTTCCACACGCAGGCGCATTTAGCTCATGCCTCACTTGGCTCTCAGATAGTCTCTTCCGAATACAACGGCCCATCCAGCCTTCATTACGTCTGTGCTCGTCCATGCAGATAGTTGCCATAGTACGAGACGGCAGTCATGCCGCCAGGCGAGCTAAAAGTCTGGGATTCTTGTGCCCACGTTCTTCTCTTCTCCCATCTTGAGCAGAGCACGGCCGATGCACAGGTCCATGATGCCGATGCCCACGCTCTTGTAGATGACATTGCCCGCGCGCAGCCAGTCTGACAGCCGGTCCCGGTCCGCGCCGTCCGCGGACAGCATCGCCACGAGCTCGCCTGTTTCGCGCAGGTGCGCGTCGGGCACGCCCGCCGCCACCAGCTCGCCGGCCTCGGCGGCGCAGTTCGCGCGGCTGTCCACCACGATGATGCCGCCCGTGGTGCCCGGCGTGGGAGGGAAGCCCGACGGGTAGGCGTCGCTGCTGTAGACGGCGCGCAGCAGCGCCGGGTCGATCTCCTGCATGTCGAGCTTGTACGAGCCGATGGCGGCGAGGAAGCGCGTCTTCTGCCGGCCGGCCTCGTCCAGCAGCCAGGCCGCGGGAAACAGCGGCCGCTGCGACGGCGTTGTGCAGAAGATGACGTCGGCCCGGGCGAGGGCGCTCTGCCGCGCCGCAGCCTCGCCACTCGGCGCCAGCACCGAGAACGACACGTGGCCAACGGCGTCCGGCCCCAGGGCGCGCGCCATCCGGTGCAGCTCGGCGATCATGCTCTCGGCGCGCCCGGCGCTGTTCACAACGGTGACCGAGCGGATGTCGGCGCGCCGCAGGAGCAGCGCCAGCCATATGTGCCACAGCGCCTGCCTGCCGGCGCCGAACACGACAATGTGTGCCGTGGCGGCGCGGCGCCGGTACAGCACGATGGAGCCCAGCGCGGTCCGGAAGGCCGTCAGTGCCGCGCCGTTCAGCACGCCGACAGCGCGGCCGTCCGCGTCCACAACCAGCACCACGCCCGTCAGGGTCTTGTCCGGACAGCTGCCCGGCGCCGGCACGCCCACCACTTTGACCGAGGCGCCGTCGGCGAGCGTGGCCGGCATGAACAGCATCGTCGGCCCGTTCGGCCGCGTCACTCCCTGTCGATGCCGCTGGAACGGCTTCTCGCCGCCAACGGCGTAGGCACGCAGGCCATCGCTCAGGGCGTCATGCAGCGCGTCAAGGTCTGTGGGATGGAGGCCTGCCAGCAATGCACAGACATCGGCGTCAGAGAGGACTTGCAGAGGCATGGCGTGTTGGTCGATGGGGGTTGTTTTGCGTCATAAAGAAGGTTGCTACGAAGACCCTCTGGCCCCACCATAGCTATGCCGTCACGTGTCCGCTGCGTATTGAGGACTCGGGAGCTACGAGAAATCAAAGAGATCAGTCATCCATGGACGCTGGAAAACAAGTTGATGCCATTGTCTTTGATTCTCTGCAGTACGTCGTATGTGCTGAGCCTCCGAAATTGGCGGTTATCTGAACCGCCCATGTAACTTGCGTTGAACTGACCAAAGAAGATGAGTGCAACGGACAAAGTCGGCTCTGATTTCATCCTTCTCTCCTGTCTTACGAGTACTCCGTATGGGATGCACTCCGTTATCACTGCATCATGTCCCCGCTCCTCCTGGGAGAACGCGCCGCTGCTCGGCTTCAGGAGGGTCCCGCACGACATCACGGAAGCCAGTGCGGGTACGGGCTGGGATGCGTGGCAGGACCGGAAGGGAGCACACGGCTTCGCTTGGATGGACACGTATGTAGCGCGGGTTTGTGACCGCTAGAACCGGGCCGATGCGGCGGCCAAGAAGGCGACGCGGATCAGTGTCCCACCAGGGGCCACGCGGGTCTGCGCTCTCGTCCTGCCCGTTGTCGCCCTCGCCCTCCGCTGGGAGACCGATCGCGGCCGCGGCTCGCCAGCTCACCGCTCCGTACAGCATCCGCGCATCCGCCGCCGTTCCCGCGTGGTACAGGCCGACGCCCCAGCAGGCCAGCTGCAGCGGGTCGCCGGTGCCGTACGGCGTAAACGCGTTGCCGACATTGTTGATGCCGAGACAGGCGGCGAGACCGGCGCGCAGCAGTGTCGGAACGGGCACCGTGCCGCGCGGCGAGGATACGTCTGCCTCTGCGCTTGGAGCTGTGGCACGCCCAGCGGCCGCCGTTCGCCCCATCATGTACAGGTCGCTGGTCGGCAGCCCGACAATGTGCACAGGGAGGCCGCGCGCGCGGATGCGTGCCGCCAGCGCCGCCAGCGCGCCCCGAGACAGCCGCGTCAGCCGCGTCGCGTGCCCGACGACGACGGTGCGGCCGGGCGCGCGGTCGCGCCAGCGGTGGCGCTCGAGGGCGTCGAGGAGGGCGCCGAGCAGCGGCCCGTCGGTCTCCGACACCGGCTCGAGCGTGTAGTCGAGGTGGAGGTCGAGGTGCAGGCCGCAGCGCAGCGCGGTGGCGACGGCCCAGTCGAGGTTGCGCAGCGCGTCGGCGCGCGAGGCCTCGACGTAGGGAGCCGTGCCGAGGGCGGCGATGAGGGGGCCGCCGGCGCCGGGCCGCGCGTCCTCGGCCAGCGCGGCCTCCATCGCCGCGCGGTTGGGCGCGCCGTCGCCGAACAGCCGCTCCTGCGCAAACGCGCACACCTGCACGACCACGCGGCCGCCGAACAGGCGCTGCAGCTCGCGCGCGACGCCGAGCGCCACCCGTCCGCCGCCCGCCGCGCCGGCGTCCACCTCCACAAAGACGCGCGCCGCCGCGACGCCGTAGCCGTAGCTGGTCGCCAGCAGCTGGGCGCCGCGCCGCCGCAGGTCGTCCGCCGTGAAGCGCGCCTTGGCCTGCAGCGTCGTCGCGAGAGCTTCGTCGAACGCACCCGTGCGCGGCAGCAGGTCGGCGTACGCCGGCGTGTCGCTGCAGCCGGCACACGCATCCGTCAGCAGGTATGCCTTGTCGAGATGCAGGTGCGGGTGGCAGAGCGGCGGAAGAAGCAGAGTAGAATCAGTGTTGCTGTCGATCTCGTCGATCTGGTCGTCCGGCGTCTCCTCTGCCGCCCTGTCGGCCTCGGGCTGCATCGCCGTTACGACGCCGTCCGCGAGCTCCATGTTCCAGCGCTGCGGCCGCCCGGCCACCTCGTTACCGTCCGCATCGGCACGCTGCGGGAACACGATGTTGCGCAGTCGCATAGTCCGGCTGCAGGTTTACGAAGCTTTCCACGGCTCTTTTGCTCTTTTGCTCTTTTGCCGCGTGACGTAATTGATAGACAATGGGCAAATGGCAGGAGCTGTCTGGACCGATTGCACGTCACAATCGCACCTTCCCGCCGAGGCTGTCCGCGATAACAGTCGTCTTCGGCCGATGCCGTGTTCACGTGCTCTCCATTGTGGCTGGCAAGAATCAACATCGATGAACGCTAACTTGCCGCAGTGTCTTCGCGGCGTCCGGTCTTTTCGCCCTCTGCTTTGGCAGTCTACGGCCAACGCGCCCTCTATGGTACAGAATGAAATAAAACAAAACATACGCGCGCGAGAGGAACAGAGCTGGTTTAAATGTCATGACGTGACCATTAAACAACAAGACAGATGGTGCCAAGACCTGCAAAAAAAGACCACCGCTGAAGGAGACTAGAACTGAAGCCGAAAGACAAGACTCTCGAGACTGTCGTCTCCAGAGATATGGAGCAGCCCAAAGCGAGCGCGCTCCCTGTTTCCAGCTTCCGCAGCGGTGCCCGTGAACATTGGCCACCACATGAGAAAAGTACCCGACCAGTGCCAGACTGGGCAATGCTGGAACGGCTATATCAACGCAGCATGCAGTCGTATCTATCATCATAACGCCAGGGGGCAGAGCCGCGCACGGCAACGGCAATCTATCAGGCGATGTGCCGCTTGAGATCCGACCACTTCCGGCTCAGGGCTTCGTGTTGGGAGTTGAGCTGCATGGTTAGCGACCGACGTACAAGAGGCGAGGGTAATGGATACCGTGCTTGCCAGGGCAAAGTACTGATCCGAAGGGGAGACTAACCTCTGCGTAACGCATCTTCGTCTGCACCAATTCCTCCTCCAGCTCGGCCATCTCCTTCTCGACACGCTGGTTCTCGTCATGGACCTTGACGTTGCGCGCCATGAGATCGTCACGCTCGGCCGTCCAGGCTAGCTCGAGCTCGGCAGGCTGCTTCTCGATGACATTCTTGAGCTCGCGCACCTGTCCACGCAGGCTCTCATTCTCGTCGCGCAGCTCCTCGTTGCTGACCTTTGTGTGCACCAGCTCCGTCGCCAGAGCCGCCTGTTCGCGGTCGTCTGCCTCGACGCGCTCCTCCAATCGACGCACTTTTATCGTGAGGCTGGCGTTTGTCGTTCGCAGCGTCTCGAGTTCGACCTCCCGCTCCCGCTCCGTGCGCGTCTTCTCCTCCCACTCGGTCGTGTACGCGCGGATCAGTTCCGGCGTCAGCTTCACATCACACGCATCCCGCACAAACTGGTCCGCCCGATAGACCTCCTTGTCCAGGCTGCTCGACGAGCTGCCAAAGAATCCGTTCTCCAGAATGCTGCCCGCGCTCGGGCTGGCATCGATGTACACATCGAACAGGCGATCCTTCAGAAAGGTCGTCAGCTGCCCCATGTCCGTCATGCCCAGTAGCGCAGTCGCGTTCTTCTGCATCAACACCACGCCGAACTTGAGTATCGCGCTAAGGCCCTCCGACAGGATCAGGTCGTAGATGCGCAGAACAAGCTGCAGCGGGAACCGATACGAAAACAGCGTCAAGAACCACTGCGTTGCGTAGAGGTGTGACGTGATGCCACGACGGTGCAGGTGGCAGTACAGCGCAGGCTCCAGATCTTCAAGCAGACGTTCAAACAAGTACAGGTTCTTGTGCAGACCCGGCATATCCTGGATGAAGAGGTCACGCAGGTGGTACTGGTTCATGAGGCGGACGAGTAGGCAAAAGGCCTCCTCCTCTGGCATCTAAGCGGGTCATTAGCCAAAATGCATCGCCAGCACCTTCTATACAAGACGCGCGCCATCTCCAAATCATCAGCACTGCACTTACGTTGAACAGGAGCGGCATAATCAAAAAGTTCATGCCCTGCGCGTAGCCAACGGCCTCGTCGAACAGCGCATAGGCCTTGCACACGCCAAACAGGCCTTCCTGGAGGCCTTGGGCGGCAGCGAACTTGGAGTAGCTCGTGCGCGTGCCGAGGTCCCGTCGAATTGCCTTCTCCAGCCTCTGCAGCGCCGCAGCGTCCACCTTTGCACGTTTCTTGCGCTCGGCGGCATTCTCCAGATCAGGAGCGCTGGAAGCTGCCGTGGACGCCGCAACAGACGGAGTCCCCGATCCCGAGTCACCGGAATGCACCGACGACGAGGAAGACGCAACAGTGTCACGGTTACCAGCAAAGCTCGCACTCTGCCGCTCCTTCTCCTTCTCCCTCTCGCGTTCCTTTTCCTTCTCGGTACCACGGGCCACAAGCTCATGGTAGACAGACTCAAGCCCGTCGCTGTTGCTCTGAGCGAGCACCTGCCACACAACACCCCGAATGGCACTGGGGATGCCTGTGGCAATGGCCTTGTTTAGCTCTTCCGGACTCGTGCGGGCTACAGCGGCGGGGCCCTCATAGATCACATTCTGCCACAGATCCCAGTCGACTGAATCATCGGCAATGCTGGAAGGGCCGGCCGTCACGCCCGACACTGTGCCGGGAGCGAGACTCGGGTTCGGGCTTGTCGGCAGCGGCGACAAGGGCCGCTGGTCATCAAGGATCGGGACGCTGAGGCGCGTCGTCTTGATAGCTGTGCCAGAACCTTCGGCAGGCGCCGAAGCAGATGAGGACGGAGGCTGAGATGCGCTATCATCGTCGTCCTCCTCTGGCAGCGACATAATGCCAGCTTCTTCGCGCATGCGTATCATCTTGAAGCGGTCCTTCAGACTATTGCGGCTAGCGCCGTTTCGCGCACCTTCCTCGTCGAGCTTGCCCAGCATCATTTCCGGGTTGCTTGTGAGTGTGGCCACGGAACTGGCAGTGTTTCGCCGTGTGTTCGTCACGGACGATGTTGGCGGCGGTGGTGACGTTTCCTTCTCCTTTGACGAGCCTCGCGACAACCACGAGAAGGGGCTTGTGAGCTTGCGAGTGATCGGCGGAGCGGTGAAGGCAGCTAGATTAGCGCTTGGCGAGACGGGCAGCGGCTTGCCAGGCGAGGTGTCGCTGGCTGCGGGTGGTGACCAGGGTATGGACGGGAGGACACTGGCGATGCTGCTAAGCGAAAGATTCTTGGACTTGAGGTTCTTGATGTCCCGACTGTCCTTTTCGGGAACGGGAGGGACCTCGGCGGATTCGGTGCTGTCGTCCAGATTGACGACATCCAGTTTGGCGGTGTCGACGTCGAGTGAGGGGATGTCCGGGGCGGCGACGTCTATGGCCTCAAAGCTGCTTTCGTGGGACTCGTCGGACTCGTGGTTGGTCTGGTCGTCGTCGGTTGCTTTGTCCTCGGACTCCTCGACCTTCTTGACCGTGTCGGTATCGGCGTCTGCCTCCGGTTCGCGGGCCGCGCCACGGCTGCGGATCTTTTCAAAGGCTTGCTGAAGCTCAGAGGCGCCAGAATTGACCGGCGTCGATTCTAATGGTGATGCAGGCTGGATGGATAGCGAGGGGTGCGGCTGGATGGTCAGAGACGGCTGAGACCGCTTGGTCAGGGAGCGCACAGAGGCGGTGTCGGGCGCGTCTTCGAAGGTATCCTACGGGCAAAATGCGGTCAGCCAATAAACAGTGACACGAGACAACCGCCTGCTATGCAGGACTGCAAGAAGTGCCAGAATGTGGCTTGTTTTGAAAGCTCGTCTCCACTCCGCGTGGCACATCGCCGGACACCTTGATCCCAGTAGCATGACACGCAGACAGACGTCGGTGCCGTTGGGGTAGAGCACAGGCCGCAGACTGCCGCAGAGGCCAGAGGCAACGTGCCGTGCAGGTGGCCTTGTATGCAGTCGGGCCGGCAGTTGGAGCGCACAAAGGACGTCCGTTTTGCCACAGAAGAGGATCACATGGAGATGTATCGGTGTGGCATAATTTGGGGACACCCAACGTACCGTGTCGTGGTCTGAAGTGCTGTCGGACATATTGTCATCGTGAGCCTCCAGGGGCCGCTCCTGTTCGGACATGGCAGCGGATCGTAGCGAAGCGCGAGACTTTTGCGCGTGGGCGAGGTTAAGAAGTCGAGTGTTGGAGTTCTAACTAAGCGAGCGAGTGTGTTGTCGAGCCAGGGCCGATCAAGGACTCGGTGGTGCAGCTAGGCGTACGGAGCAGCCAGGGCGAGACGGCAGAATCAAAGTCGTCGAGAAGCAGGCCAGGCAGAGGAAGCAAAAAAGGTTGAGGGGAGAACGAAAGTAAAGGGAGGAAACAAAAAGTCGAAAGATACAAAGCAAACAAACAAATCCAAGGCCACGACAGGAGATGAGGCACAGCGAATGGCAGCAGGCGTGAGTCAGGTCCTGTGTATCGTAGCCGTGTCGGCCGGCGAGAAGAAGAAGACGGGCAGGACAGAGCTCGCAGGTCCACGGGGAGAGTAGAAGAGAAGAATGACACCGAAAAGAAATCGACGGACGAGCAGAGATGACCGGAACGCGACAGTTTCCCAGGTGGCTGCTTCCCTCTCGATTGGCCCGTAAAAGGCAGGGGGTAATATCCACCCTTCAGGAGTCCTTTTGCGGGGCAGCCTGACGTGTTAGGTCACGTGTGCGATCACATGTCCGTTGGTCACAGGACGTGCTCTGCGAGCGCTCTACGTTACGGCGGACATTTGCGGCCTCCAACTCAACACAGAGTCTGTATATCGCCTTTCCATATTGCCTTTCCATATCGCGACGAAATGGCCGCAGTGTAGTTTCTTGTAACTCTCCTGCGCTTGCTTAACGAGCCCACGTCCTTTACCCATTCTTGTTCGTACGAGTCCATTCTTATGGGAGCATCGCCCCTATCCATCCCTTTCCCCATCTCCGCCACGTCTACATGCCAGTTGGACCCGCGTTCCAACACATACTCGTAGGCTAGAAGCACATCTACGGAGCACTCGCACTCCGTTGCTGTACATCCGCAGGTGGGCCATATCCAAGACATTGCTCAGCCTCACAAGAGCCGCGCCACATCTACGGGCCAGCTCATCTCGGAGCCAACCCGCGAGCCCACACAGAGGACCCGGCCCGCCATGGCATACCGGCCTCATATCAGTTTTAGAGGCCCAACAAAGTGCAATACTCCGTACGAGGTAATAGTTGTCATTTGAACAATAGTTCGACGCGGAAGCCACAATACGGGAACGCCCGAGAGGAAAATTCCTCGCAAACAGTGTCATGCACGCCGTACGCAGCTGTATTTATGCGTATATACTGGGGCGGTCAACTTTTCTTTCATGTACTCATAGTGTCCGTACGAATGCACTTGACCGCAGCATAAAGAATGTCCTTAGATCGAGCAAATTTGCCAAGTCGCGGTTCACGAAGTAGGTATTACACTTACCCGTCCCAGCGTTTGGAACTCTGTCAGTGACAACACCTCTCACCACACGGGGTCTCGCTCCCTTTCCATTCTCATGCCTGCTCGTCCCGGCCCGTTTTAAGCTGTATTGATATCCCGCACTGGTGAGTTGGGCACGCCTGTAGCGTAGAAAGCCCGGATGTTCTCAAAGCACTCCCGCTCCGATTTCTTGAATGCCATGTCCGTGAGCCCGCCGAGGTGAGGTATCACAGTAACGTTGTCTTGTTGTAGAAACCATGGGTCAACGTCGGGCTCGTTACATAGCACATCGACGCCAGCACGTGCGACCTTACCCGACATGAGCGCGGCCTTGAAGGCTGCCTCGTCAACAACGGCGCCACGTGCCGTGTTCACAAAGAATGCGCCGTCCTTCATAGCGGCGAACTCGCTCGCACCGATATAGCCCGTTGTCGCAGGACTCAGCGGAATACTGACGGACACGACGTCTGCTGCTTCCAGCAGGGCGGTGAGTGACCCGGCGTACGTTGCTCCATACAGTTGTTCTTCCTCGGGCGCAAGACGTGTGCGGTTGTAATACATGATGCGCATGTTGAAGGCACGCGCCTTGGTGGCCGTGTACTTGCCAATGGCGCCCAGACCGACGATGCCGAGCGTCAAGCCGGTCGGGTCGCGCGCCGGCACCAGTCCCGGCTCCGACTTCCAGTGGCCACGGCGCGCACTGCGCTCACCCGCGCTCGTATTGCGGAGTACGGCCAGAATGAGAAACACGGCCATATCCGCCGTAGCCTCGGCCACGGCGTCGACTGTGTTGCAAAAATAGACGCCGCGTTGCGCGAGGTAGTCGACGGGAAACTCGTTGTAGCCAGCACTGGCAGAGGCGACGATCTTCAGTGATGGCGCCATCTGATCGAACATGCTCTCCAGGAACGGCTCATAAGGCGGCGTTCCCATGCGGACGATGAAGGCATTGATCGGCCCGTTTTTCGCCAAGTCGAGCGGCAGCTTCTCGTTGACCTCGGCATGTGTTTTGGCATCGAGCACGGAGTAGTCGAAATCCTCCTTGAATTTCGCGAGATAGTCGTCGCCGACATACAAGGGCGTCCCCAGAGCGACCACGCGTGGTTTCCGTTGAGACATTGTTGCGACTTTGAGCATTTGGGAGGGAAGCGCGGAGACTGCAAGCACTAGATGATAACATTTTAGTGAGCAAGATAAGACAAATCAGTGCCGAGCAGCCAGGCACCAGCTTGAACCGCGCGCGCTTTTCTAACAAAAATCCAATCTTCTACTTATATGTAAAGAAGGGAGCTTTTATTTTACATAAACCTCGATCCAGGCAGATTCTCACTAAAACAACAAGAACCGCCATCTTTTTTTGCTCTAATTGATGGAATGTCTTACCTGTCGATGTACAGGCAGCTTCGGCTTCTCCCGAGACAGCCCCACACTGACAAGAAACATTCAAAGGGCTCATGGACAGACGCAGAGATTTGGGTTTATACGGTAGGATCCAAGCCACCGTGTGATGATTATATGACTAGCTCGTGTCACGTATTCGTAAATTAACAAGTTGGAGATTCAAATCAAAAGACCAGACACGCTTAGACGCTCTCCCAAAAGTTTGGGCAAGAGCTTTGAACCCCTCCCAATGGAGCAAGATTTGCTACACTACACCAGCCGCGAGGCTTGTGCAATCCTGTCCAAGAAGCCCGGTACTATCATCAGACCCATCCATGAAAACATAGTCACCATGGCGCAGTTGGCTAGCGCGTAGGTCTCATAATCCTGAGGTCGAGAGTTCGAGCCTCTCTGGTGACAAACGTTATTTTTGTCTATCTTCTATAAGAAAGCAGCTTACGATTATCTTTTTTCCCCGGAAGAATTGGGCTTCAAGGGCTTGATCGCCGCGAGATCTTGTCAAGGAAAAGTCCCCATCGTCTTTATTGCTAATTGCTAGTGCTAGTAAGAAAGTATACTGATAATACCACGAGTGCAGTGATGGCCAGTTATTTACTGAAAAGCTCTTAGAGAGCGCATGTCTTCAGAGCCTTGCTCAATTCAAGTTTATATTTTTACTGACAAGGACTTCCGTAGCAAGCGTATTGACAGCCAACCACCTATGATGGTCTGTGACTGGGTCTACGGAGTTGACGAATTACCTAACTGCTTCGCCTCTTCATTGTCACACTACGCAACTGCCAGCTGGTCCGATGCCTGCTTCTAGCTTCTCGTGGCGGATGTTTTAGGCGCTGACGGCACTGCAAGCCAAACGACAACGACAACAAGACATCTGCAACCTTCCCACCGCCGTTCGTTAGCTTGAAATAAAGAAGTATGGCTGATAGCGTTGACTCCGAGGCGTGGAATGAGCCGATTGAATTGGCGTCTAATGGCAGCGCAGTCAGTCCTAGTATCCTGAGACACGGGCCACGCAGTTTCTCTCATCCGTTATAGTTGGCGAGGCGAGAAATCTACGGTTAATCCGAACATCTGTGATCCATGGCAGTACACAAGGGTGCCATGCACATTGTTAGGGAAGTCTATCTAAGTCGAAGCCACAGCCTGTCTGTTATGAAAATTCCCTTCGAACTTTCTCTATAAAAAGGCTGGAACAGCCGACAGACAATGCAGCACAGAAACTACTGTGCACAGCTTTTCACTGCAGTCGCCAAATATAAGCAGAAATCGCCTACATAAATACTCCGCCTGAGATGTTTGATTGATAAAGACAGAGATCTGTGTCTCGGTGGGGCTGGCGGGGCTTCGTGCTTGTTGCTATCGCCCAATGCAACAAGTAACAGATCCCTTGTCGATAGGTTGAAAGATACATCGGCAGTCAGCAGAGTAATACGGAGTAGCAGCAGCGGCTAGTCTCTACCTGCCGTTAGCGAACGTGGCCAACAGTAATCCATAATGAAGGCCAGTTAAATTCCCAGCATACAAAGCCTTGTGAACTGAGATGATTCGGAAACAATTTAGATAATGGTGATACTACCTGGCAAGATGAAAGTCGGATTGAACAACCTTCAGAAATGGGCAATGCGTAACAAGGTACATTCTAAACCGGTGTTGTCAGCAATAACACGTGAACATGGTCTAGTACTTACTCATAATGTACGATCTGATCCTATATGGTGCCATTCATTATTATGCAGTTGGATGCTGCATAAGTGATAGACGGCTATCGCCTCGGTCTTCTGCGACATTTGCGATCCGGCAGCATGTGTTAAGCTCCGTTAATAAGGTACCTATCCTTCTTTACGAGTATGCTTCTCGCCAAGCTAAACGTATCCCCTAACGCAGTTCCCTTATCAACAATTGTACACCCCGCCCCAGCGGCTATCTGACAAAGGAGCATGACGCTGAAACCCGCCTTGCATGTGCAGATACTAAGCCACAAACCGGTGTCTTGACCAAGGAAGTCCATGTACTGTGCCGCCCTCGTATATGTGCGGAGTAGAGCATTGCTGGTTTCCAGTTTTGTACCTGACCCCAACAGGTACCGCACTAACAATACACGCACCTGCAAGCGACCCGTATTACGATATACACCTCCTCCTTTACTCGTACCCGTACTCTGTACCTGCCCGTTCGTAACAAGTGGGAAATGCACAAGCAACTTGCGGCACCGGTCCTTTCCCTTACCTTTGCATAATGCACCCACTCGCACCTCGGCTGGCGACTTTGTGTTGCGTTCCGTCCGCTGCAACCTTCTGCAAGGCAAACTTGTATTTATTTTCGTCCACTGTTACCTGAAGTGTTGTCCCACACCTCTGTTCGAGTGCCATCCGAGCCGATGAACGATTTTTCACTCCCGTCACATACAACCATTTCCTTGGTTGCATTCTAGGCCGAAGCCTTGCCTTTATTAACCTAGCTCAGTTTTAACGCAGCCTAAGCCAAGAGATCACCAGGCTGACTTGTATTCTCAGATGTTCAATCTCGTACTCGTACTTCGTCCATAGCAGCTCTTTGCTGTAGATGGCTGAGGGCGGCACGAAACAAAGAAGACTAGCAGTCGGCCGCGAATGCAGTGATTGGTATTAGACATGATTTTAGCTTGCCTTGTATCCACCAGCTCCACTGTCGTCTGCAAGGTTGTCCCACTAATTCCACGCGGCAGACAGCTATGGGGCCATGACGTCTATTGAGCCTTCGAGCGATGCGCGCACGAAGTAGGGGTACGGATGCTCTCCCAGGAGCATCTTCTCTTGGGTCAAGGAGCCAACGAGTATAAGTACGGCCCGATCCCTACACCGGTCGACCGCCTTTGATTTAGAGTCGTTTATGACGCAGTAGAGCCAGCTTTGCTATGCTGCACTCATCTTCCTTCCAAGTCCTGTCAGCTCTCAGTTTACCTTCCTGCGGCCCAAATAGTACTCAACGGGGCAGTTTCGTCCGCCTTACCACAAGTCACGGGCTGGATTTTCAATAGACTAATCACGAGTCTACCATGTCCCGCCTGCATAGACCTGCCGGTCCGTTACGGACTGCCTCGGCCAGCAGTTTCGCCGAGACCTTCACCATCGCCCGTCGGCATCTCGAAAGCCAGATCCATAAGGAGGAAGAGCCATCTCCCAAATTAGCATCCTCCGACCCCAAATCGACGACGTCGCTTGCCTCACTCTCTTCTATCGCATCTTCCGATATCGCCACCCCAGCGAGCCCAGGAACGCCCCCGAGTGAGCCAATTTCGCCACTCGAGTCCCAAGAAGTTGCCGACAACTTTGCGTTTGCCTTTGATATCGATGGCGTTCTTGTGCGGGGAGGCCGGCCGATCCCAGAAGCCATTGAAGCCATCAAGATGCTAAATGGCGAGAACGAATACGGCATCCGAGTGTAAGTTGTATCCAGATGAAGCATATACATCTTCGTAACATGTGATTCAAGATCTGTAGCTAATGCAACCAACGCTCTTAGGCCCTACATTTTTCTCACAAACGGTGGTGGCAAAACGGAAGCCGAACGCTGCCAAGATCTCTCCAGCCAGCTACAACTCGAGGTTTCCCCCGGCCAGTTTATTTGTGGGCACACACCTATGCGGGAACTTGTCGACAAATACCGAGGTGCCGTGCTAGTCGTCGGTGGGGAGGGAGAGAAGTGCCGGATAGTCGCTGAGGGTTACGGCTTCAAGGACGTCATCACGCCCGGCGATATCATCAAGGCAAACTCGGCGGTTGCGCCTTTCCGCAAGCTGACCGAGCTCGAGCACGCAAATTCGCGAGATCTGCTGGAGCGCGGCAACATTCAGGACATTGTCATTGAAGCCATCTTTGTTTTTGCCGACAGCAGGGACTGGGCATCCGACTTGCAGATCATCCTTGATATCGCCATGTCGAAAGGGGGCCGCCTTGAGACGCGCTCCGAGACCTTTGACGAGGGCCCTCCTATTTACTTTTCCCACAGCGATGTCGTCTGGTCGGCTGCCCATGAACACGTCCGCCTAGGCATGGGCGCCTTACGCAAGATTGTCGAGACCATTTTTTCAGACGTCACCGGTGGCAAGAAGCTTACAACACACGCCTTTGGCAAACCTCAGGTGGGCACTTTCGAGTTTGCTACGCGTCTACTGCAGCAATGGCGCGCCACCCAGCACGGCCTGTCCGACTCAAGTCCACCCGACACTGTCTACTTTGTCGGCGACACGCCGGAGTCGGACGTTCGTGGTACCAACGCTATGGACGCCAAGTCGGAAAACACCTGGTACAGCATTCTCGTGAAGACGGGAGTCTATCAGGACGGCGAGCCCGCGTACAAACCGCGTGTCACGGTGCCGACGGTGCTGGATGCCGTGCGGCATGGCATTGAACGTGAGATGCAGGCCCGTAAGCGCACATAGTTTGACAGAATTGGGTCAAGGAAGGTCATTGCATTTTTGTAAAATCGGAGCATCGGCTTTGCCGCACTTTCTTTCTATTTTATCCTATTTCAGAGTTTTGTCATGTGAAAATAGTATAATTTCTTTTGGTAAAAGGGTGACCGATAAATATTCGGCTTAGAAACCCAATATGTCACAGATAGCAGTTCGCTGTAGACTGATATGTCTACCGACCAGAGATCTCCAAGTTTGCTTACGCTGTACAAATCATGCGAATCAAAGGTTGATTTCTCACCACAAGATAAGCATTGTGTTGCAGTAATACGAGTAAACCTTGTTTTCTTGTCACACAAAAGCGATGCTGTGACATGGTCTACTTTTGTTGGTGGTGCCATGTGTTGGTGTGCCGTAACAGGGTTTCCTTGCATACGGGTATATGCTTGGCTGTTTCGGAAAAAAAGCTACTTCCGACAATGATCAACTCCCTGTAAGACAACTGTGCACTCTTGTGCAGTTACTGTATGAAATGCAAAACTACAGGAACCTATGCTGCCAACTCCATCAAGCCTATCTTCCGCTTCTTGTCCTCCAAAAACTCCTGCTGTTCTAAGCGACTCTTCTTAAGATCGACTCCAACAACCAGTAATACAAAACTTACTACACTAAGCCCAAACAGAAAGTAGAAGGGTAGTGATGAGTTTTTGGAAGGCGACGCATCAATGATAGCACTAGACACAATTGGTCCAATGAACGACGAAGTTTTGCCTACAATGCTGAAAAGGCTAAAGAAGAGGAATTCGTGACCACGGGGAGTGACCTCGGATATCATAATTTGCGAGTAGCTGTACCACGGACAGATAAGCAAACCGTAGAAGGCTTGGTAAACCTGACAATTCGTTAGCAGTGGTATCGTTTCACAGTGAATAAGACTTTCACTCCAATTAGGTGCCAACTCACCCAGACCTCCCAAAGGTTATGGAACCCGAAATGGTCTGTCCAGATACCAATCATACCCCAGCCATCAAGAAGTATGATGCAGAAAGCTATTGTGTTGAACATCGTTTTCGTGCCGAGCTTGAAGCGCTTTTGAACAGCCCAAAACGTATAAATTCCAATGGCCTTTGTAGACAGTTAGCTGACAAACAAGAACACTTTGATGGATAAACAAGCTTCGTACCTGAGCCACAATTCCAACAATCAAAAGATACGTCAACTGCAGAGTATTGTACGCCACAATGCTATTTTGCAGAGTAGAAATCACCGTAACGGTCGTATTAAGGGAATCACCCAACAGAAAGTATCCTGGTGACGGATTAGGATCCAGGACTCGCAGGCCAAATATCAAACTGGCCTCCACTAACCTATGAGGTAAAGGAGGCTCTGCTTAAGCCTCCACACCTGGCACATAGCGTGAACTAATTGCGATGCCCCGGCCACCACGATATTCCGCCGGCCCGGGTCTTGGCCCGGTCGGCGCTTCTCCAGAAAGAACCAGGGCAGCGATACCAGCACCCATACACCAGTTGCGAACGCAATCAGTACGCTGAGGCCCCAGTTGTTATTCGCCTGGCTTGCGTTCACGTCAAGCGCAAACATGATTCCGACGATCACGGCAAGAATTACGACCTCGCCGAGCGACTGAGTGTAGAAGGCAACGTTCGATAGTTCGCTGCGCTTCATCGTGTCCGCGTAGTCGTACTCGTCGCGGGAAATGTTGCCTGCGACAAGATCGTCGGCATGCTGCTTCATCTCGTCAGTGCTGCGGGCAAGGTTTGGGAATGCAGCGGTCCAGAACGTCAGCGTCGTTTGGTACGCAATGAGGCCAACGATGTAGAGACCGACACCAATGCGCCATTTGTCGTCGGTGTGAACACCAAGCCAGGCGAATCCGATGGCATAAGCGACTATGGATAGGGCGATGAGAATGTTGGGACGCCAGTTGCCAAAGTCGGCGAAGCTACCAATTGTAAGGAACACCACAATTTGAATGGCAAACGAGATGCCGTTGCATAACAGGACAATGCTGTTGATGGAGCGATGATGTCCCATGAAAAATAGTGTTTCGCCATCGCCAGCCGCCTCAAAGAGCAAGTTTTGGAACGCAGTAGGTGCAAAATCTGGCTGTCAGGATAGTTCTTGTTCGGTGATCCATGATGCGCCCGTCCCGTCTTTTTATCTTGCTTCAATCCCTCTTCTCTTCTTGCAGATATAATTAACTTACTAAACAAAGAAAGGCCATTGTTTCCAATGTAGTATCTAAAGAGAAATCGGTTAATGCTTGAACGCAATACTGCCCCGATGAGTGTACGGCCACTTACGAGTAATATGCCCATATTTCATACTTTATAGTGCGATATTTCTCTTCCACTTGGTCTGGGGCCGTAACAGCGTCTTTACCTTGCGAGTCGACTGCTTTAATAATTGTAGGGTACCCAGCTTTGGGGGTTTCGCCGGCGTCCAGCTCTATGTGGTCCATTTTCCTGATTGGTGATATTAGAAGTAAAGGGTTTGACAATGCAAAAAGTAGTCGCATGTGAAAACTGTCTTCCAATCACTGCAATGCTATGTACTTGAGAGGAGCTTACTGGTCCTTCAGAGAAGTCTACCGGTACTTAAGAGGGCTTATTCAGGTAGTCTTCGTATTACTTCGTAATGCCATATCGAGTAGTACTGCATAAGCCAAGAATAACGTCACATGATTACAGTTCATGGGAGATACCAAACGACCATAATAACTGTTACTCAGACATTAAGTGTGTTATCGAGTCTATAAGCGCTAACATGGGGGGTAGCTTTAGTTAGCTAAAGCGCTTTGTTGGCCACGCTACACATAGAGGATTCATGTTCTATTTTGCCCTGCTAACATCAACAGATATGGTGCGAAAGATATGCAAGCTAGAAGCGCTACACGTCACCGTTTACCGGATTATAAGTACTAAGCTCTGCTAAAAGAGCATCCATCCGCATGAGACCCAGGTTTACGAGACCCTTTTGTCCCGCTGCTCCTTTTGACGATACTTTCAATGCCCAGCGCCAGCGTGTTACAAAATCCAGAACCATTCTGTACTCTTCGTCCAAGTCAAGAAAAGAGCTGGTCATGATCTCTTGCTCGTTGCTGTGTGGTGATTGTGAGAAACATGGGTCTTGACTGGCATCAAGCGAGACATTAGTACCACAATGTGGCCGTTCATCTGCTGGAGCGGGTGACAGAGGAGGCCTTAAAATGACCAAAAGATTTAGCATAACTCCACCAATAATTCCAAAGTTGTTTTTCGACCCTAGTCGTGTCAGTATATTGGGGGCAAACAGGTTCCTACGGGGTAGAAAAGTCCGTGACTTACAGCTATGCCAGAAAGCATCCCATTCCGAGCCGTTTAAGTTCTCGACGAACTCGACGGCCTCTTTCACGTAGACCATTGACCCTTTGATGACAGCTCGGAGCGCTTCGCTTGGCTCAAAGAATATACGTTTCCCAGCAGCGCGAGAATGCCCTCCATCAATATACGTAGCACCATTACCACCGAATAAACCTGCCAAAGCACCTACAGGCCGCAGAAGTGCACGAAGAAGCGTCAGCTGCACAGTCAGGTAGGAAATGTGAAAGGACGCGCTTGCATTGAGAGAACAAAAAGCAGACGCGTGAGGAGCTCTTGCTCCCACCATGACCCCCCGCTTGGTAATGCGTGAGATTTCAATCTTCAACGGGGCTGGCAGAGATTGGTGCCATTCCATAAGCTTGTTGCGAAGAGGTTTTGCGGCGTCGAGGGACATTTCCAGGCTTACAGACGTTTTGGCGCTTGAACGTATTGTAAAAAAAGCTTCCATTATCTCGGTCAAGAGACTTGTAAGAGACAGAAGATGGAGAAAGTATCTTGGCTGCTCTTCGGAGTCTAGAGATCGGGGCATGGATTGGTCCATGTCTTCTTCTGAGAGAGGAGCAACATCGAAATCGTCGCTTCGGATGGCCGGCGGCAACGACTCACCCAGACATATCCATTTCTCCATCATCCATGTTGCCCACCAAATCTGCTTTCGTAACAGCCGCTCCCAGTCTGGGAGAGTGTCCCAGTGCGTTGGGTCACGGTGAAGACCGAGGCAATGGCAAAGGGACACTGTCGTGCTCATGAGTGTTGGCCGAAACGGGGTGCCCGGGGCATATTTATTATTGTCATGGCGCTGCAGGAGCAGCAAACAAGTCTGAATTGTGCTCAGCCGGGGAGCATGTAACTCATTAACAGAAAGAAGCCATGCCGTACTAAAAAGCTTGTCTGCGGATGGGTAGTCCGGAAGCCGCACCGATAGAACGTCGTCATAAACCATAAAGGGCACTGCAGTTGCGCAGATGGCGGCAAGAAGCGCCAGTGGTAATTGGTAGACCGCGTCGCGATTTGCGGGCAGTTGAAGCGGACTGATGACGGGAAAATACGGGTGAACAAAACGTGCATAGAGTAGTGTGAGACGGTAGCCCAGGTCGGGACTGACTAAAGAAGTCAATTCGGATCTGGCTGCATCCAATAGATTTTTGTTGAGTCTCGGCTCAGAATGGCCGGTGGATTCATCGTCAATGATCATGAAAACGTGAGGTGGTAAGTCAAGAGGCGCAGCTTGGTTTTGGCCGAAAGTTGGGAGCTGTACGCCACCTATTGGCTCTGGCGGTGTCCGTGGGATTCGACGATATCGAAGTCCTCGGTACTTGACCGACGACTCGTTGTTCCTGTCATAGCTGCGTTGGCTAAGAACATAAAGATCCAAGTCACCGGATGCTCCTACAGCCCTATATGAAACACCTGGCAGGGCCTCCAGAGATCTTGGGCTGAAATGGTCTGACGCATGAGCTTCATTGATCCAAGATATCTGTGGGGGTAGGTTTGAGCCAGGCGTTGAGAAAGTCGTGTTGATGTCTGTATTGCTAGCCGAAGCGCAATGCTGTTGACCTTGTGTCTCGGCAACGGAAAGCCCGGTCTGGAAGTGCATCCTAGGTGAGCTCATACCACCGGCCGAAAGAAGATCGGTGGTCCCCAGCGTGGCTTCTGGGTACGTAGGATGGTTCTTTACATCGCGCTCCGTAGCACGGAAACTGTGCCGGAAGGTCTCGTCTTCCGCTACTGTCTCAGCCGCCAAGTCGCCAACATCACTATGATCGCTGCAGCTCCCCTCGGTTGCTTCTGTTATCCCGGGTCTTTGGCGTTTCCTCTTTTCCGGTGCGAGCATGAAGGTGCAAGGCAATTGTCTCTCTTTGCAAAGAAAGCACGGGGGTCCAGTTTCCATGCGACAGCCAGCTTTCCGGGCCCTACAGAAGTCGCACGGCCGAGCCTTGCGCGATTTGTATGGACGTCCGGCAGTCGGCAGCATTGCAAGGCGGGACTACTTTGCTACAGAACCAATAAGAGCATTGGAAATTGACCATGTAGTGCCGTCTTGGAGACTTGCGAAAGCGGATTTGTCTGAAGAGTATGGAGTACTTTGGGTGGCACACAAGAGCTAGATGGGTTTGCATTTCCAGACGTTGGAACTAAGACGACATACGGAGTAGATAAGATCACGATAGTGCCCGTGGAAATAAAACTGGGCCGCGTTTGAGATCTGTGGTGGAAAAGGTCGTAGTATTCGGAGAGAAGACCATGGGAGAGCTAAGTGAAGGCAATACCTGCGGGTGTGGCCCGTGCACCACAACTCGCAACATTATCAATAGATACCTTGAAGATGATAGGAGGCTGAAAACTATTAATAAATATGCAAAGCCCCTTGTTCCTTGCGATGCGTTCCCTCTTTGTTGCTACAGAGTTCGTGTAGATGACACCAGTTTGTAAATCGGTTACTTCCACTCATCCTTCGAGCTTCCAACTCAGCGCCATTAATTCTTTCAACTGCTAATTCTTCCGTTTAGCAGGATCAACTCCTATTTCCCAAACTGAACACGCATTTTGCCTTGGGTCGCTCGCATTGGAGACTTGTTTCGCCATGCGTTGTGTGTGTTGTTGATCTCTGCACGGTATGCCCAGATAAGGGTTGTAAGATACAGTACGGAGTACTAAGGTTGAGTAGTCGCTTCACCGCCCAATATTCAGCCAATTACAAGCGCGCTAGCCTTTCCTGCTAGCTGATGACGTCTTTACACATTCCTTCTTCTTTCGTGTAGTTAGTAGGTACAGAGTACTGCTGTTCCTTATAAAATCATTCTTCCTGGTATATGAAAGCATAGCATAGATGTTGTTGAGCCTTGTCCTATAGTTGTACTGTGCAGACATTCGGTGCGGGCCATTTATACATCACCTAGAGACACTTCTTTGCTCATTATATCTTTTAACAATATAGTAAACTTGATTGTTACAGCTAATTAAGGCGTGGCAGAATATGTAAGATGGGTTACGCTATCATAGCGTGCTATTGGCGAAAAATTGTAGACTATGGCTGCATTGCTCGCAAATACATGGCACTCCTCATACCTTGAGCTTTCTTACGATTAAGATAGAACGAGGGTGCCTTATTTTGAAGGCGCCTGCCGCCTACGTCCGTGTGTCTATTTGTCAGTCTCTCGGCTTACCCACAAGCCAGTGTAACGGGCAGGGTTACCTAAACTAAGCGCTGCTCGTATTGTGCGTGCAGACTAATCTGCACTCTCTCAACGTCACTCTCTCAACAAAACTTCTACAGCGGCTGCCCTAGGCAACCACAATTGACCAGTGGGTCATATGACTTCATTGTATTCAGTCCCCTCAGTGGTGATTCTAGCATCCCCAATCGTTTCATCTTCAAGTCCTACATCGTCCTCGTTTCACGACTTCTTCATTTTCTAACTTTCACTGTCATCTCCACTTGCTACCGGCTTTCTATAAGAGAATTGCCAATGGTACCATATTTTACAATACTGTTGTCAGTACGACATGACGGCGGTACCGTCACAAGTTCCAGCTTCTCATTTCAGCAAGGGTAGCAACAATCCTGTTGCCCAGTCAGGCACAACCCTCGCCTCACAATCGTCCCGTGCAACGACTGTCGCAGGCGCCGGCAGCCTAGAGGATGCGCAACTCTTTTTCCCACACGCCGATTTGCCCGCAGCAGATATCATATACACAAAGGTTGGCGACCTGTTCGCTGCATTTGAGCAAGCGAGAAGCAAGGGCGATGACTGCGTTGTTGTCGCGCAGGCGTCCATGAAGCAATTCCATGCCCTGAGCCGCGAGCGCGACCGTCGTGGCAGCCGTTTGCGGCTTTTTTATCTGGCAGAGCACCGGATCATAATTGTCACAATTCCTGGCTTCGAGCACGAGAGCCTTCACACGTACCTTAGCAACCAGGTAACCATTAGTGTTGATCAGATGGGCCTTGAGTGGTCAAATACTGCCGCCCAGACATTTCGTCCAGCTGGCTCGGCAAGCTCTGGTGAAGGCGACTCCAACGGAAGGCCAGTTCCCGAGCGAATGGGCAAGGCTGACTGGCCAACACTTGTGGTGGAAGCTGGCTTTTCACAGTCGTTACAGTCGCTTCGAGCCAAGATGGCCTTTTGGTTTTCTGCGTCAAACAATAACGTCAAGGTGGTAATTCTCGCCAAAGCCTTCCCTAACGACGACACCAAGCGTATTCTTGTTGAGCAATGGCAGAATCGCCCATTTCTCGCCTCTCGTCTAGGGGCTACAACGACACGACAATGGGCACAACGCACACTACAAACAACTTGCGTCCAAACGATTAATATTGTTTGGACCGGCCCCGTACCATACGATCAGGCTACAGTGGCCCAGAGGAGAGACTGCAGCCATTACAACGTTACTAGAGGTCCGCTGAGGCTGTTGTTTGAGTGTCTCTTCCTGCATCCGCCGACCGCACCCCAGGAGCATGACATTATTCTTACCGACGGCATGCTGCAGCGCTACGCCGCTTGTGTTTGGGCTTCCTGATGAGCCTTGCATCTAGGCTAAGCTTATACAAATGGTTGAACAATGATATAAAGCTAAAGCAAATGGTTTATGGACTCACCAGCTGATTTGCCGCACGGGCTGCTTTTCGTAGCAAAGGGGGGAATTTATTAAGAACAATTGACGGCGGGAGCTTGGGTGCGTGACAAAACTTACCAGTGGCGATTTGGGGGGGATGAATGATGAAGAGGACCAGTCCATGTATGCATAGGGCTCTAAAGTTCTGCCCATTTATCACCTCCGCAACTTCAAAAACTGAAGTATGAAGATTATTTTTGAATGATGCATTACGCTGTTTACATTTTTCGTTCATTGCAGTTGTAACCCATGTTAAAAGGTATGCCTTCCAGTCAGCTCACCTTGCAACAAACTGAATTCTCTTGTGATGGCAAAATGCTGTCGGAGAGGTTATACTTCTACAGATCACGACTAAAAGGTTGTCAGATAGCAAAGCCAACTTACAAATAGTAAGCAGTTGCATGTAATCAGAACTTAGAAGCAAAGTAGTAGCAGCGTGTACTCGTAGCTAAGATGTCCTCGAAATGGCTGTACAATAAGGGCCAACGGTCCCCCGTACCTTTCTGCAAAAGTACTCATGCTTGTAAGAGTAGGAACACGGAAATACGAGAGACGAGAACTTCACTGTGGGGTGTGTATTGTCCGCCTGGGAAGGTTGAGTGGAAAGTCGTAATACCCCGAAATACGGAGTAGAAATACCCAGTCTAGAGATAATTTTCAATGACCAAAGAAACTCGGGATGTCACGACAAAAGATGGCCAAGGTCAATGCGCGCACAAAAGGCCGCGCTTGTCCAATAGAAATATGAAGACAAGGGCCGTCCGTGTCTTACGCAGCCAATATGTCGTGACGTACACCGTAATACGAGAAGAAAAGCAGAAGCTGAACTCTCAACCCCGGTTTCGTGCCTTAGCGCGAGCACACACCGTACCTACGTGGGTGGTAGACAAGTATGAAGTGCCCTGTGGCAAGACAAGTATCTTACAACTACTCGTACTTTGTACGGTGCCCACGAGTCTGCATCAGTAGCTGAAGTGGCCAAGGGAGACTTACTCTTCCTTTCTCGTGCCTACGAAGCATGGATAAGCGTGAGCACGGGCTGCAATAGCGAATAGGCTCAGCGCAGCGCACAATCAGCAACACGAATCTATGTAGATCGAAAGATCGCTTTCTGCGAGTCAAGAGCAAGTGGGGAGAGTTCTCCGTTCGCTCTGGAACAGCATCGCCTTGCGTTATTGGGCGATACAATTGCGACAACCTCGGTCCACATGCAGGAGAACAGACCGCCGTGCGTCAGCGGCTTGGGACGCCAAGCAAGTCTGGACTGGAAAGAGCATGCGTTTCGTAAGACGGTCTGAGCTAGGATCACATGCATGTAAGTGCGTAGTATTGTACGCAGAGAACCAGACTCAGCGCATCCGAGTTTTCTTCGCTTCTCCACGTCGCATGCACCAGTATGGCCCAGAAATAAGACTGGCTTGGTACCGTACAAGGTGTCACTCTTCCATCCGAGCTATTGCCCATCAGATGCGTCAGTTGTGTGCAGACTCTGGTATGTCTACGCTCCACCCCCTCCAGCATGCCAGACTATCGTTCGACCATGATTACGACAGATTTCTAGTATCGGTAAGCCGATATTCTTTCATCGTGAGCAAGAAGCCATGAGTATACTATATACTATGTCTTACACATGCGAATCTTAATTGTTAATAGTCGATTTTCTTGTTACGCCGAGCATGATTATGTACATTGGTCTGGTGCAATTATTCTTGGTAAATGCAATCAAGTAGAGGCAGAATTAGCACAATTAATGGTTACGCGTTTGCGTTCGCAATAATAAAGTCCAGGATGGTCAGGTTCGGTCCCTTCCAGCTCTTCCTCGCCCAGCCAAACCAAAGCACAAAGGTTACAGCCAAGACAAAGACCATGAGGACGCCAGAATAATTCATATTGGCCGCGGTGACAGGGATGGTCGAGGGGAACGGCAGGAAGACAATGATGTACAGGGTGTAGACAAGCGCAAAGGCATTGATGTAAGCACCCCAACGGCCAAGGTTCCACTCGCCGAGCTTCAGCGCATCTGCCTTGTAGCGGGCGTAGAGGATGCTGCTGATGGCAATGGCGTAACTGAGGTAGAGAGCAAGCGACGAAAGGGCAGTGATGCCACCGAAAGCCACATAGGAGCCGCTACCGATATTCAGGAGACCGAGAAGACAGACGAGAAGGACGGTCAGAACGATGGAGCGAGTGGGCACGTGGTGTTTCTGGCTGACGAGCGCAAAATAGGAGGGCATGCCGCCGTCGCGAGACCAAGCCCAGGTGAGACGGGATACAGAGGCGATGTTGGCGAGGTTGACGCTGAACGAGATGACAAAGAGGCCGCTGACCAGGGCTGTGGTGGCACCGTCAGAGCCAGTAACAGCGAACAAGATGCCGAGAATAGCGCTGGGGGAGTTGAGGGCGTCGTCGACGGAGCCCATGCTCAGCAGAATGACGTTGACCATGACGAAGCCGAGCACACCGTTCATGAAGATGGACCAGAACATGGCACGTGGCACGGCGGACTTGGCCTGGCGGGTCTCCTCGCTCATGTGGATGGCGCTGTCGAAGCCGGTGAAGGACCAGACGCAGGTGAGCATGCCGAGGTTCCACGAGATGAATGTGTCCTTCCAGCCGGAGGCGATGCTGCGCGAGAGCCAGAAGCTGCCGTCGTGGCGGGTGCCGAGCACGCACAGGACGACGACGAAGATGACAAAGAGGCAGACGTGCAGCACGCCGGCCACGAGCTCGATCCACGGGATCAGCCAGAAGGTGTACATGTTCATCAGGCCCTGCAGCACGCAGAGCGCGATCATGAGGACGGCCGTGTGCCAGCCGCCGGCGACGTAGCCCGGGTGGTTGTGCTCGATCATGGACTCGAGCAGCACGACCGTCACGTCGGCAATGCCGGCCAGAAGCGAGATGTAGCCGAACCACGTGGCCCAGCCCTGGATGTACGTGGCGATGCGCTTGAGGCGCGCGGGCGCCAGGTGGTAGGTCCAGTGGTACTGGGCGCCGGCCACCGGCTGGATGGAGGCCATCTCGCCGAGCGAGGCGGCCTGGGCCATGGAGCCGCAGAAGACGATGAGGAAGCTGAAGACAAAGGTCTGGGGCCCGCCGTTGTAGAGGGCAAAGTACATGTTGCTGGACGAGTTAGCGCTGCGTGGATCAGGGTCTCACAGAAAGGTGCTGCACGACGCGCAGTCCTCCATGTAGGGGTGCTTACGTGCACATTCCCTCCCACAGGGACATGTAGGTCAGCGAGAAGGCGAAGAGCTGCGAGAACGAAAATAGCTTTCGCGTGCGTGTCTGGCTGTAGATGCCCGAGGCCTGGGTTTTGCTGGTCGACTCCTGGTTCTTGCTGGACAAGTCGTCGTTCTGGCCGTCTCCGGCGTCCACGGGACTGGGGTGCGCCTCCCTGGACATGACGGCGGCAGCGCGGCACCAGACAGGTGGGAGTAAGATGTGAAAGAACCAAAGAGCGAGGGGGGCTGGGTGATGGGAGGAGGAGACAATGGCAGCGCAAAACGAGAGACACGGACGGAAGGCGGCGAGAAGGAAGAAAACAGAAACAGAAACAGCTCTGGAAAAGACGTTGCTGGCGGCGCTCTTGCAAGGAGAGGACAGCGACTGGAGCGTATCACGGAGGCATCACCCGGGGTCGAGGCGTATGAAATGCGAACGGGCAGGCACGGCGCATGGGAACGGAGGCTCTCTCCGGACGTTGAGGGGCGCCACGCCGACGAGCGGATGGCATATGGAGCAAGGCAACCTAGGGCGAGAAAGCGAGAAAAGCTACATACAGCTGGCCAGGGGGGGTATATCCGGGGCGTGTCGAGCCGCTAGGAGCAGGGCTTGGTTGCGTCGTACTCGACAGCAGCTGCCAGACTGGGAAAACACTAACGGTAGGCTGGAGGCAGCGTGCGCCACTTGGGAGTACCTGTACGAAGACAGTACTGAGTGCGGTTCACGGCTCCGAGACGGTACGGTGGCGACTGGGGTCACTAGGAGCAACTACGGAGCAGAAGGCAACCAGAACGCCAGGCGTAGTTGTCATTGGACACTCGAGGACCATTACAGCAAGCAAAGTTTTCAGAGAAGGACGGCCTGACCGGCTGAAGTGCGCGTCGTAAGCGTCAGGCAGATGTAAGAACAGTTCCTCCTTCGCCCATAGCAGTGCAGAGCAAAGCAGCCGAACATGACAGCACGGCGAAGGGTTTGCTACTCTCCGAGTCTGAGCACAAAGCATTACTTGTGATTAGAATGACAACCAACGTGCAACAAGCGGGCGGCTGGCGGCCGGATCTCTCCGTGCCACACAGACTCGCGGCCGTTACGAGTAAGTGCAGCCTTTTGCCGTAATGTATTCCTACCGGTACGTGAACAGAGTTTAGGCTATGGGCGCTAAACAAGTAATACGCGTACGGAGTATTACGAGTATTACTCGTAATACTCGTAACTGGAAGGATTCAAGCCATGCCGCGCTCCGGCCTCTGTGTTGCAGCAATGCAACGCAGCGGTGTGCCTGGAGTTGTAGATAGCCTGCGATTACTCTTTGCTACGAAGGACGGAGTACTCATAGCGACACACTCTAGAGCCAGGGCTGCAACTCGATTCGATGGCGCAACTGCGCCCCTTGCTTCAGTATCACACTTGCGCAGAGTTTTTGGTCGTGAAGTCTCAGACGCACGAATGGTACCGAAACCTGCCACACAAGTACATGTACTTCTGGGATTAGCTCGGGCTAAGGTACGGCAAATGCGGATCGGCGTGGCAGTCAGCCTGAACCCCATTTTGACTAACACCCGAACGAGCAAAGTATCGCAACACAACGGACCTCGTCATGCCGCCACAAACAATAGATGAACACGGCCATCCCTTCACTGTTTCTGATGACTGCGCGCTGTTAATAGTCTGCCAATAACTTCTCTCCTTACATATATAAAGCTGTCATATCGGCGTGCAGTCTCGTGCTTTGAGCCAAAAAAGCAATGACCTGTACCGGTACTTGCTTTCCACGGCACCGGTTCCACGGCCGTCTCATCCGTCCTGCCGGGTTTTCCCTTCCTGTTTCGATTACCTGCGCAATGCTCGTATGGAGTACGTAGATCTGGCGTGCCATTGGCGAACGTTTGCCGGCCAATTTAAGCCCCTTGGCCAACTAGGCAACAGATGTCTATTGTGCAAAGTCGCGCCGACTAAGCAACGGTTCCTCTTACGAGACACCATTGCACCATACAAAGCAAAAGCCGCTATACTGAACGTATCCGCTAAATTCATCATCGGGGTGTGGCTCAACCGGCTGTCTACGGAGTAGTCCATGGGATATGCGCGGACGCCATAGCAAAAGAAAACAAAAAGGAAAGAAATAGCGTTTGCCCCAACTCCCCCACCAGCCAATTTCTATATGTGATGGTGGTAGTCGGTTGCCGAGTCCTGCGATCCATCGCGAGAGCCCGACGAGCGCTTGTTGTCCTCGTAGTGCACCTCGAACTCGTCGTACACGTGCACGACTCCTTCGGTGAGGCCACGCACACTCTCGGCGCCGCCATCGGCGCTCCTCGAGCCGTTGTTTGTGCGGTTGCGCGAACGCGATGTCGACTCGGCGAGCGCCTCCACGTGTGTTGAGCCTTGGCGCGCAGCGGTCTCCGGCAGTGCCGACATCTCGATGTCTGGCTTGCCTTTGGAGCGAAGCCCGTAGGGAGCCCGGACGGTCGACACGGCCGTTGTGCTGAACAGACTGTCGACAATGCCCTTGAGGCCCGGCACACAGGCCGTGAGGATGGAGAGGCCAAGCGTAATCTGGTACCAGAGCATGTTGGGGACGATGCGCCAGGTCGAGTCTGTGTAGTCGTGGAAGAGGTAGGACGCGCAGGTGAGGCTGGGAATCGTGGTGGCAGGGACGCTGTCGGCACGGTTAGCGGAGAGCCATAAACGAGACGCGGAGACGAGACAGGCGGCATGGACGGACAGAATGCGCGTGCCAAACAGCGCGACGATGATCATCTTGGGCGTGCACGTGGTGTGGACCTGCCACATCATGGCGACGGGCAGCGCGCAGAGAGCGAGGTCGGTCACAACGTTCATGACGCCATTGTAGATGTAGATGGCGCCGCGGCTGGGACACTGCGCGGCGCTCGGGGCCAGCCACGGCCTGGGAAGATGGCAGGAGAAGAGGGACGCGAAGACGCCGCTGACCGCGGCCGCGATAATGAGGCCGCCGAGAGCCTGGTTGGCCTTGTGCAGAAGGCCCTGGTGGGTGATTTGGCGGATGAGCAGGCACAGCGAGATCTTGGAGCACGCCTGGATGATGACGGCGATGGCGCGCGCGGCGTAGACGAGCTGCAGGGTCAGCGGCGTCCGGCATTGCTTCCACGGCGCGAGGCGCACCGTGGGAGCGCAGAGGCAAGCGACCTACCTTGCTGTACAAGTCGAACTGCTCGTCCGTCAGCGTGTCGCGGTGCCGTCCCAGGCCGGCATTGCACGCGGCAATCACGCAGCAGCTCTCGGCAAAGTAGAGCAGGAGGCCGGCCGAGAGGATGATGTCGTGGTCTTTGAGCGAGGTGATGTTGCAGCGGATCACGATTTTGGCGCCGACACCGAGGATGGCGTACACAAGAAAGATGACGGTCGTCAGAACGACAACGCCGGAATGGTTGTCGGCCGTCAACGGGTAGAGCGCCGGGAGAGTGGCGTCCGCGACGGTGGACATGGCGGCTGGCGAGCAGGCGGGCGAAGACGAGGCGGCGGACAGGCAGACGAGAACGCCGTCAACAGAAGTCGCAGGCCCAACACCCCCAAAGCAGGAGAAAGCAGCGCCGCAAGCGGGGAGGAGCTAGCGTTGAGGGCAAAGGCCAGAGAGTGGCAGGCTCGCCGATACTTTGTATGAAAAAGAAAGTGGAAATTGCTTTGTGCGCTGCCAATGTCATCAGCGATCACGCCTCTCTCGCGTGGTGACAAGGAAGAGGCCTAGATAACCGGAGTAGTCGTTGTCGCAATGTACCAGCTGTGTCGTGTCTTGCAGAATACATCGAGGCAAGTTGTTTTATGCAATGGTCTTGGCAGTCACTACAACTCGACAGCATACTCGTAGAGACGTAAATTTGACTGTACTTTGGCTGCGTCTAACTTTGCTCGATGGCTCTACTCCGTAGTACCCCCCCCCCCCCCCCCGCAATGCTGTCTCCCTACCAGCTCACAGGCGTGGAAGGGGCCGGCAAACGTGGCTCAGGGACAAGGGTATGCTTGCTAGCGGCTGTCAGCCAGGTATTTTCAGACAAGTACGGAGTACAAGCACGCGGTCAGCAAGTCGTGTTCCGAAAGGGCGTCAGTCGGCGATGAATGCGACGCAAGGATCGACTAGTGTAGAATAAATCAGAGACTAGCTCTCGGACATGGAACGCACGAGGTACAGGTACCTGGGTCACGGCCACAGGGCACGACGTACAAACAAGTACAGGTACAGCAGTCGAGCTATTTACTCGTAGCTGACATCTGAAGCGTGGACCTGTCAAGCAACTAATTACTCCTTAGATAGCTGTTCTGCAATTAGCCTGGGTTGCCAACACTGCCACTTCGTCTTCTGGAATTTGTTAATAGCCGCCAACGAAGTACGAAGTACATACGTAATACTGTAAATTCAAACAATGTACGAGTACCCCGTATACCCCAGGTGGAGCCGCTACTCCGACTCCACCGGTACTCATACGCCGTGCTTCGTACGAGCTCCGTACTCGTACTCGTACTCCGGAAAGCACAGGGCGACTAATACGGATAAGGCTCTGCCATATGCCTCCTCTCCAAGTCTGTCTGCCAGCTTGGCCAGCCGGTTTCCGTCTGCTCAGTCTGCCAAGTGGCGCCTCCCCTGCCGTGAGTTGTAAGCCACGAGCGGTCAGAATCAGGCCAGACGTGCTGCTCCGAGGACAAGCATACCAAGTAAGCGTCGGCGAGGATCTGCATTCCTCTGGACCACTGGGTGTCAGAATTTTCACGCAAAGGGTCGTCTTCCGTAAGGCTTCGGTTGTTCTTCGCGGCAATAGTCCGAATTCGCATTTGTTAACATGTATTTCGACGTTCCAAGCACAGACGTCCAGTAAAAACAGTACCAAATTTACGAGTATAAATAGTCTGTGTCACTGCGTCGCCTTCCTGTCTTCACCTAGTTCGACGGAGGACTTGTACTCGTACTGGACAAAGGCCCGGCGCAGTGGAAACCGCTGAAATACTTTTCTGACTTTGCCGTCCCGTTAGCTCCCATTCTGCCTTGTCACTGGTAGCTGCGGGCCACTGTCCGCCGAGCGGTACTTCCGTCGGCTTGCCGCTGCTAGCTCACGCCGGCATATGGAAGAACGCGTGCCGTTATTCGTAACGCACGTTCACTTGGTCGGTCATAACTCGGCTGCTGCACTCATATCCGACGGCAGTCCATGCAGTGAGAATCCTTCGCCAGCGTATGCCGTTGCCGCTTCGACGAGTCAAAGTACCTGTACGGTTTCCCAGACTGGGACCCAACTACTACGGAGTATTACAGAGCACGTTCCAGAGTACTTTGCATGATCACATATTCCCTCCAGGCGAATCGCACCCCCGCCCGGTGGATTGCTTCTCACAGGCATCGTAGCATGTCGATGCGTCGGAGTACAACGTCGAGTATTGGGCTTCAGCTCCGGGGTGATGCCCATTTCGTGCAGCGCCGGCCAAACATCGTCAAGGTTCTGGCCTTTCAGTGCGCCACCATATTCGTATCCTGCGACGACCATTCATGTGCTTGATTGGTTGTCCGTTGCAGCTCTCTGCATGGTTCATTTGCGCACGATGCGACCTCGCCATCGGCGTTCGTTGCACCGAGATTGCAGCTCGGACATCCGCCTCCGTGTGCCCGTGAACCGCTCTGTCGACGCAGCGGAACAAGACCTTGGTCGCCGCTGTCAACGCACAGCTATCGGCAGATACTCGTGATGATGGATCCAGGCCCGGACGAACAGGACGCGGTCCGGACGCCGCTGCTTGCCGATGTGGACGGCCGGCCATCGCGGAAGGCCGGCCCTGGGAGTGCCGGGATCCGCGCCGGCGTCCTCCGATCTGGCACCGACGACGACACCAGCAGCAGCGGCCACAGTCCCACCGTGAGCACCCGCAGCGACGCCGCCGGCCACTGGCGCTCCGAGCTGCGGCTGCTGGCCGGCTACGCGCTGCCGCTCGTGGGCACGTACCTGCTGCAGTACTCTTTCACGGTCATCACGACCGTCGTGGCCGGCCGGCTGGGCGCCGACGACCTCGCCGCGGCCAGCATCGGCGTCACCACCATGAACATCTTTGGCCTGGCCGTGTTCGAGGGCATGGCCACGGCGCTCGACACGCTGTGCGCGCAAGCCTTTGGCGCCGGCCACACCACCGACGTCGGCCTGCACGTCCAGCGCTTGGCCCTCCTCATGGCCGCCGCGCTGGTGCCCGTCGGCGCCCTCTGGCTGGCCTCGCCGCTGCTGCTCGCCCGCGTCGTCCGGCAGCCCGCCCTCGCCCGCCGCGCCGGCTCGTTCCTCCAGATCAGCCTGCTGGGCCTGCCCGGCTACGCCGCCTTCGAGGCCGGCAAGCGCTTCCTGCAGGCCCAGGGCGGCTTCCGCGCCGCCATGGTCGTCCTCGTCCTCTGTGCCCCCGTCAACGCGGCGCTGAGCTGGCTGTTCGCCTTCCGCCTCCGCATGGGCCTCGAAGGCGCCGCGCTCGGCGCCGCGCTGGCCAACACCCTGCGGCCGCTCCTCCTGCTCGGCTACACTGTCTGCATCGCGCGCTGGTCGCATGCCGGCTGGGGCGGCTTCTCGCGTCGCGCCCTGCAGGGCTGGCGGCCCGTCGTCGCCCTCGCCGCCGCCGGCGCCGCCGTCACGCTCGCCGAGTGGGCGGCCTTTGAAATCCTCACCTTTAGCACCTCCTACCTCAGCGCCACCCATCTCGCCGCGCAGACGATCCTCACAACCAGCTCCGTCGTGCTCTGGCACATCCCCTTCTCTGTCAGCGTTGCCGTCTCCACCCGCATCGGACACCTTGTTGGAGCCAGACGTGTCGCTGCTGCCCGTCGGGCCTCTGTGTTGTATGCTCTCCTTTTCGTCGCCATTGGCACCGCCGATGGCGCTGTCCTCATTGCCCTCCGTCACCACATCGGCGCTTTCTACACCGACGACATCCCCGTCCGCAACATTGCTGCCAGTGCCATGTTTTCCGTGGGCGCCTTTCAGCTCATTGACGCTATCAATTGTGGTTGCAACGGTATCCTGCGCGGCCTCGGTCGCCAGTCTTTCGCCACCTGGCTTGTCTTTTTTGTCAACTACGCCGCCGCTGTGCCACTCGCGGTTTGGCTCGAATTGGGGCCGCTGCAGTGGGAGCTCAATGGTGTCTGGATCGGTCTCGGCCTCGGCATGGTCGTCATTGCTGTTGCCGAGTGTGTCTATCTTCTGTGGATTGACTGGGACTATCGTGTGGAATGATAAAATGCTACAGCATGACACGGTACGTGGCAGGCAATGCAAGCTGGGCAACGCATGGAAGTGAACTATTATGAAGCAATTATGAAGCACGTATCGACGTAGGACTACACCTATGCCATAAGCGAGAGGTTGATGGGCATACTAAAGCGAAATGAACTGCCAGTACCTGCAAGTGATCCCCGATCTGCGGCGTGAGCATCGTTGAAGCCCTCTCGACCCGTAAAAGACGGGGCTTGCACGCACTTCCCATGCAAGGGATGTCGCTTGATCTGCGTAGGACCTACCGTCCTTCCCATATGCAAGACTTTCTAAGTAGCACTGTTGTTCGGCCATGCTGTGGATCAATTTATATGTGAACCAAGAACCACTTCCGTGACATGTAGACGTAGACCGTAAAGGTTTCTACCACCCAGGCGTGCTTGGTAGTGCTGATATCTCGTTTCCAAGCAACAATACAGCTCGTAGACGGAGGCGGCACGCGACTTCCCGCCAGCCTTGGAGGCATTCTTGGCGTCCATTGCCTCGAGACAGTTGACGGCGGCAAGGCCGGTTTTGTCGGCAGTACAACGCCGCTAGAGCCAGATGGCAGTCATTCAGTAGGTAGCCAGCCATGCATTGTCTCTGTATAGCCTATTACGTAGCATCAGCTTGAAGGCATCCCGAGACGGGGCAAGGCCGAGCTAAGAAGATAGTCAGGCTCTCAAGGTGCCTTGCATGATTGGCTGTAAAGAGTGAATATCAAACCCCAGCTGTCACTTTTGGCCCGGAAATTCGGAGACAACCTCAGCATCAACGCGCTTCGTACGGCAAGTTGCAGCTCTATTGTACATCGAGAGGAGACGTTAGCCGGAACTCTTTTTCCTGCAGTCTATTAATTATGCCCAACATTGTCAAAACATTCCTGACTACTCTCCTTTCCGTTCGGCGGCCAGCAAAAAATGGCCCCATTTATCTCTCAGAAATGTAGATTCGACCAATCAACTTACAAGGTTTTGCAACACTGCCAAGTTGAGCCTCTGTCCTCGTACCATACGAGTATACGTCGTACAGTATGTACTCTTTTCGGCTTGCCACTGTGCAGTTTGTCCAGCATCATTTGTGGCAGAAAAAGTTGAGCTAGCCGAGAAGGTAGCTCCGTGTCGGTGATGGGCTTTAGATGGGCGGAAAAAGGACAAGATCAGCGGGGGTAGGATGAAAGTAACGGTTCTTGCTAGCCGTGTGTGAAATATCAAGAACCGCCATGTAGAGGCCTGGCCTGAGAACGGCGGGGTTGGGCGCGTTATCCAGGCCTACTTCGTAAAGACTGCCGCCCTCGAAAGCTGCTGCAAGGTCTCGGCCACCGAGCTCGGCAAGACATTTCAGGCGTCAACTGCGTAGCACCCGGCCCATCTCCGGTAGAATGGTGACCTGATCAACAAGTCGGTGACGGTAATTAGCTCACAAGAGGTCGAGGATAGCTATTAGCGGGATATTAGTTGTTTTAGCCAACAGCAAACCACACTGCATCTCGTAGACTCTTTGCGTGCGGGACGGGTCCAAACTTCAGTGCTCTGGCTGAGTTTAAATAGCATGGGCTTGCCAGTGCTGTCGTTATTAGTCTCTTTGCCAGTCTAACAATCTCTCGGAGCTGCATGTCAGGGACAAGTATTCATATTCCCATTACTTGGTAGAACTCGTTCGATTTCGTTCTTGTCTTCATTACTATTCCATCTCCTTCTATCGGTTTCGTCCGACCCCCAGATAGCATTGATCTAGGATCGGGTGAGGTTTGTCAACACGGCCAATTGTTCGTCCGAAGCTTTGTCCGGTAGCATCGCCCGAGCGGCGGTCGAAATTTCGTAGCTCGGAAATTCTAACGTCGAATCGGACAAGTAAGCCGACCTTGTGCAATATCGGCAGCGTTTGTGGAACTCTAGGCTACCGGGACAATTCCTCAGAGATATTATTCTCTTTTTATTATGATTTTTCTTTTTATTGCGGATGGCCTGTTCCTAAAGATACCAAATGGAACTCTAATACATGCGGAGCGTAATACGGGACGAGTTAGGAGAGCCTGATGGAGAGCCTAACCGACTTTTAGTCTAGTCTTGGCTCTGAGCTTATTATAACGAAGGTGATTTTTGCTGACGTCCGGAGAACTGATGGATAACCTCTTATACACAATCGTACTTCTTTGCGTCTTGCTCCAAGTTATGGGAGTTACACGCATTACCTTTTCATCCCGAGAATGGACAAAATGTCGGAAAATTAAGTGTCACTAGGAAGAAGTATACATACGTGGTGCATCCAAAGCCTACCAATATGAAGCATATCACAATGTATGCTGTCAAGTTAAGACGTAGGCATATGCAAATAAAGCAGTACAATTTTGAGATCCTTGGACCATTTAGCTCTCTGTAATATTTAAAGTCCCATTTGATTGTCCACCTTTAAAACGAATATTGTCGAAAATCGTCTAAAATTAAGTAACACAGCCTTGTAAAATGAATACCTGAAGTAAGCACAAATCAAGCGTACAAAGAAGGAAACGTTATCAAGAAGGGGTTCGCTTCTAGCAGCGCTAAATGGCCTTTCTCAGGCACCACCGCCAGCGTTCTTCATTTCTTCCGCGCTGATTCGCTTCCAGCTGCTAAAGCAGCTGAGCACAAATGCCATGCCGACAGCGCCAATAGAAATAGCAAATGTGACTTTAAGACCGTCCATGTAAGCGTGTAGGACGCCGGGCAGAACATCACTAGGGAATGTATCCCAGAGCTCCGTCGCTCCAGTGGAAACAACGAGGCGCGGGTCGACAGTCGGGGCGTACTTAGGCAGGACACGAGTCATGTGGTTAACAAAGGCAGACTGGGCGGCAGAAAGCAAAAAGGCGCCACCGATGGTTTGGAAGACTGCGCGGTCAGCACATATCCGGGAACGAGCTCGGATGGGGTCTCGACTTACAAATGACCAAGGCGGTAGTAGAAGCAATGTCCTCGGGGGCAGAGTGGGCTTGGCTATAAATTACGGGAATCTGGAAAGTGAAGCCGTAGCCGATGCCAGCGAGGACCTGGAAGCCGATCCATCGTCCGTTACTAGTGCCAATATCGAGAGTGTAGAGCAGGCCGGTACCAACGACGGCGAAGGCAGTGAAGATAGGCAGGAAGGGGGTGGCGATGCCGGTCTTGGAGATCACAATGCCGGAGCAAACAGTGCCAATGGTGACGGCGATGATCAAAGGCAGGTTGCGGACGCCGGACTGGGTAGGGCTCACGTTGTCAATGCTCTGAAAGTAGATGGGCAGGTAGTAGACAACCGTGAAGTAGGCGCTGCCGAAGAAGAAGGAGTAGAGAGCGTTGACCCAGTTGGCACGCTTGCGCAGGAGACGCGGCACCACCATGGCACGCTCGTCGACGTAGGTCTCCCAGGCGGCGAAGATCAAGACGAGCACGACAAAGGTGACGAGCAGACCAATGACCTTGCCGCTCTTCCACGGATCCGTCTGGCCGCCGTACTGCAGCGCGAGCACATACGAGATGACGGCGCCCATGACGAGCACGACGCCGACAAAATCCATGTGCAGCAGCTTCTCGCGCAGCGGCACATCAACAGGTCTGGCCCGTCGAGGGGTGCGGAAGAAAAGCAGAATAACGAGGCCCGAGATGCCGCCGATGGGCAGGTTGATGTAGAAGCACCAACGCCATGATACCTTGTCGGTGAAGGCGCCGCCAATGAGCGGGCCGATGACTGCGGCGATGCCGTACGCGCCGCCAACGAGGCCCACGAGCATCGGACGCTGGAGCGGCGAAGCTGTGACGGCGATAATGGTATAGGCGCCGGAGCCGATGCCGGCAGCGCCGATACCAGCGAGAGCGCGGCCGACAATCAGGGCCTTGGAGCTGGGGGCGACGCCGCAGATAAGGCTGCCGACCTCGAAGATGGAGATAGCACCGAGGTACGAGTACTTGAGCGAGAAATACTTGAACGCCTTGCCCCAAGTAGACTGGAAGCCGCCGACGGTCAGGAAAAAGGCCGAGCCGTACCAGGCAACGTCATTCAGGCCGTGGAACTCGTCGGTGATCTTGGGGATAGCGGTGGCGACGATGGTCTTGGGGCTGAGATTAGCGGCTATCCAACAAATGGCCAGACGTAGTCGAGAGAGGAAGTGGCGCTTACCATGTCTAGCGACATTAGGAACACACACAGGGACAGTGCCAGCACGATGACGCCAAGCTTGGCACCCTTGGGATAGTCCTCCTCTGCGTCGTCGCCGGCAGCATTGTCGACATTGTCAGCCGCTTGGTCGACCTGGATAGTGCCCCTGTTCTCGTCTGTGTCGCCCAGGTCTTCATCCGTCTTCTCAAGATCTCCAGACGTGTAAGAGTCTTGGGAAGAGGCCAAACCTGCATATTGAGACGGCACCACCGAGGAAGTGTTGGGCGCAGACATGGCGAGAGGCCAAAGTATTTTGCTTCCAATACTCTGCCAACTCTGCTTTCTATGCGTCTGTTTCGTCTTCGTTGTTGTGACTGCTGTTGCGTCGTGTCGGTCCACGCCTCCAGACTCGGGACAAGTCAAGATCTCTTTGGCTCCAATAATTAACAGGTGAGTACGAGGTAGTGCTACAACGACAGTCCGGCTGTGGCAGGCGCCGTAGATATATATGGCCCGAGGGTCCTTTTGCTTCGGACCTCACCCTTATCACAGCCACCACGACGCCGCTACGTATTATTAATGCGCCAGCAGAGTTGGGCACCGGAGAAAGACTGCATCATGCAAGCAAGGCCGCCGGGGGAAAGCAGCAAGGTAGCAGCTCCGAAGGAACGGCGGACGGGTGTCGTGTGTCATTTTGTAAGTACGAAAGTACCTGTATATCGTAGAGTAACAGAGGTGAAAGAAATAAAACAAGTAAAACAAAAAACCGGTTCTTAGATCAGCCAGCGCCAAGCGTTCTCGGAGGCATCTTTCTTGCGCGTGCAAACTGCGCAGAAACGCTGCGCCGTGTAAGCCCGGCGCCTGGCCGCCGCCCAGACGTCTCGATGCAATCGGATGCATTGATTGACGATTGACGAGTCCGGAGCTAAGATGACGGCGGCCCGTCGATGACTTCTGCCTTGTGGGTCTTTGCGTGGCCAGACCAATACCGCCCCACTGGGCCGGAATTCGCCCGGGAGAAGGTCCTAGTATGTCCGAAGATACACGTGATCTCGGACGGACATGTGGGTCCGTGCAGAGGTACTTCAGCCGACACGCTAAATTGGAGGCAAGCCGCGTACCGAATACACGACTTCCTCCGCCGAAATCTCGGGCGAAGCTCGATGACAAACGGCGCGGCTGTAAGCAGTCATAGATTCATCCGACATGCCGTCCTATTGCTCCCGTCATGCTCGGTGCAGGGAACAAAGGCGCGACCATAGAGACACATACCGCTGAGCATAAGACGCCACGCAGAAGCCCACAGAAGCGAGAAGAAGGCCGCCTGGAAGACAGCAGACAGGTCCTGTGCTTTGTATCGAGAACTATCGCGGATCTTCGTCGCCGGAGCAGACACGAACCGAGCCTCGGCGGTATCCAGCCCGACAGAGCGTACACGGTAGACGGTGGCTAGCTCGAACTGTGCGTGGTCGACCAGAGAGCAGAGACAGAAGTCCGCCATCCCAGGTCAGACGCCACAACACGGCCATGGACTCCCAGTCTAAGCCTCAGGCAAAGCGGCGGAAGGTCCGCAAAGGCACGCACACGTGCTGGGAGTGCAAGCGGCGCAAGGTGCGGTGCACTTTTGCGGCCGAGGGTGACGTGGTGTGCGTCGGGTGCACGAAAAGGTGTCTGCGATGTGTGAGCCAGGAGTTCCCCGAGGAGACGACAACACCCGCAGCCAAGAGCCGACTGGTAGGCGAGCGCATCGTGCGCGTGGAGGAGATGGTGCGGCAGCTGGCACAGTGCGGCGCAGTGGCAGGCGCCGGGCTGCTGCTCGGAGGGAGTGATAGCGGAGGGCCCGAGGCAGGTTCCGGGGGCGGGGCCGGGGCCGGAGCCGAGGCCGGCGGACCCGGCCTCGGACTGACACGCCGGTCGAGCGGCCCATCTCCCTTGCCAGACCATGGGCCAGGTATGGCCACGCCGGCTCCGAGCGGGACGCCGGTGTCATGTGCGTCGTATCTGTGCGTGGACGACGGCAGCACAAGCACGGGCACCACCGCATATCCGGCCGGCTCATGCGCCAGCCTGGCCACCGCCGCCACCACGCCCCTTGACTCCACCGTCCAGTGTCCGCAGATGGTGCCGATGCTGCCGGGCATGCCCCGGTACCAGCTGGCCGCCGCGCTGATCGCGGCCTTTCCGCCGCAGAGCGACCTCGACACCATCGCCGCGTGCACCGGCCCGGCGTACAACTACTACCAGGTGGGATTCCGGCGGCAGACGGACATCCAGGCCAGCGGCTTCTGGCCGCCGGATGAGCTGGCCGTCATGCCGACCGCCGACACGCATCCGGTGCTGATCGCGCGCCAGCTGCTCATGCTCGCCATGGTGCTGCAGAACACGGATCCGCAGTCGCAGCCGGCGCTCGCGACGTTGTCGGACTCGATCGGCGGGCTCATCCGGCGCCTCGGCGACGCCGCCGTCGCCTTTGTCACGCGCAGCGACGAGCTGCTCGACACGCTCGAGGGCCTCGAGTGCATCATGCTCGAGGCCATGTACCTCGGCAACGCCGGCCAGCTGCGGCGCGGCTGGCTCGCCTGGCGCCGCGGCCTGTCCATGGCCCAGGTCATGTGCGTGCATCGCGGTGCCGGGCAGCTGGTGACGTCGCTGCAGGCCAACCCCGACCGCCGCCACCACCCGGCCTATCTGTGGTTCCGCATGCTGACGGCCGAGCGCTTTCTCGGCCTCATGCTCGGCCTGCCGCAGGCCACGCTGGACGTGCCCATGCCGCCGGCCGACGTGCTTGGCGTCGAGTCGCCGGCGGAGCAGCTCGAGCACAAGCTCGGCCACATTGCGAGCTACATTGTCGACCGCAACGAGCACGGCCCCCGCCCGGACGACTACGCCGCCACGCAGCGCATCGACCGCGAGATGCAGGACCTTGCCGGCACGCTGCCGAGCCGCTGGTGGCTGCCGCCGAACCTCCGGGCCGGGACGGCCGACGACCAGGGCGTCTGGGAGATGATGCGCCTCTTGCACCAGACTTTTTACTACAACCTGCTCAACCAGCTGCATCTTCCCTACATGATGATGGCCGACACCCGCGACACCCCCGGCAGCCCCGATGCCGCCCAGCGCGCCTATAGCCGCGTCGCCTGCGTCAGCGCCAGCCGCGAGGTGCTCCGCCGCTACAACGTCCTGCGCGCCTACAACCACATCGCCTGCTGCTGCCGCTTCGCCGAGTTCTTCGCCCTCATGGCCTCGCTCACCCTGCTGCTCGTCCACCTCGACGGCCACCGCGCCGCGCACGACGGCGACCTGCTGGCCCACCAGCGCATCTCCGACCGCGCCATGACCGAGGAGGCCCTCGAGAGCATGAAGGTCGTCGCCCGCTGCAACGGCGACACCATCAGCGAGAGCAGCGTCGACCTGCTGCAGCAGCTCCTCGACATCGAGGCCGAGATTGCCCGCTGCGCATGCCTGCGCGCCAGCATCACATCTGCCTCGTCCACCGTGCCGCCGCTCCGGCCCACGCTGCGCATTGCCGTCCCCTACGTGGGCGTCATCACCATCGCTGCCGACGGCGCCATCTCCAAAGAATCAAACAACCAGCCGCCGGCCCGCGTCGCCGCCGTCCTCTCGTGCAACGCCGCCGTGCCCGACGTCCCTGTCCCTGCTGCCTTGCCCGCCGACTCCTCCGTGCCCGACGAGTCCCTCGCGGCCAGTATCCCGTTTGATCGGTCTAGCCTCGCGTTCCGTCCGTCTGCAGCCGACACGGCCGAAAATGCTGCTTCCGGCAACACGTTCGCACCCTCTCTGGCCTCATTTTCTGTGGAAGCCGCCCTTCCCGGCTCCACTGGCAGCACAGACCAGTGGGCCTTCCAGGGCGTCGACATGGCCTTCTTCGACAATCTCATGCGCGAGATGCCCGTCGACAATGTGCGCAGCTCAAGCGTATGGATGTAGTGTGGCTGTGCAGAGGTATAAGCACAATAGGGGTGTTTGTTTGAGAGTATCAGGACAGCGGCGTCTTTTGTATGATTTGCAATGTTTCGGAAATACCCATAGCACAATGAATTTCGGACTGTTCCGAAAAGCATGGTTCGTTTCTCGGTACCAGATTCCGAATAGAATGGCACACTCCATTTTGGCTCACAAATACTTGGACTGTCCGAGGCAAATTGTTCCAAGGCAGCGCACCTGCTTGGAAATATGCAGCACACCGAGTCGATTAAACAGTTTCTAGGCCTCGTGCCAAGAGCGAAGAGCTTCGGAAAGTCAAAGCACAATCTCAAAGCTCCGCTTATTACAGCTACATTGGCGGGAGAACTCAGTATGGTGCAGACTCGCTACATCTTGTTATCGCATCTGTATTTTGCGTGCGTTTGGTTGAGATCGCTCACAAGACTACAAAGTCTTGCTATCGGGATCATAATTAAAGAATGAGGCCAAAGGTATTACAGGTCCAACAGCAAAAATATGGCCTCACTTGCAGCGCTCTACTAAACTTGCCTTATCCGTCGTTGCACCTACCGTATCCTAATCCTCTCCTTGGACTCTTCCGTCAGTTGGAATCCACTCCTGCTCGAAAGTAGCAGCACAACTCTGCGACGGTGGGCTTCTGACACAAAATGAAAATGTCATCGCCCTCTTGCAGATGGTAATGGCACAATGTTTTTCTTTGTTCGGTCGCAACCCACCTCCCATGCTTGGAAAGGCTTCGTTCGTGTAGCCTGTCCTCGCCATGCCGCCGTTGCACCCGGCTCGCAGGCCGGCATAGTCAACAAATCCGGACAGCGGGCCTGCGTGATAAGAACGTATTATTATGATTTTGTTTTGCATGCAGCTTATCGTGTAAATGCTGACGGGTCCTGTTGTCGTCACTATGCACGTAGGTTTGAGGCGTTACGTCGTAATACTTTGTAGATATGTCGATGCTGCCAAGCTTACCCACTCATGCAGGAGTGCACAGCCAAGGTTGTGTCAGTCGGCCCGTAATCGCAGCGATATTTCGAGCGGCTTGGCGGTACAACAAGGACTTTCGAGCCTGCCAAGAGCGATTGTGCGCAGCCTCTCTCTCAATTTTCGGATCGGGAGTGTGCTACGAAAGTCAAGACAGCGGATAGTGCGTTCAGAGCCGGCATGTGAAAGTGGTTATCTTGGCGATGATCCCTGTCTAGTGCGACAGATCATATGCTTGTATCTGCATTCGTACTACGGAGTATCTTGCGTACTGCGGACTTATTAGAGAGCATGAAGAACGTTTTTTTACAGGCGCGATATCATCTACATAAGCGATGCATGTAGTGCATTCCTGAAGATTCTTCAGCGCTGCTGCAGCACAACCAGCTGCCGAATACGGAAGTCTTGGCAGGCGCTCCGAAACGACCAAGACATGCACACTACGTAGTCTATCTGCGATAAAACCTATGAATGAGAGACGGGCCGCTTTTATTATCAGTGTTGAGGACCTGAGTGGAGTCAATGATGCCTTACGAAGTACTGTTGGCGAGTCTGGAACCACATTCCGACACAATGACGACACGTCTGCGAGAGCGCGTACGGAGAGCTTGCCGTGATCTGTGTCGCCATCACCGCTCTTACAAATCACGGCTACTCGTCCCTCTCAATAGACATGATGGGCCTGTAATAATACAGGCGTTTGATTTGAAAACACCGCTCAAGTGTCTACAAACGGCTGGGCCTACACTCGGCTTATGTTGGTGAAAACAGAGAGCCCGGAAGAGTCAGGACCAAAGCACAGAAGACGGCTTGATTTCGGGCGGGCTCTTCCGGCGTCCGTAGCATTCCGTCGTTCCCCGTTGTTACAAGATGCTGACAGCACACAGCGGTCTCTTGTGGGCCGCCTTCGTGCAGTATGGTGCAGTGTGTGCGTCGTAAGAGTAACTCGTTTCTAACATCGAACTGGCGGTCTGTGAAGAATGCTGGACGAGACGGACGTCCTCGTGTCTTTGAGCTCGTCTATGGTACGTACGTACAGCAAGGTCTAGCCCGATCGTCCGTTTGCTAGTGCACGTCGATGTCGCATGTCCTCCGTTGCAAATAACCGGAGGCCGTGAGCATGGCTTGGTGAATTGCTTGTCTCAGACAGTTTCTTCATAAGAGGTATCCTGGAACGCGCTCTTGGCAACAGAGTTGTTCTTTGTATGCTGCCGGTGTCTCAGCCAATTCACTCCTCGTACACTTTTATCATGGCTTCGTGTCGTCCAATGGACGGCTGTGCGAGACGGCACCTGCCAGTGCTCAGCTGTACACTGAGACTTGTGCTTTTTCGTATAAGTCAGCTTCCAGTCGTGCATCAGATTCCACTATTGTCCTTGTAGCAGGTATTACTTCGTACGAAGTGCTGGGATGCAGCCGGTCGAAGATGCGCAACTCCCAAACTCAGACACGTTCAGACTTTTCAAGCAACCCTTCTCGTGGGCCCGGAGGCCAATAGTCTAAACACCTAGCGCAAAGTATGTCTCAGCGAAGCAACCGCTATCTGTCCTGAGACGAAAATAATCCATAAACGAGCATTTGCACAGTCCTCCGTATTATGCTTTGTTCATCTCCGGAGCAGTACGGAGTATGGGTTGACTGTTTTCGCAGAAGTTGACTTTGCATCTCCGCAATATCAACTTCCACGAAATAGAACCCATACGAGTACCCCGTACTGCTCATATCCCGCCAATGTGACTTTCAGGAGACGTACTCCCCTGTTAATCTGGTTACGCATGCCCCTGTGAACCAAGTACTCGTACTTGTACTCCGTACTCCGACACATTACCCCCACTCTCTGCAACCCACGTCTACAAAGTACTTCTTCGTCCCCCCCTGCAGGCAGCGGCTGCTGTGCATCGGGCCGCTAGGACCACTCTACTCCAAGCATTGCAGTGCCATTGGCATGGCTTCTGGCGCTTAGACTGGCTTGGCTTGGCGTTCCGTCTTCTACTCAGCAACTGCCAGAGAAGATCGTCAGCTAGTTGTAGGATCGCCATATGCCGCGACGGCGAGCGGGTATTACTGCGTAACTAGACAGGGAACAAGAACGTGCGCGGCACTCGTTCACGTACGGGTATTGCTGTAACGCGCACGTCTTCTGTGGTAGTGCCGCATATTGCTAGTTCGAAGTATTGCTCCGTGATCTGTACTTGTTCGCTCGGAGTACTCCGTATGTATCCTGCACATCACGTATGCATTAGCACATCCACAGCGCGTACCACCCTCCTCAGCTACTCCTATTGCACACTCCGTAGAACCTACGTACAAAGTATGGACGGACACGTTCCGTGTCTTGCATCGCAACTGGCGATCGCTACTTCGTACATGTATTACTCCGTGGTCAACGCTGCGCAAGACGTTAAACCTAAATTTGGATCCGTTCTCGGGAGGCAACTTGGCAGCTCGTATTGCCTCCAGGGGGATCAATATGCCGAGCCGGCCCACTGCGTTTCCGTTGGGCAGCAACCGGGAATCTGGTCTTGGCAGGAAGATGATCTGCGAGCGGGAGTGTCTTCGTATTAAGCCGCAACGAAGACTGTTGCATTCTAAAAGTATCTTACATGCAGAGCAGGAGGACAGAGGGAGAATTTATTGAGCACTCGATGGGCAGAGACAAGGAGCATGACGGAAGAAGGAAGCCAGGTAAGACAGCATGAAGGCAAAGACAATACTAGCAAATACTAGCAATAGTTTGTACGCGGCCGCCAATGGCTGTCTCGTGCATTCTGCACACGAGGCGGGCAGTTATTTTTCTACGCCCTTATCAGCTATCGCCCACGTTCATCACACATGTTCATCACACAGCTCGTCGTAAAACCAACCCCACTACGAGTCCGTGCTGCTTCGGTCTATTCCTAGCCCCGTGTCGCGCCCGAGCCGTGCCTGATTTGTCTTGCTCTCTCGTTGCTACCTCACGCTGTCCCTATCTGTCTTCCTTATCTGTCGATCTCGTACTGATACCCTGTCTCACCCGTCTGTGTCCCTGTCTCTGTACGGAGGATTTGGCTTCCATTTCTGTCGTTGTCTCTTCTGCCATAACCCGTCATTGTGCTCTTCCGGTTGTCTCTGCCTTCCCCCTCCATGTTCGTACAGTATTTCGTCTTGCGCAAAAGGTGCCCCCAAACGACACGCCGATCGCCACGAGCCACGCAAATGAGCGTTCGAGCTGCCTCTCGTCATAAACTTGCTCCACCTGTTCCCGTAAGTACTCCGTAAAGTAACGCCCGTAGCTCGAACAGAACCCACCTGCTCTGCCTGCCAAGCCTCCCCTTCCAGGCCTCCTTCCTTTCTCGACAAAGTGATCTGTATGTCTACGGAGTATGTTTCGTGTCCGGTACATGAAGAGATCGCCGCTCGGATCTCACGAGTAAAACATTTCCACTGCCGCCCTGGCGGCTCCTGGAATGCTACCTGCCTGTGGGTGGGCCCTGCTAGCCGGATGCCGTGTGGCGGCACTTGCATTGCCCAAGGCTGCAAGCTACGACTCGTTCATCCTACGAAGCCGTAACACAACATCCATGTAGTATTACGTTGTACGTACGGCTGACAGAGCGCACAGCAGCCGCGTCTGTAATCGTCTTGGGTGATACTGAATCGTGCCGCAATATACCTAGCCCACGAGCCTCGTGCCCCAGACTGCTTTACTTTCTATTTGTTTTTCTTGCACCCGTGCTCATATCGTGCCTAATACAGCCACATACGGAGTTGAAGCATCTGCACTTGTTCAGTATTACGTGCACATACACACATACAATACTCCGTATCTCCGTATCACCCACGTAATCTGCACAGTCCATCGAGCATCATATTTCATCTTCTTGGCTCTAGCACGTACTCGAACGAAGTAACTCTCGTTTTGTTCGGAGTAACAGTACTCTTGGCAGAAATCAGCACCGTGCATTCACGTATCACGTACGAAGCAATCTCCCGTCTCCACGCCCCCAGGCCAATGAGTATCACTTGGTTTTTGTGGGCTCGGGACCACTTGTTCTAGCTGTTCCTACAAAGTATCACTTCTACGTCGTACTCCGTAGACTCGAAAACACTCAGCACAAGCCCAGACAAGCCAAGAACCTCTGGCACAACGGCTGCCGGCCTCTCCCTTGCCGGCTCTGTAATGGACCGTATCGTCTCTGACGCATCGTCGTCGGCGAGTAGGCATAAGCAGGACGTATTGCATGTATAGTGCCCTGACGGCGGCTTTGGAGGAAGTGTGAGGATTTACTGCATACACCCTCCTCGTCTCTCGTCCTCTCTCCATACCGCACTTGGAAAGTGTACCCATACCCCGTACAGACCACCCCTTCCCCTTCCTTGCCCTCGCGCCCGTTGCCGTCTGTGGCCCCCGTCTTTCTGGTTCCGATGCCTATGCGGCCTCTAGTGCCAAGTAATCTCGCCGTCACGTAAAACACCACGACGACTATGAAGCTACATCGGCCATGGCCGGCATCCTTACTGTCTATGCCGGGCCACTCAGCCTCTGTCTACTTATACCCGGGTCCGCCCATCACTCCCACTTGGATGTGTCGAGCAGTCCACAGTTCAAGCCACAACTCCAGGCTGGCAACAGAGTCCTTTGCAGTCCAATCGACTAGACTCGACAGAAAAAGTGTAACATTATAACAATCTATTTTCACAAACAGCTCCAAGACACAAGAACTTCGCAGCAGCCACAGCACGGCCACTTACACGCACAAGCCAAGTGAATCTTCATCGTCACCATGTCTCCGCGTTGGCTGAGCGCCGCGTCCAAGGCGTTGCCCTGGACCTCCCGTTCCCAGTCAGATGACAGCCTTGTCCGACCCGACTTCTCACATGCATTCAGCCTGGCGAGCACACCGGCTGGCTCGGTCATGTTTGTAAGTCGGCCAGGCACCGCCGCATTGGAGAAGGACAAGACGCTCGTCCAGGAGCGCGCTGTGCCCTGCACTCCAGACGAGGATGCTTCCAAGGAGCTGCATAGCAGTTCGTCTTCGCAGAGTGAGCCGAGCGAGTCCATGCCGGAAGCTCCGTACCACATGTTCTCCACTACGCAAAGATGGTTCGTAGTTGTGATTATCGGTGCGGCCGGACTCTTTTCGGGGCTGTCTTCGAACATCTACTTCCCGGCACTCGGAACAATTTCAAAGGTAAGCGCCTCTTCGGTTTATTTTTCCTGTCTGCATTTTCTATCTTTGATTTTGGTTTGCTTCTAACACCTTTAGGAACTTCACGTTAGCCTCACTCAGGTCTCCCTGACCATCACATCTTACCTTATTGTCCAGGGCATCTCTCCCGTCATATGGGGTGCTTTTTCTGACGCCCTGGGCCGCCGCCCTATTTACATTGCCTCCTTTTCCGTCTACATTGTCGCCAACATCGCGTTATCCCTCTCTCCAAACTTCGCCGTTCTGCTCGTCTTCCGTGGTCTGCAGGCAGCCGGAAGCGCATCCACTGTCAGCATTGGTATGTAAATGAAGTAATGCTAGCCACCCAAGCTTTCAGCTCCAATAACTGACCATCAGGAAACGGCGTCATTCAGGATATCTCGCCACCGGCCAACCGTGGCAGTTACATAAGTTTCTACCAAGCGAGTATGTGCACCCTTTTCCCCGGGGAACGTCAATGCTTCCACAGCTACTGACAGAACAGTTCGTAACTTCAGTATTGCCGTTGGTCCCGTCCTCGGAGGCGTGCTCTCCGAGTATCTCGGCTTCCGGTCCATCTTTATCTTCCTCTTGGTCATCTCGTCCATTGTCCTCATGGTCATTATTGTCTTTCTGCCCGAAACCATGCGCCGCATTGCCGGCAACGGCAGTCTGCGCCTTTCCGGTGTGTACCAGCCACTCATCTACCGGCTGCGAGGGGAGCCAAGCTACGTTCGTGATCCCGAAGAGGTGCCGGCCGCGAAGAAGGTCACGCTGGCCATCTTTCTGGACCCGCTGCGGCTTCTCGTCCAGAAGGAGATGCTATTCAACCTATTGTTTGGCGGCGTGGTGTACGCCATCTGGAGCATGGTAACGTCCAGCACAACCGTTCTCTTCCAAGACAACTTTCATCTCAACGAGACTCTCATCGGCCTCTGCTACCTGCCGAATGGTACGTGTTCTCCACTGCGAATATGGCCTCTTACAGTTATGCTAACGTACAGGTGTCGGAACAATCATTGGCTCCACCATTATTGGTCGCCTTATGACTCGCGACTTCAAGGCCGCTGAGGCAGAGTACCGTGTCTCCCATGGCCTGCCCGCTGACTACCGAATCCCTTCCAAGAATCTGCCTATCGACTTCCCCATCGAGCAGGTCCGCCAACGCAGCCTCGCCTGGATCACTGTGCTCTTTGTGGTGTCAACGGCCGGTTATGGCTACTCGCTCTCCTCGTCCACCCTCATCGCCCGCGCAGGATGGATAGCCTTGCCACTTTTTCTACAATTTCTCATCGCGGCCACTAGCAACGCCGTCTTCGCTATGAACCAGACTCTGATCGCCGACCTCTGCCCTGGTAAGGGCGCCAGCGCTACTGCTGTCAACAACCTTGTTCGCTGCAGCCTCGGCGCTGTTGGCGTCTCCTTCATCGACCGAATGATTGAAGCCATGGGTCCGGGCCTAGCATTTCTCACTCTGGCTCTTGCCGCCGTCGCCTGCATTCCGTTTGCCGTGATGAACTGGGTCTGGGGAATGCAATGGCGCACCAAGCGTGCGCAGAGACGAGAGCAGTCCGTGGAGAAAGTATGAGGCGTGAGGGGGACCTCAAGTATAGGTGCCGTCAGGATTACGACCGTTATGCGCATTCTCGCGTCGTGTCTTTGGGTTCTTGCGGTTTAACACGTCTCACATTGACGTGCGAGTTACAGGCTTGCGTCGCTCTTTGGTCGGTGCATATATATGGCAGGTCCACATAGAATACATAAAAGCTGGGCTGGCAAGACAGGTTGGTATATTTGGACCAGTTGCGAACCTAGATACAGGTCATGGGGTGCTACACATGGGATAAAGAACTGGGGGAAATGATTTGAATGATAGATACATGATTAGATCAATGACAGCTTCAAAAAATTACTAAACTGTTTAGATGATTCCATTTCGTGCACTCACTTTTGTACACTTGTGATTGAACCCGACAGTCCCTGATGGCTAAGTCTTCCCGACACATGCATCCAAGACACCAACGCCCAACGGCTACTCGGTATTGAGCATGGTCAGAAAAAAGAAGCTCTGCGTAGGAAACCCGGTATCGGACGCGTAGTTTCACCCATAAGCGAGATACTCAAACACACGTGGTTGGGGTGACTTCTGTGTGTAGCCTACACTGGCATCGAATCCGGATTGCAAGTTAACGAGGCCTTGCGAGGTTCTGAAACATGGCATCACTCGTTTCAGAGCATAAAAGCGCGTATACCTTCGTATACGAGACTTTAAGCCTTTAAGGGCCGCTCAGCCATGTCTCTGTTGATCAGCACTGGTGATACACGGCAGCAACATCGTACGTAATCGTTTGATACACAGGTGTAAGAATAAATCATTGTACTGTATTACTCTGTATTATTTCGTACGGGAATAACATTCAAAGACTCGATATTACAGCATAGAACCCGAGTGTCTTTTCCGGGGGAGAACTTTCCGACTAACCCGATGTCGATCAGAGGGGCGATCTAGAATTGCTTGTTATTTCCCGTCTACCGTGGGTTCACCCCAGTTCTCATCTAGGAGGGGCTAAGCAAAAGGGATGGCGGCCCACTTTGTTAAAAACACCTTGTCACGAGTGTGGCTGTTATGATGATGTTTCTCATTCCGCATGTTCCCGGTTCCCGCATAGTAAATATGTATTGATCTTGCGTAATAGTTTGCAGTGTACATAGAGCTAAGATCACTTCGAATTTGAATACGCAATAATAGCAGCCTGTTCCTCAAATTGCGATCCACAAACCGTCGGCTCTTCCCGAAGTGTAGACTAATAGCTATCCGGCAAATTAGGAGCTAGCGAGTATTGACAGTCAACTACTCGTACAACCCATCAACGACCAGTTCAAGCCGGGCGTAAGCACCTTACCGCCTTAGGAAATAGAACTCAAGTCCAAGACTCTGCTGTGCCCTCTGTAACGTCTCAGCCCGTTTACTTGGCTTAGATCACGGTAGAAACTGGTGTTGTCTTACAAAATCTAAGTCATCAACAGAGGCAGAACGGAAGACCAAGATCGTAAAACTTGTGCTGCTCTTTATAAGTGAGTCATTCAGGCGAACAGGTCCGCCCATGGTATTAGTCATCACACATACTACAGCGTCCAGTATCTTATGTTGCCATTGACCTTTTCTACTGCATCCCCATGTCCAAGCCTGGGAACAATCCCCACGTGTCGTTTGGATCGCCATACACGTACTCGCCGACGACATTCCACATAGTGTCGTCGCTGAGGAAGGCCCACTGCAGCAGCTCATTGCGGGCGGGAGCGCCGTAGGGCATGTGAGGCGTGATAGGCTGGCCAGCCTGAGCATCGAAAGCAGGCGTGACGGAGCCAACGACACCGCCAACATGCCCAAAAGAGCCCGAAAGTGGCTGCTCGTAATATGGCGGTAGGGTGAGGGAGTGGGCGGGTAGACTGGTCGAAACAGTGGACACGTTGGACACGGACGAGAGCGGCGGCAGCATGGATCCGTCCATGGGGATGTCTAGATCGATATGCGATGGCGGCGGCGGGAGGTGACCGAGGGACACATGGGCTAGGGGCTGTGCGCGGGCATGGCCATTGACGTTGGCGGTCGAGCTGCCGCGATAGAAGCGCCTCTCATGATCGAGGCCGGCTCGCTGGTCAGACTGGGCGTGGCTGAGGCCCGGATGGACTGCATGACCGGCAGACGTACCCAGGCCGGGGGGCTCCAGACCCTCGCTGGCATTGCTCTGGCCTGCATGGGTGACTTGGCTGGCCTGTCCATCCTGGTCACGCGCCTCCCGCTCGCGGCACTCCTCCTCCTCGAGCGCCTGGTCAAGCTTGCGAGCGACGCTCTTGTGAAGCTCTTCAAAGGCGACGACGTATCCGCGGGCATCGGGAAGCTGGGCGCCCATGTGGGCCAGAGTCTCGGCGCAGAGCACGAGGACTTCACGAGAGGCTCGAATGCGCTGTGGTGTGTTGGTCGTGCTGCTCGAGGTGGGGACCGCTGCTGGCTGCGAAGCGCAGCAACAGAACATGACGGAGAGGCCCGCCGTGAAGACCGTGTGGAAGTAGCTGCGCGTGTAGGTGACCATGTGGCTGTGGAAGAGGCCGGCGTAGAGGCGGATGGTCTTGGACGCAGCATCGAGGCAGAGCGCGAGCAGGTGGCGCGCGGGCAAGCCACTGCCGAGGCCGACGCTCGCGCTCGACGACTGGCCGTCGTGCTTCGGCGCCAGGTCCATAGCTTTGCGCACGGCCTGCATGCGCTCACGCGCAAGCAGCAAGTCGTACCACTCGGTCATCTCAAAGATGCAGCGCGGCTGCGGAAAGACGGGCGCTGTACGGCGCCAGACGTCTAGCGCACGCAGAATGTCGTCGAGCAGCGCATAGAGACGGCCGGTCAACAGCAGGGGCGGCGTCGTGGTGGCGCCCGCGAGCTGCGTAAATTCAGTCTGGATGCGCGAGGAGATGGTGCGCAGACGCACGCACTGGAGAAAGACACTCGTCTCCGTGGGACCCTGGGGCGAATGCCGCTGCATGAACTCGTCCAAGTCTGCAGCCGTGCCGAGGCTACGTGCTGCGAGAATGTCGTCGTCTTCGGCGTCAGCACAAAACGGCACGGTGATATCCCGGTCGGCGAGCGCAAAGGGCCGGCTAATGGTCGTCGAACTGTAGCGGTCGAGCATGTAGAACTCCCAGAAGACGCGGCGTTCGATCTGCTCCTGGAGCAGGTCGGCAGGGCCATCACGAGGGCGGTGAAGGCCAAGCTCAATGCAAAGACGGCCACAAAGTTGAATGGTGTCCCAGATGGAGGTACCTAGGAATATGTTTAGCGAAACTTCAGGGTAGTAATTCAACGGCAGGCAACGGGGATCAAGAGATCGCCACCCGGCCGGCTTCAACCACATTCACTCACCTATGTGGTAGTAGATACCGAACCGGCAGATCAGCAGCAAATCCTGCACGCAGTCCAGCCGCGTCGCTAAGAAATCCGCGCTGAAGTGTTGCATCGCCGCCAGGTAGTATCCGATCGGGTGGTGTGGGTGCTGGCCACGGCGGTAGGGCACGACAGTGGCGATGGCCAGAATCATAAAGGTGCGGTAGAGGTCCTGGGCAGACGCTCGACGGCCAGTATCTACGGGAAAGACGCGCGTGTAGAGCTCGTGTACCTCGTGGCGCAGGAAGAAGGGATTCTGGACGTGGGAACCGGCGAGGCTGCTTAGTCAGCGATGTTCTTCCGGGTGCCAACCGTTGTGATACCATACTTACTACTTTTTGAAAAAATAATACACAGCCTCAGCGGACGGCATGGCGTGCGCCTCCACCGGGGCCTCAGAAGCCTTGGTGGTGCGGCCAAGTGTCTCGCGCAGGTGGGCATGGCTCTTGCGCCATTCGGCATCCTCCGGCTGGGGAGGAAGAGATCCGGCTCCGGCTCCGGCCACGGATCCGAAACCCTGACCGGGGCCGGAGTCAGGGTAGCCAGCAGTTTCGCCAGTGCTAGCGGCCGTGTTTCCATTTGCATTCTCGCTGTGCGATGGTGCGCGGCCGGTATCCGCCTCTCCGGCTGCGTGGATCGGCTCCGGCCCGGCCTCCGGCTTGGCCTCCTCCGTCTCGGCGCCGCGGGCCAACGCCTGTTCACGCTGCTCCAGCAGATACAGGTCTCTGTTACTTCGTTAGCCGCGTCCAGCACGCTCAGCACGGACAGACTCACTCTCGTGATACCAGCTCGTGCTCCGCGCCGGGGAAGATTAGGATGCACCGCACACCGTTGCGCGTGCAGGGCGCGCACTTTGGGCGGTTGTTGTCGCACTGTAAGTCAGCAATCGTCGTTCTCGTCGGCCGTCATCCTCGTCGTCGTTTGGTCTCGGTGAGCCGAGATGTCATCTGCCCGGCTTTTCACATCTCTTTCACGTCTCCCGCTCCGCCCTCTCCAGCGGCCACCCAACCCACCTTGACTTTACGCTGGTGGCACGCCCGACACGCCGGCAGCCGTGGTAGCCGCCGTACCGGGCTGCCGTCCTCCATGGCGCCCATCGGCGTGCGTCCGGGCAAGACGCCGGCTTCTGCGGAGTGAATCCGCTGCTTTATCACGGCAGAGCGCCGTGTCCGAGACTTGAGCGCCGGCAATGCGCAATCAGCCGCTTAGTTCGTGCGTCGCCTGCTCGTAAACGGGCGCTGCCATTCCTGCCGGCTGCTGGGCTTGGTTGTCGGCCTATACTCCAGCACTGAGGCGTCGCAGGAAATGCCACATGCCGTATGCCATCCTTCCTACTCCTACGCCTGATGCTTTCCGCTGTCGTCGGCGTAGCGCCGAGCTAGTGCTTTGCGTCTGTCACGTGCTAAAGCGCCACGTGCCCAGAACCAAGCCACCGATCACGGCGTCTCATGGAAGGGCACTTTGTTGCTGCGGAAGTGCATTTCATCCTGCAGGATGTGCTCCAGTCTTTACGTGTCATTCTCGTCACAAGTCACCGGCCGGATCCGCCTGTCGCACCGTCACGGCCAGCCGGACGAGCGCCGAGCAGCCTCCCGCCGGATCACGTGACCACAGCCAGATTGGCTGGCCGTTGGCGTCATCCGGACCGGCTCCGCGCACCGGACTCGATCTGCGCGCCAGCTGCGCGTGCTCGCATCCGTCTGCTCGCTTTGCTGCATCGCTGCGCCGCTCGCCGTCCGCGCCTCTCCCGGTCGTGTGACGTCGGACACGCCACCTCACGGTACCGGCGACACGGGCGACACGGGCGCCACAGCGCCACACTCCCGATCGCTCCTGCCGGCCATGGCGCCGCGCGCCGACTCAGACCTGTCGCCGGCAGGCACGCCGCGCACAAGCAAGGGCCACCAGGCCTGCGAGCGGTGCTGGAAGCGCAAACAAAAGGCACGTGACGGAAGTAGAGATGGCAGGCATCTGTACGAGTAGAGATGGCGTCGGCGCGTCGGAGAGCGGCCGGCGACCTGAGAGCAGCTGGAGAACCCGAAGAACCCGGAGAATATGCCGATTCCCTGCGCTAACCCCACAGTGTGATCGACTGCTGCCGTCATGCTCGACGTGCGCTGGACTCGGCTTGGCCTGCCACGCGAGGGCAGTACCGTTCGACATGCTGAGCGACGACGGACCGCTGTCGCACGCGTCGACGTTGAGGTGAGTCCGAGTAGTCTCCTCCGTACGGCCTGGGGTCGTGGCGGCGGAGACGGCGTGGCATCGTGGGGATGTAGCCTACATGCTGTCTCGTGATGTGGCGATATCTCGTGATCGTGATATCGTGATGTCCCGTGACCCCGGACACTTTGCGAGTCGATCCTGAAGCAAATGCACTTCGCCGCTGACATGCAAGCTATGTCGAGACCCTCAAGCGCCGCGTCCACGACCTTGAGCAGCAGAGCCCGCCCGGCAAGCGGCCGCGGTTGGGGCCGGGCTCTCTGCAGCCGCTCGAGGCCCCGGCGGCATCCTCCGGCCGGCCCGGCTCCGGGGGGGTTACGGCGAGCACCGCCGCTGCCAGCACGGCAAGCACGGCTACAGCCGGTCCTTCTGACACCGCAAGTGCCGTCCGTCCTACTAGGCCGGCAAGCACCGGCCATGTCACTCCCAGTCCCGGTCCGCGCCGGTATCTGCCGGTAAGCCGTGCGCGGTCGGCCGACGGGTCCGCGTCGGACAGCGGCGTGGCTGCCGGTGCCACCTCCGTCTCTACCACCTCCTCGTCCGCCTCCACTGCCGCCGCACCCCCCGACGGCTCTATCCGTGCCATGATGGGCGAGATCGGCCAGCTGACGCGCAACGCCATGGGCGAGCCGCACGACGGCGAGCAAGCCCTGGCCCAGCGGCCGCTGCGTCTTGCCCTCGATCGCCTTGTACTGGCTGCCTTGGCAATGGACGGCCACGACCCATCGCGGTCGGTGGGCGGTGGCGGCAGCTACCACAGCAGCCTGGGCACCAGTCACGGTCAGGGTCACGGCCACAATCACGGCAGCACCCATGCTGCCGGCTGCCACCCCCCCGACCCCGACGAGCCCCCCATTGTTCTGACCCGGTCTGCCTCGGTCGCCCACCTGCACCGCTTCCTCGATGAGGTCGCCGTGCGCTTCCCTCACATGGCGACAGCGGCTGCCATTGAGCGCCTGGAGGCCAAGTACGAAGCGGTCGTGGAGGACAAGCCTTTGGGCAAAGACAAGTCCTCGGCAAGCGTCTCCGCACGCTTCGCCGTCTACCTCGCCATTGCAACCGGCGCACTGCTTGCCCCCGAGGCTGGGCGCCTCCATTCATTCGCCCAACGGCTACACGCGGCCGCTGTGCGGCTGTTGCCAGCCGTGCTCCGGTCGGGAGCAGGCTGTACCGGCACCACGGGTACCTCTGGATCAGGAGCCGGAGGTCCTGGGCCCTTGGGAGGTACCAGGGCCTCTCCTGGCCCTCCACCCCCGGACGCCCTCGAGGCCGGCCTCACCTCCGTCCGGGCTCTCCTTTCCCTCACAATATACGCCATCTTCTCGCCCCATGGTGGCTCTGCCTGGCACTTGCTCGGCATGGCTACCCAGCGCTGCATCGCCCTTGGTCTGCGCCGTGAGGCTGATTCTCAGCTTGCACCTGCAGAGGCCGACGAGCGCCGCCGACTCTTCTGGAGTGTGTATATTCTGGACCGCTCGCTGGGCCTGGTCATGGACCGACCCTTTAGCATCCAGGACGAAGACATTTTTGTGAATGTGAGTGGTCCCCCGATCTACAGACAACTTCTTGAAGATCAAAGTCCTTGTGCTTCCGGCACAATACCCACGTGCTAAACTGTTCTGGTCAGATGCCTGACGACGCCGCTTCGCCCGCTTCCCTCAGCCACTACCTCGTCGTCCAGGCTCGCCTTGTCTCCGATATCCGCACTGCGGCCCGTCCCGGGCCCCTCTTCGACTACAGCAACTTTTGCTACTGGCGTGATTTCCCGCCCGTCTTTGACCATCTGTCACCGGACGCCCGCGATGGCCACGCTGACTATCTGTACCTGTTGTCCTGCCGCACGCTCATACAGATCATGGCAAACGATAGCGGTCAACCCTCTCTGGCGGAGTCCGCGGACAGTCAGGACCAGACAGACGCCGCCCAGGGCAGCCCCGCTGGCCTTCTTTCCGGCCATAGCCTACGCCGTAGCATTGAAGACGACACCGCCGAGCACTGCCGCGGCCTCATCGAGCGCGCCTATGCCCGCGCCGACCGCGAGCTTTTTGTCGGCTCCTTTGTCGACGCCCTCGACCTCTTTGCTGCCGCTGTCGTCTACCTGTGTCTGCGCCGGCACGCGCCCCCATGCTCCGCCCATACCCACCACCTCGAAACCTCCGACCTCCTTAACAAGTGCACAATGCTCATCACTTCCATCAGCGAGCGCTTCACCGCTCTCAAGCCGCTGCGCCGCGTCCTCGTCGGCCTTGTGCGTCGTCTGCGCGTCCAGCAGCTGGCTCCTGGCAGCCCGGTATGTATCAAATTTCGTTGGATTTCGTTTCTCTTCGTTATCTCTGATTACTAACTCATCAGCTCCCCCTCGAGCCTTTCCCAGCCATCGTGCCTGCATATATCCGAAGAATGGCTCAGAAGTGGCTATAGAACATTTAGGAGAGCCCAGACAATAAGTGCTCAATACAACTTTCAATAGGACAACTGTTGAGATACCTAATGCTTTTATTTGTAATACAAATTAATTTATTTTCCTCCTGTGTGTATTCTGTTATGATGCAGATGGGACCCAATGCAAGAAGCGATTCATGGTTTGTATCTTCTCCATATACACCATTGGCACCCATTTGGCACGCCAACGTGTTGCTATTTGTTCCATGCATCACTTTCTTATGCTGACCATTGCCAGGTCTTTAAGAACTGTTTCTCGGTTTTTGTGTGGTTATCAACCAAAGAAAACATCTACAGTAATATCAATTCTCTTTCCCATCAAGAAAGCAAAAACCTACTCGACCAGATACAGCAATACAAAAGAAGACACAATACTACCGCCAGACAAGCTACAGAAACGAGGATGTAGCATAAATACAAGGAAAATACGCAATGAGAGACGTGAGGATGAGATATGGGAATGAGACAAGCCGTAACCAGAGAATATGGGAAATACAACAGTAAACGTATTGATGAGGACGAGACAACAAAAGGATGCAATGCTATGATGCAGCAAGAGACACAGAAATTGTACGAGTCAAGACGATGCAGCAAGACAATGCAGCGAAGACATTGCGAATGTACTCAATTGAGATTTGCTTGTACGATGAGTTTACATTCCGCCGTTGTACGATGCGGTAATAGCTGCTATCGCTCATGATGCCGCTGATAAGGGCGATTCACCGAGTCGTCTTTCCTGATCACATAGCTCCCGCGTTTGATTACAAGTTTTTCAAAACTACAAGGTTTAGATTACTTAAGCTTACAACCTCAAAACGACACGAGGCTGGCGGTGGCTGAACAACTACGCTGGCTTACACAGTATTAGTCAGAATCATACGCGAGCCGTGATGTACCGGGACTGCCAATAATCCGGGCGAAGTTAACGCAGTAAGCCCGGAACAGTTGGGGCACTCCATTCGTGCTTCGGGGCAATTTGTATCTTTCTTTTACAGTAGTTGTGTACTACTTCATTGCATGAATTACAGTTTAAAGTTATAAAGCAGGTCATTTGTCCGCACAAAAGCCTCAACTCAGCAAAGTGGAGCCAACACTGCAGTTTCATAGCAATTTTAGTTTCGCCAGAGGGGATCTTTGTCTCTCGAATCAGCCCCTTTGAACAGGGAAGCCTATTCTGTGAGTGTCCGGTAGCCTTATCTTCAATGGCACGCGACCTAGCCAGCCTTGCATTTCCCAGCGCCTGCCTTGGCAACCGTCGACGTCGCTCCTTGGGGCGACTGTCTTGACGGACTCGACAACGTGCATACTCTGTATGTTTCTTCGTTTTCACGTATATAACCATGCCCTACCAGCACACCATCACACGCCTCTGGCAAGTGTAGTATTGGGGCAGTATCTCGGGGAACATGGTGGCCATTACCAATACGAAGGCTACAGTCATTCTTCCACCGTGCGGGAACCCGGATTGTCTCGAACAATTGCCAACGAAATCACAGCAGATCAGCATGGGCGACGCCACCATGAGCGGGCACAGACACCACAGACACCACAGACACCACAGCCAACACTTTTTGCCCGCCATCGTGTGCCCCAGCAATGGCTGATTCAGGGCGTCAGAGCATGTTCCAGGCGAGCGAGATTCGACGCACATTAGCAGAACGATGGCACGACAGGCACGCCAGATGACGGCGTCTACACTGGCAAGAACGCGTTGCGCGGTTGCGAAATATTTCAGAATTAAAGGCCAGCAACGTGTTTCTCGTTGTCTATCTTCAGTAATAGACCGCCTATGCAAACACTTGTACGGCAGGCCCCAGCCAGACTGGCCCTCCTATATCAAATCAGCCGTTCACTACACGCCCAGCACATGATCACCTCACGCGTGGTACGCCCCGTATTGAATGTTTTTTGTCATTCCATAAGCCTTTTGTTAAACAGGTATATAATTGAACACGAGTCGAAAATAGGGAGCCAACGAGGTCCCGGCAACGATCCGACAGCGCAGTATGGTCGCCGGTCGTCTGTATCCTTTTTTGGTGGTGCCATCGTGTGGTGTGCGCCCCAACGCCGCAACACGTAAATTCCCTCTCCGGTTCGAAGCCTGTCTGTCCCTCACGCCTTTTGCAGTACATGCCCTGCGGACATTTACCGGTGCAGCTTGCGCTGGTAGAAGGCGAGCTCCTCGCCCTCGAGGATGTAGCCGTCGCAGCGGCCGGACTGGCCCGGACGGCTGGAGATGACGGCGTACAGGCGACCGGCCTCGAACTGGCGCTCGAGCGCACCGTCGACCTTGCCGGCCGCGGCGAAGCGGGCAGCCTGCTTCTTCTCGACAGACTTGCTCTTCTTCACCGGCTCCTCGACGGTGCCCTGCTTCTGCTGGCGCCGGCGGCCGAGCGGCTGGCCAAAGTGGGCCTCGTACCACTGACGGAAGGGGGCGGCATCGATCTGGATGACGGCCGACTTGGTCAGGGTGTTGGTGCGGACCAGCTCGTTGTTCGACGGGTGGTAGACGACACCGATGACGCGCGTCTTGCGCGTGACGCCCTCGGACGCCCAGGCAAAGTTGCCCGCCTCCAGGCGCAGAGCACGGTACTTGTGGTTGCCACCACGGGTCCGGACGACGTGGACACGCTTCGCGCCGATACGGGTGTTGGCGGGCTGGCGGCCGGCCTCGAAAGCGCGCTTCTTCCCTGTTGAAAAGGTCAGAACGTATGTCCTGGAAAGAGAAAACGGTGTGTTTTTCTTCCAGTCCGATACGGGCTTTCGAATGAAAGTTCCCCCATCGCAAGGTATCTCAAAGGTATAACAACGCAGGACAGTATTTCACTCGACGGGATTCGACGCACGGTAGTAGGCACGCTTCGCACCGGTGGCGGAGCGCTTGTGGCGAGAGTCTCTGGAGATACCCATGGCTGCGGTGTCTGGAAGTGTAAACGGTCAGCAAATCGAAGCTGGAATTGCGAAGATCAGGCAAGTCTAGGTCTGCGCAAACTCGGCAGCTCGCTCGTTGATTGAACTGGATGGTGCGAGTGTTTGCGTCGTTGCAACCTTTGCCAATCGAACGTACCTGACGCCTGTGGATGGGATCGGGCGTGAACTGGGCGGTTGTCGTGATGGTTGGATGGAGGAGAAAAAAGAAGGCTCGGAAAAGATCCAGGGCTTTTTTCTTGAGAAAAATTGGCAGACCTAAAAATTGGTGCGCACAAATGGGGTTTTCAAAAAGTGGGGCTGGCAAAGACCTAGAGAGTCACGTGAGTGGGGGTATGCGAAGTGGGACACATGTACAAAGTATCAAAGCTCGAGTTTTATTCAAAGTGGGTCTGATAGACGCCCACTTACATGGGGTATGCTCCATAATAATAGCCGCGGCGTACAACACTTTAAAGTCCTGTTGTACGGAGTAATACGGAGTACACAAGCAATCCAGGGCCGCAATCCAGTCACCACGCCCAATGCCGTATCCATAACCGTACAAAAACACGAAGACATCCAGCACAAAGAATCCTCCTGGGGGTATCAAGCAGCTTCCGCCCTCATTGTCCATACTGCATGCGCCAAAACCCCTTCTGCCATTTCCGAGTCAGTCGTCCAACACCACCGTCCACTTTTTCCTTCACGCCTCAAAATCATATTCGTCATCGTCCACATACCATTACCCCCATCCATGCACATTTGTTCAATTTTCGGTCCTATCCTTTCTCCATTCGTTCATCACAGCGCCCAAAAGTCTTCCTCGTCCATGTCGCGGAGGAAGTCGGTCATTGGACCGCTGAGCTCTTCTTCACACACTTCGACAGCGTCTTGGCGGCGGATCTCAGTGGCCTCGTGATCCGGAAGCCAGTCCCAAAAGTACTTCTTCTCGCGCCCATTTCCATGCGTAGTATTGGTTCCAAAGACGGCGGGGTGAGGCAGAGTATTGGATTGTTGGCCAAAGGTGCCGACGGGAAATGGCGGCCAGAGCGGCTCCTGGTTCTGAAGCCCCGTATTCCCGGCAAGTTCTACATTGTTGGCATTATTGAAGCAGGTAGGCTGATTGAGCACACGCGAAAGGCCATCGGTACGTTTGCTGAAGCCAGACGTTGTCTGGTCACTGTGTTCGTCGTAAGTCGCCATGTCCATGTCGGTCGGAGCGTTGGCCTTATTCTTCTCCCGCTGCCGCGTCTTCCAGGCGAATGACAGCCGCTGGAGGGCCATGTTATCCTGAGGGTTTTGGGGGAGAAAGGGCGAGTTGCCAAAGCCAGCTCTCTTCGTATTGCGGCACATCTTGTTGTACTCGAGAACTGAAAAGTCCAAGGGGCGGTTGTCTTGGTTCGAACCTGTGCTAGGCAGCGAACTCTGAGGCTTCGACGTGTGCCCCCCTTCAGCAGGAGCCAAAGTTGGCTCGATGGAGGTCTGATGGTTCCCAGATAGACAGCTATGATACGTAGTACCGCTACAGGTATGGTACGTGGTACCGCTGGAGTCTGTGGAGCTCTCGCGAGGAGCTCCATTCAAGGCACTGTCTGTAGAAGTCTCGCCGCTCGCTTGGGCAGAGGCACCAACCGTGCGCAGGGATGCCGGTACATCGGAGGTCAGAGAGACGGGTTGCAGGCCTGCGATAGATGGATCTAGAGCGTTGGAGGCTTTCTCAGACTGTTTATCTGTCAGCGTCTTGTTCCCGTTGTCTCCAGTAGTGCCAGTGGTGCTGTTGATGCTGCGTAGTGCTTCAAGAATATCAAAAGCATTGTCCGTGTTGACGGCAGAAGTTCTTCCATGTTTGCTGTGTGTGTCTGCTTTATCCGAGCCATCATCTTCGACATCGCTCCAAGTGCTTGAGTGGTCATCTGCTCTGAACATATTCATGTTAAGGGGTGGACGGTGTTTCTTTGACGAAGGAACGCGATCGAAGCCCGTGTTGTCTGTTTTTCCGCGCGAGGCGCGAGGCGGCAGAGTTCCATAGCGAGCCTCTCCGGATGGATCGAATTGCGGCCAGGGATCCTTGGGCAAGGCGGGTGCGATGTCGTCCGTTGTCTTTGCCCTGCCGACCACCTTAGAGTAGAGAAGACCCGGACGGACTGGATTGACCGGCAACGGACCATCTTCCCCGCTGTTCGAGGCTTTGTGTGATCTATCGGTGTGGCGCGTGAACGAGCCTCTCGAGTGGAAATGGGGCCTTCTTCTATATGGCTTGGCCATGGCTTGGACGGGCAGCGTGTTCTTGGCGTTTGGTCGGGATCTCGATATCGATACACGGAGAAGAGGAGGTGATATGGCATGCGAGTTTGTGATGGAACTTACCAGCTGGTCTGGGGTGTTTACGTTGTTTGCCTTGTTCAGCGAGTCTACTATAGTTGCCTAGTCAGAATCCGCCATCTCACGTTAGGAGGAAAGAGTGGCCGTCGCTCGACGTATCCAACGCACCTGTCTGATTTTCCCTGTTCTTCTGTCCGGTTTCGGCTGTTCCTTCCCTGATGGCCCTGGCATCTGGTGTGGTTGCAGACTGGCGCTCCATCAGAGGTTTCGAGGGTACAAATGGCTTGGCCGTAGCCCAGTGTCTGCCTTTTCCAGACTGGATGGCGTCAGAAGCTGAATGACTTGGGGACAAAGGATTAAGATTGTGCCTACTACGTTCATGGCTCCTCCTGATCGGATCGAATATCAGAAAGAGTGAGGTACGAGGATGGGAAGTAAATCTCGAATAGAATATGCGAAAGCGATGGCAAGGTATCAGCTGTGCACTCTGCGTAGTTGGTGTTTGTTTTAGATAGGCAAAAATGTCTGACGAGATATGTGTGTTGATCTTGGATGTGAAATTCGGTGACTCCAAGCTGCGACTAATGAAGCCGTGTCGGCAAGTTGTGTAATGAACGAGGCACTAAAGTAGCGTTCTTGACTCCAAGACCTCGATGAAGCTTCCAACGAAAAGATCCGCTTGACCCTCACGCGCGTCTCGATGTGATTTATCGAAGTTGACGATGAGGATAATCTTCTCCCGTGTCAAAAAATATATGATAGATGACACGTCCTCCTGGAGATGGAGGTCCTGGAGATGGAGGAGGCAGTCCGGTCTGACTGATTCGCAAACTCCCTATTTGGCAGGAGGTTGGTGGAGATGTACGATGAAGTTTGGTGATGAAAGAGGGAAGATGCGGAGGGGGGTCAAAAGACGAGATATTTATACAGATGGGAGAGACGGCAAGCATGGTCTTTAGTGAAGCGTGTAGTGAATATCTCATGAAGCATAGCCAAGGGCCGCGAGGAAGGAGCTCTGGAGCTCCCTTGGGCTCCTTCCTCTTTCGGATTACACGCAACGAGGCTGGAGGCATCGCCACGTCACGCGTGCTGGGCGTGAATGCCTCTCTACATATGCACTCCTGAAAAGGCAGCTTGCCCCTCCGACAATGCGGCGAAGGCAGTTACGACCGGCGCCGCTGCCACGACGAGGCTGCCGGGGAGGTGTAAGTGGTGGTCATGCGCTAGTCCGAATGGGGCGGTCGTGGTACCTCGCTGTGGTTGCGCTACGGCGGAAGGGGCGGCGGGCTGCGGCCAATCAGCAGGCGGCAGTGCTCAACGAAAAGGAGATGTGGTTGAGCATTTGGCGCTCTTTTCTCGTGAGCTTCGAGTCTGCGTCTTGTCTCCCACCCTGTCCATTGCCCTCGTTGTTGGCGTTTCTGCCGCTGTCCGACCTGCCACTGTGCTTGCCGTCTCTCTCATCGGGCTGCGTTACACCGTCCCTGCGAAGCATGGCGTCCACCCTCCACCTCGCGTTGGCCAACCGCGGCAAGGCCGGCGCCATCAAGAAGCTGCCGCAGTCGCTCGACATCGCGGCCTCGGGCACGATCGAGGAGCTGCAGCAGGCCGTCGCCGCCGCTTCGCGTGTGTCGGACTACAACCGCGTGGGCATCTTCGACCCGACGACGCGCAAGATCCTGCGGGACCGGCGCGCCGTGCTGGGCCAGCAGGAGAGCATAGTAAAGGCGAGCGCCGTGCTGGTGCAAGATCTTGGTGAGTTCTCTGATATCTCTATATTTCCTATTTCCTATACTACCATCTTACCAGTATACCCCTCCTCCACTCTCGCTCCTTTCCCGTCTTTGTTCTCGGCCGCTGCCTGCCAGGTCTCTCTTCCACCTCTTCCCGCTGACCTGACCCCCAGGCCCCCAAATCGCGTGGCGCACCGTCTTCGTCGTCGAGTATCTGGGCCCCATCCTCTTCCATGTGCTCTTCTACTTCTGGCGCCCGGCCATCCCCTTTCTGCCGGCCTCCTGGACCGCCGGTGCTGCCAACACCAGCGCGGCGCCGACCGACGTCCAGACGCTCGTGTACGTGCTGTTCCTCCTGCACTTTACCAAGCGCGAGCTCGAGACCATCTTTCTGCACCGCTTTGCGGCCAACACCATGCCGGCCTTCAACATCTTCCGCAACTCGGCCTTTTACTGGCTAATGGCCGGCCTGCTGTGCTCGTGGTCTCTGTACGCCCCGCTGTCGCCGATGCGTGTCTCGCTGCCGCTGGGCGGCCCCATTGCTTCGGCGCCCCGCTCCGGCTTCGGCTCGTCCCTCCTCGACTACGTCGGCCTCGCGCTCTTTGTCGTCTGCGAGCTCTGCAACTTTAGCGTGCACTACCACCTGGCGCACCTGCGCAAGCCCGGCAGCACCGACAAGGGCATCCCGAGCTGTATTGGCAGCAGCCTCGTGACCTCGCCCAACTACATGTTCGAGGTTCTGGCCTGGGTCGGCGTGATCCTCATCGCGCGCGACGTAACCGTGGTTCTGTTCATTGTTGTCGGCATCAGCTACATGCGCAGCTGGTCGCGCGACAAGGAGCGGGCGCTGCGCCGGCTGTTTCCGGACCGGTACAAGAAGAAGCGCTACACGATGCTGCCGGGGCTGATCTAAAGGTACGGCGACAGGGCTGGAGGGTCCAGAGCACGATGATGGAGAGTCAGGAGGGAAAAGGCATTGTATGCGAGTCACTGCGAGACTGGCGAGCCCGGAACGAAGCTAGACGGAAACGGCCGTCGGGGTAGCCGACAGGCTCTGCAGTCTTGGCAATCCCGACCGACGTGACCGGCCGGCGGACGGATAGACAAAAGGAGTCGAGTAGGCAAATGATCATGGGGCGTATTGCGCGGTATTGGCAGCGAAATCGGCAGTGGTTTACTTTACAGATACACGAAGAAAGCAGGGGCAGGAATATGCTTTATTCAACATCATTTGAACAGTATCTGTACTTGTTGCGTCTGAGCCGTTGCTGTCTTTATTTCTGCCACTTTCTGGCCGGCGTGCTGTCGGCAATGTAGCCGTCTTGGTTATCTTGTTGTCATCGCCGTTGCCATGGTCTCCGCCTGTCTTCCTCCCACGCATGCTTATGTAAGCCAGTCACTTACACCACCGGCTCGACCTGGCCGTTAGCCGGCGCCTCCTCCGTCCGGAGCGGCTCTGGGGCCGTCTCAGTACTCGGTATAGGTAGATCTTGTGCCGGTGTCAGTATCTCTGGCTGACCCAAATCGGGCACTGCCGGCATCATCGGTGCCAGGTCTGCTGGCCTCGCTGGCGTTGTCGTCCCCTCGTCTGTTTTGCCTTCCACCTTCTCTGCCTTTGGCTTTAATGGCTCTTCCACCGGCTGTCCAGCCGGTTCTACTTTCTCTAGCAGCTGTGATGTCAGCTCTTGGGCTGAGTCAGTCTGCTCTTGTAACTTTGACGGCTCTGCCGTCATCTCTGCCTCCAGCTTGACTGGGGTCAGTGAGAGTTTGGGCTGTTCTGGCTCCGTCTCTTGCTTCTGTGCCTGGCCTGCCTGCCCGGCAGTTTTCTCGACCTCTTGCTCTGCTATCCCGCTTGTCGTCTTGGCAACCTCTGTTTCTGTCCTGTCTAGAACTTGGGGCTGCTCTTCTGCTGCGGTCTCTGCCTTCTGTCGTACTGTCTCTTCTTGTTCTGCCTGTTTCGCTTGACCGGCAGGCTCATCCGTAGTGCTCGCCACCAGCCCCTTGTCCACTGCTTTCCCTTTATCGCAACGCACAGCCTCCGGATCTCGGCCTGGGCTCCGACTCCGGCTTCGACTCCGGCTCCGGCTCCCATGCCGACTCCCTTCCTCACTCCCACTCCAGCTCTCACTCCCGCTCCAGCTCCCATCCGAATCGCTAATCTCCCCCGTCTCTCGGCCTTCCCGGACCAACCGCAGCGTCTCTTGGAGGGTGGTCATACTCTGAAACTGTACCTCGGTCCAGTTTTGCATGTGCCCCATTTCCTTATAGGAGCTGTCAAAATCGTGAAGGAGGCGTGCGAGCCCGTCGTTGGCCCGACGCAGACCGACGACGGCGCGGCCAAGGTCGCGCTGCTGCTCGTTGATGCCGTGCATGTTGGCATGCATGAGAACGGCACGGTCCTGCAGTTGCGTGTCGAGGAGGTTGGCAATGGTGGCGTCGATGGCGGCGCGGGCCTCGGCAACGTCGCGCGGGGAAGTTGGGAGGGAGGGGAGCGGAGGCAGAGTAGCAGATCCAGTAGCAGGTTCAGCACCGCTGCCACTGCCACGGACAACGCTGCCAGTCCGAATGCTGCCGGCTGTGCTTGAGCGAGGAAGATGGCGGCCGGGTGTAGGTAGCCCCGCTCCGGGTCCGGGTCCAGGCCCGGGTCCGGGTAGCAGCGCCGTTGCTGGCGGCGATAGAGTCGGCCGCGTGGAGAGCGAGGCCGGCCGCGATGTCGTTGTCGACACAGACGCCGATACTGCTGAAGCCGACGCCGTACCAGACGCTACGGACACCGATGCCACCGAAGGCGGCGCTGCCATCGCAGACATGGCTGACACTGCCGAAACCGATCCCGGCCACGACACCGCTGTCCTCGATGCCCCCGACGACTCCGCGCTCTGTCCCAATGCCGTCACAGCGCTCACCGAGGCCGTCGGGACAGAAACGGACACCATACCAGGCCGGGGACGCAGCGCGATGGGTGTGGATGAAGAAGCCATGTTTAAACGTCGCGCGCAACACGACGCAGCAATTAGAACGATGAAGTAAAAAGTAAGCGGTACGGCGAATAGGGCTGAAACAAGACCACGCGACAAGAGACATCTGCAGTCTGTACGTTCCACGAGAACACAAGATGCGCTCCGGGACAGTTGGCCCGATTCTAGTCAGCCGCCGCGTTCTCATACGCGGCTGACGGACTACGCTCTCATTCGCCGAGCCTCATGCAAGGTGGTGGAACTGCGTGAATCGCAGCGGCAGAAGGTAATAGGCTTCTTGAACCGCATGCTACGGCGGCTGGACATACTGCCAGCCTGTGACTACGCTCACAAGTGATATATGTCGCCAAGATACCGTGCTGGGCGCCAGACGAGCAAAGGACGGTAGTTGTATCCATAGAGAACAGAAAAAAAAAAGTATGGCGGTTTGTATGTATGCAGCCAAAGCAACTTACCAACAAGAAACTCCGCGTCATGTAGACATAGCTTACACATATTAGCATACTCGAGCAAAAATGTACCATGCAAAGTTCATATGGGAGGCCCATCGTAGAAACAAATACATGAAAGTTGCTGACCAGCAAATGATACAGATCAACAGCACAGAAATTCACATCTAGACTCGTACCGGTGCCTACGCTCACAGCGCCATATTGACGGATTATGTTTTCCATTGATTTATAGATACAGGGACGCCGTAGACCGCTCGTCTGAGCAGCTAGCGTCCATTCTTTCCAATGTCCGCCTCCCGCATGCGGGCCGCTGATTCCCCATAATGCTGCTCACCCCTGGCTCCATTTCACCGGTCCTCATTTCATCATCCAGCCGTGCCCATTATCGTAGCAGTCCAGCCACCATCGAGGCAGCCTAATTTCCGCTCAGCTTGCTCAGGATTCCGCGACCCGAGGAGGAGGCCTTCTTGGCGTCACCATCAAAGATGTCAAGCAGGGCGTTCCAGACCTGGCCGGGCTTCTGGGAAGCATCGACGGCGGACCAGATGCCGGTCTTGCGGTAGTAGTCGACCACCGGGGTGGTCTGGGCGTGGTAGGTGGCGAGGCGCTTCTTGAGAGCTTCGGCGTTGTCGTCAGACCGCTGGACGAGAGGCTCGCCAGTGACGTCGTCGGTCATATCCTTCTTGGGGGGGTTAAAGAGCTTGTGGTACGTGCGGCCAGAGGCGGGGTGGATGAGGCGGCCGGTGATACGGGCGACGAGGAGGGCGTCGTCGATCTGGAGCTCGACGGCGTGCTGGAGGGTCTGGCCGCGCTCGTTGAGCATGGAGTCGAGGCCCTGGGCCTGGGGGACTGTGCGGGGGAAGCCGTCAAGAATGAAGCTGGGAGAGACGGGTTAGCATGGGTTGTGGGCGAGAACAGTGAGCAGGAGAAACAGCAGAGGCAAAGAAAGCACAAGCACAACAGATATAACTCACCCGCCCTTGCACTCCGGGTTCGAGTTCAGCTCCTCCTTGATCATGCCAATGACAATGTCGTCGCTGACGAGGCCGCCCTGGTCCATGATCTTCTTGGCCTCCCGGCCGAGCGGGGTCTTCTTGGCGACCTGGGAGCGCAGCATGTCGCCGGTGGCCTGTAGAGTTAGCAGAGTTCGAGGTTGGCAGACTGAACGAGTTCAGAATGAAGCCCAGGTAGCGAGGCTGGAGAGGTTGGAAAGGATAAAGAGGGGTCGGTGCAAGGCTGTCGGCTCGGCTCGTCTCGTCCTGGAGCTCGAGCTCCGGTCGGTCCAGCTCCGTTTGCAGGTAGTACGCACCAGATGGCAGCAGCCGAATTTTTCCTTGATCTTGGGAGCCTGCGTGCCTTTGCCTGGGGGGTGTCAGCACAATTCCAGCATAAATCTCTCGGGCCTTGTCTCTTCCACGTTCTTCGCAGCAGCTGGGCCGAGCTGCCAGCGTGGCCGCGCCGCAGCCGTCACCGACTCGGCGGCCGTAACTGCCGCAGCCGCGGCCAACGTCGCCAGCACCGCCGCCACGTCCACATTGCACGTACCAGCACCCGGGGGTCCGATCAGGATCATGCGTAGCTCATCTGCTGGCTTGGCGGCGCCGAACTTGCGCTGCTCGAGCGTCTTTATGCGGTCCTCCAGGCCGGCAATGATCTCTTGCAGGCGCTGGACCTGATCCTCGACGGCACCCATTGTGGGGGGGTAGGGAGAAGAGATGCGGGGAGAGTAGCGGGAAAAGAAGAAAGCGAGGGCGTAAAAGGCGAATGGATGGTAGTTGGCAAAAGTCGAGGCGAGACGGAACAGTCAGCGATGCTGAAGTAGAACGAGAGAAGTGCGTTTGCGCTTTCGGGAAGGCACGAAAGGGACGACAGAACTTTTAGCGCACGGCGCTGCTCCCGTGCTCCGTCGAGCTCGGCGGGCAGGAACGACGCGGAGAGCGACAGCAGAGCGCAGAGCAGGTACCGAGGCCCGCGCGGAGGTACCGCAGCCAATGGCAGCACGCGGAAAGCTGTGGGGGTGCATTTACGGGGAACAGCAGAAAAGGCGCATGTGCGATTAGTGGAAATGCCGGGCGGATTACTACGCGCACGCAGAATACTTTGTACGATACAATGAGCGCAGGGCGACGACCCCAGCAATCAGACGCCGGCTATTTCCTACTGGCCCAGCAGAGTCAGCGCTCTTCGCGCCACCTGTCGTCTCTTCCAGTAGCCCGAGCCACAGCGAGCGTCCGTCCGATGCTCCGCGCCGTGCAGCGCCGAGAACGGGCAGCATGCGAGCTCGCGTTGTCGGATGAAGGGACTTGGTGGCGGTGACTGCACCGAAGTACGAAGGACGGTGAAACCGGCTGGGAATGGAGAATGTGGATTCAGCACATGCGACGTATATTGCTCCGTACTGCGGTAAATATGCGCCAAATCTGTGGCAAATGCGGCTCGATATCAAATGGCCACGACGCAAAGCGGGTATGAAATTGGCGGCGCGCAGCGAGCTCGCGCAGCGATTTCTGGAGACGAACTGCCGAGACCACCGAGCCTCAGGCTGTCCACCATGCGTGGCCATGTCGTGCTGTCCAGCGGTGTCTATCCCTCGTCGTCGCCGTCTTGTCGCCGTCTTGCCAGTCAGCATGAAGTCAGCAAAGTCAAACGTATCACGTGCTCGTTACACGTGTATACACACGTGTCTTCTCACGTGAGCATCTTGGCGCTCTCCAGTCTCGCTCACGTGACATGCCGCCGCCTCACGTGCAGCTAGCCTCTGCCAACGTCAACAGCTCGCAGCCTGCGCCGACCAGCTTCACGGCACATCTGCTCCTGACCTCACCCGGACCTGACCTCGACGACGACCCCGACTCTCTCCGCCCGGCCCCCCGTCTCTCTGACCACAACCCCCACAACCGCCATGCCGACTACGACGGCCGAGACGCTGTCGCTGGTGACGCGCAACGTGACGGTGGCGCCGCTGGTGCTGCTGTCGGTGGTCGACCACTTCAACCGCAGCGCGGCGACCAAGACGCGCAACAAGCGTGTGGTGGGTGTGCTGCTGGGGCAGACAGACTCTGTGGGCGTGGCCTCGGGGGCCACGCGCGTCTCCAACTCGTTTGCCGTGCCGTTCGAGGAGGACGAGCGCGACCCGTCGGTGTGGTACCTCGACCACAACTACATCGAGTCCATGAACGACATGTTCAAGAAGATCAACGCGCGCGAGAAGTTAATAGGCTGGTACCACTCGGGGCCGAAGCTGCGTGCCTCTGACCTCGAAATCAACGAGCTGTTCAAGCGCTACACGCCGAACCCGCTACTGGTCATTATCGACGTGCAGCCCAAGGAGGCCGGCGTGCCGACAGACGCTTACTTTGCCGTGGAGGAGATCAAAGATGTATGTGGCCGAGCGAGAAGTAGGCGAGCGGGGAGAGAGGCACCTTCTTTCTCTCCCCTCTCTCTCCCCTCCCCTCCCCTCCCCCTCTCACTGTTCTCTTGCTCTGCCGCGGCCTGGCTGACTCGCTGCTGCAGGACGGCACCACGACCGCCAAAACGTTTGTGCACACCCCCTCCATCATCGAGGCCGAGGAGGCCGAGGAGATCGGCGTCGAGCACCTGCTGCGGGACATCCGCGACGTCGCGGTCGGCACCCTCGCCACGCGCGTCACCAACCAGCTGCAGTCGCTGCAGGGCCTCCACCACCGTCTCGGCGACATCCAGGCCTACCTCACCAAGGTCCTGGACGGCCAGCTGCCCGTCAACCACGTCATCCTCGGCAACCTGCAAGACGTCTTCAACCTGCTGCCCAACCTCGGCACACAGACAAACGCCGCAGCGCCAGGCCAGCCCGACAGCGAACTGGCGCACGCCATGAGCATCAAGACCAACGACCAGCTCATGGTCATCTACCTCAGCAGCTTGATCCGCGCGATCACAGCCTTCCACGACCTCATCGAGAACAAGATCCAGAACCGGCAGCAGCAAGAAGAGAAGGACGGCGGCAAAGAGAAGGACAAGGACGGCAAGGACAAGGACGGCAACGAGACCGGCAGCGACAAGCCCAAGGACGACGCGAAAGACGACAAGGCCAGCGGGCCGAATGGGCCGGATAAGAAGTAGCAGCGGCCCGGACGAAACAACAAAACCACGAAAGAGGACTGGGAACGACAGAGGCCTGGCGGCCATTGTACTATTGCTCGTTATGAATCCATCGGCATAGACTGCGTATGCGTGTCAGCGTTGTGAGAGTAGGTGGACATGTGTAGATATTGTGTGAACATGTATGAATACTGTCTCCTCCGCCAAGCCGCCGGTCAGTCCCTACGCAAGTCCCCCCACGACCCCTGCTAATGTCTCTGCACTGCCCTCTTCCGTCAAGCGCGTCCGCAGCGATGGCCACTGCTCGGCGAGGAGACAGGCCAGGAGGTGGCGGCAAGGCGGGCTCGCGTAGAAGAAGTCCGGGTCCGGCGAAGCCCTCTCCTTCCTCTCGTCGCCCGCCGTTTCTGTTCTCTCGTCGCCTGCCTCCGCCGCCCGCAATGCAAAGTAGGCACATGTACAGTGCCATGCCCGCAGGTGCACCACATGGGGTGTGTCGCCGCGAATCTGGTAGGTTGGCGGCCGCGTGCTGAGAGGTCCACTAGGAGGTCCGCGGCTCTTCGGCGGCTCTCCCTCCCCCTCTGCAGCGCTCGTCTCGGCCGCTTCCGGCACGGTCCACCGCACCAGGCGACCCCGATCCAAAAGATCCAGCGCTGGCAGGAGAAGCGCCGGGAAAAGGACGTGCAGTGCGCCGAGGAGGGGGTGGTGTCCTGGGGAGAGTCCGGGGAGTCCGGAGAGTCCCGGCTGCGCGGCCTCTGCCCATGCCAAAGGCTCCGTGTGCTGCTGCCAGCCTTCGGCGCCGACCGCACGGACAAGCTCAGCCAGCAGGCGGCGCGGCGACGGCAGGGCCGTCATGTCTGTGTGGACGTGTAATGTCTGACGGCCGTGCCGCTGTAAAGTGTCCTGTACGATGTGAGCCTACAGAGTAATTGGTACAGATTCGCCCGTCCTTCAGCCATAACGCACTCCTTGATGGGATATCGATGAATCAGCCAGTCATTCCGCTCAACCGTCCCCAGAGTAGAAAGGTACATGTACTCCGTACGCGCCTTGATGCATGTCAGATGCACGGCATTGTCGTCGTGCGCCGCGTGTGCGCTGACTAAGCAATTACTCATCGTCGGCAACAGCTTCTCGGCGACTGAATCCGTCGCAATGCTACTTGCCCTCTTCACGCTGCCTGCTGCCCATTTATGTTGACCAGTCGCATTCATATGAATCATGGTTGCCCGTCTGAACGGCCCTGTCTGTGACTCGACTGATGTCCTGTCTTTTGTCTTGCCTCGTTGCTCTTCCTGCACAGGATCCCCTACTACTCGACCCATTGCCTTGGGTTCTGCAACACCTCCACGAGCCGCGCTTCACGGCTGCCTTCCTCCGGCTCCAACATGTACTCCCAGCGCGCCGTCAGCGGCAGGCTCATCAGGATGCTCTCGACGCGCGGACCCGGCGTGTTGAGCCCAAAGGCCGTGCCGCGGTCGTGCACGAGGTTGAACTCGACGTAGCGGCCGCGGCGGATCTGCTGCCAGTGGTGCTCGGCCTCGGTGAAGGGCATGTCCTTGCGCCGCGCCATGATGGGCGCGTACGACGGCAGGAACGCGCGCAGGCCGTCCTGCACAAACGCAAAGAGGCTCTCGCGGTCGGTCGGCACGCTTTCCGCCGTGCCGTCCAGGTCGTCAAAGAAGATGCCGCCCACGCCACGGCTTTCCAGGCGGTGCTTGTTGCGGAAGTACTCGTCGCACCAGCGCTTGAAGCGCCCGTAGTAGTCCTTGTTGTGGCGGTCGCAGGCCTCCTTGAGCGTACGGTGGAAGTGGATGGCGTCCTCGTCAAAGAGGTACGCGGGCGTGAGGTCGGCGCCGCCGCCGAACCACCAGGCGCCGTGGCCGTCGCCGCTGCCGTTCGGGTTGGCCGTCTCAAAGTAGCGGTAGTTGAGGTGCACCGTCGGCGCCAGCGGGTTGCGCGGGTGCACCACCAGACTGAGGCCGGCCGCGAAGAACTCGAGCGACTCGGGCAGATCGGCCGCATCCGCCGAGGTGCCGCCCAGGTTGCGGTGGTTCGCGCGCATGCGCAGGATGCCTGCGCGCGGCAGCGTGCCGTACACGACGCTGACACCGACGCCGGCCTTTTCAAACACGACGCCGTCCTGCAGCACGCACGTTATGCCGCCGCCGCCCTCCTTGCGCTGCCATGCGTCCGTGCGAAAGGTGCGCGGCGTCGCCCCGTCAGCCACCGCGCCCTCGACGGGACCGCCGACACGCGCAACGCCTCCGCTGTTCTCAATGTCCGCGAGACCCTTGATGATCACTTGCTGCTGCTCCTTGATGAACTTCTCCATGCGCAGACGCATGGGCGCCTGGTCGGTGACGGCGCCGCCGAGCTCACGGCGTGTTTGTTCATCGCGCTCAGCCAGCGACGGTGAGTCACAGCGAATGGGTTCCTGCGCCGCGTTAGCAAGGAGCACGAGGAAGCGCCGAGGTTGAAACGAGGTGGAACGCGTTGAGACTCACCATGCTGTACAGCGCCAGGCCTGTCACGCCCACAGCTGCAAAGAGCACCGACGACGACAGGAACGGAGAGGCCAGAGACCGGTTCGAGCCAAAGCTGCGCCGGGTCAGTGTCGAGGCTGGATGTGCAGCGCCAATGGTAGCTCGTGGCCGCAGCAGCCGCAACAGCCGGCCGGGAGCCATGCTTTATACGCAAATGGAGACGCAGGACACGTCAGGAGATGCGGCTCGGCAGTGCAGAATCGGCCAGTGTAAAATGGTCAGAGAACCGCACGATTGTGTCGCCATACGGCCATTGGCTCCCCGGTTTTCTGTCTAGCCCGAGCTGTCGCAGTCGTCCGATGCGAGATGCAAGCGAAATAGAGAAAAGCGCTCGATCTACGCTGACCGACACATCTCGTAGTCGCATATTGTATATGCCTAACTGCATGTCGTAGTCCTCCCTTTCTCATCACGTGGCACGTCATCGGGTCGCGTCGGCTGCATGACCAATCCGCCCCGCGACCCCACTTGCCCATTAGGCTGCCAACTCGTCATCCCTCTGGTATCACCTGACCCATAATTCCCGCCTTCCGCCTCAAAACGCGGCCTACTTCTCGCCGCTTCACTTTCCTCTCTTATCATCAGCGACGTTTGTAAGTAATACTGCCTTGCTCCGCGCTTCGTCAGAAGCATCGTGTGTCGCGCTGTCCGTTCTCCTACCATCGCCACACAGCGTCCACGCGTCCCGTTTCGCACACCGAAAGTCCAGCGTCCGTGGCCGAAGCAGAAAGCTAACCGCGGCAGCCTCATATCCACCGCTCTTTGCGTCGCCATCGCCGCATCATCTCGCTATTCTGTCATCACCTAATCGCCTCACCTCCGCCTAACCGACAGACTACTCCATCCAACACCGCCGCGATGCGCTCCAAGTTCAAGGATGAGCACCCCTTTGAGAAGCGCAAGGCCGAGGCCGAGCGTATTCGCCAGAAGTACGCCGACCGGATTCCCGTGAGTGAACCTCCCTTGTCTCGTTTCCTCGCTCTCGTTTTCGCATATTCGCATCGCGCTCGGGCTCTTCCATTCTAACGCCAGCCAGGTCATTTGCGAGAAGATTGAGAAGAGCGAGATTGCCACCATCGACAAGAAGAAGTACCTCGTGCCGGCCGACCTCACCGTCGGTCAGTTCGTGTACGTGATCCGCAAGCGCATCAAGCTCGTCCCCGAGAAGGCCATTTTCATCTTCGTCGACGAGACGCTACCGCCTACGGCCGCGCTGATGTCGAGTATCTACGAGGAGCACCAGGATGAGGACGGGTGAGTAAACAGCCAAACAAGAGGCCCCACTGCCTGGCCCCTGCTAACGCTTTCCAGTTTCCTCTACATCCAGTACTCCGGCGAGAACACGTTTGGTGAATTCGCGCAGTAGACGGGTGCGTGTGCGTGTATTGTGCTTGGCGTTGGGCTCAGGATCCATTTGATTTATGCTATGCTTTATCTTCGCTATTCGCTATGCCTTTCTTCGGGAACTTGTATTCGCTTGTCCTATCGGTGTGGCCAGCGGCCATAGCCGGCCGGTATCGGTATCACAGCAAGGACATGGCTACCACCGAACTGCGCATGAGTTTGTCTCGTGTCTTTGCTCTACCATCCGGCTTTGCGCCCTTGTCTACGCCCGGTTCGACTCCGTGTGGTGTTTTGACCTTTGCGGTCTACTGTGTCGGTCTTCCCAATCTGTGCTTCACTTGGTAGACAGTTGCTTAGAATACAAGCTCTTTGTGACATTGCTTGTATTCGCCTTCTGGTGACTCTGCCCTTTCGAATCAACCTTCCTAATACAGCTCTTTTCTATTTCTTTCGGTCATTAATGGTAGCGTATGCAAGTGATATGGTGACTCAGGAGGCGACCGCACATCGCCACCAAGCAGTCGGCACAAGGCACAAACAATGACGATTATACGATCTTCATTTTCAGTATCTAAACACAGCCAAACTTCCCAGTGTCTATGGGAAGCTGGCAAGCCGCGAAGCCGCGAAGCCGGATCCTAATGTGGCAGTACGGCCGTGCGACAAGGCGTAATACGCAGCCAAAATACGCAATAGGGAATAGGTAATAACCCAAAGTAGCAGAAAGCACGCAAGAAAGAAACCGAGACAGGGCAAAACAGCACAGGCACAGAGCACACGCAGATAACATCCGTAGAAGAAGGACCCCAATAAAGATACCTAAAGCAAACACCCGAACCTCCCAATGAGAATAGCCCAGCGGGCTTGAATAAGCAGACGGGCAATGCGGAATCAGCAACAGAGATCAAGCAAAAAAAGGCAGAAATAGCCGTAGTATCCAATAGGGGAAAAGATTTGAGTGGAGTCACAAAAGACATCCAAATGAACAGTTAGTAGATGTCAGCAGTCACCGGCAACAACTAGCAAAGCCCCCCCCCAAATATAATAGGAAAGGGTAAATAGCAACGGGGTTGAAAGCAACACATGTGAATGCAGTAACACCTTGTTTAAAATAGAATAGACACACGCCCAACCAGTCCAGTCAGGCCCATCATCGCCGTCATGCCAGAGCACGTTCATGTCATTGGACGGTGGTAGGCGCTATGCCTTCCGTCATTGCTGTGCGCTGCCATGTGGGCAGCGACATTTTTCTTCGCCGTTTCCATTCCGCCAGTCATCTATACACTCTTTATGTCGGGTTCAGCTTGGGCTTCTTCGAGATCCGTGGCGTCGGCGGCTTCGCCTTGCCCTGCAAACCATTGACCTGCGGGTTAGACACAAGTGTCGGTGCCGATGTCGGGCCTGCCCCGTTCATGGTGCCCATGTTCATAGCCATGTCGTCCTCCGTCTTGACGCCAGACGGCCGCCGGCGCTTCGTACCGGCTGGTGACGTATTGGCACTCGGCCCGCTCGATGCCGTCCCCTGCTGACTTTGAGATGGGTGCATGCCAGGCGCCTGCATCGCGCCGCCCGGTCCCATAACGCCTGCAGCAGGGCTGCCCACCACATGAGGCGAGCCCGGCGTCGGCAGATGAGATAGGTGCGGGCTCACCCCGATAGCACCGCCTATAGCACCCATTGCGCCCATTGCTCCCATCGCGCCGCCCATCGGGCCCATGGCTCCCGGTGGAAACTGACCGACGTTCGGTGTCCGTGGACCGCTGCCCGGTGCCATACCAGGCTGGCCGTTAGCCGCCTGCTGTGACGTGGCGTTCGAAGCGACAAATTGGTCGAGTGCCGTGAAAGCCGACAGCGACGGATGCTGGTGGCAAAAGCTGAATAGCGGCGTCATGTTCCCCATGACCTCGACAACCTGGACTGTCAGTATGCGTGATAAGTCAGTGGATAAGAGATACGCTCCATGCTTACCTCGAGGAACTGGTTCATCGCCGTCGTCAGGCCCACGCTTTCCTTCACTTGCGAGTGTGGCAGATTAAAAGGTGGCGGTTGCGTCTGGGGCGACTTGAGCATCTTGGCCTTGGGCTTCTTGCTCAACTCGGGTGACTGCTTGCTATCCTGGGCATTGACTTTGGTCCACTCTTTGTTCCAGTTATGGCCTGGCAGAGCCGCCTGGATGACAAGCTTGCGCGAGATGAACTCCTCGTGGCCGTCACATAGAAACTCGAACAGCTCCATCTTGGTATCGGGGTCGAACTGCGCGCGAATTGTGCCGGTAGACACAACATGCGAGCCGTTCTCAAACCACTGCACCAGGCTGGAGCGGCTGTTCTCAATGCAGAAGCGGTCGATGGCCTGAAGCTTCTCGACAGCCGTGCGATCCATAATCAGCTGCAGCTTGGTCACGCCGCTCTCAAAGTAGGTGTGAAAGTATCGAGCAATGGCCGAAAATGGAATCTCATACTGCTTATTGGTTGTCTTCTCTTCGCCTTCGACGATGTGAAGAGTGTGCCGGAAGACTCCGTTCAGCGCGAAGAACTTGTTGACCAGTTCGAACCAGTAAGAGCCATCGTGGCGGCCCTTGATGCCTTGATACGCGGCAATCTCCTCGCAGAACTGGTTTAGCCGAAGCGTGCAGGATAGGCGGATATTCTGGTTCTTCTGCATCACGCCGGTAGCGGCAAGCTGCTGCTGCTGTAAAGCCAGAGGGTTGGCCTGCAACATGTGTGGCTGCATCTGCTGGGGGATGAGTTGTTGCTGCTGGGACGGCTGCTGAGGATGCTGTGGACCAGGAGTCTGCTGGTTTGCCTGGGGGTGGCCGATCATCTGGGGCGGAATCTGGTTGAGCGGTGCTTGGGGTCCAGAGTTCGGCGGAGGACCAACGGTCTGCTGGCCAGGCTGCTGGGGCGTCTGTGGCTGGGACGGCCCGGGGGTGGGTTGTGGTTGAGGGCCCTGCATCTGGCCCGGAAGGCCGGGTGTTTGCTGGCCCGATTGTTGCTGCTGTGCTTGCTGCTGCTGGTGATGGGCTTGCTGCTGTTGATGAGCTTGCTGGGCTTGGTGAAGCTGCTGCTGTTGCTGGTGATGGGCCTGCTGCTGGGCCTGGTGCTGGGCAGCCTGCTGAGCCTGCTGTTGCTGCTGGGCTTGGTGAGCGGCTTGCTGGGCGTGGTGCTGATGCTGTGCGGCAACTTGAGCAGCGACGGCTTGCTGCTGTGCCTGCTGGACATGCTGCTGCTGCTGTTGCTGCTGTTGCTGCTGTTGTTGCTGGTGGTGTGCTTGAAAAGCGGCGATCTGAGCCTGTTGCATCTGTAGTTGGCTAGCATTCGGATTCTGGCCTTGTGCCGCGGCATGCTGCTGCATGAGCTGTTGCGCCAACATGGCTTGCCGGTGGTCCTGTGCGTGTTGCTTCCAAGTTAGCGTTCGGTCTGATAGGAATCCAAGCTTGGCTGCTGGTGTTGTAGTTTCTGCATAGCCATCGATAGGGCACCGACACAGCACTACTCACCGGTTGGCCCATACGGCGCTGAAACGCAGCCATCTGGCTCAGCTGCACGGGGTTCATCTGCACGCCGTTAGGGTACATGCCGTGCTGCATCATGAGCTGGCGCTGTTGCAGGTATCGCTGCTGCTGGAGCTGTGCCTGGATGGCGGGGTTGTTTGCGGCCACTGCCGGTCAGCGTGAGTATACCGTGAGCTTGACATGGGGGAGAAGTAGATACGTACTACTCGCCATCTGGCCGATCTGCTGTTGCTGCTGCTGCTGCTGCTGGAACAGTTGTGCCTGCTGTGGATTCAAGTGCTGCATGGCATGCGCATTCGGGCCGCCATGGGGCATGCCGGCAGCCATCATGGCAGCGGGATTCATCTGTGGCCCGGGGCCGGAGACGCCCATGTGAGCAGCGGCAAGGTGAGCGGGCATGGCGCCGGGCGGACCGCCGGGCTGGCTGGGGTTATGAGCCATGCCGGGGGCGAGGCCCGGATGGCCCTGAGGAACGCCGGGATGCTGGGGCATGGCACCGGGATGTGTGAATGGGGGCCCGATGCTCGCCATCATTCTGCACGTGGTCTAGGCGCAGTCCACGGACAGTTCTGGCGGCGCCGGCGGGGCGGACAAGGAGCGGAAGGGCGGGCGGTCGCCGAAAGGTGAGCGTGTGGTCGTCGGGAGATGGAGGGTCGTTGGGGGACGACAGGGAGGTCGACGCAAGACGCTGTGATGGACGGATGGAAGGCGCTGTTTTGACGTGTTGTCGTCGGGTGTTGTGGCGGGTGCGGCGGATGCGGCGTCGACGATCGTCGTTGAAGACGCGATGCGGTGCTCAGACGGTGTATCGCATTCGGCGAGATGGAGGCGGATGGCTGGGAACGGATCGCGATGGCGATGCAATGCAAGCACAGCTACCGATGAGTGTCCGGATGAGGGCGAGACACAGTCGGCGAGACAGCGTGCACGACGAGCTGCGCGGGCTGGCAGAACGACGCGATGGCGAGATGGATGAAGAGCCGCGTTGAAACGGGATCGAGATTGGCGAGGCCCGTGACAATTCGGGCAAGGCGACGAGGCGCTGCTGCTGGGATGCAGCGAGAGATCGGTCGTCGGGATGGTGTCGGTCGGTGGCGGGCAGCAAGCGGCAGACGGCAGGCGGCAGGCGGCAGGTAAGAAGCAACGAAAGGCTATCAGGGGCGGTTCTCGAACAGAAAGTCGAGAGGATCCGCCAGAAACAGTCCGATCGAAATGCAGGCAAGCAGGCCAAACGATCGCGTTTGCCCAGAGTGGCTGCCCGAACGCAGAGCGCGACGCCTAATCGATCGAAAATGGGGACAGAAAAGGGGGTCTCTTTTCGCGCCGGGGGTTTGGGCGTTGGGTCGGCGGTGGCTGCGGCGACTGGGTATGATTGATTTCGATTTGGTGTAATGTGGTGCTTCCGTGTTTTTGGCGCTGAGATGTGCTGATGTCGGCACTGCTGCCGCGAGTTTTGCCTCCCCGCGCAGAAAGGACAGCAATGGCAGCGCGAGCGGCAGGACGAAAAGGAGCCGGACGCGCAGAGGACCCAAGCAGCGAACAAACGGGCCAGCACTCGTAGGGAAAGGCAAGATAACTCCAGCGACGCGAAGAGGCGAGCCAAAAAAGGAAAAGGAAAATACTGGAAATATGGGAACGAGAATGGGACTAGGGGATGGGAATGGGGGAAGTCAGGCAGATAATACGGGGCTGCGAAAGGCCAGCGGCGGGCGGCGGAAGCAGACGATTAAGCTGGCCAGCCACTGGTCCCGCCACAAGCGGCTGTCATTGGTCAGCCCGCGAGTGCTCGTGGGGCACATGCACTTGTCGGGGCGCTAGACTGCCCGTGCAGGAAGGCGCGGACGTGGATCGATGCACGGGCAGGTAACAACGAGCAGCTTCGTATGTCCACGGCCGACGGGAAGGCGCGGGACACTCCACGGAGTTTAAAAGGAAAGCGCACAGCTACACGTCCTCTCGAGACACAAGACTGCAGAGTCGACAGAAACGACAGGAAACGGGCACATGGACGGACGAGACAACGGTAGCCTGTGCGCTGTGCGACCTTGTCTGCAATACCAGGCCGAAGTAAAGCGCCGAGGAAGCGAGACGTGCACGCAGACTGCGAGTCCGGCGCTGGGAATCAAACGTGGATGCAATGCGGGAACAGGAGGCGGAGAATAGCAGTTTAGTACAGGAAAGAGCATCCCGCAATGCTAGAATGTTGCACAAGACACGGGAAGAGTTTGACCGTCTCCTACTAAATATGGACAGATATTATTGATGATCGAGAAAATCATAGTAGAATGTTCGGTGCCCTCTTTATGATCTTGTTACCTTCACTGCCACGACTTCATAAATGTGTATTACTCCGTACAATCTTGCTAATTGCCACCACACATCATACAACTTTGTAGCTCTCAAAAGACTTGTACGCAGCAGAGGAGAAAGACGTAATGCCCATGAGAACTACGCATAACTGCATACGAAGCCTACGCTTTCTGCCGTGAGAAGGCGGTGTGGCCACTCTTGCACTCCTGGCCTGCCGGATCATTGCTATTCCTCGCCGGCGCTCAAATTTTCACGGCCATTGTCCCCACAAAAAACAAAAAGCGGGCCATCCGCTGCGAGCTATAAAATATTGGCCGGCAAAATTTGTCTGTCCTTTTCTCTCATTTCTTTCGTCCTCGTCGATAGCACGCGGATGGCGTGCAGCAGCACAAGTGTGCGCAGAAGCGCGCTGCATGGGCGCATGGTTTTGCGTCTCCATGCGGCGCGTCGCTTCGCCGCCATCCGCTACACATCATCGGTAAGAACTACTTTTCCTGCTCCCATCTGGCGTTGATGACAACCAAAAACACAACCTTCTTTCTCCAGCAGAATCGACCATGACGAAGCCTAGTTTGTTTCGGGGCGTCTCCTACGCGGGACGCTCTGTTGCTTGCCAGTATTGTTACGTCTGAGCCACACGTCACGCATCGCTTTTGCATTCCTGAGACGGACGGTAGCTAACGTGCCGACAGATTGGATAGATACGGTCGATCTGTTGCCGACCGCTTTGGTTTCCTCGTCTTGCCAAGAGGCCAAGACTCTTCGAATCGCCTCGGGCAGACACAAAAAGGTTGGTCCTACTGCATGCTACCGCTGCTGCTGCTCTTCTATGATGAAACTTTTTCCTACATTCGCAGTTTCCACTTGAGCACCCGCCACCGAGCCTTTTAGGGATGCATATGAGGGGCAAATTCTTCCTTGGATGTCTGATCGAAGAGCAGCAGACGGCTTTGTTGTCAAATCCTGGTTGTTGATGAGACTAACGCGTCTACTAGGTAATTCCAGCCTGGCGCTGAAGCAAACTGAGATACCCTTCTGTATTCAATAAAATCCTTCAATACCATCTGACTACATCGTGTTACGATTTGCTTGTTCTTTTGGGCTGGTGTACTTCGTAGCTAATGCTGCTGTTTCATACTGGTATTGCGCGCTGTCTCGCTTCCTACATCAACGCTGCTTGTTTCCAACTCGTATTCAATTGAGTGTCGTGAAGTAACACATCCTCACCAATATCGACCAGTAACGTCCCACTCGTCTATCCCAACCAAGCATTGCCGTCCTCTACTAGGTGATACCCAAAATGGCCCAAACTCCGTTGATATATCCAATGCTGTCCTGCCTGATGCCGTACTCACAACACCATTCGTTTCTTCTGTCGTTCTCTGTCGTCACCGTACTCGTCGCCATTTTCACCCAACCGCCTCCCGTCCCTCCCGCCGTACTCGCCCTCCGACCATCCCCCGCCGGTTGCGTCCCGTCCGTCCCCGCCCCAGCCAGTTCAGCTTCAGCAGCCGGCTCAGCTCTTCCACCTCGGCGCCGGGCCCGGAGCCTGTCCCGGCATTGTTCCCGCCGGCGTTACCCACGCTGCCGACTCCCGCAATCACACTCATGCATTGCAGCATGCGCCCTATCATCTCTGTCACCTGCTTGCTGTCCTCCACGTTCTGCTCGCGCAGGCTGCCAAGACCGCTGCCCGAGTACATGGAGAACGACGGCCGCGGCTCGCTGCCGCTTCCAAACGAGACGTTGCTGATGGCCCGGCTACGGTTCGGGCCGCCTGGGTTCGGTCCACTCGGACCACTCCCACTCCCACTGCCACCACCGCCCATACTCGAATAGCTGCTGGCCAGCACGCTCGGATCGCCGCTGGCCGCTGTTCCAGGCCGGCCGGACTCGGCAGGCGAGGTGCCGTACTGGCCAGGATGCCCCGCTCCTGGGTAGCGGCCCGGGATCGGAATCGGCGCCGAGCCGTGCGGCACGGCCTTTTTGGCAGCCGCTGGCAGAAAGTCGAGCGAGAGCCGCGAGAATATGTTCTTGAGAATGTCATAGCGCGGCAGGATGACAATGTCCCGAAACGACGCGAGGACGAGCCGGCGAACATCGGGGGGGGAGACGTTGGGCCCCGTACTAGATGCCGCTCCCTTTTCGGCTGCTCCTCCGCTTGCTCCCCCGGCTGTGGCCCCGGCTGTGGCACCACCTCCCCACACTTCCCTCGCCTGCTCCGCCGAGAGCGTCCCGAGCCCCAGAAACTCGCGGTCCAGCGGCAGGAACACGGCCTGCATGTACGGCAGGATGCTCGTAAACGTGAATAGCCACAGTTCGACGAGGGCTGGAATCAAGCGGTCCTCGGGAGTCTGACGCAGCGTGCGGTCGAGCGAGGCAAAGCCGGCAGCGAGCAGTTCGCGCAGGTCGTCGACCACCATCTGGGGTGCCCGCCTCTGCAGGCAGTACTGAATGTGCAGGGAGACGACGCGGTTGAGGTGCTCGATGGGGATGCGCAGGTCCTCGCCCTCAAACAGCACCTGCAGCTTCGCTTTGAGGTATGGCCAGGCGTCGTCATAGCCGAGGCCGCCGAGGCCGAAACGTGCCGCATCGGTGTCGCTGGCAAGCGGGAGGCTGCTGCTGCTGGCACCGCTTCCCACAGCCTGCCCCCCAAAGGTACTACCGCCGAGTGATCCGTAGCTGCCTGGACCTGGCCAGTCAGTGGCGGCGTCACTGGCGGCACCACCGAGACCTCCGAGGCCGCCCAGTCCTCCGCTTGCACCCCCGCCGACGCTCAGTGCCTCTTCCTTTTCCCCTTTTTGCTCCTTCTTCTCTCGCAGCGCGCGTCCGCCATGCCTCAGATCTAGACCACTCTTGCTTTTGAATGTCGTCGTGCCCGGCCCGGGACTGCTGGCGGACGGCAGGCTAAAGTTGTACAGGCTATTGGGGGCGTTTGGGTCGGTTGGACGCGAATTGCTCGCGGCCGACGATAGTGGCAGGTGGAAGTCGTCTTTGTCCTTGAGCTTGTGTTTCTGGCGCGACAGAAAGTGGTGTTTCTTCTCCTTGGCCTCCTTCTCCGGAGCGACAGCAGAGGCTGCGCCTATATTACTTGCGCTGCTTGACATGCTGCTGGTGTTGGGAGTGTTGCCGCCGAGGCCATTGCTGCCACTGCTGCCACCACTCAGGTTGACACTGCTCCCAATGCCTCCGCTGATACCCAGCCCCAGGTTCGCGTCTCCCGGCCGGATCGTCGCCGCCGAAACATTGTTGAGCGCGTAGAAGGACGGGGCGGCCTCGACGCTTGCCACGCTCGTCGTGCTAAAGTTGGCACGTTGCAGTGACGCCAGCGCCGACGACAGACCCAGCTTGTTTGGGCTTGGCAGTGGCTTATCGCGCGGGTCGCCCTTGGTGCTGATCTTTCCTGGTCGCGAGAACAGCTTGACCTTGGATTTCTCGGCCTTGGGCGGGGGTGGTGGTGGCAGAGAAGGCTGTCCAGATTGAATGGATGATGATTGCGGATGCATGTGTGGTGACTGTGACTGTGACTGCAGCTGCGGATGTGGAGAGTGCGGCGAGTGAGGCGCGTGCGGCGAGTGCGGCGAGTGCGGCGAATGTGGTGATACCGGAGTGCCTCTCGCAAATACCACGCTTGCCGCGGTTTGGGCGGCTGACGGGTGGCTGAGCATGCCGTGGTAAGCGGCGGTGCCGGACCCGCATCCGAACCCGCTGTCCCGGGGCGCGCTGGCCTCGGTCAGGCTGAGAGTCGGTGGTCCCATGGCGGCAGACGGTCCGATAGAGACCCCTCCGCTGCTTCTCTTGGGATTGGGATTGATAGCAAACGCTTCGTACGACTCACCCGGCACAGGTACGGTCTGTGAGCGCTGACGGGAGTGCTGCTGGTGCGGTTGCTGGGGCTGGGGCTGGAGCTGCTGCTGCTGCTGCTGCTGTTGCAACTGTTGCTTCTGTTGATGACTTTGCTGTTGCGCGACAGCTGCCTGTGCTGCGATCTGGCTCGCAGTGAGTTCGCGCGGTGCGACAAAGTTTGCCGATGGTAGCGGCGGCGAGGATGTTGATCGGGATGTGGCACGCACGGCCGGTGCCTGGCTTTGCGAGGACTGCTGCTGGATGACATGGGCCAGGTTACTGCTGCTCGTAGACGGCAGCGTCGCATCGAAGAGACCGGCTGTTTGGGAGTGTTTGCGAGCATGGCCGGGCTTGAAGCCGGATGACGGCTGCGTGGCAGCGGGGAGCGTGAGGGGGGAGACGGTGCGGTCGGCCGCTGCAGAGGCTGCATGTTGCGTCTGTTGCGTCTGGTGCGTCTGGTGCGTCTGGTGCGTCTGGTGCGTCTGGTGCGTCTGGTGCGTCTGGTGCGTCTGGTGAGATGCCGCGTGCGCCGAGGCGGCAGCGGCGGCAGCTGCCTGGCGGGCAGAGGCGGCGGCACTGGTGCCCGACGTGCCCGGACGGCCGTCTGCCCAGGCGTCTCGCTTCTGGATATTCAACGGCGGCGGCACCGCCCAGCTCGCGGCGGACTCTTCGCTCGACGATGACCCGACACGGCGCGTGCGGCGGTGGCCCGGCCGGGGTGAAGGGGGGGGACGGTCGCCCGCGTCGGCGGCGGCGGCAGCAGCGGTGGCTGCGGACGTCGAGGCCGAGGCAGATGGATTGGGGGCCGAGCCGCCGGACGGCAACGGCGAGAAGCTGCCGGGGCCGCGCGGCGGGCGAGCCGGCTGCATGGCGGCCGATGGAGATCCCAAAGAAGATGCAGACGCCGAGGCAGCTGGCTGGGGTGTGCCGGTGGCCGTCGGCGGTCTGGTGTCCGTCGTTGCTTTCGGGTTCCTTGCCGTGCTTCTTCTCTCGAGGTTGGCCACGTGTGCGGCTGCCGTTACATGGTGCAGCGCCGGCGTCGTTGGGTGCCGCCGGTGTCGGCGTCGATGGCGGCGTAAAATAGGTCGTGTTCCCGACGGCCGCGGTTGTGGGTTTACGTTCTCGTCGTTGTGTTTTGTCGTCGGGCTCTTGTTTTGCCTGTTTTGCCTGTTTTGCCTGTTCTGGCTTGTCTGTAGTTCGTTTTAGCTAGGAGCTAACTGACGACATTCGACAGGGGGCAGCCAATCCAAAACGACGCAATCGCTGGTCCCGTCAGGCGGACACGACGCAAGAGGCGCGTGGCGGCTTCCGGGGTGCCGTGGTAGTGGTGATGTTGATGGAGTGGATGTTGGAATCGACGCTGAATTGCTTCAATTGCTTCTAGTTATGTAAGTGCGGAAGCGATAGCAGAAGTAGCTAAGACAGCACTTCAGACAGGAGGTAGCAGCGACCGAGCAACCGCACACAGCAAACGACCGCCCGTGCGACGAGACTAGCGCTGCTTGGGCCCCGCGCCCCACTAGCAAATCGTTGATGAATCAGCAAGCATCAAGAACTGACGCCAGAAAAACGCTTGAAAGACATCGCGATCCGACAGGACGGCAATACAACAACGACCGACTGAAGGACCAGCTGAGAAAATACGAGAAAACACGCTTCACCGCACAATGCCCGCTCTCAGTGCCACCTACGCCAGCCCGGTTCACGAACCCTTTGTCGTTGCCAGCGTGCTGGGCGAGACAGACGCCGACAAGACTGAGAAGGCTGAGACGACAGAGAAGACGACAAGCCTCTCCAAGAATGCCCATCTAGCTGCCCTGCGTGCCGCTGTGACCTGCGTCCAGGCTGATGTTAATCGCGAGCTGACTGCCCGCATGGCCCTGGACGCAAGGTCAGCCGCCGATGCGGCTGCCGAGAAGGAGGAGGCCACGTACGGCGAGGAGACGATGGAGGAATAGCGCTGGACGGCGCTCCAGAACAGCGAACCACTGAGCATAAAGACGAGCGGAGGACAGAGCTTGATACCGCAGCCCAAACAGGCCGGTGGAAAGCCTCCAAGCCGCCGAGGGTGCTGGCGGACCGCCACCACAACACGTCCACTACCTGAGTGGCCGAATATACAGTCTAATATGGTACATGGTATCTACCTTTGCCGTCGGCGCGTCGGCGACGGCTCTCGGCTCGTCTTCCCTCTCCTGTCGTCTCTCTGGCTTCTCGCATCTCGCTCCTCGCTCGCCCTCATGCCCACTGCTTACCTCGCCGCCTGCACACCTCGCCGCCTGCTTCGCCTCTCGCTTCCCACATCGCCTATCGCCAAATACCCGCCCGGCTCTTCGCCCGCCCCAGACACCCATAGTGCACCACTGTGTTGTCCGGAAGCACTGCCACCACGCTGCCACCCAGCCGCTTGTGGCATACTCCACACACCCGCTCCTCGCCGACCACCACGCGACGGCTGCGGCCGGCGAGTGCAGCGGGCCCAGAGTAGCCGTCCAGGTCGCCAGCTATCCCGTCAAACCCGGCCGGCAACCCGACGAGGGCCGCCTGGGTCGCCAGAACCCCCGTCTGCCGCAGGCCCCGCTCGATCTGTGCTGCCCGCCCCGCACTGTTGGCCGCCCGCATGCGGCCCCGGAAGTAGGCTGCCAGTTCGGCCACCGGCAGCCCGTCCGGGATCAGCTGCAGTGTGGATGTCGCCGGCAGCCGTGCGCCGTGGCGCGACAGCAGGCTCAGCGCCGGGCCACGCAGGGGGCGATGAGGCGATGGCGGCGTGAGGTAGAGCGCGAGGAGCGTTGTGTAGATGGAGGGCCCGGCTGAGTCAGAGGGGGAGCCATTGCCCTCTGTAGCAGTGCCATCGCCGTCATCGCGGTCGCCTGCAGACCGCGACGACATGCCTGACTGGGGCCGGCGACTCGCGGTGTTGCCGGCGGCTCGCGGCGGCGTCGGCATGGCTGCTGCGGAGCCACCGACGGCGGTCAGCCGGGCTGCCTCCTGCGTGGCGTAGACACGGTTACAATACCTGGCGGTCAGTATGGGCAAACAACTGAAGCACAGAGCAGAACAAGCAATACAAGGCCAAGGGCTAGATGGTGCGAGAACGAGGGATCCTGAAAAGAAGTAGAATGCACTCACTCCTCTGCCTTTGCATAGTCCTTCATTTTGAACACGTAGATCTCCAGCGCCTGCTTGTGCTGGCCCATGTTGCTAAGCACGACTGCCTGGGCATCGTAAAAGTCAGGGTCTGCAGGTTAGCGGGTGAATCGTTCAGCTGCGGAATGTGTATGTCGGGCCAGGCGTGAGAATCAAGCGAAAAGGGAGGAGCACTTACCATCTCGCGGGATCAGCCCAAACGCGCGCGACAGGCTGTACTGCCGGCTCTCCTTGAGAAAGGCCACGAGCTTGTCAAGCGTCGCCGTCCATTCGGCATCGGTCTCTGTGTCGTCCGGCTCTGTCGGCGCCGGGACGTCCGTAGTCTTTGTCTCGGCCACGGCCTCGGGCTCCGATCCGGACGCGTCAGAAGCGGCAGTCTCTGTTTCTTCGGGCTCAGCCGTCACGGCTTTCGTCTTGGCGGCCTCGGCGGCTCTCGCGGCCTTGCGCGCCTTCGTCTCCTGCAGCCACCGTATGCGCTCCTCGATCAAGCGGTTGTGGAACGCCGGCGTCAGGTCGTTCAGCTCCCCAATCACATGCTCGAGATACGTCGTCGCGAGACGCACGTCGATCTCGCTCAGAAAGTGCACCACGCGCGCCCGTGGCAGCGACTCTGCGTTCTCCGAGTCCGCGAGGAACACCTCCATGCCGAGCGCCGGGTCCGCCCGCAGAATCCACACAGAGAACTCGAGCACAAGATCCACCATGTCCGCCGGCAGGCTCTTGAGGTACGCTACCGAGCGCTGGGGACCGCGGAGGGCTGGCGGTATCTCGGCAGGATCGGGTGCGTCGGTCGCTTGGTCCGTCTCGTCCGTCTCGTCCGTCTGGTCCGCTTCGGCAGAGCCACCGCCGAAACGCCGCAGCAGCTCCAGCGCCCGCCTGTGCAGTTTCTTGCCGTAGAAAAAGTCGACGAGCTCGTTGTACCGGTGGCTCGCGAGGAGACGCTCGTCGACGACGGCCGGGTCACAGAAATTGGGAATGCGGAACAGCGAACTCGCCAGCTTCGGCCGGATCAGCATCAGCACGCGGAACATGGTCGTGTCCACCAGCACAAACGTGGCACGCAGCGATTCTTGCCGCGCTGCATCGTGCTCGCCGTCTCCCGAGGGCTGTTTCAGGCGGCCTGTCGCCGGGTCGATCTCGCGCTGCAGCCGCGCCCGCGTGCCCGCAAGGTAGCTGTTGAGCGCCTCAGCCGCACGCAGCAGCTCCTTGCCAGCAAGGGGAGTGCGGGTGGGACTGTCGTCCTGTGTGCTGCCATTGGTGTCTTGGGTGTCTTGGGCGTCTTTTGTGTCCTTTGCGTCTTTCGAGGCGTCCTTGGCATCGTCGCCTGGGGGTGCCATGAATGATACCTCCGTATTGGTGCGTCGCGGACTAAGGAACATTTTGGTGAAGCCGCCAAATGAGGAGATATCAGTGGCGGCAGCAGTGGCGGCAGTGGCAGTAGTGGCAGTAGCAGCAGTGGCGGCGCCGCTCTCGCCGTCTGTGCTGGTGTTGTGCGGCTTCTTGTCTCCATTGCCGTCGCCATGCGTGGCGTTTGCGTCTGCAGCGGCGCCGCTGTCGCTGTTGCCGGCGCTCGTGCTCTGCGTGTTCTCGCCGTTGCTGCCACCTCCGCCCTCGGCGGCAACACTGCTGCCGCTTTCGCTGGCTGCCACAGGCTGCTCCGACTCCGACTCCGGCTCCGGCTCCGGCTCCGGTTCCTCTTCGGGCTCGTCGGAGAGCTCCCCCACAATGGACCGTGGAAAGAACCGCAGGACCTCTTCGGGAGGCGCTCGCACATCCTCCGCTCCAAACAGATCCATGGAATCAAAGTACTTGTGCTCGCGGAACAGTCGCTCGGCCTTGCGCATCTTAATGGCCCGCAGCGTGGCTGGCTTGTCTCGCAGTAGGGCATCCTCGAGCAGGTTTACGAGGCTGATGGCCTCGTCAAGCTCGCCGTTCTGGAGAAGAGTGTCGACCTGGCTGTCGTAGCTGGTGGCGTCCATTTTCCAGACAGCGCGCTCAGACGCGACATGGAAGCCCTTGCCTGCGTGGGCGAGACTCACAGATGGCGGCGGCACGTGCAGCTGGAGGACACCGTCGGCCTTGGGTGTGGCCTTGGGCAGCAGGCTGATGGTCTGGAGGAGGCTGAGCGTGTCGGGGTTGCGGATGTCGAGGCCATTATCGGGCGAGATGGAGAGGATATACGGGTAGCTGTAGCCAATGTTCTCCGGGGCCAGCCAGGGGATCGGACGGCGGGCGAGAGGGCGGCCGGTGTCGCTCACAAACAAGGTGTGGACGTCCTTGGCCAGCAGGACGGCGCCGTCAGCCAGTTTGGCGGCCAGCGGCTTGGGCATGTAGCTGCCGAGGCCCATGTAGCCCATACCGGCCATGCCGGCGCCGGCGACGGAGCCGAAGCGGCTGGCCTCATGGTTCTGGCCGTTGATGGTCTTGGGGGGGGTGACGCCGATCTCGGAAAAGGTGCGCGCGACGACATCGACAAGCACGTAGCCGGCGTTCATGCCGACGACGAGGGTGGTGGCGCTCGCCCATGTCAGCGAGCGGATGGTCTCGGGGAGGGCGATGTCGGACGGCGCCGCGGCGCCCGGCGCGTCGTTGTCCGCATCGGCGCCGCCGTGACGGTCGCTGCCGAGCTCGCTGGCATACCATGTCCACAGCAACAAGCGCCGCTTGACGGCGACGGCGAGCCGCGAAACGATCTCGGGGATGCCGGTAGCCGGGTCGCGCACAATGTTGCTCGTGACCGCAAAGGAGGAGGCATTCTTGGTGCCGGGCAGGGGATGTGCGCCGGGCAGGGGCGCAAAGGTCTGCAGGTCGTGGAGAGACACGGCGTAGTTGGCCAGCGAGACGAGGGTGCCGGCCTCCTTGATGATGGCGAGCTGCTCGATGGCGCGCGGCGCAAAACGCTCCACCTCGCGCAGCAGGTGTGTGCCCTCGCGCGTGTCCTCGTCGTTGACGCGGTAGATGCGCAGCACACCCGTGTGCAGGCCGACGAGCAGGCGGTCGCCATAGGCGACGAGCGACTGGACGCGCGACTTGTCGCGCGCCTTGAGCGCGACGAGGGGGCGGGCGGTGTATGCGGTGAGCATTGTGGGTGGCGGTAAGAAAAGAGGAGCCCGTACTTTGTAGTGTTGCACGCAGCAATACGCCGTCAAGGAGGCAGCTGTGGGGGGGCTGCTCAACGTCAAGCGAGTAACCAGAGCAAAGACCGGAAGCCGGAAGCCAAGCCAGAGGTCACGATCAGGGAGGCCGAGGGGGTCGGGATCGGGGATCTGGTCGAGGAGGCCGGCGGCCCGATGGACGGCAACCAACGGACCAAGCTGGCGGAGAAGGCGGGAGACACGGCCGAGACAGAGGCCGCGCGGGAGAGGCGAGGCCGTCACGAGACCGATGCGCGAGAGGTCGCTGTCCAGAGGGCGCTGTCCGGACGGTCAATGTCCCGATCGAGAAATCGAAGTCGTCGTCAGGTCCGGAACTCCGTGGCTACGCGCAACCGGCCAGACCGGCCATAGTGTGCGCACAAGTGGTCGTCCGTGCTGCGGCAGTGCAATGGTAGCAGTGCTGCACCGTTGGCGTGTCTGCGAGTGCTGCGCTCGCCGTCGAGGTCGAGTCGGTCGAGTCGAGGTCGAGGCAAAGGTAGCTCGCGTTGGTTTGGCTTGGGCAGTGTTGATGCCGGCGGATAAGAAGTGGGCCCACAGTGGGGCGATGGAGCTCTGGCACGAGGAGCGCGCACTGTACGGGTACTCATGCACACGGAGTAGTACTCGTGAGTACGAGTACTCCGTAGCATGAATGAACAGCGGATCACGTGACCTCGTGTCGTCACGTGCATTCCTGCGATTAACACGACATCGCGCGAAACGCGATTCTGAGAAGACCGACAGACGACAGCGAGAAGAGCGCATTGCAGCGCACACGCCCGACGCGCACAGCCGCACGCACGCCGCCCGCCCGCAGATACCGACACCGCCATCGGCTGTTCTGTCACTGACGCGCCTGCGCCCCGCTACTCACCGATCTGGCTGGATTGACGACGGCGACAGCAAGACTGCGATTGAGCAAATCCACGAGTTCCACGTCGAGTGAACCGTCTCTGCGCTCAACTGCCCCTTATTTAGTCGAGGCGGTACTCACGCGGAACGGAGACACGTCGACACCGCTGCTGCTCCGGTCGTACAGCGAATCTGCTGCCCAACTACACAACTGGTGCGTACTGCGGGCTACTGGCTGGCCCACGGCTGCTGTGCTTCTGCATTTTCGGTCTGCAGTAGTTCTGCATCTCTGCTGCTGTACCGCTGTACTGTCCGTTGCCAGTCTTGGCGGAGCCTCTTCTGTTTGTTTTGCCTTCACGGACTCCTGTTTGCACAATCATGAATTGCCGTACTTTTGTCCTTTCGACGTGACGACTTCTGATCCCGCTCTTATGCTGTCGTCTTTTGCCTCCAATTCCTCTTACGGCTTCACGTCCCTGCTTCACTGCTTCCTTGTGCGTTTTGTCCTGTTCTGCTTGTTTCTGTTCGCGGCTGGCTGTTCCATTCCATTTCTGCGCTTCCAATTGGCAAAGCTCCTAGTCAGATTGGCGGCAGCCTCTACTTCGTACGCTATCACTACTGCCACACTACTCACCTATCGTCACATCTACGGCCTGTGTCGCCGCCACTGGTTGTGCTGTTTGTGCCTGTCGCCTTTTGCCTGGTGCCTTATGCTGGCTTAGCGGCTTCTTGCTTTGCGTCTCACAACTTCTACCCCACCTCACTGCCGTTGCCAGCTACAGCTTCCCTTATCCTGTTCTGTTGCATGCGGCGCCTCCTTCCTCCAGACTTATCTACTGGCTAGACAAGGAAGGTGCAAAGACAATGCCGGAATTTGCGTAGTCTAGTGTCTGTATAGAGGTCTGCTTACGTTATCTGCCGACTTCATCTTTGGGCTCTATCTTACGGCGCCGTATTCCTCTTGCTCTCGGCGTTGTGGCCGTTCTCGCCCGCGTCCTTTTCCTATCACTATCCCTGCCCTTGCTACAGACACAGCTACCATGGCCGCCAGACCACGTCGGTCTGCCGCCCAGCGCGCCTCCTTGGCTATTACTGACATGGCCGACAGAGACTCTGCCATGGCGTCCCGATCACGGCGCGTCGACGGCCGTGGCGATGGCCGCAGCACGCAGCGCGCGCCATCGGCCGATTCGAACCTCTCGACTGTGCGTGTGTCCGGCGTCCGGAAGCACCAGTCCGGTGCCGCCTCGTCCGCCAGCCAGCGCGAGCAGTCGGTCAGTGACAGCATTGTGCACAGCCGCCGACCAACGCGCGGCCCCAAAAAGCGCTACGTCGAGTCGGAGTCGAGCGACGATGACGACAATGTGGCGGTAGATGACGATGATGAAGACGACGACGATGACGACGATGACGATCGCCGGGATGAGATCAAAGTCGGCGACAGCGACGGCGACGAAGATGCCGATGGCGATCTCGACGATATGGAACTTGACGCCGACGGCGACGTTGACATGGACGCCACCATGGACGCCTCTATGGTGTCCATGAGCTCGGCAGCGACGCCGTCCATCATGGTATCAAAGCCGCCCGTGCCGCGCGGCCGCGGCCGACCGCCAGGGCCCAGCAGCAAGTCTCGCGCCGCTGCGGCCGCGCGCGCGCGTGGAGTCGGCCGTCGGGGTCGTGGACGGGGTCGGCCGCCGGCAGCATCGCGGCTGGCCATAGTTGATGACGATGATGACGACAGCGTTAGCGTAGCTGAGTCTGTAGAGGTTGGAGTCAGCCGCGGCGGGCGCGGCAGCCGAGGCGGCCGGGGTCGTGGCCGGGGCCGGGGCAGGGGTCGTCCCGGCCGCCTTATTGAAGACGATGACGACGACGAGGAAGAGGATGAAGAGGACGAAGACGAGGAAGACGAGGAAGATGCCGATGGCGACGATGACATGGATATAGAAGGAGAAACGGAGCTGGCCGACGCAACCAATCTCGATGCTGAAGTCGACGAAGACGACGACGCCGAGGGCGAGGAAATCGAAGTCATGGACGAGGACGACGATGATGACGAGGAGGATGCCGAAGGCGTGGAGGACGCCGAGGGCGAGCCGGATGGTCACGGACTGAGCGACGACGGCAGCCGCGAAGGCTCGCCGGACCTGACAAAGATGACGCGGCGACAGAGGGCTCGATTCGAGGAAACACCGCAGGAGTACATGAAGCTTTCCGATGGTACGTTCTGTGCTGCTACTGTTTCTGCTGCTCCGTTTCTGCCGCCCCGTTTCTACTGCTGCTTCTTCAGTCTACTTCTTACGCGTGACTTGTTGCTGACCCCCGAGCAGAGGTGCAGGCTAAGAAGGTTTTCACCGCCGAGGAGCTCAGTATGCGACGCGCTGAGATGGCACGTCGGCGCCGCAACCTCAGCGACAAGCGGAACGAGGAGGTCAAGGCGGAGACGATCAACAAGCTGCTGAAGCGGCAGGCGCCCAAGACGACCAAGAAGAATGCCATGGCCGGCGACGACGATGACGAAGACGACGCCAACCGGCCAAGCGCCGTGATGGTGCGGTGGGTGAGCAGCAAGAGCGGCGCGCGGGTAGCCGTGCCGAGCGAGATTCTGGCTGGCCCGGCCGGCGCAGTGTTTGGCGGTGCGGGACCGGTGCGCAAGGTGCAGCGGATAGAGGAGGTAGCATAGCCGAGGCTGGCTGCCCAAGAAAACTGGCTGGCTGATTGGCAGGCAGTCTCGGAACAGGCGCACGTTTGGTTACAGTACAGTACGCTCGTAATAGGGCAATTTGGTTGCAGGACAATATACTTGTAATAGGACAGTTTACAGGAACAGGCGACAGCTGCGAAGGAAGTGTATCCTGTTTCGAAGGCAGCGCTGCATCGCCGCTGCAAAGAGATCGTCGCGACCGACCACGTGACGTCAGTCACGCAACCGCACAGATAAGTATCATGAAGCGCACGCAACGCAAACCTGCTGCTGCAAGTGTCTGCCGTTGAGGAGTGGCGTGGATTCGGTGGTCTCCGGGTGTGATCGTGCCGAGTACATGTACCAGTACGACGAGTACTTCAAGGTGGCTTGAGAGCAATGCACACGGCGAGCAAACGTGTGTAGTCAGCAACTTTGCCCACAGCCAAAACCGAGAAGCGAAAAAACCCATGGCAAAAAATCTCAAAGATTGAAAGATCGCCCCGGCCGACAGCAACGCAACGCACCCCGGACGGCCCATGCCCGCCAGTGGACAACGAGGCGCGCTCGCTAGACACCAATACTGCCGCCAGAGATTTGCAGTGCGCCCGCGTGCTTTTGCTGCTCCCGAGACGGACACGGAAGCGCCGCCGGCCGCCAGCCGCCAGCCGCCAACCAGGATCGACACTCGGCCAGCCGCCGGCAGAGTACGAGTAATACCACCGCCGGCACCGCCAGCATGCCCCCGTCGGAACCCCAGCCAGGGCCTGTCGGCGCGGGTGGCCGCCACGGTGACCGCCACGGTATGTGACATGCCATCCCCGTTCGCTGTGAAGCATCCGCGATTCTTCCCATCCGCCGTCTTTGCCTTCTCTGCGCCTAGCGCTCTATCCGCTGGTGATCTTCTGCTCCTTCCTCTCCTACTGCAACTCCTCTGCTCCGCGGCAGCTCCTTCCTCGCCCGTTGCACTGGCTCACGCCGGCTCCCCACCGCCTTCGCATCGGCCAATCTGCGGCATCTGCCGCTGCCACTGTCCAATCTCAAGCCTCTTCCAATACTGTATTTGCATGCATCTTCTGCTATCGCCCCCAACCTCTGTCTGCCGCTGCTGCCCCGTGCTCTGCCCCCAGGAAGGATCACCTGTCGCACGACTGTTGTCCGTCCGCCTTTTGGCCGGTTTTCTTTTGCCCTTTTTCTCTTCTCGTCTTTTTTTCTTCTCTTTCTCTTCTCTTTCTCTTCTCTTTCCCTCCTCTCTCTTCTACCCTGCTCTCCCTTTACGCCTCGCCTCTCTCATCATTCCACTTCTCCATCCTCCGCACTTCTCCATCTGCATCAGCATCACGCAACTCCACTCAATCTCGCGTCCCCCTTCCTTTCTCTACATCCCCGGCTTGTTCGTCACACCACCACACAACATATCAGCCGTGCACGAGCCCCACCTCTGCAGGCCAGAACCCTCCCCGCAGAACCACTAGCGCCGCCGGCCTGCTCCACCGCTACCACCGCTGTACTTCGTACTCTTTCTCCGGAGTCTCTGCGCCAGTTGCTCGTTGCGACCAGTGTACGAGTATTACAGAGTACCAAGCACCAGCTCGAGTCCAGCCCCAGCCGCCAGCGCCAACAGGCCATCGGCCGCCCGGCAAGCCTTGCTCCATCGTCTCTAAGTGGAAAAGGCCAACGCCCAGCCTGCTTCACTCGCTGTCTGCTGCTATCGCTAGTCTTTGTCTGGTGTCTTATGTTGCGCTGCGTCTGTTGTGCGCCTCATTTCTCATCGTCTCTTCCTCTCTGTTCTTTTCTTCCCTCCTCTCTCTCGTTCTTTCCTCGTGCTTCCCATTCTTATCCTTTCGCGGAATTCGGCTTGTCGCAGTCGTTCTCGTCTCTATTGTCTTGTCTCTACGGCGTATTTCTCCATTTCTCCATTTCTCCATTTCTCTCTCTCCCTTCTCTTCTCTTCCCTCCCATCATGCCCAATATGCTTTTCTCCGACCTCTGCAAGTCTCCTCGCTCCCCGTTTGCTAAACTCCGCCTCCACGCCTCCGCAGAACTCCAGCAAAACCCGCCAAACCCGCAGCTGCAGCAGCAGCTCAACCAGCTCCAGCAGCAGTACTCTCACCTCTCTGGCCCCGCGCTCGCCGCGGAGCTTGACTATGGCGATGCCGACCTCGTGAGTCGCGATAAGGCAAAGCAGAAAGACGCTGTTCGCAAGTATCTCATTGCCCACGTCCGTAACGACTGGGATTTCGATTGGCCCACCCAGACAACTGCTACTGCTGCCCAGGAGGCTGAGCACGCGAGGCAGCTGGCCGCCGGCCGGAGGGCTGCTCACCACAGAAATCATCGCGGCGGCCACTCAGAGAACCGCTGCGAGACAATTCCACTGTCCGCCGTCATATCGGCGACTAGCGGCTCCCACTCAGAAGATGACTCAGCAGCCGACTCCGATGCATACTCCGACACCGGCTCCGATGCCGGCTCCGACTACAGCACCGTCTCCGAGGACCCGGACCACTTTCAGCCCCGCGCTGAGTGGCTATCAGACATGTCGGACGAGGAAAACTTCGGCGCCCCCCTGAGCACCGCTACCTCTGCCACCAGTCCTAGGCTTGCCTCGCCATTCCGCTTCGACTCACCCGACTCTGTTGGCTCAGCTATCACTGCTGCTAATGCGGCTGCGCTCGCCCGCAAGGCCCGCATTCGCCGTGCCCTGCGCCGCGAAGCTGCCTGGAACACGGGTCTTGCTTGTTTTACCGCTCGCCGCGATGCCTGGACCGGCGCCCACGTTGTGCGCGTGAAGCCACAAATGGCTTCGGTCCGCTCATCTACGTCACCGACATCACCATTGTCACCGCGCCGTTTGTTCCGCTTCCACTCGCACGCCAAGTCAGAAGTCGCCGCCCCAACACCCGCCACGTCTGCGGCAACGACCACGGCCGGCCAGGCACTACCACACACCCAGATGCACGCAAAACCCTCGGGCTCAGGCTCGCAGTCTGCAAGCCCTGGGACGATGCTTACGACGCCTGTAACGCCTGTGATATCAGCCACATCGGCAACATCGGCACCGTCCGTCCCGTCAGACAGCGCAGAGGCTCGTGCCACCTCACCGTCGGGCTTTTCCCCGCTGCGTGAGGCGATGACAGCGACAACTGTCACGACTGTAACGACTGTTACGACTGCTACTACAAATACTACGCACCGCCACTCAAACTACGCTGTCGAGACCATGCTACCTCTCGTCAGACCGCTTCTGCCACCAGCGAACCCTATGCGCGCATACATCACGCCAGACTTATATCTCAGCCTGTACGACAAGGTTGTCCTCAACTCACTGCAACCGTCTTGTCCGATCAATCTGAGCGACGCTATCCGTGCCTGTGTTTCGGGCTGGAAGCGCGACGGCGAGTGGCCGCCACGCACCCCTGTGATGCCCCCAGCCGCCATGGCAGCACTACGACGCAAGCAAGAGCGACAGGCCGAAAAGGAGCGCGAGCGGAGGCGCAAGGAGACGGAGAAGAGGGAGCGCGAGAGGCGAGACAGGGAGGAACGTGAAAAGGAGAAGGAGAAGGAGCGGCGACGAAAAGAGGAAAAGGAAAAGAACAAGGAGCGGAGACGGAGCAGCGTGGGAGCGTCGCCCGGGTTTGGCCGGCGCATGAGCCACTTGTTGAGTGGCCGGCCGGCTGCAGCTGCGGCAGTGGCAGCGGTGACGGCAGCTGGAGTAGGGGCCTCTGGAGTAGCGCCGACTGCCGACGCCCCGGGGTCTGGCGCACCTGGCGGGCCCAGCGACGACGACGGTGCCGGACGTGGTATTCGGCGCAGCCTGCAGCGGGTGCTGGGCTTGGGTCACCATGCGTCAGGATCGGGCTCAGGGTCGGGTGAGGGCCAGGCGTGATTTGTGTGTGGCACTGCCTTCGATTCCAACGCGGCGTGCCTTGCATACGATGCCCGTTTCTGCCTTCTATTTGCGGTCGGCACTTATACCCTATTGTTTTGGTTATATTGGTTATGCACGAATGGTTTTAGGATTGGTGGCTGTTGTATGGCTGCTGTAAACATGAATTGGATGCCATCCATCGTATACTCGCGAGGCCACGTTGTGGTCTGCAGCTTCTCGCTCTGGCTGCAGTGATAGTCTCAAGGATGGCTAAAGCTAATGCTAATGCAAGATAGAGTTTTACGGAGTAATACGGAGTAACTGTCAAGTATGCATAAGGACAGCAACTCAAGTTGACAGTCCGTGGTTTAGTGTGCACACTGTATGATGCGCTGTAGGTTGCTGACTACTCGTACAGGACTCGACGGCCAGCCACTGAGAGCGCTGCGTTTCGGCATGAGGCGTGAAGCGGGTCCTCTAGCGACGAGCTAGTCCTGATATAGGGTAGTACGTGCTCTGTGCGACCGCCACGACGTCGTCTTCTGCATCGTACCTGCCCGAAATTGGCTCGACAGCCCTGTTCTGCCGCTTGCCTATCCCATTGCTTTGCCTTTGCCTTTGCCTGCTCCCCTTTGCTACTATCTCACCGCCCATGATTGGCCTGCCAGGTAGGTAGATTTGCATCTCGACTGTTGGTTGGAAACAGCTTCCGCTTTTTTCTCCCTCCTTACGGGCATGCTGCTTGCGGGCGACGAACAGCTATTGACCGAGGAACCCGAGCGAGAGCAGCGTGAAGAGGCCAACGTCCACGCGAGGCAGAGACAGCGTCTGACCCGGGGCGAGAATCGGCCGAACCGTCACAACCGCCAGAATCGCCCGAATCGCCCGAATCAGCCGGATCACCAGATTAGCCAGAGTCATCCCGTCCAAGACCGCGCCCACGGCCAAGACGAGCCCGGCATCGAGCTTGCTGAGCTTTCCGTGCAAACTGCCAACCGGCGCAGTGCTTCTTCCTCTCCGCAACGACGCTCTCCCTCCCCCGCCATGAAATTCTCGCACAGCATCCAGTTCAACGCGGTGCCGGACTGGAGCAGCCATTATATCGCCTACAGCAACCTCAAGAAGCTCATCTACCAGCTCGAGAAGCAGGCAAATGCGCATGCGAATGACGCGCACGATGCCGAAGCGCGGCCACTGATCGCGGAGCCCGACGCCGAGGCTGTGTTTACGCGGGCTCTCGACGTCGAGCTCGACAAGACATGCTCGTTCTACACGCTCAAGGAGCGTGAGCTCCTGGACGAGGTCGAGCTGGTGCTGAAGGATGTGGGGATGCTGGGCGTGGAGGAGGAGCGCCTGCGCGGCGCAGAGTCGGGTGCCGGCGCGGGTGCCGACGCTGGTGGGGGGAACGGAGCGGGCACGGGCGGCGGCTCGTCGGCCACGACAACCGTGGCCACGGGCACGTCCACGGCAGCATCGACGGCAGCCGTGCCCACGCCGCGCTCGCCCTCTGCCAGCACGTACAGCCGACACTCCAGCGAGGACGGCGACAGCGAGGACGACGGCACGTCGAAGCGGCGGCGCAGCTGGAACGGACGGCGCCGCGACCGGCCGGTCTCGCGCAGCCAGCATGCGGCCAACCTGCATGCATCGACCTACACAGACATGACGGCGTCGACCGAGTTCACGCGCTCGCGGCGCTACAGCACGACGTTCGAGGACGACCCGGCCGACGCGGTGCTGTTCTCGTCGAGCATCATGCTCAAGAAGCGCATCATTGCGCTGTACGTGCAGCTGTGCGAGCTCAAGTCGTACGTGCAGCTCAACAAGACGGGCTTCCGCAAGGTGCTCAAGAAGTTTGACAAGACGCTCGACACGCACCTGCGCGCGGCCTACATGGCTGCCCACGTCGAGCCGGCGTACCCGTTCCGCCCGTCGACGTGGGACACGCTGCTGGGCGCCATCACGCGCATGGAGGTGGCGTACACGGAGGTCGTGACGGGCGGCGACATGGTGGCGGCGCGGCGCGACCTGCGCTCGCATCTGCGCGAGCACGTCGTGTGGGAGCGCAACACGGTGTGGCGCGACATGATTGGCATCGAGCGGCGGGCGGCGGCGGCGAGCCTGGGCGGCGTGGCGGTGGCGGGCGGACTCGGGCTCGGCGCCGCCGACAAGGCGGCCACGACGCGGCGCCAGGGCGACGACGAGCCGGAGGCGGCGGTGCGGCGCATCACGCTGGGCGGGCGGCAGCTGGCCGTGCCCGCCTGGCTGGTGAGCAGCACGATGCTCACGCTGCTGTGCATCGTCGGCGTGTTCTTTGCGCTGCTGTCGGTGCCGCTGCTGCCGGGCGAGCCGGCGCAGCAGAACTGCCTCGCGATGCTCGTGCTCGTGAGCCTGCTGTGGGCTACGGAAGCGATCCCGCTGTTTGTGACGTCGCTGCTGGTGCCGTTTCTCTGCGTCGTGCTGCGCGTGGCGCACGACGACGGCCGGCGGCTGGCCTCCAAGGAGGCGGCCGCCTTTGTCTTTGCCGCCATGTGGACGCCCGTCATCATGCTGCTGCTCGGCGGCTTCACGCTGGCCGCGGCCCTCAGCAAGTGCCGCATCGACAAGCGGCTCGCCACGTTGGTGCTCAGCAAGGCCGGCACGCAGCCGCGCACCGTGCTGCTGGCCAACATGCTCGTGGCTGCGTTTGCGAGCATGCTGATCAGCAACGTGGCGGCGCCGGTGCTGTGCTTTGGTATCATTGAGGTGCGTGCCTGTGCGTCTGTTTGGGGTGTTTGGGTATGTGTACTGACGCGTGCAGCCGCTGCTCCGCAACCTTCCGTCCGACTCCAACATGTCCAAGGCGCTCATCATCGGCATTGCTCTCGCGTCCAACATTGGCGGCATGCTCTCGCCCATCGCCTCGCCGCAGAACGTCGTGGCCATTGGCATCATGAGCCCTGAGCCGCCGTGGCTGCAGTGGTTCTTCATCGCCATCCCCGTGGGCATTGCCTCCATCCTGCTCATCTGGCTGCTGCTGCTCGTCTCCTTCCAGCCCGGCCGCGGCACGTCCATCGTCGCCATCCGCCCTGTGCGCGAGCACTTTACCGGCGTGCAGTGGTTCGTCACCATCGTCACCATTGTCACGATCGGCCTCTGGTGCGCCAGCCACCGGCTGGAGGACACGTTTGGCGACATGGGCGTCATTGCCATCCTGCCGATCGTGCTCTTCTTCGGCATCGGCATCCTGACCAAGGAGGACTTTAACAACTTTCCCTGGACGATCATCATCCTGGCGGCCGGCGGTCTCGCGCTCGGCAAGTCCGTCAAGGCCTCGGGCCTGCTCGACACCGTGGCCGCTGGCATCAGCGAGCGCGTGCAGGGCATGAGCCTCTACGGCGTGCTCGTGGTCTTCTCGACGCTGATTCTGGTGATCGCCACCTTTATCAGCCACACGGTGGCCGCCCTCATCCTGCTGCCGCTCGTCTACAATGTCGGCGCCGACATGGCCGAGCCGCACCCGAACCTGCTGGTCATGGCCGGCGTGCTCATGTGCAGCGCTGCCATGGGCCTGCCGACGAGCGGATTCCCTAATATGAGTGAGTTTCTGCCACCTCCCTGCTAATGCCAGACTGCTAACAACACGCAACACAGCCGCCATCATGAAGGAGGACCCCGCCGGCCAGCGCTACCTCGGTGTCAAGCACTTTATCACCCGCGGCATCCCCAGCAGCATCCTGACGCTCTTCGTTGTGCTCACGCTCGGCTATGCGGCCATGCGGGTGACGGGCATGTAGCCTGCAGTTGTGCAGCGCCTGCTCAGCCAGAAAAACAGCACACGACATGCATGGAACTAGATGCAATTATGTGCGTTTGCAGGCGTGGAGAGTGAGCAGCTGGCAGTACACATTGCCGTTGCCGTTGTGACTAGTTATCTTCGACTATATTCTCTGTATTGCTGTCCGAGCTCATGATTCCTTGGTTATAGATCGTCCAGGTTTGCTTGGTCTTTTCACTGTTCTTTTGGCTACTAGATTGCTGTGGGTTGCTACTACGATTTCATACATGTCAAAATCTTCATGGTCGCCGATATCCCCTTGATTTTTGCTGAGGAAAGCATGCGTTGCATAGTGTGAACATGTAGACTTTGACCTCCGCAGAACTGATGTGTTTTGAGGTTGCAACATCGCTGCACCGTAGCAACAGGCAACTCCTATTTGGTCACGTGACCGGGCGTCACGCACTAGCGCTTCCCCACAAACCAGCCGAGGCTGCGGCTTGTGATTATCACCGACTCTCGATCTCGCTCGCATTCGACATCAGGCCGTCTGCCATCGCCATTCTCTGCACTGTTCCGCCGACGCGCGACATTCGCAACTACCACTGCAAACGCCTGCTTCCGCGCACCCATCGAGCCACACGGCCACGCCTGTCGCCATGGCCGACACACGAGACGAATCCGAGGCTTCAGAGCGCGTCGAGAAGACTACGAGCAGCACAGCAGCCATGACTGCCTTGTCCAGCACGTCTCCGTCGGCTGCATACACAGATGCGGACCCAAGCACAGAATACGCGGATTCCGTGTCCGAATCATCCCGCGACCCGTCGCGGCCGTCCCTCGACCAAGCCCGCGCCTTTCTGCAGGACGACACGGTCCGCCAGGAGTCGCCGGCGCGCAAGGCAGCCTTTCTTGCGAGCAAGGGCTACACGGACGACGAGATTGAGAGCGTGATGGAGGCCGACAGTGCTCTCGTCGCTGCGTCCGACGCGGCCTCCGACACGGCCTCCGCGGCGTCGGCCACGCCCCCGATCATCACCTACCCCGAGTTCCTGGCGCGCCCGCCGCGTCCGCCGCCGCTCGTGACGCCCACCGTCTTCCAGAACATGCTCTGGGGCACAGCCGCCGCCGCGTCGCTCATTTACGGGACGGCACGGCTGGTGGTGGCGCCGATGGTGGCGTCGCTGACGGAGGCGCGCGGCGACGTCGCGGAGCTGACGCGGGAGCGGCTGGAGGAAGTGGTGACGGCGCTGGGGAGCGTGCGCGGCGAGGCCGGCGCGGCCGGCACCGGCGACAAGAGCGACAAAAGCGACAAGAGCGACAAGAGTGCGGACGGGGCCGACGCCCCCGTCACCGATACCACCGTGGCCACCCTGGGCGCGACCGCGCCCGGTGCGACCACGGCCGCCGCCCTCGCGCGCATGGCCGAAGCCATCCACGCCCTCCGCGACGACTGGGCCGGCCCCGACGCCGTGCTCGCCGAGACCCAGACCGCGCTCGACGGCCTGCGCGCCGACGTTTCCGCGCTGGCCGCGCCGACGGCGTTGGCGCAGTCGTACGTGTTTGGGTCGGTGGGCGACTCGCTCAGCGCGTCAAAGTACCCGGGCTACGTGACGTCGACGCGCAACGACCCCGACGACGAGATCCGGCGCGCCAAGGAGAACATCCGGCGCGTCAAGGGGGCGCTGCTGACGACGCGGACGTTCCCGACGGCGCGGTAGGCGGCGCGGAGCGCACGAGGGTGGCTGTTGCCAGCGGTGCGCATGCGAGTGCATGCGTGAGGCTAGAATGATAATGACAACGGAGAGGAAGCAACACTAGAGTGGCGAAGCGATGAGAAGACGGCGAAGCAGGCAAGCCGCCAGATACCAACATGTACAATATCTGCATCAGCTGTGAAGTGGTATCTGTGTTTTTTGTGTTTTGTGTTTCGTGTTTTGTGGTTGTGTTTTTGTTTTTGTGGTTGTGTTTATGTGTTTTTTATTTGCTTTTATCAAAACCAACTAGCTGCTAGAAGGGGAAAGGATGTTAATATCTCTAATAAATCACTGCCTTCAAGGCATAAACTTAATTCTTGGCTATAAAGGTACCTTACTCGAGTTTTCGACTCGTAGTATTAAATGTATCGTCTGCTTAGTCTGGTTGCTTTCGATTATTTCTCCCATGAAGAAGTAATGGTACGAAGTTATGCACTCTGCTGCAAGAGGCGTCTGTTTCTTTGTTTTCTTCGATACGACTGTGCTGATGTCTTCAACCGTAGCAGTAGCAAACATGTATCGTATTGTTTGATTTCTTTCAGTTGATTTCACTATATAATTTCCATATTACTACAGGCATACTACAGGCATACATAACATTCCTGGTGCTACACCGATGCCGCCCCTGGCTCGTATTCACAGCAATCCATTCCGCATACCCAACTCATACAGAATCCGCCCACACAGCCGCTCTCTCACTCCCCTTCTTTTTCCCTATTCCTTATACCCAACGCCGCAAACACGTCCTCCCAGCGGTCCACACGCACGTGTTCATGTCCAAGACCCTCGGCTGCCTGCATTTCGTACCAGTCGAGTGTTGGCTGGTACTCGTAGCCGGCAGTCGAATAGTCCTGGGCACGCATCCGTTCCGCCCACCTGTAGAAGTCGTTGCGGCCGACAACGGGGCCTGCAGCACTCGCGCCCGCGCCTTCGGGACCGCTCGCCGCAGAGTCCCGGCCACTCCGCGGCGGAGGCACCACCACGTGCATCCCCTTGGCCTCCTGGAAGTGGCTGCCGACAATCTTCTCCGGTGGCGGCTCGTCTCGCCAGAGTTGGACCCAATACGCAGCAGATATGGAGGACGAGGCGTCCCGATCTTCCCGTGTGCTGTTGCCGGTCTCGCTCTTCCCACTCGCGCTTCTGCCAGCCTCGGACTCGCCCACCAGGCGGAATCCATGCTTCTCCAGCGCATGGTCCGGCGCTGGCAAGTTGTTGCGCAGGTCGCCGCAGAGAGCATCGATAAAGTCAACGGTGACGTCGATGGGGTTGGCACTATCCCATGCCCGTGACTGTGGCGAATTGCCGCCCACCCACACGCGCTCCAGCGGCAGGTCCGGGTTTTTGCGCGGCCCCAGTTGGCGGACACACGCAATGACGCGCTGCTGCGATAGGGGCAGTTCGTCCTCGGTGACGGGTCCGTCCTCGGCCGCACGCCTTACGTCCCAGAAGATGAGTTCGGTCTTCTTGAACGGCCGCCTGTGCGGGTGGACTGGGCGGTAGATGGCTATCCAGGGGTGATATTCCGTGTCGGACGGCTCGTCGGGCAAGTAGAATAGCCCAAAGTACGTCGTGAAGCCCTTGCCGACCGTGCTGTTGACGTGACGACGCACAAACGGCCATACAAAGAGCATCCACTCGGCGATGCTGTGGGTGCGGGACTTCCCCTTCTGGTCCGTATGACTGCTCGTCTCGACAATCGTAATGGGGAAGCCGTAGCAGCGGTAAAAGTCCTGGGGCGACTGGCAGCGCATCAGGTAGTCGACGATGGACGTATCGGACGACATGATGCCGTTCGGAAATCGGATACTCGGCGGGACGGGAGTGGCCTGCCGTTCAGCCTCGCGGGCTTGGGCCTGGCGTGCGGCCTCGGCTCTTTCGGCTCTTTCGGCCTCGGCCTGCCTGCGGCGTGCCTCGTCCGTCAGCATCGGCTCCCTAAACCGCGGGACATCCACCCAGCAAAAGGCCCGCGCCCGTCCGTCGGCCGAGGATTCGTAGCTCGAGCCCACAACGAGGAACTGCTGGTACTGGTTGAGGCGGGCAAGCGCCCAGCGGCCAAAGTAGTGCACGAGACTCTGCTCATCGTTGGCGGCGATGTCGGCGGGCAGCTCCTCGAGGGGGGGCTCGACACGGAGCGAGCGACACTCGGCTTCGTTCTGCCGCATGAGACCCACGACGGCCATCCACAGGTCGAAGCGCGCGGCGCAATCCTCGCGCGAGACACCGAGCCTCGAAGCGAGGGTGCCCAGGATTGCGGCATGTTGGTTAGCGTTTTTGATGGCGGACACGACCTTTCCTTCAGCGGCCTTGGCAGCGGCCAGACGCCACAAGAAGCCAGCAAAGTCAGCGCAGGCGACGATCCGACAGGCCTTGGCGGTGCGGAGCTGCGCGGCCTGGATCCAGCGTAGAAGAGAGAGGGCGCGCCGCGGCTCCGACACGAGGAAGCTCGGGGTCAGCAGCACGGCGAGGCCGGTGGGAAACAGACGGATCCAGCGGACGAGGCCCGGGGTGGTGGTCGAGGGCGGCCGGCTGTAGTAGTGCGCAAACGCGGACGCGCCCGACATGGACTGCGACAAATGCCATATGCGGCAGTCGGGCCGTGTTGCCACGGCTGCCAGGCCGGGAATGCGCCGTGCGAGCGGCGTGGCACGCTCGTGGAGGATGATGAGGTGGCCGGCGGGCGTGGAGGTTGCGCCGGATGTGCCGTCCGCGGCAGCCTCAAGACTCGCCTGCCACGCCTTCCAGGCACCGGGCTGGGTCAGCCACAGGGTGCAGCCCGGGTCGACAGCCCGCAGCCAGGCGCCGAACTGCCGCATGGCGCCGTCGAGGCCGGGCGGGAATATGAGGACGACATGGCGCCGGGCATCGGGCGCGCGTGCCTGCTCGGGGAAAAGCTTGAGGTAGTGGCGGCTGGTGAGCTGGAAGAACGACTCCATGAGGACGATGCGATCGTTGGCATTGGTGCTGCTCGGGAGAGTGCTCGGGAGAGTGCTCGTGGGGGTGCCCGTAAGGGTGCTCGTGAAGGTGCTTGTGATGGGGGTTGTGCTGCCTGCGTTTGCCGGCTCCGTGCCGGCCGGCTTCTCCGGCATCCCCCCTGAGGTCCGTAGGAACGGCTGTAGGTCGATCGTCGAGCTGAACACCAAGTACCGTAGCGGCGCGTCCGTGTCGTCGTTGGGGACGCCGAGACTGGCCGGTGTCCAGTCCTCGCTGTGTGCCGGGTAAAGCAGCATGTTGAAGTGGGTGTGCGCCAGGAGCAGCCCCGACGCCATCGTCTTGAGGCGTTCGGCAGCGTTGTCGAGGGCGGCGTTGGCCGAGATATTGGCTGTCGGGGACGTGTCGGAGATCTCGGCCAAAGCCGAAGCGGCGGTGTCCGTCTCCGCCGTCTCTGCCGTCCCCGTTGTCGCTGCTGTCTCCGCCGGCGCCTCCCCCCGGACAACTCCCCCGAAGAGCACCTCACGTCGGATCGCGTGGAATCGTGGCAATAGCGACGGCGCAAAGCACACGTGCTTGAATAGCAGCATCTCGTCGGACAGTCGCCACCTCCACGCATGCGGCACGCCGTCGAGCGTCGCCCGGACGGTGGCTATGCCGAGACGGAGCGTCGTCGCCACCGACTCGACGGGCCCGTCCACGTCCATGCTGTCCATGAAACCCATGCTGTTGTCTGGATCCACGGAACACACAGACGGCGATTTTGCCACGGCCAGAGGCATGTCCACGTCCTCCTCATCGGCAAACCGGACGCGGAGCCGCCTGGGTGGGACGAGGAGACCGGCGTCTTGCTCCGAGGTGTCAGGCGCGCTCCGCGATGCCGCTGTTCCCGTGCCGGGCGCCGTACCGGTTTTCGGGCCCTCTGTGATGTTGAAGAGCTTCGACTGCAGCCGGCTCGGCTCGATGATTTGGCTGCGGTCGCGCTCGCTCAGCTCTGCCTTCCGCCGCAGTCGGTGAAACTTGAACGCCGAGGGAAATGCTCCCGGCTGCGTCATCACGTCGTGCAGAGTCCGGCTCTTGACTCGTTTGCCGGCAATGAAGGCGTTGCCCGCAAACGCCTGGCCCAGCACGCTGCGAGCGCTGGAGCCGGTACGGGGGGCCGGCGAGGGCCGGGATGGGCCGAGGAGCCGTGTGCTGGCGGTGGTGCCTCTGGCGCCGACACGCATGGCTGACCCGTCCTGAGAAGACCGCCGGGCCTCGGCTCCCGGCCGCCGGGAAGCTGTGGGTGATCTCTGCGCTTTCTCGGCGCTGCTGGCGGCCTTGGCCTTGTGCGCGGCGGCATCGTCGCCGGCCTTCCGGGTGTCCGTCTCCATCGACGCCGTCTCTTCTTCGCTGGTTGTCGCGTGGTCGCTGTCGTTGCTCCCGTCTCCCTCCTCGAGCTGCTCGTCCGTCACCGGCTCATAGCCGCCAATCTTGGTCAAGGGCAGCCCTTTTCGTTGTCGCCGCGCGTTGCGCCGCTCATGCCGCAGCTCCCACTGCCGCCGCGCCGCGTAGTAGCGCCGCATGTCGAACGGCTCGAAGCCCGGCTGCTGTCTCGGCAGCGTCCACAGCTCGTTGATCACCTCGAACCCGAGCTGCTCGCCGGGCTCCCATGTGCAGTGCTCCAGCGCGTAGTCTGCCCACTGGACGAGGAACAGCGGCTGCCCGTCGTCGTCGACGTCCTCTGCGAGAATGCCGTCGACCACATACTCGGCATCGTCCTCGCCATTCTCGCCGACGGTGGACGTCAGTGATTCTGTGTCGCTGTCTGAAGCATCCAGATCCATGACGACATCGCGAAAAGTCATCTTGTCGGTCGCCCGGAGGAGCCTCGCCCGGGAGACTCGCCAGCGTGGCCCTCTTGCCTTTGCGCACGCGCACAACAGCAGAACTCACTGGGCTGTCGTGAGAATGCTGTCGGAGCGAAGCCAGAATCAGAATATGGATGCTTGGCTAAGCCAAGGACCATGCGTCACGTGCGCTCGTGTGTCTCGCAAAGCGGAAGGCTCGATGTAAGTCGTCGTGCTGCGCTGTCACGGCAGGCGCGTGCGGCGTCGTGACAATGGAGACGTGCATGCATGACAGGCAGATGACGGACCGTGTGCAGGCCGTGCGATTGGCACAGTATTGCCGGCCGGAAACGTGCCAACAGACACTGACTAGCACTTACACTGAGCACAGATCGCAGTAGAGATAGCAGAGAATGACACAGCGGCAGACAATGACAGCGAACGGCCAATTCGCACACGTAAGATTCGTCCGTGTCCTGTGTCCGATGCAAGGCTGGGTCCTGTGTCCGGTGCAAGGCTGGCACCTCCGTATGCATTCGTTTGATTACGCAATCCCGCGTGTTAACCAGTCTGTCTGGAGATACGTTAATTCACAGGCCAACTGCTACATCTTCTTTCTTTATCACCGTATTTGCGGAGTTGTTGAAGCTGACATACCGCTGACTGCCATATACGGAGTATACAGAGTAGTATTACGAAGTAAGATACGTGAGTTTTCCTTTTCTGACGTTTGACTGGTTCACAGCAGCTGTTTGGAGGGCCTGAGTAAGAAGTGTTTCGCGTGATCTTGCCTGGCTATAGGAGTAATAGTTGAACTTCTGCCTCAGTTGCAGCGCTTTGATGCAGAATATCCATACCATGACAAATCGCCATGGACGCGCATGCTACTTCGTAGACACCGACTTTCGAAGAGCCGATGCTGAGGAGGACTGTCCCACATTGGTGGAGCGCGTATGGCTTGACGCGTGCTGCTAATTGAAGTGGAACAGCGCATGTCTGCGGCCAGAAGGGTACCTCCATCTGGCCGCCGTGCCCCCTGGAGCTAAAGTACCTGGCTTTAGCGAAGAGGGGGTGCTAGCATAGAGCATACAAGTACTAGCCACCGCCCCTCAGCCACTGAGCACGCCCTCCTCCGCCACGAAAATACTCGCATCCGGCAACACCTGGCCTTCGCTGCAAAGCATCCTCGCCCTTCCGTCTCGCCTCCGTCTTTGCCTTGCTCCACGACTGCGACCGTCCCGCGACCTATCTATCGATCATCTCTCCCGCTTTCCCCCACGTCCCGAACACAATTCCCGCCATGGCCAACGACGAGTACGATGTGAGCAGCCCCTTTTTGGCAGCGGTTTCCCACCGCTTTGTGCCAGTTCTTTGTGCTTTGGAGTCGCTGTGATGATGACGACGATGACGCCGTGACCGCCATCTGGCGCCGTGACTGCTATCTGGAGCGCCGCCGCGTCTGGCGTCTGGCGTCTGCCCGTCTTCTCGGTGCTGTGTCTCCCAGCCTGTTCGACCGTGCTGACTCGCCTCGCAGTTCCTCTTCAAAGGTACGGAATGCTAAAGATGCGGCGACCGCCCGACGAGACCGCTTCTTTTGTTTTGCGAGCGCACAATAGTCGGCTACACCGAGCAGAGCACGCCCGCGCGTTGCGTCCGATGGCCGCTGGTCCACTGTATGCTGGTGGGCGGGCGTTCTACTTTGGGAGCAGGTCTCGCTCAGCTTCGCTGCCGTTCACCTCGCAGGACCTGGACTTTTGCCCTCGGCTCTGCTCCGTGTCGCCGGCGTGTTGTCGCTGCTACAGCGCTGTCCCCTCGCTGTCTCTTCGGCTCTCGCTTTTCGTTCTCGCTGTCGCACGTCTGCATTTCCGCCTTCTCCTATTATAGCTAACCCCACCAGTGGTCCTGATCGGTGACTCCGGCGTCGGAAAGTCCAACCTGCTCAGCCGGTTCACGCGCAACGAGTTCAACCTCGACTCCAAGTCTACCATTGGCGTCGAGTTTGCCACCCGCTCCATCCAGGTCGACTCCAAGACCATCAAGGCCCAGATCTGGGATACCGCCGGCCAGGAGCGCTACCGCGCCATCACCTCCGCCTACTACCGCGGTGCCGTTGGCGCCCTTCTCGTCTACGACATCAGCAAGCACCAGACCTACGAGAACGTCACCCGCTGGCTCAAGGAGCTGCGCGACCATGCCGACGCCAACATAGTCATCATGCTCGTCGGAAACAAGAGCGATTTGCGGCATCTGCGCGCCGTGCCCACAGAGGAGGCCAAGGCGTTTGCAAGTGAGTTGGATGGAGTGACCTCGGTGAAGCTGTCTGCTGGCTCCTGTGGCTAACCGTCTAGGCGAGAACCACCTGTCCTTTATTGAGACTTCCGCTCTCGATGCAAGCAATGTCGAGCTGGCTTTCCAGAACATCCTGACGGGTAAGTGTCCTGCTTGTCGTTGGCTTGTGCGATCTGCGGCCAGCACGCTGACCTATTCTCCGAAGAAATCTACCGCATCGTCTCCAGCAAGGCCCTCGACAGCGGCGACGGCGCCCAGGCCACTATTGGCGCTGGCACCAACATCTCCCTCAGCAAGCCCGCCGAGGATGCCTCCGCCAAGAGCGGGTGCTGTTGATCAGCGCCAAGGACGGCTGGCCGAAACAAGAAAACCGACCGAACGGATGCCCGACGGCTGACGACAACCGACGATTTCAATGTTACGACGTATGGTGCGGCGAGCAGGCGAGCAGACGACATGACGGATTCGTGGCGCACCCATGCGTACGTGTATGATTGGCCGGAAATGAAGGGTTGCCTGTCTGATCGGCCGCGCGCGAGAACGGGGCATACGTGCCCTTCCCGCCTTGCCATCGTCGCCACGAGACTGCCTTGGCGGTGATTTTGTCGTCTCCTAATTCTTTATCCTTTTCCATCTTTCCTGCGCTTTTCCTTGCCATGTCCCTGTTCCGCTGCTATCTGTGTCTCTTATTTTGTTCCGTCAGGATGGTGTTTCCCACGAAGTCATACACACTAGTCTTTGCTCTATGTACGATTGGACGTGATCACGATTTGAAGCGAAGTGAGCGGATGTGCAATCCCAGGCAAGCCGTGCGTGTCATCGTGCGTACGTGTACGAGTACGAGTACGAGTACGAATACGGAGTACTACTTGTACTGTATCGTTCGTTTAGTGCCACGTGATAGCGCAGTCACCGCTTTCTTATCGGAACTAGCGCGCGATAGTGCCGTTGTAAGAAAAAAAGACGATAAGTGGGATAGAACATTTTTCTTCGCCGAGACAGTCCAGGGACCCAGCGACACCGTTACCGACACGACCTCACGAAATACATAATGGCGGCCGTGTACAAATCGATTGCCAAGGTGAATGGCGAGAAGGCGGACGGCGAGCGCCGGAAGAACCGTCAGCGGGTGCTGATCCTGTCGTCGCGCGGCGTGACCTACAGGTGTGTTTCTGTTTCCTTTGCGGTGTTGCCGTCCTTGTCGGTTTCTGGAGTTTGGCTGTTGTTGTTCTTGCCTGCCCGTCTTCTGACTGCCCAGACACCGCCATCTTCTCAATGACCTCGCGTCCTTGATGCCGCACAGCCGCAAAGACGCCAAGTTCGACTCCAAGTCGAAGCTGTACCAGCTGAACGAGCTCGCCGAGCTGTACAACTGCAACAATGTGCTCTTCTTCGAGGCGCGCAAGGGCAAGGACCTGTATATGTGGCTGAGCAAGGCGCCCAACGGACCGACGGTGAAGATGCACGTGCAGAACAGTGAGTCTTGCCGGGCGTTGTGGGATTGTTTCGGGTCGGCCTGCTGACGTCTTCCATCCAGTGCACACGATGGAGGAGCTCCACTTCACGGGCAACTGCCTCAAGGGATCTCGGCCGATCCTCTCGTTCGACGCGGCCTTTGACACGGAGCCGCACCTGCAGCTGCTCAAGGAGATGTTTTCGCACACGTTTGGCGTGCCGCCGGGCGCGCGGCGGTCGAAGCCGTTTGTCGACCACGTGATGGGCTTCTCGATCGCGGACGGCAAGGTGTGGGTGCGCAACTACCAGATCAGCGAGGTGGAAGGCGAGGAGACGGAGGAGGGCGCGGGGGAGGACACGGACAAGGACAAGAAGAAGGACAAGAAGAACAAAAAGGCCAAGCCTGCGGCCGAGGCGTCGTCGGACGTTGCGCTCGTCGAGATCGGCCCGCGGTTCGTGCTCACGCCGATCGTCATCCAGGAGGGCGCGTTTGGCGGCCCGATCATCTACGAGAACAAGCAGTTTGTGTCGCCGAACAAGGCGCGCGCCGAGGAGCGGCGGCAAAAGGCCGAGAAGCACATTGTGCGGGTGGACAAGCACAAGGAGCTGCTCGAGAAGAAGGGCAGCCTCGGCCTGCGGTCGGCGGTGGCGGGCCCGCGCGCGCGCGACGTGCTGGACACGAAGGAGGTCTTTGCATGAGGTGCCGGGCGTGCTTGGGCGCGAGAGGGCGCGGGCAAGACGGTCAGCGACAGACACTCGCCGGCGCCCGGTTTGTTTTCTTCACGATTCCCACGGCGTTCCGGCTGCGATAGATGTTCTCGTGCGCGTAAAGGCAGCGTGTGCAGAGCTTGCGAGCTGCTGCACCTGTGCACGCTGCCTGCGGCGTGTCCAACTGCGAGTTTGCGCGCGGTGCCGCACGCCGCATCTTGCAGTTCATTTCGATAATCATACGGAGTAAATAGATGGCGTTCTGATTCACATCCTCACGTGACAGTGTGACGACAGACCCGCTGTCCCGGGAGATGACAGTGCTGACTGTACTCCGTAACGTACTTAATGTTGACAGCGTTCTCCTTTTGTCGGCGGCTCGTCTGACGACACGCGCGCTCGCCATTTTCGCGTCTCCGTCCTCCGTCCTGACTCTGCCTCTTACCGACTGCACGGCGACGATGGCCGTTGACTCCTGGCGCGCTGCTGCGCCTTTGCTGAGATGGAGCTTGAAGTTCGATATAGATAGCATCGACAGCATCGACAACGTAAACAGCATAAACAGCATAAACAGCATCATGGACGGCAGAATCATCAACAGAAACATCAGCATTAACAGAAACACCGCCAGCATTGGCAACACCGGCATTCGCCACAACAGTATCAACACCACTGAAAGCACCCGCACCAGCATCATCGTCTCATGCCCCAGGACCGGGGTCCGCGTCCTGTGAGCCTTTCGCGTCCAGCGGCTTGGACGTCTCAGCATCGAGACGTGTCTGGTCGACCGTGTTTATTTTGTTCTCCGTGCTTGTGCTGCTGCGGCCGGCTTCTGCATCTACTGGCACGCTACCTGCTCCCTTATCCGAACTGCCACTGCCAGTTGTTTATTGGCTGCAGCCGTTCTCTATCAAACGAAGACAGTAGCTACCGTGAGTCACCAGCATTCATCTACGCATTTGCTCAGTGCTTGCTGCGCCTTCTCTTGTGCTGCATGCACAGTGGCGCGTTGGCTTGGCCATGAACTAACACGCCCAGTCCGGCTCCACCTGTTCTCCGGTGTTGGTCGCTTCTTTTCCGTCTTTACTTCTTCTACCCCCAGTCTTGCGGCATTCGCCGGCATGTCGCTAGCAGCCTGTGTCTCGCTGCCGCGGCCGGCCCGCGGCGCGCGAGACAGGTCTGCCGTTCTCGACTCTCGCGGCGACACTCTTCTGCCGCTTGGAAGCTCTACAACAGCTGGCAGTACCTCGGCCCTGGCCAGCGGCTCTGTACCTCGCGACCGGCGGGCCTCCCTCCTTGGCCATGCACCAGTCGAAGTACTCGTTCAGGTCTTCCAGCACCCTGACCTCGGCGGTGTCTTTGCGCTGGCTGCCGCCGACCGTCGGTTCCACGGCATCTGGACGGCCAACCGGGCCACTATTGTGCTGCACATTGCGGCGCGCGACTTTGCTCCGCTCAACGGCTTGCTGCAGGTCATCACCGCGACGCCGCAGGATCTCACCGTGCCCTGGGGGACCTGGCTCGACAAGCGCGTGCGCCGGCACAACGTAGTGCTGTGCGCGGGCGGTGGCAACCAGAGCGGCGGCGCGCAGCTGGTGGATGTGCGCGCCGTCGAGGTGGACCTGTGCGACAGCCACATTGACGCTCTTCTGCAGGTGTGCCGCGTCGTCCGCGGCTGGGAGCTCCTGTTCCCGTAGCACCGCTTCAGCGCGTCGCCGCTGCTGACGCGCAGCCTCACGCCGCGCGAGAACGGCCGGCTGCGCGAGGCGCTCTACCACTGGATGCGGTATGCGTACTACTTCCACGGCGACCTGCCGCGGCCCAGCGTGCACGTTCCCGGCGGCTGCGATGCGCGCGTCAACCAGCTGCGGGCGCTCGGCAACAGCGCCCTCAGCGCGCTCGCGGACCTCTGGCGCACCGTGGAGGACATGGTCGAGCTGTCGCTGTGCCCGTCGGTCGACATGGTGCGCATGGGCGACGACGGCCTCGACGACGCGGCGGCGGCCATCGGCTGGGGCGAGCCGCGCGAGAACAAGCTCGTGGTCGCCACCGTGTGCAAGCTGCCGCCCGACCAGCTGCTCTACTACATGGAGCACGCGCATCGCTTCTCCAAGCGCGCGCTCATCGCGGACATGCGCCGGCGGAACGCCCGCCTCGAGCACGACACCCAGAGCCTCTCAGACGCCCTCTACGTCGTGAGCCTCGAGCGCTGCTGGCGTCTGCATTGCCAGTTGAAGGCGCTCGTAGGCCCGGACTCCAGGCCGCTCGGCCCCCGGAAGCACTACCCCGTGTACTCGCGCAAGCTGGCGCCGTTCCACGGAGGCACGCTCGACTGGGACGACGCGGCGATGGAGGCAGAGCTGGCCAGCGCGGGCGAGATGGTGGGTGAAGCGCTGGACTGGCGGCCGGACGAGCACTTTGGGTTCCGGTCCGAGATTCCGCGAGGACTGTTGGATCCGTAGGCGATGTGCCTGAGAGGTGAGACGTGGTTGTAATACTTGTAGGGAGGCTGTGAAGGAAAGCGTGGAGCGGCCGGTCTGACGTAGACGCATTAGTATGTGTATCACATATTCTGTTTCCACAGACAGTGGGCCTTATAATACCTATCTGATAGAGAATGCACATCAGACACACTTGCTAGGAGAATTATGAGACGAGCGATCTCATCCTCGTGGTCTTCTACAGATCGTCTCATTCCGGTGACACTTACACTACGGCCCCACTTTGCGCCGCCAATCACGCCTGTGATCGCTGTCTCTTACGCCCCAGATTTGCGCCACACACGCGCCACATGAGGCGCCAGCAAATCCGCGCGCAGCGCTCTGCCCAAAGCATCCGCCGACCAACTCAACGCAGCCACGCCGGCCAACACGCCGGGCGCCTGCACGATTGCATTACTTGCGCCTTGGCAACAGCTCAAGTCGCTTCTCGCTGCTGCTGCCTGCGTGCCTCGCCGCTGCGCAGTCTACGTCTGACTGGCCCTGACCGTGTGCGCGGCTCTGAGTGCCACGAGTAAGGGAGTGTGTTTTACGGTTTGACTGAGATATCGAGACAGTCCTCTTTCTCATCGTCTCTTCTTCCCGGCTTCACATCTCCGTCTCCTGTTCCCGTTCTTCTACACGTTATTCTGGCTCATCCTGCCTTTTTTGTCTGCTCTCTGCCCGCTGCTGTCTTGCACGGCGCCGCGTACGTTGCCTTGTTTGAATTCACAGCCTTCTTACATCTCTGCTTGGTAGCTGCCACAGCGCGGTTTGTTGCTGACCACGCAGTACCCCCAGGCCCTGAGCTTCTGCTCTCTTCCTGGCTTGATCTGTTGGTTATTTTACGCTCTTCTTGGCTTTGCTAAGCGCTGCAAAGCTGCTCGCAACTGCAGCCCTCATCTAGCAGCTCATCTAGCAGCTCATCTGGCAGCTCATTTAGCAGCTCATCTGAGCTAGCATCTCCTCCGCTCGGCGTGGCCCTGGTGCAGCCATGGCCGACGTCGTGATGGCGGGCACAGAGCGTGCTGTGCCCGTGCCTGCTGTGCCTGCGACGAACGGCCTCGTGGTGCAGCCGTTGAGCCGTGTAGCCGAGGATAAGCCGGCCGAGGTTGCGCCGGCCGAGGACAAGCCGGCCACGGACAAGACAGACGAAGACTGGGAGGACGTCGGTCTCGGCTATCCCGAGGACGCACGCCGCCGCGGACTGCTGCCCACGGGGTGCTGCTACGACGACCGCATGAAGCTGCACGCGAATGCCGACTTTGGTCCCGGGCCGCACCACCCAGAGGACCCGGCGCGCATCTCGGAGATCATGGGCGCCTTCAAGCGCGCCGGCCTCGTGTACGAGGGCTCGGACGCGGACCTGGTGCCGATCCTGCGCGCGAGCCCCAACCGGTACATGTGGCGCATCGCCGCGCGCGACGCGACGCGCGACGAGATCCTGCTGGCGCACCATCCGCGGCACTTTGCGTGGGTGGAGGACCTGGCGCGCAAGCCGACGCTGGAGCTCCGCATGATCAGCAAGGTGATGGACGAGGGTCGCGACTCGCTGTATGTCGGCTCCATGACCTTTGAGGCGTCGCTGCTGTCGGCCGGCGGCGCCATCGAGACGTGCAAGGCCGTGGTGCGCGGCGACGTCAAGAACGCCTTTGCGGTGATCCGGCCGCCGGGACACCACGCCGAGTACGACCAGCCGATGGGCTTCTGCCTCTTCAACAACGTGCCCATTGCCGTGCGCGTGTGCCAGCGGGCCTTCCCCGACACGTGCCGCAAGGTGCTGATCCTCGACTGGGATGTGCACCACGGCAACGGCATCCAGAACATGTTCTACGAGGACGCCAACGTGCTGTACATGTCCCTGCACGTCTACCTCGACGGCCAGTTCTATCCGGGCACGCCGACGTCGCCATCGACGCCCGACGGGAACATTGACAAGTGCGGCGCCGGGCCCGGTCTCGGCCGCAACGTCAACATCGGCTGGGACACCCAGGGCATGGGCGACGCCGAGTACATGACCGCCTTCCAGAAGATTGTCATGCCGATCGCGCGCGAGTTTGCGCCGGACCTAGTCGTGCTGTCGGCGGGCTTCGACGCGGCCGCCGGCGACGAGCTCGGCGGCTGCTTCGTCTCGCCCACCTGCTACGCCCACATGACGCACATGCTCATGGCGCTCGCCGGCGGCCGCCTCGCCGTCTGCCTCGAGGGCGGCTACAACCTGCAGGCCATCTCGGCGTCCGCGCTGGCCGTCGCCCGCACGCTCATGGGCGAGCCGCCGCCGCCGCTCGCCATCCCCGCCCTCCACCGCGGCGCCGCCCGCCTGCTCGCGCGCGTCCAGGCGCACCAGGCGCCGTACTGGGCGTGCATGCGCCCCGGCGTTGTCGACGTCGCGTCCCTCGTCGAGGCCGGCGCCACCCGTCTCCACGACGTCGTCCGCGCCTACCAGCGCCACCAGCTCGCCGCCCGCCACGGCATGTTCCCGCTCTTCGTCCAGCGCTCCACCCTCTACAAGATTATGGAGGAGCAGGTCCTGGTGACGCGCGGGCTCTCGACCGCCCGCCGCCTGCTCGTGATCATCCACGATCCGTGCGTGCTCGTCCTTCCGCCCGTTTCCCTTTGCCCTCGCCGTCGCTAACTTGCGTAGCCCAGAGCTTGTCGGCCAGCCCGACGTCCTCGACAACTCGCTCGACGCACACAATACGTGGATGGTGTGTACTGGGCCCCGAAGCAGAACGTGACACCTGCTAACTGCCAGATCGATGGTATCCTGCGGGAGATCGACTGGGCTGTCGAGCAGGGCTTCGCCGTCATCGACATCAACGTCCCCTACTACAACACGCAGCCGGACGATGTCGAGCCACACATCCCGCGCCTGTCCGAGGACGCCATGCAGACGCAGATCCGGGAGCTGGTGTGCTACATCTGGGACAATTACCTTCAGATCTCGGACCCGGACCAGTCCATCTTCATCATGGGTGTCGGCCAAGCCTATCTGGGTGTGAAGATGCTGCTGGTCAACAGGGGTGAGTTGCGCGAGCCGCCTGTCGTCGTCCGCCTGCTGACTGTTCCCGCAGACTGCAAAGCCCGCATTGACGGCATCGTGAACTATGTGCACGGCAGTCTGCGCGCCATCAAGAGCGAGGCCGACCCCGACCTTACACAGTGGTACAAAACCCATTCGCGCGTCTATGTCCCGTCCGATCACGCGTGTTGGCAGACGAACGAGCTCATCCGCAAGATCAACAAGCGCCGCTTCGGCGATGTCGTTCGCAGTTCGGCTACTGGTCTGGCCCACATGCTGCGCGAGCACGCCACCGACGCGCATGAGTGGATCATGGAGCGCTTGCCCGACGAGGGCGAGACGACGGAGGATGAGGCATAGCCGGTGGAGTCAGGAGACGTTGGCGATGTACTCGTACTCGTAGCAGCGCCGAGGGAGGAAGCAGAGGATTGGATGATGCGGCACATCACGTGACGCTTACATAGAGTCAGCACGTGAACAAGCGATAAGATAGGAACGCACAATCGTTATTCCGCTCGTCATCATCGCGATTCTCGACGCGACCAGGATCCTTACGAGTAGCAGCTGCATTCACCCTTTTGTCTAGCTGCCACTCAGCATCCGACTGCATCAATATATCACGACATTAACAGGAGGCCGGAGAGAGATACATTCCTAGTGCAGAACGGCCTTGGCTACGCGCTATGGACCGAGACAGGGCCACCGGCCGACGGTACGTTTGCTGCCTCGACAACTTCAAGCGGTTCCACGAGAATGACTGACAGTTCAGGTACGACGACGGCGAAGTCACACGGTATGGCGCTGGCGAGTCGTGGCGACCAACGGCGCGTGACCGCTCTCCTCGACGCGACCGCAGCCCGCTGCGCGACCGCGATATGCGGGAGCGCATGAACTGGGGCCGCGACCAGAGAGACCGGGACAGAGACCGGGATAGGGACCGGGACCGCGTCTGGGACCGCCGGCGCGACAACAACTGGGACCGAGAGCGCGATAGGGACCGCGATAGGGACCGCGACCGCGACCGCGACCGAGAGCGCGATAGAGACTTTCCTCGGCGCTCGCCACCCGCCAGCGATAGTTATGTTCCGGGTGGCCGCTCGCCGGGGCTGCGACGGCGCTCGCGAAGTGTCGAGAGGTTCCGTCGCGGCAACGGCCCGGCCGGCTTCGCGGCAGGCACAGGGACAGGGGCAGGGGCGCCAGATGCCTCGTCAGCGTCTACACCAGCGCCCGCTTCCACATCGGTAGCACCGCCATCCGGGCCGGCCTCGATACCCGTGGCTGCACCACCGACACCAGCCGGCGCGGCAACTCCAGGCCGGCGACAGATGCCGGCACAGGGACCCGGCCAGGGACACGGTCTCGCGCAAGGCCACGGTTTCGGCGCCGCTCCATCACCCCGGCGTAGTCCGCCGCGCCGTCTCTCGCCCGGCCGTTCGCCGCGCCGCGACATGCCGATGCGTGAAATGCGCGACATGCGCGACATGCGGTATGTGCCGTCGGATGCCTCTCATGCACACTTCAAGCACCTTGTCCACAATCACACTCCGGGGCAAATGCTGACCAACAGCCGTCGATCGCGTTCTCCCGGCCCACGAACCCGCTCCATCGGCCGGCGCTCACCACCGCGCTTCCGCCCTCGCTCGCGCAGTCCCGACTTCCGCCCCGTCGACGACTACCGCGTCGGCGGCTATGGACGGTCGCCTCGGGACGTGCCTCGGGACGTGCCCCGGGACGTGCCTCGGGACGTGCGAGACAGAGATCGGGATATGCGCGAACGCGACATGCGCGACCCCCGGGACAGAGACCCCCGGGACCACCGGGGCCGCGAGAGAGACCGAGACGGGTTTTTCAATGCTGCTGCGTCACGGCCCCCGTCTCGTCCGCTCTCACCGCACCGCAACAGCCCCGGCACGTGGCAGCGTGACCGTGAGGTCCGTGACGCCCGTGACACGCGCGATCTCCGTGACAATCGCGATCGCGACGGTCGTGACTCCCGCGATAGTCCCCGGGCGTCTCGCCAGCCGTCGGTCGCGCCGCCTACCCCGGCATCACACAGCACTTTGGGCCCCGGCCCTGCGACGGCTGCTAACGCGGCCGAACCGTCTCCCCGTCCTGCGCCCCAGTCGATCGTCGTGCCTCGCTCGCCACCACGTGCGCCCGCGGCGCTGCGGGCCGCGTCGACGGCTGCCATACCAACCGCATCGAGCTCAGCGCGGAAGATGAGCATGGGCGAACCGATGGGCATGGGCGGCATGAGCGGTCCTTCGACGCCGGCACCACTCGGACGCAATGCATCGTACGGCCGCGGCGACGTCTCGCCCACGACTGTGTTGACACCGACAGCCCCGGCAGGTCTGGCTGGGCCAACGGGGCCGCCGACAGGTCCGCGCTACGGGTCACTGGCGCGCAACGGCATGATAGAGCGTGGAGATCGTGAGCGTGAGCGTGAGCGTGAGCGAGACCGTGCGGACAGAGGCATGGACCGCGAGCGATCCGACAGGGGCAGTATCAGCAGCGCGGCAGCCTACACGCCGCGGGGCACCCGTGGCAGCGGCGGCATTCCGACAGGCCCGCGAGCCGCATTAGCGCAAGGTGTGCTGGGCAGCAGTCCAAGCGCAGGCCCGGCGGGGCCAGTGTCTGTCATGGCCGCGTCTGCCGCGTCTGCGGCCGCCAGTCGCGGCGGATCGCCCATGGTGGCCGCGCGGCCATTCAACCCACCAACGGGGCCCGGTGGGCATGTGAACGGCGACGATCGGGAGAGAGACCGGGTAGACCCGCGCGACCGGGACCGAGGTGACCGGGGCGACCCCCGTGACCGAGAAGTGCTCCGGTCGCGGCCGAGCCTGACGCTCGCGCAACAGCACATGGCATCGCTGCCGGTCGTCGTGCCCGGTGGCCGCCTAGACCCATCGCTGCCGATCCAGCGCGGCGGCGTGATCCGCGAGCTCGAGCCGCACCACCGCCGGCTGCGCGAGGAGGAGGAGCGGCTGCGCGCCGATCACGAAGCCCGGCAGGACAAACTGCGTCGCCAGCTGCGGCAATGGGAGAGAATGCAGCGCGAGTCGCGTGCTTACGAACTCAAGAGCGACCTCAGCGAGAAGAGCCTCAAGGCCATAGCCGGAGAGGGTGTCGGCGGGGCGGCGTTCTAGGATGGCGAACGGGACCGGAAGCAGGACAGCCGTGGCAGCCACGCCACAATGGCCGCGACAGGACCGAAGAACGATGCACGTGGTGCGAGCGAGACGGAAGCAGAGCCGCCGAGCGACGGGAGTGGCCAGATCGAGACAGAGAGTGTCGCCAGGGATGCCAGTCCGAGCAGCCGTGGCAGCGACGCCGTAACGGCCACGACCGGGTCCGAGAACGATACACATGATGGGGGCGAGGCGGTAATAGAGCCGCAGAACGACGGTCGCGGTCACGCCGAGGTAGAGTTTGGCACCTTGGTCGCTAGTCCAAGAAGCCCTGGCAGTAGCTGCACAACCGATTCCGGCAAGACGATCTTGGAAGACTAGGAGCCGATCCCGATCGAGGAGTCGTTTCGGAGGCAACAAGAACACGGCCGACCAGTCTGGCGCGAGGTTCCCGGCTGGCTGGACGTCCTGGACCGCATGGAGAAGGAGAGAAGGCAGCGGCACGAAATGCGGAAGCGAGAAAGAGCGCGAGTCGCAGCGCAACACGGCCAGGCTGCGCACGGCGAAGAGGATGACGCTCGAGACCAGCAGGACGTCGGGGCGGAAGGCATCTTGCCACCGGGCACCAGCCCAGAATGCTCGCCCCGAGAGCCTGAACCGCCCACGGAAAAGCGCACTAATTTCTGGAAAATCGTTATGCGATAACGGACGACTGGTCTCCAAAGACGACAGCAGGCGAACTGCCAGTGCTTTAGTCGATAGGAGGTTTGAATACTGCAGCAGCAGCTTTTACTATGGAACGAGCGGGACACAACTTGGCGATAGGCAGTAGCCTTACAAGCAGCATAGCTGCGTACGAAGTACAGAATAATACCCATAACAGGCCTACATTACTTAAGTGTGCGTATGTGTCACACTATGGGGTGTGGACGAAGAAACATGAGAAAAGACGGTCTTACAGATGTATGGTGCTCATGGACGTATTTCGTACGTAGGAGGCTAGTGTCCACCAGGCGACGTATCTATGTAGGGAACACGACACGTAACAGTTCCTTGGTGATATTAATGGATGGAGAGGAAGTCTCTGCACTGAAGTTCCTGCGCAACACAACATAGAACAGAGCGGTTACATGGCCTACTCCTTAACAGTATGTGCCGGCACTGCCCACTCACACATGGCACGCATACGATGCAGTTTGGCACTTGCGACTTGTAGATTTTACTATTATTCGCCTATGGACAGCTTTCTGCACCGAACGAATCTTCCTTCAGACTTCACGGGCCGAAGAAACCGCCAGTTGTCAGTAGAACCCGACGGTGCGAAGCCAAATAAGCACCGAGACGACCCCGGCAGACCCCAGTCCGGGGAGAGCCGGTATTCCTATGCGATGTATCTTGTATCTTTTTGGTATTTTTTTCATGGGTTTCCATGGTTTTCTACTCCCAAGTTATAGAATGCTAGGACATGTCTTGTTGACGAAACTACCGAATCCGCGTGACGCAGGTGGTATGCCGCGGCGGGGACACTGCAGGACAGCGTCGCCGGTCACGGCAGCACAGCACCGGGGCACACCTACTTGGAGGCATCGACCTTGGCGACGTGGCTGATGAGGTCGACAACACGGCGGGAGTAGCCCCACTCGTTGTCGTACCAGGACACAACCTTGACAAAGTTGGGGTTCAGGGAGATACCAGCCTTGGCGTCGAAGATGGACGAGTTGGTGTTGCCGTTCAGGTCAGAGGAGACAACGTCGTCCTCGGTGTAGCCGAGAACGCCCTTGAGCGGGCCCTCGGAGGCGGCCTTGACGGCGGCCTTGATCTCCTCGTAGGTGGCGGGCTTCTCCAGGCGGGCCGTCAGGTCAACGACGGACACGTTGGCGGTGGGCACACGCAGGGACATGCCGGTAAGCTTGCCGTTGAGCTCCGGGATTACCTTGCCGACAGCCTTGGCGGCACCGGTGCTGCTGGGAATGATGTTCTGGGCAGCGCCACGGCCACCGCGCCAGTCCTTGGAGGAGGGACCGTCGACGGTCTTCTGGGTGGCGGTGTACGAGTGGACGGTGGTCATGAGACCCTCAACGATGCCGAACTTGTCGTTCAGGACCTTGGCCAGGGGGGCCAGGCAGTTGGTGGTGCACGAGGCGTTGGAGATGACGTCGGCGCTGCCGTCGTACTTGTTCTCGTTGACACCGATGACGTACATGGGGGCATCGGCAGAGGGGGCCGAGATGATGACCTTCTTGGCGCCACCCTTCAGGTGAGCAGAGGCCTTCTCGGTGGTGGTGAAGACACCGGTGGACTCGACAATGTACTCGGCGCCGCTCTCCTTCCAGGGGATGGCAGAGGGGTCGCGCTCCTGGTAGAACTTGACGACGTGGCCGTCGACGACGAGGTTGGAGCCCTCGACCTTGATCTCACCCTTGAAGGGACCGTGGGTCGAGTCGTACTTGAGCATGTAGGCCTGAGATGTTAGCGCGGCTCAGGGACATGCGGAGAGACGCAGGTTAGTGGGCACGTACAGCGTAGGTCGGGTCAATGAACGGATCGTTGACAGCGACAACGTCGACGTCGCCGTGCTCAAGAGCATTGCGGAAGACGATACGACCAATGCGGCCGAAACCGTTGATGCCAGCCTTGACAACCATGATGACTAAACGGTTAGTAAATGGGAGGCCGAGAAGGTCACAAAGTAGCAATTGCAGCAATCCAGACAAATGGAAAACGGGAAAATTGCAGCAATCCACAGACAAATGGAAAATGGGAAATAGAAAGCAGAAAGCAGAAGAGAAAGCAGGCCAGAAATAGGTCCACTGGCTATAAGACACTGGCTATAAGAGCCGGCCGGGAGGGTAAGGGAAATTCCGGGCGGATGGAGCAGCCGAGGATGGCATTGGGATCACCCCAGATTTTCGGAAAACGAAAACGATCCCCAAGACATCGACTAGTCTCCGCGTCTAAGCGGCATGACGACGAATGGGGGAGCAGGCGGAGACGGGACGGCACCAAGGGGAGACAGGGAGCAGACGGGAGCAGGCGGGAGCAGACAGCAGGGGTGTTTTCCAACCCCGGGAGTCGGGGAGGGTGCGCGGGTACCGCCGGACGGAATAGCCCCAGGCAAGGCAAAAAGAAGGCTAGAGCGGGTGTCGGCGTCGGTTAAGAGTAGGCTGAGGGTGGAAACGGAGCAGAGGAGCCGGGCTTGGTCGACGAGGAGCCAAACAGCAGGCTGGCGGCGGGGGATGGGCTGGGACGAGCGTGCAGGAAGCTGGGGAAGTGGATAGGGGTGTGGGTATGATGGAGATGCTATGGCGATGCGCGCGAGCGACGGGTGTGAAGCGGATGGTCTTGTAGACCAAAGGGCCAAAGTGAGGCCAAATCCAGCCGACGATTGGAGAGCCGGGCCAAAGGCAGGCAGGCGCTCGATCTGGAGCTGGATTCTGCCGTCTGCCACCACCTTTGCCCCTCGGCGGGGCGGGCCAAGCAGAGCAGGCAGGAGCAGGGCGAAAGCTCGCGGAGCAGGAGCGAACGAGAGCTGGCAAAGCAAAGAGCAGAAACGCAGCAGAAAGGAACAGGCAGAACGCAGAAACAGCGTGGAGGCAGAAGAGCAGACGCAAGACGCAATGGGCTTACCAGATGAATGGGTGGATGGGTGGAAGTGTTGATGCGTGAGATGCGTGGGATGCGAGTATGAACAAGCAAGCTGCGAAGATGCGGGAGGAAGAGGGAAAATATAGTCGTACCGGACGGCGAGGGGCAGGAGAAAAGGGCAGGCGCCGGAAAAGGGGGGCAGAAAGTAGGGCCTGGTGGTGGCATGAGAGTCATGAAGAAACTAGAGGCGGCCGTTCGTTGTGGGCGGGAGTGGTGGCGCGAGGCGTGGTGGCATGGTGGGGTTCGTGGGTAGTGGTGCTGGGCCGCGCCTGCCTCTGGAGAGCGGAGGGGCTGTCTCACGCTGTGGCTACGAGTATTACCAAGTATGACGGAGTATCCGTCGTTGAATCTCGTAGGGTGACTGGCAGCTCGGCATCTCGCCCGGGCGACGGTAGTAGCGATGCGGTCGCGCCTGCTGTTACGGGCCGCTTTTACTCGTACTCGCGTAATCTCATGATCTCGTTCTCGCAATGCAGAATCGCATCAACAGTCGCTCCATTCGTCTTCCACAAGACGCAGCGAGTCCGTCCTCCGCAAGCCGCATGTCTGGACATTCTCCGACGGCCTGCAGCCGACGGAACGTCTTCCGCCAGCGCGCAGCCCAGCAACCGCAGATGTCGGCCGACCGACCAACAAATACCGCAGCAACGGCAGCGGCGCATCGGCGAAATAGCATAGTCACGGTTGGCTGGGCGCTGGGCTGCGGCTTTTTTTGGCCCTGGCTGCCGCTAACTGGCGTCTAGATCAAGCTATCTGGCTGACTAGCCCTGGCTATGGGGCCAGGACGGCAGTACGCGAGACCGGGGGCAGACGGCGATGGCGATCATCGCGGTCATGAGGCGGGCTGATACCGACTGGCATGCTGACACTCGAGATGACTCGTACACCCGCCAGCAACTGGAGCCACTGGAGCCACTGGACAGCTGGAGCAGCTGGCTTCCCGGCTTAGGCAGGCTCGTGTGCAGCCCGCAGAACACACGACTGCAATGAGGGTCATACCCGCCCATGCACGATCATCTGAGCCTGCAAAGACGAAACACGACATGGCGGTGCTGCTCGACCGTACGATGCGAGGGCCTGTACGAGTCCGAGCTGACGTACGAGCGCATTTGACCCCGGTCTCTCATCAGCACCGCCTTCGTACCCGCCTCGATACCGAGTTTGCACCGGACATGCTCCTCGCCCTCGACCGCTCACGACACAACTGCTCGTATTGGAGCACGCGTGCGAGCACGGCAACACCACGGACCGCCACGCTTGGCTGCGCCGATCGCGCCGCCGGAGTCCGCGAGTTCCGTGACTGTGCGACTGGCACGCCCGCGCCAGCCTGCTTTGCAGCCTGCCGGCCTGTCGGCTTCCCATTCGTTGCCAGTTGCTCACTCATCCTGACCGACCGCGCTCTGCCACCACGTGTGTCCATGGTGGCGGTGTGTGGCGAGCAGTCGTGCTCGCCGTCGGCGGTCGGCAACGTTCACAGCGCACGAGTGGTGCCGGTGATATCGAGTTGAGTATGGCCAGGATGTCTCGGCCAGGATCTTTCGAGTCAGCTCACTTTGCCAGCCTGACGAGGTCAGCCTCGAAATGCCTCGAGTTTCGCCTCTTGCGCCCTCTGCCTCCAGGGTCTCGACATTCTCAAGCTCTCGACCCCTCACCAAGCTACGCCAAGCTCTGCCTCTGTGACTATCATCTTGCCCCTCTACTTCGTATCGATACTCGTAATCTGCTCTGTATTGCCCCTGCTCACAGCAGCATCGGCCAATTCTCGGAGCCCGCAAATTTTTCTCGAGACTTTTCCTTATTTCCCTACTGTCCTTCTTCCTATTTCTTTTGCCTTTCCCCGTTCTTCCCCCCGTTTCTGACTCTTTCTCTAATTCTTGCCGGCTACCCTCTTTCTCACGTAGTACAAACACTCGCCCCGGTTTTCTGCTCGGTTTTTCCATTGGCGTAGTTTCCTCTTACGCCGACGCTTCTTCCAGTCTTTGCTCTTGCGCTCTTTCCTCATGCGTACGAAGGCGGAGCGGCATTCGCATACAAGTAGACGCCTGCGCAACATCACGCTTGGGCAGGTACGTGGCAGCTTCATGCCCAGTCATGCACAGTTCTCGCCCAAAACGGAAAGAAGCTCTAGCTCGACAGCTTGCTCGCACACAGTTTGCACTGTGCCGTAACTGTCTCCTACTTCGGACCATGGATCCTCAGCAATGCTACGTAGCTGTCGCCTGAATCCGCGCGCAGTATTCCGTCAAATGAGCCGCTCGGCCTCCGGACGGCATGCGCCGCGTCACTCCGCGCCGCCGGCCGCTCGCCGCCGGCCTCCGGGACTTAAATTAGAGAGCGCAAACCACTTGCAAATGCAATACCCCTCACATCCTTACCAACCACACCCCGCCCGATAAGATCTCGCACTGTCCAGCGGCTGTGTGCCTTCCTCTTGCCATACTTGCGGCTCGTGATCGCTATACTCGCTTCTGTAGCTTCACTTTGGCCTCACTTCTGCCGTTCAATCTCCTCGCCTTTGTCCTTGTCCTGTGGAGCTCCTTGCCTGCGGCCTCCGCTACCATGTCTCACATGCACTCCCACGACGGCGGCATCACCATGCACGCCAGCCATGCCCAGGAGCACGGCCACAGCCACGAGATCATCGGCGGCCCTGGCAGCTACCTCGAGCGCGAAATGCCCATCGCAGAGGGCCGCAACTGGTCTGACCGCGCCTTCACCATCGGCATCGGCGGGCCTGTCGGCTCTGGCAAGACCGCCCTGATGCTGGCCCTCTGCCTCGCCCTGCGCGACCAGTACAACCTCGCTGCCGTGACCAACGACATCTTCACCCGCGAAGACGCCGAGTTCCTGGTCCGGAACCAGGCCCTGCCTGCCGACCGCATCCGTGCCATCGAGACCGGCGGCTGCCCGCACGCTGCTGTGCGCGAGGACATCAGCGCCAACCTGGCCGCGCTCGAGGATCTGCACGCCGAGTTCGCCACCGACCTGCTGCTGATCGAGAGCGGCGGCGACAATCTCGCGGCCAACTACAGCCGCGAGCTCGCCGACTTTATCATCTACGTCATCGACGTCTCTGGCGGCGACAAGATCCCCCGCAAGGGCGGCCCCGGCATCACCCAGAGCGACCTGCTCGTCGTCAACAAGACCGATCTCGCCGAGGCCGTCGGCGCCGACCTCGCTGTCATGGAGCGCGACGCCCGCAAAATGCGCGAGGGCGGCCCCACCGTCTTTGCTCAGGTCAAGAAGGGCGTTGCCGTCGACCACATCGTCACCCTTATCCTCAGCGCCTGGCGCGCAAGCGGCGCCGAGACTGCCGTCCGCAAGGCCGGCGGCCGGCGGCCCACCAGCGGACTGGATACGCTCAAGGCTTGAGGTACGGGTATCGGCAAGAAGTAATACAGGAAGTAAAAGGAAGAGAGAAGATCGGGGCCGAAAGGAGGAGCTTGGTCGTACTGAAACAAAGACAAGACAGTGAAGCACTGCGAACATGGGGAAAATTCACGACGGAAGGCATCTTGCGCAAAGGGAAACAATCAAACAGGAAATGTAATGCACCTACAATGGGCAGAAAACAACGAGTCAAAACAGAACTGGTTGTGCCGAGCAGCTGCAACGGCAGGGCACGAATTCACGACACATCTAGCGAGACAGTCCCAATCCAATGATCATTATCATGACTACATACGTAGCCCCGTCTACCCAATTTTGTGCCTGCAATGCCGAGAAATTTGCGTCCTTTGGCCCGTTCTAATTCCCTTTTGTCTCAACTACTACGTCATGTCCTCGTCCATGGCATCCTCGGCCACAGCCTCTGCTGCCTCGCCAGCCCACGCCGCATATGCCTTGGACGCCCGTGGCCATACGCGCTTGTAAAGGCTGACGCCGACGCTGTCCTGCGGGTTGATGCGGCCGTCGAACGTGGCCTTGAAGTAGCCGTGCGTGCCGAGGCTCTCCTTGATGTAGCCGCTACGGCCACGCTTCGTCCAGAGCGGCAGCGCCTTGAACCACTCAACGTCCTCGCGGTTGAAGAACATGTAGCGGATCGTGACGACCTTCTTGTGGATGTGGTATGGGTGTCCCGTGAGAATCACCCGCTTCGCCACCACGCGCTGCGTCGACGGCGGCAACGACGTGCCGGTGCCGGCGAGCTTGAACGGCGGCGGCACAGCGACACCCGGCAGCCGCGGCACAGTGTCGGCCTTGGCACGCGTGAACACCAGCACCGGCACGGCGCCCCACGTCACAGGGCCGACAAACGAGGCCACAGCCGACTGGCCCGGGTGCAGGTAGCGGTGCGACTTGTGCACGTCGTTGGGCGTGTTGCCGCTCTGCGAGAAGAGCGGGTTCACGACGAAGCGGCGCGGGCCGCACTGCACGACGACCTCCTCCTTGGCCTTGACGGGGCGCGGGTACTCGCCGCTGAGGTTGACGAGGTAGTGCACGACCGTCTGCTTGTTCTCGTGGCGCAGCAGCGAGAACACAACAGCGGGACGCTCCGGCGTATAGCCGGCGCGCACAGCCTCCGGGATCAGGCCCGGCGCGAGGTGGATCTGCACGCGCGTGCCGGGCGCGACGCCGCCGACGAGCGCTTCCCGGGCAGCGCGGACGCGCGACGCCCGGTAGTCTGGCACCCGCAGCAGGCGGCGCCAGTCGGCCGGCTCGTGCGGCCGATCGGCCTGCGCGTTCCACGGGCTCGAGCGCAGACTCTTGAGGCCGCGGTAGCGCGCGAGACGCTCGCGCGCAAGCACGTGTGGCGGCAGCTCGATCTCGTCGGGGAACTCGAGGTCGTCCTCGGCCTCGGTCCGCTTCTGCTGCCGGTACAGTGCCAGCTGCGCCGCCTCCTGCTCGTCGTCCTGCTCCACGTATCCCTCCGACTGCGGGTACTCGGATGGCCCGGCACCCTCGGTCGCAGCGTCGTGTGCCAGGCCCTCCATACCGTCAGCTGGCTCGGCGGCGTCGGCGGCGTCCTCGCCATCCACCTCGCTGCTTCCCTCGCCGTCCGAGTCCTCGCCGGACTCGGATGTCGCATCGTCAAGAATCCAGGCCGACTGGTAGTCTGAGGTACCCTTGGGCAGCTTGCGTGCTGGCCGCACTTTGTACTCCTCGTCTTCCGAAAAGTAGTGGTGGTCGTCCAGCAACACACCCTTCTGGCTCGCACCCGCCAGCGACCGGCCATCCATGGTGCCGGCCATCTCGTCGTCCTCGAAATCATCGTCGCCGTCGCTCAGCACCGTGTCCTCGGGCGCCAGTCCGGCCAGGTCGTCACGGTCCTCGGTGGGCACGTCGAGCACAGTCTCGTCGCCAGCTTCGTCCACCGCCATGCCCTCCGCGCCATGCGTCTTGCGCGCTGACAGCGGTGCAGCCGTGATCTTGTCGATCTGGAAAGTGCCCCAGTCGGCAACCTGCAGCAGGCGGTCGGCCTTGAGGCCCTTGCCACGCACGACGCCCGTCAGTACCGCAGCAGCATCGCTGCCGCTGACGCCAAATTGCACATCCTCGACAAGCATCCAGCTCCGCTCGTCGCGCCAGTGCACACCCTTGGGCATGGCACTGCAGAGCGTGCGCACGAGATTGGCGCACTCCTGGCGGCTGTCGAGACCGAACAGCTTCTCCTGGTCGGGGTGGAAGTGGCGCATAAACGACTTGAGTGAATCCAGCACGCCTGCCCGTTGCTTCACGGCCACGTCGGCGAGCCCGTCAACGACTGTGAACAGCGTCGACAGGCCCTGGCTCTCGATACTGCGCAGGATCAGCTCGCCGCGCTCGTCGACCTCTTCCGTCGCAGACACGACAAACAGCACAAAGTCGGCCACGCGCGCCGCATCCAGACAGGCCAGCACGTCGCGATCAGCAGGCGCTACAATGTACTGCAGCTGCTGCTTGAACCGGTCCACCGGCACACGCACCGCGCCCGCCGTCACAGCCGCCTCCACGTCCACGCTGCCGTTGATCATCCGAACTGCAGCGGCGGCGTCGCAGCCGTGGCATAGCGGAATCACCGCCACATTGCGCGGTGCTCCATCCCGGCCCTGAAAGATCGATGCCTCCAGCCGGTGCTCCTTCTGCTTCTCTAGCTGCCGCTGCCGATTCTGGTTGCGTCGGTCGAGCTTCGACAGCACTTGCTGGTGTGGTGTTCGTGGCCGCTCATCGTTTGTTTTTCCTGTAAAGTTAGAAATTGCCTCAAATGCATATCTAAACATCGCAGCTGCCCGTTTTAATATTTCAATTTCGTGTGTCGCTCCTTCTCGAAATTCAAACATTTTGGCGCCCACTTCCAGCCCAGCAAATGACGAACCTTTGCGGTCGCGCCGCTTGCCGCCCTTGAAGGCCTTGTGGCTGGACTTTGTCGTCGCGCGGTGACTGTGGCTCTCTAGAGTCGACGGCATTGTGTTCACGCGGGCACGAATCAGTGCCTCTTGCAGAAATTACTGCGTTGTGAGGTTCGTGTAGAATTGGCTGCCACACCGATTATATTATTTCGGCATAATTTTTGCGGCAGAATTTTATTTTTTGGAGGGGGTGGGGTGTGATTGAGATGGAAAATCGATAAGAAATAAGCCTTGGCACACTACTAAAGAGCCGATAAGATACCGATTAGATAATGATCGATATTGATACCGATAACAGTTTTTTTTCGAGTCTTCTGGCGCCGCCTCTAAATTTCTTGCATACTCTTCCGCATCCGACGCCCATCTCAGCCCGACACGCCGGCCACGATGGACACCACGGAAACACAGATACGAGAGCCGCCTACAAGGCGGAAAGCCACAGACACCCCAGGCGCAGCACCGACGGCACGGGCAGGTGCAGGCGCACTCGTACGGCACGACAATGGCGCAAAGAAGGTGGACGATCTGCGGCTATCGCTGCGCGACAAGAGCGAGCAGGAGCGGATACGGCGGCACAAGGAGGCACAGAAGCAGTACGGACGCGGGCGGCAGATCCCCGTGGGGAGCATCCGCGACCGCAAGCTGAAGCGCAGTCTGAGCACAGTGGAGAACCGCTTCCAGCAGGCGGCCGTGCAGGCCAAGGATGCAGAGGTGCTGCTCGAGAACACGAGCGGGTTCCTGGAGGCCGAGACAGAGCTGGAGCGCACGTACAAGGTGCGCCAGGACGAGATCACAAAGGAGGCGCCCATCGCGGCAGCCCAGAAGCGGTTCGAGCTGGTGCTCGACCAGCTCGGCCCGTACCAGTGTGAGTTTACGCGCACCGGCCGTGAACTGCTGCTGGCCGGCCGCAAGGGCCACGTCGCCACGATGGACTGGCGTGCGGGCAAGCTTGGCTGTGAGCTGCAGCTCGGCGAGACGGTGCACGACGTGCGCTGGCTGCACAACAACCAGTTCTTTGCCGTGGCGCAGAAGAAGTACGTCTACATCTACGACCACAACGGCGTCGAGCTGCACTGCCTGCGCAAGCATCTGGAGGTGTCGCACATGGAGTTTCTGCCGTACCACTTCCTGCTGTCGACAATAGTACGTTGTTTCGTTGCGGTGATCTTCCTTTCGTTGGTAGCAGTACGCGGTCCGCAGGCTAACCCGGCCAGAGTCTTTCCGGCCAGCTGAAGTACCAAGACGTCTCGACCGGCCAGCTCGTTTCCGAGATCCACACCAAGACGGGCACACCCGTGTCCTTTGGCCAGAACCCGTACAACGCGATCCTGCACACGGGCCACCAGAACGGCTCGGTGACGCTGTGGTCGCCGAACTCGTCGGAGCCGCTGGTCAAGATCCTCGCGCACCGCGGACCGGTGCGGTCGCTTGCGATGGACCGCGAGGGCCGCTACATGGTGTCCGCGGGCCAGGATTGCCGCATGAACATCTGGGACATCCGCATGTTCAAGGGCGAGGTGCGCAGCGTGGCCACCAAGGGCCCGGGGTCCTCGTTGGCCATCTCGGACACGGGCGTCGTGGCATTGGCCCACGGCACGCACACGACGCTGTGGAAGGGCATACTCTCGCAGCCCAGCGAGACGGCGGCCAACGTGCACATGCCGTACATGCGGTGGAGCGGCGAAGGCAAGGCCATCGAGCGCGTGCGTTTCTGCCCGTTCGAGGATGTGCTCGGCGTCGGCCACAGCGCGGGCTTCTCGTCGCTGCTGGTGCCCGGCGCCGGCGAGGCCAACTTTGACGCGCTCGAGGTCAACCCCTACGAGACGGTCAAGCAGCGCCAGGAGGCCGAAGTCAAGGGGCTGCTGAACAAGCTCAAGCCCGAGATGATCGCGCTCGACCCCAACTTTGTCGGCCGGCTCGATCTGCGTTCCGACCAGCAGCGCCAGGCCGACCGCAACCTCGACGCGCCGCCGCCCGACGTTGCCGACGAGATCCGCCACCGCATGCGCGGCAAGAGCACGGCCCTCAAGAAGTACATTCGCAAGCAGCGCAAGAAGAACATTATCGACGAGAAGCGCATGAAGGTCGACGAGATATGGAAGGAGCAGCAAAAGAAGAAGCAGGACAAGTTCGAGGAGGCCAAGGAGGGTCTGGGTCCGGCACTGGGCCGGTTCGCTCGGAAAGATTAGTGCCACTTTGCTTGGGAGGTTCAGTGCTTGTATCATAACCAATGGACGGGAAAAGCATGATACCCGGCCGGGTGTCACCGTGTCTACTCATACTTGTTGCCGTGAAGTACTCGTTGGCGTATTGGCGTACGATAGGCCGCGAGGCTGGCGATCACGTGTGTTACGGGGCATTCACGTGACTGTGCGAGACAGTTGTCTACGTATCTCTGACACTAAACTTTTTCAGCTGCAAACAGGGGAGCTTTCCGGACCCTGCTACTCCGGACAAAGTGGCGATCTTCTCATCTTTTGGCCAGCTTGTCTCGCTGCTGTCTTCTTGGTGCCTTCTGTTCTCTTCCTGCCTCCGACCGCTTGCCCTCCCGCCACGATGTGGATGTTCATCGAACGCGCCGCCGAAAGCACGACAGCCATTGCGCTGACGACGAGCCTCGTGTCGATCATCACCGGCTTCCTGTTCGGTATCTACACGGTCCGCGGCCACCTGCTGCCGCCCGAGCTCGTCGAAGAGCGCCGGCGCAACCTGGCTGACCCCGTTGAGAGCGAGGCCTCGGACGTGGACGACGACGACATCCTCGACCATGCGCCCAACTGGGCCAACGGCGACGAGGCCGACATACGCGACGGACTGCGGCAGCGGCGAGGTGGACAGAAGCCAAAGACAGCCACGGGCAGCGGTGCGGGCACCGCCGGCGTGCGCAGCGCGAACGAGGAGTGCAAGCTGGTGCTCGTAGTGCGGACGGATCTCGGCATGACAAAGGGTGAGTAGAGTACAGGCGGAGCTTCGGCTTCGTGGCCAAAGCTAACCAGCCTCCAGGCAAAATCGCTGCTCAGTGCGGCCACGCCACGCTCGCCTGCTACAAGACGCTGAGCCGCGCCGCGGCCAAGGACCCGAACGGCGCCGCGGCGCGCCTCCTGCAGCGCTGGGAGCGTCACGGCCAGGCCAAGATTGCGCTGCAGGCCAAGGGCGAGGACGCCCTCCTGACGCTGATGGGCACGGCGCACAGCCTGGGCGTGACGGCAGAGGTGATTGCGGACGCGGGCCGCACGCAGATCGACTCGGGCAGCCTGACGGTGCTGGGCGTGGGGCCGGCGCCGAAGAGCCTGGTAGACCGAGTGACGGGAGAGCTGAAGCTGCTCTGAGTGGGAGGTGAGAGGCACGGCGGCCGGGACCAGGAGATTCAGACATTCGGGTGTTCAGCGGCAAGGCGCTCTGGAACTGGAGGCAGGGCCACCTAGTCACGCAGATCAAGCATATAGAAAGGGCACGGTACGGCAAAAGTACGGATATTTACGAGCATGCAATCCATCATTGCACAGGCAGTCCGTCACAGCATCACAACAAAACCAGCAAAGACAGCAAAGACAGCAGAAGCGTGACGACGTGCGTGTCTGGTCGTTGTATAAAGAGCCTCCAGCGAGCGTTCCCGGTCTGGACATGCGTAGAAACAAAACAGAACACCGCTCAAAACAGCACTGTTACTCGATATCTCCAGCCTCCTCTTGTCTCTTGCTGTCACGCCATCTTGCCTCGAACCTTTGCTCTTTTCTTGTGCCAAGCTTGTCGAGTCGCCTGTACCGTACCATGTGCCTGTGGATTCGATGGCGCTGCGCAAATTGCAGCATTTTCATACAGGACGTCAGGCAGGTTTTATGCGACAATGGCCCGCACGAGGCCAACGATCCGGATAACAGCGTGATCCTGGAGCAGTCCACGATATGTCTGGGCTGTTCGGACGATGCCAAAGACTTTTGATAGAGCTCAGTAGCAAGCGTTGTCGTGCCAAATACTATGACTGTTGACGTTTGCCGAGTGTAGTGTGCCTTAGCGTGACTCCGTGACGATGCCGCTAGTTGTCTCCAGATAATCATACAAAGTGCAATCACACTATCACACATCTCGCATCCGTCGCATCGCTTCACTGCCCCTCCCCCGCCTCGACCGCCATGGCCGCCGAGCGCAAGGCTGTCGTTGTCGGCATCAGCGGCTGCTCGTCGAGCGGCAAGACGACGCTGGCGCGGCTGCTGCGCGACATCTTTCCGCGGTCCTTTATCTTGCACGAGGACGACTTTTACAAGCCGGACGAGGAGTGAGCCTTGTCTTCGTTTTCGCGCTCTGTTTCCAGTGTTCAATCTACATGGCATCTGCTGACTGTTCAGGATCCCCGTCAAGGACGGCCTCGCCGACTGGGACTGTCCGGAGGCCATCTCGCTGCCCGCCATGGTGCAGGCGCTGGAGTACATCCGCGCAAACGGCGTGCTGCCGGTGAGCTTCGGCACCGTCCTGTCCTCTTGCGGCCGCTGCTGACTCTGCACAGCCTGACCTCTTTTCCAAGGAGGACCAGAACGCCGTCGGCGCCTGTCCCGTTCCCGATGCCGCCATCGCCGCCCTCAAAGCCAAGGTGGCCGCCTGGGCAGCCGAGCCGCAGCGTGCTGCCTCCACGACGCGCATCTGCTTCCTCGACGGCTTCCTGCTTTACACGCCCGACATGCGGGCCGCCATGGATCTCATCGACGTGCGGCTCTTTCTGCGCGTCAGCCAGCGCCGCGCCACGCAGCGCCGCGAGGCCCGCAACGGCTATGTGACGCTCGACGGCTTCTGGCAGGATCCGCCGGGCTACATGGACAAGGTCGTGTGGCCCAACTACGTCGCCACGCACGCCTGGCTGTTTCCGGGCGGCGACGTCGAGGCTGAGCCGGACGCGGCGCTTCTTGCGAGCAACAGCATCCTCACGCAGCGCGGCGCTGGCCTGGACGTGGACATGGAGACCACCCTGACCTGGGCAGTCGATACGTTGATGGCGACGCTGGGTAATGGGCAACGGGCAGCCCAGTAAAGTCACGTTTAGGATCCTGACTCTTAAAGGATCCTGAATCTCATCTAGGATCTTGAATCTCATGACCAAGGTCCCTAGATCATGTCCGAGAATTCAGATACGTCGTCGCAAGATGCGATAAATAGAATGTAACGGCAAGTCATGGTTTTCCCCTGCCCCCATTGATCAATGATCCAAGGCAACGGTCTGGAATATGACGTTCTCGGCCTTCCTGGTCCACGTCGCTCAGCGTTTCCGCGAACTCTGCTTCGCCCCAGGGCAGCCTGTTTGTTCTGGGACCTGTCGATAGGAAATCGACACCATACTTCCGGAGAAGGTGCGATGTCTCCATAGGATGTATCGAACTGCCGCAGTCATCGACTCTGAACTTGCATGCAAGCAGAGGACGTCTGGGCACAGATCCGTGGTGAAGAAGGAGGAGAGAGTGAACGCGAAAAAAATCTGCGCCGAGAGTATTTATGCGCCACGCGGACCCACCCAGGCGCATTCGCTATGGGCGGTCTCTACGCATTTCTTTCACCGCTTTGGCCCGTATTCTGCCATATGCAAGTGGGAGACATCGCTGTAGCGTAGATATGTAGTAAGCGAGGAGCCTGATAGGCAGAGACACGATTCTCGCCTTTGGCAATCCTCGCTCATTGCCTCTGCTCTGCTCTTGCTGCTTCCGCCACGGACCGCCACAGGACCGACACATCTAGCCGCCGCCATGATGGATCTCGCGACGCTCGAGGAGACCAACCGTCTCCGTGTGGAGATGGGCATGAAGCCGCTGCCGGTGCCGGGCCAGGCGCCGGCAGAGAAGGGCTCCGATGAGGAGGAGGAGGATCCGATGGCAACGCTCGACGGACGCCACGGCATGGCGTACGACAACTTCAAGAAGGCACAAGAGGCAGAGCTGGCGAAGCGGCGGCGCGACGAGAGGGCCGAGGCCGTGAAGCGCGAGCGCGAGAAGGCGCAGCGACACGCCCTGCTGTCCGGAACGACGCTGGCCGAGGAGAGTGCAGACGCCGACGACACGCGCGCGTGGCTGCGCGGCCAGAAGAAGCGCCAGAAGAAGATTGCCCGCAGCGAGGAGGAGGCCGCCGCCGCTGCTGCCGCTGCAGAGACAGCGCGGCGCGCACAGGCAGAGAGCGACGACCTCGCGGGCGTCACCGTCGGCCATGATGTGGGCGAGCTGCTCGGCGGCGACGTCGATGGCGGCGACCAGATCCTGACGCTGCGCGACGCGACGGTGCTGGAGAACGAGGAAGCCGGCGACGAGCTCGAGAATGTCGGGCTGCGCGAGCGCGAAAAACTGCAGGAACGGCTCGATCTGAAGAAGCGCCGTCCAGGCTACGACCCGCTGACAGAAGACGACGCCACCGGCAACAGCCGCTCCGTCCTCGGCCACTACGACGACAAGCAGCGCAAGACGTTCACGCTGGACCCGACCGCCGTGCTGGGCGACCTGGCACAGGCTTGTGCGACCGGCCAAGAGAGTCTCGGCGTGCTCGACCCCGGCGCCGGCCTCATTGGCACGCACAGTGTGCTCCACCACGTCGACCTCACCGATATTCTCGGCGGGGGCGGGCCCTCGTCGGACTATGCGGCAGCGAGCAAGCCGAAGAAGGAGAAGAAGGAAAAGCGGGAGAAGAGAGAGAAGAAGGAGAAGAAGCGGGCGATACGGCGGCGTGGGGCGGGCGGTGGCGACGACGGCGGCGACGACGTGCTGTTTCCGGAGAACGATGCCGGCACTGCGCCGGATGCCATGGACGTCGATGGCGCCCGCAAGCGCAAGGTGGACACCGCGATCGAAGACGACGACGACAGCTTGCAGGCATTGTTGGCGCTGCAGCGGCGCCAAGCGCTGCAGAAGCGGCGGCGCATGCGGCCGGAGGACCTGGCGAAGCAGCTGCGGGCAGCCGCGAACGAAGCCGAGGCCGATGCGCCGACCGAGGGCGACACCGCCAACACCGCCAGCGGCCTGGTCATTGACGAGACGGCCGAGTTTCTCAGCAATCTGCGGCGCCGCGAAGACCGCGACGACGACGCGCCGCGGCCGAAGCGGAAGCCGGCCGAGGACGCTGTCACGGCCATGGATGCGGAGAGCAGCGACGAGGACGTGGCGATGGGGGGGTACGATGCACACGACGCACACGAGGCGCACGGCGCGCACGACGACGGTGCTGACGCGGGCAGCCTCGCCACCGGCCTCGAGGCCGAGAAGACGATCAGCTCCGGCATGGGTGCCACGCTGGCCATCCTGCGCGGACGCGGCATCCTGAGCACGCAGGAGGACGACGAGTCCACCGGCAGTGCGCGCAACGCCCGCCTGCGGCAGCACCAGGCCTTCATAGCCGAGAAGCGCCTGCGGCTCGCGGCCCTCGAGGACGAGGCGCGCCGGCGCCGCGAGCAGGACCGCGCAGCCGGCGGTGCGCTGTCGCGCATGACTGCGCGCGAGCGAGAGGAGTATGCGCGGCGTCAGAACGCGCAGCGCGAGCTGCAGACGTCGCGCATGCTGTCCGACATGTTTGCGCAGCAGTACACGCCCAACTTCGACCTCACGTACACGGACGAGCACGGCCGCTCGCTCAACCAGAAGGAGGCCTTCCGCGAACTTAGCCACGGCTTCCACGGCAAGACGAGCGGCCGCGGCAAGACCGACAAGATGCTCAAGAAGATCGCCGCCGAGAAGCGCCACATGGCCGAGGGCATTCTCGACGCGAGCGAGGCTGTCGGCATGAGCTCGGCCGCCGCACAGCAGCTCAAGAAGCGGCGCGAGGCAGGCGTGCGGTTGGACTAGGGAGGCACACGTGAGAGATCGCGGGATTCTGCGAGAAGGACCGAAAAGACAATGTCGATGGCCACAACCGGTTGCATTCTAGCACAGATGGCGTTGGGCGTCAGGGCCGTGTAATTAGGCGTTTTAAGCAGCATACCATTTGTATTTGATCCGTAAGGTTGTTAGGCGGTGTTACGTGAACGCCTCTCAAGTCGTGCAAAGTCGCGTGGCTGACAAGGCTCCCAGCCTCGCGATGCCATAGCCATGGATCATCGATCCCACGGTAATCATGCAAATTGCGCTGCTTATACTGGGTTAGGTCGTAAGTAGTTCTGATCAATTTGCTGGCCTGTCCTTTGCCAGGCCACTTCGACATGACAGGAAAAGGGTTTCTTCCTGTTTCTGTTGTTCCTATCTTAAAATATATCAAAAAAACAATAGCAACAGTTAGATATCAAATCAAGAAAGATAGCTCGTCATATGACAGCAGCGCCCTCGCAAAGCCAGCATAGCAAGTTGAACATATCCAACCGTCGCTTACAAACTTTTGCATCTCCGCTTACACCCAAATTCATGCATACGGTCAACACCTCTCTCACTTGCGGCCAACCGCCTGGTCATTTTCACAATTCGCCGTTCTTCACAATGCCCTACACCTCCGTCTCAACATCCGGAGCCCGTCCGTCCAGCTTGCCCACCTTCAGAACGCGCCGCACCGCAAACTTAGCCTCGTCCTTGGCAAATTGTAGGTTGCGCATCGGTTTCCTGAAGAATTAGCGGCAAGACCAGCTGACAAATTCAAAGCTACCACACTCACCACTGCATCAACCCCCTATGCTTTCGGTGCAAGTCTCGACTGCGCTCTTTGAAATCTTTGTACTGCTTGATTGGGTTGGTCGAAGAGGTTTTTAGCGAGCTGGAGTCAGTCGCCGCATCAGCTGTGTTGCCCTTTGTATCGGCTACCGAAAGACCGAGGTCGACGTCTGATTTTCCCGTAGTCTCGCTGTTGCTGTCGCTGTCGCTACCGCTGGTATCGTCATAGTAGTCACTGCTCGAACGTCTGCCCGCAGCGCCGATTGTACCGTCTATGCCGGAGCCGGAAGCACCAGACGCAGAAGCTGCTGTGCCCATTCCGGCCATGCCCGTAACCCCAGGTTGCCTTGGCTTTCCCTTTCCTTCTTCATCTCTGCCATTGGTGCCTTCGGATTCGGCCTCGGCCTCTGCCTCTCCAAAGACCCCCCTCCAGCTCGTCCCGTCCTGAGCCAACCATTCGTCCTCTCGACGATCCCGCCGCACTTCCTCTCCACGTGCCACTGCCGCCCGCACCTCCTCCGTCCGCACGCCTTCGGCATAACATGCCTCCCAGGTCTCGATAGTTTCGCGTGAGTCGTTGTCGCTGACAAATCGAAGGTGGTCACGGTCGGTGCCTGGCTTAAAGCGGCCGCGGAAACGTAGACGGCCGACCTCGGAAATGTCCAGGTCAGGGATTTCTTTGTAGTTTTCTGGCGTAACATAGTTCTGCGACAGACGCAGTGGGTTGTCGCACGACCAGATTGGCACGTCAAAGTCTTGTTCTGCGCCATCAACTAGGTCCTGCAACCAAATAGAGGCGTATGCATTCTGGCTGCGCTTGCCTGGCACGCGGAACTCGAAAAAAACTGGCGACCGGTAGCGGTATTGCACCGGCAACCGGAGACTGTGCTTCTTCTGGTTCTCTCCCACAGCTTCTGTTGCCTTTTGAGCTTTCGCTTTCTCTTTTTTCCTGTCTGCTTCAACGTCCTTGCTCAGCTCCCATCGCAGCCCATTTTCCGTACGTGAGCAACGGTCGCCACGAATGCGTGCTGAGCTACCGCCCGTGCGCATGCGTACCTTGACGCGGCTCCCCGGTGCATAGCCCGAGGTTGTGATCGCGTCAGACAGAAATTCAAACGTGCCGACTTCGCCGAAGCCGACTTGCGAAGGCGGCAGTGTGATGGCCACCGACCGGAAAAGAACGCTGATGCGCACGCGTCCAAATCCAATACCACCGTCGAGGGGATACCAACGCGTACTCTGGCTCGAGTTTCGCAAGATATCTGTCAGATGTAGCGGCACCACACCAATAATTGGGTCATGCTCGCGGTGACGGGCGTCACGTACGGTGACAGTGGCAATGGCGGAAGCCCAATCACGTATGAAGCGCTCGGTACCAGCCTCAAAGATCGGCCGCGACGACACGACCTTGGTGCGTGTCTTGTACACGAGCTCATCGTTAACAATGATAGTGCAGTACGCACTCGGTAGCCGGCCTCCTTGCTCTTCCTTGAGCTCACCAGCCTCGGGTCGCGCCGGCTCATACTCCTTGCCCTTGCGGTTGCCTTCCGATCCCTGTATATTTTCAAGCTCAAGCCCGACAATCTGATGCACCACGATGCTCAATATACCGCTGGGCCACTGCGGGTCTGGTGGCGTGCATAAAACTGCGTTTTCCTCCTTAGATCCCGTGACACCTCGATCGTCCTTCAGGGCTGGATCGTCACGTAAGGCCTGTGGAAGATGCGTGTCTTTGCCATCCGTACGCAGCTCCTTGCGGAATGGTACGCGATTGAAGAAGCCCACCTCCCAATGCAGCTCTCCAGGCATGGTGCTCTCGGCCTTGACGCCCCGTAGGCTCGAGACCTGTGGGAACATGCGGTTCGGGTGTTGGATCAACTTTTGAATACTGAGCTCAACCTTGCCAACCACATCGTCGGCCGAAGAGCGGTCGCTGTCCCACAGCTCAAGCGAAAGCTGCTCGTCAGCTCGGACGATGTCGGCGTTGACGAGAAGTGCAGCCGACTCTGAGAAAACAGGGTTGAGGTCATCCTCGATGACACGGGTACAGTACTGGGGCTTGCCGAACTTGGAGAAGGCAACACAGATGTACGGGTCAGAGCCACCGCCATGACTTCCACGGGCGTCTTGCTTGCTGAGGCCAGTGGCACGGTGGATACGGACAAAGAGGATTCCCAGGGCGTCCGTCTCCTTCTGGATGCTATCCCCCTGGAGCATCTGGCCAATGTCGAGAGTCATGGACTTTGGGGCGACGTACATGTTGGCGGCAGTAGCAATGGCCCAGTTGACAAAGTTGGAGATAAGAGGGAGATTAAGGATGTTAGCACCCTTCTGTATGAGGGGCACGCACGAGGCTTGAACTTTGGGAAGACCCATGAGAGTAAAACTGAGAGTCTTGACGAATGGAGGTGCTGGTGTAAGGGCAACGCGCATACGCATGGTTGCAATAAGGCCGGTGAGCTCGACCCCTTGTAAGGTTAGTAGAAATAAACAAGGAGCAACGGGGTCGAAATCGGGGAAGGAAACAAAACGTTGTACGTCAAATCAAACGAGAAGTCACAACTAGGGAATTGTAGAAAGCAGGACGTGAATTACACCGAACAGCAGATGTATCAAATAATAGGGAAAGTGAACACAGTAGCAGAACGTATATATCAGGGGCGCAATGAAAATCCGAGCACAAAGGGGCAATACTTACAAATGGGGAATGGCACTCCGAACAGGCCTTTCACGCCCAGGTAGAACACAAGCTGCATGCCCATATTCCGCGCGTGCGATGACACGGTGCCGCCAGACGGCAGTGCATGATAGGCTACGGTGGCCTCGAGGTTGTAGAAACTCCCGCCAGCCTCGTCGGCGGCCACTTCTTCAGGATCTTTTTCTTTCTGATCGCGCTTGCGGATGTCTTCACATAAGTCTTTCACGTGGTCGTCGGGAAGCGCGCGCATGCTTAGAATTCGCAATGGGTTGGAGCCCTGGGAGATTTGGTTGACCTTGACGTTCTCAATAACAGCGGGCACGCTGGCCTGCATAATGTCCTCGAGAGTGTCAGCGACGGCGGAAAACATGTCAGGATTTATGAGAGTCCAGCAAAGGCCGATGGCTGAGTTTAGCCACTCGACGGACTCGGGAATGAGATTGACGACAGCGGTTTCACCGCGAAGTCGTTCGCTGTGCCATTCGAGCTCGCGGCCGCGGCGGATCAGGTCATGAGTCCAAAGGTAGACAGCGGAGGCGACGCCAGCAGCGAGTGGCACAAGCACGAGCAGACGGCCGCCCGCGAGGATGCGACCAGCGAGAATGATGGATATGAAGATACCTGCGACGAGCGTACGAGCACGAACCTCAACGGCGGTGAACAGGGGCTCGTAGCTCACAGAGGGCGTCGGGTGAAACAGCACGTTGGTCTTCTCGCCGTGGATGGGAACATCACTGGTGGAGCCGGGTTCGACGGGATGTGGTGGAGCAGTGATATCTTGCTTGTGCCGGTACTCCTCGCCGGATTGGGAGTGGTGAGTGCTAACCGGGGCGTCTTTGCCCAGGTTGGCGTTGGGAACGGAAAGCTTTGGATTTTTGGCAGATTCGAGAAGGCTCGAAGTCATGTCGTCAATGTGGACGTCTAACGAGTTAGTTGGAGGTACGGGGAAAAAAGAAAGTTCAGCATAAATGTAGATGAGATTGAGTTTGAAAAGACGAGGCAAATTTGCAGGCTTCCAAGCAGTAGATAGAAACGAAGACCCCCGTAAGGTAAGAGTCGAGGCATTGTAGAGCCGAGGCAATGTAAAGGCCAAGTTTGAATATAAAAGCTCGAACAGAGGATAAAATCAAACAGATGATGAATCGAGTATCTCTGCTACTTGCCTTTTCCTGTAACAGGGTCTGTCACCACCCGTCGGTTTTTCCCTCGTGTTGCCTTGCCGTCTTTGTGGTCGGTCACTTCGGCCTTGTTGCTCGCACCTGGAACAGGGCGGGATAGCGACTCTACCTCGACATCGCGCTGCTTCTTGTCTCGGTCGAGGCTCTCGACGAATTGGCGAATATTGGGCACGCGGTTCGCACCCGAATAGTGCTTACAGGAGGGGATATTGTGCTGGTTCACGTTGGCCATAGTTAGATAGGCGGGGGAAGAGACTCGACAGTGGACGAAAAAAGGAAATAGAAGGAATATAGAAGGAATAGAGGGGGGAAAGAGAGGGAATAGAGGGAGAATAGAGAGGGAAAGATTTGCAAAGGTATGGAGTAAAGAAATGGCCGAGGAATCGGATACAGCAAGGCAAAGAGGCGAGAGACCAATTGCTTGATGGGAGTTCGCCGTTGACAGCAGCCAAACTTGTCGGACCAGTGCCCTTCGCCGTCACGAAAACCAAAGCAGTGCCTCAGTTTGGATGCAGAAAACGAGGAATAATATGAAGAACAGACGAGGTGAGACAGTATTAGACAGATTCTCTTTATTGTACGCAAAGCTGTCGTCACTCGCATCGCTCTTGCCCGTCCTGGCTGGTATGGTGTTGATAGCTGAAGCTAGCCGTGACGTCACGGCCGTATATGGAATTGTGGGTCAGTCCGACTAACACGCAGTTTTGAGGCGATCTCGCTAAGCTGTACTCGTATTACTCAAAGTATTGTTTGTGCATTCTTGTTCTCTCGTCATGTAATCCTTTTCATACTGGGCGGCTACCAATTTCCTTGGCGACGCTATCGTACAATTCGTAATTCGTAACCGCTATGCAATGCAACGACATGTAGGCAGCCTAAGCCGGTCCTCGCTATCCGCCTTCCCTTGAGTCTTTCTTTCTGTCCGTCCGCTGTCATCCTATTTGCGATGAACCTGCCCGCTTATTTTGTTGGAGCCTGCCTTATTGTCTTTCAACGGCCTGTCCAAACGGTTTCAATCGGCCTGTCACAACGTCATCCGCCGACGTCACTGCTGCTGTTGCTGCCTGCATCCATGCGCCCGCCAGCTGTTGGCCTAACTGCTGGCCAAGAGCTGCCACCGGCGTTTGTACATCCATGCTCATATTCGTGTCCCCGTTCATCTCCTCGTCGACCACGTGCGCTTGATCCTGCTCGTCATCGATGGCGTACGGCACAGGCGTGCTCTTGCGCTGCCGCGGTTTGGTGGAGCCGGCCTTGTCTGCGGTAGGTGGTACACAACGTTCTGTACTCGGGCCGGCCTGGCCTTCCTGTACAAGTATAACACCCAATTGCGTGTCTTTTGCCTCGGTCTCAAGCTCTCTCCCATCTGACATCTCGATATCGCCGTCTGCTGCTGCCGCCGCTGCCGCTGCTTCCTGCGCTGCCTTCACCTCTGCTTCCTGTCGCATTCGCTCCTTGGCTTCGGCAGCCTTCAGCGCCACCATTGCCCCGCTGAGCTCCTCTTCCTTCTCTTCCTCGTCACGACCCAAAGTCCATACCCAACGGCGCTTCTTGTCTTTGTCACGCCGCGACCGCCTCTTCCGCACTCCGGAGCTGGACGGACCGCTGACAGGAGAGCTGGCTAGGCCGGCCATGCGTCGGCGCATCTCTTCAAATGGCCCCGGGGTTGCCCCTCCGTCCCGCGTCTCGTCACCACTATAGGCCAGCGTAAGGTCCAGTACCGCCGTCGCACTGAGGTCACTGTCACGACCAGCGTCTCCTTCAGGCGTCGAACCAGAGGCATCTGCACTCATGGGAGAGGCCTCCTCGCACAGCAGATCAATGTGTGACTTGGTGTATGTGTTGGTGATGATGGTTTGTGTCAATGGAGAGTTATACATGACGTGGCGCGACGCACGCTCCAGCAAACGCAGGGACTGTCGACGCGGCGATACAGGCGACCGAGCGCTAGGAGGCGGCAAGGGAGAGTTGCGCAGAATGCTGTGTAGTGAGCGTGGGTGCTCATAGGGCGCCGGGTTGCGCATAGGCCGGCGGCGACCGGATTGTGTGGGTGTTGTGGCTGATTGTGCGGACGATACAGTATGTGAGAGTCCTGAAGATGGTACAGTACCGGAAGCTGCAGTAGCCTTTGGCGGTGATGTCGATGAAGTCGTAGGCAAAGTACCAGTAGGTACAGTAAGCAAGTCAGCATTGGTAGAGCCGTACATGATCGCCGCCAGCGACGGGCGTGTGTCAATGGCAGTCGGTAGATCTTCGCTGCTGCTGAGGCTGCTCAGACTGCTGAAACTGCTGAAACTGCTGACGCTGCTGCTGCGAGTGCTGCGGGCAGCATCGTCATGCGTATAGGCCGCGGCAGAGGCAGCGGCCGCCATGGCGTGCTGCATGCTGTCGAGAAAGTCAGGTTGTGCTGTGCTATCAGGTGAGAGGCAGAACATTTGAGCAGCAGTGCCGGGATCGACGGGCCCCGCAGACAGTGGTGGAGTAGCAGCCATAATGCTTGGAAGTGAGACCATGCCCCCGAGGAAAGCCTTGCCATCGATGGCAGTGGCGGGTGACTGCGGAAGAGCAGTCAGGGGCGTCTCGGGGAACTGGGTTGTGATGTAAGGGGTTTGAAGGCGACGCGAGGCGGCTGGTGTAGTTGTGGTAGTGGTGGCGGTGATGGCTGTAATGGGCACAGGAGTCCGGTCAGCGTCGAGGTTGTGGACGGGGACTTGCAGACGTGGCAGAGCAGGTAGGCGTTTGGACGGCTTTGCAGTCTGGGTTGCCGAAGGCAGATCGACAACGGGTGACTGATTGGCGGCTGTGGGCATGCGGTCGACAGCGGTGGAATAGACATTCGAGAGTGTGTTGAAGGACGTAGGCGAGCTTGGGTTAACGACGGCGGCGAGGGTGCGTGACGAGCGGATGCCAGGACCGGTGGTCAGGGTTTTGATCTGGAGCGACAGCCGTGGCCGCTTTGAAGGGCTGCCAGACATTGGGGGCAGCGAGGCTTGTGGTGAGGGAGTAAGACGTGCCGAGAATAAAACGAGTGGCACGACCACAAATACACGACGAGGGGGTCTGCGTCGAGGCAGAGAAGTGGGAGAGAAGAGAAAAAGTACAGGGCAGCGCCGTGAGCTTCTGGAGGGGCCGGGCCAGGAGAGACACGGCAGCAACAGCAAGAACCAAGGTAAGACGGTTGGGAAGAAAGAGAAGACGAGACGACGGGACAGGCAGGCAAGTGAGGAGTGTTGAAACAGTGAAACGGGCGAGGCAGCAAGCGGCTATATAGCAGAGGCACGAGACCAGCGGTAGCCAAGTGAAAGAAGAGGGCAAGAGAAGAAAATGCGAGAGAACAGGAGGGGGCGAGGATAAAAAAAGACGTGCAAGAAAGGAGGGGGGGGCAGGGAGGGGGCAGAAGAAAGAAGAGAGCGGAGCGAGAGAAGATCAGTGACTGTCTAGACGGGCCAGACAGCCAGACGACAGGGGAGCCCGAAGAAGAGAGCAGACGGGACGTAAAGACGGGCGACAAGCGAGCGAAGCGCCAGCGGAACCGAGGCGTGGGGATTAGACGCGGTGGTGGCAGGGGTGGAGTTCATCGATGTACTTGTATCTCACAGTGGTCATCGCTGAGCGTTGCCGAACCGTCTTCGGATTGTGAAGACAAACAGATGGGTACGCTTAGCTGCAGATGCTGTGTACTCGTCGGTGCCACGAAAGTTCTCGCAACTCGTAAATGTGTCTCAATTGGCGATGTCTTGAAGCTGTGCGTTCTGCCAGGTCGTGTAATCTTTTGTCTCTGAGTTCCTTGCCTGTTTCCTTACACCGTATTTTCGTGTTCTGTTTCCCTGACCAAAGACCGACCCAGCTCCTTAGCCGTGATGCTTCTGGCCTGTAAGATCCGGCCAGGCCACTTGTAGATGTACTTGTAGCAACCATTTTCCTTGATAGCGTCACAACATCACAATATTGGCTTGCTGACGGACACTGCCCGAGCATAACTAGTGCATGTGCGTGTCAGTTCTGTGTCCCACTCCGATTGCTTGTGCCGTCCGGCCAGCCCAGTCGGCCATATCGGCCCCGGCCAGTCTATTAAAGGATTCGGCCATGTTGTTGGGTACGAAGGACCTCCCTGTCCTTCTTCTCGGGTCATCCTACCCGGCTGACGACCAGCATGCAATGTTTGTAGCACTGGCCGTCGGTCCAGACCATGCTGCATGTAAGTGTGGTTAGTGTGTACGCATATGTGCTGTTGAATGTATTGGTGGATGTGAGTGATGAAGGCAAGTGTCGAGAAAATCGTGAGGAGACGTTTTCGGCCTTTGGTGGCAAAGACGCCACGACAGTCGTTGCTTCTCAGAGTGGAAGGTGCGTACCTTCCAAGTACACGGAAGGTACGTAGAGCACAGGCACGGACCATCCCAGCACCTAAGCGCCGAACCCTGTCGCCCCACTCCATGTGCCAATGATACGCAGAGCCGCCCGCCATAGCGTCGCTGGCGTCTATTCTGCACGATTATTGGTGGGTCACTCGCCGGATGTGCATGCTGCAAGTGACAGGTGGAGGAAGGAGTGGAGACTGCTGCCTCCGCAGGCCGCAGTTCTGGCCGGCGCCATCTGCGACTGGCATCCGGGCGGCTCGCCTACGTTGCTGGCTGCCGGGTTCTCCTTGCGTTCTTGCTCTTGCCTTCTTTCTCGCTCTTGCTTCTTGATTTCTCGCTTCCGGTCATGCTTTCCAGTTTTCTCGCGCTCTGAAGTGCGGTCAAGAAACTTATCCGCTGCTGTTATTATGTAATCACTTCAGGGCCAGTTCAAACGTCCCGACATATACTTCCTTCATACGCAGCTCTAGAAATACGAAGCATACGGCTGTCTGTTTCCTATCCACTATTTCTCTGCCACACCAGCAGCTACGCATGCAGCATGCATCCTGCATCCTGGCCGTTCACGGAGTACGTCGTACTTGTAGACTTCGTAAGCAGCCGGTTTTGTGGGTCCGCTGGCCGTCCAATCACAGCACTGAGCCAGGCAGCTGTCCCATCACCAATATCACATCGCCGCTCGTCACACTGCCGGTCAGCAAAGTACGAGAGCACAGATGCGGGCGCATGCTCGACCAAAGTGCCCCTGCTGTGCACACGCGTGCCCGGCCGGTGACTGCGCACTACCCAGAGCCGGCCAAGCCGCTGTCCAGCCTCATGGCGCGCATCATCCTCCATTTTGTGCGTTGGCGTCAAAGTCTCCAAGACTCACTCAAAGACTCATTCTAGCCACCTCCCCTCCGACACCCTGGCCTGCTGCTACGCTTCTCCCTACAGAGTACTGACCCCTATCTCCCAGGACTACGACTGCTTCTACGCCCAGGTCGCCCAGAATGCCGATCCCGCCCTCGCTGACCGCTGCGTCGGCATCGCCCAAAAGAGCATCCTCGCCACTTGCAACTATGCTGCCCGTCGCCGCGGTGTCGCCAAGCTCATGCGCATCTCCGACGCCCTCCGCATCTGTCCTGATTTGGCCATCGTCCGCGGCGAAGATCTGACGCCGTTTCGAAACGTGTCCCGGGATCTGCTGCATGTCGTGCGCGACATTGTCCACCCGTCGCCCGTCGAGCGTCTCGGCCTCGACGAGCTGTTTGTGGATGCCACGCAGCTAGTGGAGGATGCCCTGACCGGGGGGAACAAGCGCCCCTTCCAAGAGAAGGCATTTGTCTTTAGCTTGCCGAATCCTGAGCACAGCTTTGTCTGTGACGGACAGTTTGCGGGAAGCGTAATCGGAGGAGGCCGAGATGGAGGCGACGACGACGAAGATGGAGACAACGGAGGAGACAAAGACGAAGAAGAGCTCCTGTCTCCCGATGCATTCTTCGATCTCGATCTCGATCCCGTCACCTCGCCCTCCCCTTCGCCCTCGCCCCTTCGCCTCCGTCTTGCCTCCCACCTTGCCGCCTACCTCCGCCGCTGCCTCGTCGACCGCGGCTATACTGCGTCTGGTGGTATCGCGGCCAACAAGACGCTGGCCAAGCTTGTCGGCGCCCAGAACAAGCCCGCCGCTCAGACTACGCTGGCGCCACGCTCGCCTGCGGACGTGTACGCGTTCATGGACGCGCTCCCGCTGCGGCGTGTTCCGGGAATAGGTCATCGGACGGCAGAGATCGTGTCCGGGGTGGCCGGGAACCAAGATGTCGACACTGACTCGCTCACCGTCGGCCATGTCCGCCGACACTTGCGTGTTGACGATCCTTCTCTCCAAGGCCTCCCTCATGCCTCCCCCGAAGTGCTCTTGGGTCTGCTACACGGTCGCGATGACGCCCCGGTGCGCCCTGCCAGTGACGTCCCCACACAGATCAGCGTCGAGGACACCTGGGAGTGGCAGCCGCTGCGTGAAGAGGTCGCCGTCGTAGAGGCTTTGCGGCGCCTGGCGGTGGCACTCGTGCGACGGATGCGGGCCGAGTTGGCTCCGCCTCACCCTTCATCGCCAATGGTGGAAGCGGTGGAGGGGGCCAACGGCAGCAGAGAGACCTCCACACACTGCTCCCAGCCACCTTTCGGGCCCTGGCTTGCTCGTCCCCGCACCCTTCGCCTCACTGTGCGCCCGCCGGGTGGCCTCGTTCACCGTGTGAGCCGTAGCCAGCCGCTGCCGGCCTTTGTGCTGCGTACGTCGACCGCACCGGACGTCGTAGCAGCACGACTAGTGGCAGGAAGCCTGCTGCCAATGTATAGGCGGTGGGTACGCAGCCAGTCGCCTGGCCAAATGGTCGCGCTGTTGAACGTATGTGTGACCAACATGACGGCGTACGGCGGAATGGGAGTCTTTCTCCAGCGTCAGGAGGGTGCCGATGGGAGCAGAGACATGGATGGCAATGGCGATGGTGACGGCAGTGATGGCCGTAGTGGCGACACTCATGACGATGCGCCAACTCAAGAACCCGTCAACGATACTGCCGACACTTGGAACTTCCACGAGACCTGTTCCACATGCGGCCAGCAATTGCCATTGTTTGCGCGGGCGGCTCACGCGCGTTTCCACCAGCTTGGCGATACGTAAAACTGGACGAAAAGGGGAGAAACAGGCCCTATGCAAACGCTCCCCAGAAGATAGAAGAAAACGTTGGACTACTCACAAGAGGCGTATGCTGTACAAACCAGAAACCATATATTGTTTAGCTATGTCTACCCAGAGTAGGAGCGGCCGTATAACGAATAGAACATATGAATATATAGCGAGGTGCTGGTGGTGGCCTACTTCTGATACCATCATCATCAGGCACAGTTGAGCATGAAGAGAATCGAACCAAAAGATGCCCTCAAAACCCCAACTCAAAAATCAAACCAGTGAACACCTGGTTATTCCGTTTTGTGCCCCGTTCGCTTTACTCCATAATGCCTTCCCAAACACCCGCTATCTCGTGGCCGAGAAGAAGAAAACAGCAGAAAGCAAATTATAAATTGCCAATCAGACAAGCCGATCCAAATGAAGCCAACCAAGCCAAGAAACACAATGGCAGCAGCCCAGACAAGCGGCCATAGTGAGCCTAGTAGATTCATGGCAGGCCGTTCGACAGATAAGCTAGCCATGCCTGATAGTAGGAGTAATCCAGGTCAATCATATATGTTTCAGAAATCAGCCGGCATGTCGTCATAGCGTTTGTCGTTCCGTCCCAAAAGCCGCCCTAACATGTCTCAATTATCATGCAACTGGCGCTGCAGTTGGTTGTTTCCCTCTATCAGATTATCGATCCAGTCTGCTGCCATCGACAACATCACGCTCTTGCTAAATCCTCCACCGGAGAGGTTCGGTACAAGCAGGCACAGGTCCGCAAACCCTTCTTTGATAAGCGTACGCCTCTTCTGCTCGCTCTTGATATGGTTCTCACGCTTCTGCTCGTCTGTCAGGTTCTCGCGTGGCGCCTTGGCTGCAAAGCCGCCACCTGTCGAACCACGGCTGCGCTTGGAGGTGGCGTTGGGCGTCGTGTAATTGCTGGTGCTACTGCGGCGGTTGTTTCCAGTACCTTGGGATCCGTTTCCGTTCGTGATATCGACGCGATGACCCTCGGCAGCCTCGCCCATTCTTGCCGCATGCGAGGAAGCCGACGAGTTGGGCGACATGGGTAGGCCATTGTTGTGATTCGTATGTCCGTCACCGGCGACGAAGCCGCTGATGCCGTTGGCAGACACGCGCGACTTGCGCTTCCGCGAGCTGCTATCTGGTCCGACAGCGAAGCCGTTTAGCGCATTGCCGTTTAGCGCGATGCCAAATGCGCCTGAGACGGCAACGTCGTCGTCGTCGTCGCCCAAGCTATCAGTATTGGCTGCAGGGCCCTTGCGGCGTTTACGCGAGCTCTGCTGCGCTGGAGACTGCAGGGGCGGCCCGATGGTCATGCCGTTGATATCGCGGGCGACCATGGAGGCAGTGCGGGTTTTGAGGTTGAGCGGTGCGACATCGACGGGGCTGGACGCACGAGTAGGATTGACGCTGTTGCTCACCAGCAGACAGTCCATATTTTTGAGACGTTCGTTTACAAGCGCCTCAGTTGTCTCTTTCTTTGACTGCGGCGTGAACTGGATCTGGTTGAAGCTCTGGTCGGAGCCCCAGCGCAAAGGCGGCCGATTGGCAGGCTGGCTGCTTGAAAAGGCTGGCGCGGGGCCGGCGGAGCTGACAACCTGCATCACACTGAAGGGATTGGAATGATCTGAAAGGGCAGCGCGTTGGTTTAGCAACTGGTTGCCCATCGGCGTGGCAGGGAGGCTTGCTTGTGGATACAAGCCGAGAGAGGCGGCGTCTGGTGGCCGTGTCATGCCGAGGTCAAGACCGAGGCCAGTAGGTGGTGCCATGGGGGGGTTGGAGCCCATGTGGTGGCTGCTTCGGCGTAGTGTGCCGTTTTGCAGGACGGAGGCGGCGGCCAGGTCGTCGGCCGAGAGGGGCTGGTGGCCGGCTGCAGAAGCAGCGATTGAAGCGGCATGGAGGTGGGCGGGTTCAAACCCGGTGGACTGAAGTGGTCGTGGCTGATGTGACAGGTGTTGGTGTGGTGACGGCGGCTGGGCAAAGGGGACGCCCATAGACGGGTGCTGGTGAGAGAGCGAGTGGGAAGGAGGCATGTAGCGTAGGAGGTCGTTGGTGGCGTTGATGTTGGGGTGGTCTTGTTGGCCGAAGAAGCTAGCAGAGCCCATGAACTGGGGAGGCAGTGTCATCCAGGTCTCGCTGTGAAAGGGGCCATCGAGTATGTCAGGCATGGGTTGGTTGGAGGATATCTCCTCAAGGAAGCGGTTGAGTGCAGCCTGCTCAATGTCGGAGAGAAGGGGGGTTCCTGGGGCAGGATCCGGAGGAGGAGGGAAGTCATCGTTGACTTCGTCTGCGGGATAGGTGTTAGAACTTGAGCAGTACGTATATGGGAGCGGGAGGCAGAGGCAGATAGAGAGAGAGAAAGAGAAGGAGAAAAGAGGACAGAGGACAGAGGACAGAGATAGAGGAAAGAGGAGGAAAGAGATAGATGAAAGAGATAGAGGAAAGACGAGAACAAGAGTCAGAATGAGCTCGAGTGTGACATGTCAACATCTGCACCTTGCATGCTGTCCTCTCCGTCTGTTCCTGTCTGTCCTTCTCCCCCGTCTCACCTTGTCTTGCACGTGTCTCCATTTTCCTGGTTTGCATATTTCTGTCCGACTGTCTGACCTTTTCCCTTTTGACAGTGTCATCTGAGACGGACGGGAAGGCAGGAGACAACCAACAGACAGTAGACAGTAGACGCGCAGACAAAAGCCCAAGCCGCAACACGGAACGCAACACGCAACACGCACGCAGCACACAAAACATTTACATACAGCCAAACATGAGGCGTGAGCCAGGCTCAGCGCCGGGTGTGCGAGCCATATGTGGAGATAGCTGGGCCAGCGCGCATAAGGTGGGATGGGTCTCGCGGCGTCGGCAGACGCAGCGTCAAGTTGCTCGGTTCGGCGCTCTGGCGAGCAGTCGCCGTACTTTGTACGTGGCAGTCAACACGCGCCGAGCGTGGACAGAGGACTGCAACCGGCTCTGTTCCGGTCGATCGCACGGTGGAATGCGCGCGGACGGGTGCGTAGTGTGCGGCGCGGCGGGCAGAGAATGCGAGTGCGTCAGGATGAAGGCGCGAGCAAGGAGCAAGTAAGCATGGAGCGGCGGGCTGTCTCCGGTTCTGCGTCCTGCTTTTGCGTTTTGTCGGTCGTTTTGTTGCCAGATTTCGATGCGGAAGTGTCCCGAATCGCCTGGGGTGCGCCGCGCCGCTCGACGTCACCGGTCTTCGGCGTCGCTGTCGCTGCAGCGGCCAAACGATTGCACCTTGCTGTTGATATTGCCGATACTGTTTTGTTGTAATGGGGTGCGCCGCGATGCGAAGCGCAATCCAAGAAAGTATGTAGCAGGTGGTTCGAGTTGGCTGTGGCGGGGCGGAATAGGCACATGCAAAAAGCAGAGAAAAGAGCAGGCTGCGATAGGACGGGAGCTTGTGGCGGAAATAGCGAGCTCACAAGGAAGGTGCGCGGTGGCGTGGGCGCCAGGCCAAAAAGGGCAAGACAAAATAACGTGACCGGCTGTGCGTTACAAAAAAAACAGAGTAAGCGCGAGCTTCTCCGCAAGTATTTTTTGTGCGCAGACACGTGTGACCTGTACTTGCACCCCACGCGTAACTGGATTGCGGGGACTTGGACAAGCCGCGGGGAAGCACATTAGCGCAGCTAGTGGTTCAGGGGCCAGACAATGCAGATATCACAAAGTACGGAGTCTCGTACGGAGTATTCCTCGTACTCTATATTTTATTGCTGTACGGAGACTCGCATTCCCCGTGTTTTGTCTGACTGGCCGACCAAGCCGATGGCGTGCAGCGACGGCGGCGGCAGGAGCAGAGTGGCATGGAGGCCACAAGGGAAGGAGCAAGGGAAGGAGCACAGCGAGCAATACGATAAGGCAACGATAACGCGAGTGCAAACGGGTGATACCTGTGCTCGTACAAAGTACTATCACATGCAAAAGTACGGGTACTCCGTATTGTACTTTTCCGCCATATTTGGCCAATCACACACAAGTCCCGTGACCAGGGTCGATTCCGTTCGTTCGTTCGCTCTCGGTGATTTCTGCTGCGCATACATACCACTCTGCCGCACCTGGAAGTCTGCCGGAAAGTGCCGGATGCATTCGTACGGCACAAAAGGGCCGGGAAAGATGATGATGATGATGTTGAGTCTACGAAGCATGCGGTCATGGCCATTCGCGCAAGGGCGCGCTAACAAGCTAATTGTGATATTTGCGGAGAGAATCCCGCAATGAACTTGTGGAAATCGCTAACGGAGCAAACACTCCGCAATACTCCGTACAGATTATATAAGCAGTGCCGGCTTCGTAACGCGCCCTGGCACGTGATCTTTGCACGTGCAGGCTTCGAGGTCCTCGGCCGTCGCATCGCTTCCACATCGACCGGGATGCATCATGCATACCAAGTACGGCCGTTTTCCGGCGGCGCGACCAACAGGACTGCCGTGACGGCGTCTCTACGGGCCAACTGCCGACGACGCGCCGACTGTGTGTCAACGCGCTGACTGCCGACCTCCAGCACCACCACTACTTTCTCTGGGCTTTGCCAACTTCGTCTCGACGCTGCGACAATCTTGCGGCTACTTGGCCGCCTCTGCTGCACCGGCACTCCTGACTCCGCTACTCCGCTGCCGCCTGGCTCTGCCGCCGCCATGACTACCGACCTTCCGCCGGCCCTGCGCTCTCTCGTGCGCGCCTATCTGCTCGGCTACGCCTCGTCCGTCGTGCCGCGTCTGGCCGGCGTTCGCAAAGACAAGGACACCAGCCTCGGCCGCGCCGTGTTGCGCGTGCTGCTGCGCGCTCTCGGCCCGCACCGCTTCCCCGCCTTCTGCGCCGTGCTCGTCGGCGGCAGCGGCCTGCTGGAGGCGCCGCTGCGGCGGCTGCTCGCCGGCGGCCGGCTGCCGCTCTCCGACGTCGCCGAGCGCCGACTCGCGCGCTTCCTGGCGGCCCTCGTGGCGGCATACTCGAGCATGCGGCTGCTGCAGGGCGGCGCCGGCACGCAGACGGACTCGCGGGCAGCACGGGTAGCGACAGCCGAGACCACGGACACGGACACGGCGGACACGGACACGAAAGAGGCTGAGAACCCTCCCGCAAAGACCCCCCTTGCTGGCCGCACGCTCGACCTCACCCTCTTCGCCGCCACCCGCGCCGCCGACGTCCTCGTCTGCGCGCTCGCCGCTCGCCGCCGCCGCCGTCCCGTCGTCCGCGCCCTTGCCCGGGCCGCCGACCCGGCCCTCTTCGCCGCCTCCTCCGCCCTCGTCATGTGGGCCTGGTTCTATGCCCCGGATCGGCTGCCGCGCGCCTACCGTCGCTGGATCGGCGCCGCCGCCGCCGTCGACGAGCGCCTCATCGAGGCCCTGCGCCGCTGCCGCGCCGGCGCGCTGCGCTACGGCGCCGACCTGCCCAGCGGCCGCGTTCTCGTCGACATGTGCGCCGACTACGGCCTGCCGCCGGCCTGGGGCGACCCGGCCCAGTCCGTGCCGTTCCCGTGCGAGCTCGTCCACATGGGCTGCGGGCCGTCGTGCGAGCGTCACTTTGCGCTGCGCTTCGCGCGCGCCTGGGCCTGGGCCATGCGCACGTATCTGCCGCTCAGCGCCATCCTCGTGCTGCGCGCTTGGTGGCGGGCTGCCCGGGCCAAGAACCGGCGCTCGGCGCTCGCCGCCCGCGCTGTCCTCACCGGCCTGCTCTCCGCCGCCCGCTCGTCTGCTTTCCTGGCCGCCTTCGTCGCCCTCTTCTTCTACGGCGTCTGTCTGGCGCGGACCCGTCTGCCAATGCTCCTGGCCCTGCTGCGGCTGTCCCGGCCCTCGCCCCAGTCCATCGACGGCGGCCTTTGCACCGCTGCCGGCTGTGCCCTCTGCGGCTGGAGCATCCTCTTGGAGCGCGCCTCCCGCCGCAAGGACATGGCCCTGTTTGTTGCGCCGCGTGCCCTGGCCACCCTGCTGCCGCGCCGCTACGACGCCGTGTACGCCTGGCGCGAGGCTGCCGTGTTCGCCGCGAGCGCCGCCGTCGTGATGACCGCCGTACGCGAGGACTCCCGCCGCGTGCGGGGAGTCCTCGGGAGTCTGCTGCATCGCGTGATTGCGTAGACAGAGCCGGTCTTGCCACTGCCTACCTTTCTGTCTTCTTCAGAGATTCCTTGTCATTTAAAGCACGCTCTTTGCGTCTTGGCCTTTCTTGTCCCTTGATATCTGACTTGCTTCCTGTACAATATCATGCAATAGTATTGTAATATATGTATATCCATCCGATAATTCTAGAGTTTCGCTGCCGTGAAAGAAAGCACGCCGTTACGACCGCAACCATGAGCACATCCCCAGCACAAACATACACACTAACAGGTCTGACCGCACCGTACTGAAAATCTGCCAGTACTTGCCTGCAATACTGACGGTACGCCGCACCGCCGGCGGCAAGAACCCGAGTACCATACCCGCAAGACCGCCCGAGGTGGTGCCGCCAAATGCGCCCCCGGTGCCGAGTAGCAAGCGGCTTGTCAGCAGCAGGGTCTCGGCCGTGGCAAAGGCATAGAAAAAGTATCGGCGCTGGACGGCGTTCGGGTCTGTGTCGGTCGCAAAGGCGCGTGTTGCCTCGCGCTCGGCGAGCGTTCCAGCAAACGGCGTAGACAGGGCCACGTACAGGCCAAGCGCAACAGCAACGGTGAAGTGGACGAGGCGCCAGAGCGCCGCGGAGGCCGTCGGCGCGGCTGCGGTTGTCGTCCCCGGAAACCCCGGCATCCCCGGCATCCCCGGCATCCCCGGCATCTCCGGCATCCCAGACATACCCGGAAAGTCGCCAAACGGAGACGCTCCCGCCGCATCGCCGGGCGCACCGGGAAGACCCCCTGCACCGCCCATCGCCTGCATCATCTGTGCCAGCATGGCCGCCATCGGGTCGTCGCTGTTGACGCCTCCACCAGGAGCACCGCCCTCGGCCGGTCCTAGAAGCGCACGCAGCTGCGCCCCGCCGGCAGCATCAACACCGCCGGTCGGGGCTGGCCGCGGTGTCGCCGTCGGCTTGTAGAAATGCTCCGAGATATCGACCTCGGCAGGATCGTCATGCACTTTCGGCTGGGGAGGGTCTGCCGGTCAGCGATGAGTACCGTGACTGACCTGAAGGAAATACAACATGATGCTTCTCTGCCGTTGCTTCACTCACCTCTCTGCAGTCCTCCGCCGATCCCTGTGATCTTGTTCAGCCGCGCCGTGCCGCCTGCCTTGATCTTTGCCTCGCGCTTCTCCTTGCGTCGCCGCACCTCTGCCAGTCGCCGGGCCTCGGCAGCATCGACAGCTTCGACCGGTGGACTTCCTGACTCGGTCATGGCGGCGGTGAAGGTCGAGTGAATAATGTGGACGGATGGCTGTCGGTCGTTTGCCAGCCTGTGTCGGTTTAGGCGGTGGTCGGCCAAAGCGAGAGCGCGTCTGTTGCGTCTCGGCTTGCTCTCGCCGTCGGTCTTCGTAGCACTTTCACTGTGTGTGCGCGATCTTGCGTGTACGTCTGCTCGCCGTGTCGGCGTTGCTCCTCGTCGAGCATCAAGCGCTATCGACGTTGAGGTCCTCGTGGCCTATATATCACGTGTAGCACGTGATGCTCATGCGGCTGAGCTGTCCCTACGTGTACGAGTAATACTGTGCGAAGGTTGCATGCATCTGTACTGTGCGAAACGTCATTCCCGCAAAGGCACCTAAATAGTACAACATGAAGTAGCACAGGCACACTTTCTCGTCGCAACTCCGTCATTTTCTGTAACAATGCTACACCCTTCATCCTCACCCGCGATCCATGGTCCTCCTTTTCTCCAAGTCATCGATCAGGGTCCCGCCCGGCCTCACGGTGTCGCCTTGCTCATCGCAATAAGACGCTTCACACCCACCTAGTCACCGTTAGTACTGTACAGCAAGTAAACAGAGCATCAGAAGCACATTGCAGAACTCACCATCCAGTTGCCGCACTCCTCTGCCTTCTCGCGGTGGATCTCGATCTGCAGCCGTTGCGCATTCTCGTATGCCTTGCCCTCAAGCGCCTCCGCCAGCTCGCTCAGCTTTGCGACCGTGGCCGGCTGCACGAGCTCTCCGTTGTTGAGGTGATCGAACAGCAGGTGCAGCCGCTTCGTCGTGTCCTTGACCTGTGCCGCAAATGCCGGCGGCGCCTTCGATGCCACCCGCTGCAGGTCGCCGCTGAGAATCTGCACCAGCCGCTGAGCCTCCGGCGGGATGTGCGAGCGGTCACCGGCGGGATGACGCGCCTTGGGCGGAGCCGCAGCAACCGGGCTGGCCGCGGCGGGCACTGGCGAGCCAGCCACACTGCTGCGCGGGGGGGCCCGGGGAGGACCGTGCGGAGGGCCTTGCGGAGGGCCATGAGGCGGCCCCTGCGGAGGTCTCTGCAGACCCTGGGTTGGCGGCGCCGCTCCCTGTGGGGGAGCATACCGCTGAGGTGGCGGAGGACCGCCCGCGGAAGGCGTCTGGCTGGCGGGCGCCGGCGCGTACCGGCTCGTAGGCGGCGCGCCTCCGGGTGGCGCGTTGTAGGGTGACTCGGTGCGCGGTGGCGGCCGCGTGGGTATCTGGGCAGCGGGCGCCGCGCTGGGCGGCGGAGCGTAGGCGTTGGCTGCAGATGACGGCCGAGGCGGTGGCTGGAAGCCTGCGCCAGCATGAGGGCCAGCCAAGCCCGTCGGCGGTCCCATCGGGGGACCACCCACGAGCGGCGACGACATGCGCGGAGGACCCCGAGGGGGCGGCGACGTGATGCCGGCCGGGCTCGCCGGCGGCGGCCCAGCCAGCGTCTGGTGACTGCCAAATGGCGCCGTGATAGGCGCCACGATGGGAGTCGACCGCCGGACAGGCGCCCGCGTCACAATGGGCACGTCGTTCCAGCTGCCCGCATCCTTTTGGAAGCTGGCGCGAGGCGGTCCTGCAGACGCCGAGCTCTGCCGCGGTGGTGCTCCGTAAGGCGGCGCGCCGAATGCAGGCGGCGCGCCATATGAAGGCGTCGCCGCAGCAGCGCCGACACCGGCCGGGGCGTAGGGGTTGGCGACATTGGCGGCCGGGGCATAGGGGTTCGCAGCAGCGGCTCCAGGAGGAGCATAGGGGTTCGCAGCCGGCGCCGAGCCCGCCGGAGCATAGGGGTTGGCGGCCGGCGGCGCATAAGGGTTGGCCGACACCGGCGTAGACCGGGCAGCAGCCGTGGTTGCGTACGGGTGCATTGCCGGCGCAGCCACAGCGGCTGCCGGTGCCGCAACCGGCGACCCTGCTGGCACAAAGCCGCTGAACGACGTGCGCGACAGACCGCGGGCCGTCGTCTTGACCGGCTTGGCCGTCGCCTTCGCCACCGCGTGCTCTACCCGGTCGCGCGCATCGGCCGCCGGCTTGTACGCCGCTGGCACGAGCTTCAGGTACTTGGCGGCAACAAACAACAGGCCAGACGAGGCGACAAGGTCGGCAAACTCGAGGTACTTGTCGTAAAGCGCCGCAAGCTTCCACCCGTCACCGGAAGACGACGAAAACGCCGGGTCTGCAAACTGCGTCACCTGGCGGAACACTGTGACCTTCTCGATGAACGCCTGCAGCGCCTCGGCGCGACGGGCGAAGGCTGCGTCGCCGGCAAGCCCGCCGGCCGCCTCGTCGAGCTCGCTGATCCAAATGGGCACAACCTTCTCGAGGCGCGACCCCACGAGGTAGCAAAAGGCAGCGTTCTTGCGGGCGGCCAGCTTGTCGGCTGATGTCTCCCCGTCCACCTCCAAGATCCGGTCTCCGAGAGCCTCGCAGTACGCCGGGAATGCTTCCGGCGTCGCAAACGTGCACAACGTCGCCAGCGTCTCCTTCCAGTTCGCGAGATCGGCGTGACGCACCACGTCCCAAAGGTCCGCTCTGAGCACCGAGTTCAGCAGCCGCAGGTAGCTCGGGGCTCCCGGTGACGCAGCTGCGAGGTAAGCGCCCTGAACCTTTTCGACCAAAGCCTTGCCGCCGCAGTTTGCAACCACAAACGCGTCTGCCATACGGTTCTCCGACAGACAAATGTCCACGGCCCGCGAAAAGTCACCAAGCACCAGCGCCCGAGTGATCGTGTCTTCGAGAGTCGTGTTGCCCTGGCCGAGAAGGCGGAAGGGACTGGCAGGAGTGGATGCATTGCTGGCAGTATCGTCCTGTGCTGCGTCTGCGCCTCCAAGGAAGTCATCGTCACCAGCCGAGTCGCCAAAGAAGTCGTCCGCATCTTTCTTGGCAGCATCCCCATCGCCATTGCCAAAGAAGTCGTCCTCGTCGGCACCGTCGGCCTTTTTGGTCTTCGCGGCCGTCTCCTCCGCGTCTGCCGTCTTGCCGTCAGCCTTGTCGTCTGTCGCGGCCTTGTCGGCCTCGTCGACTTCATCGGCCTTGGGCTTTTCGGGGTCCTTTGCGAACCCAAGCCGCGTAATCACCTGCTGCCGTGGGTTCGCGTCTACCAGCGTCTCCATCACCTCCCAATCCTCCCGCTCCGCATCGGTCTTCGCCTGCACCGCGTGCGTTGCGCAGATCTTGTGCAAGTCGCCCGCCTTCAGCGCCTCCTCGAACGTCTCCGTAGCCGGCACAATGGCCTCGTCCGCCACAAACGTCGTGATATGCACAGTTGACGTCGCTGGCTTGCCCTCGGTCTCTGTCGTCGTAAAGTACGCCAGCTTGCCGCCGAATCCGAAAACTGCGCCCACTGGCTTGCGGTACCACGTCGGCGGCGTCGGCAGCGAGAACGACACCACCTGCGGTGCCGCATGGGCCGATGCAAAGAAGTCCTCGCCATCCAAGTTGTTTGTGGCCGCCGCCGCCGCATCTGCCGCTGCGCCCGTGTTTGTGTTCTGCAGCGTCTGTATGGACACCTTGCCGTCAAACGACGCCGTTGCCGTCAGGTTCGGGTTCGCCGGGTGGAAGCCCGTCTGGAAGGCCCAGTTGGTGCCCTCTTGCAGCGTGCCATAGGACTCGCCTGTGTGCGGGTTCCACACAAGCGTGCGGTTGTCCTTGCCGCATGAAAGCAACAGCGACGGGTCCTGCACACACCATGCCAGCGACAGCACGCCCGCCTCGTGGCCTGCCAGCGTGCGCTCCGGCGCATTCGACTGCCGCAGATTCCACACGTAAATCACCGGTGTTCCGTCGTCCGGCGACGCCGTTACCAGGCGCGTCGAGTTCGTCGGGTCCCAAGCCACCGCGCTCACGGACTTGCGGTTGTTGCTCAGCGTCAGCGACGCCTTCTTCGTCTTCACATCCCACACAGTCACCTGGCCACCAGCGCCGCCCGTCGCCAGGATGTGGGACACCTTCTTGTTCCATGCCAGTGCCGCAATGTCGTCTGCACGCGACGCCGCCGCGTGGCCCAGCCGGAAGGGGTTCTGTAGGTCGCCAATGTTGTAGATGAACAGCTCGCCCTTGGCACCGCCCGTCGCAAGGATCTGGGGCTTTAGCGGGTTGAACTGCAGCGTGCGGATAGCGCCACCGTGCTTCGTGGCGGTCTCGATGACGGCGTCGGCCTCGCCAGCAGCCAGCTTCTCGGCGTCCCAGAGCACGAGCGTGCCATTTTCGAGGGCACCAGCAATGACACCGCGGGGGTGGTCGTCATCCGCGGGAGCCCAGGCGATGTCGTAGAATCTGAACGGTTAGCGGCGGTTGCGGTCCATAGGGGACTTAAAACGCGCAGACAGCAGGCCATTAGGAATGAGAAACAGCCAGGGAGGAAAACAAGTGAACAATGCCATGGTAGGCACACAGGGGGCAAGTTGACGGAAAGCAAGCCCACCATCCAGCCAGCCAGTCACCCAGTCATGCAGGCAGACAGCCGAATGAGCAAGACAGCGAGTATCCGAAGTACCACACAGGCCGGCACAACAGACCAAACAAGTCGTCGATCGCCAGCCAAAGAGCGTTCAAGCTCCGAGCTCAACCACCCGGCAAAACCAAGTGATGCCGGCCAAACCCGCCACGTCTCCTGCCACTGACCTTGCTTCTGTGCGCACGCTGTGTAGCGGCTGCAGCTCGCCGGGATCGCTGTCAAGGGCAAGGTCCCAGAGTTCGAGCGCAGACTCGTCAGAGAAGTCAGCGTCAACGGCGCCGGCGCGCGTGCCAGTGACGACGAACGGCGCATCGGTGCCGGGAGACCAGGCGAAAACGCCAGAGCGCGGGATCTCTCGGAGCTGAACCATGGTCGATAAAGTCCAGGGAAAAGTGCAGAGATTCAGTGCCACGCGCAGAGTCCGCGAGAGAGTCGTGAGACGGTCAAGAAAGGTCAAGAAAAGTTGAGGTCAGGTAGTGGTCGAAGCAGAGTCGACGTTCGTTGCAGTTCGATGCAGTCAATGCTCTAAAGCTCGGATGTCTGGCCAATGGCAGCCAGCGGCGCAAATGCTCGTCGATAGCCGGCCCAGATGGTGCGGAGTGTTCGTCGCCGCGGACCGTGTGCGATGAGGTTGTCTTGGTCCTGTGCCCGAGTTGCCCTCTGGCCTTTTGCCGGGTGGCCTTTTGGTCTGGCGCGGACAGGGGCACCTAGACGACCAGAGGCCAAGGTGGCAGGTGGCACTGCACGTGACGCAAGGGTCGCGCTTCGATAAAGACATATGTCATTATACAGTAGGGTCATATCTGGGTGTCCCGTAAGTGCATATCGCAGACACCGCCAAACGCTTGTTCGAAGCTTCATAACTCTGCGAACATCCACGATATTCACAGCTGCTCTTCGCTTTCTTCATGTCTGCATTGTAGAGGTTGGTAGGACCCAGTGTCTAGACCGCCCTGTAGCAAACTTCTGGCTTACGTAATGCACCTTGCACATCTAGACCCTCTTACTTCGTGGATCCCGCTCTGCAAACTAAGACTAAACTCGTCCTCCACCACGCAACCATGACCGACAACGCCCGCTGGAAGGCCACGGTCTACGTCGGCGGCCTCGGCCCTCAGGTCACCGCGGCGCACTTGCAGGACGCCTTTCTGCCGTTTGGCGACATTGCCGACGTAACGCTGCCTCGGGGAACTCGACGGGAGGATGGGGGACCGGAGGGCCGGGGAGAGAACGGGCAGGCTGAAGATGATCCCCAAGCCTTCACCCACCGCGGCTTCGCCTACGTTGAGTTTGAAGACGCCGATGACGCCAAGGAAGCTATCGACAACATGGACAAGTCGGAACTGTTTGGCCGCATCATCAAAGTCACGGCGGCAAAAGCGCCCAAGGCGGCCGGCGAGGGTCTCGGCAGCCGGACGGCGCTGTGGAAGCAGGTAAGTGTCCCATCTCCCGGTGTGTCGGCGCCGCTGCTTCTCTCGTACTGACCCGCCAGGAATCTTGGCTCGCGGAAAACGCTGCTACCGAGGAGGACCGCCTGGCAGCCGAGGCTGGCGATGCAGCCGACCCGATGCAGGGTCTCGAGGAACTGGACGTGGAGGGACCGAAGCTAGCATGACGACAGGGCACAGGCGAGGGAACAAGTATGCAGAAAATCACAGAAGTGAACATTGCAATGCAGGCAGGCAGACACAGGCACCGGATACCCCGATGAAGCAGGACGCTTCATGTACAATACAATACCAGGCATAGGACGAGTAATACCCTGTACTCGTTGTACAAACATACATGCATCGTACGTACCATCGTACGCACGTCAAAAGCACATATAACGCACACCCAGCATAAAATTAAGGTTCAATTGGCTCTTTATACAAGACAAGTTGCCTGCCCGAGGCGGGCTTTCCAAAGTCGGTCGCAACTAGTGATGGGTCAACCAGCTACCTTGCCGGGCTCGCCTATTCGCCTATTGCGACCCGCCGTTCCCTTGTATGTCGACGTACGCTCGTTCCAGCTCCGTTGATTTAGTGCTCCGAATGGTGCTCGCTGTCGTGCTCGATCTTGTCGGCAGCGCGGTTCTGGCGCTTCAGGCGGATGGTCGGGTCGACGACAAGGTGGCGGGTGATGGAGTAGCCAGCCGCAAAGACAGCGAAGCCGACGACGACACCTGTCGGTTAGCGATGTGCAAAAAGTAGAGCGTAGATCGGGCGAGGCGAGCAGAGAAAAGCAGCGCAGACCCAGGACAGGCAAGCAAGATCACTTACCAAGGGGCCACAGCTCAGCCGGCACGGCGCGGAGCTTCTGGGAAAGCGAACGGCCTGTTAAGTTAGCTGCTGCGTCGTTCTCGTCACGCCGTAGACAACCAAGGCAAGCCAATCCCTAAATCACGTCTCGGCTCGATTCCCTAGTTTAACCCTCAACTCGGCTGTCCCAATCGTCTCCATTCAATATTGCTGCCAATGCTCGCACGTACCACCAGGCTTCTCGTTCTGCCGACAGTTAGCATGGACTCAATTGCATCGTTTTCCTTGCGCCCTCCGGTCGCATCGCGACCTTCGGTCGCATCGCGACCTTCCGGCTCGTCCGCATTCGCCGCCTCACATACCGGAATAGCGCTCATCAGCCGCGACGTCGGCCGGAACATCCGCAGGGACCGGGTGGCATACATGGTGATCGATTCGTTGTCGAAGGAAGAGCGGAGAGGGTGTGCAGGGCAGAGCAGGCGGTGCAATGCAGCGATCTAGCCGATGTGGTGGTGGTGCGGATGGAGAAGGAAATAGAAAACGACGGTCGTTTGGGCGCAGTGCAGCAAATTCTTGGGAGGGGGCAGATTACGGAAGCACTGTCACCGGTGGAAGGCCACCCGAACCAGGCAGGGAAGAACGGCGCTGGGTGCACCTTCCGGCGCTGCGGCTTTTCGCGCGCTTGCTTTCCGCGCTTGCTCGATTCTCTGTGCTTCGGTTGGCCACCGGGCCAGCGCTAAATAAACCCATTAAATCTGCATCGAAATTAAAACAATAAAATGCAGATCAGGCCACGCTCGGTCTTTTCCACACCACCGCCCGTCTCCTGTATGTTTCTGCCTTGCAATTCAGGCTGCTGACTCCAACGAATTGCGCCCATCCTATTCCTATCCCAAGCTACACGATTCTCCTGCTCTGGCCTCCCTTCTTTCTCCGGAAGAACCCCCCATCACCACTCGATCCGCCCACCCGTCGCCCCCGGCCAACCTACGCACCAGTTTTCCGTACCCTGCCAATTGCTTCCGTGCAGCAATCGCCCACCATGTCTGACGACGAACGCGTCACTAAGCCCTTCAAATTTGTCACAGGTGCGTTTTTTTTCTGCCGCCCGGCGAGCCGATGCCTGGCGGCGACGGCGGCAACCAACCAGCCTGCCAGCCTTGGCTCGACTGGCCGCGGAAAGACTGAAACTTTCATTGGCTATTCCGGACGCCTGGAACTCTACTGACAGATCACAGCCGGTACGCTTTTTTCCTGCGCTCCTCCGGCCGGCATCCGTTCGCTTCCGCGCCGTGTGGCGTGATGTGGCGGATGCCGACGGCCGACAGCGACCGGCCCGGATACCGACGCCCGGCATCGTACAGTCGGGCGTTCGTGTCAATACTCGACGCTGCTCTCCGCTAACCTCTCAGGCGTCGACGCTCGCTTCCCCAACACGAACCAGACCAAGCACTGCTGGCAGAACTACGTCGACTACCAGAAGTGCGTCTTGGCCAAGGGCGAGGACTTTGCGCCGTGTCGTCAGGTGAGTAGTGCTGGGCCTGCCACTCTTGATCTTGCGTTGCACCAATTTATTATCCCTGCGGCCATCTGTTGTGCCCGACTGACTGTCTAGTTCTGGCTCGCCTACCGTTCGCTCTGCCCGAGCGGCTGGGTAAGTTTTGGCCCTTATCACCACCGCATTGGTTGCCTGTACTAATCCTCGCAGTACAAGCGCTGGGACGAGCAGAGAGAGGCCGGCAGCTTCCCGGTCCGCCTGGAGTAAGCGACTACTGATGTTGGCCTAATTGGCATTTGGAGGAGTCGGGTTTTGCTATAGTAGAAAGAGAGTGCACATGTAGGCATCTCTGTCGCCGCGGCGCCCCGTACGCTCAGTTGCGAGATTGTCGGGGGCCACGGTTTCTCGCTGTACATCAATCTTGACCTTATTGCAAATTTGCCGTGCTCCTGTGATGCTGTAATGCTGAGCTTTGGTCTGGGGTGCCAATATGCGGCTGCCTCGGTGTGTATACGCCAATATAAAGCTGCGTGTGCCATGTCCCATTGAATCCGTGCTTTTGTGTTCGTACGAAGTATATCAGGAGTCTGTTGTCCGTGTTTAGAATGCGTTCTGCTAGACTATTTATAAATGCAGCTATTAAATCCAGGCCCTTCAATCCTTCAGTCCATACGCCGAGTCGCCAAGTAAAAAAAGAGAAAACAGAGCTGGAATCGTAAGAGGAATCGTGCAGGCTGTGCCCTCGACAGTCTACTCTTCGTCGTCCGAGCTCATAAACTCATCGTCCTCATCAAATGCAAAGAAGACCTTGCCTTTGCCCTTATCCTTCGCCGTCGGCACGGCTGCCATTGCCTTTGTTTTCGCTTCGGCCTCTTCAGCCTCTTCACTGTCCTCGTCCTCCTCCTCTTCTTCTTCTCCCTCCTCGCTCTCTTCCTCGGCACTTTCACTGCCACTCCCAGAAACCGACGTGTTTGATCCTGCCGATGTACTCAGCGCCAAGCCCATCCCGACGTCCGTAAACGCCCCCTTCATTGCCGCCTGCACCGCTGCCCGCGTCCGCTCGTTGGCTTCATCCTTGGCTTCGACCCACTTGCCGTCAAGACGACTCCCACTGCTGCCAGTACCGTGCTTAATCGCATCCTCCTTCTTCTCTGCCATTTCCACAATTTGTTCCCACCGCTTGCGCCGTGCCTCCTTCTCCTTCCGGTCCATGTCAGGCTTGATCGCGAGGTATGCCGCCAGAGCCTTGGCCTCAGCCACAGTACGCAGCCGCCGTCCGTCGAGGTTGCGGCTGGATGCGTTTTCCTCCTCGTGAGTTCCCTTCTTCTTGCGCGACGCCATGCGCCCACCAGCGGCCCGCAGCTGCGAGCCAAAGCCACCCTTGCCACCAAGAACAGGCAGCGAGAGCCGGAGCGACAGAAAATCAAAGTTCTCTGCCAAAGAGGCGACACAAGTTTCGGCACCATCGGTCCCTGCGGCAGGCACTTCGCGGTTGCTGAGCGTCGTCAGCAGCAGCCGCGACTGGATTGGCGGCAATCGTGCGTGCAGCGCGGTCCACAGGTCATCGACAGTAGCTGAGGCGAGTACAGGAAGCGCCATGGTCGCAGCCGCCGTCCTGCTCGTCGGAATCCCGGCGACGAGCACGTTAACGATACGGTCATCCATTGTGAGTGTTTCGTGCTGCGTCTTTTGCATGTGTGGATGCCGTTACGAAGAGTGTATCTCGTGCAGCGTTTCTTAAGAGATTGAGTGTAGGCTCCGACGTTTCTTGCTTTAGGCTTTGTTGATTCCTCTCCGTGTTGTCAATGTCGTTTGGTAATGTCTGATGCCCTTTGCCCGTCTTCGCAGCAGATTGTCGATGCATGCTCGTTTCTTAGGACACGCCAGAATTGCCACGCTTATCTGCAAAGATGAGTAATGAAAGCAGACGCTAGCCCTTAGCGGCTACCGCCTCGCTCTGCCAGACGCCACAGCATATATGTGGCTGAAAGCTTTTTGTGGGTCATCGAACGCCTGTGGCTAGTTCATGAAAAGCCCTACTGGTCCGTGCACCAAATCTTCCTTTCAAAATATTCGCCCTAGATTTTGTGGGCTTGTGGGTTGTGGGCTGGAATAGTCAATAATTTTTTTGCTCTTCTTCCCTTCACTCCTTCAGCAACCCGGACAACATCTTCCACACACCCATATCACCAGCATCCCGTTGCACGCCATCCAAGATGCTTATCCCGAAGGCCGACCGCAAGAAGATCCATGAGGCCCTCTTCCGTGAGGGTGTCCTCGTTGCCCCGAAGAAGTACGTTGACGTCACGAATTCGAGTTTCGCGAGCCACATCCAGAACAGGGTTCAGAATATAAGCCAGCCAGGAATATAAGCCAGGAATTCGCCAGGAATACAAAAAGCTGTGGTCGCGGCGCCCGCACGAGACACCAGCCGCTGTCAGGTCGAAAGGCGGTGCGGGATTGCGAACTTGTCGCATTGACTTTGATTTTGAGCTTGTTTCTGTCTCGGTTTCTGGCTCTGCTTCTGATGTCACGTCTGGCAACGCTTCTGGATCTGGCTCGCGCGGCGCATGTCCCAGAATCGAGAACAAGTATGCTAACCCGTCCAGCTTCGAGGTCCCTCACCCTGAGATCGACACCAAGAACCTCTTCGTGATCAAGGCTTGCCAGTCCCTCACCTCCAAGGGCTTCGTCAAGACCCAGTTCTCGTGGCAATGGTACTACTACACGCTGACTGCTGAGGTGCGTCACTCTGCTCCCCGCATACTCTACCCCTCGTCTTCTGTCCATGCTAATACAGTCCAGGGCCTCGACTACCTCCGCGAGTGGCTCCACCTGCCGGCCGAGATCGTCCCGGCTACCCACATTAAGCAGCAGCGGTCGCACGCGCCCCCCCGCGGCATGATGGGCGGCGATGACCGCGAGCGGCGGCCGTTCGGCGGCGGCCGTGGCCGTGGTGAGCGGGGAGACCGCGAGGGCGGCTACCGGAGACGGGAGGCTGGTGAGGGCAAGGAGGGTGGTGCCCCTGGCGAGTTCGCTCCCCAGTTCCGCGGCGGCTTCGGCCGTGGCCGTGGCGCCGCGCCGCCGTCGTAAGTGCGCACGTACGTGCAACGGCGAGCGGTCAAGAAGAAGCAGGGCGGCGGTGGTGACAGTGGCGGCGAGGTGGGGGCGGCGACTGCGGTCTCCGGATGTTGGTCATCACCGGCGGCGCTGGTGCATGCCAGCCATCGGACTATCGCCGACCACCTGCGCTTTCGACGCACCAACCAAAACACCCTACCTATTGCAAACGGCGCCCGAATGTAGTAGTATAACACATCAACGGAAAACAAAAAGCCGATTGGGAGTTCATTTATTTTGTTCAGGTGGCGGGCACGTCAAAAAGGGATGTTTCTTTTATACCGCGTGGGAGGGTAGAGATACGTGGAAAGTCCAGAAAAGAATTAAAAAATGACTATATGAAACACCACGCTCGCCGAGGGTGGTTTAATATGTGAAGGGCTGACTTCACGAGAGACTCCCCCAATGAAGCTGGCTGGCTAATCTTGCATGTTTGATTTTGTATAATGATCCCTCCAACTTAGTAGATCGAAGCCTCTACTTCATAAAGGTATTCTCCTTGGTCATCTCCCTAAATTTAAGTAAGCAGTAAGGAACGGATACTCTAAGTTGAAGAAACCAGTATACTTTTAATGAAAACGCTTGGGGCTCTGAAATAAGAAGGTAATAGTGAAATATGCTTCTAAAGATGTCTTTTGTCCCATTTATCAACTTACGGCCATTCTGTTCTGTTGGCATTCTATATCCTGTATCCCGGACCATGACCAAACGCCTAGTAATAATCAAACTGGGGGGGAACTAAGTCGTTCAGGCCAAAAAAAGAAAACGTAACTACTGAGAATACCCCCCTACTACGGCCGTACCCGTGCTCCGATGCCGTGTCCGACATACCACACCTGCTCCCGCCACTGTCCTAACCGCACGCTAACCTCTGCCGTTGCGTCCAGGGCCAACTGTCCGCCCAATGCCTTGCGCAATTTATCGAAACCAACCGAATCTGGTGCCCACGACACCGGCAATTTCGGGCTCTCTGTGCGCCCGGGCGGCACCGCAAATGGTGTGTGTACATGGATTGTGCCGACAACTTCTGAGGCATTATAGAACGCAGTTGCATTGATTGTTTCAATGTATAAAGTCTCTTCTGTCAGTGGCGATAGAAGCACAAATGACGCCGTAGACGAGATCACATGGAAAGTGGCCGCGCGGATGAAGCTGTCCTGGTCGTTGGGCGCATGGCCAGTGTCATCACTGTCGTCAGGCAGCCGCAACCGCGGTGTGGGTAGAGTCAGGTTCACTTTCGAGAGAACAGAACCGATCAGCGGCTGATATGGAAAGCTGCGGCGATCTGGGCGGATCGTGATACTCGTATTGAAACCGGAGATGTACTCGGAAAGTATGTCACGACCGACCAGTCGGCCCTGATCACCTCCCAAGGAAGGGTGCCAGGTTGCGCGGACGGCGATGTTGGCGTTGTGGCCCCTCCGCACATCGAGATTTGTGGCATGTGCAGCGCCCAAGATGGTACCATTGCACAAAATGTGCATATTGATGAAAGGAATGTGTGCTGTGTATTCGGTCGGATTGGTGATATTGACAAGAGCCTCGAGCGTGATAAAGGACGGCCCGGTGTTCAGGACATGGAGGCTGCTGACCTGAGGAGCCAGGTTGTCGAGGGAACCGCCAGGTAGAGGAGCTGAAGGTCAGCCGGCTGACAGGAACTAGGTACCTAAGAAAGGGAGTGGGACGAGGGAAAATTGAACAAGAAAAGCACCGACCGATTAACAGTAGTAAAGAAACCTAGTACGGACGTTTTAGAGGAATGGTGCCTGCCGCTGGCACATCCTTCAATGTGAGTTGACCCAACACGGTGTCAACACGAATATCGACGCGCGCGTCAATGTCTAGCTCAATGCCTTTGCGACCAAGTAGTAGAGCTTGAATAACGTCTGCGAGCACGTCATCGTCAGTTATGGTAAGGGGGGTGTCATCGATGTGCGACTGGATGGTGAGCTCGGCGTCGTGATCTGGGGTTGCGTATGTCATGGACGAGTTAGCAGGTTGCCACTTGCGCAGGTGCAGCTCGCCGAGTTTGCCATCGTGGTAGAACACATTGGCATTGGCGCGCACGTTGGTGACGTTGATGGCAAAGTTCATCTCGGCCGGCAACGCCGCGGTAACAAGAATCGTGCCGGAGACGGTCGGGTCGGCACCAGGCTCGCCGGGTTGGGCCATGGGGTCTGGCAGCGTGAAGTGCACGTCAGTCATGGAAAAGTTGCGAATCAGGTTGTCAAAGGTGCGTCCAGGGAACGGCACTGGCACGGTGACGCTGGCCAGGAGGTCGCCGATCCAATCCGGAGTGCCAATACCAGGGTCTCCGGAACCTCCGGGCTTTCCCCGGACGTACAGCGTGGCCTCGTCACCGCTGAGGTACTGCTGCAGCAGGTTGTCGAGCGGCGAGGACTCGGAGCCAGGGCACAAGGCAGTCAGAGACTCCGGCAGCTCAAGCACCGTGCCGTTGACCTCAACGACAACTTCGGAGACTGGGCGCACGGTAACAGGTTCGGAAATGGCGTCGGCAACTAGAATATAGGTGTCAAGCGGTTTGCAGTTGGGGACAAAAACTTGGAAGCCGAGAGAGGGAACATCGAGCTGCACAGGGAAGCGGTTGAAGGCAGATATGGAGACGGAGGCGGCCATGGCGCGGCGAGCGCGGCCGGGCACGTCAACTTCCTCGAAGAGGATACGGTCGATGGAGTACTCGGGGAGCGCGGGAATATCCGAGGCTGGGAGAGTCAGTTTTAGTCTAGCAGCGAAGGAGAGGACGGGGAGGACAAGTCGGGGGTGGTGAAGACGGAAGGGCAGGACAGGACACAGGACGACGAAGGACAGGACAGAGAGAAACCCGGACAAGGCAATAGAATGGACAAGAAAACAGAGGCAGCTGTGGTTCATTTTCACCCTCTCGTTCAGGCCCTTTTGGCTTTCTCTTTTCCCTTCGGCTTCCCTCTCCGCTTCTCACTGTCATTGTCCTTCTCTCGCGTGTTTTCCATTTCTCCTGCTTCCCTGTTGAACCATTTTGTCTGCCTCTGCGCTCTTCCTTTTGTCCGCTTCCCCCAAGCCCGTAGTCCTGTAATCCTGTCTATTCAAGTCCCATCCTGTCCTCCTATCCTTGTGCCATCCCGCTTATCACGCCCCTTTACGCGATGAACTTCTCTCCAAAGAACAATGTCGCAAAGGATTGGTAGATGTATTGACCTTCTAATACCACCGACTCAGCGATAGCATGTGTCCCCAGCGGTAGAAAGCCGGCCCTGAGGGTAAGATTGGTCGCGCCTTGCACCCGCAGCGTGTCCAACCGGCCCTCGAGCCACTGGTTCGCCACGGTGCGCAGGCCGTCAGCATCGCCGGGCACTAGGTCGGCGACGATATCGAGCGCCGTCGTCTGGCCGTCGACGAGACTGAGGCGCAGCGGTGGCAGGTCGGCGGCGCCGAGAAAGACGTTTTCGTAGTCGGGCAGATGGGCCTGGATCGTGGCGGCTTCGGTGCTCAGAGAACCGATGACCCAGGTCACCCAGCGGCCGAGCGCGCGGACGTGTTCGTTACCGACGCGTGAGGCATCAAGGCGCACGTTGGCCTGGATGCGCGCGCGGATGCCATCGGTGGTTATGGCTTCAAGTGCAAGGTTCGTCGGCTCAAAGACAACACCCTGCTTCGCGTAGGACTCGACAGCCTCGACGGCAGCCGGCACGAGATAGACGCCCACGAGAATGCCGACAGAGACGATCACAAGTGAGACGATGGCGATGACGGTAGCGCGACGGCCTGTAGACTTGGGCTTGCCGGTGGCGGCGGTAGCATCGCCGTCATCAACGGCGTCGTCGACGCGGTCTTTGCCCTTGGATCGTGACGAGCGCGACGACTTGGGTTGTGATGACGACCCGGGCCTGGACCCTCCGTCGAGCAGCGGCGTCGTCTCCTCTAGCTCGTCTTCCACATGCTGGCTTTCCACATACTGCTGGGGCGGCCCGGCCTCGGTCTCGGCCTCAAGAAGCGGCGCCTCTTCTGCAGAGGCCATCGGGATGTGCAAAGATGCCGGTTGGGCTCAAGAGTGGCAAGTTTCTGTTCGGATGGTGGACTTAGACGCGATCAAGGGTGTCGATGTTGAATGTTGACGACCGGGATGGATCGCCGGACGTATGTTGGTGCTGTTGTGGCCAGTGACGGTGGCAAGGGATGGCGCAGCACAACCGCGTCAAGGTCAGGTCGACGTGAGGCGCAAGGTGGAAGTCAGATCCCGACGAAGTTGCAAAGTCAGGTGCCACGGCCTGAGTTCCGGCCTGAAAGAGCAGGTACCATTCAAGCTTCGTCAGCCAGCTGGAGCAGAAGTAAGACGGCAGTTGCGACTAGCTGCGCCTAGCTGCGCCAATGGGGCGATGTCTACTCTGTATTACGCTGAAGTAGCGCGACATGCGGTGGTGTGGGTCTTCACCGTGTTGTATAGCTCTCGGCACTGTGCTTGCATTGCAGCTTGAGCCTCTTTTATCGTGAAAATGAAAATTGTGAGTCAGTTGGCGATAAAGGATTTCAACGGCACAGCGCTCATTCGTTCGTGCCTCTGTGTGCTCGTTCACTATTTCGTTCTCGTCGTCTACGAGCCAATCGATATTTCTCCTGTCTCTTCCAGTATCGTAATTCGTTGTCGCCGGCTGCCATCCCGATCGAAGACATCGTCTTACACGAATAGTCTCATCCTCACCACATCCCAGTCTCTTGTCCTCGTCCGCCTTCTTTGCCCATAATGCGCCCCTTCACCATGTCTAGTCTCTCCTTGCCTCTCCTTCGCGCTGCCCGGACCGCACGCCCATTGCAGGCCCGAGCCTACTCCGCCGCCGCCGCTCCTCCTCGCCATCTTCTCTCCATCGCCGATCTCTCCGCCACCGAGTTTGCCCATCTCGTGCGCCAGGCTGCCGCCCACAAGACCGCCTACAAATCTGGCGCCTTCCCGCCGCACCTGTGCGGTAGCCTCACTGGCCCGGCCGTTGCCATGATGTTCAGCAAGCGCAGCACGCGCACGCGTGTGTCGACAGAGTCGGCCGTTTCACTGATGGGCGGCCACCCCATGTTCCTGAGCAAGGATGACATCCAGCTGGGGGTGAGCTTATCCTACAAATGTTTCTGAACAGTGTCGCTTATCCGACGCCAGGGCTCATAGAGCCATGAGGTAATGAGGTTGTGGAATCGTAGGGCTATTGCTAACCCGCTACTTCAGGTAAATGAGTCGCTTCTTGATACCGCCCGCGTCATCTCTTCAATGACTTCCTGCATCGTTGCACGCGTCGGCCCTCATTCCGACGTGGCCGGCCTCGCCCAGGACTCCTCGGTTCCTGTCATCAACGCCCTCTCTGCAGACTTCCACCCACTACAGACTATCGCCGACTTCCTGACCATTCACGAAGTCTTCCCATCTCTCACCGATGCGGGCCTTCCGGCCTTGGCTGGTAAGAAGGTTGCTTGGATCGGTGATTCCAACAACGTCCTCTTCGACCTAGCTATTGGGTGCTTCAAGCTCGGGGTCGACGTCGCCGTCGCCGCACCCGCTGGCTACGGTATCCCCGACCGCATGCGCTCTCTGATTAAGGCCTCTGGCAGCAGCACTCTTACAGAAACAACTGTCCCCGAAGAAGCCATAAAGGACGCCGACATTCTGGTCACCGATACATGGGTCTCCATGGGCCAGGAGGACGAGGCCAAAAAGCGCCTCGCAGCCTTTGCCGGCTACCAGATCACCAACGATCTCGCTCTTCGCGGCGGTGCCAAGCCCGGCTGGAAGTTCATGCACTGCCTGCCCCGCCATCCTGAAGAGGTTGCCGATGAAGTCTTTTACGGGCCACAGTCATTGGTTTTCCAGGAGGCCGAGAACCGGTTGTGGGCTGCCGTGGCCGCGCTCGAGGGCTTTGTCGTTAACAAGGGCCAGATTGTGTAGGACGGGCCTTTTGGCGTGCGTGTTTGGGTGCGTTTGGGCCGGGGCATACGAGTAACAAAAGCGACCTTTGGTTTTGTAGCCTAGCTAGACATTGTCGGGTATACGCAGGCAAATGCTGTTGTTTGATTATGTAATTGATATCTTGCCATGTCAATGCACTCGTGTGCTTCTGCCAAGCTCGCCGACATATGTGTTAGTTTGCAGCAGTCCTGCTTGGCTCATTTAATTTACGGAGTTTTCTGGCTAGGTTGCTTCGTTACTGTGAGTTGACAAGTAATTTATGTTTGTAAGCCATTTTATGTCTCTATTTGTTGGTAATTCGACATCGCCGTCTGACCCACATTTTCTGTATGACTAGCCAATAGGGAGTAAGCCCCGTAGGGGCTTACTTCAGACCGCACCAAGACGCACCCATGCGGCTATATGTATCCCGCATCGGGCGCCACGATAGCTAGACAGACTTCATGCCACCACCAAGACCAAACTGTACCCCCATTCAAGGAATAGGAGGACGTACAGGGTCAACGGGGCTTCACCAGTTTACTACCACAAGCTTGTGAATAGATACATCGCGCGATACCCTTCCGAGGGTACCGACACTATTGGTCTCTTGGTTTCATTTTCAGTTTTCATTTACAAGGCCCAGTCCGGTTTATGTCTACTCGTATTCCTATTTCATAATATAATAACTAGATGTTGTCGGCACTACACCAAAACCTCCTAGATTACATTTTTTTCTGTTTTATTGCCAACTTTCAACCTTACCAAATCAAACCGCTAACAAGGCGATAAACGTATACGACACCAACACTTGAAGCAATCCCCGCGATGCTCTCTAGATTGAAATGCGCTTCCCGACAAGTAAAATACGGCATACTACTCCGTAGTATGCATGCACGGCTTCCTAGCCTGGTACTCTGGCCGTACTATGTACAAGAAATTCTAGGGCTAGTTGACGGACCCTTGCCTCGCCCTTTCTGCCCGACCGCCTTTCCCGAAGAGTTTCCCGAATATAATCCGACCGGGACATGCAAGAGGCCGGACAAAGCTACTCCGTACGACGTATGCGTCATGCATGATATTGTTGGCGAAGGATCAGAAAACGGTAAATTGTTATAGCTGCACCTTGTTGGCTTCTTAACCCGGGGGCAACAGGCTAGCATCAACAACCTCGTCGGCTTCCTTGACGAGTGTATCCTCGTCAGGGCCGTAAAGCGGCGACCGCGGCAACGCCATTAGGCCGGTGCGGGCAGACTCAAGGATGCCAAAGGGCGCGATCAGCTTTAAGAAAGAGTCGATTCTGTTAGGCTTGGCCGAGCTGTGGAAGTCAGTTGGGTTAGCAAGGAGCAAAAAGAAGAAAAGAAAGGGCACACGTACACTTCGACAATGCAGCTGTTTGTGCTGATATCCAAGACCTTGCCACCGAACTGGTGGGTAAAAAAGGTGATGCTCTTAAGGTGCTCGTGCTTGTGGCGCAGGGCCTGGCTAGCAACAAGGTGACTCGGGTGGAAGTCGCTGCCAGTCTGCTCGATGGAGGGCGCCTCTTCGAGGCTCTCGACCTCGGCCTGGGTGATCTCGCGGTGATGGGCGAGCAGCTCCTCAAAGTACTCCGGACCGAGGATGTTGATTTTGGCGAGCAGAAGCTCGCGCTGCACAAGGGCAGCGCTGGTGTAGTCCAGCACGGCCCAGACGGGCACGAGGTCCTCGAGCTGGCGGCGGGCCTGCTCGACAACGCCGTCCTGGCCAGTGAGCACAATGGTCATGCGTGAGAGGTCCTCTACCTCGGTGCTGCAGACGACAAGGGAGTCAATGTTGAAGCCGCGCGCGGCCAAAATGCCGGACACGCGCGAGAGCACACCGGGCTCGTTCTGCACGAGACAGTTGAGAATGTGGCGCTTGGCCGGCGTCGCCGATGGCATGGGCGTCTCGTAGAGGATGTTCGAGACGGCGGCCTGTGCGGACCACGCGGGCGGCGCATCGCTGACAGGCAGCGGAGCGGAGCGGCGGCGCAGCGCCTTGTAAGCAATGGCCGAGGTCGAGGACGAATTGTGGCGGACGGCGGGCGTGGCGATGGCGCGGAGGCCAGCAGCGGCGCGCCACGGCGCTGTAAGCGCACGCCGAGAGGCCATGACGAGAGCTGGTAGAGAGAGGACAGACGTCTGGTTGTGGTGAATATCGTGGATATGGATATCGTGGGGGAAGAACTGCAAAAAGCCGGTAGACGTACGCTTTCAAGGGTGCTGCGCTTCGAGACCGTATTCAACGCCGAGCGTATGCAGACGCAGTTGGGTCCTGTGCAGCCGCCGCACTGGGTTTTATGACTCAATGGCCGTTGTGACGGGGGGGGGAAGGAAAACGAGCGGCGAGGCAGTAGGAAAGGCCAGGCCGCAAAAGAATGCCGAGATCGCACTAATAAAAATTTACACAGTGCAGTCGGAAACGGAATGACCCACACCTACTCGTACTCGTATCACTCTTACTTTCCCAAGCGTTGTGGGGTATTTGTTGGTCGGAAAAATGATGATGCGAACGCAGACCGTCGGCGATACGGCGCGTGATTGGGAGCTCTTGCTAAATATAAAAAAAAAACGCCGTTCAACATCACGACTGCAGAGTTGGTGATCGGCGGAGGCACGTCTAAGGGAATCTTCATATCATTGAGGCAAGCACGCAACGTGGCACACTGGAAGGAACGTGCTTGACAAGTGGGTCTACAAGAAGCAAGAGGCAACTTGAAGGCAGCGAGCAGCAGGCAGTCAAGAAAAGGACACAGCATCATCCGGTTCCAAACAACATTACAACCTCGACGAACGACTCGGCTTGTGGCTTGACCTGATCTCTCGATTGCATCAACTTGACATCCTCAGCCTCACCACAAAGCTACTCTCACCTTGCCACATGGACCCCGACCGGCGCAGTGTCAAGCGCTCGCGCTTTGACCAGACTGAGCCAGAACCGAAACGCACCTCGCGCTTCGATCGTCGCTCGCGCTCGCCGCCGTCACGAAAGATCGATGGCCGTGACCGCAGTCCGCTCGATGACGACCGGAAGTCGGCCGAGCCAAGCCGGGAGCCGCGGGAGGCTCGAGATGCGCGAGTAGACCCGGCTGCCGCAGCTGGTGTGTAGCTTTCTCCTTTCCTTCTACTCTCGTCGTTCTGTGGTGCTCAAGACGCATAACCCACCTGTCTGCCCGATATGTCCATCTTCCCGCATGTACTGCTGTGCTGACACTGCAATTTAGCCGCCATCGCCGCCAAAATATCCGAGCAGCTCGCCCAGTCCCGCAAGCTAACTAGCGACGCCCCCCTTTCGCCCGTGATCCAGACCACTACCAAGGCGGTTACGGCCTCCGTATCGGCTGCTAACATCAATGGCGAGATGTACATCTCAGACGGCGACTTTATCAAGGACATTGAAATCAACGACCTTCGCAACCGCTATGTGGTTACAAATGCAGCGAACCAGAGAAAGGTACTACCCGGCGCGGTGTGCGGTGGTCATGGTGGTATTGACTGCTATACACTTGATGATCTATACTGGCCTTGGACTCTTGCTCACGCTGATAGCCCAGCCTACCCCTCTTTGGCATCTGCTGACCTCCGCTCGTGCAATCTAGATTAAAGAAGAGACTGGTGCCGGTACGATCACCTCCTTTGCGTTTTGAGAGAATAGAACTTGAGCCATATATATTGACCCTGAAGATGTCACGACCCGCGGAAAATACCTGCCTGACAAGAGCATGGCATCGCCGACGGTACGTACGGGCTCCAGCACTGATTCTCTAGCAAACACCAGCTGACGAACAGAACCCACCGCTCTACCTCCACATTACAAGCACTACGAAAGAAGGCCTCGAAGCCGCCGTTGCCAAGGTCAACGAATTGATCGATCGCGAGTTGCCAGCGCTCGTCGATGAACGTCGCTTCCGCCGCCGTGAGCGTGAGGAGCAAGGCGAAAACGGAGGTCCCGGCGGTCCTGGCGGCGGTCCTGGCGGCGGTCCCGGTGCTCCCGGCGGCCAGTTTGAGAACGGCCGGCGCAAATGGCCCGACCACCAGATTCCCATTAACCTAGAACCCATTCCCGGCTTCAATCTGCGCGCCCAGGTCGTCGGGCACGGAGGTGCCTACGTGAAGCACATTCAGCAGGAGACCAACTGCCGCGTGCAGATCAAGGGCCGCGGCTCGGGCTTTATCGAATCGAATACTGGCCAGGAAGGCGACATGCCCATGTACCTGCACGTAGCGTAAGTGACGTCCTTGCATTCAACTAAGCTCTTCTACCCGACCCCGACTCTAACGGTACAGGGGCCCCGACCAAGAAATGGTCGACAAGGCGAAAGAGCTTTGCGAAGACCTCCTGGAGAACGTGAAGGAACAATACGAGCAGTTCAAGAGCCGCCCGCCGCGCTCGTTTGGCGGCTACGGCGATCGCGGCGATCGCGGCGGCTTCAACCAGGGCTACGGCGGTGGTCGGGGCCATGGTGGGTATGGTAGCCAAGGTGGTGGCTACGGGGACCGCGGCGGCTACAATGGCGGTCGTGGTGGTCATGGCGGCCCGGGTGGCTACAATAATGGCGGCCACGGCGGCCACAACGGTGGCCACGGCGGCTATGGCAACCATGGCACGCCGAGCCATGGTCATAACTCGCCCAGCACCGCTGCTGCTGCTGGCACTGGCACACCCCCGACCGGCCCTTCGGGCGGAATCACTAGCCCGGTCCCAGCGGCACTCGACGCCGCCGCAGTGGCTAGCGGCGCCGAATATGCGGCACAGTATGCACAGTACTATGGGACGGACCCGTATGCGGCGTACGGAGGCTATGCAGCGTGAGTACAGCGCTGTGCTTGTTTTTGCGTCTCCTGCATACCTTGTCGATCGTTTTTGCGTCTCTCGATTTGCCCTGCTGACATCACAGCTACGTCCAATACTACCAACAATATTACGCAGCCGCCCAGGCTCAGGCCCAGGCCCAAGCCCAAACTCAAAATCCCCCCCCGCCCCCCGGCATGGGTGCATCGGGCGCTGCAGAGCAGCCGCCACCGCCGCCGAACGAGGCACCGCCGCCGCCGCCGCCGTCTGGTCCGCCGCCGCCGGGCACATCGGGCAGTCAGCCGCCGCCACCACCGGGGGCACCGCCGGGAGGGAGCTATGGAGCAGTAAGAACTTGATAGATTTCTTATTTGTAATTTCGGGTTTGGCTGCCTAAACTAACCGCCGTCTACAGGTGCCGCCGCCGCCCGGCTTGTGAGCTGGTGATTGAAGGACGTGCTGCGAGTTTAGAGATTGTGACAGAGGCTGGGAAAGAGCCTGGAAAGGCGGGCGTTGTGCGAGTCTTTGATTTAGTGGACGGCTCTCTCCCGGCCGAACGGTAGTTGGTCGTCAGAGATCCTTTGCGCTAGCTAGTATGTATGTAGACAGAAATGCAATAAACCGCTTGTACACACATCCCGTTATGTAGATATGCACCTAAGGAACTGGGGCTACATTGAGTATTATTGCGAGATCCACGTCAAAAGCTGGTGAACCCAATTGTATCAGCATCAGTCGCCGACGAACGCAACGATCGGCTCGCAATCGAGACAATGCCGGCTGATGGGCTTCTCTTGTCGCTGTGTATCCTGTGCTTGCGGCCATGAGCCACCAACGGTATACGTCGCAAGACGTGAAGGAGCCACACGCGGTGTCGCTGAAGGTCTTGAGGTGGGTTATCTTTCCTTCCTGGTCCCATGTCTTTGCTGCGTCGTCTTGATGCTGACTCTCGGCAACCAGACTTTCTCGTCCGTCCCTCGTTACGCAGTACCCTGTTGCGGCGCCGCTCTCGTCCGTCGAGCCGCCGCCCATGGTGCCGGCGTCGCTGGCATATCGGGGCGCCGTCCAGACAGATCCGTTTGTCATTAGTCCCGTGCTGAATCTGCCGCCCTCGTTTGGGTCCGCGTACGTTGGCGAGACGTTTGCGTGTACGCTGAGCGTGAACCACGATGGCCTTGGCCGTGACGAGGACGGGCCGGCCATCCGCGACGTCCGCATAACGGCCGAGATGAAGACGCCGTCCGGCGAGGGCGTGCTGGAGGGTGACGGTGAGAAGGACGGTGCGTCCGCGTCTGTTGCGGTTCTCCCGCGCAACCACTCGCTCCAGCATATTGTTCGCCACGAGCTCAAGGAGGAGGGCCACCACGTACTGTCGGTGACGGTATCGTACTACGAGGCGACGGCGACGAGCGGACGCACGCGCACGTTCCGTAAGCTGTACCAGTTTGCGTGCAAGCCGTCACTCATCGTGCGGACAAAGGCGAGCAGTCTGGAAGGCCAGACAGGCGCAGCGCCGACAGTTCGTCGCTGGGTCCTCGAGGCGCAACTCGAGAACTGCGGCGAGGACGTGATGCAGCTAGAGCACGTGCAGCTTGAGGTGCCATCAACGCTGACGTACGAAGACTGCAACTGGACAGACGTTGCAGAGGGGGCTGACCGAGTCCCGCCGATCCTCCATCCTGGTGAGGTCGAGCAGGTGTGCTTTGTTCTCGCAGAAACGGCGGCCGGGGCCCTGGCAGCGACCGGGGATGGGCGGCTCGTCTTCGGGGTGCTCGGGATCAGTTGGCGCGGGGAGATGGGCAGCCGTGGGTACCTCACTACGGGCAAGCTGGGGATACGGGCAGGATGATACATGTACGAAGTAGAGGAGCAGCTGGAGCGGCTGCGAACGAGCACTGAAGCTTGATCAGCGACATCGTCACGAGCATGAGTATGCACGGCAATAGAACACAGACACCGTCAAGTTTGGAAACCCGTATGCAGTACGGAGTACGTACTCGTACTTGATGAGATACTTCGGAGAGTATTCGAGCTGGCACGGTTGGAAACATGAGTGATTTACTCCGTACGAGTATTTTAAGACGAGTATAAATAGAAGCACGAGCATGGGTATGAATACGACAAGCCCGCAAGCCATTTACAAGTACGGAGTATCAATACGGAGTATCACAGTAACAGCCGGCTGTATTATTACTTCTAGGGAGTAATAAATGTAGCACTCAGACTTGCCTTCGTCAGCAGTACAGCACGCACCGTGTCCGTGGCCGGGCTTATTCGTACGGTCGTGGAGATGCAAAGGTTCGCCATGGATCACCCTTGTTCCGGGAATCGTCAGCACAGCGACTTGCACCACGCGGCTCAGGCAGGCGCATTGCGTGCGCAAGCGTGTTGATCGATCGGGTTGGGCAGCGATGGCGCAGTCGATGCAGGGGCGCATGCAGGTCGCCAAGGTGGCCAGGCCCTACTCCGTCTTACTTGGTATTACTTGGTGAACTGCAGAATCTCGTGGGGGATCCTGGAGAATGGAGGCGAGGATGTCAGTCGACCTACAACGGAATTTGAAGATTGCCATGCCGTCGGCATCTGTTTCGCATGCCAGACGGGACGGGGACAGAGCGGGAGCGAGACAGAGTTGAGGTCGGCGGCAAGAATGCGCGTCGCATAGCGCTGGAATGCGCGTCGTCTGCTGTCTGTGGACGCGTCAATATCGCCGTTGTAGCAGGAGCCGGAGGATTTGTACAAGTATTCGCAAGTACAGCATTCGCAGGTACCTGACGAGTACTCCGTTCTCCGTAGGAACCGCACTACAAAGTATGGTAGCATTCTGTGAGATTCTCCCTTTATGGAGCATGTCTGTATGGATACTTCGGAGTACAGAGTACAGACGAGCACCCTTGCTTCATTTTGGCGCTTGTGGCTGGCAGCTGGACCCGCTGAGGAATAAAGGAGGCTAGAGCGGAAGAGGCGTAGAGGCAAGAGGCGACTCGTACGTCGTCCACGAGGCTGTGGGCGAAGTCGAAGCACCAGACGCCTGCAAGACGACTGAGATGCAGAAGCTGCGAAGAAGCGAGACGGCCATCAGCGATGATCGCAAAGCGGAGATAGCAGGACAAGCCGGCGGCGCACGCGGACTCGCGGCCGCCGATCATGGACAGCGGAGCACAAATCACGATGCAGTGGTGGCCGATGCATCGCGAGGCACACGTGACATCGAAAAAGGGGCGTACTGTGCGCGTCGCGCTCACGACAGTGCACGCGTGCAAATACGGGGACGCAATAGGAGTTTTGTGTGTGTGCGTGCGGCACCCTATTTCATGAACAGTGCGGAGACGTACGGTACGGCCAACGAGTAGGAGCACGAATGCAAGGCACGCGCCATCAGACCGTTTCTACCACTATGTATAGCCACGGAGCGGTGCGCAAACCGGGTCAGATCCCTGCCGTTGCATACGGAGTAATACTCCGTAATGCTATCAATATGCGCGTGTGTACTCCGTACAGAGCACGGAGTACTCTGCGCGGACTTCTCTCGCACCCAGCAGCGCGTATTGAGCGTGTCTGCCGCACTACGAGTACTCCGTACTACGAAGCTACGGCTTCGCGCTTCCCGGTCACCTGACCTGTCTCAGCCAGGCACACGATACTCAGGAACAGGCCCAGGCACATCCAGACCTAGCAGGGGCATTCCTCAGTGCCCAGGCACAGAAGGGGCAACCCGGCACGGCATACAATTCAGGCAGGAGCACCAAAGAATCCAGATGAGAAAGAGCAACCCACCATTACCCACCATAACCCACCGCAACCCACCCGCGCTAACCCCTCAAACGTCCGCGTACGACGTAAGATACAGGCCCCGACCGCGCACGAAGTATCTTCCTCTCCTGTCTGGGTTTTGGGCTCGCACAACTGCACCTGCCGCCGGTGTCTTCTGTTGTCTGGTCTGGCTCCTGCCTCGTCTGATGTGCTGCCGCGTCTCGGACCCTTCGTTTCTCCGATCGGATCATCACTTTCACTCTGACTGCATCGCCATCTTTCAGCTTCTCGCCGCCTCCCCATTGTCCTTCGACCGCCTCACCTTCCACGCTCCTCTGCCTCCCGCCTCCCGCCTCCCGTCGCACCTCGTCACATCGCCTATCGCATGCCTGTCGGCATCCGCGCTTGGGCCACGGCCTGATCGAGTTTTCTCGCTTTCGCTTTCTTGTTTCCTCGTTTCTTCGTTCCTCATTTTCCCATTTTCCTGCCCCTGCCCTGAGCTTCGATATCGGCGAGTCCTCTCTTTTGCCCGCACTGTTCTGCCCAGCGAGCCTCTGCTTGCCCTGACTAGATCGTTTCTGCTTGCTCGGCCGCTTTACCCCTGCCTGGTCTGTATTACCGCGGCAGTGCTCTGTGTGTCTGCACCGGACGCCGTACCTGAATCCTGGCCGGTCTGCATCTGCGCTCCAACTCAACTCTATTTTCTTTTCCTGCTTTCTTCTGTCGCTGCTTCCTTGCGTCGTCTCCTTTGCTTCTCCTGCTTCTTCTCCCAACTTCACGGCCCCCTCGCCGGTCTCCACTTTCTTCTTCGTCTTGTTTCCTTTTTTTCTTTCTTTTCCCACTGCTTCTCCCACTTTCCGCTTTCTTGTTCGCCTCAGCTGCTCTGCTTCCGAGCTGCTCCCTCTGCCCCCCTGTCCGTCTCGTTGCTACTGCGCGATCCCGTCTCCCGGACTGTTGTCGGACCTGCCGGCCTCGTCTTGGCTCGACCTCGACGCGACTTGGCCGACTCTCGACCTCTCCCGACCTTACTTCGTACCTCTCGCCCTGGTGACTTTCCGCCCAGCTTTGCTACGCCGCTCGCTGCTACACCCAATCTGCTCTCACCGGCTAATCACTCGGCTCCTCGTCCCGGCCTCCAACAAGCCCAGCTCACCCCATGAACCATGGATCCGGCCTCCGCCCCCCTTGCCGATTACTTCTGGATCGCCGGCGTTGAGTCCATCGTCTACAACGACCCCATACCTCCCTTGCCCCAGCGCCGCGACGACACCATTGTCGAAGATGGCGAGCCCGACGACGACGAGTCATCGGCCACGCCTGGCCGCCACTCCACCGTTCGCCACTCGTACCATAGCGCGGCCAACCGAAGCTCCAAGCTCTCGCTGGACCAACGCATGTCCATAAGCACGCTAGATGACTTTGACGACAACACGCGCAGCAACCGCAGCAGCACCACCATCAAGGGCCTTGCGCCCCCTCCGCCCGCTCCGGCCTCCGGTGTGGCCGCTGGCATGGGCGCTGGTGTGGGCTCTGGGCCAAGTCTGACCTTGCCGATCGCTGATTTCGACAACTCCGACTTCGACTTTGACCAGATGCTTGTGCGCTTTGCTGCCGAGCGCGAGAACTTTCTCGACGACCTGAGCTTCAGCGCCGGCGCGAAGCTGCACTCCCGACCGCCAATGGTCACCCCCCGCGCCGGCCAGCTCAAGGCCGACGATGCCGTCGCTCCCGAGCCTGGTAGCCGCCGTTCGCCGCTTCGCAGCATCAAGGGTAGCATCCGTCGCAAGCTGAGCTTCCGTGACCTGAACAGCAATGTTCGCCGTCCGTCGTCAGTCGCCCGCGCCGGATCGACCCGCTCTGTGCGTACCAGCCGCCGCCTCAGTAACTACAACTCCGTCATCCCGCCGCCGGAGCCGCTCAACGTTGACCCCGAAATGCACCCGCTCAAGCGCCACTTCGAGCCCGTGCTTCTCGACCGCTACCCCCCGCGCACTGCCCCCCCAGAGGAACTTGCCCGCCGCGGCCGTTTTCCCGATTACGTCCCCATGTTCGCTTTCCCCAACGACATCCAGATCGTCTCCTCCGACGACCGCCCGCGTGCCACCTGGCTAGGCTTCACCATGACCTCCGACGACAGCTCCAAGCTCTACGGCATCACCGTCATCCTCTGGACCGCCCTTCCGTCTGACATTGCTGACGACGTCGAGAAGCGCTGTGAGTCGTGGCGCCAGAATCACATGTCTGACGAGGAGCGCGAGCTGGCTGCCTCGCTCGGCCACCGCCTTGCCGCCGAACGCGCACACCTCTCGCAGCTGCTCGCCGAGCTGCCCACCGTGGCCTCCGCCACACCCGAGCGCGACGCCCTGGACGACCAGATCAGTGCCGTCGAGGAGAAAATCGCTCTGATGGCTGAGATGCTCCGTCCGCTGCGCCACGGCGCCGCTTCCAAAATTGATGGCCTTACGTCCGGCGAGACCGGCCTCTGGGTCCCTCGCGCATACGGCATTCTCGGACGTGACGCCTCGCGCATGACTTTCTGGAAGGACTGGCTGCGCGCCGTCGTTGTCCCCATGGCTGACGGCACGGTTCTGCGCGTTCCGTCGTCCTCACCCAAGGTCGGCCGCTGGCAGCCGCTCGAGCGCTACGTCGTCAATCTCTGTACCGAGGCCTTCAGTCCCCTCAGCTCCAAGACCCAGGTCGAGGTCGGCGTCCGCGAGCTGCGCCTCTACGCCCGCAAGGAGGCTGCTAACGAGCTGCCTGGTTCGCGCAATATTGACATATACGCACTGTTTCGCTGCCTTTCGCTGGAAAACATTGTCACGCTGTTCGAATATGCCATGTCCGAATCGCGTATCATCTTCCTCTCCTCGCACGCCGCCATGCTACATCTCGCATGCCACGCCCTTGCTCATCTCCTCTATCCTTTTACCTGGGCCAGCGTTTTCATCCCCATTCTGCCCGCCCGTCTGCTGTCTGTGCTTGAGGCCCCTTGTCCTTACATTGTCGGCGTCGAGCGTCGCTACGAGCGCATCGATCTGCCTGAGGACGACTTTGTGCTCGTCGACCTCGACAGGGACACCATTGAATCCACCGCACCCCCTGCCCACATGCCGCGGCAGCATCGCCGTAAGCTGCTTTCACTGCTGCAGGTCGCTGCTCCCCACCGCCTGCGTTACGGCGTGGCCAGCGGTCCGCCGCCCTACGCTATCGAGGCCTTCCCCTACGACGCGTTCTCTGCCGAGAATGAGTCACTCTTCAACCCTTCTGCCCCCGTCTCCACTCTTGGCAAGTGGGTGTCTCAGAACTCTGCTACTTTCGCCGAGCCCGAGGACTGGAGTACTCGTCGCGTTCCCATTTTCAATGCCTTTGTGCAGCTGCGCAATGAGTTCGCCCGTGCCGACCGCCCGCAAACCGCCAAGTCTAACAAGACCAACAGCCCGCCGACATCACTCTCGCCAGTTTCCGGCAACTTCCCGCCCATGCCTACGACCCCCGTCTCGCGCAGTGATTCTGGTTTTGCTGTCGGTGCCACGCTGCGTGAGAAGCGTTCCGGCCACTTTGATGAGACATCGCGCCGAAGCGCTTCCTTCAATGTTGACCGTAGCCACCCGATGCACCGCCCAAGCCTGCAGCACCTTAACGGCCACAGCCACAGCCACAGCCAGAGCCAGAATCCGGGCCAGATTCAGAACCACTACGGCAGTTTGCACGGTGCCAGCCTGTCCATCTCGGCCATCTCCATTGACTCGCGCTCATCGTACGGCGCCAGCGGCGGCTATGCGCCATCCACCTACGCCCAGTCGACACTCGCGGCGTCGACCGTTATGCCCAACATGGTCGTGCAGCCCGTAAGCAACACGGACACTACCATGTGGGTTGAGGGTCACTGTTTTAACTGGAGCGCCGATGATGCTACTGGTACCTGTGTCGTATGCGACGAGCGCTCGGACGGTGATGGGCTGTACCACTGTGCCGGATGTCGCTGTCTGGCACACAGCCGCTGTCTGGGCCACGTGTCTCTGGTGTGCCCCGAGGCCTTTCATGATGGCCAGGTTCGTGCCGCCTTTGTGCGCTGTTTGGCGAGCATGCTCTACACATACCGCAAATACCTGGGTCGACCGGCCAAGGGAAAGAAGAGCACCGGGCAGCTGTACTCCTTTGACGCCGACGGCTTTATTAAGAGTCTGCCATATGAGCAACAGGAGTACGTGACGATGTTGCGGAACACGCAAGGTAAGTTGTGCTAGATCTATGGGACTACGCTTTTTCCAGTTATCTTTGTTTCTCTCTTCGGTTTCGTAGCTAACCAGCCAGCTTTCAACGTGTTCATCCATGAGCGTGAGACGACGTCGGCTATGGACCCGTCCATCCGCTTATTTGACGAGATCATCCTTGCCAAGAAAGGGCGCGGCCGGATCGGTCTATCTGGCCTCGGTGGGGGCTTGTCACGGCTATCGACAATCCGGGCGTCTCATGGTATCTCTTCGGGCTATTCCTCCAGTTCGAGCAAGAGTAGCCCAACTCGGATACCGCCATACCTAGCAGACAGGTCCGAACATATCTGGCGGACGGCTTCCGTGCCTGTACCGAGCGCCAAATTCCCGGGCGAGTACCGAGCGGTGACGACGCGGATGCCGTCCAAACTCGACCCGGCGTTGATGAAAGAGCCGCGCGCGATACAGGGCGTACCGCGGGTAGAACAGCGCGGATCGCGGATGCTTATACGCAAACAGGTAGCAAGCATGCTCGGACTGCCGACACCGGGCAAGTTGGAGATATGAGTGGCCTCGCCTGTCAAAGCAAGGCGGAGCCACGGAGGTGCAGCAAGCGAGACGGTGGCAAGCTGTGTACATTACGGGTGTGGTGCATTGCGTTGCTTTCTGTTTGGAAAGGGCGGATTGCGCGGAGAGCATATGGGGCCGGAGATCCAAGGCGAGCGACAGAATGTAGGATACGAATACTGCTCATCGTGCGGCTAGTTTGTGTGGGGGTTTGCCTTGATCTGGTAGTCTGTATCTATGACGAGAACATGGAGCATTGGACAATGTCCTCGTGACAACTGCTGTGCGGAGGTGTGTATTCTGGCCGTGTGGCCGTGCCGATTCCGGTCTCAGCTATGTGTACTCTGTTGCGTGTATGCTTGACGATGCTCATGTATTCACTGAGTTCGAGGCAGTTCTCATGCATTCACAAGAACGCAAACGCTTCATTGTATTATCTGCTGGGTATATTCATTACAGTCGTCCGTCTTGCGCTTGCTTTCTGCCCTTGATTTTCCTTGCGGTGGATGTAGTTTGTTACTCTTGTTAGCTTCAGTATTTTGTTATATTCGAGCCACGCCGATCTCCTGTCTTCCGACTATGCCGCTCCGTTGCCGCCGGACCCGGCGGGCCGGGAGGGCCGGTCGTATCGTGGCATCTTCTCGTATGCGTTTGGGCTCGGACGTCGGGTGCGACGAGCGTGGCTACGGGACGAGTCGTGAGTGTGGGATGAGCGGTCCTGCTGGGCGCCTATATGGGATCCGGACGGTCCGGACGGCCCGGACGGCCCCCGCGACGGTTCTCCGTGCTCGCAGTCGGGCGTGTGCCGGTGTCCTGCTGGGCGGCGTGGACGCTGGTCGGCATCGGCCGGGTCGTCGCCGCTGGCGTCGGAGTCGGAGTCGGAGTCGGAGCTGGACGATTCAGAGTCGGAAGACTCGTCGGCACCGCGCGGGCGGTGATAGATGCAGCAGACTGACAGATGGTTAGGTCGAGACTGGGGATGCGGGCGCAGAAAGCCGCAAGGCTGAGAGAGCATACCTTTGGACTTCTTCCGGTTCAGTCCCTCGTTGTCAACCACATCCTCGGCCCACTGCACAGAGCGCAGGTTGCGGTCGTGGGCGCCGCGCAGACGCAGTATGGCGGGAGCCTCCTGGGTCTGCGCCTGTGTCTGCGTCTGTGTCTGCGTCTGTGTCTGGATGTGTGACGGGTCTTGGGCTGCGGCCGATGCGGAGGCTGACTGCGACAACTGGCCCATGCGAGTACGATCGGCGGCAGACATTGTTTGCGACTGGAGGGGCAGCGCAAAGAAGGGCAAAGGGAGAGAGTGTATGATGCAGAAGGCAGAGGGGTCAAAAAGAGCGTGATGGTGGACAGGCAAAGCAGAACGCGGATGGTAGTAATAGTAACGGCAAATCGCGTGAGAAAAGACAGCGGAAAATGGCGGAAAAAGGTGTGTTGAGATCTGCTTAGTCATGCATAGTGGCACCCCGCCTACGTCATTTGCCGTCTCATATCTTATCGGTGTGTCTGGCGAGTCGCAAGGTCTTCGGGCGATTTCGCTCCAACTCCACCGCCAACGAGGCTGTGGTCACTCATAAGCAGCACGAACAGGCTCTTCTGTCACGTACGGCCATAGATGCTGGAAAGCACGGGATCCCGTCCGCTCTCCCCTAGTTAAACCGGTAATCGGCGGATTAGTAGTTGGGTCGGTGACGACCAGCGAATACCCGCTGCTGTACGTTTTTATTGTTTTTTTTTGCTGTTTTTTTGGACGTCGCTACGGAGTCGTCACTGGGCTGCTTCAGATAGCTTAAGAAATTCACACAGGGTTGGTGTCATAGAGTGGCATATTTTTGTTTGCTGAAATTTAGTGCACAGCCTCGCTTGCCAGCCTCGCGGCTGACTTAGCATATTCTGCTCTCGTTCCCATCACACCCCTAGAACTGAGCCCCGTTCTCCTTCGCCTTCTTCGCCTTCTTTGCCCCCTTCATGCTCGGCTTTGGCCGCCCTTTCTGTCCGCGTTTCGACGCTGCTGTCGGCTGGCACAGCATCCAGGCATTGAGTGGCGGCCGCACGCCAACAAAGCGGCCGTGGGGAGTGTAGACGTCAATAAGGGGGTAATTGGGGGCGGGCTCTTCGGCATTGGAGTCGGCCTTGTCAGCCTTGTCTATGCCTGCCGGGTCCTCTTCATCGGCCCACGGATCGAATTCTTGCAAAGCGCCAGAGCTAGCCGCCTTTGCCGGTGCCTTGCCAGCGCCCTCGTCTGCAAACAGATTCCTTGTCCGCACCTGCGCGACAATCTCCACCCAGCCGCAGCCTTCGATTAGCACGTCCACGGCCAGGACGCGGTATGGCAGACGCTCGACCGCTATGTGGGCGGCGTCCTTGCGTGTGATGGGGCCGGTGCGCACCTTTGTCACGTCGTGGCAAAGGGCAAAGGTTCCGGCGAGAGTGAGATCGCCCTCTGCGGTGGCGCTGTTGCAGAGGTCCGCCGCCTTCACTGTCGACGTCCGCCGTTCGGACAGCGGCGTGAAGTTGTAGGCCAGGACGGCGACGTCAGGCGTGCGCGGCGTGATGCGCACGAGCGGCGTCAGCACGCCGCCTTTCGGGTTCAGTCCGAGCACCAGAGACTGCTGCGGCCCTGCCAAAACGTGCTGCGCCGGCTGCACGCGCCGCTTCATCACCAGAGAGTCATGCTGTTCGGGCGCCACGCATTCTGCGATGCCACGGCGCATGAGGCCGGGCAGGTCCACGAGCTCGCCGCGGCCACTGCCAAAGGGCATGCGGATGGGCGAGGCGGTGGTGCCGGCGAGCGCGGAGACGACAGGCATGGCCGGGAAGTTGGTCTCGGGAGGGGGTGGCGGGAGGAGGGAGTCGTCATCAACGAAGGCGTCGAGTAGGGGGTCAGGCGTTTCCGAGAGAGACGAGAGAGACGAGAGAGACTCCAAAGAGGCTGGAGTGGCCTGGGCCCGGGCTGTTAGTGGTCGTTTCGGTGCGGCGCTCGCCATTCGTCCTTTGGGAAAGACCTCATGCACCAGCCGGCTCTTGCCGACGTTGGCTTTGCCGACGAGCCATGTGCCGCCGCCGCGCGTCCAGATCTCCTCGCGCAGCGTCTCCGTCCACCAGCCGCGCCGCGCACTGACACAGCGCACGCTGCCGAGCCGCACGTACCGGCCGGCGCGCCCGAGCGCCGTGCGCAGTGTTGCCATCAGCGCGGGAAGAAGGCGGTCCACCTGTGGCTTTGTCGGCGCCAGCAGGTCGGCGCGCGTGATGACAAAGCTGAGCGTCGTCTGCGCGCGGCCCTTGGAGAACTTGGTGAGGTGCGCGTTGCGCCGGTTGCGCGGCCGCAGCGCCGCGTCGAGCAGAGCGCCGATGCGCGGCACCAGAGACATGGGAAAGTCGGCCGCGTCCAGCACATGGTATACATGGTTGCGCGAGTGTGGCGATGCGTCCAGTGTGGCCTGCAGCGCGCCGAGGTCCGGGTGCGCAATGGCGCCGCCGGCGCTGTGGTGGACGAGGTCGTGGCAGCGCTGGCACAGGAGGGAGCGTCCTTTTGCGGTGCTCTCCCGGACGCTGTCATCTGCCCTCTGGGCTGCGCTCTCGGCCGCTTCCTCGCCCTCTTCTGTCTCGTTTGCCTCGCTTGGCACGGCCACGCCCATTCCCTCGAGCCGAACCCCAAGACTGCGCGCCCGGCGCACTGCCGCTGCCACCACCGCCGCCTCTGCTGCCACCCGCGCACGCCGCCGGGCGGCTGGCAGCAGTTCCCGCTGTTCCTGGACTGCCCATCGCTCGACGTCAAAGAACCCAGGCTGCTGGGGCATTGTCGTCTGCGCAAACGCGCCGCAACCGGGGCACTGCAACGGCAGGGCGGGGCGAGCAGTTGCGAGAGCCGGTGTCATCAGCGACGGTGCTGCCAGCATGTCCAAAGAGCCCGCCCCGGAGGATCTCGCTACAGAAGATCCTGGTCCCGGGGATTCTGGCCCCGACGCCGAAGTGAAGTGTCTCTGTGCTCGCTGCGGCGTTGGCTTGGCTGCCGGACACAGGAACAACGGCAGCCGCGCAGACTGCGCTGCGTCAAGCGCAAACGCCGCACGCAGCCATGTGCGCGTGGTCCCAGGCGGTGGCATCGTATGGAAGCCGGGCGAAAGGCGCAGCTGCGCGTTGTGTGTTGGGTAGTGCAACAGCGCAGCAGAGCAGAGAGTCAAGAGAAAAGTTATCGTGTAAGAGTCACGTGGCTTACAGAGCGCGACTAGCATCCCAGAACGGCAGGCGGTCACGGGCACTAGCGCCATTGGCTGTTTGCCAGAAAAGTCAGCATCTAGACCGATGACATCCGACGACGGCGACGACGACGACACGGCCGTGACTACAAAGGCGATTGCGACTGCGAATCTTCGCCCCAGACCCTCCTGACACGCACAGCTCTCGCGAGTCAAGATGGTGGCTGTTCCCCCGCGTATGCACCGGCTGAAGGCTGTGAGTATTTGAGTATCTGCCTCGGAAGAGAAAGACGTGGAACGAGCATCATGTCCAGATGCTAACCCAACACAGCAGGTATGCCGTCCGGCAGCTCCGCGAGCATTCCTATCCTATCCTTCTTCTCGCGACTGACCACCAGCTGCTCAAACTGCGCCACGGCCCCGGCGCCGCCCTGCTGCCCTCCAATGTCACCCGCATCCACTTGGAGTTTGCAAAGAAATGGAACGACGGCCACTTCGGCCCAAGGTGCGTGGCTCTCTGGCTCTGCTGCAGCCGACACGGGCGTGCCTCGCACTGACGGCCCAGGAAATTCTGGCAGCAGTGCCTGCCGCGCCTCAAGTACTGGAATCCAGCTGTGCCTATGATTGTCAACCGCGTGCCCACCACCATTGCTGCCGCCACCATGACTGTCTATATCCGGGACGAAGCTGCTCCCCAGGATTCCAGAGGCTTCAAGGCCATCACCCCTGACGTTCAACCCTCGTCATCCTTTGTCGGTGCTTCTCCCGCCCCGGCGCCGCTTCCTAGCGAGCGTGCCGTCCGCCTCGAAATCAAAGGCCTCCACTCGGACGACATCTTGCGCGACCTACTCGCCGCCACCGGCGCTGTGGCCGTCGCCCCCTCGCCTGCTGATCTCGCCGATATCCGCGACGTCGAAGAACAAGCTCGCCGTGCCGCCGCTGACCGTGCCGTTACGCTTGCATACACAACCGCGAAGCGCCGTGAGGCCACGTTGCTTGCGCAGGCGCGCAGTGAGGTGGAGGACCTGAAGAAGAGCTTGTAGAGACAGCGGAAGGCACTCGACAGCCTGGAAACAGCGGTCTGGCAAGGCTGACATTGGTATAGTGTACGATATGCAAAACGAAGACCAAGAACACAAAGCAATGAACTTAGTTATCTACTTGCTTTAGAGTGCGAAAGTGGAACTGCAGATAGACGAGACTAATGGCCGTGGCCTAGCCTGACAAACATAGCTGATGTTGTCAGTATCCTTGGCTACGATAGCCATTCAGACACCGCGAGGATGAATGTAGTATTTTGAATCGTGAGAACCATCGTCACAACCGGGTATATTTCAAACATGCGTCGGAAGACTCGCCACAAACAGGTGCATTTAAACGTGCATCGAAAGTGGTATTTGGGTGCAGCTTAAGCCTATGCTCTCTATACATGATTTGCACTAAATTAATGCCATACTGAGGCCCGAGCAAACTCACGCATAGTCTCTCTATATGCGCATCCCATCCAGAACTCCTTGCCTGAAAATCCATAGGCCCGGAAACAATAGAGCAGTACACAATTTAAACACAATGCATTACAATTTATTGCAGCCCAAACCCCTCGCTCTCGTGCACAGCCGCCCACAATCGCTGCTGCAAAACCTCCTTGCTCGCATACCGGCACAGTGTCAGTGTGTTGAAGCACGTCCGCGCCGTAGGGAACCGCCCTGTATCCGGTCCCAGACACAGGATCCGGATAGATAGTGACGCTGGTCCTGTTGCAGGGATCCGGTCGCTGCTCGTAATGAACGTCAGCAGTTTGCGCTGCTCGAGCGGTGATGCCTCTCCAAACACCTCCCAGAACCACCGCAGCGTCGGCTCGCGCTCCACCTGCACCGCCGCCGGCACCGTCGACCGGTCCCAGTTGTCGTAAGTCGCTGCCATCTTCAGCGCGTTGATGTCAAGCGCCTCGTCAGAACCTCGCACCAAGAGTTCGATCTCCTCTGGCCGGAAGAGCTGAAGCGCGTTTGTGCCACACACAGTGAAGAAGCCGCGTTTAAAAGGCTCGAACTGCCGTGCTACACTCGTGTCCAGCAGGTACCGGATATACAAGTCCACGTACTCGCGCCTGTTCGCATTTGTCACTGCCCGCATCGCACCATCCGGGCATAGCGGCACTTGCACCAGCGTGCCATATTTGTCCACGCCGATTGTGAAGTCCAGACAGAACGCATCTTCCACGTCGCCCTCAAAGTCCAGCAGTTGCTGCAGCCCACGCGCCACGGCAGGCCGGTACTCGGCCAGGTCTGCCACCGCGTAGGACATGGGTGGCCGGCTCAGCCCGTACAGCAGTCCTGGTGTTGGTGCCGGCCCGGACTGGAGCAGCTTGCGGAACGCAAAGGGCGGCAGGGCAATGTCCAGAATTGTCGAGTTGTAGATGGCAAGACCCAGGACGACGCCCACAAGAAAGAACTGGTCCGAAGTCTCAAAGGAGTTGGGGTTGAAATAGCAGTAGTGCGACTCGTCGTCGTAGGTGAACATGCCGTGATCCGGGTTGAAGAGCTCCCGTACGAGCAGCAGAAACCATTCCTTCCGCAAACCGCCTGCATCCACGCCCTCCTCTCCGCTGAAAGTGATGCGCAGCCCCTTCTTGAGGTCCTCGCCGCCACTGCCGATGGCCGCGCTGACAGCTGTCAGGCTGTCGTCGACGAGACAGTCGCGGTGAACGTTTAGCAGAAAATGCTGGTCAAAGTTGCGGCGCGTCATGATGCTGTCGAAGAAAGCGTCGCGGGCCTTGGTCTTCATCTGGCGATGGGCCTCGTGCTCAAGGATCTGAATCTTGGCCCAAATGCTTAGCATGAATGGAAATTGACAAAACGCAAATTTAGGTGCCTTGCTCTCCCAGGCTTCAAAGTCCGCCACGAGGTCTGTATTGTCCAGAAGCGACATGTAAAAATCTGACGTTGGCAGCAGCTGGCCGCGCAGCCGCGGGCGTGAAGCTGCTTCGGCGAGGGCCTGTGATTTAGACTCATCCCCCTTTTTGCTGCTCACACGACGACCACGCACGGAGTTGTTTGCTAGAAACATCATCGCCAACACCCGGACAGCGGCCTTGATCTGCCAGTCATCACCGTGGCTTAGCAGTTTCTTCTCGGGCGCAGGCTTGGGCTTCTGTGGCAACCCTGACCCAGACGCCTGGCTGATGGCCGCCTGGAATGAAGCCGCAGAGGCGCCATCGTGGATCTTGGGCACTAGGCCAGCAAAGTCGGTCTTGGTGCTCTCCTCCTTCTTCTCGTTGTGGCGAACGAGGCGGTAGGCTAGAAAACCACTAATAAGATCCTTCGTCTGCAGGAATCGTGCGTCAGAGAAGCGGGAAAAGCACACGGCCACACACCGCTGCCAATCTTCCGAGCAGTTGGAAAGCAGGCCTAGAATGCGCTTGATGATGACCGAATGCTGACCAGATGCCGGCCCAGTGCCGCGTGCCGCGCTGGCTTTGCCAGTCTTGGAAGGATGATGTCGAGCGAGCTCGGCCCGGCGCTGGTTAAGCGACACCGGCTGAAACTTGCCAGAGAACGGCCGGCAGGAGGCGTGCAGAAGTGGGTTGGCCAGCATGATGATGAGAAAGCGGAAGTCGCCGGACTCGCCGATACGCCGCCCGGGCCGCTTGAGAACGGTCTCGATGGCTTTGAGCAGCACCCGCTGGGCGTGTTCTTGGCCTTTGAGGATCGCGAGCTCAATCTGCTCCATCATGACGCGCGGCTGAGCGTCACAGATGCCTGCAGCCACCAGCTCATCAAATACATCAACCCACACAGCACCGACATTCACGACAGTGCTGAACCACTCATCGACGGCTGGCCAGTCAATTCGAATGGGCCGAGTCGTACTAGAGGCACCGGTGGCACTGGCAGCGCTGGTGATGAGACCACCCTCGCTCAACTGGCGGCGATGATCTGCGTGCAACGGTTTGTTGACCGTCTGGCGGCCAGTCCACCAAGAGCCATTCTCAGCCACATCCCCCAAGAGCAGCAGCTTAGGATCCAGATCGGGCACAGAGTACTCGCCAGCTCGCGGTGGACAGCCATCGGAGTCGGTCAGATCGCCCTCGCTGGCCGGATTGTGGTCGTCCTGAGCGTCTTGGCCGTTCTGAGCGTTGTAGTTGCCATGGCTACGATATGGCGGACCTGGCGCGGGACGAACGTTGGATGGGCGTCGGTCGCTGCCGTTGCCATGCCCAGTGCCATATTCATGTCCATCTGGCTGTGCTGGCACGAACGAGTTGTCCAGACAGTTGATGGACAAGAAGTGAGCCACGATATCATCCTCCAGAGGCCGAAAAATCCTCTTAGGCTCCATCTCCTTGCGGACCTTAGTCACAAGGGCCTGCGCGGTGTCTATCGTATCGCCGTTTTGCTGCATGGCTGTCAGAGCACCGGGGCGGGGTGCAGACAGTGACGGCTGCTTGGACGAAGCTGCCTCGCCGTAGCTCTGCACGAGTGATGGGCGACCCAGGGAGGCAGCCGACGTCTTATGTTGCAGTACGGGCCATGTTGCCGTCTTCGAAGAAGATGCCGCCGGTGAAGAGACTGCTAACGGGACAGGCGTATCTTTTTCAACGTCCGACAGAATGGAAATGAGATATGAGCGAATACACTGGCGCGCAAGAGACCGGGTCCGCTTCACAGAGATGGGGACCGCAAGGCCGGACAGACCCTCTGGGCATGGAGATCGCCGGCGACTACTGCTGGCCGGCACCAGATCGTTGACAGTCAGGCAGATGCTGCAACGGAAAGCCTCGACGCCATGCGCCCAGCGCATCAGCGACCCGCACGTTATGCAGGGGCCGGTGATAAAGCTGTTCTGCCGGCCCCTGGTTGCCTGCTGGGGGGCGAGGCTGGCATTGTGGTTGCCAGATCCGCCGGGGCCATGCCGGCTGCTGCGGATGTTGCTGCCACCACCCCGCCGCGACGTGGACTCGTCGCTGCTAGATCCGGGTGATGTGCCGCGTGGCTTCTTTTTCTTGGCAGAGAAGAGCGAGGGAAATGGGTTGCTCATGGAGCGGCTGTGGCCAGACTTGGACTTGGACTTGTGCTTGTGCTTGGACTTGTGCTGGTCGGCGGCGAGATCCGAGTCGGAAGTCGAGTCGTCCTGCAGCTGGGACCAGTCGAGAGAGCCCAGAGTGGTGTTTTCCAGGTTAGGGTGGGCATTTAGGTTAGAAATGAGGTTGGCATCAAGAGCCGCATGAGAGTTGGGATGGAGAGCAGCGTTGGGCGTGGCATGAGCTGCGTGGGTACTAGAGGTTGTATCGGACGCAGTGGACGTATTATTAGGGGTTGAGGCAGAGGCCGTCAGGCCGACGTGTAGGATGTCTAGGTTAGGATCGCGGGTGAGGTCGCGGGAAGCGCTCAGAGCACGGCGGGACGGCAAAGACTGGGCGATGTGGCGCTCAGACGGGTTCAGGCGATGGTCACGGGACGCCTGTGCGTGGCCCCTGTGCCGGGAAGGAGCTGCCATGGCTGCATGCGGCAGGAGCGAGCGAGATTTTAGAGTCTGGAATCTACAGGTGAAGGAGCGATGCGGCGATGAAGCAGATTTTTTCTTGCAGGAAAGAGCCGTGAATCGTGCCTCCCAAAATTAAACCTCAGAATGTCGGAATGTGTGAGGCAGGCGCAGCACAAACGAGGGGAGCGTCGTGGAGCTTTAAATATGCAGGCGCCCGGCGCTAATGACCCGTGCCTGGGATGTGGGTCAGCGCCCCAACTTACACATTGTGTGTACGTCAATGCCGGAAGGCTGTTCTAGAAGACGACATGTGGTATCACGGATGTCAGTAAGCACCACCAAAAGCAGACGATTGCACTCGCAGGGCGACTGCTGGGTTGCTGACCGTGACGCGGCTTGGCGTAGAGCAGGATTGGCATGCATTGGCTTGTTCGGCGACTGTGTGGCGTCGCAGCAAGATTACTCGTATTACTTGTTAGGTGCGTTATGTAATCACCCATACCAATCGCGGCTGTGAGAGCAACGCAGTTTGAACATAAGTGGACCATAATCTATCGGGAGTCTTTACAATCACAGACATTCCGGTGCATGAGTACAGCATCTCACTTGTAGTGGCATATCGACTCACGTGACTGTCTGATTTATCATGAGGCTTTACGGGACACAGGTCAGCTGAAATCTCAGGAAACCGTCAGTCTCTTGAGGCTACCCATTTGTTGCCCGAGTTGCAGCAAAGAAACTCGTGCTTATGAAGGTGAGAAACTGCCTATGCCAGAAATAGACTTCTCGGGTGGATACAACTGGAAACCGATATATTTCGCACGCGCAAAGCCTTGTTAGGCTTCTACCCATAATCACCATAATGTACAGTTGGCAACTGTGTGTTTTCTTTCCTATAAGAAGGAGCTATCACCATCAAACAAATCTCGTCAAATTTCCTGCAAGACAAATATTGTTTTACTTGCGTCAAACAACCATACGCATCACGTATAAAAGCCGAAATAGACCGACTTGTTTCATTTCAGAGGTACGAAGTATCTCTACAAGCAAAGCTACTGCTTTCCAGCACAATTCTTGTAGTCATAAAGTACACTGTCGTACCAAATAAGAAGAGAAACTCCTATGTATATCCAAAATGATACGTACGGAGTAGTTTACAGCCTGAAGATAGTCCAGGCGACTAACTATTTCTAGTTAGTTACAGAATTTGTTTAGATACCATAAGCCACGCCAGCTTACGACTCTCAGTATCGACTTCCTGCATCTTGACTGAGAAATGACGGCAGCCATGTCTTTCGAGACACAGTTAGAGCCAACTGGCCGCAAATACCGGTCCAAGAAGCAGCGGCCGTGTGATATCTGCCGCTCACGCAAAATCCACTGCCAAGTCTCTCGGAACGATCCCGTCTGCGAGTGCTGTAAACGGCTCAACCGCACCTGCACCTTTGAACTCGAGCCGCTCAAGCGGCGAGCTCGGCCGGAAAGGCGGCCGTCAGTGGCAGCCGCAACACCCAGTCTCTCTGCTCTGCCTCCGGGGTTCTCCAAGGCAGATACCATTCCCGGGCCACCTGTACCTTCTGATGAGAACATGGCCCTCGATATGCAGGACTTCTGGCTCCACGGCGATGTCGTTGGCTATTCTCCACAAGGATTGTCTGGCTTCAGTCCATTGCTAATGGAAGGCCCAGAGATGCTCGCCGAGAGTGCCGGAAGCATCTCGCAGGCCAGCCGAACAGACAGTGCTAGTCCCAACTTCCGCCCTGCCGCAGAGGCTACCAATCACGTCCACAACGTCGATATCATCACCAACACTGAATCTGGTCACGGTCCCAATATTGACGGCCATCTGGACAGTACCGGTGGCAGCAACGAGGATCGCTCCGACTGGTCTGAGGCCTTCTCGTTGGAGAGCCGAGCGGGCTACTCCAACCACTTAATTGGGCTATCCTGCGAATCTGACCCTTATCTTTTACGGTTCTATGCGTACGATTCACACGATATGTACACCATGTTTCGTCTCGACTACCGCCGCATGCAGGCTGAAGAGACCGTAGCTCGGGCTCCGGAGATGGGTCTCCCCAGAGGTACCCCATGGCCATCGTGTCAACCGCCTGCTGGCTACATGCCCGTGCAATTCGCTTTGACCGACGAGAGCGTGCTGCAGGACGGTGTCAAGGAGGCCGAGAATCTGTTTTCGGGTAGTAACAGCAACACTAACCGCCTCTCCGAGAAGGACGATATCGCTCTGCTTCACAGTCTCGTATCTCCAGATCTCGGTGAACGTCTAGCCGGGCTGTGAGTTGCTGTCTTTATCTCCCGTCTTCTCTTTGGCCCACCCCTCCTAGCACTCCCGTGTCTTTATTTCTTTGCTGCTGTTCTCTAACACCAACGAGATACGCCCGGCATGTCCATCCTCGATTCCCCGTCCTCTCAGGCCGGGACCTCGCTGCAATTCGACAGCCCTCTGGCAACCTGGCCATGCCTGTTGGCCTCCTCAGCGCGTTCTATGCCCTAGCCATGCCTTTCACCTTCCTTGACGACGAGCTCAGTCTGTTCAAAGGCTACCTACAGGTTCCGACCGACGATCTCTGGGCCATTGCCTACCGAAGCTACACCCGGGCTAGCTGTCTGTCTCACCTCTCCTTGCTCCAGTTGTGCCTGATGTTGCTACAACGCCCGCCTTACAACGACGCGGTAGCTGCCCCGCCGGGTGTCTGGGCGCTGTCTTGTGCAGCGCTTTCTATAGCCGAGAACCTGGGCGTAAATCTCGATCCGTCCAACTGGCGGCTCCCCAGCTACGAAAAGGCACTGCGCCGACGCCTGTGGTGGCTTACGTATACCCAGCATGTGTGGCATGCGGTCGGCCTAGCCAGGCCAAGCCACATCCAGGACTCCAACTGGGATGTGGATGAGTTGATCGAGGCTGACCTGGAGCCAATGGACAGCCCGGAAACCGGCGACGACACTACCACAGAGACGCAAATACTGGTGGCTCACTGCCGCCTTGCAGTGATTGCAGCTGATGTCCTGAAAGAGTTCTAGTGAGCCTCGTTTCCCCGTGTCTTTGATTTCCTGTCACTCCGTCTGACGAATAGCACACTCCGGTCAACGCGGAAGTCTTCGTCACTAAGCGTTCTACTCGGCCGTGCTCAGCCGCTTCGGACGCGCATCGAGGGCTGGCGCCAGACTCTGCTGTTGCTCTCGAAACCCACATCTGAGCTCACGGAAGACGAGCTGGTTGTCGGGGCCTCACTGCGCCTCGCCCACCTGACTCTTGAAATTCTCATTTTTCGCGCCTTGCTCCGTCCGCTGATGTATGATGCCGTGCTTGTTGAGAACGGAGTTGTTCCCGAGCCAGTGTCTACCATCCACGAGAACTGCTATGCCTGCGCCAAGGTCGGCATGGAGATTGTAGGCTCAATGAAAGCGAAGCATTTTTCGACCTTTTGGCCATGCTGTAGGTATCTGTCTTTTGCGTTTGTCCTGTTTCCTCTCTCCTCTCTCCTCTCTCCTCTCTCCTTTACCTCTCTTTTCTATTGTCTTTTCTACTCCTTTTATTCTCTTTCTCTTTCTATTTCCGCCATGTTCTAGGCTGACAGACAGATGTCCGCTATCAATTGTGCTATATCTCCAATTTTGTGCTTTTGAGCCTCGCGCAAGCTCCGACGCATGACATTGCATCCCGCAACAGAGGCCTGCTCCAGAAGTGGCGGGACACCCTTCGCACACAGGCTCGTGCATGGCCACTGGCTCGTCTTGCCACAATCCGTCTCGATGCTATTTCTTGGAAGGGGCTGCCATCGGTGCTGTCTGGGGCTGGTCCCGATAGTCCAGCCATGCAGATGCTTGCCATGAAGGAGAAAGAGGCCCCACGATCCAGGACCTGATGTAGTTTTAGTTATTCTCGTCATCTATGCTGAGCATCATACCGAAGTACCGCCCCCAGCAGCACTTGTGCCCCTAGAATACAGTCTTCCGGACTGCAGTATTCCGTCGGTGTGTGGCTCAGGCCGTCACGTGTCGGTGTGAAAATCATAGCTGTTGGACAGTGCCAGCTTGTATTGCAACTGTCGTGTCCGGCACCACTCCAGAGTGGCATCCACAGTTTTTCCCCTTCTGGGTTTTGTCCTTGGAGCTCTTCCGCAGCCGCCTCCTCTATGGCTGCAATACAGTCTGCGTGGAAAGTCACCGGCGGACTCTGCGCGAACTGTTTCCACTGCACCTCGATTCCCTTTCCTGTCCCAGTACCCTTTCGTGCAATCTCGTCGAACTTTTCTCGACACTGCTGAACCATTGATGCCAGCACGTCTGCCTCCGGGTGCCGAATATCCAGCGTAAACCGCGCCATCCGGGCGATCGTGTTGACAGTGCCAGGCTCAATCTTGACCACGCCTGTTGTGATCATTCCATTGTGTGATACGGCTACGTTGTAGCTTTCTGAAATCATCCGTGCTGCAGCGAGCATCGCGTCCCGCCGCGTCGACAGAGGCGTCGTACCTGCATGGCTGTCTCGTCCTGTTACCTCAATCTCAAACCACTGGTATCCCTGCCCGCCCTGCACCACGCCGATGCGCCGCCCGGTGTCCTCGAGAATCGGGCCCTGCTCGATGTGCAGCTCAAAGTGTGCTGCCATTGGTGACGCCGTGTGCGCCGCCGGGCGCTCGCCAAGAAAGCCGATGCGTTCAAGTTCCTGCTTAACTGTTGCAGGCTCACTGCTGCCAGCCGCCGGCGCAGTGATCTCGCGGGTGTTCCATGCAGTCTCAAGTGGCACGGTGCCGGCCCAGACGCCAGACGACATGGTCGTCATGGGGAAGCGAGCGCCCTCCTCGCTGGAGCCGTCAATATATTAGCCTAGCACCGTAAACCCGTGTATATGCACCTTACTTTGTCCAGTTGACCAGCCCTATGGGTCCGTTGGTCTCATAACCGGTATCGTTCAGCGTACGCAGTGCCTCCAGGCCGGCCATGATGCCAAGAATGCCATCGTACCGGCCTCCTGTCAACTGTGTATCTAGGTGCGAACCCATATAGACAGGTGGTTTGCCTAGGTCTGTAGACTTGCCAGGCCGCACAATAAACATGTTACCCATTTGATCGACGGAGATACTGCAGCCCAGGGCCTCTGCCTGCGTTGCTAGCCAAAGGCGCACGGCTTTGTCGTCGTCGTTGAGCGCGAGCCTCGCCATACCAGTTTCCGTGTAGTGTCTGGGCAATGTGAGTCAAACGAGTCCAACGGCCGCATCGTCCGCTTCATGAGTCACTTACTCTCCGTATCTGTGTGCTTTTCCGATCTCGCACGTCTCGTGCAGCGTCTTCATCAGCCTTGCCCCATCAATGCGCGGCGTGGCTATTGCACCCGCCCTGTCTGCGATTGTAATTGCCTGTGAAGCTGTCTGACTGAAGGCTCTGGCAGTTCGCCTCCGCAGACCAGTCCAGTGGATCGCCGGAATTTTTTCATGTCTAGAATGCAAACATGCCATAGAGCCAGCAAAACCAGTTCTTGCCACAGGGCCCGCGGAGATGAATCGTGATACAAGCATTGCTGGAATTTGATGTCAATACGGGAAAGAGCTTCAAAGCACCGGCGTCGCTATTCAGCTCACCCGCGCTGGTCGAAACAAAAGCTAAGCGGGCTCTCGATCTAGTTGTGAGTTACTCGGAATGTTCTGCGGATTTCTGTGTCCGGCAACACCCACTATCACTTTGGATCGAACATCATAGCTGAGTGTACTCGTACGAGTACAGAGTAATACAGGAGAGAGCCACCCGTACTTAACCTGATATAGACTAGTAGACGGGCACTCGTCCTTAGTTCCGGGGGATTGCGCCGGGGAAGTCCCGTGACGCGGGCAACTGCTCCTGGCGATGTCGCATTATGACGTATCGGAGTATGTAAGGCCGCCGTATGTAAGATGGAGATTGTTCACCTTTGTAATTGTTAAATTCAACCCAAAGCATAATGGGCAATCAAACACGCAGCCCCGTTTCTTGTCGCTGTGGTGATAGTGTCCAGATTTGGAGCGGCCAAATCCGGAGTAGTGTTGATGGATTGTTCCAATTTGAACATTTAAGCTTCACATTGACCTTAACGATGAGCTTAACGATAACTGGCTCAGTTGAGACGGCAATTAAATCTTCATTTCCTAGTTTAAGACTCAACAAGAACGTCCTGGAAATACTCTTTGATAAAACCTCCTTCGACAGGTCCAGCCGAGCCAAGAAGTCCATCCGGGCGCAGCACAAGAATACCCCCCTTGTCCTGTGGCAAGCCCATCTGCTTATGAGCTGATCCATCACGGTCGTAGTATGTCTTTCCAAACGGATCCATGCCACCAAGTGCCTCAAACGGAGAGGCCTCGTAGTTAATGCTCACCGTGACATACTGAATCGCCGGGTTAGCTGATAACGCTGGCTCACTAGACAGGAACGACGCCAAGTGGACGAGGGATGCTTTGGACTCCTTGATCTGGCCGACAAAGACCAATACCCAAAAGCATGCATAATTGCGGGTGATCTGTTGTAGTCGCAGAGCTTGATGCACTCCGGGTACAGTCAGCACCACATCGTGCGGCCGGCTTCCCGGCGCAACAGTCACGGATTCCAAGACGTTCTTCTTGTTGAGGATGTTGCCAGGGTATGAGATGCCCAGGCCGGTATTGAATGATGTGGCTTTCTCAAAGATCTCTCCCAGGATCAAGTAGGGGTCAGCGGATGGATCGCCCTTGTACCATGATGGCCATTTGTGAGACATCAACGTCGATATGTCACGATCATAGCTGATCAGCTGCTCTACGACCGTCTTGCGCTCGTCAGAGTAGGTGTGCAAAACTTTGGGGCGCAAGAGTCCGCGAGCGCGGAGAGCTAGCTTCCATGCTAGATTTACGGCATCATGAGTGCCAGTATTGAGGCCCTGGGCTGCACCACTGCTGTGCGTGTGTGCAGCATCGCCGCAGATAAAGACGCGGTCATTATGGGCCGAGAACTCCCTGGCCATGCGCTGTGCAATTTTGTACCTATGGGCAGCAGACGAGCGTTAGTACTGAAGATGTGCCAGTAGAGCTGGGAATCAACGCACAATGTCCACCAGTGTGTTTCCTTAAACTTGATCTTGAAAGGAGCCATGCTTTTAGCCGCCTCAATCTCGGCTACTTCTTGGGTAACACCGTCCGGGTACTGTGAAGCGATCTCTGCGCTATACGCATAGCCAATGCGCGTGGCGCCATGGTCAAGAGGTGCCCAGAGAACGTTGCCGTGAGTCTTGCTTTCGATGGCACTGACAAGCTGGTTAGCACAGCCATCGATATACGTGTGAGCTCTCACCGGTACTGGTTATCTTACCCGTAGGCTCGCGTAATCGGCATATCTGTCTCGATAATGCCGTCGATTCGAATCCATTTGTCCTCCGTCATGTCACCTTCGAAGGGAATGCCCGCCTGCTGACGCACAAAGCTGTGTCCTCCGTCTGCTCCGATAATGTATTTGCTAGAATTGACGTTAGAAACCGCATAGGACAAATAGTAGAGGAAATCCTTCCATTACCTCTTCACCTCAAACTTGGCATCGGTCTTGCTGTCCAGCATCGTAGATGTCACGGCGTAGTGGTTTTCCGAGGCATTGGCATCAATTTTGAAATCTATGCACTCAATGCCCTGGAAGTAAGGCGCTCCGTCAGTCTCCAGTTTTCCGCGTAGTATGTCTTCAGTATACATTTGCCGTAGGACAAGCGTAAAGTCAAAAGCAGAGCCGTCCATGTTCTCCATAAAAGTCCACACACGGCCAGGAATGCTGTGTTGTCAGTACTCGGCAGGATTTATCGCAGTGTTTTAGCCAGGATACACCTACACTTGCTCTCCATCCTTGTATGTAACACTGCTGCGACATGCAAATCCCAGCTGCAGCATTGGATCAGACAACTCCAGCTGGTCAAGCTGCTCCATGGTTCGTGGAAAGAAGGCAATGGCTCGTCCGTAGGCATCCTGTGTCTCCTTCTCGTGCTTTTCAAAGACGCACGCAGAAAGTCCAAATCTCTTTAATTGGTAGGCCATGAGCAAGCCCACCGGACCGCCACCAACAATGACAACATCATACTCGTCTCTGATCGCGGTGGCGGGCATCGGGGAGTCGCTGGTGGGAGCCATTCTGGAACGAGAGAAGGCCTATGCCCGATTGTACAAAGTGTGCGAGAACAGTCTTACTATGCTAAAAATGTATAAGGACTGAAATATTGGAGCGAGATCGTAGCCTTCTCAATTTTACAGCAGCAAAATTTGTGCTTTTGACGACCTTGATGTAGCCGAGACAGACGGAGAAGACACGCTCAAAACGGCCGAGGGAACCCGTGAGGCGAGCAACAAATCGCCCGCTAGTTCCAGGTACTCGTATATTTCCCACCGGCCATAGCCTTTGGATACGAAGTATAGTCCGTACTCTGTTGGGACTGTTGGATGTTTGATACGACGCCGTCGATAAGTGGTGGGCCGGCCGGCGTGGGATGGCCGCTGATAAGCTCGCGCGAGTCGACCGGCGGTGGTGAGCCGGCAACCACGCTTGGAGAAGTCGGCCGTTACGAAGAGACTAGGCGCAACCGCGTTTTTTGGTTAGCTTTAAGCCCCTAAGTTCGGGTTTTGTAAAGTTTAGTGTGCATGTCGCGTTAACAGAAACCAAATTTGTGCTTCGCAGAAGGCCGGCGAAGCTGTACACGGACATGATTCAAAAGGCTGTATTATGAATTCTGAACCAAGCGTGACATGGGCCAGCTCAAGCAATGATGCAAAAATTTGTAGCGATACAGTTGTATTCCCAATCCTCCGTATCTACCCTATTTCCCCTCAAACTCTCTCTTCTTGAACGCCAGCCAGTCGCTTGCAATATCTTCGTGCCGGCAAAACTCAACACAACCGCCCCAGCCCTTGAGCCACTGGATCATCCGGTCTGCCATTCCAATAATATGAGCCATTCCACTGGTGTCGGGATGCATCAAGATGGGGAAGACAAAGTCGGCAGACTCATTGCCCTCGCCAACGCTTCTAGCGTTCTCCCACAGCCAAATAAACTTGTCCTTCCACATCTGCTCCACGACATTGACAGAAACGTAGCCCATGCTGTTTGCGAGATGGGGCAGGTACTGCAGGGGCATCATGTCTTCGTTGTACCATCCACAGGGGATTTCAACGAGCGGATGTGAGCCCTGCTCAAGCGGACTGGCGCCCGCCGACGTCGGGTCTGTGATGGGCGTGGGCTTCAGCCAAGAGGAAGCATCCTTGGTGAAGTCGATCTTCTGAATTGGCGGGTCGGCCGGTGTCCAGTACGGCTGCGAGTCGTGGTGCATCAGCGACGTGTCGTAGAGGAAGCCATGCTCGCGCAGGAGCTTGACTGTCGTCTCGCGGATGGTGTACATCGGTGCGCGATATCCACGGGGCTTCTTATTGCACAGAGCAGTAGCTACGTCGATACACTTGAGCAGCACGTCGCGTTCCTGCTCGGGCGTCATTTGGGAGATGCCCTCATGCGAGTAGCCGTGCAAGCCAACCTCTGCGCCAGACTCCACGACCTTTTGCACGGAAGACGGAAACGTTTCCATAGTGTGTCCGGGAATGAACCAGGTGACCTTGTCAGCCACATTGTTCTTCTTGAGGACATGCAGGAGACGCAGAGCGCCAACCTGCCCGGCAAAGATGCCGGAGCTGTAGTCGGCCATGTTGTTGTCGGGGTGGCAACCAGTTCCGAGCCAGTGCGAAACGGCGTCGAAGTCAAACGACAGGGCGACTTTTACGCGCATCGGCCGGCCAGGCGCCCCAAGGCCACGAGGGACCGTCAGGGCTTGCACGGTGGCCGGGGCAACGCCGTCCGTTGCTACAGTCTGGCATGCTGCGTCGGTATAAATTTCAAAGTGGCAGTCGGTGGGAATGCCTCCGTTCACCGGGGCCATGTCCTGAGGGCAGGCGCTCATGACGACGAGGAGGTCTGTTTCGGCTCTGAAGACGACAAACTGGCCCTTCTCGCTTGTTGGAACCTTCACGTCCAAGCCTCCGTAATGGTCCACTGGAATATTCATAAACAGATTTAGCGGATCGGGGACCCAGTCGTCGGGAATGTCGATACCAGGGAACGCCTTGAGAGCACTGTGCATGTTGTCTGTGCAGTTGTCGTGATAGCCCACGGCGCCTTGCATCCGGTAGCGCTCGGTATCGCAGGCAGACCAGATCATGTCATGGACGCCCCGTGTAGTGTCTTCCACAAAGGTGAGAATCGGCTTCCGCCGGGTGCTATAGAGCTTGTCATTCTTGCGGAGAGCAATGCTCAGGAGGATCGTTCTGGTGTGAACCATGGACAGGAAATCGCGGCCATCATTCGGGTTGAAGGCCCAGAAGTCGACCACCTGTTTTCCGTGCGTGTTTGTCAGCTTGAGATACTGGCCAGCGCGGATGTTGACGGCCGCTGCCTTTCGTGCTGGTAGGATGGTCATCGTTTCGAGGATTGAGCAGTATAATGCTGTGTTGGAGGAGAGGAACGGGATACAGCCCGGAGGCAAAGCCAGAGGCGAGATAGGTTCCCATACGTATAGTTATTGCCCGTCAGCTCGCTGGTAGCTTCGCCGGTAGATAAAACGAGCGGAACGGGGCCATTGCCGGCCATTGGCTGACGATGTTGCCCGAAGTCTGAGTTTCCGGGGTTGACTGATAAGAATAGTTAGTCAGCGGGCGCCGGGCGACGCACTTGGCCGACAGCTTGTAAGTGGCGATGCTGTATCTCCGTGGATTAGATACGGGCTAGCGAAAGCATGTTTCAGCCGCATTGAGTTGCCTCGTTTGCAAGCGCGTTGCCAGTTCCAAATTTGCACAGCCGTAGCTGCAGTATCTCGATAGTTGTACCTCTGAAGTATTGGCGTATTGCTTGTCTGTGTTGTCATGATTGTCCGTGTTGTCGTGGCGTGTATTGTTGTCGAGTCTCTTGTTGCAAAGCGACGGCCGTGGACACACTGCGAAAATAGAAAATCTTCATGGTCCTCTGTATTACAAGAGTCTCGTTACCCAGGGGTCAGGAAGCTAAGCCATTGAGCCACCAATTACTACAACCACCCAACCTGCCACAGACGGCATTACACGCTACCAACTCGCCAACTTGCCAGGCTCAACTGGCGGTGCTCTGTGATCCGATTCTGAAGACAGAAAGGCCAGCGACGTGATTGCTTCGGCGTCCGTGTGGCCGCGTTGCTTTGTAGTCTGGCCAACAGACTGTCTGCTGTGGAGCTCTGCTGTGCTTGTACGTCAATGCGATGTCTGGGAAGATCCGATTGCACCCCGACGTGTGCTCCAGCAATTTCGTCTGTACAAGTGATATTCGTAATACCGTGCACGCCTTGCACGGAGCACCGGACAGTGTCTCTGTATCACGAGCGGACCACCCATGGCCGAGGCAGACCGCATGTTGGAGCAAGATACAAAGTGACACGGAGTAGACAGAGGAGACCGACACAATGGCTGCTATCCTGCTTTGCTCAGGATTTGCGTTTGCATTTGCTTGCATCGGCACCGATCGCCCTTTTGCTAGTATATCGCCTCTTAGTTGAAACTTCATTTTGTCGTTCCAGCTCATTGGATGCGACTCTCACTTTGGCACTCTCGTGGGCGTTCCTTCCCTTCCACTCTATTTCCTCCTTCCGCCTCGTCAGTCAGCCGCCCACACTACGGAGTGATTCTCAGCCTGGAAAGCACGGGCGTGCCACTCCCCAGCACGGAAGCCGCGATCTTTGGCTGCCTTTGCGCCTTCCGTCCTGGCACCCGCGCCTTCCATCGTCGTGCCATTCACTCGCCGCGCCGTCTGATGCCACTTCCCGCTCATCCCCACCGTCCTGGGCCGTTCCTTCCTAAAGCGGAAGCAAGAGCACTGCTTCGGCCGTGCCTGCTCTGCTCCTGCCTGCTCGTGCTCTGTGTCTGTCGCATTCGGCAGCTCTTTCCAGTCCCTCGCTCCTTCCCTCAAAATGGCTTCTCTCGTGCAGCCGCCGCCGCTTGCCCCGTCCTCTGACGCCATCGCCATTACCGTCTCCAGCTTCACCACACATCCACCTTCATCACCAGCTTCTCGCTCGCCATGTCCCGACACTGAGGCCACGGTTGCATCGCCATCGTCTCCGGCATCGCCGCCGCAGAGCAGCACGACCACCGCTTCAAGCACACGATTCGCGAGTAGCAGCCTGAGCAGCAGCAGTACTGCAAGTTCGCGCTCAAGCCTAGGCCTCACGCATCACACAAGCAAAAGCATCGCCGTTGACGCAAACGGCGTTGGCACAACCGCCACAACCATCACCGCCGCCACCATCAACGCTAGTACTACTAGTCCCGGCCCTGACTCCGATATGGCACCCCGTGGCGGCACCTCCCGCGGTAGCCGTGGGATCGCTGCTACAGCGGCTCGTCGCGAGGCGGACTTCAGCAGCTTGCTCACGGCCACCCAAAAGGCTGAGCTCGTTATAGTCGTTGCCTCCATTACTGACGCCATGCTCGAGCAAGTTACATTGCTCTTTGAACCGCCGGCCGCCCTGCTGCTCAACAGCATCCCCACCGGCATCCGCACCCGAGCCGGCTCCAACATGGTGGACTTTAGCATCACGACTGGCGGCCGGAAGGAGCCCACGACCGCTGCCACTAATAGCCTCGACTCTGATGGCATGCATGCTGACCTCAAGCGTGAGGCCGTCGCCTCTATCAGAAGATGGCAGGCTGCCGTGGTCCGCCGCGTCGCCGAGATCGTCCCCGCCAAAGACAAAGATGCCGGCAAGCTGCCCGGTCGGTCTGCCGGCAGAGGACCGCCCGCCAAAGGACCGCTGACCGCTGGGAGTGCGAATAGCGCAATTGTTGGTCGTGGAGCTGTGAACAGTAAGAGAAGAAGTTCCCTGGTCGTGTTTTTCGGGGTTGTTCATGCCTTCGTCTCAAAAGATCCGCATATTCTCGGTTCTTGGTCTCCGCAGCCTGGGGCACGATATAAGCTGACATCAAAGACAACGCCGCCGGAACGCCGTCTGCAGCAGCCCCGGCACTCCTGCAATTCTCGTTGGAAAAGCGTCAGCTTCTCGTCCACGCCATATTGCTGCTGATCTTGTCACTTGAAAACTACGCCGCGTACTCTCGCGTTTTCATGCTGCGACTAGCTACGCATTTTCGCGTCCCGCTTCAACTCTTGGCCTGCGAAGAAAGCCGCGTTGCGCGCGGGATATCCATTGCCGCTCACAGCGCCTTCACCGACCGTGGTCTACCCAAAAAGAGCGAGGACCCCAGAAAAGACCGGCGGCGGGCCGGTGGGGCCGGTGGCCTCGGGGGACCAGCCGCAGCAACCAATCTGGCAGCTGCTATAATGGACGCGCATGTTGGCTCTGTGGCTCCAGGCAATTCCATGGGTACCACAGCCGCCGCCACTGTATTGGGCAACATGGGCACATTGGCCGACGGGGGCTTGGCAGCGTGTATCTTCTTTGGCCTGTGCGGGCCGCGCGGGGTCCCGGCAAAGACGCTTGACTCGTTCACGCGGGACATTCCCGAAGTCACGCTGATCCCACTGCATCGTGCCAGAGGCGGTGCTAGTGCAGATGTGGCAGCATACTCCCCGCAAGAGCGACGCATACGGCTTTCGATTGGCGTCAGTGGTTGGGTGTCGCAAGAGGAGGACGCGGCCAGTTCCTGGCGCGTGCTGGGCCAGAATAGCGAGACATACGCTTTGAGCTGGGGTGACGAAACGCTCACCAAAATTGCTTCGTCGCTGGAGACGGTAACAACTAGTGCCGCCTGGCGACATGCAAAAATGGCGTCTGGAGATCGTAAAGGTGCGTGGTGAAGGCTGAATCAAGTGTTACGGGGATTCGCATCCAATATATTCCCAAGCTGACCAACAGTTTTTGCCAAACTTCAAGCCTTTGCATGGCCCGAAGGACTGCTGAAGATCAGCAAGATTGTCGACAACCCCTGGAGCATAGGAATGGTCCAAGCCGACCGGGTAGGCATGGCTCTTGCCGACGTGATCACCAACAAGGTTCAAGGCGAGCGAGGCGTGTCTCTGCTTGGATACGGCCTCGGCGCACGTGTCATCTACACGTGTCTCATGAGTCTCTCGGAGCGGCGTGCCTTTGGGCTCGTAAACAATGTGATAATGATGGGGACACCTGCACCGTCGGCTGCCTGCGTTTGGGTGGCATTGCGCAGTGCGGTAGTTGGACGTGTGGTCAATGTATTCTCTGAGAACGACTGCATGCTTGGATTTCTGCACCGTACGGGCTGTGTCCAGTTCGGGGTGGCGGGTTTGCAGCGCATTGAGGGCGTGCACCGGATTGAGAATGTCGATGCCACCAAGCCGGTGTCGAGCCACCTGCGGTACTCTCATCTCGTGGGAAAGATTCTCAAGGACATCAGCTGGGAGGACCTGGACATGAAAGAGGTGGCACGTTCGGAAGAGGCTCTCGCAGCAGTCGATGGGGTATTGGCCAGCAAAGAACAGGAGCGGCAGGCCAAGAGGGATTGCCAGCAGATCAAAGAGGCCGGTAAGACTATGGGGACTATGGAGGCCAAGGAGGCCAAGGAGGCCAAGGGGGTTAGAGGAAACAAGAGAGCGGCAGAGAAAGAGACACGGAAAGAGAACGTGGCGCGCGGAGGCGGAGGCAGAAATGGGCCACGAGCTGGCAAAGACGGAAGAAGACGAGGTGGCAGGAAGGGGCTGGAGGAGCAGTTCCAGGCTCTGAGTCTGTCCTAAAGGTCATCGAAGCCAGAATGACTGCGTGCAGTGTCGGAGCGTCGAAGCGATTTGCAGTAACATCATAGCGGTTCTGTATGATTGGTGTCCTATCATTTGGGAGGGTCTGGAAGACGGAAGGCTGCAGACCAGAGGGATTGCCGGGAACGGGACAAAGACCATGGCAAAATGATGCCTGTGTGTAAGTCTGAGTTCGCTGGAAAGTAGTAATCAAGATTTACTCGAGACTCTTTCGCTTGGTGGTACCCGATGGGGCGTACGGCCGGAAAAGTGGTCACCGCTCACAGCTCGCCGCCAACAACGATGTAGCGGCCGGCAGAACGGGTGGCAGTACCAATGACGTCCCAGTTCTGGGAGTCGTGGGCCTGGTCGGGGGTCTTCTCGCGGACACTACGCCGCTGTCGGCGTGGCCGACGTGTGTGGCCGACGAAGCGCTCACGCAGCAGAGCAGCCTCGAGGATGCGGATGCCAATGGTCTCTTCGCGCCGGGCAGCACGGGTCTCGTCGCGGATGGCCTGTAGCGGTACGAGAGAGGCTGCGGCGTGCACGCGCTGAATGGCACGTACAAACTGCAGCTGTGAGTGGAGAGTGGCGGCGGTGGCAGCAGAGGCGGCAGCAGAGACCGGCTGTGGCAGGGCGGAAAGACGGTGCAGGCGGTGGAGGGCAGCCGTGTCCGAGGCGGCAGCAGCGGAAGAGCCGTCAGCAGAGCCGTCAGCAGAGCCGTCAGCAGAGCCACCCTCCGCGTCCAGAAGCGACCGCACAGACCATGTGGGAGTGGCAAGCAGCGCGGCGATGTCGGGGCTTCCGGAGTGGCAGCCGGACGAGGCCGAAAAATGCCGGCCGGCCGGAGGCCAGAAGCGCCGGGCGGCAGACGGTAGGGCTGGGACCAGAGCGCGCAGCGATAGGACCCTGGGCGCTGCAGCCAGCGGTGCTGGTAGTACCATGGCGAGGTTAGCAGATTGTACGGCCGAGCAGACGGGTGGAAGAGGCGGTTCGTAGCAGCCGGGGACGGCGATGGTGAGAATCCGAGAATAAAACGACCTGAGACGATGGGCTATCACCCACCACGCTAGTGTCCATCCGCGAACGGCCGCCCCACTTCAGCCCAGGCAGCCACACGTGGCCTCAGCCACAGGCGAATCGGCGTCATACTACTCCGTACAGAGCTCCGACGCCCCTCTCACACGAAACGCCTTCGCTCTACCACCACCGACTTGCCATCTGGCTTCGCAACCCGATTCCGCAAACACCGAAACCCTTTGGCTGTGCCGACGTCGACATCCGAGGGCGCCGCTCTCTCTACCATCCCCAGCCTCCCTCGCTATACCCGATCACTGCTTGGCCTCTTTCGGCGGCCTCTCGCTCTTCGGCCTCTCTTAACTACCTCTCTCACCACATCTCTTGTCTCCGACCACCGTCACCATGGCCCAGGACCCGCGCGCATTGTACCAAAAGGTATACGAGTGCTGCGCAAATTGTTCCCCGTGCTTGGACATGCCCGCTGACTCTCCAGGCCGAGAAGACGCTCGCCAGCGCCGGCAGTGGCTTTGGCTTCTTCGGCGGCAAAGAGCAGAAATATATGGATGCCGCCGACCTCTTTTCACAAGCAGGCAACGCTTTCCGGTTGCAGAAACTGAGTAGGTCCCGTGGCTCTACTGCTCTCCTAGTCCGTTTCTCTTCTGCAACGAAAGACTGACTGCTGGCCACCAGACCGCGAGGCCGGCAAGGCCTTTGAAATGGCCGCCGCCATCCAGAAGAACCAGCTTAAAGAGCCCGATGACGCCGCCAACACCATGACCGAGGCTTTCAAGGCCTATCGAAAAGACAGTCCGGAGGATGCCGCCCGTTGTCTCAACGATGCTGTGCTACACTACTGTTCGCGCGGCAACTTTCGCCGCGCAGCCAAGCAGAAGGAGGATCTCGGCGAGATATTCGAGCTCGAAATCGGCGACACAAAGCGTGCGCTCGAGAGTTACGAGAACGCCGCATCCTGGTATGAGGGGGACAACGCACAAGCGTGAGTACAGGCCTATCATGTTGGGGGAGTGCGAATGCGACAAGCACCCAGCGATCGGGCAAGAGATCAACGAAAGAGAAACGGCAAGGACTCTGCTAACCCTTGCTTCCAGGCTTGCCAACAAGAACTGGCTCAAGGTTGGCGACCTGGCCGCCCTGGACGGCGACTACTACAAGGCCATCGAGCAGTTTGAAAAGGTTGCCCAACAGTCCATCTCCAGCAACCTGATGCGCTACTCCGTCAAGGACTACTTCTTAAAGGCTGGTCTCTGCCATCTTGCCACCGGCGATACGATCTCCGCCCAGCGTGCTGTCGAAAAGTATCGTGAGCAGGATCCCAGCTTCGCGCAGCAGCGCGAGCACCAGCTGCTCGTCGACCTCATTGAGTGTATCGAGTCCGGCGACGCTGATAGGTTTGCCGAAAAGCTGTTCCAGTACGACCAGATCAGCAAGCTGGACCGGTGGAAGACGACGCTACTGCTGCAAATCAAGTCGAAGATTGAAGATGCGGACAATGAGTTTTCATAAAGTTCCAGGGGAGCAGGAGAGAGCGTAAAGGCGGCGAGTGAATGGCTACTCATGGCGCCACGTCTAGTCTTATGGTCCTGTCTCTGCTTTGTCGGTTTCTGCTTGTGATTGTGGGATTGCACTGTGCGTGATACAAGAATGGACATTGCCTCGGTTGCTGTTTTCAAGTGTGCTAAACCTGTTGAGACGAGCTTGGCTGTACACCAACACGCATCCCCCCGGCCCTCCAGACGCGGCGTCTAGAGCCGTTCATCCCACAGGCGTCGTGTATTCATCTGCTGGGGCGATCATGCAACCACCAGTGTCGCTAATTGGGCCCGTATCATTTACAGTACCCTACATTGTATACTTGGTCGAGTCGATACGGCTCCTAGAACCCAAAGCTGTCCAGTAGCGAATTCGCGTCTGGCTCTTCAAACACTGTAGGCGCCGCTGCTGCCCGACCAGCTTTTTGATCGGTGCCGGACAGTCGCTCTGCGATCGGCGATGTAGGAAGGTCCGCCACAACTAGCGAGCTGCGCCGTCGCAGCATCGTCAACGGGTCGATGTCGCCGCCAAGGCCAGGCCTCTCGGTCGGGCCAGGCAGCAAAAACTCCCAGTTGCGCACAAGGTCGAGGCCCAGGAGGTCGCAGCCCATGCGGTCGTAGAGCCGGGCGCTGTGCAATACGAGTTCCCACTCGACCTTGGGCGTCACCTTTGACGCGCCACGCAGCGTCTGCAGCGTTTTCTGGCGTAGCTGCGCGTAGAAGATGACAAGCGCAGGGTCGTCAGTGAGAAAGAGGCGTGACTTGGGGTCGGGCGAGCAGGGTGTCTCGACAAGGGTGGAAACCGGGGACTGGAGGTTGTGTCAGCAGGAGCGAAGAAAATCAAAGAGCCCCAACAAACGAGGGCAGAAGCAACACGGGCACTCACTATCAGCGCCCGCACCGCCATATCCCGACGGTGTAGCATCCAGAATGCCCACGACGCCAGCCACCGGTTGCCTTCCTGTGCCGCCATCACCAGCACCTCGTCCTCGAGAAACTTGCGCAGCACCGGCCCGTCGTCGCCCTCATACACGCGCGCCACCGCGACCGCCAGCTGTAGGTCTTTGAGCTGGTTAAAGCATACTGCGACCGCGTCCTGGAGCCGGTCTGCCAGGAGGAAGAACGCCGCCGCGTATGCGAACCGTCGCTTGCTCATCAGCGCATATGCGTTCTTGAGCGCTGTCGTGCGCCACTTTGGATCCTCGAAATTGTTGGCCAGCAGCCGCTGCGTCGCGCCCTGCTCGCGGTTCCAAGATGCCATGCGCCACAAGCCCTGGAGCACTGCCTTCTTGCGCAGCGCAAAGTAGAACAGACTACAGTCCACGGGGTTCTTCATCTCACTCTTGGCGTACTCATTGCGGGCGACAAGTTCAAACTGTGCTTTCTAGATGAGATTAGCGCGCGCAAGGCTGCATCGTGGAAAACAGCCAGTATAGGTACAAGAATAATAACAGCACACAGCCAGCCAGCCAGTAGCCGAGAGCTAGTAGCCATAGGAAGTAAGAAAGAATCATACACGATGCTCAGGCACTCACCACTTTTGCGTTATCCGCCAGCCACATAAAAATGCCGCTCTCGCGCGCATCACTCCACAAAAGCGAGCCGTGATGCTGGCGAGCGACAAAGTCAGTAAGTAGGTCTTGGCTGGTCGAGTGATAGGCCCAGCTAATCTCGCGCCAGGACATGTGCAAGCCTCCGGCGCGGCTCTTTCGCAAGGCGTGCTGTCGAAAAAAGAGCATGTAACGCGCGGCGTTCTCGTCCATCGAGCGACGCTGGGCCTCCACGAGGTTGACGCACTCGACGATATCGACGAGCTGCATCTGCTCGTGGGCCGATAGCTGGGGCAAGGCAATGCTCTGCAAGCGGGCACTGATAGCGGCAGCCGTGTCGGCAAAAGATGCGGCATCAATATCCATCTCGGCTGTATTCTCGTCTGTAGTATTCGCCGTATAGCTCGCAAAGAAGCTCCTGTCGGTGCGCACACTGGCCGCGCTAGCTGCCGCTGGCTGGTCTGCCTCCTTTGCGTAAAATGCGGCTGCGTCTAGGCCCAGGTAGTCGTCAAACGGCTCTCCGGGCAGCCAGAACTTGAGCGTACGGTGCAGCGCGCGCAGCACGCGTAGCACGAGGAGGCTCTTCCCAGCGAGAATGCACTGGCTTAACATCTGCGGGTGGAAGACGGGTAGCGGGCCATTGAGGCGTTGAACTACATCGAATAGATCCCAGGTGTGATCCGCTGTACGCGGCAGCCGCAAGCTCGGTACCAGCTCGCTGGGCACGTTATAGTGGCGGTCAAATATGAGCAGCTGGTGACCAGCACCAACAACAAGGTCGCCGACGCCGAGCCAGGTCGAGTCGCCAATAGGGTGTGGCGTGTATGCGCGTGTGCTGATTTCGCGCACCGCCGCCCAGGCTGGGCCTTTGTTGAGGTAATCAAAACGCAGCTGGGCTAGCAGGATAACGCGATGCGGAAACCCAACGGCCAGGATCGATTGTGAGTCAGGCGTCGACGTCCAGTCAAGATCCTGCACGGTGTCGTAACGCTCAAGAGGACTGGCAGCACTCTTGGTGCCCCTTTCATCATCCCCTCCGCTACCACTGTCGTATTCGAGTTGCGCACCTCGCACGTCCCAGATTGTCACTGTCGTACGCTGGGTGTTGACCAGTGCGGCCTTCTTGCGAGTGCTGCCACTGACCAACGCGGGCGCAGCCATGCCGGTCTCCATGGACGAAGTCATGAGCCACTCGACGCGGTGACCAGCACGGTCGACACGGGCGGTCCAAAACTCAACGCGGCCAGCGGTTGTGTAGGACACGGCGACATCGCGCGCAAAAACGTCCAGAAACCCAGATATGGCCGTACTTGCGCCAGCAGGATCGACGGGTAGCATGTAGGCGAGATCGCCTTCCTCGCCGAGATCAAAGCAGCAGAACTCTGCTACTGATGGACCGGCATTGGTGTGGGTGTTACAAGTATCGCTATCACTGTTGGTCTTGCCAGTCTGGCTGCCGTTCTGGTTGCCGTTACGGCTACCTCCGCTTTGATAACCGTCACGCTGCCCACCACTATGCCCCCCATACTCCGGGAACACAACCTCCCATACTATGCCGTGCTTCTCGGACGTGATGGTGGCGACATGAGCCACAGTCCGGTCAGCGACGTGCTCTCGCGGTAGCACTAATAGGCACAGCGGCATGCCGCTGAGCGTGTAGGAGCAACGGCCGATCAGCACGGGCACGGGACGGCGGCAGTCCCAAACCGCAATGCTACTCTGAAACAAAAATACGACAAAGCGGCCTTGGCGTAGGACGGCGATGCGGTAGATGGGGCCGTCGGTCGTAGGAGAGAAGCGACTCTGGAGATACAGCGGGGCATCCTTGGCTCCGTGGACATGGTGCCAGACAGCGCCCTCGCCGCGATCGGTGCGCGAGACGACCGCACTACCGCTGAAGTTGCGGACCATCTTGCGGACAGGACTAGCGTGGCCGGTCCAGGTAGCAATGCGCCAGAGACGGGGGCCGGCGACCCCGTCGTATGACTCGTCGAGGAGGCGGGCGATGTTAGCCTCGTAGACGTCAATTTTGCCAGAGAAGTGGTGGAGGAGCAGGTGGAGATGACCGCCGCGGTTGCAGAAGGGATAGATTTCGACGTGGGGGGGGGAAGAAGACGAGAGTGGACCCGGGTCCAGCCCCATGCCTAGGCTGGGAGAGAAGTCGAGGGTAGGTGACGCAAGGTGGGTGATGTTGTAGACTTCGTTGGTCTTCTGGACGCCGGAGTCGAGGTTCTCGAGTGACAGGGCCGACAGTGTGCCCTGGGCATCCAGCACAAGGCAGATCTCGGACGAGCGGTTGGCGATGGCGACGAGGTGGTCCAGGGCGCGGGCGTCCTGCTGGCCGCCTTGGTTCTGGGCAGCGTCTTGCACAGCGCGCTCGGTGGCCGCTTGCAGATCGCGGCCCTGCAGCAGAAATGCCCAGCGGACAGGCCGCGGCGCGATCGCAGCCGCTAGATCCACGGCGCCCCGGAGAGTCGGCAAGTGGTGAGCGCTGCCGGGCGCCTCGGCCCATGTCCAGATACGCAATACGCGATCGGCGCACATCGTGTACAGCATATGGTCAACGGTGTGCCCGACGTGGAAGGGCCGGCGCCACTGCAGGCTGGTAATAGCCTGCGGATGCGGCAGGTATGCATAGTCAAAGCGGGCGTTGTCGGCATCGAAGCTGAGACGGCGCCAGACCTGCACCAGCCGGGAGGCAAAGCCAGCAGAGGCGATATAGGCTGAGTCGTAGGCACAAGCAGCCCATTGAGCGGGACTTGCGAGGGTCTTGCGCCAGGCGCAGGGTGGTGACGCGGGGGTGGCCGAGAAGTTGCTGTCCGATGACGACGACGACGGCCGCGAGCCAGTGCTATATAGCGCGAGGACGGCGCGGCCGACAAGAAGCTCCTGGTTCGCGCCCCAGGACAGGGTCATAGGGAAAGAGGGTGGCGTACTTGAGCCGTATGTCGCACCAGGCGTTGCGCCAGAGCCGGAGCCGGAGCCGGAGCCGGGGCCGGAGCTGGTGCCGGCATCATCGTCATGGTCGTGGACGTCTGGGAAAAAAGCCGTCTGCAGTGCCCACTGCAGTGATCCCTCAAGCTGACCCACCGGCCGGTACACACGCACCGCGCGGGCCGTGCTAGTCGCGATGTTCCCGGACACCTCATCAAAGGCCACGGCCTCAAGCGGCGTCTCGTCATCGTCGTAGATCGTTTGGAGCAGCGCGTCGTGGTCGCCGAGCACGACGAAGGCATTGCCAGTGATGTAGGTCTGGGAGTCAGCAGTGTCACGAAAAACGGACAACGGAAAACAGCAGGATGGGGCGTACAGGAGAGCAGAGGAGAAGAAAGAACAGCGATAGCCAAATAGCAGAGAAAGAAAAGGGCAAAAGGGCCGAAACTCACAATCACGCGCCGCGACTCCCAGAACCCCGTCGACACCGCCTGCAACCGCGCCTCTGGCTTTCCTGGAAGCGCCGCCTTCATGCCGACCGTGAATTTCTCAGCTGCAGAAGCATGATTCGGTGGTCGTGGCGTACAATCGTGTCGCAAGAGGATAATAGCGATGCTGAGCTGGCATGCAGCTCGACTCGGTAGCGTGATTTAGCCTCATCGCAGCTGCATCGGCGATTAGTCAGCTATACAGTGCGACTGGGCCGTACGAGCACGGCTACGAGTATAACTCCGTAGTGTGAAGTTATTGGTGCAAATGCTCCGATCTTTACTTGTAACGTGCTCGCTTTTAATTTACGCTCTCAGATGACTACAATAAGCCGATGACTGAAGAAGCTTTGGTTACGAAGTAGCCTCCACGCGACTCGTTCCTTTCAAGGCCCGACATGAGAACATTGCAAGCCATGTGAATACACACGTAAAATACAAAGATGCAAGGCACCAGATACTCGTCGGCTTCGAGTACTCGTAAGGCTTCACGGCTTTGCAAGTTGGGCACGTTGGGCATCCATGTCCCGCCTACGGAGACTGGCCACACACACAGCAGCCTACAAAATTAGCCTCCGTACGAGTACGAGTACGTCGCAAAACAATCACTACAAATTCTGGTTTGCGAGGCCTGTTGCCTCTGAAACAGCGCATACGTCGCAAGGTCCTGGTTGGGCTTGCCAACACAACTTACCTGACCAGACCTCCGGTGATACAAGCATGTGGCAGCCGACGAGGTGTTCGCAGGTACCCCAGCCGACGTTACATCGGCTGTTCTCTGCGCCGCAAAACGTGGCAGAGGTCAAATCGAGGTTGTAGCATCACATGCAAATCTCTCGAGCTGTCGGTTGTCGAGCTATCTTTTCTTGCTCTTTATGTTCATCCTCGCTGCCTCCCATAATTCGCTGTCGCTCTGTTTCGTTGTTGGCAATTACACGCTGTCAATCCATCTCGTCGCTGGCATAAACACGATGTCACTCCAGTTCGTCGTTGGCAGATACACGTCGAATTGGAACTAGTGCTCAGCCGAGTGGACATGATGTCACATTACTCATCCAGCAATGGGGAATAGTCGTACTGTACGTATTTGTTTAGGGGTATTATTTGACATTCGACGTACGGTATTTATCCACGGCCCCCTAAGTCGCAATTACCAGACCTCGAGAACGGGGCATGTTCCTGCTTCACTTGATCGCCCCCAAATTATCGCCATCCTTCTCCGTGGCTTAGTGCCCACCCTTTCCAGCTTCATTTTTGGTTATTTCTGGAATTCCAGGTCTTTTCGTCGCTTTGGCCTCACCGCTCACCGTCTTCTGTGCATCGCCGCTGACATGGCCAGGAAAAAGGTCGCCATTGTCGGCTCTGGCGTTTCAGGCATAGCAGCACTCTGGGCACTCAATCGAACGCACCATGATGTATACATCTACGAGGCTGCCGATCGGCTTGGTGGCCACACGAACACCGTCGACTTCCGCCACGGCAAGTTTTCTACCAAGGTCGACACGGGCTTCATTGTTATGAACACTGCCACTTATCGTATGTCTCGAGTGCATCAAGCTTGGTCGGGCCCTGACTGAGTTCCCTGCACCCTTTTCCCCGCATACTCTGCTTCCGTCGATCCTCTTCCTTCAGTTCACTTACCTTCCACACCAGCAAATTTCATCCGCTTCCTTGAGAAGATTGGGGTAGCTACGGCTCCAACTCAGATGACCTTCAGCGTCTGCCGTGATCGGGGCCTCTTTGAATGGGCTAGTGCCAGCCTCGACACTCTCTTCTGCCAGCGCAAAAATCTCCTCTCGCCGCGTATGTGGCGGTTGATCTTTGACATCATCCGCTTCAAACACTTTGCGCTCGACCTCCTCGATGAGAATGTAGCCAGCTACACGGTAGACACCACCGAGTCGATCGGCACGTACCTACAGCGCCACGGCTATTCAGATGTCTTTCGCGACGACTATCTCATTCCCCTGACGGCTGCCATTTGGAGCACGAAACCCGACAAATGTGCTCTCGAGTTCCCTGTGGCGACGCTCGTAAGATTCTTGTACGTGTGCTCTCTCTTTTTCGCCCCCCTCTCAAGCTCTTGTTCTCTATGAACTTTTTGTGTGTCGAATTGCTCTTTTGGAACTTTTGCAGGTCTTGCTGTTCTTGCCCCTGCATCAGTCGGCTTATACGATTCCTGCGTTCCGTTTACTTCGGCATTGGACTGTGTATCAATCTCATTGACTGCCTGTTGATAATTCCGCCTGTTCCCACCTTTCTCGACGCAAGTCTTCGCGCCCGCCAACTCTAGACTAGCAGTATCGTTCTCGCTCGCATTGCCACCCGCTAACACATTAGGTGGAACCACCATCTTCTTTCGACTGTCGCGCGCCGGCCAGAGTGGTTGACGATCCAGAGTGGAGCAAAGTCTTATGTTGATGCTGTCACAAGAGGATTTCCAAGCAACCACTTGTTCCTAAATACGCCTGTGCGGTCCTTGAGTAACGAGCCTGATGGGCGCGTACGACTACACCTTAATAGCGGACGCTCCGATGTTTACGACCACGTTATTCTAGCTACCCATGGCGACCAGGCCTTTGCTATCATTGAACCATCTGCCACCGCCGAAGAAAAGGAGATAATGTCTTGCTTTCGCACATCCGAAAACTTGGCTGTGCTACATTCCGATACTACATTGTTGCCATCATCCCCAAAGGCATGGTCGAGCTGGAACTACCTGTCCCAATCGTCCAAGCTGCCAGGCCACCGAACAATCAACCAGGTCTCCCTTACCTACAACATGAATATCTTGCAGCACATTCCTACCAGCGCTTTCGGTGATGTTCTTGTTACGCTGAATCCTTTGACGATGCCCAACCCAAAGTCGGTGCAAGGCCGTTTCAAGTACTTCCACCCACTCTACACGCCCGAGGCGATACGGGCACAGAAGCTCCTTTCGCGCATCCAGAACACACGAGGTATTAGTTACGCCGGGGCGTGGACAAAGTACGGCTTCCACGAGGATGGATTCACCAGTGGCCTCGGGGTTGCCGAGAGTCACTTGGGTGCTAAGCTGCCATTCGAATTGGCCGACTCGACATATAGCCGCGGGCTGGCCCCACGACGAAACATTCTAGACTGGGCTCTTCGTCTTCTGCTGTGCCTTATTCAGGTGCTCATCATCTACTCGATGGAGTTTGTCTTTGGGATACGACGAGAGAGACTGCCGGCGGTGAAGAACGGCACGATACCTCGGGCGAAGATTGTGAAAACGGTCTAACGCGTAGGTCGAGAGCCGCAATTTTGCCTGTTCCAAAGTTTTCTAGACTGTTTAGAAGCCTGTTGCATTCTTGGTTTTTTCCGTGGTCTCCGGTCGTACAGATCTTCATCTCATTTATATACTCATTTTTATCCCCATTTTTCATTCTCATCCCCCTTTTCACCTCCATTTTCGTCTCCATATTCAACCCCATTTTCATTCCCATTTTCGAGTTCGATTACAATAGCGCCAAATATGCAATTTAAGAATGCATATATGCATATATAGGATACGCGGTGTTTCTTATCGGCGCTTATCGTCGTTAGCTAATTCAAGCTTCAAACCTCATGTGATAATTTGAAAGCGACATACGTTTCCGAGAATGTTGTAGCCGTCCCAAGTAGGCGCAGACGCACACAAGGCACGATGGAATCCTTTCTGCGGCCAATGTTTCGGCTTCAGCGCCAAAGACTGGAGCAATACTGTGCGCAATGTGGCGTGAACCCGCAGCTGCCGGCAGCTCGGCGGTCTTTGACAAATACGTCACGACGGTGGCAACAGAAGGGGCCGTCACCAAATGTGGACATGGAGCGGATGAGGGCAGCATATAAGGAACGCAACCGGACGACAATGTGGGTTTTTGGAGGCGACTATTGTTTGGCAGTTTGGCCGTGCAGATAGAAAGCAGCAGCGCGGTGGTTGTCGTGGCTAATCTGTGCAGGTTCTACGCCCTCAGTGTTATTTTAGGCACGGTGGCACTTTCATACGGTTCGGTTCCGATGTATAAGATGGTGAGTACGAGAATCTCGGGAACCAGGTTGTGAGAAATTGGTTAAGGTCACCGCTGACCTCTCTAGATTTGTCAAACGACGGGTTGGGGCGGCCAGCCGGTGCGGGCCCCAGGCCACGGTGGAGGCAGCGGTGATGCCGAAGACCTAGCTAGCCGGCTGCAGCCAGTTCTGGATGCAAAGCGTATGCGGGTGACGTTCCACGCGTCGGTATCGGACGTTCTACCGTGGAAATTTACGCCACAACAGCGCGAAGTGCGGGTGTTGCCGGGCGAAACAGCACTGGCGTTCTACACCGCGACGAACAAGAGCGATAAAGACATCATCGGTGTGGCGACTTACAGCGTTACGCCAGCGCAGGTAGCGCCGTACTTTAGCAAGATCCAGTGCTTTTGCTTCGAGGAGCAGCGACTGGCAGCGGGCGAGACGGTGGACATGCCGGTGTTCTTCTATCTGGATCCGGACATGCTGAACGACCTGAATATGAAGGGTATTGAGACAGTGACGCTGTCGTACACGTTCTTCAGTGGGTTTCTCTTGCTGTGCTACGTGCTGATTTCGATATGCATCTCTTGCTATTCGCTAATGATATATAGAAGCGAAATACGACGACAATGGCAAGGTCACCAATATCCCACAAATGGAGCAGCTGTAGCGGATCCAAGCAAGAAAAAAGGCAGGAGAACGATGGCAAGGGCATGCACGACTGTAAGAATAACAGGGCAGGGTTGCTCTGGGCACAGGATTGGCGATCTCTACTACTTGTAGAATGTCTTTTTGACAACTGCAGCACACACGAGCATGATGGTACCCATTGCTAGCTAGCAATTGGCAACGCCCGAAAGATAGCATTGCGCAAATTCCACGGGCTGATTTGGGTATCTTATGCATGATGTTTTCAGACATAGCGAGCAACTCAAAGCTGCTCAGAAGTCACAGCCATTTTCGGCGATCATGCCACATCCCAATCCGAGGCCGCAGAATGGTCACCACTCGACATAAAGAATGCGGGCAATCAACTACATGATATACATATCAAAGCATGCAAGTAACATGGCAGAGTAGGTCTACTTCGTACGGCATGCTACTGGCTAGATAAAGCGTAGGTCTGTCGAAACTCAACGGGACTGGAAACACAAAGCATGTGCAAGCACATAATGCGTAGCCAATTCTTTAAAGCATCGACTGCAAACAACGTTACAGATTAATATCCCCGTTAAACACAACCCCCCACGCTCGTGAAGATACACGCGTGGCGGGCCAGAAAATCTGCATTCGCGGGTGAATCAACTTTGAAGAAAAGAGAAGAAAATTTGGAGGAAAAATTTCGTGCTCAGATATTTTATAGGTGGGTGGACGGTAATTGAGGTCACGTGTTCCCGCCCCAAGATCGGTTTCGGCTGTAAGATACAAGTCGCGCTTCTCACCTGGATATTATGCCCAGACTGCTCCACGACTTTGGCGGCCACGCCCGCGGCCGAGCCATTGACAAAGATGCGACGCCTTGACGCTTGAGTGCTGGCTCCTGTGCAGCAGAGGGCTCGCTCACTTCCTCCGGCAGGACAGCTCCTTGCATGTAAGGGTATACAGGCAGCAGACTTAGAAAGATTTACGCGATGAAACCAATTTTCTGTATGTGGCGTCAGCGTCGAGTTTTCCCCCGAGTTCTGGCACCAGCACCGACTGGCGGTAGATATCAAGGAGACTAGCATCTGACCACGTACCGGTCAAACGTCCCTTAATGTTGCCCGAAATAAGGGCGATTACATGACTTAGTTGTCTCGAAAAAAAGCACATAAAATAGCATTTCTTCAAGTAACATAACAAACTACTACTAACGCCATAGTAATGTGTATACCTTACAGAATAATAATGTATCGTACTCATAGTTAACAAAATAAGCGTATGTACGATGTCTGTCGGTCTACGTATCTTATTTATCTGCCGGACTGCTGGCCTGCCCATCTACGTATTCATCGGCCAGTCCGTCAATCGGCTAGTCCATCAATAGTTGTATGACGGATGCGCCTTTATCAGTCAGCGTGTTGACCAGCACATGCCAACGTAAGATACGGATGCGGTCGCCCGCCGTCAGCAGCGGCTTACAGTTGTCCTAGTACGGGAGCAGATTAATCGGCCGGTCTATCATTACAATATTAATAGCAGATTCGGATTTACTTGCCTGCCTGCCTGTGCACTTACTTTGTTGCTTTTTGGTAGCGATTGCCGGGTGTGTAAAGAAGAAAGTAAAGTAGGCGGGCAGTAAAAGTAAAACAAAAAAGCGGGTCCAAAGGCGTCATGTGATCGCCTTTATTTCGGGCAACATTAACGAACGATCAAACATCAAGATCCATTACGTGTGTTTTAAGTGCTTAAGCACGGGAACTAGCGGAATTGTGCTGCCTAATCAACTGAAACGCCAAGCCTGCTCAAACATCGGGGAACATCACGTGGGCTACCCCGTAATACAGCCACCATTAGCCTGCGACGAAGCGGTTGGCCATGCCATCATTATCGGAGAGCAAGACCGTCCAGCCAGTCATCCACGACAGCCTCGAGCACGACAGCCGCAAACGCTTCTGTGGCCCTATTACGGCCTTTGTTAGTTTCCTTATCCGAGAAGCCGCACTTCAGATCGAGGCCGACAGCCCCGAACCGCAGCAATGGCAAACCCCTTGGATACCGATGCCGGCACGGAGCTCTTTGCGAGCTACGAGGCGGAGTTCCGGCTGGTGCAGGCAGACGTGACGCAGAAGCTGGATGTGATTCCGGACTTGAGCGGCGAGCCGCGCAAAGCGGCAATCAGTCAGGCGGAACGAGCGCTGGAGGAAGCTGATGAGTTGGTGAGTCAAGACGGGGACGAAGGGGAGGATGCATCCGGACAGCTCCGGGGAGGCCGGCGGAGGCCGGCAGAGGGAGAAGAAACGAAGGAAACGAGAGAACATGGCGCGGAGAACCTTGAAAGACACGTTAGCAGTGCAAAGTGCTATACTGACCCCATTCAGATCAGCCAGATGAAGCTCGAGAAACAGAACATACCGATGGCCGGCCGCGCGCGAATCAACCAGCGCTTCCGCAACTATGAAAGTGACGTCGACGGGTTCCGGCGCCGGCTGCAGGGACTCGCCGACGACCGCGCTGCGCTGTTCGGCAGCCGCTACAGAGACTACCCGCTGGGTGCGGCGGCAGGCGACGCGCAGCTTGAGCAGCGACAGCAACTGCTGAGCGGCACGGACCGCCTCAGCCGCAGCACACAGCGCCTGCAGAACAGCCAGGCGCTGGCAACCGAAACCGAGAACATTGGTGCGAGCACGCTGGCGGACCTCGAGCGCCAGCGCAACGTTATCGAACATACGAACAACATGCTGCTTGAGAGCGAAGGCTACGTGGACCGCAGTGTGAAGACGCTGCGGGGGATGGCGCGTAGGTGGGTTTTCTCGGGGACGTGACGTTTTCCCTCGTGTGCTTGGTGCCGAACCACTGCTTTTCGAACTGCTACTGACCGGCATAGGATGGCTACGAATCGGTTGATCACCATCGCCATCATCACGATCCTCGTGCTGCTGATCTTGGCGGTCATTGTCAGCAAGTTTCGGTGAGCGCGTGCCAAACGGGCGCCTCGCGGGTGTCGTCTTTCGCTGCCAGCCTCCTGTAACCAGCTATACAGTGTTCTACTACTTGACAAAGTCCTTTGCTTGCATGTTTTTTTTCTGTGCGCTTATAGAACTAATGCTTCGTCTTCTATTCCCCAAAATGATATACTGCAATTTACATGTGAAATGGTCCGCCAAAGTGAGGTCCAACGCCGGTTATCATGGAGGACTGCTGTGGACATTCGCTGTCCGAAGCTCTCCTTAACCATCCCTCTTTACATGGTTCTCTTTTTGTAAATCCACCATTTGTAGTCCGAGGCTCTCCTCATCGCCCCTACCGCTTCTTCGGCCATGTCTTGGCCACTCCGCCACTGCCCGGCGCGCGCCGTTTGTCCTCGCCGAGGCCACGGCGGCCGAATGTGCCCCGGCCGGCACCGCCACCACGAGCACCCCCAGCACCTCCACGTCCACCGCGTGCAAATCCGCCGCGGCCGCGTCCGGTGCCAAAACCGCCTACGCCCTTTTCCCAGCGGCTACTCGTGGCGCTGGGGCTCTTGGGCGTGCGATCGATCTTGGCCTTGATGGCAGCGGCGTCGGCATCCGTCATGGCGTCGTCATCGTCATCATTGTCTTCCTGGCCACGCTTGTTGGACCACTTGAGCTTGCCACGGAAGCCGCGTTTGGGCACATCCTTTCCGGAGAGGGCAGCCATATAGGCATTGACGCCGGCGCCGGAGTCGGCCGCGTCCATGTCGACATCGTTGTCGCCGTCACCATCGTCGCGGCCATTGAAGACGAGCTTGCCGTCCGCGTTGACGCGGGCGCGGGACTTCGCAGCGGGCGTCCGTGCCTTGACGGGCCTCGTAGAAGAGATGCTTGCCATGGCCTTGCTATCAAGCAGATCGAGAGGCTCGCCATCCTCCTCGATGATGTAAGCGTTGCCGCCCTTTGCAGAGCGCTTCTTGCGGGTCTTCGGGTCCTCATCGTCGTCCGACTCATCGTCTGAGCTGTAGAGCGCGGCGTCGAAGCCACTCTCGAAGCGGCCGCTCTTATCTTGCTCGTCGTCCGAGCTGTTGTCAGCGCCGTCATCAGCAGTTTCCTTCTTCTTGCGCTTGTTGCGCTCCTTAGTCTTGCGGATGTGGTTGACGAGCTTGCGGTCCTCCTCGGGACAGTGCTTGTAAACAGCATCAAAGCCAAAACGGCGCACCATGCGGTCCAGGATATGCTTAACCTTGGCGCGGAAGTGGCCCTTGTGCTCGTGGCTCCAGACCATTAGATTGGGGATCAATATGGGCAGGCGCGCACGCATCATATCGAGCGGCAAGCTGATCACGCAGACCTTGGCGAAGCCAAGGACACTGCTGACAATCTCGCGATTGTTAGACGTGAGGAAGAGGTCGACAGTTTGGACGAGGTCAGCGAGCGCCTGCTTGTCCAGCAAAGAATAAAAGTCATAGAGGATGCGTGTGATTGCTGTGATGGAAGCTGAGATCATGTGGGGTGTTGAGCCAGCAAGACCAGCGCTGACCATGGTGAAGAACTCCTCGATGCTGGCAGTGACGGGTGGGGCGTCGGCTGGCATGTTGGGCACGCGGCGGTTGTCGATAGTAGCTCCGCTCGCACCGCCAGCGATCATTCGCTTGCCCATGATGACCAGAATGTCAAAGGCAGCGGCACGCGCGCGCTCGTTATGCTCCTTACAGCTGATGACAACCTCAGACAGGGTCGCAGGTATGAGGTGCAGCGCAGCGTCCGGGAGGAGCGGTAGCAGGGCAGCGAGAGCAGCAAGCCGCTCGCGCCGGGCCGGAGCCGTTACCTTGTCTGCACTCGCAAGCAGCAGAGAACCAAGCTCCTCATAGCGCTCAGCCAGAGCGGCACGACCCACAGTGGACTCGGCGAGGCGCGGAATCAGTTTATAAGCCTTCTTCTGCAGCTGGGGGTCGTCATCCTTGACGAGGGCGAGGGCGGCCATCTCAAAGAGGGCTGCATAGCGCTCGCGCGGTAAGTGAATGGCCATGGTGATGACAAGGTCGATGAGAGTGTGGCTAGTAGAAGGCGCGGTGGTCTCCTTCTCTTTGCTAGAAATTTTGGGGACAGGTTCTTGCAGGGCAGTAGCCAGCAGTTTGCAGACTTCGTCGAAGGAGGTGACAAGGTCGGACTGGGGTGTAATGCTGAGGAAGGCGTTGATGGTCTGCAAGATCGGACCGCGAGACTGGGCCAGAGTCTGGCCGTAGACGTTGAAGAGCACGGCTAGATACTGGCTGGCAAAGGTGCCGAGGTGGGCGAGATTGGCGGCGGCGGCGGCCTTTGACACGCGGCTCTGCAGGAAGAGGTCATCAACGGGGGCATCTTGTACGGTACCAGCGTCGGCCACGGCTTCATCCGCACCCACGGCCGCTTTGTCTGTCTTCATCTCTTCCTCTGCCTCCGTCTCGTCGCCCTTGTCTTCGTCCTCGTCCTCAGCCAGGATGGCCTGGTTGGACTCGATCAGCATTTTGAGCGCGCGACACACGTCGAAGCGTAGGCCGACCTGTTGGTAGAGCAGGCTAGCCAGCAGTTCGGCGAAGCTGCTGTCAAAGGCGGTAGTCACGTCCAACGGCAGGTCACAGTAGCCCGGAAAAATAGACCAGATCTGCTGGACAATGGTCTCAAAGATCTTGATTTCGGTGGTCTTCTCAGCAGCACCATTGTCGAGGACCTTTTGGAACATGTAGTTACTGAGCGGCACAAAGATGGTCTTGAAGTCGGCGAGGTTGGTATTGGTGGTGAAATCGCGGAACAGCGGCAGCAGCCACGCGCGGCCCGGCTGAGAGGCAGAGGCACTGGTGAGGTTCAGCGGCAGCACGCTGAGGACGGTGGCCGGGCCCATGGCACGGATGGCGGCGCCCAGCAGCTTGTCGGCGTCCTTCTTGGCAGCAAATGCGTCGGTGGAGCGCATGTCGCCGATCATCTTGGTGACGTCGAGCAAAAAAGGGTCAGAGCGCCAGCGCAGGGCGTCGTACATGGAAGCGAGCACGACGAAGACCTCGTCGGCGGCGACCTGGTAGCGGACGGTGAGGAGATCCGCAGCAATGGCAGCCAGCTTGGCGAGGACTTTCTCGTCATAGATGCTGGGATCGAGCACGACCTGCTGAGGGACACAGTTGACAAGAAAGGAGACGAGACACTCGGCCGCGGAGACGCGAATGTTGGGGGAGGGCGACTCCAGGTAAGGAAGGACCATGGCGAAGAGGGTGGGTAGCTGGGCAAAAGTCTCCTCAGGTTCGACCTGGGCGGCGACGTCGTAGCCGCGTGAGAGGATAGCGATCCAGGGCGGCAACAGCTGGGTGTCGTTGGGGGCGGGACGTAGCTCGGCGATGATCTCGAGCAGGCGGGCAAGCTTGGAGGTGGCGACGTCATCGGTCATGCCCTGGAAGATCATTTCAAAGACCTCTAGGACGGCGACTGACATGTGGTCGTTGCCGGCGCGGGCGATGGACAGCAGCAGTTCGCAGAGGGCCTCGATCTTGCGGCTGGGCCAGCCTCCGGTAGATGCGGCGATGGCACGCACCAGCTGGAGGGAGTGAAAGAGGGGTGCACCAGAGGAAGAGGCCGTCTGGGACTTGGCCGGCGCCTTCTTGCCCTGCGCCTGCTTGGCCTCGGCGGCGAGGGTCTCGAGGCTAGCCATGGCAGTCTCGGCGCACATGGCGCTAGCCGGGTGGTCGAGGGTTGGTCCAGGCGGCGGCGCATCGAGCACACGGCGCAGGGCTTCAAGAGCCCGCTTGCGCACCTTGGGCCGGGGGTCGACGGCGAGCTGGAGAAGGCCGGCGACAGCGCGGCGAGGCGATATCTGTGCGGTGGACAGCTCCCAGGCGGCGGCGTCCTGGGCGCGCAGCAAGGACTCGAGACAGCCAATGGAGGGGCGAAGCAGCGGAGCGTCGGCAGCTGTGGACGTCAGAACGGGGGCCAGCGCGGCCAGAATGTGGGTGAACTTTGCCCGCAGCAGCGGCGGCGGCGCAAAAGGCGTCACGACGTCCAGCAGATAGACAATGGCCGTGTCCCGGTTCTTCTTGGCGGCATCCTCGCCCACGGCCTGGCCAAGCAGGGCCAGCAGTGCAGCGAAGTAGGCCGTGGGCGTGGCCTCGGCCTTCTGCTCCTTGAGCGTGGCCTCTACTGCATGGAGGACGATGGAGGTCTGCGGGAAAGAAACGAGGAAAGAAAGGCATGTTAGTCAGTGATGCCGGCGGCCAGTGTCTGCCGTTCGCAGAGGCGCGCTCACCTGTTTCTGGCTCTCGAGGTTCGGCGAGCGAATTTTGGCGAACCGCTCTTCCAGCGTGGGCTCGGCCATCTTGTAACAGGAACGGGCGGGTCGTTGTGCGTGGTGAAGCCGGAAGCGAGTGCGGCCGTCGAAAAAGTGCAAAAATTGTCTGGACTTCTTTTTTTCTTATCTTATCGATAGCCCCCATGCAACGTGTTAGTCATCCACGCTGTGTCATTTATTATGCTGCTATTACTTTGTACGGGCTGAAAGCTAGCGGTGTTTGTAAGAGACCCGGCAATAATTGACTTGAAAGTTACCAAAACGTTGCGGTCCGACAGCGCCGTCAAAGGTGACGACAGCATCTGCACTGACTGCGCCCTCTGTTAAAGCATGTGCAGTAAAGCGCTCCGTATAAACTTAAACTTATAACGCAGTGGCTCCCAAGCATCGTGTTAAACCACAAGCCTACGAGCGGTTGACGTCATCAACGTTGCCCTTCCTAAAGACATCAGCTCCCTTCGCTCCTGTTGACTCGCCCCCGCAACATTGCCACCTCGCACCTGCCAGTTGCGATGCTCTCACCGTCAGGAGCACTTTCCTTCTCGGTGACTATCCCACTGCTCCCGTCCCCTCCATGACCTTCTCCATCCTGCATCTCCCTAGCCTCCCCGCTACTCGCTGCTCGCGCTCTGCGACCAAGCAAGCGGCTGACCAAGGTGGCGGAAAGAAAAGAACAAAAAAAATGCGACGATTCGAAGTCATCGACTGCTGCGACTCACGAGGGGACTCCTGTCCATTACACAGGGGGCCCAGATAATGCTGCCCTCCTGCCACCCAGTGAAGAAGAGGCGGCTAACTTTTACCACGGCTTGCCGTCCAGACCTCGTCTGGTCGGGCGAACATCGGCGTACTCATGGGAGGCAGAGCAGCGAGTCGAGCCGGGTCCCTTTATGTATCCCCGGCGCAAGATCCTAGCCTCAATCGGAGAACATCGCATCCGGGCATGCTGGTACAATGTGCAGCCCGCCATTGTTAAGGCTATCGAGCACCTCGACTGGACATCAATTGACGTCTTTCGTATCGGTTATGAGGACGTGCCGCGCATGGAGAGGTCAGTGGTTGTGTGGATCAGTGTTAGAAGTGCAGAGGTGGCTTGGGACCAGGTATCTTTAGCGTTAGGCAGATGCCGCTCTATTCTAGATGCGGCGGATCTGGCGGACGTAGATTGCCAGATGCGTATCTCTGTCGTGACATCTTTAGCAGACCCCAGATAACCGAGGTCGCCCCCGACTAAACTCGACGGGACGCACATCCTCACGCAGCCTCTCACGACTTCAATCGGCCAATCTCTCACTGCAATCAGCGCTCTACAATATGCTAAGGGTCTCGTTACTGATATGTGTAAGCACGGCGGCGACGACGAACGAGCACGGCAGCTGTAAATTTTTTTGGAAGATGTGACAAGACTGCCAGATGGCCAAGGCATTTGAGTCTGTCCAGGATCGGATAGTTGACAGCGTACATGTATCACCCGCCATTGGCCCTGGGCAGGGCGCGCCGTTTCCATGGACGAGGGATTGGTGTCTAGTTAACCTGCAATTCAACAAGTTTCCTGGAAGCACATATCCAATCAACGCGGTTAACCTTCGCGCTCGTCACACAATGCTGCTGAGACGACACTGCTGCTGAGTCCACACGTCATGAACCAGCAGAAGTTCAAGTTTCCTAAAAAGGGCAGCCTTGCGCTATCGGGAGTGATTCCGCTAGAGGAAATCATGAACCCGACGACAATTAAGGCCGATGGGGAGGAATGCTTCCTCATAGGGAAGCGGGGCGCTGCTACTGGCCTCACCTGGGGGTGTCCGTCCGAATTGCTGTCCACAATGCGACAATGTCTCCTGGAGGAGGGAGTTCCGCTCGATGGAATGGGCTGTGAGAGGGTCGCTAGAGGATAAGTACGGAGTACAAGCCGTTTTCTGCTCCAGGACACTCGGGAGCGGCTGTGTTTGATGCGGCTGAGCGGCTGGGCAGCTGGACGGTCTCTTGACTAGAGGAACAGGAAACTGCGCGAAAGGTCGACGTCACTCACTGACGCCGATTGAGCCATTGCTTGAAGACATTGAGAGACGAAACTTTTGTAGCTGGGAAAGCAGAGGATTGCAAGCGGAGAACAATGAGTGTCACGACGCAATTCAGCACTGTATGGAGCACTGTTTCCCACAGTGCTGAATTGCGCCAGTCAGATGACGCTCATTACTCCGTATTTCAGAGTATGAATACTCCGTAATACAGAGTGTTGTTTACTCCGAACGAGCACTTCTAGGCCACACACAAATAGCTTACTCTCTTCCAAATTGATAATCGAAATATAACAAGTTCGTTGACCTCACAGTAACTGCGTGCGGGCCAGACTCAGCACTGGCTCGGCCAGGCAGTCCGTGCAGCATGTATCTTACGCCCTTCCTCGAACTAGGCGGCCGTTAAGAATGAAGCCTAGAACTAATACTGACGTAGACGTCATCCACTGCCAGGCTGTCGCGTTTCCTGACTCGCGGCAATATAACTCAGGCAACGCTGGCGGCGGCGGATCGGCGCTGCGTTTGCGTCGTGCCTGCGGCGCGTCTCTCTTTCTCTTCTCCTCAGTCTTGATTCGCGGCAGCCATTTTCTGCCAGCCTCGCGCCAATCTCAGCCAGTCTCGGCCAGTCTCGACCAGCCGATTCAGCTCCGTCTGCTTCGGCTCGGGCTTGCTCCTCGCACCTGCCTGTTGTCTCGCCGTCTTTCACCGCTTCGTTGCCAGGGCGTTCTTGCCCTTACACCGCAACGCTCTTCCAATCAGCCCTCTCTCGTCTCCGATCCGCCTCCGATCTTGCTCCGACGCTCTTTCGTCACTCCTCTTCTGCATCGCGATCCATCGCTTGCCAATCGTCTCCCGAAGATGATCCTCGCCATCTCGTGTCTCGCCCCGTGAACTCGGACCTCTGGCTGCCTCGTGGGCACTTCTCACTACGTCTGACCTCATACCGCCTTTTTCTCGAGCCGTTTCTCGAGATCGTCGGCCTCCTCGAATCCGCCTCCTCGGGGTTTTCGGTTCCGGTTGCTGCCCATCATGGCCGACACTCTTCACACATTCTCCCCCCCGTGTCGTCTCGCGCCGCCGCCGCCGCCGCCGTCCGAGCCCGGCCTTGCGGACATCCCGCCGATCGCAGCGCGATTCTTCTACGCCTCGACGACGTCGCTCGACGACCCTCTGGAGACGCCGACAGCAGCGACAGACAAGCATGGTAAACCGCCTCTTCACCCGTTTGCGGAGGGTGACAACAATGCGCTGGAGACGGCGTGGCTGGGACTGTCGGGCGAGGGACACCGGCCTGCGGCACAGACGCGACATCAAACGGGCCGCCGGCCGGACGGCAGCGGCGACAACACCGCCAGCCTCGCCCGCGCCGACGAGGACAAGATGGCCGTCATCGTACGTGCGCTCGCCGGCCGCCACCGCACGCTGCACAGAGTCGACACGGACACGCCGACCGTGGCCGCCATAGACATGTCCGACGCCACCGTTCTGCGCGTCACTCTCCAGGGTGCCAGCACCGACCTGTCCGTATGCTGCGCGCAGTTGCCGGTCGACGCTGCCGCCGAGCTCGCGGCCGTGTTCTGTCCGCGCACGCGGCGCCGGCAGCCGGCGCTGAGCGTGGACGTGGCGCTACAGCAGGTCATGTTACGGCTGGCGGCCGGGACAGCGTGGCCAACGGGCACTCCTGCGCCTGTTGGTGCGCCCGCCGCTGCCGCCAAGGCGGTGCCCGGCATTCCTGTCCCGACGCGTGCACCTGCGGCGGACGATGGCATCACGGGCACGCCGTTTGTGCGCCCGCCCATGCCGGAGCCGCCCTTGAGCCGGGCGAGCTCCCTGATAGCAGGGTCCGCAGCGGCATCGGCCGTGGGATCCGTCTCGGCATCGGCGTCGGTGTCCAAGTCTGCGCTAGCGACGGCGCTGCGCGCTTCCACAGAGAGGAAACAGCAAACAGATCATGGGCCGGGACAGCCGGGACCAGAACGGGGCGTCGGGTCGGCAGACGCACCCTTGGACGAGCCCTCGCCGGTACAGACGGCCGCGCGCGCTCTCGCGACCCGGTACGCCGAGGAAGAGGCGGCCGCCATTACGCAACTCGCCGCCTTCAAGCCGGCAGTCACGGTAGCTGTGGGCGTGTCAAGACTGCACATGGTCGACTTGCCGCTGCTGCATATGCGTCCGATCTACTGGTCCCCGGTGGGCGACATGGCCGTGGTGCAGCGCGCCACCTGGTTTTTCCGCGACACCATGGCGCCGCTCGAGCCGGCCGTCTCCAACCAGCTCGAGTCGCTGTACCGCGAGCTGCGTCCTTGGACCGAGACCTGGGCCGACGAGCTGCGATGTGCGCTGGACGTGGGCGCGGCCGGCGAGGAAAAGGTCGCACAGCCGCTGTGGCCGGAGCAGACCGGCCTCGAACGTCCGAACCGCACACCGCTGTCGCGCGTCGACAGCGACCCGTTCTGCGCCGCACGCTGCCACCGCGGCGCTGCTGCCGTTGAGGGCGCGCTGCTGCCACGCGTGCCTGCCGCCGACATGGCCACAGCGACCACCCCAACCGCCGGCACCGGCGCCAGCGCCACCCCCGACGCTGCCGAGCCGGAGCTGCCAAAAGCCTACGTCCACCACCATGTCGTCTTCCGTGACGCCTCCACTGCCTTCCTGCTGAAGCCCAGCCTCAAACCGTCTGCATACTACGGCCGCCGTCCCATTGCAAAGATTTGCAAGGGGGCCACTGTCGGCACGCCCGTCGTGCGTGGCTTTGACCGTGCCACCTGGGATCGCAACCACCCCCCGAGCAAGGCCGCCAAGGCTGAAGCTGCTCGGGCCGCCCAGGCTGCCGAGGTAGCCAAGGAGCGCCGCGCGTGGGAGGAAGCCCTGGCCGGACTCAATGGGCGCACGACCGACCACCGCCGCAATGGGAACAGTCCCGGTGCGGACACCAATGGCTGCGGCCCCGGCAACCGCCCGACCGGCCCCGGTAGCTCCGGCTGCCCCGGCTGCTGCGCCGCCCATGCCCAAAGCCAGGTCACTGACCTTGTGCTCGTGGCTCACGGAATCGGCCAGAAGCTGGCCGAGCGTGTCGAGAGCTTCCACTTCACCCACGCCATCAGCGGCTTGCGCCGTGCCGTCCATGCCGAGCTGCAAGACCCAGCCGTGCGCGCCGTCCTGCGCCCGGAGCAGTGTGGCATCATGGTGCTGCCAGTCAACTGGCGCCACGCCGTGTCCTTTGACGCCGGTCCTGCGTCATCCTCGTCGTCCGCCCTGGACGCCATCGCGGACTACAGTCTCAAGGACATTGAGCCCAAGACCATCCCAGCCGTGCGCAGCATTATCTCGGACGTCATGTTCGACATCCCTTTCTACATGTCCGACCACAAACCCACCATGATCCGCGCCCTCGTCCAGGAGGCCAACCGCGTCTATCGCCTCTGGTGCCGGAACAACCCCGGCTTTGCTACTAACGGCCGCGTCCACCTGGTCGGCCACTCACTTGGCAGCGCCATGGCCCTCGAGGTTCTATCGAAACAACCGACCACCGTGCCGCCACTGGACCCAGACTCTACCCCTGCCGCCGCCAGTATCCCGCTCCCACTCTTGCCGCCGCTACCCCAGAGCGCCTTCTTCGAGTTCAACACCACAAACCTCTTTCTGCTCGGCAGCCCTGCCGCCTTCTTTCTTCTACTACAGCGCGGTGCCCTCGTGCCGCGTCGCGGCCATCGCAAGCCCGGCAGCGATGCCCAGGACGGCCTCGATAACGTGGGACTGGCAGGTGCCAATGTTGTCGACCGCGTCGTCGCCGACGCCGGTGTCTTTGGCTGTCTTGCTGTTGACAACATATACAACATCCTAAACAAGGAGGACCCCATTGCCTACTTGCTCAACGGCACCATCGACACCGCATATGCCGCCAGCCTCCAGCCCGCATTCGTTCCTGCTGCAACCCCTGGCTTTTTCACCGCTCTTGGTCAGTCTCTGCGTGGCGTTGTCCCTGGCATGGGCCCCGTCGTCTCCGACATGCCGCTCTCTCGCCCTCCCACCGCCGTCGTCCCTCCATCAGTCACCCGCCTTCCCTCGCAGCTCGAGCTCGAGGTCCACGACTTCACCCGCGAGGAGATCGCTGAGCGCAAGGCGTTTTTGCTCAACGATAATGGCCAGATTGACTACTTCTTGCACTCCGGTGGCGGCCCCCTGGAGATACAGTACCTCAACATGCTCAGCGCTCACACCAGCTACTGGTCCAACCTGGACCTCATCCGCATGTTGTGCGTCGAGATCGGCCGTCGTCCCGGCAAGAAACACACGCTGGCCGCTATGCGCGCTGTCAAAATCACGAAGCGTGTAATCCCGGGTGTGAACTAAGCATATCTCGAATGATCTACTCGTACGGCTGTTATTGTCGTCCGCGCTTGCTTTTTCGTGTTCTTGTTGTGCTATTCGTCTTTGCTTTTGGATGGCATTGATTGTCGCGTTTGTTGTAGGTCAATGTGCAACCTTGGCCGTGCGTTATATTGCTTTGTATATCTTGGTTTGTCTGCATATTGTGGCCTCCTTTCATTTGGCTGTTTCGGCATGTCAATAACAAAGCTTAGGTCCCCCCGTATATCTAGACTGCCCAAGATACCCACAGAAAACATGGTTGATGTATGAATAAATGACTTTGCTATGCCTTAATTCAAGTCCAACGTGCCCTACTTCGATCATGTCCGGAGTGTAGTGGCTGGCACTCTCAGTCTCACGATTTCTTGCTGCGTCTGACACATTCTAAAGTTTTTCCAACTTTCCTTGTTGACGTAAACAGTCCCTTGTTATCTTCTTTGCGCCTCAAATGCTCTGTGTAGCGCCATATCGGCTGGACCACCCCCATTCAACCCTCTGACGCGGCTCTCGCATATTTTCCCAGCGCATCCTATACATCCAGCTGCATCATTGCATCGTCCATCTCTGGGTCATCGTAAATCTCCACTGCGACCACTGTCTCGGCATATCGAGCCATACCAGCGCCGTTGATTTGCTCCCGCAACGCCACAATCCGCTCCTGGTCGGCCTTTTCCTGGTGTTTCTTCAAGTCCTCCAGACTCCATGTGCTGATACCCTCTTGATCCCGTGCCGAGAACGGCTGCGCCATATCGCGCAGAAACTTCTTCGCGTTGCTGACGGCCATGTCTGTACTAACGTTCGCGTCCGCCTCCAGCAATGCTTGGTTGATCCACTTTGGCAATTGGCTGCGCTTCTTCTGAAACCGGCGGTCTGCCAGTACCATGATTCCATAATCGTCCTTGCCACGCAACACACGACCGAGACACTGTGCGGCGTGACGCATGGCATCGAACGAGAGAAAATCATTCTCGCGTATGCGATACGTCTCGCGCAAAAACTCGAGCCGTGCCTTGAGAATACGCGACTCAGTATACTGGAACGGCACACCGATCGTCAGCACAGTACGGCCATACTGGTGGTCGAAGTCGATTCCCTCAGAAACCTTGCCACGTGCGACACACAGCAAAATGGCTCCGCGACCATTGCAGCAGGCCGTACGGTACGTCTCCAGGGCTAACGATGTTTCCTGGGCATCAGGCGTCTCGACCAGTATCAGTTTATACTTCCACACCTCGTCCAAGATGCCCATGCCCTGCCACATGCTAATAATCGACTCCATGTAGAGATATGATGGGAAGAACACGACCAAGCCATCGGGTGTTATTTTAGCAAACTCGGTCAGGAGATTACCGTAATTTCGCACAACGCTCGGCTCATTGCGAACTTGGAAACTCGTCGATATAGCCGCCTGGTCGCTGCCACGCGTGACGATCATGGGCAGGAAAGAGCGCCTCGCAAGGGTCATGCTGTATGACTCTTGCACGACTGTAGTGAATCCTAGCATCTTTGGGTACATCTCCAGCGGCGAGATCGTACCCGAAGTGATAATAACGCTACTAAAACGCTCAAAAACAGGCTTGATGGCAATGGCGGCGTCGAGACATGTAAAATGCAGCACTGGGTTGGGGACTTCGGCGGTATCGGACTCAAAGGGCTCAAGGATAAGCAGGAAGCCTTTCTCGTATGTGGCAACAAGAGTGGCAAAGGTGGCAACCTCACGCAGAGGCTGGTAGTCCTCTATGTTGGTGAGCTCCAGCGTACGCACGAGGGAGGTCAGGCGCTCGGCACAGAAACGCAGCGGTTTTTTTTCGATAAAGGTGTACTCTTTGAGATGGGCGAGAAACGAGGGTGGCGTTTCAGATATGACCTGGCGAACTTTCATTCGTGTTTTTAGGTATTCTATAAAGCGCTTCAAAAAAGCGACGAAGTGCTCTGCTCGCCGAATGTTACCAGGCACTGCCTCCTTCAGGAGGTCTTCTGGTAAGGCTAATATATATCAGTAAGCCGAGTGCATTGGTCACCTCTCACAACGCGGTCTCTGTTACTCACTCGGATTCGACATAAAGGCGTCCTCCTGGCGCGCTTCATCTGCGTCGCGTAGACCCTGGACCAGCTTTTGGTACTCGTTCTCAAGCTGCTTCTGGTCGGTCTCGCGCATCTCGTTGATCTTCTTCTCGAGATTTTGGGCACCCCGAGTGGCCTTCCGCAGCGAGTCCTCAGTAATGTCAGTGCTCAGCGACTCAATGCAAACATTGTCGATGTTGTGGGCCTCGTCAAAGACAACAATACAGTCCTTGGATAGCTCCTTGGACACGCGCTCGGCGATCTTAGGATCAAGTAGGTAGTGGTACGAGTAGATTATGACGTTACAAAATTGCATCTGCAGTGTTAGTGGTGGTAACTGAGCTGAAACTACAAAGACCGGTATAAATTCAAACAAGCAGGCCAGTCGACTTACCATGCGCCGCGCCGTGAAATATGGACACTGCTTGTGCTCCTCGCCATAGCGAAGCAGCCCGTCCAACGTCCATACGCCATTCGGTACCAAGTTGTGCGGTTCAAGTTTGTCTAAATTCTGTAGTAGTTTTTGTTAGCAGGGTCGCTAGGTGAAAATTCTAGAGCTCGGCGCGAGCTACATACGTCGTGATAGATGCAGACGTTAACATCCTCGCCGCGCTCCTTCTTTTCGCGCACAAAGCCAGCAGTTAAACTGCGGCATCGTGCATCGACGACGTTCCCACTCTTCTCCCGCTTGACTGATGGATGCAGGCAGAGGTTTTTGCGGCTGGTCAAACCCAGGCCGCGGAAATCCTCCTCGTAGCCGAGCTCCTGTGTACGGTACTGCATAAGAGCTTTCAGTTCGGCCAGAGCCTTTTCAATCTCGGACATGGTTCCTAGAGGGCATGGTAAGCTGCCTGTCCGCGCAATGAATGTATGGGGGTGGCAGCAAATCCACTCACGGGAGCAGTAGATCAGCTTGCGCTGGCCAGGGTAGTATTGCTGGTAAGCGACGATGAGGGAGAGAAGCGAGACGGTCTTTCCCGTGCCCGAAGGCATCTCCAGCACACAGTGGCCGGTTGCATCAAGAGTTCCTGACTGTCAGCGAATTCAGGGCGAATGTGCCAAACTCAACCAAGCAATCGGGAACTGTCAGACGCCGCAATCATCAAGCACAATCGAGCTACGGGAGACAAAACGCGCCCCAAGCAAGATGAGTGCGAAACGTCAAAAGAGCAGGCGGGTCAACTGATGGGAACTCGATATGACAGAGTACAGAGCATCAACCATGTAACAGTTCAACACTGGATGTCCGCTGTACCAGCTCGCCGACGAGGCCTGGAGTAAGCACTTACTTTTAAGATCGCACATGTAGCTTCGTATTGTTAGATTATCCTTCACACCAGGAGACGCCGCCAGACTAGAACACAGACAGGCTCGACTCACGCATATTGCTCTGCACGCACGTTAGTAACCGCGTCGCCGAAGCACTGGCCCGGATCACCAATTTACCTGGATACACCCGTGGGTATGGGAACAAGACCGGTAGGTCACTGTAATGGACTTGTCTTAGCCACCTTCTCCGAAACTCTCGCATGAAGTTCATTTCACACCTTCAGTGCCTTCGACAAATATCACGTACTCGATGTTGAACTTCATTGTGAAATCGATCGCGTCGGCTTCCGCCTGTGGACGTCGCCCAGAGCTACGAGACCAGTAATGCAGTGAGAAGTATCCTCATGTACAAGTCTCGTCATCTCATGGTCGTCTGTGGCAGGTTCGGGACACGTCGCGGTGAGGTGGACGCGATGGCAAGTTGTAACTGCAACAAAGCTCACTGACGTTTGGCCTGACAAACGTCGGATCTTCTTAGCGGGAGCGGTCCACGTATTACACCATTGAAATTTAGTCCGTGTACACCATAGTACGTACACCTACGTAGACCCACTTAATAGTAAATCTGTAATAATACTATTGGCTGCACGTACAAATGGATGAGTCAAGCGACAGGGCACGTGACCATATAGCAAACTATTAGCTAAGACGATAGTAGTCGGTGTAGTAGAGGCAGCGTAAGAGGTAATATGTAGCTACACTATAGACGGAGTGAAGCCGTGCTAATTCGTATACCGCCTATGCTGAAGGGCCTGTACCTACACGGCACCGCACTAGCGTGCCTTCTAGGCTTGTAAGGCCGGGTAGTAATAGCGGAGGCAGAAGCAGCGAAGGTAGTAGTGGCAGCGGCGGTGGCTAAATTACGTCGCTTAATACGCTTACACACGTACGTAGGAGGCAGATATTAGTATACAATAGCTTTATTTGTATAGTATTTTATACTCGTAGATTTTGTCTTTTTTCTACTTCAGCACATTTATCTGTAGTCACGTGCTCCGTCACTTGACCTACCTACTCGTACTATCAGCCAATAGTATTACTACATTCGCTATTAAGTGGGCCGCGTAAGGTGTGTAATACATGGACCGGCTCCCTCTTCTTAGCCTTCTGCTTAGTCACAATTCCACACGGTGCGTCGTCTACTATTTCGCACTGCTCTTAAGCCATGAACTTCGTACCGCCACGAATCCACGACTCTTTCTTCCTGCTCCAGTCGCCTTCTAGATAGCACAACATGACAGCACTGCCGCCGCCGTAGACAATCACTTGGCAGTCCCTCGATACGGACTTAGTCGCTCTATATTACTGCGCTGCGCCCGCGCACTGTTTCATGCACAGGAAAGGAAGGAAGGCGCGATTGAAGCAGCTCGTCCCGGTGGGGAAGGAGAGACAAGGCTGGCCAAGTGATCTACAGAATCAGGCAATATCCTTGCCTACGAAGTATCATTTTAGCTAATAAACAGGCTATTGTCATTCAGATTTTACGCTCGTCGGTTAGGCGCCTCGGCTAGGGTCAGGGGGGTTGGCATGTTGACGGCTCGATAATAGGCTTCGCAGTTTTGTACAGAGTGTTTCCTGTGAACTCGTCGTTTCAGCAGTTGGTCATATTCTGCTATGAGCTATTTCTCGTTGTCCTTACCTCAACTCTCTTCTCATGGCAGTGCCGCAAGTAGACGTGCCAAAGATCACTGCAGCGGAGTGAAACGGCAGGGCTTGCGAGTGCGGGGTACGACTTTGAGTATAGGTGTGAACACTTGGAACGTTCAACCCTCAGGTGAGTGGCCTTCTATGTATCTTACAAATGCTATTACTGGTGGTGGGTTGTCTGTATCACTCGGTCATTTCTGAGCTTCGGCCTCGAGGATCTGCCAAGTCTTGTCGATTACGCTTTAGCCTCTTCTGCTGCGGCTAGCCTGCCGCATTGTTAAATTTCATAATTCATTTCCGTCTTCGTTTCCCATGTGATAGGTAACACCTTGCATAGCCTGCTACTAATGCAATAACCTCTAAAAACCTCTTCTACTCGTTTATGAGGCACATTCGTGTAGGGTTGTAACATAGTAACAAGTAGTAGTATCACGAGTTGTGCTGGTGCAAAGACAATGCGCATGCTTAGCCCTCCCTCAGATAGTCCTCCCTCCGAATTACATCCACCAGAACGCCACGCTAGTGTGGCAAATAGCCTATCAGATCTCATTATTCAGTCAGTTGCTCTTTTCTTTTACGATTTTTTTATCGGAAGTATCGTGCTTTCAATCGCAATAATTTAACGTCTTATTACTTGGTAGTCCTCTTCTCTTTATTAGCAGAAAATAAACCATACAAATATTTAACAAAGGCTTGCTGAGTAGGAATTGTGCACCCCGTATACTAGCAGCGTATTCAAAAGAACTGGGCCGCGAAAAATAACACTTTGTATTACTCCGTACGGAGTATGCGTAGCACGATGTTGCCGTTATCGAGACAAGCCACTCCACTTATTTTAATTCTGCCGCTAACCACCGCTAAAATTTTTGCTTCACGACCGTGAAAAAATCACTATTGCTCTTGCTAACTATCGCCGGCCCTGCGCGAGCCTCAGCTCTGGACTCTCGGTTCTGCGCGAAATAAATCGACACGCCTCCAAGCACCTTAGAAACCCGACTTCGAGACTGTGCTTACACTGCCGATTAGCGGTGGTACCGCCATCATGAACATTTCACAGCCGGTGGCCTCGGCAGTGGAGAGTGTCGAGTTTGCATTTCTCTCGGCGGAGGAGATCCGGGCTGCCTCGGTGAGGCGGATTGAGAATGAGAGCACGTTCGACACCCTGCTGAATCCGGTTCCGGGTGGTCTCTACGACCCGGCATTGGGTGCCTGGGGAGATGCACTGTACGTATAGAACAGAAAGAGAAACAGGCAAAGAATGTGGTAGAACCACAGAAGGGAACACTGGGAGTCAATGAAATAGAACGAGGTTTGCTAACCATCCAGGTGCACGACATGTAACCTCGGCCAGTCCCTATGCCCTGGCCATGCCGGCCACATCGACCTCCCCGTACCCGTTTACCATCCAGTCTTTATGGACCAGATTCTGCGGCTTTTGCGTGCCGAGTGCATGTACTGCCATCACTTCCGGTTACCAGGACGCGAGCTTAACCAATACGTCTGCAAGTTTCGGCTCCTGCAGTACGGACTTCTGGCCGAGGCGAAGAACATTGACGCCATCGGCGAGGAGCACACAAGGCTAACGCTGGCGGACGTGCCACGTGTTGAGCTCGAGGCTGAAGACGATTCAATGACATTGTCGGACAGCGTATCGCGGGCGCGTAGTGCATATGTGCGGCAGGTGTTGCAGCACCATCGGGTGTCTTCTGGTGAGATTCGCAAGGGCAAGCATGAAGGCGCGTCGGAGATGCGGCGTGAGCTCGTGCTGCAGTTCATGAAAGATATCGTCAACAGTCGACAGTGTTCCCGGTGCAAGGGAATTTCGCCGGGCTACCGCAAGGACCGCTTCGTCAAGATCTTTGAGAAGCCGCTGAACGCGAAGGAGCAGGCCAAGATGGCCGTGGGACAATTTAAGGTGCGCGACGCGCTGACTTTGCGTCAGAAGGCCGTACCAGCGGCAGACGAGGCTATCGCAGATGTCGATATGGGCTCAGACAGCGACGCGGACGTGGCGGGCAGTCCGGCTGATGTGGAGGACTCGGAGGATTCGGAGGACCCGGAGAGCGGCTTTCTGAACACGCACGCAAAAGCAGCCTCCAAGAGTACCAAGGGTATCGCAAGCACAACTACCGCTGTCCAGGAGGCTGGCAATCACCAAAGGTACATCAGCGCCCAGGAGGTTCTCGAGCGCCTGCGGCTTCTCTTCCGGAATGAGCAGGAGGTGCTGCAGCTTGTCTATAGCTCTCGTCCGCAGGCCCGCAGCGCCACCACGACGCCCGACATGTTCTTTATCGAGACGCTCCTCGTGCCGCCCAACCGCTTCCGCCCCGAGGCCCGCACTGGCGATGCCGAGGTTACTGAAGCTCAACAGAACTCGCTTTACAAAGGTATACTCGGTGCGTCCTTTAAGGTCGCTGACATCCACCGCGAGATCTTCACTGGCAAGAATGCTGGCGGCTACACACCGCGCGACATCATCCACCTGCACGAGGCCTGGACTGATCTGCAGGGCGCCGTGAATGCGCTCATTGACAGCACCAAGAATCCGCTCAACACCGGCCAAAATAAGCGCATTGAAGACGGCATCAAGCAAAAGCTCGAAAAGAAAGAGGGCTTGTTCCGCAAGAACATGATGGGTAAGCGCGTCAATTTCGCCGCCCGCAGTGTTATCTCGCCAGACCCGAACATCGAGACCAACGAAATTGGCGTGCCACCCGTATTTGCGCGCAAACTCACGTACCCTGAACCCGTCACTAGCCACAACTTCAAGGTGCTGCAGCAGGCCGTCATCAACGGCTGCGACAAATGGCCCGGTGCTGCTGCCATCGAGAATGAGAACGGACAGGTCGTGAACCTGCGCAGCAAGTCACTCGAGGAGCGCAAGGCTCTCGCCAACCAACTGCTTGCGCCCTCAAGCAGCACCAGCAGCCTTAGCGGCCGCAGCAAGAAGGTCCACCGCCATCTCAGCAACGGCGATGTTGTGCTGATGAACCGCCAGCCGACTCTGCACAAGCCGTCCATCATGGGCCACCGCGTTCGCGTGCTACCCGGCGAGAAGACCATTCGCATGCACTACGCTAACTGCAACACGTACAACGCCGACTTCGACGGTGACGAGATGAACATGCACTTCCCCCAAAACGAGATTGCGCGTGTTGAGGCCTTGCAGCTGGCTGACACCGACCACCAGTACCTGTCTGGGACGCAGGGTAAGCCGCTTCGCGGCCTGATTCAGGACCATCTGTCTATCTCTGTCGCGCTCTGTAATAAGGACACGTTTTTTCACCGTGGCCAGTACCAGGAGCTTATTTACAGCGCGCTGCGTCCCGAGAGTGGTCATGTCATCGGCGAGCGCATCGAGCTTGTGCCGCCCGCTGTACTCAAGCCGTTCCCCCGCTGGACCGGCAAGCAGGTCATCACAACTATTCTCAAGAACATCAAACCAGTCACTCATGGTAACCTCTGGATGACCGGCAAGTGCCAGGTTCCAGCTAATCGCTGGGGCGCACACACGGAAGAGGGCACCGTCATGTTTCGCGACGGTGAGCTGATCACCGGCATCCTCGACAAGGCGCACCTCGGTCCCGCATCCGGTGGCTTCATCCACGCCATTCACGAAGTCTACGGGCCCTCCGTAGCCGGCAAACTGCTGAGCTCAATGGGCCGGCTGCTGACCAAGCTATTGCACATGCGTGCGTTTACTTGTGGCATGGACGATCTGCGCCTGACTGCCGAGGGTGAGGCGAATCGCAAACGCGAGCTGGAGGCTGCCGAAACTGTTGGCCTCGAGGTCGCAGCGGCCTACGTAAGCCTGGCCGAGCAGAAGCCCACGAGCAAGGATCCGGAGTTGCTGAGTCGACTCGAGGATGTCATGCGCGACGATAGCAAACAGGAGGGCCTCGATTCGCTAATGAACAGTCGGAGTGCTGGCGTCTCCAGCAACGTCACCAAGGCCTGTTTGCCGGCTGGTCTAGAGAAGCCATTTCCGCTCAACCATATGCAGTCGATGACCATCTCAGGTGCCAAAGGTTCCGGCGTCAATGCAAACCTAATCTCCTGCAACTTAGGCCAGCAGGTGCTGGAGGGCCGCCGTGTGCCGCTCATGGTCAGTGGCAAGTCGCTTCCGTGCTTCCCAGAGTTCGACTCTAGTCTGCGGGCTGGCGGTTACATTGTGAACCGTTTCTTAACGGGAATCCGGCCACAGGAGTACTACTTCCATCATATGGCTGGTCGTGAGGGTCTTATCGACACGGCCGTCAAGACCTCGCGTTCTGGTTACCTGCAAAGATGTCTGATCAAGGGCATGGAGGGCCTGAAGGTGGCGTACGACACATCTGTGCGGGATGCAGATGGAAGCTTAGTGCAATTTCTCTACGGCGAGGACGGTATGGACGTTACAAAGCAGAAGTACCTGACCGACTTTGGCTTCCTTCTGCACAACCTCGAGTCACAAATGTCCTATATAAAATTTACAGACCCACGCACCCTCGCCTTGTTTGAGCACCGCGACGAGTTTGCGAAGCAGACAAAGCGCATGATCAAAAAGGCCGCCGCCAACAAAGCATTTGCCGAGGAGCCGGTAAACTCTTTGGTCAACCCGGCGCGCCACGCGTACGCGGTGTCGGAGAAGTACTTCACTGCAATGTCCGAGTATGTGAAGGAAAACAAGGACAAGCTCATCAAGGAAAAGAAGGACGGCAAGGATGGCGTGGCCGAGGATGGCGGTCTGAGCCGGGCGACCATGGGCCGCAAGTCTGTGGAGCGTGTTTTTGCAGCCAAGTACCTGCGGTCGCAGGTTGAGCCGGGCGAGTCCGTCGGCATCGTGGCTGGCCAATCTGTCGGCGAACCGTCGACACAAATGACGCTCAACACATTCCATTTGGCCGGCCATTCTGCGAAGAACGTCACGCTCGGTATTCCGCGTTTGCGCGAAATTCTGATGACTGCCAGCGCCAAAATCGGAACGCCAGCAATGACGCTCGTGCTTCGAGACGACATTTCGCATTCCAAGGGCGAGGAGTTTGCCAAGGCCATCAGCGTTCTCCCTCTGTCGCACGTGCTCGATGAGATCACAGTGCGTGAGCGCATCGGCAAAGGCGTGGGCTACGCAGTCGCCAAGGTGTTTGACGTGAAGCTGCAGTTCTTCCCCTCGGCCGAGTACACGACAATATATGCTGTGGAAGTGGCTGAGGTGCTGGATGCAGTAGAGAAGCGGCTGATGCCGACTCTGCGCAAGCTGATGACCAAGGCCATCAAGCAGCACGAGAAGAGTTCGAATGCGGGCGCGCTGCCGGAAATCGGCGTGAAAGCTGGCGTGGTGGAAGCGGTTGTGGCAGGTGGCGACGGCGACGGCGCAGGTGCGGGTGCTGAGGACAGTGACGACGAAGGGGGTGAGAACGATGCAACGAGCGCCAAGCAGCGGGCAAACCGAAGCGAGGCCGTGTCGTATGGGCCAAACGACGACGAAGACGACGCCATCCAGAAGCAGATGGACCAGGTCTACTCTGATGATGACGAGGATCTGCCAGACGACGAGGGCTATAGTGGTAGCCCGAAGGGTAGTGTTCGCAACGGTGATCACGCCAATGGTGCTGCGGTTGAGGGGAGCGACGATGAGGAAGCCGACGCCGACGATATGGAGGGCGTGCAGACGGATGAGCGCACGACTGAGTCAAAGGAACGCGAGGCACGAGTCAAGGGCGCGAACCCACTGATTACGCGGTTTAGGGCAGACGAGGGTCGCGGTGAGTGGTGCGAGTTCACGCTGGAGCTGGCGGCCGACGCACCCAAGATCCTTCTGCTGAGTGTGGTGGAAGATGCGGTGCGGCGGTCGGTGGTACGACAAATCAGAGGCGTCGGCGCTTGCACGTTTGTGGAGGCGGAGGATATGAAAGACGCAGCCGGCAACATGGTCAAGATTCCGGTGGTGCACACGGCCGGCACGAACGTGCGTGCGATGCAGGAGTTTGGCGATGTCATCGACACGGACCAGATATCGACCAACGACATTGTGTCGGTGCTCGAGATCTACGGGGTTGAAGCGTGCCGCAATGCCATCATCCGCGAGCTGGGCGCTGTGTTCGGCTCGCACGGCATCAGTGTCGACCACCGGCATCTCAACCTGATCGGCGACTACATGACGCGCAATGGGGGCTACATGCCCTTCAACCGCTATGGGTTGAAGGGCAATGTCAGCCCGTTCACAAAGATGAGCTTCGAGACAACGCTGGCCTTCTTGAAAGATGCGCTGATGGATGGCGACTGGGATGGGCTGACGACCCCCAGCAGTCGCATTGTGATGGGGCGGCTGAGCGGCACAGGCACGGGTTCCTTTGACGTGCTAACACATGTGCCGATAGCGCACTACGACCCGATGCAGGAAGCGATCGCGGCGTGAGCACAGAGGCAAGAGCAGCACATCAGAGTGATATTTGGAAGTTGTACCATTGCCATAGGATTGCCATTTTAGTATCAAGTATTTTCACAGGTTTATACAGAGATTTGCTGGACTCGCCCGTTTTTTTAGTGCTGTGTTGCCACTGCCAAGGCTTGTAAAGCAGCTATGGCTGTATGAATATGATTTATATGAATATGATCCATATAGACTATCAGAGACTGTTTATATAGATGTTTCGTACGGTTGTGCCGTACTGGCATTAATCATCTAAGCATGATCGGCTGTACGTATTATCTCATTACGAGGCATGTCACGGCAAGCCACGACGATGTCCTATGTCGTACCTTGCACGCACGACCAAAAGCACGGGAGCCTACTGGCCGATGGGACCTCGGCATTCAGGCCGCCCCCGCATAGCTTGTACCAGGGTTCTCAATTGGAGACGTGGTCAGATAGCATACATACCAACGTTTAGGCACACTTCATACATGCGCTCGAGGCCAATACGCAGATACAGGTACAGTGCCAGAGCTTCTGCTGACCACCCAGGATCCTCGCCATGGCAGACCGGCCCAAGATTACGCTGTTTGTGGACATTGTTAGTCCGTTTGCGTACGAGGCTTACTACATCTTGCAGGTAGGTGCCCTTGGACAGTCAGCGACGCATGGTCGAAAGTCACTCGAATATTCCAAATACATGTAATGCTAATGGCCCAGAATGACGCGGTCTTCCGGGCGTGCGATGTGTCCTACGTGCCAATATTCCTCGGTGGACTAATGCATATGGTATGCGCATCCCATGCAGCAGGCAGCAGACAGCAGGCAGCAGGCAGCAGGCAGCTAACACCATCAGTGTGGCAATGTGCCGCCCATAAACATCAAGAGTGTGTAGCAGTATCCCCTCCATGAAAAACACTACCCCTGGATATCGGGCTGATGCAAGTAGACAAGGCAACATGGATCGCAGCGGAGCGGTTGCGCTGGGCACGGGCATTCGGGGTGCCGATGCATGAAGGCACGCCTCGCGACTTTCCGCAGAAGACATTGACGGCAATGCGGGCTCTGTGTGTAGTCGGACGGCTCGATGACAACGACCGGCAGGACAGCAAGCCACTGCGGCTGACACAGCTGCTGGATGAGATGTTCCACCAGGTGTGGGTTGAGCGGCATTCAGTGCAGACGGTGGAGGAGGTGGAGGCAGTGGTGGTGAGCGTGCTTGGGGTTGAAGTAGGGCATCAAGGTATGTTCATGACTGCCTTGTTATTCACGTTGATTTTCACATCTTTTCTGGCATTCTCTGGCGGCCTGCCATAATCTTTGGAAAAGTCATCTTGAATTTTTCTTGGATCTTTCTCTGCCTTTCCCCTGAGTTTTGACTGACCTCCTCTCCGTAGTGATGGATGAAATCTCAACAGAGGGCAAGGCTATCCTCGCGTCAAACACGGCCCGGGCTTTCGACAGCGGCGCGTTTGGGCTGCCCTGGCTGGAATGCACAACGCGCGACGGCAAAACGGAGGGCTTCTTCGGCGTGGATCACCTGGGCCAGGTTGCGCGCTTTCTCGGGCTTGAAAAGCCCCGCGAGAGCGGCTGGCGCGCGCTGTTGTGAACTGCATTGGCAGCGGAGTAGTCCGACGCGAAGACATGCGAAGATGGGCATGGCGTGGGTTGCAAAACCCGCGATGTACGAAGCAAATAAAAAGGTCTGATTATAAAGGGGTACGTCGTCTGTTTTAGGCTGCACTGTACTTACGCTATATCCTGCGCGGTTACACAATGCCGCGTCTGTGAAGAAGCATTCAGTCGCTTTCACGTGGCTAACATGCGATAATTGGAACACTGTTCAGTTGTGTCGAAGACTTTCATCATGAATCAATAATTTGACGGGCTCCTGCCTCGCAAATTCTCTGCGATAGTGTACAATCCTCAATAACCCGAATAAAGCCAACGCAGTCATAACGCCTTGATATTATCCCTCCAAACCCAATCGCCGGACATCCCAAACACGAGGCCGAGCGGGGCGGCTGCTTAGTTGCGCTCGCCGCGAAGACGGCGGGCCAGCTGGATATCCTTGGACTGGATAGTGACACGCTTGGCATGGATGGCGCACAAGTTGGTGTCCTCGAAGAGGGAGACGAGGTATGACTCGACCGACTCCTGCAGAGCGCCAATGGCGGATGACTGGAAGCGGAGGTCGGACTTGAAGTCCTGTGCGATCTCACGAACCTGACAGTGTTAGTTTCGTGTGTGAAGTCTGAAGGCCGGGCACGGTAGAGTAGCAAGACGTACCAGGCGCTGGAAAGGCAGCTTGCGGATCAGGAGTTCGGTCGACTTCTGGTAGCGACGGATCTCACGGAGAGCGACGGTACCAGGCTTGTAGCGGTGAGGCTTCTTGACACCGCCGGTAGACGGGGCACTCTTGCGGGCAGCCTTGGAGGCCAGCTGCTTGCGAGGGGCCTTGCCACCAGTGGACTTGCGGGCGGTTTGCTTAGTGCGAGCCATTGTGATGTTGCGTGGTGGATGAGTGATGAGAGATCGATGAATGGATTGGTTGAATGGCTGGTTGAGGATGGAAGGGAAGAATAAGACCAGGTGGGGTGGATGGCGAAAGGTTTAAGTAGGCGGCAGCGGTGGCGGACGCGTTGCAGGCTGATTTGGGCGGGTGGGGCTGTGCCGGGGTCTTAGCGTAGGGGCGACACATTTGCGTTTTCCTCGCGCGTGTTCGATCGGCATTATTTTCTACGGAGTAGTCGCATTTTCTGTTTGCTGTTTGGCGTGGCCGACAAAGCGCGGCCGCCAGAAGAGCGGGCCTCTGACGTGCGGAGAGACTAGCTGGTCTGTTTGGGGCGTACTCATTTATCATTGGCCGCTGCGAGCTGCTGACAAGGCGTGCGGCTGCGATAAGGCAAGAAGTCATCTGACCAATGGCCGCAACGATCGGCCTTGCCAGAGTCACCTCACAACGGAACAGAAAAGAGTACGGAGTACAGACAGACGGTGCTTTGGAAATACGTACGACACAGAGTTAGAGTCAGCCTTCAGACAAGACGGGAGTCCATGGAGGCCACTGCAAACACGCTCGAGTACTCGTAGACACCGCCAAGCCGCTACGCGTCGCCTTCGCATTTGCCCTTCGCCAAACCCCGGTCAGTAAACTAACAAGTGAGCCCCGTCGCCAAAATCCCCGTCCCAAATTAATGCTGTTTATGCGCCGCCTTTTCTCATTGGCCACATTCTTCGCCTACCCTTCCTTCCCAACCCAGCCAAGCCGCGCCTACCTGCCTGCATTGTTTTCTGTCGCGACTGGTTTGCAAATCAGCCAACTGATCTGGCCCCGCCCGCATCAGCCGCGCTACCACCCCATCCCGCATTTAAGTCGCAGCTTCCCCGCCACTCATTCGGTTTCTGCATACGGAGTACTATCTCAAGCAGCTGCGTTTATCCATCTCCTACCATTTAATTCTTCACCCAACACTCTGACAACATGACTGGACGTAAGTAATTTATGTATCCATCTTCCAAGCGCGCCGCTTCATTGCATTTCTAACACCTTTAGGCGGCAAGGGCGGCAAGGGTCTCGGCAAGGGTGGCGCTAAGCGCCATCGGAAGATTCTCCGTGACAACATCCAGGGCATCACCAAGCCTGCCATCCGTCGTCTCGCTCGTCGTGGTGGTGTCAAGCGTATCTCTGCGCGTAAGTTACACATTCCTATTGCTCAGCACAACTTCCGCTAACTGTCCAGTCATCTACGACGAGACCCGCGGTGTCCTCAAGTCCTTCTTGGAGGGTGTCATCCGTGATGCTGTAACATACACTGAGCACGCCAAGCGGAAGACTGTCACATCTTTGGATGTTGTCTACGCTTTGAAGCGGCAGGGTCGCACCCTGTACGGTTTTGGTGGCTGAGCATTTTGATGATCAATGTTTGTTTTCGCTGTTTTTCTGGTCAGAAGACAGCCAGGATCGGGTTGTGATGACGCTTATGGGAATTGTTATCGGCTTTGGGCGTATTTGTAACATACGGGCATTCAGGTGTTTCTACGTGGTATACGTAATTGATTCTGCTCCTTTGGGGCTTCACCATGCTAACTCTTGTATGCTGTTTACTATATGTGTTAAAATCCGAACTTGTAGTGTGCGGGTTCATCGAATTGATACCTGTACGGTATTATTTTTGCTTTTGCATGGAGCAGTCGTAAATAAGGGTTACGTTACCTTGTGACCGGGCATGTGCCGTAACTCGCTACGTAATACTTCTGTAGCATGTGCTGTATTATATATACATCCTTTATAGATCGTTGCCGGAGATGTAAGGAATCTTAGGGGGTTCCTACGTAATTGACTTACCTTAGGCACTGTGTTACATATTTCTGTTTGGCCATGCTCCCTATAAGTAAGAAGACATGGCCCCTTAGTTGTAGTTAGAATAGTTATTGTAATACAGAACTTCTTTTACTATACATTCGATCACTTGTTCCTTCTTACTACTATGTCTTACTGTGATAAGCACATCACATAGTTGTGATAAGCACATCACATAGTAACCCAAAAAGGAGACCAGGTGGTCCCCTATGGCAGAAGGCACGGGAACAGTGGCACCCACGGTTCACGTGACGATAAGGATAAGGCTCGACAAGCTCGACAGACGAGCCAGGCGAGCCAGACAAGCCAGGAAGAAATGAAGGAAGGAACCCTAGTATATAAGACTACGATCCCTACCACCTAGATAGCTTTCCTTACTACAGCTCTTCAGCAATCAATCTAAGTATTCATTTGAGTATCTACTCTTACTTGAATAGGCCTCGCAGCCTAGTGACACTCTGAAGAACTACAGACAAACAGACAGAAGAAGAAGATCGTCGTTCACCATTGCACACCATCGGCCTTGACCTTCCTACTTACATAAACCCCTTGGCACACCACGGTTTATCACTAAGGAAATAGTGTGCTCATTACACTTACGTTCTTATAGTACGACCTGCTTAATGTATACTAGGATTCTTTATGAGAATTGCTAATGAGACCATAATTTCTTGCTATCGGGACCATGAACAGGCGATAAGGCCAGAGGTACAACGGGTGGGTCACATCGATTCACCGCCTTCTAGTCCACAAAATAATTTCATTCAGCCAATCAAAATTAAGCTAGTCTCTCTCGCCAATTGATGCGCTGCTTTCGAGGCCGAAGACCGTAACCCCCCCCCCTGAGCGTCACCATCCCTATCTTCCCTAGCCCCCTCCTCCTCTCTTCCTTCAGTATTCATAGACATTGCCAAATTGGGCAGCCCCTCGTCGCTAAGGTCTACCATATGCACCGCATCCTCCTCCTCCTCCTCCTCCTCTTCCTCTAGTATAATGTCATCGAGAGCGGCTGCACGTTTCCGTGTCGGTGGCTGAGAATCAGCTTCGTCCATCGCCGTCAGGCTAGGGCCATACTCGAAGGCCGATAATTGGCGCCGAATTGACGCAGGAGGCGGGCGACTGTGATGGGAGGGGCCTGGCTGCGTTGGCCTGCGCTGCGACGAGGGAAAAACAGAGAATTCGTTGCGTCCAAATGGCCCTTCGTTGCGCGGTCGGCCTCGCGTTTTTGTTACCACATTTGGCTCTTGAATTCGAAGAAGAGGATTACTTTCAGACTAGATCACTGTTAGTAAAAAATAAGAAACTTTTATAGTTAGTAACGTACCAAATCAGATTCTAACCACTAGTACGAATCGATCTCGCTCTTCATAATTGCCCTCCCTTCGTCTAAATGCTTCAATATCGTGTGGGAGCAGGGGATACCTTGTTGTTGCTCGAAGGTACCTAGGCAAGGGCGTGTAGGAGGTGCAAAAGGGGCTCTAGACCGGGTAGCAATTAGACCAAGAGCAAGTCGATGCTGCTTGACTAAATGATCAAGACACTTTGACGATACTTGGTAATGTAAGCGTCCAAGCCATGCAAACCCGATGTAGTCACGGCGGCGCTTTTCCTTTTGAATAGCCACCTCCTCGTTAATCATGCGCTCCTTATCACGAAGAAGCTCTGTAATAACGTCAAAAACCAGCTTTGCGTCCCCAGTACCATAAACTAAACACTGCTTCAATTGCCGATGCGCAGACTCCGTTGGGGATGTGGTACGCTGACCGAAGTTTCGGCGTCTGTTTGTAAAGCAGGTTGCCCATTCATAACGATGTGGCCAATACTCATTGCGCAAGTAAGTGATGATCTTTTCTTGGTCTTGAAAGTCATTACGTAGGCGGTCCCATGCCTCTTGAAACATCGTCTCTGTTGGTGCATAAATGACAAACTTCCAGATGTCAAACAAGCCCTGCCGCGTATGCGGGATAATATCTGGCAGCGAAAGAGGGAGTGCGTGGTGATTGCGATAGAAGTTATTCAGATTAGCCACAGCAGCGTCCTCCTCTTCCTCCTCTTCCTCGTCTTCGTCTTCGCCAGCACCATTAGCTGGCTTCTTCCATTTTCGCTTAATATTCAAGACGATGTTGCCATTAACGTGAAAGACGCAGAGCTGTTGCGGTACTGTTGGCATATACGTCCTAAGCGCTGACTTGAAGGCAGTCTCAAAGTCGGTTATTAGCACGGTCGGAGGCTGAATTTCATGCTGTTGTCTAGCCATCTCAACACAGCTAATAAGCCAGTCGTAGCCTTCAATCCGCTCATTGTTAATGAACGCAAAGAAAAGAGGTATCGTATGCCCAGTATTTGATAGGCAGGTGCCCTGGAAGAGTGGCATCTTGTACTTGTTAGTCTGGTATGTACAATCCATAGAAATGATGGCTGGGTTCTGCTTCCACGACTGAATTTGCCAAGGGACAGAGAAAAACAAGCCACCAACTGGCCCATCAGCGCTGTTGTTAAGATATCTAACGCGGTGAAAAACGTCGTCATCTTCAAGCTTTTTGATGACGTACTGGATAGGCGAGTAGCCATCCAAAGCATCACTTCGAAGCTTTTGGCGATAGTTGTA